>CM062805.1:762967418-765367418 GCA_031772625.1 Pinus tabuliformis
CCCCCCTAAATTTACATGTATAATAAATGGGCGAATCTCCATGGTATATAGGAAAAATGGAAGGCGATTTTATCAATAATATGATATGTATATATAATTTTGGCGAATCTCTCACTAGGCATGGCGAATATTTTACTCAATTATAAAATCTTGTGTTTATTGAATACACAAATGAAATCATTGCATTTCTTTAAAATATTTTTGAAATCAAAATTACCGAAATTACGTATCGATAACCTAGTGGGTGTAGTATAAAATTCACCCGTGCCATTCATAGAAAGCATGAGAAAAAACCTAATACTATATATAAAACCAAGAAAAATTCAAATTCATCACTTCTATGGACCTCGTAACCACCCTGCCAATACACAAGTATGTTCCTTACCAAAATTACAATATGTTTACTCCAGTATATGTTGGAAAGTTATAGAAGGATGACTAGTGCAATCAATCAATTGTCCAATGTCTATGCTTTAACCATTCACCTGAAAATGTTTTTACAATATAATTTCCTAAGTCTATTTATCCCTCTGAGCACTTGATAGACCCAGAATTAAGATGGATCTAAGATGATAGAATTTCCCCTTTAAATAGTCTATGCTCACATGAATACCATGGTATTACCATGGATCAATACCATGGGTTATCATAAACCTAGAGCTTAAAAATTACTATTAGCAATTTATAAAAATTAATAAAATTATAGTTGATTTTTATTTTAACCAAGCTAAAATGTTTAACATACATTAAATTACAACATCCATTTTTACTCTTGATCGGATCAAATATTTTTTCACTCTATGCTAGTTTGCATATCACGATATTTGATACCTCTCGGGGGTTAGTAGATCCACGGTAAAGATGGATCTATGCTAGTTTAATTCCCCCATTTAAATAGGCTACATTCCAGGTCAATACCATGGGTCAATACCATGTGCCATTTTTATTTTTATTAATACTAATATTAGGGTTAATAATGTTTTTTTGCATGGTATTAATAACAATCTAGTCCATGGTATTTGTCCCATAGTATTTTGCCCATAGGTTTCACCTAAATATAACGCATTTTTTGAGTGTTTGTAAATATAAGGTGACTTATGGAGTAAATATAAAAAAATGTTTTATTTGTTTACCCTACCTCTCGTTTATTTATATTTTTCTTAATTTACCATACCTCTTTTACAAATATGGTATTTGGCCCATAGGATTCACTTAAATAAAACCTCTTTCTTGAGCCTTCATAAATAGAAGAGGGTTATGGACTAAATATAAAAAGAGGTTTTATTTATTTACCATGCGTCTAGTTTATTTATATTTTTATTTATTTACCATACCGTTTGAGTAAGTATAAAAAGACGTTTTATTTATTTACCATACCTCCACTTTACTTATATTTTTATTTGTCTATACCCTTGCATGTATATAAGGTGACTGGAGTAAATATAGAAAATGTTTTATTTATTTACCATACCTCTCATTTATTTATATTTTTATTAATTTACCATACCTCTTTTATAAATATGGTGTTTGGGCCTTTGGCCCATAGGATTCACTTAAATAAAACCTATTCTTGAAAATGGGTGAATGGAAGGTTGTAACTCCTAATTTCAAGGGCTAAATTTACCTTTTTTACCCTCTCCCTTAAAATAAGGTGGGCTATTTGAGGTGATTTGTAAAAATGTACTATGATAAAAAATATTCGCCCACTAAAAATTTAAAACCCCTTAATTTCGCCAAAGGGCGAACATTCGCCCCTAAAATTTTCTATGAAACTCAATCATCAATTTCTGAATCAACCACAACTAAATCAATCAATCATTGAAACTCAATCATCAATCTCTGACATAACTGAATTAATCATTCACTCATAACACAATCAACTGACACTTAATAAAAATTAAACTAATTAACTGGAATAGTCAGATCAATATAACTAGTACACAGAACTGAACCTAGAATGTTGCATCAACAACGAGAACCAATTGCAACCTCAAACATCATATGTCAGAATGGATACGCTAATTTAATGAGGACAACCTGCGTTTCTACGCTACTTTCAGTGACTCAATCTACATATATCTCTAAAGATATGGAATCATAAACCTTTTGAACCAAAAACTTTACTAACCAAATACATTCTGAAGATCTACTATCATATTACAGAGTTCTAAACAAATAACAGCAAATATCACCCTTCTTACTCAATCAATCAATCAACCAGACTCAATCGCCTTATACAATCAGTTTTACTTTAGATCTAATGAAGACATCATTAACAAACAACAACACTGATCAAATAGATCAGTCATTTCTGAACAACAAACCCTTCCTCTTCATACGCTACTTGGAAGTGTCGAATCTGTGTGTATACGTGCCTTCACCGAGGCAAATCCGTGTATAGATCTGCAAATAATGACTTATAACTTCACAGCTTTTCAAGACTTCAGATATACCCATATCACAACATTTAGAGGATAAAACATGTGTTAGCACTTAGATCTAGCCTATCCATTATCATATCATACAATGATAAGTCATTTCAGGTCTCATGATCCTGATCCATCGTTAGTGCATAATTATTTCAGCTCTATTATATCTCATCCATCATCAAGCACTTAGGTGCATACTTAGTTCAGATCAAGCAAAGCATCAATAACCCATAACATGCATATTTTATTTTGATCTAACTCTTCATAATATTTTCATCACTTTCACACCCTCACACTTTGATCTTCACCTCCTTATATAGTTTTAGCCTTTTTCAATACCTCGGGTCAAAACCATAGTTATGCTAATGGTATTCTTTGACGATATCAATACACTTTGTCGTGCTCATTACTATGGGCTAATACCATGGTAGGAACTTTGGTATTCTTTAACCTTAATTTTCCATCCCATATGCGCTTTTCCTTCTATGAAACTACGTGCATATGTATACGTGCCTTTTATTTTGTGTACCTGCGTGTATATGCTACTTGGACTAGGTTAAACAACATATACAACTTAAAAAATGTTCTATTTCCTCAATTTCTTTATTCTGATCTATAATCCTTTGTCACATCATCCTGTTCTTCTGTGCCATTACTCTGTGACTTCTGAATTGACCTGTTACAATGTGAGTTTCCATCATACCTCACTTCTGAACTGATTCCTCTGAACTGCCCTGTATTTTGTCACATCTGTAAACACAACTGCCAGGCATTCTGTCACATCCTCTTTATACCTTTATCAAGTAGTCCATTCATCAAATAGGTTTTCATCAAGGACAACTCATCAAGTAGGTTTCTATCAAGGACAACACCTAATTCATAATACCAATAATTTCCCATATTAAGCTTTTGATTCTGATCCGTAAACCTTTGACCCATTATTATGTTCCATCATTCTGTCACCTCCGATTTGACCTATAGATTCATCTAGTTACCATATACTTGTTATGTTACAAGTGAGTTTCCATCAAGGACAACACATGCATCATAATACCAACACTATTCAATTCAATTACCAATAATATTGCATGTTGGTGCAATATGAATGATGAATAATGTTATTACATGATAATAGGTGTGTCAACACTATTAATGAGGAATATGTATTGTTGTGTGTCACAATGTGATGATTATGTGAATTATTTTCATGGTTGTAAGGAAATGGTGGATCGTTGTGATGTTGATATGCTCCTCAATTACGGAGTTTCTTATATTCTTATGTCTGATTGTTTGACATGACTAATTGACTATCACTATTTGTATTTCCATTATATGATATGTATGAATATCTTGAACAACTATTATGTAAGGTTTTGGAAGGCTTGTGGTCAATACTATGGTTGTTTAATAAATTCCCTTAAAATCGTGTGGTGTGTGTAAAGCCATCAGTTGTATGCCATAATGGAAACAATGTTGTCGTATCTTAGAACTAATGAAATTTCTTGTGTCGCTCATGACATGCTAAGAGATTGTGTGGACTTTTGCTATGTCTGATGGGTTGATGTCCTTATTTCTAGTTGTGGTCAAATACTAAAATCTTGCATTGAATGTGTCCAGAATGGCTATGCAAGGCCATTGAAATCCTTGATACTTTTATTATGGGTTCACAGAGAACATGCATGAATTTAGATTGAATGAGATTTGATAATTTATAAATAAGTATCGTAAAACTATGGAGGTGTGAAGTTAATAAAACACGGGATGGGAAAATTCTCATTACATGTCATGGACTATTCATGGGGTGTGAAGGCAAGGTTTCAAGGAGGTATTATGAAATGGGGTGTGGTCAATAGAAGGTGCGAGATGAGAAAAATTCCATCACATGTTTCCATTTTTACCGTCACACTGTGGAGGTGAGGCATTGGTTCTTCCAAGCATGGGCGCGTTGGCGTTATTGACAGAGGGCGTGAAAGAAAACCCTCTTCATCCTTAAATGGGAAAGCATTGAATTGCAATGAGGTTCAATATTTGGTGAGACCCTTGACATAAGCCAACATGGATAATTCCACATGGGACACGAATGACATGTACATGTGATGTGGTGAGATTTCCAATGTGGCACACCAATGACGTGACACATGGCATGCATATATAGCCCCTTGAAGGACCATGTGGATTATTTTTGTGTGAGATATGGCACCCATACGGGATTCCATGTGGCAGGATGACATCACGATAACATCAACAAGATATAGTAGGAGTAGGTGACATGGATGTTAGGTTGATGTGGCACCTAGGTGACACATGGAAGTGGTTTTGTGACACAACCTAGCTTGGAAAATGCCATATGGTACTGACATGGCTAAGTGATACGTCATCGCAGACTACAAACTCCCAACGATTCTTTCATTATGCATTTCATTGGTTGGGCACGGATTGATGCAATCCATGGAGGAAACAGAATCCATTGGATGAAGACCACCCGTGTTAACTGATGGAGATATTCGCACCATGCCACACATGTTTGGAGTAGAAAGCCCTTGGGGTACAACGAGATGGCACGGTGATGCTATGACATGGTGGGAATGACATTAGGCCTTATGTGAGGTAGTAGAGCCACGTGGGTGTCATGTGGAAAGTCCCCACTGATGTGGCAAGGTTAGGGGCAAAAAATTTAAATGGGCATAACTTTTCAATCTAGAGGTCGGATTAAGGAAAAAATTATATCGTTGGAAATCTCTTGACGAGTTGAACACAATCCTGCTATCCAAAGTGAGTTCCACACACACTTTGTATGAGAATAAATTTTATAACCCCATTTCCATAATGATACCATGGAATTTGGATTAATTAAAAGTAACAACTCCCAGTTAGCCGTGATTACTCCAAGGGGGTGGGAGGGAGCATTACAAAGTGTGTTGGGTCCCTATAATACTAGTAATTACCCCATTACTATTGTAGTTATACCCCTTATTTATATTGTTGTGCCCCTATTACCCCCATATTGTTATTTCTGTGCCCCATAGAATCCCTCTATTGTTATTTTTGTGGCTTTATATTATTATTGTTAGGTCGGCTGGATTATATTGTGACTCCTTAGACTCCTATATATAGAAAGGAGGTTTTGTCATTTGTATCATCCAAGAATTGTTCATTTATGTAATGTAAAGGAGGTTCCCCCTCGAAGAGGCTGAATTCTAAGGCGTGGATCTCTCTTTTCTATCTTTTTGTGAGCTGGTTTCATAACATTTGGTATCAGAGCTTTGGATTCTAGGGTTTCGCTGCTCCAAACAGGTCATCGTGGCATTTTCGCTATAACTTTTTTTCTGTGACGTTTCAGAAGTCGCAAGAAAAACCCATTTGAGAAGAAATCGCACTGAATCTTGGGTCTGAATTTCAGAGCTTTTTGCGCGATATTGTCGGAGATATGATCTGAGGAATTTGGTCTTTTTGCATACTCCTGAATTACACTCAAAACAGGTGACCTGGGGAAAATCGTCATAACTTTCTTTCTGAGCATCGGATTGAAATTTCGTAAGAAGGTACAGAAAGAGGACGGACTGTAGTTGTCTTTTATATATTTTTCAGAGTCAAAGGTTGAAACAGTGACACATGGCACTTCATACAAGTTCGCTCTACTGAACTAGTCTATAATCAGGTCACTGCGGGAGATTGTGCATAACTCTTTCTTGGAGAATCCAATTTGGATCAGACTAGTGGCATTGGAAAGAGGACATAGAAGGCTACTATAGGTCACAATTTCAGAACTGGATGATTCGAAATTACAGAGATACATCAGATTCAATATCAGGCTTCTACAAAGTAAAAAAAGGTGTGTAGTTTTTTTTTAATTTTTGCATAAGCTTGGTTTGAAGGAATTCAAAGGGCATAGTAAAGCATTATTATCGGTAACTGATGCCCCGAGGAAAGAAAATGCAAACACCTAGTAAGGAACCTGAAAGCTCTAGCATGACTCATGAAGAAGAGGAAGAAATGCTACATGATATATCAAAATTACAAGAACAAGTGCAACAAATGTCACGCTCACAAAAGCTAACAGAAGCTAAGATAAGTGGCATGGAATCTAAGATAAATGGCGTGGAATCTAAGATAAAGGGCATGGAAGCTAAGATGGAGGATTCGATGGAAGAATTGAAGAAGTTGCTACAAGAAAGGGTCACTAATGGTGAAAAGGTAGTAAAGGAAACTCATGATGAGAACAAAAGAAATGTTAATCATGATTCCATAGACTCTAATGTTGGATCGAAGACTCACCATGTTCCAAAAATCGATATGAGGAAGTTTGATGGCAAGGATCCCGCCACATGGATATTACAGATGGAGCAATTCTTCGATCTCAATAATGTGCAAAACACACAAAAGGTACGTATGGCAACTTTATATTTGGAACCAAATCAGTTTGTATGGTATCAATGGCTTTTTTCTCGTAAACAATTTATCACTTGGGCAATTTTTACGGAAGAATTGATAGCACATTATGAGGATACAAAAAGCAACACTTTTTTTAGCCAATTGATAAGTCTCAAACAAAAGGGTTCAATAATGGAGCACATTGAGGAGTTCCAAAAATTGAACATAAGGGTAAAAGATATTCCAGAGGAGCATAGGATTGATGTGTTCATAGGGTCTTTAAAGGATAATATCCAACATGATGTGCGCCTTTGGGAACCTGATTCATTAGAGAAGGCATTCAGGTTAGCAAGAAAAATGGAAAGCAAAATTATGGCAACTAGGAAGCATACCATTCACAACTATAAAGACGGAAGTGTTGTTGCCCATAGTCTTCCACAACCTACAAGGTTGACACCACAACAATTGGAAGAAAAAAGAGCAAAAGGGCTTTGTTACAATTGTGATAGCAAATACACAAAAGGTCATAAGTGTGGTGAGAAGAAATTATTCTACATAGATTGTGAAGAGGAAGAAGAAAAGGAGCAAGAAAGGTCAAAAGAAGAGGATATATTCCAGGAACAAAGCCTAGATGAAGAACAAATAAATCCGACCATATCTTGTAATGCATTGGCGGGAATTACCACTCCTCAAACCATCAAGATAGAAGGACAAATCAAGAAGAAAAAGGTAATAGTGTTGATTGATTCAGGAAGCACCCACAATTTTATTCATTGTAGGGTAGCAAAAGAATTGAATTGCTTCCTATATCCAGCACCAGAGTGTCAAGTGATGATTGCAAATGGAGGAACAATAAATTGTTCTGGAAAGTGCCATAATATCAAGCTATCCATGGGAGAATATGTATTGACTAGCCCAATGCTTTCCATTCCAATGGGAGGTGCTGATGTTGTACTAGGAGTCCAATGGGTACAATAGCTTTTAATTTTCAAGAACTTTTCATGAAATTTTCTGTGGAAGGAAAGGAAGTTGAATTAAGGGGTATTGCAGGGAAACCAGGAAAGATAATCAGCTCTAATGGCATGACAAAGCTTCTAAAAAAGGAGCAAAGAGGTGTAATTGCACAATTATGTTCGCTAGATGTTTCCACATTGGAATCATCTATTTCTCCAGATCTCCAAAAAGTCCTGGACAATCATTCCAAGGTATTTGAGACTCCCAAAGGTCTCCCACCTATGCGTGATCATGATCATGCTATTCATCTGATTCCAGGAAGTGTTCCTCCAAACATCAGGCCGTACAGATATCCTATGTCCAAAAAAGTGAAATTGAACGTATGGTTGCAGAAATGCTAGAGGCTGGTATAATTCAACCGAGTCAAAGTTCTTTCTCAGCTCCAGTAGTATTGGTGCACAAGAAGGATGGATCATGGCGCATGTGTCCAGATTATAGGGAGCTCAACAAGCTCACTATTAAAGATAAGTTCCCCATTCCTGTCATTGATGAATTACTGGATGAATTGCATGGATCAATTTACTTCACCAAGTTGGATCTTCGTTCGGGATATCATCAAATCAGAATGAAGATTGAAGACATTCCGAAAACGGCATTTAGAACTCATGAGGGTCATTATGAATTTTTGGTCATGCCTTTTGGCCTTACCAATGCACCTTCAACATTTCAAGGTTTGATGAATTCAATTTTCAAACCATTCCTTAGAAAATTTGTGTTAGTATTTTTATGATATATACTAATCTACAGCAAGTCTTGGAAGGATCATGTTGAACATGTTGACAAGGTGCTACAACTATTGGAGGAGAAACAATTATATGCAAAAAGATCCAAATGTTTCTTTGGAGTCCAGGAGGTGGAATATTTGGGTCATATTGTATCTCATGAAGGAGTTAAGGTAGACCCTAGCAAAATTAAAGCCATTAAGGAATGGAAAATCCCCACATCCATAAAGCATCTGCGAGGATTTCTTGGGTTGACAGGGTATTATCGCAAGTTTGTTAAGAATTATGGGAGAATAGCAGCACCTCTAACAACATTATTGAAGAAAGATTCATTTTCATGGACTCCGGAAGCAACAAAGGCCTTTAAACATCTTAAAGAGGCAATGTGCCAAGCACCGGTCTTAGCTACACCGGACTTCACAAAAACCTTTATTGTGGAATGTGATGCTTCAGGAAATGGAATTGGTGCTGTTCTAATGCAAGATGAAAGACCCATTGCTTTTGAAAGTCGTCCAATCAAGGGAAAGTTTTTAAGAAAAGCTATTTATGAGAAGGAAATGTTGGCAATACTCCATGCACTTAAGAAATGGCGACCCTACCTAATGGGAAGACACTTCAAGGTAAAAACGGATCATGATAGCCTTAAATACTTTTTAGAACAAAGATTATCCTCTGAAGAGCAACAAAAGTGGGTCACAAAGATGTTGGGTTATGACTTTGAAATCATCTACAAAAAAGGGAAGCAAAATGTGGTGGCAAATGCACTCTCAAGAAAGGATGAGGATATGGAAGCATTGTTGTGTGCCATTTCTATTATCCAACCAGATTGGATAAACGAAGCAAAGGAGGAATGGAAGAATGACGAAGAAGTGTGGGCACTTATTCGAAAGCTACAACAAGATTCCAGTACTTCTGATACATTTAGCTGGAAAAATGATTCGTTATGGTACAAAGATCGCTTATACCTCTGTAAGAATTCCAGCTAAAACAAAAGATTCTTATGGAATTGCACACTTCTCCCTTAGGAGGGCACTCAGGATTTTTAAAAACTTACCACAAGGTTAAGAAGGAATTTTTTTGGGATGGCCTTAAATCAGATATTCAAAAGTTTGTGGCAGAATGTTTGGTTTACCAACAAAATAAAGTTGAAACAATTAAGACACCGGGTCTATTACAACCTTTATCCATTCCAAGCCAACGTTGGGAGGAGGTTTCAATGGATTTTATCACAGGTTTACCCAAGTCTGAGGGAAAGAGTGTCATCATGGTGGTAGTTGACAGACTTACCAAGTATGCACACTTTTGTGCATTATCACATCCATTTAAAGCCAGTACAGTTTCTACTGCATTTATGGAAACAGTTCAAAAGCTACATGGAAACCCAAAGATTATTGTAAGTGACAGAGATCCCATTTTCACTGGAAATTTTTGGACATAATTGTTTCTTGTCTTGGTACTCAGTTAGCTCATAGCTCATCTTATCATCCTCAATCTGATGGGAAAACTGAGATAGTAAACAAATGTTTGGAAGGATATCTTCGTTGCTTTGTATCTGATAAACAGACACAATGGGTCAAATGGTTGCCTCTGGCTGAATGGTGGTATAACACTTCCTTCCATACAGCAACAAAAATGACCCCATTTATGGCACTTTATGGGTACCAACCACCATCATCACATCATATTTAAGAGAAAATTCTAAGGTTCAGGCAGTGGAACATCACATCGAACATCAACAACAAGTCCTCCAACTCTTAAAGGATAACCTCGTGTTGGCACAAAATAGAATGAAACAACAGGCAGATCAACATCGCAGTGAAAGAAGTTTTGATGTAGGTGATTGGGTATTCCTACGGCTACAACCATATAAGCAAATGTCCCTAAAGCAAGCTAAGAAGGATAATAAATTATCACCAAAGTATTATGGTCCGTACAAGGTGTTGGAAAAGATTGGTACTATGGCATACAAATTGGAGCTTCCTGCAGCTTCTCGATTGCACCCAGTTTTCCATGTTTCATGTTTAAAGAAGGTCATAGGTGACAAGCTCCCAGTTCAAACAATATTGCCAGAACTTGACGAGGAAGGAAAAATTATATTGGAACCGGAAGCAGTCACAGAAACAAGAACTCGACAGCTACGAAATCGATCAATTTCAGAGTATCTTATCAAGTGGAAGAACTTATCCGCTGAAGATTCCACATGGGAGGATGAGAATTTTATGCAGAAGTACCGAGAACTGCTCAAGCGTTGAGGACAACACTTTTTTGAAGGAGAGGGGCATGTTGGGTCCCTATAATACTAGTAATTACCCCATTACTATTGTAGTTATACCCCTTATTTATATTGTTGTGCCCCTATTACCCCCATATTGTTATTTCCGTGCCCCATAGAATCCCTCTATTGTTATTTTTGTGGCTTTATATTATTATTGTTAGGTCGGCTGGATTATATTGTGACTCCTTAGACTCCTATATATAGAAAGGAGGTTTTGTCATTTGTATCATCCAAGAATTGTTCATTTATGTAATATAAAGGAGGTTGCCCCCTCGAAGAGGCTGAATTCTAAGGTGTGGATCTCTCTTTTCTATCTTTTTGTGAGCTGGTTTCATAACAAAGTGGTATCATAATGAACAAGTTCAGTACTTGGACTGATGGGCTTACAAGGGAAATTTTCAACTTCTATCATAGAGTGTAGTAATTTATAGTGAATGTTCATTATGCACAATGTGTGCTACTTTTACAAATTTGATTGTCAATTGCATGTTGTATGCAAGCATTGATTTTGACATGATTGTTATTCCCTAACAATTGTACTAACTTGAAATGTGGTGTTCTAGATATCCTCACAACCATGATGCTTATGGAAGATATTCCAAAGTGATAATGAGCATGTTTTATTTGCATTGTGGATTGGCTAATAGTTATGTTTGTATGAAAACACATAAGAATATATCAGGAAGCGACAAAGAAAACAAATAAGGGATGAACAATAGGATGGTGCAGCACAATGTTGATAAATTGTTAGGAAGAAGAGTTAGTTGGAAAGAGGATAGAGGAAGACTCCCATGAATGGATGAAAACTCTTAGAAGTATAAGAACTAAGCTAAGAAGTTATAATATAGATAATGAATGTATCATCATGGCTCAAAAATAAAAAGTAGAAGTAAACGAAAATATACTTCGGAGCCTGTTAGATTTGCAAAGATAAAGGAAACATGATCTAGGTGCTAGCCACCTAGGAAGGGATAAAGGCAAGAAAAGTCCATCAAGACTTTAGCATGAAATGAAGGATGATGGTGCAGAAGGAAACAAATCCAAGAAAATGAATAGGTAGGAAAGTGAGGATATAATAAGAGGTGGAACTCCACTAAGTACTCCAAAGAGGAGTTCAGGTAATCATGAGCAATTGTCTAGTGCTGCAAGTAAAATATATTACCAGCAAAAAAGGAAACAAAAATACTTCATGCTAGAGGAAAATCCTCCTACATTTGATGTAGAGGTGAAAAAGGCTAATGAAGGATAGGCACGGCTCCTGAAGTTTAAGATCCAAAAAACTGCCAAAAATAGTAAATTGTGCTACAATTAAGGAAACTGAAAAACTGAAAGAAACAATGGTCGGGGTCCAAGTGGAATAGGCAGGTGGCCACCAATATTCACCTCGATCATTCCTCCTCCCTTAAGAATAAATAGTCCCCATTGCATTGAGTTCCTCCATGAGATGAGGAAACTTTTGCTGAACTTGGTCCTTGGTGAGCCACTTGCCCTAGTGAAGGAGTTGGCCTACTTTGACAATTGGATATAGTTGGATCCTTTGATGTTAGGTGTTCTTGATTTGTGATTCCATGATCCAATTAGGTGTGGCTTGTTCCATGTAGTCTATGTTTAAATTTGTAGGTGTGAGTTGTTCTGCAATGTCTGATGTGTCCAACAATGGTAGGAAGTATGGTCGAAGGTGGTCCACATTGAACATTGGGTGTAGGCCAAGGAATGGGGGAATGATGAGCTCAAGTTCATTGTCTCCCACAACCTCGGTAATGGTGTAAGGACCATATCGGAGTGGTTTTAATTTCCAATAGGCTCCGGTAAGGTGTTCCTTCTGCAAATGCAACTAGACTTTGTAGCCCACCTGAAACCTATGTGGCACCCAATGTTGATCATGTCATTACTTGTACTTGGCATTTGATTTCTTCATAATTTCATGGACTTATTGGTAGACGTGCTAAATGTGCTCGATGAATTTGTTTGCCTTGTCATCTTCAAACTAGACATGAGCTGATTTTTCCTGAGTAGCTACAAATGGTATGGCCACATCAATGGGACATATTGGCTGGAATCCAAACCCCACCTGAAAAGGGTTATGGCCAGTCAAGTTGTGGAGAACCTGGTTATAGATGTGTTGGACATAGGGGAGGCTCACATCCCATGTGCATGGATGCTTTGAGTTGTACATGCGTAGATTGTGTACGATCATCCTGTCAATGACATATGCCTGGCCATCACTTTGGGGATGGAAATTTGTGGACTTAGTGAGCTTGGTGTCTAGCATCGACCAGAGACTAGCCCAAAATGTACTGAGGAAATTTTTGTCCCAATCTGCGATGATAAACTGTGGGATCCCAAAGTGTACCCAAACTCATTAAAAGAAGTGTTTAGCACTAGATTATGTTGTGATATTCTTCTTGTAAGCCACCATAATGGCCATCTTCAATAATTTGTCAATGACCACAAAAACACAATCATTTCCATGCTTCGTAGAAGGAAGGCCAAAAATGTAATCCATGGAGATGGGTTCCAAGGTCGACTAGGGGTAGGCAATAGAGTATAGATGTCGTGCTTCTTAATGGTCAGTTTGGCAATGGCACATGCAATGCAGGATTTGATGTACTTCTCGACATCCTGTCGAAGATTTGGCCAATAGGAATACTTCTACAGTACTTCCACTGTTTTCTTGACCCTGAAATGCCAAGAGAACCAACTGTAGTGCACTTCCCAAATCATTTTGGCACACTCACTTGAAGGAACACAAATATGTCCCAGATGGCATAATAGTGCATCCTAGAGGTGAAAATCTAGAACTTGCTAACCCTCCAAGAGCATCTGGTATGTGTGGCCAAATTTTGGGTCATTTTTGTAGAGAAGTGGCCAATGAGAAGTCTCGTGCCCACAAGAGTTGAGCACAGTGGTTAACACCATGATTGGTGGTTGGCTGAGGAAATCTACAACATTATTGGTTTTTCCCTTCTTATACTTGATATTCAAATGGAACTATTCTAGGTATGTGGACCACTTCAAATGGCGATCATTTTGCAAATTCCCTTGCGTTTGTATGAACTCCAGGGGTTGGTGGTCTATGTAAATGATCGTATCCTTCTCCAAAATGTAATGCCTCCATTTTTGGAAGGCCTACACAATGGAATACATCTCTCTATCATAAGTGGGATACTTCCAAACTTTTTTTGAAAGTGTCTCACTGTGATAGGCCACTGGATGCCCTTGTTAACTAAGGATTATCCCAATAGCATAGTGAGAGGCATTTGTCTCGATCTCAAATGGTTGTTATAAGTCTGGTAATGTGAGCACTAGTGTAGAGTAGAGGTGATGTTTTAACTCTGCGAACACCATCTATTGAGTTTTAGACCAAAATAACTTTGATTTCACTCATCCCTTGGTGACTTGACTCAAGGTCCAAGTGATATGAGAGAACCCCAACACGAACCTATGGTAGAAATTGGCAAGACCCAGAAAGATGCAGAGCTCTGTGAGAGTGTTTGGGGCTGGCCAATCCCGAATGACTTGGATCTTGGCTGGATCCACATGCTCCCCTCATTCATCAATAATTCATCCTAGATACTGAGCCTGGGTCATGCCAAAAGTTCATTTCTCCAAATTGGCACACATCTTGTGTTGCCGCAGTGTTTAGAGAACCTATCGGATGTGGTGGAGGTGCTCTTCCCAACTCTGGATTAAGATTGGGATGTCATCCTAGTATACATCTTCAAATGAGTTTGTGAATGGCTGCAATATGTCATTCATCAGCCTCATGAAGGTTTTTGGAGCATTCGTCAACCCGAAAGGCATAACCAGCCATTCAAAAAGGCCCTCCTTAGCTTTGAAGGTAGTCTTCCACATATTGGAGGGTTTGATTGGTACCTGGTGATATCTCGACTTCAAGTCGATCTTGCTGAAATATTTTTCCCCCTTGAGTTGGTCCAGAAGGTCATCAATATGTGGGATCGAGTACCCATTTCGGACAGTGATCTTGTCAAGTGCCCGATAGTCAATACAGAGTCTCCAAGTCATATCCTTCTTCTGTACCAACACAGTCGGGCTCCCACAGGGTTATGAACTTAGCCAAATGCGACCTTTCTGTAGTAGCCCTAAATATGCCTCTTGATTTCACCGTTCTCTATAACAAAGTGCCAATAGATTGGTCCATTGGGGAATGACGCACTGGGGTCAGATCGATGGAGTGCTTGACCTGATAGTGCAAAGGCACCCCTGTAGGGGAGGTGAAGATGTCCTCGTACTCCTCCATGACCTTATCCATATGTTTTTGTCATGCGGAGGGGCCCTCTCTAGATGTGGTGGCCACCGTCTTCTTCTTTCCCTGAGGGCATATCGTCAAGAAAACAAATTTCCTAGTTTTGGAAATTAGCTTACTGAATTTTTGTGCAGTAACCAAAGAGATGGTGGTAGGCGGTGCTACCTATGGTATCTTGTACAACTTATTTCCTAAGGTAAAAATAACAGCGCGAGGCCTTGAGTCATACACAACATGTCTCTTCCACAAGTATGGTTAGCCTAATAATACATCACAAACATCAAAAGTAGTAACGTCCCATAATACCTCATTCATGAAGGGCTTGATGTTGTATGGAAAGCGACATTGTTGGCTGATGCGAAGATCCTATCCTTGGTGAAGCCACCCAATGGTGTACGTTTGTGGGTGTGTTATGGTTGGTAAGCCCAATGCTTCATGACCTCTACTGAAATGACTTTCCTTTTTTCCTGTTGTCGATAATGAACTGTAGCATGGAACCCTTTACCCACATCTGGGAGTGGAAGAGGTGCTCTTCCTCCTCTAGATCTTCGTGTTCCTCCTTCTGGATCTTTGTGGTGGAAATGATGGTGTTGGGCTCCACATCGATAATCATCTTCCCTTTGTCATTCCTCTTGTCAGGTTCTAACTCAGAGTTAGAACATGCATCTGATTCAGAAGCCTTCAGCTTGGCCACCAGTGATTGCTTGGCCTGACACTCACTTGTGTTGTGAGTGGAGATCTTATGGAACTCACACCACTTTCTCATGTCCTTCTTTGGCTTCATAGTGTTTTTCTTTGCTTACGACTTTGGCGGGTTTTCCTAGGTTGTCCCACCTTGGATTTGTCCTTTGTTCTGCGATTTGGGGGCACCTTTCCCTTGCTTCGAATTCATAGATCCGAAGTCTAACTTTTTCTGTTTAAGCTATTGCTCGATCTTGACAGCGTATCAGTACGTCGTGTCAACCAAGGATATGTCCAGGAACTCCATCTCATCTTGGATGTACTTGTGTAGGTAGTCGCAGTAGTTGAGTACCAAATGTTTCTCGGAATCCTTAATACCCAACTTCGTGCAAAGGGTATGAAAAACATTGGTAAAGTTCGGCATCTCTTGGTCCCTTCTGTGTCGCAGCATGGTCCACTTTATGTATTTATCCTCATAGCTCCCTATAGGGTATTATTGCTCCTTGATGGCATCCCAGAACGAATTCCAAGTGGGTGCAGCTAAAAACAGTGAGGACGTACTTTCATCATTCTGCTCACATTAGGTTTCCCACCAGTCCTTGATGTGGAAAGTGGTTTTGAGAAGAGAAAAAGTAATATTTTCCCGGCTGGAAAAATCATGAACAGAAAAATATCTTTCTAGCATATTTAACCATTTATCTACTGTGTCTACATCTATTTGGCCCTCAAATATGGAAATGTCAAAGTTTACTTGTACCTTAAAAGGAGTGGCGCCTCCAGAGTGGTTGCTGGATGTGGATGCACCGCTGGTGGGAAACCATTGAAGGATCTGGGAAAAGTTATCCATCATCGCGTTCCTTTGTTTCTCGAGGACCTCCTCGAGCAATAGTTTGATAGGCTCTCATGCTCCCTCATCTTTCTTTTCTTCCCTCATAGGCAATCTTCGAGGTTTTCGGGGCTGATCTTGCAAAGGTTCAACCAGATCGAGCCCTAACTCCTTATACCTTGACCTCATTAGGAAATGCAAAGAAGGATCAAGAAAGAGCAGACCATTCTGATACCACAGATATAAATTTAAAGAGAAACACAACAAATTACAGATATAACCATAAACATAGAAATGTAGTAGAATAAAACTTCATTTCATGAATATCAAAGAACTGAAATATGCTTACATAGAGAATGGAAATAAACTAGCTCAGGTGATGGTAACTTATCTCCAAGAAGATATGTGGTTGCTAAATGCCTCTAAACTATGTTACAATGAGCCTTGAGGGCATATTTATTATTGAGAAGCAATGGAAAACCCTAGACATCCAAAAACCTAACCCGAGGAGATCAAACACCAATCTATGGGCCCCGTTGGGGTAAACTGGTACATCAACTTCCCGAGGTCGTAAATTTGGCATACCATCTTTGTTTAACACATACAATACCTTGTTAAAAAGATCTATCTGAGGACTACAACTACTGACAGTGGATACCAAATTAGTAACACATATTTTCCAGCAATGATTTTCCCAAAAAATGTCATTTAGGGCCTCAAAATGGCACCAGAAGATCAGGACCCGAAAAACTGCCAAAAATAGTAAATTGTGCTACAATTAAGGAAACTGAAAAACTAAAAGAAACAATGGTGGGGCCCTAAGTGGAATAGGCAGGTGGCCACCAATATTCACCTGGATCAGGTTGCTAGGGATGAAGAAATATTTAAGGGTTCATGATTACTATGAGAACATGAAAGTTAGAGTATCCATTTTTAGCTTGAAGGGAAAGGATGATATTTGGTGGGAAGATTTGAGGAATGTAAAAGATATCAGAGAAAAAGAGTTTTCTTGGAATAGATTTGAGAGTTATTTTGAGGAAAAGTAACTATCTGAACAATACCATGACATCAAGGCCAAGGAATTTTATGAGCATAAACTTAGGCACCTGATTGATCCAGGTGGGTGTTGTTGGTCACCCGCCTATTCCACTTGCACCCCCACCACTATCTCTTTCAATTTTTTAGTTTCCTTAATTGTAGCATAGTTTACTATTTCTGGCATTTTTTCAGGTCCTGAACTTCTGGAGCCATTTTGAGGCCCTAAACGACGATTTTTGGGAAATAGGGCCCAACATGGGTCTTTGACCCATGTTGGCCACACGAAATTTGCACTCCTTGGATAAATATATTTCTAACAAGGTATTGTGCGCGTCAAATGGAGATCGTATGCCAAAATTATGACCCTGAGAAGTTGATGTACCAATCTACCCAAATGAGGCCCATAGTTTTGGCACTTCATCTCCTAGGGTGAGGTTTTTGGATGTTTAGGGTTTTCCATTATTTCTCAATATTAAATAGGACTTTGATCCTCATTGTAACACAGTTCATAGGCATGTAGCCACCACATCTATTTTCAGAGATAAGCTACCATCATCCGATCTAGTCTTATTTCCCTTGTGTTTGTAAGAATATTTCAGTATCTGATATTAATGAAATGAAGTGTTATTTCTATTGCATCTATGTATTTATGGTTATATATGTAATATGTTGCATTCATGTTTAAGTTCGGATCAGTGGTATCAGAACGAGTCTCCTCTTTCTCTGTTTCCTTTTCATGTCCCAAACGAGGTCGATATATAAGGATTTAGGGATCGAACTAGTCGAACCTTTGAAAGACCAACCTCGCAAATCCCAATGACCTCCCATGGCAGAAGAGAAGAAAGACGAGGGGGCAGGAGATCCTTTCAAAATCTTGCTCAAAGAAGCCTTCTACTCTAGAAGCGCCACACCCTTTAAGGTACAAGTTAACTTTGACATCCCCATATTTTAGGGTCATATAGATGTAGACGCTCTAGATAAATGGTTAAATCTGATAGAAGGATATTTTTTTGTTCATGATTTTCCAGTCGGAAAAATATTACTTTTTCACTTCTCAGAGCTGGCCCCCACATTAAAGACTGGTGGGAAACCTGCTATGAGAAGAAGGACAAAAGTACACCCTAATTATTTTTTGTCACACCCACTTCGAATTCTTTTCCGGGATGCCATCAAGGAGCAGTACTACCATGTCAGGAGCTATTAGGATAAATACATAAAGTGGACCATGCTGCAGCAGGGAAGGGACCAAGAAGTATCGTAGTTTACCAATTTTTTTCATACCCTTCGCATGAAGTTGGGTATCAAGGATTCTGAGAAACATTTGGTACTCCAGTACCACGGCTGCCTACACAAGTACATCCAGGATGAGATGGAGTTCTTGGACATCTCCTCGCTCAGCACGGCATATTGTTACACTGACAAGATTGAGCAGAAGTTTAGACAGAAAAAGTGGTACTTTGGATCTGTGAATCTGAAGCAAGGGAAAGGCACCCCCAAACCACGGAGAGAAGGGAAAATCCAAGGTGGGGCGACCTTGGATAACCCGTTGAAACTGTAAGCAAAGAAAAACACCACGAAGAGAAAGAAGGACACAGGAAAGTGGTGTGAGTTCCATAAGATCTCTACTCACAACTAAAATGAGTGTCGGGACAAGCAATCACTGGTGGTCGAGCTGAAGGCTTCTGATTCATACGCATGTTCTGACTCTGAGTCAAAACTCGACAAGGGGAATGACAAAGGGAAGCATATCATTGACGTAGAGCCCAGTGCCACTGTGACAACCACAACAATCTATAATATTGAGCCTGAATATCCAGAGGAGGGGGAATGTCTATTCCACTCACAGATGTGGGTGAAGGGTTCACTGCTGCAATTATTTGTCAACAAGGGGAGCCAAAAGAATTGCATTGCAGCAAAGGTCAAGAAGCGGCTGGGCCTACTGACTACAGCACATCCGCATCCGTACAACATCAGGTGGCTTCACCAAGGATGAGATCTCTACATCATTTAGCAATTACACCTTCCCTACAGCATCAAGCCCTTCACGAATGAGGTCCTATGTGATGTTGCTCCTCTTGAATTTTGTGATGTATTATTATGGAAACCATACTTGTGGAAGTGACATGTTGTATATGAGTCTAGACCCCACTTTGTTATTATTTCTTTGGGTAGTAAGTTATACAAGATACCGGAGGTAGCCCTGTCTACCGCCATCTCTTTGATCTCTACTAAGCAATGCAGTGAGATCATCTCCCAGACTTGAAAATTTGTTTTCTTTCTGATTCGCTCTCAAAGGGGGAGATCGTAGCCACATCCATGGCCCATGGGAAGGGTTCCTCCATGCAGCATAAGTAGGTGGATATGGTCATGGAATAATACAAGGATATCTTCTCCTCAACCATAAGGGTACCCTTGCACTATCAAGTCATGCGTTCAATCTGACTCCCAGAGCACCTCTACCCAATGGGCCTATGTATTGTTGTTCCATTCAAGAAAATGAAGAGATCAAGTAGAAAATCCAAGATTTGCAGCAAAAAGGGCACATCCGACCAAGTTCCTTACTTTGTGGGAGCCTGATTGTACTTGTACAGAAGAAGAATGGGACCTGGAGGCTCTGCATTGATTATCAGGCATTAAATAAAATCACTGTCAGGAATAGGTATCCAATCCCACAGATTGATGACCTTTTGGACCAACTCAAGGGGGCCATGTATTTCAGCATGATTGATTTGAAGTTTGGCTATCACCAGGTTCCAATAAAGCCCACAGATGTATGGAAGATTGCCTTAAAATCCAAGGAAAGCCTTTTCGAATGTTTGGTTATGTCCTTTGGGTTGAAAAATGCCCCTGGTAATTTTATGAGGCTAATGGATGACATCTTATGGCCCTTCACTAACTCATTTGTGGTTTTTGATTTGGACGACATCCTCATATTCAACAAGAGTTTGGAAGAATGCCTGTAACACATTTGGTACATCCTTCAAACCCTTCGGCAGTACAAACTGTGTGACAACTTGGATAAATTCACCTTTGGCATGAGCTAGGTCAAATCTTTTGGTTACATCATAGATTAGTGTGGCATTCATGTGGATCCGACTAAGATCCAAGTGATTCGGGATTGGTGAACCTCGACCACTCTAACGAAGCTTTGCAACTTTTTGGGCCTTGCAAATTTATATCAAAGGTTAGTGTTGGGATTCTCCCATATCACTTGGAATTTGAGTCATATTACTAAGGATGGGAAGAAAGAAAAGTTCTCCTAGTTCGAGTCCCAACAAAAGGTGTTCATTGAGTTGAAGCAACAGCTTTGCTCTGCACTGGTACTCACATTGCCAACCCTACAACAGCCATTTGAAATCGAGACAAAAGACTCAGACTATGCTATTGGTGTAGTCCTCACCCAATACAGGCATCCATTGGCCTATCATAGTGAGACATTTTCCAATACAATTTGGAAGTACCCCACCTATGATAAAGATATGTATTCCATTGTGCAGGTTTGTTGGTAATGGAACCATTACATTCTAAGGAAGGAGACAGTCATCCTCACCAATCACTGATCTATTCAGTTTATACAGACACAAGGGAACTTGCAGAATGATCGCCATTAGAAGTGGTCTACATATCTGCAACAATTCCACTTGAACATTAAATACAAAAAGGGTAGCACCAATAATGTTGTAGACTACCTCAGTCGACCCCTAGTTGCAGCACTAACTACTATTCTCAATTCTTGTGGCCACAAGACCTCTAGATGGCCAAAACTATACAAAAATGATCCAGATTTTGCTTCCACATACCAGATGCTAGTAGATGGAAAGCACATTCCTAATTTTCACCTACAGCATGCATTATTATGCTACCTATGCTACCTTTGTGTTGCTTCAAGCGAGCGTACCAAGCTGATTTTGGAGGCACACTACAATCGGGTCACAAGACACTTTGGTGTGGAGAAAATTGTGGTTGTACTACAAAAGTAAATTTATTGGCCCTAACTCTGACTGGATGTTGGGAAGTATATCATATCTTGCACTTCCTTCACCATCGCTGAGCCAACCATAAATAAGCAAGGCATGTACACTCCTCTGCCTACTCCCAGCCAGCCGTGGGAATCCATCTCCATGGACTATATGTCTGGCCTCCCTTCTACCAAGCATGGTAATGACTATGTATTTATGGTCATGGATAGATTTTCTAAGATGGCTGTATTTGTGGCCTACCAAAGAGTATCACAACAGAGGAAACTGCCAAACTATTCTTTGAACAAGTATGGGTACATTTTGGGATCCCGCAGACCATTATATTAGATCGGGATAGAAGGTTCCTAAGCACATTCTAGTCAAGTCTCTGGACACTATTGGACACCAATCTTACCAATTCGACTGCCTTCCATCCCCAAATTAATGGCCACACGGAGGTCATCAATAGGATTATAGTTCACTTACTCTGCATGGACAAACTAAGCATCCATGAACCTAGGATGAGTATCTTCCCTATGTGCAGCACAACTATATCATAGCTCTCCATACCTCAACTGGTTGCAATCCCATTCAAGTGGGCCTAGGATTTCAACCATTTTGTCTTATTAATGTTGACATGCCTCATGTGACTACACAGATAGAATACACGCATGTATTGTCTGATACTGATAAAGAAACTAGATTTATTAAACGCAATCAACACATCCATGAGCAGGTTCACGACATCTTAGAGAAGTCAAATGCTAAGTACAAGCAGCGACATGATCAACATCAGGTGCCACACAAGTTTCAGGTGGGTGACAAAATTTGGTTGCATTTGCAAAAAGAACACCTTATTGGAGCTAATCGGAAGCTCAGAACACTCTGATATGGTCCTTACACAATTACCAAGGCATTGGGAGACAATGCTTTTGAGCTCAGCATTCCCCCATTCCTTGACCTGCACCTAGTGTTCAATGTGGAACACCTTCGACCATACTTCCCACCATTACTGGACACATCAGACATTACCGAACACCTCACACCGACAGATTTAAACCCCATATTGCATGGAACAGGCCACAACTGATCGTATTATGGACATACAGATCAAGAACACTCACTGGCAGAAGATCCAACTATATCGGGTTATCAAAGTTGGCCAACTTCTTCACCAAGGCAAGTGGCTCACCAGGGACCAAGCTCAGTAGAAGTTTCCCCATCTCATGGAGGCACTCAACACAATGGAGACCTTTGCTTCCTAAGGGGGGAGGACTGATCCAGGTGGATGTTGGTGGCCACCCACCTATTCCACTTGGACCCCCACCACTATCTCTTTCATTTTTTCAGTTTCCTTAATTGTAGCACAGTTTAATATTTTTAGCAGTTTTTTGGGTCCTAAACTTACGGAGCCATTTTGAGGCCCCAAACGACATCTTTTGGGAAAATATGGGGCAACATGGGTCCTTGACCCATGTTGGCCACTTGAAATTTGTACTCCTCGGATAGATATTTCTAACGAAGTATTGTGCGCATCAAATGGAGATCGTATGCTAAATTTATGACCTCGAGAAGTTGATGTACCAATTTACCCAAACGGGGCCGATAATTTTAGCACTTCATCTCCTAGGGTTAGGTTTTTGGATGTTTAGGGTTTTCCATTGTTTCTGAATAATAAATAGGCCTTCGAGCCTCATTGTAACACAATTCAAAGGCATGCAGTCGCCACATCTCTTCTCATAGATAAGCTACCATCGACCGAGCTAGTCTTATTTCCATTCTGTTTGTAATCATATTGATGGCAAACAACCCCGCCAAACCCAGAATCACAATTTCCCGATGCGTATAGAATGCATCTCAGCATTTTTCCAAATCAAAATCTCAATACTTGGCAAATTCACATTCAATATATGCCCTTTAAACTTAATTGAGATTGACATTCACAATCGCCACCAGTGCATATGGGATTACTAACCTTCAAGGTTTATTCAACATACAATTTCTACTATTCAAAAGTCGACTTTTTAAAATAAAGACCATATAAGCTGAAACCCATACCTGGCCTTTCCTTACTTCTATGCTTCTGATTGAATAATCAATTACAATGTAATTGGTCTCAATTTCAACAGATCGGTTTCAATTATTGTGGCACCTCTACGATTTCATTCAATTTTAAAAATCGAACAGGCTTAAGACATAAGCTCTGCGCCTAATTCCAATACCATTTAGTCATCAGACAGAGTTCAACTCATTCTTCATACGCTTCAGCATTGAAGCTTTGATACAATCGTTGTCAATGGTTACAAATCGACATCATTCTCATGTAGGGTCCACTGGCAAACATCACTGAATAGTTTCCACAGAATCTGCAACTCCACTACACTCCACTTTCCAATCTACCACTATGTAATATCGATCGGCGTTCACAAATTATTAGGATTGAATACCACTTAACCATCGCTGATTCCACCCTTCCGATCTGATACAATCTCTATACTCCAATGCGATTGCAATCAGCGATCGGAGATAGCTGTTCAACACCAATCGGCGATCACACTGGGCTATAATACATATTGCTTAACAACTGATCCGATGCAATATCCATATAATTCCACAACTCCCATGCGCACCGATATGATATCAATCACTGTTTAAAGTGATTCAAACTCTAACATACGCCGATATATATCAATTGGCGACCCAAATCTATGTGATTTAATATCACCACCAGCTATTTGCAGTTTCATTAACTCTAATCCGAAGTTATCGGGATATCGAAGATCACTGGGTTTCCAATGCTGCCCACCATAAACTTGCGATATATCACGGGCCCGAAATCCTTATAAACGATCTTTATGATTCTTCGCGTCCACTTGATCCGGATTTAAATAGGAACGCAATAAAATACAGAGATAACCATAAAGACAAATATGCAGCGGAAATAATACTTCATTTCATTACTGTAAAATACTGAAATATGCTTACAAATAGAAATGGAAATAACCCGGCTAGGGCGATGGTAGCTTATCTCTGAGAAGAGATGTGTCGGCTACATGCCTCTGAACCGTTCTCCAAAAACTGTGTTATAATGAGGCTCGAGGGCCTATTTATTGTTGAGAAACAATGGAAAACCCTTCACATTCCAAAACCTAACCCTAGAAGATGAAACGCCACATTGTGGGCCCCGTTTTTGGGTAAGTTGGTACATCAACTTCCCGGGGTCGCGAATTGGTCGTACTATCTCCGTTTGATTCGCATGATAGCCCGTTGGAAAGATCTCTCCGAGGACTACGACGAAAAAGACGATTTTTAGTCAAAAAATCACTGGCGGTGGATTTCCTAAAAAACGTCGTTTAGGGCCTCAAAACGGCTCCGGAAGTTTAGGACCCGAAAAACTGCTAAAAATAGTAAACTGTGCTATAATTAAGGAAACAGAAAAACTGAAAGAGACAGTTGTGGGGGTCCAAATGGGATAGGTGGGTGGCCACCAACATCCACCTGGATCATTCCTCCCCCTTAGGAAGCAATGGTCCCCATTGTGTTGAGTTCCTCCCTGAGATGAGGAAGCTTCTGCTGAGCTGGGTCTCTGGTGAGCTGTTCTGCAATCTCTGATGTGTCCATAAATGGTGGGGAGCATGGTCGACGACGGTCCACATTGAACACTCGATGCAAGCGAAGGAATGGAGGAATGTTGTGCTTCAAAGCATTGTTTCTCGTAGCCTTGTTACTGGTGTAAGGACCATGTCGAAGTGGTTTGAGTTTCTGATGGGTTCTGGTAAGGCGCTCCCTCTGCAAATGTAACCAAACTTTGTCGCCCATCTGAAACTTGTTTGGTACCCCTCCGGGTAAGGAGAAGTTGTTCCTGTGTTCTGTCACAACTGTATCCCTCTGTTGCTGCTGCTGTGTGGAGGAACCATTCGCGGGGGTCATGGATGTGGCAACGATCTTCCCCTTACTTTGGGAGCGAACCACACAGAAAATAAATTTCCTAGTCTGTGAGATGAGCTTGCTGCCTTTCTTAGCAGTGATCAAAGAGGTGGCGGTAGGTGGGGCTACCTCTGGTATCCTGTATAATGAATTATCCAAAGAAATGATGACAGCACGAGGCCTTGACTCATACATAGCATGTCGCCTCCACAAGTATGGCTGGCCTAATAGTACATCACAAACATCCAGAGGGGTAACATCACACAATACCTCGTCTGTGAAGGGCTTGATGCTGTAGGGAAGGCGGCACTGCTGGCGAACCTTGAGATCTCGTCCTTCGTGAAGCCAACCGATACTGTACGGTTGTGGGTGTGGTGTAGTTGGTAGGCCCAACCGCTTCACGACCCCTGCTGAAATGAGGTTCTTTTGGCTGCCATTGTCGACAATGAATTGCAGCGACGAACCCTTCACCCACATCTGTGAGTGGAAAAGACGTTCCCCCTCCTCTGGATCTTCGGGCTCATTTTTCTGGATCTTGGCAGTAGCAACAGTGGCACTGGGATCTGCATCAATGATCTGCTTCCCTTTGTCATTCCCCTTGTCGGGTTCTGACTCAGAGTCGAAACATGCATCTGATTCGGAAGCCTTCAACTCGGCCACCAGCGACTGCTTGGTCCAACACTCACTTGTGTTATGAGTGGGACTCTTGTGGAACTCACACCACTTTCCTGTGTCCTTCTTCGGCTTCGTGGTGTTGTTCTTTTCTTGCGGCTTCGACAGCTTGTCTTGGGTCACCCCGCCTTGGCTTTGTCCTTTGGGCTTTGGATTTGCAGATCCAAAGTCTCGCTTCTTCTGTTTGAACTTTTGCTCGATTTTGACAGCGTATCGGTATGTTGTGCCGAGTGATGAGATGTTCAAGAACTCCATCTCTTCCTGGAAGTATCTGTGTAGGCAGCCGCGGTATTTGAGTACTAGATGCAGCTCAGAATCTTTGATACCCAATTGTGTGCGAAGGGTATGAAAAATGTTTATGAACTCCGGCACATCTTGGTCTCCTCCCTGCCGTAGTGTGGTCCATTTGATGTATTTGTCCTCATAGCTCTTGACAGGGTAGTACTGCTCCTTGATGGCATCCCAGAAGTCATTCCAAGTG
Source organism: Pinus tabuliformis (assembly GCA_031772625.1). NCBI lineage: Eukaryota > Viridiplantae > Streptophyta > Pinopsida > Pinales > Pinaceae > Pinus > Pinus tabuliformis. Next base: position 762,994,081 of record CM062805.1, read on the forward strand.
GGTGCGGCTGAAAACAGTGAGCCTGTACTTTCATCCTTCTATTCGCAGTAGGTTTCCCACCAGCCCTTGACGTGGGGGGCTGCTTTGAGAAGAACGAAAACAATCTTTTCCCGACTTGAAAATTAATGAACAGAAAAATACCCATCGAGTAGATTTAACCATTTATCAATGGCATTTGTGTCTATTTGACCCTCGAAGATGGGGATTTCAAAATTAACTTGTACCTTAAACGGTGTGGCATTTCCAGAGTAGCTGTTGGAAGCCGATGCGTTGCCTCTAGGTAGTCGCTGAAGGATTTGGGCAAAGATGTCCATCATCGCGTTCCTTTGTCGCTCGAGGGCTTCTTCGAGCAAGATTTTGATAGGATCTCCTGCCCCCTCGTTTTTCTTCTCATCCGCCATGGGAGGTCGTCGAGATTTGCGAGGCTGGTCTTGCAAAGGTTCGACCAATTCTAGACCTAACTCCTTATATCCCGACCTCGTTGGGGACATGCAAAGAAAAACAGAGAAAAAGCAAACCGCTCTGATACCACTGATCTGGATTTAAATAGGAATGCAATAAAATACAGAGATAACCATAAAGACAAATATGCAGTGGAAATAATACTTCATTTCATTACTGTAAAATACTGAAATATGCTTACAAATAGAAATGGAAATAACCCAGCTAGGGCGATGGTAGCTTATCTCTGAGAAGAGATGTGTCGGCTACATGCCTCTGAACCGTTCTCCAAAAACTGTGTTACAATGAGGCTCGAGGGCCTATTTATTGTTGAGAAACAATGGAAAACCCTTCACATTCCAAAACCTAACCCTAGAAGATGAAACGCCAAATTGTGGGCCCCGTTTTTGGGTAAGTTGGTACATCAACTTCCCGGGGTCGCGAATTGGTCGTACTATCTCCGTTTGACGCGCATGATAGCCCGTTGGAAAGATATCTCTGAGGACTATGACAGAAAAGACGATTTTTAGTCAAAAAAATCGCTAGCGGTGGATTTCCCAAAAAATGTCGTTTAGGGCCTCAAAACGGCTCCGGAAGTTTAGGACCCGAAAAACTGCTAAAAATAGTAAACTGTGCTATAATTAAGGAAACAGAAAAACTGAAAGAGACAGTTGTGGGGGTCCAAATGGGATAGGTGGGTGGCCACCAACATCCACCTGGATCATTCCTCCCCCCTTAGGAAGCAATGGTCCCCATTGCATTGAGTTCCTCCCTGAGATGAGGAAGCTTCTGCTGAGCTGGGTCTCTGGTGAGCTGTTCTGCAATCTCTGATGTGTCCATAAATGGTGGGGAGCATGGTCGGCGACAGTCCACATTGAACACTTGATGCAAGCGAAGGAATGGAGGAATGTTGTGCTTCAAAGCTTTGTTTCCCGTAGCCTTGTTACTGGTGTAAGGACCATGTCGAAGTGGTTTGAGTTTCTGATGGGTTCTGGTAAGGCGCTCCCTCTGCAAATGTAACCAAACTTTGTCACCCACCTGAAACTTGTGTGGTACCCCTCCGGGTAAGGAGAAGTTGTTCCTGTGTTCTGTCACGACTGTATCCCTCTGTTGTTGCTGCTGTGTGGAGGAACCATTCGCGGGGGTCATGGATGTGGCAACGATCTTCCCCTTACTTTGGGAGCGAACCACACAGAAAATAAATTTCCTAGTCTGTGAGATGAGCTTGCTGCCTTTCTTTGCAGTGATCAAAGAGGTGGCGGTAGGTGGGGCTACCTCTGGTATCCTGTATAATGAATTATCCAAAGAAATGATGACAGCACGAGGCCTTGACTCATACATAGCATGTCGCCTCCACAAGTATGGCTGGCCTAATAGTACATCACAAACATCCAGAGGGGTAACATCACACAATACCTCGTCTGTGAAGGGCTTGATGCTGTAGGGAAGGCGGCACTGCTGGCGAACCTTGAGATCTCGTCCTTCGTGAAGCCAACCGATACTGTACGGCTGTGGGTGTGGTGTAGTTGGTAGGCCCAACCGCTTCACGACCCTTGCTGAAATGAGGTTCTTTTGGCTGCCACTGTCGACAATGAATTGTAGCGGCGAACCCTTCACCCACATCTGTGAGTGGAAAAGACGTTCCCCCTCCTCTGGATCTTCGGGCTCATTTTTCTGGATCTTGGCAGTAGCAACAGTGGCACTGGGATCTGCATCAATGATCTGCTTCCCTTTGTCATTCCCCTTGTCGGGTTCTGACTCAGAGTCGGACATGCATCTGATTCGAAAGCCTTCAACTTGGCCACCAGCGACTGCTTGGTCTGACACTCACTTGTGTTATGAGTGGGACTCTTGTGGAACTCACACCACTTTCCTGTGTCCTTCTTCGGCTTCGTGGTGTTGTTCTTTTCTTGCGGCTTCAACGGGTTGTCTTGGGTCACCCCGCCTTGGCTTTGGATTTGCAGATCCAAAGTCTTGCTTCTTCTGTTTGAACTTTTGCTTGATTTTGACAGCGTATCGGTATGCTGTGCCGAGTGAGGAGATGTTCAAGAACTCCATCTCTTCAAGGATGTATCTGTGTAGGTAGCCACGGTATTTGAGTACCAGATGCAGCTCAGAATATTTGATACCCAATTGTGTGCGAAGGGTATGAAAAATGTTTGTGAACTCCGGCACATCTTGGTCTCGTCCCTGCCGCAGTGTGGTCCATTTGATGTATTTGTCCTCATAGCTTTTGACAGGGTAGTATTGCTCCTTGGTGGCATCCCGGAAGTCATTCCAAGTGGGTGCGGCTGAAAACAGTGAGCCTGTACTTTCATCCTTCTATTCGCAGTAGGTTTCCCACCAGTCCTTGACGTGGGGGGCTGCTTTGAGAAGAGCGAAAACAATCTTTTCCCGACTTGAAAATTCATGAACAGAAAAATACCCATCGAGTAGATTTAACCATTTATCAATGGCATCTGCGTCTATTTGACCCTCGAAGATGGGGATTTCAAAATTAACTTGTACCTTAAACGGTGTGGCATTTCCAAAGTAGCTGTTGGAAGCCGATGCATCGCCTCTAGGTAGTCGCTGAAGGATTTGGGCAAAGTTGTCCATCATCGCGTTCCTTTGTCGCTCGAGGGATTCTTCGAGCAAGATTTTGATAGGATCTCCTGCCCCCTCGTTTTTCTTCTCATCCGCCATGGGAGGTCGTCGAGATTTGCGAAACTGGTCTTGCAAAGGTTCGACCAGTTCCAGACCTAACTCCTTATATCCTGACCTCGTTGGGGACATGCAAAGAAAAACAGAGAAAAAGCAGACCGCTCTGATACCACTGATCTGGATTTAAATAGGAACGCAATAAAATACAGAGATAACCATAAAGACAAATATGCAGTGGAAATAATACTTCATTTCATTACTGTAAAATACTGAAATATGCTTACAAATAGAAATGGAAATAACCCAGCTAGGGCGATGGTAGCTTATCTCTGAGAAGAGATGTGTCGGCTACATGCCTCTGAACCGTTCTCCAAAAACTGTGTTACAATGAGGCTCGAGGGCCTATTTATTGTTGAGAAACAATGGAAAACCCTTCACATTCCAAAACCTAACCCTAGAAGATGAAACGCCACATTGTGGGCCCCGTTTTTGGGTAAGTTGGTACATCAACTTCCCGGGGTCGCGAATTGGTCGTACTATCTCCGTTTGATGCGCATGATAGCCCGTTGGAAATATATCTCCGAGGACTACGACAGAAAAGACGATTTTTAGTCAAAAAAGTGGCTAGCGGTGGATTTCCCAAAAAATGTCGTTTAGGGCCTCAAAACGGCTCCGGAAGTTTAGGACCCGAAAAACTGCTAAAAATAGTAAACTGTGCTATAATTAAGGAAACAGAAAAACTGAAAGAGACAGTTGTGGGGGTCCAAATGGGATAGGTGGGTGGCCACCAACATCCACCTGGATCATTCCTCCCCCCTTAGGAAGCAATGGTCCCCATTGCGTTGAGTTCCTCCCTGAGATGAGGAAGCTTCTGCTGAGCTGGGTCTCTGGTGAGCTGTTCTGCAATCTCTGATGTGTCCATAAATGGTGGGGAGCATGGTCGGCGACGGTCCACATTGAAAACTCAATGCAAGTGAAGGAATGGAGGAATGATATGCTTCAAAGCATTGTTTCCCGTAGCCTTGTTACTGGTGTAAGGACCATGTCGAAGTGGTTTGAGTTTCTGATGGGTTCTGGTAAGGCGCTCCCTCTGCAAATGTAACCAAAATTTGTCGCCCACCTGAAACTTTTGTGGTACCCCTCCGGGTAAGGAGAAGTTGTTCCTGTGTTCTATCATGACTGTATCCCTCTGTTGCTGCTGTTGTGTGGAGGAACCATTCGCGGGGGTCATGGATGTGGCAGCGATCTTCCCCTTACTTTGGGAGCGTACCAGACAGAAAATAAATTTCCTAGTCTGTGAGATGAGCTTGTTGTCTTTCTTAGCAGTGATCAAAGAGGTGGCGGTAGGTGGGGCTACCTCTGGTATCCTGTATAATGAATTATCCAAAGAAATGATGATAGCACGAGGCCTTGACTCATACATAGCATGTCGCCTCCACAAGTATGGCTGGCCTAATAGTACATCACAAACATCCAAAGGGGTAACATCACATAATACCTCGTCTGTGAAGGGCTTGATGCTGTAGGGAAGGCGGCACTGCTGGCGAACCTTGAGATCTCGTCCTTCGTGAAGCCAACTGATACTGTACGGCTATGGGTGTGGTGTAGTTGGTAGGCCCAACCACTTCACGACCCCTCCTGAAATGAGGTTCTTTTGGCTGCCACTGTCGACAATGAATTGGAGTGGAGAACCCTTCACCCACATCTGTGAGTGGAAAAGACGTTCCCCCTCCTCTGGATCTTCGGGCTCATTTTTCTGGATCTTGGCAGTAGCAACAGTGGCACTGGGATCTGCATCAATGATCTGCATCCCTTTGTCATTCCCCTTGTCGGGTTCTGACTCAGAGTCGGAACATGCATCTGATTCGGAAGCCTTCAACTCGGCCACCAGCGACTGCTTGGTCCGACACTCACTTGTGTTATGAGTGGGACTCTTGTGGAACTCACACCACTTTCCTGTGTCTTTCTTCGACTTCGTGGTGTTGTTCTTTTCTTGCGGCTTCGACGGGTTGTCTTGGGTCACCCCGCCTTGGCTTTGTCCTTTGGGCTTTGGATTTGCAGATCCAAAGTCTTGCTTCTTCTGTTTGAACTTTTGCTCGATTTTGACAGCGTGTCAGTATGCTGTGCCGAGTGAGGAGATGTTCAAGAACTCCATCTCTTCCTGGATGTATCTGTGTAGGCACCCGCAGTATTTGAGTACCAGATGCAGCTCAGAATCTTTGATACCCAATTGTGTGCGAAGGGTATGAAAAATGTTTGTGAACTCCGGCACATATTGGTCTCGTCCCTGCCGCAGTGTGGTCCATTTGATGTATTTGTCCTCATAGCTTTTGACAGGGTAGTACTGCTCCTTGATGGCATCCCGGAAGTCATTCCAAGTGGGTGCGGCTGAAAACAGTGAGCCTATACTTTCATACTTCTATTCGCAGTAGGTTTCCCACCAGTCCTTGACGTGGGGGGCTGCTTTGAGAAGAGCGAAAACAATCTTTTCCCGACTTGAAAATTCATGAACAAAAAAATACCCATCGAGTAGATTTAGCCATTTATCAATGGCATCTGTGTCTATTTGACCCTCGAAGATGGGGATTTCAAAATTAACTTGTACCTTAAACGGTGTGGCATTTGTAGAGTAGCTGTTGGAAGCCGATGTGTCGCCTCTAGGTAGTCGTTGAAGGATTTGGGCAAAGCTGTCCATCATCGCGTTCCTTTGTCGCTCAAGGGCTTCTTCGAGCAAGATTTTGATAGGATCTCCTGCCCCCTCGTTTTTCTTCTCATCCGCCATGGGAGGTCGTCGAGATTTGCGAGGCTGGTCTTGCAAAGGTTCGACCAGTTCCAGACCTAACTCCTTATATCCCGACCTCGTTGGGGACATGCAAAGAAAAACAGAGAAAAAGCAGACCGCTCTGATACCACTAATCCGGATTTAAATAGGAACGCAATAAAATACAGAGATAACCATAAAGACAAATATGCAGTGGAAATAATACTTCATTTCATTACTGTAAAATACTGAAATATGCTTACAAATAGAAATGGAAATAACCCAGCTAGGGCGATGGTAGCTTATCTCTGAGAAGAGATGTGTCGGCTACATGCCTCTGAACCGTTCTCCAAAAACTGTGTTACAATGAGGCTCGAGGGCCTATTTATTGTTGAGAAACAATGGAAAACCCTTCACATTCCAAAACCTAACCCTAGAAGATGAAACGCCACATTGTGGGCCCCGTTTTTGGGTAAGTTGGTACATCAAATTCCCGGGGTCGTGAATTGGTCGTACTATCTCCGTTTGACGCGCATGATAACCCGTTGGAAAGATATCTCCGAGGACTACGACAGAAAAGATGATTTTTAGTCAAAAAAATGTCTAGCGGTGGATTTCCCAAAAAACGTCGTTTAGGGCCTCAAAATGGCTCCGGAAGTTTAGGACCCGAAAAACTGCTAAAAATAGTAAACTGTGCTATAATTAAGGAAACAGAAAAACTGAAAGAGACAGTTGTGGGGGTCCAAATGGGAAAGGTGGGTGGCCACCAACATCCACCTGGATCATTCCTCCCCCCTTAGGAAGCAATGGTCCCCATTGCGTTGAGTTCCTCCCTGAGATGAGGAAGCTTCTGCTGAGCTGGGTCTCTGGTGAGCTGTTCTGCAATCTCTGATGTGTCCATAAATGGTGGGGAGCATGGTCGGCGACGGTCCACATTGAACACTCGATGCAAGCGAAGGAATGGAGGAATGTTGTGCTTCAAAGCATTGTTTCCCGTAGCCTTGTTACTGGTGTAAGGACCATGTCGAAGTGGTTTGAGTTTCTGATGGGTTTTGGTAAGGCGCTCCCTCTGCAAATGTAACCAAACTTTGTCGCCCACCTGAAACTTGTGTGGTACCCCTCCGGGTAAGGAGAAGTTGTTCGCGTGTTCTGTCACGACTGTATCCCTCTGTTGTTGCTGCTGTGTGGAGGAACCATTCGCGGGGGTCATGGATGTGGCAACGATCTTCCCCTTACTTTGGGAGCGAACCACACAAAAAATAAATTTCCTAGTGTGTGAGATGAGCTTGCTGCCTTTCTTAGCAGTGATCAAAGAGGTGGCGGTAGGTGGGGCTACCTCTGGTATCCTGTATAATGAATTATCCAAAGAAATGATGACAGCACGAGGCCTTGACTCATACATAGCATGTCACCTCCACAAGTATGGCTGGCCTAATAGTACATCACAAACATCCAGAGGGGTAACATCACACAATACCTCGTCTGTGAAGGGCTTGATGCTGTAGGGAAGGTGGCACTGCTGGCAAACCTTGAGATCTCGTCCTTCGTGAAGCCAACCGATACTGTACGGCTGTGGGTGTGGTGTAGTTGGTAGGCCCAACCGCTTCACGACCCCTGCTGAAATGAGGTTCTTTTGGCTGCCACTGTCGACAATGAATTGCAGCGGTGAACCCTTCACCCACATCTGTGAGTGGAAAAGACGTTCCCCCTCCTCTAGATCTTCGGGCTCATTTTTTTGGATCTTGGCAGTAGCAACAGTGGCACTGGGATCTGCATCGATGATCTGCTTCCCTTTGTCATTCCCCTTGTCGGGTTCTGACTCAGAGTCGGAACATGCATCTGATTCAGAAGCCTTCAACTCGGCCACCAGCGACTGCTTGGTCCGACACTCACTTGTGTTATGAGTGGGACTCTTGTGGAACTCACACCACTTTCCTGTGTCCTTCTTCAGCTTCGTGGTGTTGTTCTTTTCTTGCGGCTTCGACGGGTTGTCTTGGGTCACCCCGCCTTGGCTTTGTCCTTTGGGCTTTGGATTTGCAGATCCAAAGTCTCGCTTCTTCTGTTTGAACTTTTGCTCGATTTTGACAGCGTATCGGTATGCTGTGCCGAGTGAGGAGATGTTCAAGAACTCCATCTCTTCCTGGATGTATCTGTGTAGGCATCCGCGGTATTTGAGTACCAGATGCAGCTCAGAATCTTTGATACCCAATTGTGTGCGAAGGGTATGAAAAATGTTTGTGAACTCCGGCACATCTTGGTCTCGTCCCTGCCGCAGTGTGGTCCATTTGATGTATTTGTCCTCATAGCTTTTGATAGGGTAGTACTGCTCCTTGATGGCATCCCGGAAGTCATTCCAAGTGGGTGCGGCTGAAAACAATGAGCCTGTACTTTCATCCTTCTATTCGCAGTAGGTTTCCCACCAGTCCTTGACGTGGGGGGCTGCTTTGAGAAGAGCGAAAACAATCTTTTCCCGACTTGAAAATTCATGAACAAAAAAATACCCATCGAGTAGATTTAACCATTTATCAATGGCATCTGTGTCTATTTGACCCTCGAAGATGGGGATTTCAAAATTAACTTGTACCTTAAACGGTGTGGCATTTGTAGAGTAGCTGTTGGAAGCCGATGTGTCGCCTCTAGGTAGTCGTTGAAGGATTTGGGCAAAGCTGTCCATCATCGCGTTCCTTTGTCGCTCGAGGGCTTCTTCGAGCAAGATTTTGATAGGATCTCCTGCCCCCTCGTTTTTCTTCTCATCCGCCATGGGAGGTCGTCGAGATTTGCGAGGCTGGTCTTGCAAAGGTTCGACCAGTTCCAGACCTAACTCCTTATATCCCGACCTCGTTGGGGACATGCAAAGAAAAACAGAGAAAAAGCAGACCGCTCTGATACCACTGATCCGGATTTAAATAGGAACGCAATAAAATACAGAGATAACCATAAAGACAAATATGCAGTGGAAATAATACTTCATTTCATTACTGTAAAATACTGAAATATGCTTACAAATAGAAATGGAAATAACCCAGCTAGGGCGATGGTAGCTTATCTCTGAGAAGAGATGTGTCGGCTACATGCCTCTGAACTGTTCTCCAAAAACTGTGTTACAATGAGGCTCGAGGGCCTATTTATTGTTGAGAAACAATGGAAAACCCTTCACATTCCAAAACCTAACCCTAGAAGATGAAACGCCACATTGTGGGCCCCGTTTTTGGGTAAGTTGGTACATCAACTTCCCGGGGTCGCGAATTGGTCGTACTATCTCCGTTTGACGTGCATGATAGCCCGTTGGAAAGATATCTCCGAGGACTACGACAGAAAAGATGATTTTTAGTCAAAAAATGGCTAGTGGTGGATTTCCCAAAAAACATCGTTTAGGGCCTCAAAACGACTCCGGAAGTTTAGGACCCGAAAAACTGCTAAAAGTAGTAAACTGTGCTATAATTAAGGAAACAGAAAAACTGAAAGAGACAGTTGTGGGGGTCCAAATGGGATAGGTGGGTGGCCACAAACATCCACCTGGATCACCACTATCCTTTGGAACTATATGCAATATTTGATAACTCTCTCCGACTCGAGGCAATGAATTAACATACCCGACGAATTCCAAAATCAATACATATCATTTCAAATTGCTCAAAGGTTCCACAAAGTATTTCTTTACTCCAATTCTCTGTGTAACGGGTTTTTTTTTTTTTTTTTTTTACTCATGGTCGCAACTAAGGTAGGCTTGCGTTCATTTGGGAATTCTTACAATTAAAACAAAAAACACACACAGATCATCATCAATTCAACCATTTCACAAGAATCCCATATTCTAGCTCCACGCGCATTATACAAAGAGTCACAAAATATTTATTTTATTCATAATACATAGAAAGTAGAGTCTCACATTGCCTCAATTACATAAGGAAAAATCCTCTGTCAAACAAAACACAGTTCACACACAACGACTTCTAAGCTTTCGCTCCACACCAAGCCACACACTCACTCTAACCAATCTAAAAGAATCCTCTCTCGCTCATTACAATTTTCCTATATTTATTATCCACTCGAATAATTCTCCTAAATTATCTAACAGAGTTTCCTATTTTTTTCAAGAAAGAACAGAATTCTTCTATTCTGTTGCTTTTCAAGCACACCTATACTAACAGATCTATCTCAAAATCCAAAATAAGATAATCTCCCACTTATTACAATAACAAACTATTTGAGGAATCCAACTTCCTCAGTAAATCGATTTTTGACCGACAATCAATGAATTTCACTCTGTTTTAGCCACAACATGTGACCAATTCATCACATCGCTGGCTAGGTCTAGATGCTCCTGCATCACATATTTTAGTTTTTGATATTAATGAAATGTAGTGCTTTTGTTGTACATCTCTGTATTTATGGTTATATATGTAATTTTTTGGGTTCCTATTTAAGTTCGGATCAGTGGTATCAAAACAGATCTGCTATTTCTCTATTTTTCTTTGCATGTCCCCAATAAGGATGGGATATAAGGAGTTAGGCCTCAAACTGGTTGAACCTTTGCAAGACCAGCATTGCAAATCCTAATGACCTTCCATGATGGAAGAGAAGAAATACGAGGGGGTAGGAGATCCTTTCAAAATATCTCGAGGAAGAAGGGGCCTCGAGCGACAGAGGAACACGATGATGGACAAATTTTCCCAAATCCTTCAGCAGCTACCCAAGGACGACACATCTCCTTCCAACAGCTAACTTTGACATCCCCATATTTGAGGGGCAAATAGATGCAGATGTCATAGATAAATGGTTAAATCTACTCGAAGGATTTTTTTAGTTCATGATTTTTCCAGCAAGGAAATGATTACTTTTTCACTTCTCAAAGTCGCCCCCCACATTAAGGACTGGTCAGAAACCTACTGTGAGAAGAAGGATGAAAGTACACCCTGACTATTTTCGACTGCACCCACTTGGAATTCTTTTTGGGATTCCATCAAGGATAAGTACTGCCATGTTGGGAGCTATGTGGATAAATACATAAAGTATACCATGTTACGGCACAAAAGGAACCAAGACGTGTCAGAGTTTACCAATTTTTTTCATACCCTTAACATGAATTTGGGTATCAAGGATTCTGAGAAACATTTGGTACTCAAGTACCGCGGCTACCTACACAAGTACATCCAGGATGAGTTGGAGTTCCTAGACATCTCCTCACTTAACACGGTGTACTAATACGTTTTCAAGATTGAGAAGAATTTTAAATAGAAAAAGTGATACTTTGGATCTGTGAATCCGAGGCAAGGGAAAGGCACCCCCAAACCACAGAGCAAAGGGAAAATCCAAAGTGGGGCAACCTAAGATAACCTTTTAAAGCCTCAAGCAAAGAATAACACCACGGAGATAAAGAAGGACATGAGAAAGTGGTGTGAGTTCCATAAGAGCTCTACTCACATCACAAGTGAGTGTCGGTCCAAGTAGTCACTCATGGACCAGTTGAAGGCTTTCGAGTCAGACGCATGTTCTAAATCTGATTCAGAACCAAACAAGGGGAATGAAAAAGGGATGAAGATCATTGACGCGGAGCCTAGTGCCACTGTGGTTGCCACCAAGATCCATAATATTAAGCCTTAAGATCTAGAGGAGGGGGAATGCCTGTTCCACTCACATATGTGGGTAAGGGTTCTCCGTTGCAATTCATTGTCGAAAGCGGGAGGCAAAAGAACTACATTTTAGAAAAGGTCGTGAAGCGGTTGGGCCTAGAGACTACAGTACATCCGCAATCGTACACAATCAGGTGGCTTCACCAATGATGAGATCTCTGCATCAGCTAGCAATGTCGCCTTCCCTAAAGCATCAAGCCCATCACAGATGAGGTATTCTGTGATGTTGCTCCTCTTGAATTTTGTGATATATTATTAGGGAAACCATACTTGTGGAAGCGGCATGTTGTATATGAGTATATACCCTGCTTTGTTATTATTTCTTTGGGTAGTAAGTTATACAGGATATCGGAGGTAGCCCCGTCTACTGCCATCTCTTTGATATCTGCTAAGAAATGCAATAAGATCATCTCCTAGACTGGAAAATTTGTTTTCTTTCTGATTCACTCTCAAAGTAAGGGGAATATTGTTATGAAACCAGCTCACAAAAATATAGAAAAGATAGATCAACGCCTTAGAAATCAGCCTCTTCGATGGGGCAACCTCCTTTACATTACACAAATGAAAAATTCTTGGATGATAAAAATGAATAAACATCCTTTCTATATATAGGAGTCTAAGGGGTCACAATATAATCAAAGTCGACATAATAATAAAAATATAAGGGCATAACAATAACAATAGTGGGCCTCTATGGGGCACACTAATAACAATATGGGGACAATAGGGGCACAATAATAACAATAAGGCCTACAATGAAAATAGTAATGGGGAAATCACTAGTATTATAGGGGCCTAACATGGCCCTCTCCTTCAAAAAAGTGTTGTCCTCAACACTTGAGTAGTTCTAGATGCTTCTGTATAAAATTCTCATCCTCCCATGTGGAATCTTCAGTGGGTAAGTTTTTCTACTTGATGAGATACTCTAAAATTGATCGATTTCGTAGCTGTCGAGTTCTTTTTTTCGTGACTGCTTTAGGTTCCAATATGATTTTTCCTTCCTCTTCAAGTTCTGGAAATATTATTTGAATGTTATGAAACCAGCTCACAAAAATATAGAAAAGAGAGATCAATGCCTTAGAATTCAGCCTCTTCGAGGGGGCAACCTCCTTTACATTACATAAATGAACAATTGTTGGATGATTCAAATGACAAAACCTCCTTTCTATATATAGGAGTCTAAGGAGTCACAATATAACCCAGTCGACCTAACAATAATAATATAAAGCCACAAAAATAACAATAGAGGGATTCTATGGGGCATAGTAATAACAATATGGGGAAAATAGGGGCACAACAATATTAATAAGGGATACAACTACAATAGTAATGGGGTAATCACTAGTATTATAGGGACCCAACATGCCCCTCTCCTTCAAAAAAGTCTTGTCCTCAATGCTTGAGTAGTTCTGGATGCTTCTGTATAAAATTCTCATCCTCCCATGTGGAATCTTCAGCGGGTAAGTTCTTCCACTTGATAAGATACTCCGAAATTGATCGATTTCGTAACTGTTGAGTTCTTGTTTCTGTGACTGCTTCTGGTTCCAATATAATTTTTCCTTCCTCGTCAAGTTCTGGCAATATTGTTTAAACTGGGAGCTTGTCGCCTATAACCTTCTTTAAACATGAAACATGGAAAACTGGGTGCAATCGAGAAGCTGCAGGAAGCTCCAATTTGTATGCCATAGTACCAATCTTTTGCAACACCTTGTACGCACCATAATACTTTGGTGATAATTTATTATCCTTCTTAGCTTGCTTGAGGGACATTTGCTTATATGGTTGTAGCCGTAGGAATACCCAATCACCTACATCAAAACTTATTTCGCTGTGATCTTGATCTGCCTGTTGTTTCATTCTATTTTGTGCCAACACGAGGCTATCCTTTAATAGTTGGAGGACTTGTTGTTGATGTTCGATGTGATGTTCCACTGCTTGAACCTTAGAATTTTCTCTTAAATATGATGTGATGGATGGTGGCTGATATCCATAAAATGCCATAAATGGGGTCATTTTTGTTGCCGTATGGAAGGAAGTGTTATAGCACCATTCAGCCAGAGGCAACCATTTGACCCATTGTGTCTGTTTATCAGATACAAAGCAACGAAGATATCCTTCCAAACATTTGTTTACTATCTCAGTTTGCCCATCAGATTGAGGATGATAAGATGAGCTATGACCTAACTGAGTACCAAGACAAGAAAATAATTATGTCCAAAAATTTCCAGTGAAAATGGGATCTTTATCACTTACAATAATCTTTGGGTTTCCATGTAGCTTTTGAATTGTTTCCATAAATGCAATAGAAACTGTATTGGCTTTAAATGGATGTAATAATGCACAAAAGTGTGCATACTTGGTAAGTCTGTCAACTATCACCATGATGACACTCTTTCCCTCAGACTTGGGTAAACCTATGACAAAACCCATTGAAACCTCCTCCCAACGTTGTCTTGGAATGGATAAAGGTTGTAATAGACTTGGTGTCTTAAGTGTTTCAACTTTATTTTGTTGGAAAACCAAACATTCCACCACAAACTTTTGAATATCTAATTTAAGGCCCTCCCAAAAAAATTCCTTCTTAACCCTATGGTAAGTTTTTAAAAATCCTGAGTGCCCTCTTAAGGGAGAAGTGTGCAATTCCATAAGAATCTTTTGTTTTAGCTGGAAATTCTTACAGAGGTATAAGCGATCTTTGTACCATAACGAATCATTTTCTCAGCTAAATGTATTAGACGTACTCGAGGCTTGTTGTAACTTTCGAATAAGTGCCCACACTTCTTCGTCATCCTTCCATTCCTCCTTTGCTTCGTTTATCCAATCTGGTTGGATAATAGAAATGGTGCACAACGATGCTTCCACATCCTCATCCTTTCTTGAGAGTGCATCTACCACCACATTTTGCTTCCCTTTTTTGTAGATGATTTGAAAGTCATAACCCAACATCTTTGTGACCCACTTTTGTTGCTCTTTAGAGGATAATCTTTGTTCTAAAAAGTATTTAAAGCTATCATGATCCGTTTTTACCTTGAAGTGTCTTCCCATTAGGTAGGGTCGCCATTTCTTAAGTGCATGGAGTATTGCCAACATTTCCTTCTCATAAATAGCTTTGTGTAAAAACTTTCCCTTGATTGGACGACTTTCAAAAGCAATGGGTCTTTCATCTTGCATTAAAATAGCACAATTCCATTTCCTGAAGCATCACATTCCACAATAAAGGTTTTTGTGAAGTCTGGTGTAGCTAAGACCGGTGCTTGGCACATTGCCTCTTTAAGATGCTCGAAGGCCTTTGTTGCTTCTGGAGTCCATGAAAATGCATCTTTCTTCAATAATGTTGTTAGAGGTGCTGCTATTCTCCCATAATTCTTAACAAACTTGCAATAATACCCTGTCAACCAGGGAAATCCTCGCAGATGCTTTATGGATGTGGGGATTTTCCATTCCTTAATGGCTTTAATTTTGCTAGGGTCTACCTTAACTCCTTCATGAGATACAATATGACCTAGATATTCCACCTCTTGTACTCCAAAGAAACATTTGGATCTTTTTGCATATAATTGTTTCTCCTCCAATAGTTGTAGCACCCTGTCAACATATTCAACATGATCCTTCCAAGACTTGCTGTAGATTAGTATATCATCAAAAAATAATAACACAAATTTTATAAGGAATGGTTTGAAAATGGAATTCATCAAACCTTGAAATGTTGAAGGTGCATTGGTAAGGCCAAAAGGCATGACCAAAAATTCATAATGACCCTCATGAGTTCTAAATGTTGTTTTCGGAATGTCTTAAGTCTTCATTCTGATTTGATGATATCCTGAATGAAGATCCAACTTGGTGAAGTAAATTGATCCATGCAATTCATCCAGTAATTCATCGATCACAGGAATGGGAAACTTATCTTTAATAGTGAGCTTGTTGAGCTCCCTATAATCCGAACACATGCGCCATGATCCATCCTTCTTATGCATCAATACTACTGGAGCAGAGAAAGAACTCTGACTTGGTTGAATTATACCAACCTCTAGCATTTCTACAACCATACGTTCAATTTCACTCTTTTGGGCATAGGGATATCTGTACGGCTTGATATTTGGAGGAACACTTCCTGGAATCAGATGAATAGGATGATCATGATCACGAATAGGTGGGAGACCTTTGGGAGTCTCAAATACCTTGGAATGATTGTCCAAGACTTTTTGGAGATCTGGAGAAATAGATGATTCCAACATGGAAACATCTAGCGAACATAATTGTGCAATTACACCTCTTTGTTCCTTTTTTAGAAGCTTTGTCATACCGTTAGAGCTGATTATCTTTCCCGGTTTCCCTGCAATACCCATTAATTCAAATTCCTTTCCTTCCACAGAAAATTTCATGAAAAGTTCTTGAAAATTAAAAGCTATTGTACCCAAGGATTGTATCCATTGGACTCCTAGTACAACATCAACACCTCCCATTGGAATGGAAAGCATTGGGCTAGTCAATACATATTCTCCCATGGATAGCTTGATATTATGGCACTTCCCAGAGCAATTTACTGTTCCTCAATTTGCAACCATCACTTGACACTCTGGTGCTGGATATAAGAAGCAATTCAATTCTTTTGCTACCTTACAATGAATAAAATTGTGGGTGCTTTCTGAATCAATCAACACTATTACCTTTTTCTTCTTGATTTGTCCTTCTATCTTGATGGTTTGAGGAGTGGTAATTCCTGCCAATGCATTACAAGATATGGTCGGATTCATTTCTTCTTTATCTAGGCTTTGTTCCTGGAGTATATCCTCTTCTTTTGACCTTTTTTGCTTCTTTTCTTCTTCCTCTTCACAATCTATGTGGAATAATTTCTTCTCAGCACACTTATGACCTTTAGTGTATTTGCTATCACAACTGTAACAAAGCCCTTTTGCTCTTTTTTCTTCCAATTGTTATGGTTTCAAACTTATAGGTTGTGGAAGACTAGGGGCAACAACACTTCCATCTTTATAGTTGTGAGTGGTATGCTTCCTGGTTGCCATAATTTTTCTTTCCATTTTTCTTTCTAACCTGAATGCCTTCTCTAATGAATCAGGTTCCCAAAGGTGAACATCATGTTGGATATTATCCTTTAAACTCCCTATGAACACATCAATCCTATGCTCCTCTGGAATATTTTTTACCCTTATGTTCAATTTTTGGAACTCCTCAATGTGCTCCATTATTGAACCCTTTTGTTTGAGACTTATCAATTGGCTAAAAAAAAGTGTTGCTTTTTGTATCCTCATAATGTGTTGTCAATTCTTCCATAAAAATTGCCCAAGTGATAATTTGTTTACGAGAGAAAAGCCATTGATACCATAAAAACTGATTTGGTTCCAAATATAAAGTTGGAATACGTACCTTTTGTGTGTTTTGCACATTATTGAGATCGAAAAATTGTTCAATCTGTAATATCCATGTTGCGGGATCCTTGCCATCAAACTTCCTCATGTCGATTTTTGGAATATGGTGGGTCTTCAATCCAACATTAGAGTCTATGGAATCATGATTAACATTTCTTTTGTTCTCCTCATGAGTTTCCTTTACTACCCTTTCACCATTATTGACCATTTCTTGTAGCAACTTATTCATATTTATCTTCAATTCTTCCATCTTATCATCCATGCCATCAATTTTAGCGTTCATGCCTTTCATCTTAGCTTCCATGCCATCCATCTTAGCTTCTACGCCTTTCTTTAAACAATCCATCTTAGCTTCTACACCTTTCTTTAAACCATCCATCTTAGCTTCTACATCTTTCCTTAAACCATCCCTCTTAGATTCTGTTGCGTTTTGTGCAAGTGACACTTGTTGCACTTGGTCTCGTAATTTTGATATATCATGTTGCATTTCTTCCTCTTCTTCATAAGTCATGCTAGAGCTTTCAGGTTTCTTACTAGATGTTTTCATTTTCTTTCCTCGGGGCATCAATTATCGATTCAAACTAATTTTTCAAACCAAGCTTATGCAAAAATTAAAAAAAAAACTCCACATCTTTTTTCACTTTGTAGAAGCTTGATATTGAATATGATGTATCTCTACAATTTCAGATCATCCAGTTCTGAAATTGTGACCTGTAGTAGCCCTCTGTTTCCTCTTTCCAATGCCACCAGTCTGGTCCAAATTAGATTCTCCAAGGAAGAGTTATGCACAATCTCCCAAGATGACCTGATTATATACTAGCTCAATAGAGCGAACTTGTACGAAGTGCCACGAGTCACTGTTTCAACCTTTGGCTCTGAAAAACATATACAAGAAACTAAAGTTTGTCCTCTTTTTGTACCTTCTTACGAAATTTCAATCCGATGCTCAGAGAGAAAGTTATGACGATTTTCCCCAGGTCACCATTTTGGAATGTAATTCAGGAGTCTGCAAAAATACCAACTTCCTTAGATCATATCTCCACAAATATAGCACGAAAATCTCTAAAATTCAGAACCAAGAGTCAACGCGATTTCTTCTCAAATGGGTTTTTTTTTTAGCTTCTGAAACGTCATAGAAAAAAGGTTATATCGAAAATTCCACGTTGACCTGTTTGGAGCAGCGAAACCCTAGAATCCAAAGCTCTGATTCCAAATGCTATGAAACCAGCTCACAAAAAGATAGAAAAGAGAGATCAACGCCTTAGAATTCAGCCTCTTTGAGGGGGAAACCTCATTTACATTACGCAAATGAACAATTGTTGGATGATTCAAATGACAAAACCTCCTTTCTATATATAGGAGTCTAAGGAGTCACAATATAACCCAACCGACCTAACAATAATAATATAAAGTCACAAAAATAACAATAGAGGGATTCTATGGGGCACAGTAATAACAAGATGGGGACAATAGGGGCACAACAATATTAATAAGGGATACAACTACAATAGTAATGGGGTAATCACTATTATTATAGGGACCCAACTTTGAACTAGGAGCTTGTCACCTATAACCTTCTTTAAACATGAAACATGGAAAATTGGTTGCAATCGGGAAGCTGCAGGAAGCTCCAATTTGTATGCCATAGTACCAATCTTTTGCAACACCTTATATGGACTATAATACTTTGGTGATAATTTATTATCCTTCTTAGCTTTCTTGAGGGACATTTGTTTATATGGTTGTAGCCGTAGGAATACCCAATCACCTACATCAAAACTTCTTTCGTTGTGATGTTGATCTGCATGTTGTTTGATTCTATTCTGCGCCAAAGTGAGCTTATCCTTTAAGAGTTGGAGAACTTGTTGTTGGTGCTTGATGTGATCTTCCATTGCTTGAACCTTAGATTTTTCCTTAAATATGATGTGATTGATGGTGGGTGATATCCATAAAGTGTCATAAATGGGGTCATTTCTTCTGCAGTATGGAAGGAAGTGTTATACCACCATTCAGCCAAAGGCAACCATTTGACCCATTTTGTCTATTTATCAAAGACAAAGCAAGGAAGATATCCTTCCAAACATTTGTTTACTATCTCAGTTTTCTCATCAGATTGAGGATGATAAGATGAGCTATGAGCTAACTGAGTACCGAGACAAGAAAATAATTTTGTCCAAACATTTCCAGTAAAAATGGGATCTCTATCACTTAAAATAATCTTTGGTTTTCCATGTAGCTTTTGAATTGTTTCCATGAATTCAGTATAAATTGTATTGGCTTTAAATGGATGAGATAATGCACAAAAGTGTGCATACTTGGTAAGTATGTCAACTACCACCATGATGACACTCTTTCCTTCAAACTTGGGTAAACCTATGATAAAATCCATTGAAACCTCCTCCCAGCATTGGCTTGGAATGGATAAAGGTTGTAATAGACCTAGGGTCTTAATTGATTCAACTTTATTTTGTTGGCAAACCAAACATTCTGCCACAAACTTTTGAATATCTGATTTAAGGCCATCCCAAAAAAATCCTTCTTAACTCTGTGGTAAGTTTTTAAAAATCTTGACTGCCCTCCCAAGGGAGAAGTGTGCAATTCCATAAGAATATTTTGTTTGAGTTGGGAATTCCTACATAGGTATAAGTGATCTGTATACCATAATGAATCATTTTTCTATCTAAATGTATCAGATGTGTTGAGATCTTGTTGTAACTTTTGAATGAGTGCCCACACATATTCGTCATTCTTCCATTCATCCTTTGCTTCATTTATCCAATCTGGTTGGATAATAGAAATGGCACAAAGAAGTGATTCCACGTCCTCATCCTTTCTTAAGAGTGCATCTGCCACAACATTTTTATTCCCTTTTTGTAGATGATTTCAAAGTCATAACCCAACATCTTTGTGACCCATTTTTGTTGCTCTTTTGAAGATAATCTTTGTTATAAAAAGTATTTAAGACTATAATGATCTGTTTTTACCTTGAAGTATCTTCCCATTAGGTAGGGTCTCTATTTCTTAAGTGCATGTAGTATTTCCAACATTTCCTTCTCATAAATAGCTTTGTGTAAGTACTTTCCTTTGATTGGACAACTTTCGAAAGCAATGGGTCTTTCTTCTTGCATTAAAACAACACCAATTCCATTTCATGAGCCATCACATTCCACAATAAAGGTTTTGTGAAGTCCGGCGTAGCTAAAACCGGTGCTTGGCACATTGCCTATTTAAGATGTTCAAAGGCCTTTGTTGCTTCTGGAGTCCATGAAAATGCATCTTTCTTCAATAATGTTGTTATAAGTGCTGCTATTCTCCCATAATTCTTAACAAACTTATGATAATACCCTGTCAACCTGAGAAATCCTTGCAGATGCTTTATGGATGTGGGGATTTTCCATTCCTTAATGGATTTAATTTTTCTAGGGTCTACCTTAACACCTTCATGAGATACAATATGACTCAGATATTCCACCTCTTGTACTCCAAAGAAACATTTGGAGCTTTTTGCATATAATTGTTTCTCTTCCAATAGTTTGAGCACCACGTCAACATGTTGAACATGATCCTTCCAAGACTTGCTATAGATTAGTATATCATCAAAAAATACTAACACAAATTTTCTAAGGGTTTGAAAATGGAATTCATCAAACCTTGAAATGTAGAAGGTGCATTGGTAAGGCGAAAAGGCATGACCAAAAATTCATAATGACCCTCATGAGTTCTAAATGTTGTTTTAGGAATGTCTTCATTTTTCATTTTCATTTGATGATATCATGAACGAGGATCCAACTTGGTGAAGTAAATTGATCCATGTAATTCATCCAATAATTCATCAATGACGGGAATGGGGAATTTATCTTTAATAATAAGCTTCTTGAGTTCCCTATAATTTGGACACATGTGCCATGATCCATCCTTCTTGTGCACCAATACTACTGGGGCAGAGAAATAACTTTGACTAGGTTGAATTATACCAGCCTCTAGCATTTTTGCAACCATATGTTCAATTTCACTCTTTTGGGCATAGGGATATCTGTAAGGCCTCATGTTTGGAGGAACACTTCCTGGAATCAAATGAATAGCATGATCATGATCATGAATAGGTGGGAGGCCTTTGGGAGTCTCAAATATCTTGGAATGATTGTCCAAGACTTTTTGGAGATTTGGAGAAATAGATGATTTCGATGTGGGAACCTCTAGAGAACATAATTGTGCAATTACACCTCGTTGTTCTTTATTTAGAAGCTATGTCATTCCGTTAGAGTTGATTATCTTTCCTTGTTTCCATGTGATACCCCTTAATTCAACTTCCTTTCCTTCCAATCAAAATTTCATGAAAAGTTCTTGAAAATTAAAAGCTATTACCCGAGGATTGTAGCCATTGGACTCCTATTACAATATTAGCACCACCCATTGGAATGGAAAGCATTGGGCTATTCAAGACATATTCTCCCATGGATAGCTTGATATTATGGCACTTTCCAGAGAAATTTATGGTTACTCCACTTGCAACCATGAATTGACACTCTGGTGCTGGATATAGGAAGCAATTCAATTCCTAGGCTATCTTACAATGAATAAAATTATGGGTATTGCCGAATCAATCAACACTATTACCTTTTTCTTCTTGATGTGTCCTTCTATCTTGATAGTTTGAGGAGCGGTAATTCTAGCCAATGCATTACAAGATATGGTCGGATTCATTTCTTCTTTCTCTGGGGTTTTTTCCTGGTGTATATCCTCTTTTGACGTTTCTTGTTCCTTTTGTTCCTGTTGGCATTATGAGACAAGTGTTGGCCTTGATGGCAAGTCACACAGATGACAGATTAGAGTGCAGCAGGTCAGTAGCAAAGAATTGATGATCAGACTACAAAGAATGAAGAAAGAAGAGTATATATGCAGGTTCACTATATACCAAGTAGGGTATATACACAGGTTCACTATATACCAAGTCGCGTATACGCAGGTTCGCTATATACCAAGTAGGGTATACACACAGTTTCATGAACGGAAAAGTGCGTACATGTCAGAAAGCTTATTTTTGGTCCATGGTAGTTAGTCCTCGGTATTTGAACCTATGGTTTTGGACCATGGTATCTCGACAAGTGTGTTTATCCCAAGTATTGGGCTCTTGGTATTGATTTATTATGGTTTTGGACCGTGGTATTGAGCAAGACCTAAGACTATAAAAGGAGAAGAAGATCATTAGGCAAGTGTATTGGAAAAGTCTTGAATATCTGATGAAGGATGAGATCCAGTGTGCAGGATATGGGTTGATGATGCATTGCTTGATCTGAGCTAAGGAGGGATCTCACTAGTGGATGGAGAACAATATCTAAGGATAGATCGGGATCAAATGGTTTGATATGAACTATCTCTATATGATTGATTACGTTTATTCTAGATCTGTATACTGACGCTTGTAATAATCTGAACTGGGTATAACTTAAGTTTGAAATCGCTGCAAGTCATGATTGAATATTTATAGATCTGTACGCGGGTTGGCTTTGGTGTAAGTGCGTATGTACGCAGGTTGAGTTCATCGTAGTAGCATATACCTTTTGAGCTATGATATTTGAAGTTACAGGTGGTTCTGGTTGTTGAAGGGTTCTGATGACAGTTTAAAGGTGTCAGTATTCTGCATATCATGTTTGGTTGTTTGTGTTTAGCTTCAGTATTGATGGATGAGAACTAATATTGGATCAGGATCATAATGACTCATATTTATGAGATCTGGTGGACTAGATCTGGGTGCTGACACATATATTATCCTTGTATATGTCATGATCTGGTTATGTCTAAAGTCAGGAAGTGCAACAAAGTTATGAATAAGTGAAATATGACATATACGTTGGTTCATCTTGATGAAGTTGCGTATACACGCAGGATCGGCACTTCCAAGTAGCGTATGCACTCTGATGCATAATTTTGATGGTACAGTTCGTTCTGATTGTTGTTACAGAGTTCTTTTGTCTGCTCTGTGTTTTGGTGACTGTGTTGATGACAGAGTTTTAGTGATTCAGAGATTCAGAGATTGATGATGCTAGTATTGATTGTTTTGTGCTTCAATGATATTTATGGGTCTAGTATTAAAATTGGATGAAACGTGGCCTTCAGATTATGTGTTGTGCTTCAGGAGTATCCATTCTGAAAATGTATGAAACATGGTACCTGGAGGAGAGAAGATTGTAGGCCGGCGCCTACATACTAGTATCTTAGCTAGTACAAGAGCAAAGGGGGTTGGAGCTCCCTTCCAGGAGAGTTTGGAGAATGAGAGAAGGTTGTAACCTTCTGCAGGTTGTAGCCTGTGTACTGGTAAAGGACTGCACCAGTACATTGTAAAAGAAGTTTCTTAATAAAGGAAGATAGAAACGAATTGCAGCAGGTGGTTTTCACACACATTGGGTTTCCACCTTATATCATGGTGTTCATGTGTGTTGCTTATGTGTGTTGATTTATCTGTTTTACTGCTACCGTTAACTGTTAATATGGCTAATAATGTTTTGATGCACCCATTGAAGATCACATAACTGAATCATGAGCTTAGTGGTTGTACGCTAGTTGCAATAGACACAGTCGCGTATATACGCGGGTATACTTAACTGAAGTAGCGTATGTGAATCTGAGTATGAAAATGAAAAAGTATTATTGATTAGATAATACTGATTCACCCCCCCCTCTCAGTATTATTTCCAACACTTCCTCCTCTTCACAATCTATGTAAAATAATTTCTTCTCGACGCACTTATGACCTTTAGTGTATTTTCTATCACAACTGTAACAAAGCCCTTTTGCTCTTTTTTCTTCCAATTTTTGTGGTGTCAACCTTGTAGGTTGTGAAAGGCTCAGGGCAACAACACTTCCATATTTACATTTGTGAGTGGTAGACTTCCTGGTTGCCATAATTTTTCTTTGCATTTTTCTTTCCAACCTAAATTCCTTCTCTAATGAATAAGGCTCCCAAAGGCGAACCTCATGTTGTATGTTATCCTTTAAAGTCCCTATGAACACATCAATCCTATGCTCCTCTGGAATATCTTTTACCCTTATATTCAATTTTTGGAAGTCCTCAATGTGCTTCGTCATTGATCCCTTTTATTTGAGAATTATCAATTGGCTAAAAAAGGTGTTGCTTTTTGTATCCTCATAATGTCCTATCATTTCTTTCGTAAAAATTTCCCAAGTGACAATTTTTTTACAAGAGCAAATCCATCGATACCATACAAAATGATTTGGTTCCAAATATAAATTTGCAATGATGTGTTTTTCACATTATGGAGATCGAAATATTGCTCCATCTATAGTATCCATGTTACAGGATCATTGTCATCAAATTTCCTCATATCGATATTTGGAAGATGGTGGGTCTTCAATCCAATTTTAGAGTCTATGAAATCATGATTAACATTTCTTTTTTTTCTCATCGTGAGTTTCCTTTACTATCCTTTCACCATTAGTAAGCATTTCTTGTAGCAACTTTGTCAAATCTGTCTTCAAATCTTCCATTTTGCCTTCCATCTTAACTTCCAAACCATCCATCTTAGCTTCTACGTCATTCATCTTAGCTTCCATGCCTTTCTATAAACCATCCATATTTTCTTCCACGCCATCCATCTTAGCTTCCATGCCTTTCTTTAAACCATCCATCGTAGCTTTTGTTACTTTTTGTGAGAGTGAATTTTGTTGCACTTGGTCTCGTAATTTTGATATATCATGTTGCATTTCTTCCTCTTATTCATGAGTCATGCTAGAGATTTCACTTTTGTTGCTAAGTGTTTCCATTTTCTTTCTTCGAGGCATCAATTAATGATAATTATTCTTCACTATGCCCTTTGAATTCCTTCAAACTAATTTTTTCAACCAAAATTATGCAAAATTTAAAACAAACTACACACATTTTTCCACGTTGTAGGAGCTTCATATTGAATCTGATGTATCTCTGAATTTTAGGATCTCCAAGGTCTAAAATTGTGAACTATGGTATCCCTCTTAGTCCTCTTTTCAAGGCCACCAGTTTGATCGAAATTGGATTCTCCAAGAAAGAGTTATTCCCAATCTCCCAATATGACCTGATTATACACTTTTTCAGTAGAATGTAATTGTACGAAGTGCCCCATGACATTGTTTCCACCTTTGAATCTGAAAACGATCCACAAAAAACTACATCTTGTCCTATTTCTATAACCTCTTACGAAATTTCAATCTGATACTCAGAGAGTAAGTTATGGCGATTTTCCCAATGTCACCTATTTGGGATGTAATTCAGGAGCTTGCAAAAACCTTAACTTTGTTAGATCAAATCTCTGACAATATAGTGAGACAATATCTGAAATTCGGACCCGAGAATCATCAAGATTTTGGTTCTAATGGGTTCTTTTATCTTCTAAAATGTCATGGAAATAAATTTATAGCAAAAATTCCATGATGACCTGTTTGGAGCAACGAAGCCCTAGAATCCAAACCTCTGATACCAAATGTTATGAAACCAGCTCACAAAAAGATAGAAAAGACAGATCAACACCTTAGAAATCGGCCGCTTCGAGGGGTTAACCTCCTTTACATTACACAAATGAACAATTCTTGGATGATAAAAATGACTAAACGTCTTTTCTATATATAGGAGTCTAAGGGGTCACAATATAATCAAAGTCGACATAAAAATAATAATATAAGGGCACAATAATAACAATAGTGGGCTTTTATGGGGCACACTAATAACAATATGGGGACAATAATAACAATAAGGGATACAATGGAAATAGCAATGGGGGAATCACTAATATTATAGGGACCTAACAAAGATCGTAACCATATCCATGGTCCCCGGGAAGGGTTCCTCCATGCAGCAGAATCAAGTGGATACGTTCGTGGAAGAATACAAGGACATCTTCTCATCAACCACAGTGGTACCCTTGCACTATCAGGTCAATCATTTGATCGAACTGACTCTCGAAGAACCTCTACCCAATGGGCCGATATATCATACTACATTATTGGGGCAGCACCAATAATGTTGCATACTACCTCAGCCGACCCCCAGTTGCAGCACTGACTACTGTTCTCAACTCTTGTGGCCAGGAGACCTATGGATGACCACAACTATACAAAAATGATCCAGAGTTTGTCTCCACATACCAGATGCTAGTAGATGGAAAGCACCTTCTTGATTTCCACCTCCAACATGCATTATTATGCTATCTAGGCCACCTTTTTGTTCCTTCAAGAGAGTGTGCCAAGCTGATTTAGGAGGCGCACTGCAGTCGGGTCGCAGGACACTTTGGTGTGGAGAAAAATGTGGTTGTACTACAAAATTACTTTTATTGGCCCTAACTCTGACTGGATGTTGTGAAGTATATCATATCCTTCACTTCCTTCGCCATCGTCAAGACAACCATCAAGAAGCAAGGCATGTACACTCCTCTGCCTACTCCCAACCAGCCATGGGAATCCATCTCCATGGACTATAAGTATGGCCTCCCTTCTACCAAGCATGGTAATGACTATGTATTTGTGGTCATGGACATATTTTCTAAGATGGCTATATTGGTGGCCTACCAAAAGAGTATCACAGCAGAGGAAACTGCCAAACTCTTCTTTGAACAAGTATGGGTACATTTTTGGATCCTGCAGACCATTATATCATATCAGAATAGCAGGTTCCTAACCACATTCTGGTCAAGCCTCTGCACACTAATGGACACCAATCTCACCAATTCGACTACCTTCAATCCCCAGACTAATGGCCAGATGTAGGTCATCAATAGGATGATAGTTCACTTACTCTACATGTATAGCTCCAAGCATCTAGGAACCTAGGATGAGAGTCTTCCCTATATGCAACAAAGTTATAATATAGCTCTCCATAGCTCGACTGATTGTAGTCCCTTTCAAGTGGGTCTAGTATTTCAACCATTGTGTCTGATTGATGTTGTCATGCCTCATATGACTACACAAACAGAATCCACACATGTATTGTCTGAGGCTGATAAAGTGACCAGATTTATTGAACACATCCAACACATCTGCCAATAGGTTCATGACATCATATATAAGTCAAATGCTTAGTACAAGCAGCGACATGATCAGCATCGGGTGCCACACAAGTTTCATGTGGGCAACAAAGTTTGGTTGCATTTGCATAAAGAACGCCTTACCAGAGTGCATCAGAATCTTAGACCACTCTGACATGGTCCTTACACCATTACCAAGGCATTGGGAGATAATTCTTTTGAGCTCAACATTCCCCCATTCCTTGACCTACACCTAGTGTTCAATGTGGATCGCATTCGACCATACTTCCCACCATTATTGTTCACATCAGACATTGTCGAACAACTCACACCAACAGTGTTAAACCCAGATTGCATGGAATAGGCCACAACTGATCATATTATGGACACATAGATCAATAACACTCACCAACAGAAGATCCACCTATATCGGGTTGTCAAAGTTTGCCAACTCATGCATCGAGGCAAGTGGCTCACCAGGGACCAAGTTCAGCAGAAGTTTCCCCATCTCATGGAGGCACTCAACGCAATGGAGACCATTACTTCCTAAGGGAAGAGGACTCATCTAGGTGGATTTTGGTGGCCACCCACCGTTTCCTCTTGGACCCCCACCATTGTCTATTTTAGTTTTCATTTTCATTAATTGTAGTATAGTTTACTATTTTTGGTAGTTTTTTTAGTCCTGAACTTCCGGAGCTATTTTGAGGCCCTAAACAACTTTTTTTTTCTAAATGGCCAGCATGAGGCTTTATCCCATGTTGACCACTTGAAAGTTATATTCCTCTGATATATATTTCTAACAAGGTATTGTGTGTGTCAAACGGAGATCGTACGCTAAAGTTACGACCCTAGGAAGTTGATGTACCAATTTACCCAAACGAGGCCCATAGTTTTGGAGCTTCATCTCCTGGGGTTATTTTTTTGGACGTTTAGGGTTTTCCATTGTTTTTAAATAATAAATAGGCCTTCTATCCTCATTGTAACATAGTTCAAAGGCATGTATCTGCCACATCTCCTCAGAGATAAGCTACCATCGCGAGAGCTAGTCTTATTTCCATTCTGTTTGTAAGCATATTTTAGTATTTGATATTAATGAAATGAAGTGTTTTTTCTACTGCATCTCTGTATTTATGGTTATATTTGTAATTTTTTTTTCATGTTTAAGGTCAGAGCAGTGGTATCAGAATGGGTTTTCTCTTTCTATGTTTGTCTTTGCATGTCCCCAACGAGGTCAGAATATAAGGACTTAGGGCTCGAACTGGTAGAACCTTTGCAAGACCAGCCTCGCAAATCCAGATGACCTCACATGGAAAAAGAGAAGAAAGATGAGGGGGTAGGAGACCCTTTCAAAATCTTGCTTGAAGAATGCCTCGAGCGACGGAGGAACACAATGATGGAAAACTTTGCCCAAATCCTTCAGTGGCTACCCAAGGTTGACACATCTCCTTCCAAAAGCTACTCTAGAAGCACCACACCCTTTAAGGTACAAGTTGACTTTGACATCCCCATATTTGATGGTTAGATAGATGCAGATACTGTAGATAAATGGTTAAATCTACTAGAAGGTTATTTTTATGTTCATGATGTTTCCATCCGGGAAAATATTACTTTTGCACTTCTCAAAGTCGCCCCCCACATTAAGGACTGGTGGGAAACCTACTGTGAGAAGAAGGATGAAAGTACACCCTCACTATTTTTAGCCACACCCAATTGGAATTATTTCCAGGATTCCATCAAGGAGCAGTAATACCATGTCGTGAGCTATGAGTATAATTACATAAAGTGGACCACATTGCGGCAGGGAAGAGACCAAGACGTGCATGAGTTTACCAATGTTTTTTGTACCCTTTACACGAAGTTGGGTATCAAGGATTCTGAGAAGAATTTTGTACTCAAATACCTCATCTACCTACACAGGTACATCCAGGATAAGATGGAGTTCCTATACATCTCCTCGCTCGACACAGCGTACCGATATGCTGTCAAGATTGAGAAGAAGTTTAAACATAAAAATTGATACTTTGGATCTACAAACCTAAAGCAAGGGAAAGGCAACCCCAAACAACAGAGAAAAGGGAAAATCCAAGGTAGGGTGACCTAGGATAATGCACCGAAGCCGCAAGAAAAGAATAACACCACGAATACAAAGAAGGACATGGAAATTGGTGTGAGTTCCATAAGAGCTCCACTCACAACGCAAGTGAGTGTCGGGCTAAGCAGTCATTGGTGGCTGAGCTGAAGGCTTCCGAGTCAGACACATGTTCTGAATCTAAGTTGGAACCCAAAAAGGGGAATGAAAAAGGGAAGTAGATCCTTAATGCAGAGCCTAGTGCCATTGTGGCCAACACCAAGACCCAGAAGCTTGAGCCTAAAGATTAAAAGGAGGGGGAATACTTATTCCACTCACAAAAGCCCCAACAACATTTATTTTTTTAATGAATAATGTTCTTAGTCCATATTTTCACAAGTTTGTGATGGTTTTTTTATGACATCTTGGTTTATTCAAAAATAGAGGAAGAGCATGGAAAACATTTACTAATAATATTATAGTTGTTGCAGGAGCATAGGCTTTATGACAAACTCTGCAAGTGTGAATTCTTCAAGTCCCAAGTTCAGTATTTGGGACACATTGTCTCCAAAGAAGAAGAAATAGATATATAAAAAACAAAGCTATTATGGAGTGGCCTAATCCTTAGAACGTGACAAAAGTAATATCCTTTATGGGATTGGCCAATTATTATCAGACGTTCATCCATAATTTCTCAAATATTGGGCATCCAATTACATCATTTCAAAAGAAAGGAATTACATTCAATGGAAAAAAAAAATGTGCAACCAACTTTGAGCAATTGAAATGTTTTCTCACACATGCACTGATATTGAGGATAACAAACCCAGATAAGGATTTTGTGGTGTGCACGAATTTCTACAAGGATGGTCTCAATAGTTTCTTAATGCAAAAAGGACAGGTGGCATGTTATGAATCAAAGAAGTTGAATGAGCATGAGTGAAATTATGTCACTCATTACTTGGAGTTGGTAGCAATAATTCATGCACTAAAAATTTGGGGGCATTACCTCCTTGGAAGAAAGTTTATCCTGATGTTAGATCATGGAGCGTTGAGGTAAATATTTGATAAACCAAATTTGAATGCAATACAGGTGAAGTGGTTAGCATTAATTAGTGAATTTTATTTTGAAATAAAATATATCAAGGGTAAGGAGAGCAAAGTGGAAGATGCACTTAGTAGGAGGCTAAAATTGGCTCATGTGGCAGCAATTAGTACCCGTGAGGTTGAAATTAAATAAAATACTAAAGAAACAATGATTAGGATGAGCACAACTATAAACTGAAAGAACACTTGCAACAAGAGCTACAAGGGGAATTGAGCAAGAACCACTCCCTCACGGAGGAGGGATTGTAAAAGTTAAAAGGTGGGTGGTATATATCCTATATGGTGACTTGAAGAAGCTCATTTATGATGAATTTAAAAAAAAAAAAAAAAACATATTTTGGTCATCCTGGTTATCAGAAAATGATAACAACCATGAAAAAGACGTATTATTAGCTAGGAATGAAGAAGGATGTGGCAAAAAACATTGCCAAGTGTTTGGAGTGCCAACAGGTAAAGGTGGAATGTAGGCATACAGTGGGATTGGTACAACCAATCCAAATTCATGAGTGGAAGTGGGAAATCATTTCTATAGACTTCATTACTGGGTTGTCGAGGACACATAGACAACATGATGCCATAATGGTAGTGGTGCAAAAAATAAGTAAGGAAAGTCACTTTATAGTTCTTAATTCCATTCACCAAGAAAGTTTCATTTCTCAATTTTTCATGAGGCAAGTGCTTCGATTGCATGGTGTATTCGAGAAGGTTATCTCAAATCAAGATGCTAAGTTCACCTCAAAGTTTTGGAAAGTGTTCTTTTCTTGGACTTAGAAAAAAATTAGCATTTAACACAATGTATCATCCTCAAACGGGTGGACAAATTGTCAAAGGATAAACAAAGTGTTGGAAGACATGCTGAGAATGTATGTCATGCAACAACCTAAAACATGGGAATATTTTCTTCCTTTGGTAGTGTAACAACCCCAGGTTAAAATTTCATGTAATAAAGATAATAAAGGAAAAAAAATAATACCAAAGCCATGGGCCAGGTATTCTACAATGAATGGTGGGTAAAACATCCTAGCGCGTGTTCATTTTGGTTTATTATGGCTAAGGGGAAATTGTAAAAGGCATTGGAAAAGGAAAAGAGGCATTAATTGAAATTTATTTATGAAAATAAAGAAAAATAGGAAAAAAGGAAGGTGAAAGGTCACAAAACTGCATGAGAGGAAAAATGAAGGAAAATGAAGAAAATAAAGGCCTCAATGATAAAAAGGCTTCTGAGGATCAGTTCATGGCTTTTTTTAGTTGAGCCTTTTGTCAGTTTTAGCTTGGATCTCTCTATATTCTCTCACACTCTTGCACACTTAGAGAATTTGTTGAGAAATGGCAACAAGAAATTCCAATTTAATTTGTCCTTGAATTAAACTGAGAATTAAAATTGAATTATATTCTCATGGCAACTTGTAAATAGTTAATTAAGTTTAATCAACTTAATTGTCTTAGGAATTTCGAGTTGGGAGTCTGTCTGTAGTCATGTATATGTTCTCCCTAAGTTTTAGGGGTCCAATGTGAGTTTAAATTAAGTTGGAAATTAGATCACTCAGTTTACTAAGTTAAGTTCAGTTAAATTAGTTCCAAACTATTTGTGGAACTAATAGAGAGCTAACATTCAGTTGGTGCACTAGTGCATCCACAAGTGTCACGCTATTTAACTAAAGATTCCCTCATTTGAAACTCATGCATTTCGATTCTGAGAAAGACACAGTTGAGACTATAGTGTAGGGACAGTATACTATCAGTTGTATTATTTACTAGAGTGTAAATATCATGCATGCATCAGAGATTGATCCTATGTTTGGATTGCATAGTTTTGGAAGCATGAATTCCCTTTAAATATAGGCTATTCATCCTAGGAATTACACAAGATATTAGGGGCTTGGAGAGCTACTGACTAGGCTAAGGATTTGGTTTGAGCTATCTTATGAGCTGAGAGAGTTGAGCATACTTTTGCAGAATTGTTCTAGTGAGAACAAGATCTATATCTTCCCTCATATTTGTGATATATGCAATACAGATAGGGTGGTTTGGAGCAGTGGCTTTCCCCAGATACATCTTGTGTTATGTTCCATTGATTTATCTTCTTCTTGTTCTTATTATTTTCATTGATTTATTGGATTCTGCTGGTTTAAATTAGAAGTAGACCTTGTCTTGTGCTTTAGTACATTACATGAGATTGTGAATCTACAGGATTTTCTACATGGTATCAGAGCTGAAGACAGTATACTAGAGGATATTTCAAATTTTTGAGTTTTGGGTTACATGTGAAATTCAAATTTGCAATACATACTTCAATATCGGTAGATGGCGTTCTACGGTTTGCAGCTCAAGTAGGCCTTGGAAGGCAGCTCGAATTTTATAGCCTCGAGGGACAGAATAGAGGTTTTGCTAGAGGATAATGGCTTGAAGGAATTCATTGATCAAGAATTTCTTAAGCCAGTAGCATCGGATGCACAAAATTTGGTCGAAAGGAAGAAGTGTGTGGCGAAGGCGAGGCGGATAATCCTTAAGGGAGTTTAAGACCACATTGTCTCGAGTCTCCATGGCAAGGAAACTTTGTATGCTATCTGGAAATAATTGACGGACTTATATCAGAACAGCAACGACCAAAGTAAATTGTCACTGAAGGACAAACTTTGAAAAATCAAAATGGAGAAAGGTGAGACGATTCCAAAATACTTGACCAAGTTCACTTAGTGTCATGATGAACTTGGAAGTGTTGGAATCACAGTTGTCAAGGATGATATGGTGAGTCTTTCTCTTCTAGGAATCCCAAAGAGTTGGCATAGTTATCAGGACTTTGTCAATGTTCAGGAGAAGTTTCCAGATTGAGAACTACTGTGGTCAGATTTCAAGCAGGAGGAACACCAGCGATGTCTCTTCATCAAAGACTAGTGATGAAAAGAATTGTGCGTTAGTGACTAAGGAGAAGAAGGGGAAAGGGAAAGATTCACATTCCAAATCAGATTCTTATCATGGAGGTAAGAATAAATACATGATGAAATTTAAGTGCTTTCATGTCATGAGCTAAGCCATTTTGCTACAAACTTTCCACTCAAGAAGTCCAAGAAGAAGTCCCTTAGGAGGAACAGTGGGTGAGGATTTGGCCTCTCAATTCGAATTGGACGTTTCCCTCATTTCATGCATGGTGTCATCAATGATGGGAAGTGTATGGTACTTAGACAGTGGAGCTTCATTCCATATGACTGGTGACAAAAAGTTATTCAATGACCTAGAGGAGAAAGATCTCCATATGCATATCAAGATGGGTGACGACGGGAAGTATAGTGTTACTGGATTGGGCACAATTACTTTTTAGAGGGAGCATGGGGATCCACTCACCTTGAAGAAGTTTATTTATGTGCCCAAGCTGAAGAAGTACATGGTATCTATTTCCATGCTTGAAGATAGAGGCTATGATGTGATCTTCTCAAAAGGAAAGGCGTTCCTTCGACACATAGCTATGGGTCAAGTAAAGAAGATAGGGATTCGGGTGAAGAATCTTTATAAGTTGTAGGTAGAGGAGTATGTTTCTTTGAGCGTAAAAGCAGAAAGGGTGCAGATTCTAGACGTTAGAAAGTTGTGGCATAAGTGATTGGGCCACTTGCATCATGGGGCTTTGAAGATATTACAGCAGATCTCTACCGATTTTCCCAAAGGTATGCTTGAGCAAGTTGATACATGAAAGGGGTGTACTTTGTCAAAATACACCAAGTCTTCCTTTCACGATAGCGATAGTCGAGTAGAGGCTATTCTAGAGAGATTCCATTCATATGTGTGTGGACCATTCTCGACAACATGCACGGGTAAACCCAGGTATTGGGTATTTTTCATGCAGAAAAAGGATCAATATTTCACAAAGTTTTTGAGTTTAAAGCATTGGTGGAGAAAGAGTTGGGAAATAAGGTTAAATCTCTATAGAGTGATAATGATGGTGAATATGTCTCAAACGATTTTAAGAGCTTCTATGCAGCGGAAGGGATTAAACGGGAGTTGATGGAATCCCATAGCCCTCAGCAGAATGGGGTGACCTAGAGGAAGAATAGAAGCATAGTAGGGGTAGTGAGGGAGATGTTGCATGATCAAGGCCTACCACTACACCTGTGGGTTGAGGCATGCAACACAGTGATTTATGTTCAGAATCATAACCCACATCAAAGACTTGAGATGAAGACACCATAGGAGGCTTATTCCGGTAAGAGGCCAGATGTTGGTCACTTCAGGATTTTTGGGTCATCGGTATATTGCCATGTGACCAAATATGCATGGAAGAAGCTTGAGCTAACAACAGAGTTAGGCATATTTGTGGGGTACACTAATACACCTCATAACTATTGGGTGTAGTTCCCAACCAACAAGATGACAGTGATTCGCAAGGATATTAGATTCGATGAGGAGAAGGCTATGTGAGTTTTCCTTGAGAGGGATATTGAGCTACATGCAGATGAGGAGTTTTTAGTTCATAAGTTTGAGGAGCCATAGATTGATGTAGAGAAGCCACATGTAAAGGATCTGGGAGTGGAGACATCCACTCAGGCGCAGTCTTCTAAAGAGGGACGAAAGCACATCAGAGAGGTACACAGATTGTTGGATGTTGCACGGGAGAATGTCGAAGCAACCACTTATCAATGCAGGCAAAGGAGGTTATCAGAGAGGTACACTATACATGGCTCTTATGGGTGAATTTTTTGTGACAGAGCCATTTTCCTTTAAGGAAGTAATGCAGCAACTAGTTTGGGTTGATGCCATGGTGGAGGAGTATGACTCCATAGTTCGTAATAGTGTTTGGGATGTGGTCCCGAGACTGGAGGACAAGTCAATGGTGAGCTCCCATTGGATTTACAAGGTAAAGCAAGCTGCAAATGGTAGTGTGGAGAAGCATAAGGCTAGATTTGTGGCCTGTGGCTTTTCACAGGTAGAGGGGATTGACTATGATGAGACCTTTTCTCATGTTGCAAGGTACTCATCAATCATATCTATATTGGCACTATCAACACAGATGGGTTGGAAGATACATCAGATGGATGTGAAGACGGCCTTCCTTAATGGCATTATTGAGGAAGAGGTGTACATAGAGCAACCTGAAGGTTTTGAGACCTTTAACTGTGAGTCTCATGTGTGTCGGCTCAAGAGAACATTGTATGGGCTGAAGCAAGCACCCCATGCTTGGTACACCAGGATAGATAGCTACTTCACTGGGTTGGGATTCATGAAGAGTGAAGTGGATGTGAAATTGTACCACATAATGGTGGAAGGTAAATTGTTGATCATTGTACTTTATGTTGATGATCTCATACTGGCAGGTGATTATCATTTGATCAAATCTTGCAAGGAGGACCTTGCAAGAGAGTTTGAGATGAAGGAGATGGGGTTCATGCATTACTTTCTTGGCATGGAGGTATGGCAGGGAGATGGGGATTTTTTTGTGTCTCAAGGAAAGTATGCCAACAAGATACTCAGGAGATTCCACATGGAGAGCAGCAAACCCATGGAGACTCCTCTAGCAAGTAACTGGAGGAAGGAGGATGCTACTTCAGGGGAAGCAGTGGAATTTGTTGTTTACAGGAAGCTTTTGGGTTCACTCATGTACTTGGTGAACACATGATCGAATATGTGCTATGCAGTTAGCCAGCTTAGTCAAGCGATGGTTAAGCTTACCAAGTTGTATTGGAAGGCAAAAAAGCATGTGTTGAGATACCTCAGGGGCACTTCTCAATATGGATTATGGTACAAACGAACAGAGGGTGTGAAACTTCAAGGCTTAACTGATGCAAATTGGGTAGGGAGTCCATCTGACCAGAAGAGGATATCAAGAGGGATCGTCAGTATTGGGTTAGTGACATTTTCTTAGTATAGCAGGAAACGACTCAGAAAGTTCAAGACCCAAAAAACTGCCAAAAATAGTAAATTGTACTGCAATTAAGAAACTAAAAAACCAAAAGAGACAGTGGTGGGGGTCCACCTGTTCCACTTGGAGCCCCACATTGGCTCTTTCAATTTTTCAGTTTTCTTAATTGTAGCATAGTTTACTATTTTTGGCAGTTTTTCAGGTCCTGAACTTTCGGAGTCGTTTTGAGGCCCTAAACTACGTTTTTTGGGGGAAAGTGGGGCGAACATGGGTCTGTAATCTATGTTGGCTGCTTGAAAGGTGTACTCCTTGGATAGATATTTCTAATGAGGTATTACGTGCATCAAATGGAGATCGTATGCCAAAGTTACAACCCTAGGAAGTTGATGTATCAATTTACCCAAACGGGGTCCATAGTTTTGGCGCTTCCTCTCCTAGGGTTAGGTTTCTGGATGTTTAGGGTTTTCCATTGTTTCTCAATAATAAATAGGCCATCGAGCCTCATTGTAACACAGTTCAAAGGCATGTAGCCACCAAATCTCTTCTCAGAGATAAGCTACCATCGCCCCAGCTAGTCTTATTTCCATTCTGTTTGTAAACATATTTCAGTGTTTTATATTAATGAAATGAAGTGTTATTTCTATTGCATATATGTATTTATGGTTATACTTGTAATCTGTTGCATTCATGTTTAATTTCAGATCATTGGTATCATAACGGGTCTGCTCTTTCTATGTTTTTCGTTACATGTCCCCAACGAGGTTAGGATATAAGGAGTTATGGCTCGAACTGGTCAAACCTTTGCAAGACCAGCCTCACAATTCCCGACGACCTCCCATGGCGAAAGGGAATAAATACAAAGGGGTGGGAGATCCTTTCAAAATATTGCTTGAAGAAGACCTCAAGTGATAGAGGAAGACGATGATGGACAACTTTTCCCAGATCCTTCAATGACTACCCAAGGGTGACACATCTCGTTCCAACAGCTACTTTGGAAGCACGACACCCTTTAAGGTACAATTAACTTTGACATAACTATATTTGAGGGTTAGATAGATGTGAAAACCGTAGGTAAATGGTTAAATCTACTAGAAGGATATTTTTACGTTCATGATTTTTCCAGTCGGGAAAATATTACTTTTGCACTTCTCAAAACCACCCCCCCCCATTAAGGATTGGTGGGAAACCTACTGTGAGAAGAAGGACGAAAGTACACCCTAACTATTTTTAGTCTCGCCCAGAATTCTTTTCAGGACACCATCAAGGAGCATTAATACCCCGTTGCGAGTTATGAGGATAAATACATAAAGTGGACCATACTACAGCAGGGAAGGGACCAAGAATTGCTAGAGTTTACCAATGGTTTTCATACCCTTCGCACGAAGTTGGATATCAAGGATCCTGAGAAACATTTGGTACTCAAGTACCGCAGATACCTACAAAGGTACATCTAGGATGAGATGGATTTCTTGGACATATCCTTGCTCTACACGGCGTACCAATACGCTGTCAAGATTGAGTAGAAGTTAAAACACAAAAAAGTGATAATTTGGATCTGTGAATCCAAAGCAAGGGAAAGGCGCCCCCAAACCATAGAGAAAAGGGAAAATCCAACGCGAGGCAACCCAAGATAACCTGCCGAAGCCACAAGAAAAAACAACACCACGAAGACAAAGAAGGACACGGGAAATTGGTGTGAGTTTCGTAAGAGATCCACTCATAACACAAGTGAGTGTCGGGCTAAGCAGTCACATGTGGCCGAGCTAAATTCTTTTGAGTCAGGCGCATGTTCCAACTCTGAGTCAGAACCCAACAAGGGGAATCATAAAGGGAATCATATCATTGACATGGAGCCCAGTACCATTATGACCACAACTAAGATCCAGAAGATTGGCCTAAATATCCAAAGGAGGGGGAATGCCTATAACAAAACAAATGTGGATGACTTTTTCTACATTGTAGTTGATTGTCGATAGTGGGAGCCAAAAGAACGTCATTTCATAAGAGATCATGAAGTGGTTGGGCCTATCGACTATAGCACATCTGCATTCAAACACTGAGATCTTTGCATCAACCAGTAGTGTCGCCTTCCCTACAACATCAAGCCCTTCATGGATGAGGTCTTGTGTGATGTTGCTCCTCTTAAATTTATGATGTATTATTAGTGCAACCATACTTGTGGAAGTGCCATGTTGTATATTAGTCTAGACCCTACTTTGTTATTATTTCTTTGGGCGGTAAGTTATATAGGATACCATAGGTAGCCCCTTCTACAGCCATCTCTTTGATCTCTGCTAAGCAATGCAGTAACATCATCTCCCAAACTAGAAAATTTTTTTTCTTTCTTATTCGCTCTCAAAGTAAGGGGAGGGTCATAGCCACATCCATGGCCCTCGGGAAGGGTTCCTCCATGTAGAAGAAGTAGTTGGATACGGTCGTGGAAGAATACAAGGACATCTTCTCCTCAACCACAGGGGTACCCTTGAACTGTCAGGTCAAGCATTCGATCAATCTAACTCTCGAAGTACCTCTACCCAACAGGCTGATATATCGTCATTCCATTCTAGAAAATGAAGAGATCAAGCGGAAAATCCAAGAGTTGTTGCAAAAAGTTCACAGATGACCAAGTTCCTTGCCTTGTGGGAGCCCGATTAGACTTGTATAGAAGAAGGATGGGACCTGGAGGCTCTGCATTGATTATCGAGCACTAAACATAATGGCTATCGAGAATAGGTATCCAATGCCACGATTGATGACCTTCTGGACCAACTCAATGGGGCCAAGTATTTCAACAAGATTGATCTAAAGTTTGGCTATCACCAGGTTCCAATAGAGCCCACATATGTATGGAAGACCACCTTCAAATCCAAGGAAGGTGTTTTTGAATGGTTGGTTATGCCCTTTGGGTTGACAAATGCCCATGCTACTTTTATGAGGTTAATGGATGACATCTTATGGCCCTTCACTAACTTATTTGTGGTTATTTATCTGGACGACATCCTCATCTACAGCAAGAGCTAGGAAGAACACTTGTAACACATTTGGCAGATCCATCAAACCCTTCCACAACATAAATTGTGTGCAAACTTGGAGAAATGCACCTTTGGCATGAGTCAGGTCTAAAATTTGGGTTACATCATAGATGAACCTGACATGCATATGGATCTAACTAAGATCCAAGTGATTCAGGATTGGCCAGCCCCGACCACTCTAACAGAGCTTTGTAGCTCTTTGGGCCTTGAAAATGTTTACCAGAGGTTCATGTTGGGATTCTCCCATATCACTTAGCTTTTGAGTCATATTACATAGGGTTGGGCGAAAGAAAATTTTTCCTTGTTCGAGTTCCAACAAAAGGCATTCATTGATTTGAAGCACCGAATCTACTTTGCACCGATACTCACACTGCTAGACCTACAGCTGCCATTTGAAATCGAGACAGACGCCTCAAACTATGTTATTGGTGCAGTCCTCACCCAGCACAGGCATCCAGTGGCCTATCATAGTGAGACATTTTCCGATACAATTTGGAAGTACCCCACCTATGATAAAGAGATGTATTCCATTGTGCAGGCTTGTCAAAAATGGAAGCATTACATTTTGGAGAAGGATACAGTAATCCACACCGATCACCGACCTCTTCAATTTATACTGACACAAGGGAAGTTGCAGAACGATAGCCATCAGAAGTGATCTACATATCTACAACAATTCCACTTGAACATTAAATACAAAAGGGGCAACGCTAATAATGTTGTAGAATACCTCAGCCAACCCCTGGTTGCAGCACTAACTAATGTTCTCAACTCTTATGGCCACAAGACCTATGGATGGCCACAACTATACAAAAATGATCTAGATTTTGCTTCCACATACCAAATGTTAGTATATGGAAAGCAAGTTCCTGATTTCCACCTCCAACACGCATTATTATTCTACCTAGGCCACTTTTTTGTTCCTTCAAGCAAGTGTGCCAAGCTCATTTAGGAGGTGCACTCCAGTCGATTCGCACAAAACTTTGGTGTGGAGAAAATTGTGGCTGTACTACAAAAGTACTCTTATTTTCCCTAACTCTGACTGGATGTTGGGAAGTATATAATATCCTGCATTGCCTCTGCCATCGTCGAGCTAACCATCAAGAAACAAGGCCTGTACACTCCTCTTCCTACTCCCAGCCAGTCGTGGGAATCCATCTCCATGGACTATATGTTTGGCCTCCCTTCTACCAAGCATGGTAATGACTGTGTATTTGTGGTCGTGGACAAATTTTCTAAGATGGCTATATTGGCAGCCTGCAAGAAGAGTATCATAGTAGAGGAAACTGCCAAACTCTTCTTTGAACGAGTATGGGTACATTTTGGGATCCCACAGACCATTATATCAAATTGGGATAGCAGGTTTCTAAGCACATTTTGGTCAAGCCTCTGGACACTATTGGATACCAAGCTCACTAATTTGATTGCCTTCCATCCCCAGACTAATGGTCAGATGGAGATCAACAATAGGATGATAGTGCACTTACTCTACATGTACAACTCTAAGCATCCATGAACCTGGGATGAGAGTCTTCCCTATGTGCAGCACAGTTATAATATAGTTCTCCATAGCTCGACTGGTCGCAGTCCCTTTCAAGTGGGTCTAGGATTTCAACCATTGTGTTTCATTGATGTTGTCATGCCTCACGTGACTACACAGGTATAATCCACGCATGTATTGTTCGAGGCTGATAAAGTGACCATATTTATTAAATGCATCCAAAACATCCACCAGCAGGTTCATGACATATTAGAGAAGTCAAATGCTAAGTACAAGCAGCAACATGATCAACATTGGGTGCCACACAAGTTTCAGGTGGGCGACAATTTTTGGTTTTGTTTGCAGAAAGAACGCCTTACCGAAGCCCATCAAAAGCTCATACCACTCCAATATTTTCCTTACATCATTACCAAGGAATTGGGAGACAATTCTTTTAAGCTCAGCATTCCCCCATTCCTTGACCTGCACCTAGTGTTCAATGTGGATCGCCTTTGACCATATTTCCCACCATTACTTAACACATCAAGCATTTCCAAACAGCTCACACCAACAGATTTAAACCCAGATTGCATGGAACATGCCACAACTGATCAGATTATGGACACACAAATCAAGAACACTCACCAACTGAAGATCCAACTATATCAGGTTGTCAAAGCTGGCCAACTCATGCACCAACGCAAGCGGCTCACCAAGAACCAAGTTCAGCACAAGTTTCCCCATCTGATGGAGGCACCAATGCAATGGAGACAATTTATTCCTAAGGTGGGAGGACTGATCCAGGTGGATGTTGGTGGCCATCCTCCTATTCCACTTGGACCCCCACCACTCTCTTTTAGTTTTCAATTTCCTTAATTGTAGCACAATTTACTGTTTTTGGCATGTTTTTCCTGTCCTAAACTTCCGGAGCTGTTTTGAGGCCCTAAATGACATTTTTTGGGAAAATCAGGGCCACCATGGGTCTTTGACCCATTTTTTCCACTCAAAATTTGTACTCCTTGTATGAATTTACAGGGTAAGTTCCTTAGATAGAACACCAAAGGACACCTCTCACAAACAGATCACATATCAATACACTAGTATTTTTGACGTGGTTAAAATCCTCAAAGAGGGAAACATTCCACGGCCTAAGCCAACGTGGCCACTTCAGGCAATTTATTAATAAAAAAATGAAAATTTACATAAGCTTCTCTCATGAACGGTCACCTTACAAATGACCCTCCGTGCTCTTTAAATAGAGATCATGAACCAATCGAGTGTTAAGCCACGAATCAAGTGTTGGTAATATCAAGGATAGAATGAACCATCGGATCACTTCATGTCTAGAACATATCGTGACCGTCAGATTGTAAGTTACAAAAGTACATAGTAAAGAAACACACTTTACCTAACTTTATACTAGACCAAGTTATACTTAACTATTTCCTATGTGTCAGAATATCCTAACATCCTACCTTAAGAACAACTTGGTATACGATTGAAGGATGTAAAAATATGACACAATAGGAGAAGGAAGGAGGCATTAAAACCTATCCCCCCTTAGTGACAACTTCCTAAACTCCAACCATAAATCAAAGTTTAGTAAACTTCACCTGTTTGAGAGCCTTTGTAATGATTTATGAAACTTGATCATCAGTTGAACAATATTGCACTTCAAGAACATGGTCATGAATGAGCTTTCTGATGAAGTGCATGTGTAGTTCAATGTGTTTTTTACGCTGATGTTGGACTGGATCTTTGCATACTTGAATGGAACTTTGATTATCAGACCAAATTATAGTCGGATGCTGCTGCTTAAAGCCAAACTCTGACAGGATCTGATGAAGCCACAGGGCTTCCTTACTAGCTTCTATGGCACCATGATACTTTTCTTCCACTGAATAAAGAGAAATGTCACTTTGTTTCTTGCAAGCCCATGTAATAGGTCCAAAACCAAGAATGAAGACATGACCTACAATAGACTTTTGATCATCAGGGTCACCGGCCTAATCAAAATTAGTGAAACCAACCAATAGAGGAGATGCTTCTGCACTGTAATGAATCCCAAACTAAACTGTACCTTGAACATAATGAAGTATTCTTTTAGCTGCTTTCCAATGACTTTCATGTGGGTTTTGCATAAACCGAGCAATAAGGCCAACATCAAAGGAAAGGTCTGGATGAGTATGGGTCAGATACAAAACTTTTCCTACAAGCTGACAGTATAAGGTATCATCAACTTTAGGGGAAGTACAAGTGACTGAAAGTTTGGCTCCATAATGAAAGGTAGAAGGGGCTAGCTTACAGTCTTCCATGTGAAAATGGCGTAGAAGATCATAGGCATACTTGGACTGGAAAAGAGAAATACCTTCCTTCATTTGCAAGACTTGAAGACCAAGAAAATAATGCAAGTGTCCTAAGTTTTTCATTTCAAACTTATTTTTAAGGTTTGACTTCACATGGTTTATAAGGTTGGGATCACTACCAGTAAGGATAAGCTCATCAACATAAAGAACAATAATGATAAGATACTTACCCACTTTCTTGGTGTAGACAATATTGTCAAAATGACACCTGGAAAAGCCAGTATCTAAAAGAAAGCTATCCATTTTGGCATACCAAGCCTGAGGGGCTTTCTTGAGACCATAAAGGGATTTCTTAAGCTGACATACAAGGCTAGAGTCTATTTGTATAAATCCAGGAGGTTGTTCCATATATATTTATTCATTCAAGTCCCCATGCATGAAGACGGATTTAACATCCATCTCATGGACTTCCCATTTGAAAGAGGCAACAAGGGAAAGAACAAGGTGAATAGAGTTCATTTTGGCAACAAGGGAAAAAAATTTAGTATATTCAATGCCTTCAACTTGTGAAAAACCCTTAGCAACAAGATGAGCTTTATGTTTATCAACTTTTCCATCTAGTCCAAACTTGGTTCTGTAAACCCATTTTCATCTAACAAGTATTTGTCCCTTTGGAAGAGGAACAAGATCCCATGTATCATTTTCCAATAATGAACGATATTCTTCATTCATAGTTGCATCCCAATTTGGATGGCTTGAAGCTTCTGCAAAGGTGTCAGGATCACAATTCATTGAAGCTTGAGACAGCAAAGAAGAGGCTCTATCGAACTGAGAACGTATACGTTGCTGATGTGTAGGATCACCTGCAAGAGCACCTGTTGCATCCCGAGTAGAATGGACCCATTTTGGAAGCTGAGAAGCTGAAGGAGGATCCTAAGAAGGTGGGGGGGGAATTGTCATCATCTAAAGAAGAAATATTTTTAGAAGTAGAAGGGATAGAGAGAGGTGGCACATCCGTTGAACTAGGCTCGTAGGCCAATATATTTTCATAAAACTTTACATATCTTCTAATGATAACATTTTTGGACTTAGGTGAAAGAAGTATATATCCTTTGAAATCTTTAGAATATCCAACAAATATACATTTTTCACTCTCAGGTTCTAAAGCTTTATGTTTCTCATCTAGAATATGGGCCCATGCTTCACTTCCAAAAACACGAAAGTGACTTACAACTAGTTTAATTGAGCTCCTTGCTTCTTCTGGAATGATATTCCTTAAAACTTTAATAGGAGTGTGATTTACTATGTAATTTGCACAGTTAATTGCTTCTACCCAAATATCAAAACTAAGTCCTTTAGATTGAAGCATACAATTATCCATTTCCTTTAAGGTGTGATTCTTCCTTTCAGCTACATCATTTTGTTTTGAAGTATATGGAACAGTATGTTGCATTTGAATTCCATGCTCAGTGCAAAAGTTGATGAATTTTTTGTTAACATATTCTCCTCCATTATTAGATCTTAGCTTAAGAATTTGATGTCCATATTGTTTCTCAACAAAGGCCTTAAAGGCCAAGAACATGTTAAATACTTCATTCTTGAGTTTTAAGAAGTGTATCAAAGTGCGTCTGGAGAAATCATCAATGAAAATTAAGAAATACTTGTAGCCAGAGAATGAAACAACTAGAAGGGGACCACATAAATCACTATGAACAAGCTGTAAAGGGGATGAGGCGTGCTAAGAGGCATGTTTTTCAAAAC
This sequence comes from Pinus tabuliformis, assembly GCA_031772625.1. NCBI lineage: Eukaryota > Viridiplantae > Streptophyta > Pinopsida > Pinales > Pinaceae > Pinus > Pinus tabuliformis. Next base: position 763,038,558 of record CM062805.1, read on the forward strand.
TATCCCAATGATGTTTTCCAAGTACACATCTGGAACAAAAACCATCTCTGCAAGATACCATAGGAAGACCTGTCGACATATTTTCTTTACATAAATTTTGAAGGGAGTGATAGTTTAAGTGACCAAATCGCTCATGCCAAGGTTTGCTCACTTCATCATTACGAGCAAAAAATACCGAGGGAAGAGTTGATGGCCCATAGTTGTTAAACTTATACAGCCTTGTAGAATCATCAGCAATGCTAGTAGCTAAAATCTGTCTAGGATCTCTTAGGTCCTTAATTACAACATTATGAGGTGAGAATTCAACAATTTTACCTTCACCTGAATGCGTTATCTGATATACAGATAGAAGTTTGCAGGATAATGTTGGAACACATAATACATCATTAAATTGACTATTGTATAGATGAATAGTTCCAATCCCTACAGTAATAAGATATCTATCATCACCAACATATATGTTTTTGGTGTTATGATCATTTAAAGAAGAAAACATGGCCTTGTTTTTTGCCATGAGATAAGAAGCTCCAGAATCAATGAGCCACTCATGAGAATGAGAAGAAGAAGATACATTTAGTGCATAACTAGACCGAGATGCTTTACAACCACATGCAGAAAGTGAAATTCCTGAAGATGAAGTTGAAGTTGAAGAGTGCTCCAAATGGATGGTATGCTTCTTCATTGCTACTTCAAGGCTTCCATCTTCTTAAAACATTTGGATTCTAAGTGGCCATCTCGATTACAAAAGTTGCAATGTCTATCATTCTTCTTCCCTTTGTTTTTATTTGCCTTATCATTTTGTTGAATTGATTTTTCATTTTGAGACTGAAATTGCTTAGGACCCTTGTTTGGTTTAGGGCCATTCTTTTTAGGATACTGCTTCTTAGGATTCTTTGAATTTGGTTGTTGTTGGATGGGTAAGGCTCTCTTAGAAGAGTTTCCAAGATTAAGAATACCAAGATGTAATAATTTTTCTTGTTCTCTTATTAAAGAATCACAAAATGCATCAAAAGAGGGTGACTTATAGTCTTGTCCTTGAGAAATAAAGGCTTCTTTAGTTACAGAATGGAAGGTGGAAACAAACACAAAGTAGGTTGGTCCCAACTTAGTAAGAATGGAATAGATAAGGCTACCATATTCTTTCTTAACCTTAACACTTCCAAGAGAAGTCTAAGGGTCTTGAACTTGAACAAAAAATATTTAATGGAAGAAAAATTATTGGGGTCCAACGTAAGCAACTCATTTTCTAGTTGATGGGCTCTAATTTCATTTTTAATTCCAAAAACTTTAGTGAGTTGTTTCATTGCTTCATTAGGGGTATCAAGTTCTGCGATATGAAATCTAAGGTCTAGAGAAATAGACATCCCTATCAACCCACGTACTTGATCTTACCTATTTTCCCATTTGGTTGTCTTATCTTCATCTTTAGGTTTAGTTTCTTGGCTTGAGGCTATTCTTTAAAGACCTTTACTTCTAAGTAAATCAACAATGTAGGACCACCATTGGAAGTAGTTGGTGTTTTCAATAATAACTTGGCATGGAATTTCCATTTTAACAAAAAATGAAGCTGTAGATGCTGAAACTAAGTGTTCCAAAGGAAATATCTCGAAAAATTAAGGCAATTAAAAAAAACAGCACTGAAAACGGCTTCCAGATGAAAAAGTTATTTTTTTTTAAGAAAAGTTGTTGAAGATGCCGACGAAGTGCGTGAATGTGTGGAAGTGAACGATAATGTTATATTTTCCCTTGCCAAACTTAATCTAATTAGCTCACTTTAACAAAAAAAAAAATATGTCTCACTTTTATAAATAAGTGAAAGTCACTTTTACAATGGTACTTTATGAGCTACCCACTAAATTGTAACTTAAATAAAAGATAAAGATACTTTAGAATTATAAGTGACTAATGGATGAGAACACTTTTACATAAAGTAACTTTAAAACATAAGTTACATGTGTTTTTTGAAAAAGTAACTCAACAAAAAGAGAGACTTGAACTCAAGACCTCTATTCTCATAAAGTAACTTTGGACCAAGTGAGCTAGTTTAAAAGGTTAGTGATTTTTGGAAATTTTTTTTTTTTAAGTCATTGAAGCTGAAGCTTTGGGTTCGTGCTTACTTGAAAAAACATTTTTTGCCTACAAAACAAAAATCCACACAACCCAACACAGACATGCAAAAAAAAAAAAAAAAAAAACATTTTGGCTTGAAGTTAGCTTTCGCCAAAAACTAAATATTTTACTCAATGTTTCTGATTTTCCGAGATCACACTAAGGCACGGAGGAAAAGAACATACGTGTGAGGAAAATCCTACCTTTCTGTTTCTAATTTTCCCAGACTGCACAAAGTCATGGGGCAAAGAGCATATGCAGAAATGAAAGGTGTAGATCCAGTAATAAAAAACAGAGAGATAAATAAACCGAAATAAATAGGGAGATAAATAACTAAAACTATAAATAAAGATTGTATACTTCTAGATCTTAAAAATGACGTATCTAGGGCTACCAAAAACCTTTTCGCATGAAATGAAAGGGGTTCCTCACTGGAACAGATGATCCTAACACAATAGAGTAGTCCTCTCGGCTTGAAAGCAGTCAGAAACAGTAGATCTAGGACACGACAATCAGACACAGTTGTACCGGCTTCGGATTTGGATCACCAATGGATGCGGCCCTCAAATAGCTCTGATACTATGTAGGAATTTATAGGGTAAGTTCCTCAGATAGAACACCAAAGGACACCGCTCACAAACAGATCACAAATCAATACACCAGTATTCTTGACGTGGTTAAAACCCTCAAAGAGGGAAACAGTCCACGGCCTGAGCCAATGCGACCACTTCAAGAAATTTATTAATAAAAAAATTAAAATTTACATAAGCTTCTCTCATGAATGGTCACCTTACAAATGACCCTCCATGCTCTTTAAATAGATATCATGGACCAATCGGGTGTTAAGCCATGGATCAAGTTACAAAAGTACATAGTAAAGAAACACACTTTACCTAACTCTATACCAGACCAAGTTATACTTAACTATTTCCTATGTGTTGGAATATCCTAACACTCCTTGGATAGAAGTGTCGACTTCTATTGGTTGAAAGTAGAAGTAGATTCTTGTCCTGTGCTTTAGTACATAGCATGAGATTGTGAATCTGTAGGATTTTCTACATGGTATCAGAGCTTAAGGCAGTATACTAGAGGAGACTTCAAAGTTTTTAGTTTTGGGTTACAGATGAAATTCGAAATTGCAATACATACTTCACGATCGGTAGATGGCATTCTAAGGTTTGTGGATCGAGTATGCCTTGGAAGGCAGCTCAAATTTTATAGCCTAGAGGGACAGAATGGAGGTTGTGCTAGAGGATAATGGCTTGAAGGAATTCATTGATAAAGAAATTCCTAAGATAGCAGCATCAGATGGACAAAATTTAGCTGAATGCAAGAAGTGTGTGGTGAAGGTGAGGTGGATAATCCTTTGGGACCACATTATCTCGAGTATCCATGGCAAGGAAACTTTGTATGCTATGTGGAAAGCATTGACAGACCTGTATCAGAACAATAGTGACCAAAGTAAATTCGCACTGAAGGACAAACTTCGAAAAATCAAAATGGAGATAGGTGAGATGATTCCAAAATACTTGACTAACTTCACTCAATGTCGTGATGGACTTGGAAGTGTTGGAATCACAGTCACTGAGGATGATATGGTGAGCCTTGCTCTTCTAGGACTCCCAAAGAGTTTGCATAGTTTTCAAGACTATGTCAATGGTTGAGAGAAGCTGCCATATTGGGAACAACTATGGCTGGATTTTATCTAGGAGGAGATCAGGAGGAACACCAAGGATGGCTCTTCATCAAAGATGTATGATGAAGAGAATTGTGCCTTAGAGATTAAGGCAAAGAAGGGGAAAGGGAAATTTTCCCATTCCAAATTGGATTCTTATCATAGAGGTAAGAAGAAAGACATGACGAAAGTTAACTGCTTTCATTGTCATGAGCTGGGCTAGTTTTATACAAATTGTCCATGTTAGCCTTGTTGGCAAATGGCCCAAAAAATGGATCCAAATATGCCCCAAAGTCTCCAAATTTGCTTGAAATCATGCCAATGGATCCATATATGCTCTTAAAGTCTTCAAAATCCTCTTAAGGATCTTCCAAAGTCAAAACCATCGCAAGAGGAGAGCCCTTGGAAGGGCAGAAATACACTATTGGGAGGAAAAAACACTCCAAAACCATGAAAAAACCCAAATCGCAGGCTTAATGGTCTAAATGCATGACAGCCGTTCAATCTGGCCGATCAATGGTCCAGATCTAATCAGCGGATCGCAATCGGCACAGGCATGCAGTGGCAATCGACACGAATGGATCGGCACAGGACATTACCGATCAGCGATTAAACGAGGACCGTCGATCGCGCATGCGCAGATCGACGGCCCAGATCTCATCGCAGTATCACTATCGGGAAAACCAAGGGGCACAACCTTTACATGTATGTGCGCGATGCGATAAGACCCGGACCCGATGGGTTTCAGAAGCAAAATGTATAATCTTTCACGTCTGCCAAAGCCCATTTTCAATGTATTTTGTGTGTTAATCGGCGGAGGTCCGATGCGATATGCTTCGCTCTCACATCTCTCGATACCTCCTGCCATCAGATCTCCACCATCCATCCATTCAATCCAACGGCATTCGCTCCTCCCGCTCTTGTAAGCTACCCACACATTAACTCGTGAGCATGGCGGTTTTCCTCCCGTCACATCCGCCATGCGTCGCCCGGTGACTCGTATCGTTAGCCCACGTACGATTACCGCCTAAGCTCCAAAAGTTGTGCGATGATGCGGACCCCACGGTATTCTAAAAGATTATTTGATAATATTTGAAGTCCGGAGGGAGGCCTTTTTATGTATTTCCCGTGTTGTTTCAAGTATTTCAAGGAATAAAGGGAACAAAGGGAACAGGCCAAGTGCGACATGCAACAGCGACCCAAGGGTGGACCCGATAGAAAATTAAACCATACTTGAGGACTTTTGAAGTGTAAAAGAGGCAGAAAAGGGCGGGATTTACAGTATTACAGTGTTTTCTGTGTAAAACAGAAAACAATCATCATTAACCATTTTCAAGAGATCACAAAGGCCCGAATAGCCATTCCATCACCTAAAGAGGCCGAGAGACAGAGACAGAAGGTGGGAAGTGGAAAGGCGACAGCACAACACGATGCAGCCCGCAACAGAAGTGATCAAGGAGCATAGATAGTGCAGCACATCCAAACAAACAGAATGGTCATGGAGCAGACAGCGCAGCTTGCCCAAAACAAACAGAATCGATTATGGGGCATCTCTGGCACGAGAGAGCTCCCAGATCTGCACAGCAACTACCCAAAATATATGAATATGGTTATTCCTTTGTCAGAGGAGGAAAACCGTTGAGCCATACTTGCCGATTGAGGGAATTAAATAGTTAACGAGACAGGGGGACAGATCAAGACCTCTGAAGCCTCAAAAGGCTTAGGACCATTGTAAACAAGCTATAAATAGCTGAAAACAAGATGTAACAAAGGTTCAACTTCTGGAAACTCATGAGACTTTGCTACTCGAGCTTCTCATCTTCATTCATTAGTAATACAAGCTTCTTTTGTTATTATACGTTCAATGTCCATTTTCTCTTCTGTCCTAAGCTTGCACTTGAACAGGTTGTTCATGTTTCTTCTATGTTTAAGGCCAGATAACTGTCATCTTATCTCTGCTTTGATATAGTAGATTTGCAAGCTTCTTTGTTGCCTATAGACAACCATTCATATGCATTCATGTATGCAATCTGCTGGTATGGTCAGTATTCTCCATCTTTCCATTAAATCTACAAACTATTGAGCATTTGCAGTCTAAAGCCTTGTGTCATTGGGGGTGTTCATGCATGTCTTGAGTAAAAACATAGTCGAAATGGTTATCTGGCTTGATCCAAACCATCATTTATTCCCATAGTTCAGAGAACAATCTTGAAGATTATATTGTACCAGGCATCTCCGATCTATAGCCTAGGAGAGTTTCTTGGAGTGCTAACATTAATGGGCGCCATTGCCGGGGAGAGGAAACGGAAGCTCAGCTTCCCTGGGAAACGACACAGACCCAACTTTGATGATAAACAAAGTGTGGGCACATTTTTGGTTGTAATCATCTATCTGGCGACTCTACTGGAGGCCAAACCTCTTGGCGACTCCACTCCATAATTCTGGCTCAGTTTGTGAGGCATACTCGGAGAAATCCTCAGAAATCACAAGCTGACCCAGTACCTGACCCGAAAAATACCATCAAGGAGAAGAAAGTATTGCGGAAAGGAGCATTGGGTTCAGGTAAACCTAAACAATATTCTATATCTCTTCAAGAAGGTCCTGCAATAGAACAAATACATGTTGAGAGTACAGATTCTAATGCTAGAAGTGAAGAAAAGCTCTCAGAAATTCATAAAGCTCCTTATTCTTTAGCTTCTCCTTTTGTTGTTAGCCCAAAGGGAACCTCACCTCCTATTCACCATACTCCTTTAGTCTTGTCAATCACTCCCCTGCCTTCTGTCATTCAAACTTCTAGTACTCTTTTAGTCACCACAGTTATGGCAGGTCCGCAAGCACCCACCAAAATGGAAAGAATCATAGCCGTTAGGTATGGACCTCTGATACTGCCCACTCCTTTGAATGCTATGCCCACTAGAGAATATCAGAAGTATACGCCTAAGTTCACTGGGACTGAAGGTGTCACCGCTGAAGAACACCTTGAGTCATTTTATAGCTATGCTGATAATCCAGATATTAGTGAAGATGATGTGTGGATGAGAGTCTTTGTCCAAAGCCTAGATGGGGAGGCTAGGAAATGGTTCAGAGAACAAGCCCCAAGATCTATAGCGGATATCAAAGCTTTAGATGATGCATTTCTAAAGCATTGGGGGGATAAGAAGGATCTCCTCTATTACCACACTGAGTTTCGGAACTTAAAGAGAGAAAATGGTGAACTGTTGTCTGATTTTAATAAGAGATTTAACTGCATGTACAACAAGATACCAGCTGAAGTGAAGCCCACTACTACCTATACTAAACTCACCTATGCTAATGCTTTTGATTCTGACTTCTGCCTACTGTTGAGAGAGAGGTGGTGTGCTACTTTGGCTGACATGCAGGACGCAGCCTTGGAAGTAGAATGAAACATCATGGCTACAGAAAAACTCAAGGGAAATGCTGATAGAAGAAGACAGAGGGGCGAGTCTTCATCCTCCTCTGATCCCAAGATAGATAAAATGACCAAAATGATCGAGTCATTAGCCTCCAAAATTTCCAAATTAAAGTTTGGGCAGCACCCTGGGAAAGGGAGAGCTCCCAATACCTTTGCTCCTAGAAATCCAAATCCATATAGAAGAGCTAATGAACAGTTGTAGATATTGCAAAGAAGTAAAGATGCCAATAAAGACCAAAGGGTCAAGACCCCTTTCCAGAATGTAGTCATGGAGGAAGAGTAGTTTGAAGAAGATGATGAGATCCATTGCCTTGAAGACAAAGGCAATGCTTCCTTTTTTACCGCAGTCGCATATGAAAATTCATTATGCAATGACCAGACTAACCAAGAATGGGGTGGTGAAGATGTTATGTAGACTAGTGAACAATAAAGATATAATCTGAGGTCAAAGGCAAACAATGTCAAGGAGAATCCTGCTCAAAGAGCTGTTGTCCCAACAGAGCCACAAAACACCAGACAGAAAAGGATGGAAACTAATCAAGTCATCCTCAAAGCACCAGCTCAAGAGGTAAGAAGGTCTGACAAGTCCCCTTCCCCTTTTAGCTTTGAAGCAGAAGTCCAAAAGTTAAAAATATCAATACCTATGTTAGAACTTGTAAAGAGTGAAGAGTTTAGAAAGCTTATCCTTGAAGCCCTTGTGCTGAAAGCCACACAAACCTCTACTGACTCTGTCAATTTGCAAGATGATAAACCTGCAGTTGTGCTTAGCCTAATGACTGAACCTGCTGATGATAATTCTCCATCATTTTATGTCTCCTTGACCATTCATGATAAAATCCTTCACAATTGCCTGCTAGACACCGGGGCTAGCCACAATCTGATGCCTAAAGCAGTCATGGAAGAATTAGGCCTTGATGTCACCAGACCATATCATGATCTATTCTCCTTTGATTCAAGAAAGGTGAAATGTCTGGGACTGATTAAAGATTTAGTCTTTACCCTAACTCAGCTTCCCATGAAGAGTATGGTGATGGACATTGTGGTAGCAGATGTCCCTCCCAAATTTGGCATGTTGTTGTCAAGAGGATGGATTAAGAGACTAGGTGGGACATTACAGAATGATCTATCTTATGCCACTATCCCAGTTTTTGGAGGAGAAAGCAGGAGATTGTACAGAGAAGCACAGCTGGCATATATCATCAGTGATGAGAAGAATCCTTCCAATCATCCTATATATGCTGTGGACACTGATTTTGGAGCATGTATACTCCAAATAGAAGAATCTCAGAGGGCCTCGACCCAGATCAAGAAACCAGCAAATCAGGCCGAGGAAGAGCAAGGAAGTCAATTTGGGAGATGTTCTTTGATGGAGCATGTTCTAGGGAGATTACAGGAGCAGGGGTGGTGCTAGTATCTCCAAAACAAGAAAGCACACAGTTGTCTTTTAAGTTGGCTTTTCAAGTAACTAATAACATAGCAGAATATGAGACTATGATATTGGGCCTTAATGCAGCTAAAGACAGAGGGATCAGAAGTATAAAAGTGTTTGGGGATGTTGATCTGATCATTCAACAGGTAAACAAAACATTTCAAGAAAAGCACCCAAGGCTGAAAGCATACAGAGATGAGGTATGGAGACTCAAAGATTATTTTGATAATTTATGTATTTCATATATCCCTAGAGCCAAAAATCAGCTTGTTGATTCCCTTGCTGTGTCTTCTAGCATGTTTATCCCTCTCATGCCTCCCAGACTAGTTTATGAAGTCCAAATGAAGTATAGACCATCCTTTCCTGATAATGTCCAGCATTGGAAAGTTTTTGTAGATGATGATGAGGTGAATAGGTTCCTGCAAGTCATTGATGAATTTTCTGAAATGCGAATTGACCAAGAGAATGAAGCCTTGGAAGAAAGCCCCCAATCCCAGCTTAGAAATAAAATTGGTAAAGATAGCATTGTCCAACGTCCCAGCAATCATCTATCTAAGGGTCTAATTCCTCTAGAAAGACTTTTTGATCAGAATGATGTGCCTTATAAGGCTGCACAAAAAGAAGACCAATCTGCAGTCTATAAGTATGATATAGGGAGTCCAGGTCAGCCAAGATATATAAATCTGTCCACTCATCTGTCTGCTGACCAAAGTTATGAATACTGCAATTTAATGAAGCAACTCGTTGATGTCTTTGCCCAGGAATATAGTGATCTAAAAACTTATGACAGAAAGATCATCCAGCATAAAATCCCTTTAGAGAAGGACACCATCCCTTTCAAGCAGAAGCTGAGACCAATAAATCCTTTGCTCCTTCCAGTCATTGAAAAAGAAATTAAAAATTTATTGGCTGCCAAAATCATAGTCCCTCTCAGATATTTAAAATGGGTAGCCAACTTGGTAGTGGTAAGGAAGAAAAGTGAAGAAATCGGAATTTGTGTTGATTTCAGAAACTTAAACAAATGCTCTAAGAAAGATAATTATCCCCTACCCAAGATGGAGAATTTGCTGCAGAAAGTCTCAGGAGCCAAAGTGATGTCTTTCTTGGATGGATTTTCTGTGTATAATCAGGTTGTTGTGCATCCAGATGATCAAGAGAAGACTGCATTCACCACTCCTTGGGGCACTTTTATGTATTCCAAGATGCCTTTTGGGTTGATGAATGCTGGAGCCACCTTTCAGAGAGCTATGGATATAGCATTTGTGGGAGAGAAGGATAAATTTGTCCTTATCTACCTTGATGATATAACAGTATACTCCTATAGCCATCAAGACCATGTGCAACATTTGAAGAAATTGTTTTTGAAGTGCAGAAGGTTTAGGATTTTAGTAAATCCTAAGAAGTCACTGTTTGCTTTAGAAGAAGGCAAGTTGTTGGAACATATTGTTTCTGCTGCAGGTGTCCGAATTGACCCAGAAAGAGTAAAAGCGATACAGACCTTGTCTGTATCGAGATCAAAGAAGGACATCCAGTCCTTTCTAGGCAAGATTAATTTTGTAATGAGGTTTATCCCAAATTTTGTAGAACTTGTGAAGCATATTACCTCTATGTTGAAAAAGGGGTCAGAAATCAAATGGACTAGCACAGTAAGAAAATCCTTCGAGTCCATTAAACAAGCTATTATGGAGGCTCCCACTTTAATCAGTCCGGATTACAACAAGGAGTTCCATATATTTTCTTTTGCCTCTATTGGCACCCTTGCAACAGTTTTATTGCAAGCAGATGAAGAAATCTCAGAGCATCCGGTGGAATTTTTCAGTAAAACCTTAAGGGATGCTGAGCTGAGGTATGATATTATTGAGAAACAAGCATATGCTCTTATCAAGTCTTTGAAAGCTTTCAGATTTTATATTATGCATTCCAAAATAGTTTCATATGTACCCTCTGCTGCAATAAAGGATGTCTTAACACAACCTGATGTTGATGGAAGAAGGGCTAAATGGATTGCAAAGTTAATTGAATTTAATATAGAACTGAAGCCCACTAAGCTTGTCAGAGGTCAGGGTCTTGCCAGACTATTAGCTGAAGAAAATTGCAGAACATTGGACATGAACCTCATGTATTCAAATTCAGAAAATGGTCAAACAAAAGAAGAGGAATCAGTTGAACCAGGAGAAAAGCAATCATTGACAGAGAATCTAGCTTCTTGTGATTGGTATTCTGTAATAGCTAATTTCTTGCTGAAGCGAAAAATCCCTACAGGCCTTACTCAAAGTCAGGCTAGAACTATTAAACTCAAAGCAGCAAAATATTGCATCCATGAAAATCTGCTCTATTGGAGGGACCAATCTGGAATGCTTTTGAGGTGTCTGGACAAAGAATAGTCAATGGAAGTTATGCAGCAGTTTCATTCCAGCATGTGTGGAGGACATCATTACTAGAAAACTACAGCCCACAAGATCCTTAGAGTTGGTTACTATTGGCCCACCTTATTTTCTAGTGTCTTTTCATTTGTTAAATCTTGTGATAGGTGCCAAATATTCAAAGGGAAACAACAATTGAAGTCCCTGCCCTTAAAACCAATACATGCAAAAGGACCTTTTCAGCAGTGGGGCTTGGATTTCATTGGAGAAATCAATCCACATTCCAGTGGCCAGCACAGATGGATATTAGTAGTCACTGATTATTTTACTAAGTGGATTGAAGCAATCCCTACCAGAAAGGCTGACCATAATGTGTTCATGAAGTTTTTGACAGAGCATATCTTTACCAGATTTGGTTGTCCACATAAATTAGTCATAGACAACGTAGCAGCCTTCAAGGCAAAAGAATTGGTGGATATGTGCGATTCAATGGGCATTAAACTGGTTCATTCCACCTCATACTACCCCCAAGGAAATGGTCTAGCAGAATCTTCCAACAAGAATTTGATAAGGATAACCAAGAAGCTGTTGGAGGACAACAAAAAGAATTGGGATTCTAAGCTCAAATATACACTTTGGGCTGACAGAGTGACCATTAAGAGATCCACAGGGAATTCTCCATTCAAGCTGGTATATGGTACTGAGGTCGTGTTCCCAATACAGTTAACCCTCCCTGTGGCAAAGTTCCTCCAAGAAGAGCAGAATGAGGAAGAAGACATGGCAAAAAGGATTACTGATTTAGCAGAGGTACATCAGATCAGAGAACAACTGGTTGAAAAGGTTGCAGCACATCAGAAAAAGATCAAGGAAGCCTTTGACAGGACGACAAAATCAGATAATTTTCAGGTTGGAGACATGGTTTTGAAGTGGGATGCACTAAAAGAGAAGAAAGGCAACCATGGAAAGTTTGATGCTTTCTGGACAGGGCCTTTTATTATTTCTCAGGTACAAGGGAACAATACCTTCCTCCTGCAAAGTATGGGAGGAGAAGAAGTTTTTGATGGCCCGGTCAATGGGCGTTTTCTGAAAATTTATGTTGTTTAAGGTCTTTTGGCCTTAAAGTTGTAAATATTTTATTTTATCAGTTTTAGTGTAGGCTCAGTTAGACTCCATGCCCAATGGAACACTAGAAATTTTAGCTAATTTGTTTTTCACAGGAAAGGCATTGATCTGCAGGTTCTTGAAACCTCACAAGGAGGATTTCATCTCCAGAAGGAGCCAGTGTTAGCCTTGTTGGCAAATTGCGCAAAAAATGGATCCAAATATGCCCCAAAGTCTCCAAATTTTCTTGAAATCATGCCAATGGATCCATATATGCTCTTAAAGTCTTCAAAATCCTCGTAAGGATCATCCAAAGTCAAAACCATCGCAAGAGGAGAGCCCTTGGAAGGGCGGAAATACACTATCGAGAGGCAAAAACACTCCAAAACCATGAAAAAGCCCAAATCACAGGCTTAACAGTCCAAATGCATGACATCCGTTCGATCTAGCCAATCAACGGTCCAGATCTAATCAGCGGATCACAATCGGCACAGGCAGGCAGTGGCAATCGGTGCGGACGGATCGGCACAGGACATTCCCGATCAGCGATTAAACGAGGACCGTTGATCATGCACGCGCAGATCAACGGCCCAGATCGCATCGCAGTATCGCTATCGGGAAAACCAAGGGGCACGGCCTTTACATGTATGTGCGTGATGCGATAAGACCCAGACCCGATGGGTTTCAGAAGCAAAATGTATAATCTTTCACATCCGCCAAAGCCCATTTTCAATGTATTTTGTGTGTTAATCGGTGGAGGTCCGATGCGATATGCTTTGCTCTCACATCTCCCAATACCTCCTACCATCAGATCTTTGTCGTCCATCCATTTGATCCAACGACATTCATTCCTCCCACTCTCGTAATCTGCCCGCGCATTAACTCGCGAGCACGGCGGTTTTCCTCCCGTCACATCCGCTACGCGTCGCCCGGTGACTCGTATCGCGAGCCCACGTACGATTACCGCCTAAGCTCCAAAAGCGGTACGATGATGCGGACCCCACGGTATTCTAAAAGATTATTTGATAATATTTGAAGTCTAGAGGGAGGCCTTTTTATGTATTTCCCATGTTGTTTCAAGTATTTCAAGGAATAAAGGGAACAAAGGGAAGAGGCCAAGTGTGACATGCGACAGCGACCCAAGGGCAGACCCGATAGAAAATTAAACCATACTTGAGGACTTTTGAAGTGAGAAAGAGGCAGAAAAGGGTGGGATTTATAGTATTACAGTGTTTTCTATGTAAAATAGAAAAAAATCATCATTAACCATTTTCAAGAGATCACAAAGGCCCGAATAAGCCATCCCATCACCTAAAGAGGCCGAGAGACAGAGACAGAAGGTGGGAAGTAGAAAGGCGACAGCACAACACGATGCAGCCTACAACAGAAGTGATCAAGGAGCATAGACAGCGCAGCACATCCAAACAAACAAAATGGTCATGGAACAGACGGCGCAGCTTGCCCAAAACAAACAGAATCAATTATGAGGCATATTTGGCACGAGAGAGCTCCCAGACAGCGCTGCAACTGCCCAAAATATCTGAATATGGTTATTCCTTTGTCACAGGAGGAAAACCATTGAACCATACTTGCTGATTGAGGGAATCAAACAGTTAACGAGATAGGGGGACAGATCAAGACCTCTGAAGCCTGAAAGGCTCAGGACCATTGTAAAGAAGCTATAAATAGCTGAAAACAAGACGTAACAAAGGTTCAACTTCTGGAGACTCATGAGGCTTTGCTACTCGAGCTTCTCATCTTCATTCATTAGTAATACAAGCTTCTTTTGCTGTTATACGTTCAATGTCCATTTTCTCTTCTGTCCTAAGCTTGCACTTGAACAGGTTGTTCATGTTTCTTCTGTGTTTAAGGCCAGATAACTATCATCTTATCTCTGCTTTGATATAGTAGATTTGCAAGCTTCTTTGTTGCCTATAGACAGACATTCATATGCGTTCATGTATGAAATCTTCTGGTATGGTTAGTATTCTCCATCTATCCATTAAATCTACAAACTATTGAGCATTTGCAATCTAAAGCCTTGTGTTATTATGGGTGTTCATGCATGTCTTGAGTAAAAACATAGTTGAAATGGTTATCTGGCTTGATCCAAACCATCATTTATTCCCATAGTTCAGAGAACAATATTGAAGATTATATGTTACCAGGCATCTCCGATCTATAGCCTAGGAGAGTTTCTTGGAGTGCTAATAGTCCACTTGAGAAGTCCAAGAAGAAGTTCCTTAGGAGCAACGACGAGTGAGGCTTTTGCCTCTAAATTTGAATTGGACTTTTCCCTCATTTCATGCATTTTTTCGTCAATGATGGGAAGTGCATGGTACTTAGACAGTGGATATTCATTCCACATGACTAGCGACAAAGAGTTATTCAGTGACCTGGAGAAGAAATATCTCCAGATGCATATCAAGATGGGTGATGACGGGAAGTATATTGTTACTAGATTGGGCACGATTACTTTTCAGAGGGAGCATGGGGCTCCATCACCTTGAATAATGTTATGTATGTGCCCAAGATGAAGAATAACTTGGTATCCTTTGCCATGCTTGAGGATAGAGGCTATGATGTGATCTTCTCAAAAGGAAAGGTGTTCATTTGACACATAGCCACGGGTCAAGTAAAGAAGATATGGATTCGAGTGAAGAATCTCTATAAGTTGGAGGTAGAGGAGTGTGATGCTTTGAGCACAAAAGAAGAAAGGGTGTAGATTCGAGACATTGCTGAGTTGTGGCACAGGCGATTGGCCACTTGCATCATGGGGCATTGAAGATATTGCAAAAGATCTTTATCGATCTTCCCAAAGGTACACTTGAGTAAGTTGATACATGTGTTGTAGTAGCTACAACCACCCTCCAAAATTTTGACTTAACTTTGTTTTGGAGCCTACCTACCAACCTTTCACAGCACCTTATCTTGCTTCGTCAAGTACACAAGCTTCAATGTTTTTCTTGCACAAAGAGAGCCTGTCGATCAAAGCTTGATGCATTACCCTCACAGGTTTTTCAACCGGACTTGGTCCAGCTACAGGCTGAGCAGATCCCACAAGAAATTGCACAATTCTAGAGGGCAAACAACCTTCCCTCTAGAAATTACAAAATTCTGTCTGGCAGCCTGCTGGGCTCCAGAATTGCGCAATCCTGCCAATCAGGCTTCACCCTGAAAACTGCACAATCCTTCCCAGCAGGCTTGCTCAGCTCAGGAATTGTGCAATCCTGGGTAGAAATCAGCTTCTCTGCCCAAAAATTATGCAAATATCCTTGGCAGCCAACCCAGCTCCCATCCAGAAATGCACATTTTCTCCCAGCAGTTGATCAACCTCTTGCATGAGTAGTTGGCTTGACCAGTTCCACCCAAGACCAAGGAAACTTGACTTGCATGCATGACTTTCTTTTTCCCATAATAGCAAAAGGAAACATGCAAAAAGCATCCCATGATTCAGGGAGCTATTTTTAGCAGTCGGAGGTTGCATGCAAAATCGTTTTAGAACCCTTCTTCCAAGTGTTGCTTTTTCCTAGATTTTTGGCATGCGCGTCATGATCTCAAACTTATTAATTTGACGCATCAGAGCTCATTCTTTCACATTGATCTTGGAGCTCTAATATCCCACAGAATATACAGGACTCTTTGACACATTCGGCTCAGCTATTCACGGGTAAGTGGTCTCAACTTGTCTTTTTTAGTATTTCTATAGCTCTTTGTGTTTTTGCTTATGTGAGTGTTGTTTACTTGATTTCTTGGAACGCTTTCTGTCTTTTACATGCATACTAGCTTGTACTAGCACCGTTTCGGTTTTCATTGCTATCTCACTATTGTCGCATGCATGAAACTATTTTGCATGAACGGTCATTGATTCGGCGACTCGCTTTGCCCACATGCATGTTGATCTATTTATTGAATTTTTATCAATGTTTGCATGCACGATAAATCTCTTCTACTTTCACTTAGTGTCACCATGAATTCACTTTCACATTTGCTTTCAGTTTCCCATTGGTGAGACTAGCCAGACTTGGCTTGGACTCTGCCTTCATCGAGACAGCATTGCGCAATCTAGAGAATGAAGCCTTTGTCTTCCTCTCCAGACATGTGCATTCTTTCCTAGGAATTATCCTCCAGGACTGTTTGCACATTTCTGAGGGACAGTGACTGCTGGCCCAGAAAATTGTGCAATGCAGTCCCTGAGCCTGCAGTCATTGCCAGCTAGAATTGCGTATTGCTCAATCCCTATAGTCGGCAGTCGGTCTGGATTGCGCATTCCGCAAATCCAGTAGCTAGTCTTGCCTCCCAGATAGGCCATACTACCTTTTACGTAGTTCTGGTAGCCAATCACCTAGCCTCCCAGAAGAAATTGTGCAATCTTTGCCTATCATTCCCCAGGTATGTGTTATGTCATTCCCTGAATTTGCTTTTGTTTTCGCTGACAAATTTCTTTCCATGCATGCTACTTTGTCTCCAGATCTTTCAAGTGTTCATCTGCCTCTTAGCAGTACAGGATCAATCGCCTCCAAGAGAGAAGGATCAAAGGACACTGACGGAAGTGCAACTAGAGCAGTAGTTGAGCAAGTATCCGCATGTCTACCAATCTATGAAGATACCAAGTTGTTTTCAGACAAGGACATCAAGCTGAAATGGCAAGATGTCAATGAAGCATTTGCAGGAACTTTTAGGGAAGACCTCAAAGACCGCCAGGTGTATGTGAACATTCACAAGTCCGGCTTGTACCAGATTGCATGAAGATACCCACATTTCCATGTGCGGACATGATACACTGGATCGTCTCGCACACAGATCTCGAGACGATGACTTTGAGCAGTGTCAGCGGGACAAAGATTGCAACGTTCTATGCATGGGATTATGATGAGATGTATCAGATGTTAGAGCCCTTGACTATCATGGAGACTCCCTTTAGCTTACCCAGCAGCAGTTCCAACTCTGGGGACATTCTTGAGAACTGGGTAAAGGAGCTAACTAGATTCAGAATGACACCCAAAAATATCTACAAGACAAAGATACTGCAGAAGGTGTATCAATACTTGGTCATATTTGCATGTCAACTATATGGCCAAGAAAACATGGAAACCCTCCCACAGAGTTGGGTGATCGCGCTAGACCAACTGGCCAGAGAGGGAAAACCATGTAACTAGTCCAGCATGTTGGCTCATCAGCTGAAGGAATAGGTAACGAAGGCTCGACAGTCACCCGGAGGTATGCAAGTAGAGATCTACATGTCCACCTACATCTTAGATGCAATTTGTGCTCAACAAGAGTTCCCGGGCTTGGAGTGGGCATGGTCACCAGCGAAGACTATTGTGAACACATATTGTAAGTTGTTGTCTGAATGCAAATTCAGACAAGTTATCACACGGCTATCTGATCATTTTGTCAACCCAGTTTACAAGATGATATTCAAACAGGATCCACCCTGCATGTCAAGGGAAGCAATGGAGGCACTGATAAACATTGTTGATTGGTATGCCTCACCATCTGGCACCTTCATACAAATGTTCAGCACGGATAAGCCTATGCATGTTCTACCGAAGTTTTCCTTGGAAATACTCGTCATGCAGGAAGTATCATATCACATCTCAGCAAGATTGATAGCTAGACTACACTGAAAGAAGAAGGCACCTTAGCCCGCTCTTCCATTGCGGATTGGTTATATGAGATTCGGATTTTCAAGCAAGCAGATGTCGAAGAAGAACATATGAGGAAGTATCCATTCGACCTCCGAAGTTATAATCTAAATGACCCACACTGTATTGTGAAATATCACTGCACGAGAGTACAGTTCGACTAGATCCACAGGCATTTCATTGGGCCAAGGAGGACCCATGGAGATTTTGCTACAGTTTCTCCAGACCCAATGAATAGGTCAGCTTCGCCGTGGAGTGGTTAGTGAAGCAACATGAAGCAGTATCCTGGAGAGCAGTAGCAACAGCAGCAGTAGCAGCAGAGGCAAGCATACCAGTGTGTGACAAGGGAAAGAGGAAGATTGTCGATCACATGGAGGAAGAGAAAAGCTACAAGTTTTGAGCAGATCTACTGGTAGAGAAAGCAGCTTTGGCTATAGAGGCAAAGATGCAACAGCGTGACAAGCAAATCACGCAAAGGCTGAGGGAGAAGAGAAGAATGGAGGAAACAGAGAAGGAGTTACATGAGCTGAAGGAGCAACTCCCTAAGGAACAAGAGCTACGCAAACAAGAGAGGGAAGCACAGTAGAAATAGGTACAGCAGGGGGTGAAACATGTGAAAATAGATGAAACAGTGCCCATACTGGTAGTGGACTCATCAGAACATCTGGCATCAGGCAAACAGGGTGAACCATCATATGAGTAAGACTTCGAAAGTGAGATAGAGCAAGCACTTCAACAGTTGGATACGGATATGGAGCAATGGGAATTGGAACAGGACATCGACCTCATGCCTCACAACATCCAGATGATGAGCAATTCTCAAGCGACTGAGGAGCCACTGAGATCCTCAGAGATCAGATGGAAGGAGAGATGCACAACATCTCATTTGACGAGTCTCAACATAGAGTTGTGCGGTCTCATAGAGTGTCGACTCCGGATGAGCATACATCTCCTGCACAAGTTGAGGAACGAGTGATCATGTCTGACATGCACAAACATCCAGCAGCCTTGGCCGATGCAACCAGAGTGTATTTCGAAGCCACTAGCTCAAGTGTTCACTTTCTGATAGCTGAGAATGAGCGAATGGCTAAGGAACTACAGACAGCCAAGCAAGGACAAGATTTGGTGACAGCGTCCACCCGAGCTGAACTGAAGAAGGCAATACTAGATGAAGTATTGTCCCTTGACACAGTTATGTGAGTGTTGTACTCCAAGGTTGGCACCATCCATAAGGCAGCAGTCCATCTCAACAAATGGTAGCAGAGATGTGCTAGAAGAGCACATATCTTGACAAACTTTCATTCTGCTATTGATTACATGCAAACATGGATGATGAGGTACAAGGGGGACTTGCTTCACTTGCCTAAGATGATGAAGACCAGTTTGATTGAGCTGAAGGCACATATCTGGAGTCAAGTTCGAAACTATGAAGAGATCCCACATATCATCACTAGTATACAGGCTTCCCATGCATGTGTGTTCAAGAGTATGGATGTTGTGGTGCGCGCACATGTGATCCCATCTATTGGGACTCTCACATAGGTGAAGACAAAGGCACAGGTCTGACTAGAGCTTGACTCGTACTTCGAAGAGTTGATGTGCATCACCACCAGCCTAGACTTGCCCATCAATGCAGACATCATGCACATTGCTAGTCCAACCGCATTGAAGACAATGATGTGCATTCTCACAGACGAGTTGGACAGAGGAGCCCAAGCAATGTACCCGGATGCTATGGAGGCAAGAGTCAGGTTCCAGAAAGATGTCACCTTGGAGCACACGAACACCATCATGGACTACCGATCTTGGCATCAGTATGTTATTGTTGATCAGTTCGAGGATGTTGAGGAGTTGGACTTCGATGGTTGTCTAAGTCATAGTGATGTCTTGCATAGCTTGCTCAAGCCATTTCTCTCACATGGGTACATGTGCATTGTAATGTAATTTCTTTTCAAGTGTAAGTCAAGTGTCGATAGTTGGATGTAACAGTCATAGAGTATATGAAGAGTCATGAGGGTAGTTGAATTATAACAAAAAGGGAATGTCAAGCATCACCCCAACCTTTGCTATAAACAGTCCCTCATAACTCATTGTAAAGGCTTTTGGTCAGCCAAGCTTTCAATAAGACTATCTTGGAGAGAGCTTGGACAGTATTGTAACGAGCCTTGGCTTCTCCACTGCACAGAGCTAGTACATCTCTTTAGAGGAGCAGGCGGTTTTGGCTGTAACGTTCCGCTATTTGAAATAGTGGTTGGACATGGATGTATTGTATGATTGGAACTTACACTTCTTAATATAACAAAAGCTAGCATGTTTCATGCATATGTTGTATTGTATTTTATGCTATCTGGTTTACTCTAAATGATACATGTATCTGTTTACTTACGCATGCATGTATAGCTATCTGTGTATGTGTCTATGAAACTTTTTGAAATATGTTGTTGGTTTAACTATCACATTGGATTGCTTACTAACTTACCTTCCATGTTGTGATGTATCTTTGCTCATGTGTTCCCTTCTTAACTACATGCTATCACAGGTTTCCAAGGGGTGCACTCATCTCAACCCCCGAGTGTTAGAACCTCTCATGCACCTTCCTTGGCTCACTGCAGCTGTCACAGCCTTGCTACCAACTGAGTTATCTTACTTACCTCTGTGCGAAATCGTGTTCAAGGCATTACCATACAACCCATTGTTGGGACTCCTACACCAAATGGTCTGAGGTCTAATTGGGACTTCTTATCGAGGAGATCCCCTGACATGTTGGCAGGTCCAACACCGTTAACAACATACAAGGGATTTATTTTGGGAAAATACCCCAAGTCTTCCTTTCACGACATTGACAGTCGAGAAAAGGGTATTCTAGATTGATTCCATTCAGATGTGTGTGGACCAATCTCGATAGCATCCACAGGAAAACATAGGTATTATGTTATATTTATTGATGACTATTCTCATAAATGTTGAATATTTTTCATGCAGAAAAAGGATCAAACTTTCACAAAGTTTTGTGAGTTTAAAGCATTGGTGGAGAAAGAATCAGGAAAAAAGGTTAAATCTCTACAGAGTGATAGCAGTGGTGAGTATGTCTCTAACTATTTTAAGAACTTATGTGCAACGGAAGGTATTAAATGGTAGTTGACGGCACCCCATAACCCTTAGCAGAATGGGGTGGTCGAGAGGAAGAATAGAAGCATAGTAGGGGTAGTGAGGGAGATTTTGCATGATCAAGGCCTACCACTACACTTGTGGGCTAAGACATACAACACAGATGTTTATGTTTAGAACTATAGCCCACATCGAATACTTGAGATGAAGATGCCAGAGGAGGCTTATTCCGGTAAGAGGCCAAATTTTGGTCACTTCATGATTTTTGGGTCATCGGTATTTTTCCATGTGACCAAAGATGCATGGAATAAGCTTGAGTCAACAACAGAGTTGGGGATATTTGTGGGGTACAAAAATACACCTCACAACTATTGGGTGTACTTGCCAACCAGTGGGATGACAATGGTTCACAGGGATGTCAGATTCGATGAGGAGAAGGCCATGTGAGTTTACCTTGAGATAGAGCTTGAGCTACATGCAGATGAGGATATTTTTGCACCTAAGGTTGAGGAGCCTAGGATTGATGTGGAGAATCCACATGCAGGAGATCTAGGAGCAAAGACATCCACTCGGGAAGAGTCTTCAAAAGAGGGAGTAGAACACACCAGAGAGACTGACAGATTCTTGGATGATGCATGGGAGAATGTCGGAGCACCCACTTCTCAGCGCGGGTAGAGGAGGTCACCTGAGAGGTACAATGGATACATGGCTCTTATGGGAAAATGTGTTGTGACATATCCATATTCCTTTAAGGAAGCATTGTTGCAGTCGGTTTGGGTTGATGCCATGGTGGAGGAGTATGACTCCATAGATTGTAATAGTGTTTGGGATGTGGTCCTGAGCCGAAGGACAAGTCAATGGTGAGTTCCCTTTGGATTTACAAGGTAAGGAAAGCTACATATGGTAGTGTTGAGAAGCATAATGCTAGATTTGTTGCCCGTGGATTTTCACAGGTAGAGGGGATTGACTATGATGATACCTTTTCTCCTATTGCGAGGTACTCATCAATCATATCTATATTGTCACTATGAGAAAAAATGGGTTGGAAGATACATCAGATGGATGTGAAGATAGCCTTCCTTAATGGCATGATTGAGGAAGAGGTGTAAATAGAGAATCCTAAAGGTTTTGATACCTTTGACTGTGAGTCGCATGTGTGTCGACTCAAGAGAGTGTTGTATTGGTTGAAGCAAGCACCCCATGATTGGTACACTGGGATAGATAGCTACTTCACTGGGTCGGGATTCACAAAGAGTGAAGAGGATGAGAACCGATACCACATAGTGGTGGAAGGTAAATTGTTGATCATTGTACTTTATGTTGATGATCTCATACTGACAGGTGATGATTAGTTGATCAAATATTTCAAGGAGGACCTTGAAAGATAGTTTGAGATGAAGGACATGGGACTCATGCATTACTTTCTTGTCATGGATGTATGGCAGGGAGATGGGGAGTTTTTTGTGTCTCAGGGAAAGTATGCCAACAAGATACTCAGGAGATTCCACATGGAGAGAAAAAAATCCATGGAGACTCCTCTAGCAGGTAACTAGAGGAAGGAGGATGCTACTTCATGGAAAGTAGTGGAAGTTGTTGTTTACAGGAAGCTTTTGGGTTCACTCATGTAGTTGGTGAACACATGACCAGATATGTGCTATGCAGTTAACCAGCTTAGTCAAGCGATGGTTAGGCCTACCAAGTTGTATTGGAAGGCAGAAAAGCATGTGTTGAGATACCTTAGGGGAACTTCTCAATATGGATTATGGTATATACGAATAGAGGGAATGAAGCTTCAAGACTTCACTAATGTAGATTGGGCAGGGATTCCATCTAACCGGAATATCACATCAGGAGGGATCCTTAGTATTGGGTCAGCGGCAGTTTCTTAGTATAACAGGTCACAAAGATCGGTTGCACTCAGTTCGGCAAAGGTAGAGTACATGGTTGTGAGTGAGGAAGCATGTGAGGCCATCTAGATGATGAATATTCTGGTTAGTTTGTTTGGTCAGTAGATGGATCAACTGTGATTTACTGCAATAATCAGACTTTTATCAAACTCTCTGAAAATCCAGTTTTTTATGTCGGTCCAAGAATATTGATATCCAATATAACGATCTCAGATATTGTGTATTGAGGTGGATTATGTTTTTAGAGTACATTCCCATGGAGGAGAAAGAAGCTGGCATTTTGACAAAGGAATTGTCAAGCTTTAAATTCGAATTTCATAGAGACAAGATCGGGGTAGCTGATAATCCCTTTCTTGTTGAGAGGGAGTGTTGATAAATGGCAACAAGAAATTCCAGTTTAATTTTTCCTTGAATTAAACTGAGAATTAAAATTGAATTCTATTCTTATAGCAACTTGTAAATAGTTAATTAAGTTTAATTAACTTAATTAGCTTAGGAATTTCGAGTTGGAAGTCTTTCTGTAGTCATGTATATGTTCACCCTATGTTTTAGGGGTCCAATATGAGTTTAAATTGAGTTGGAAATTAGATCACTCAGTTTACTGATTTAAGTTCACTTAAATTATTTCTAAATTGTTTGTGGAACTAATAGAGAGTTAACAGTCAGTTGGTGCATTAGTGCATCCACAAGTGTCACTCTAGTTAACTAAAGATTCCCTCATCACAAACTCATGCATGTCGATTCTGAGAAAGAACTAGTTGAGACTAGAGTGCAGGGACAGTGTACTATCAGTTGTATTATTTACAGGAGTGTAAATATCATGCATGCATCAGAGATTGATCCTATGTTTGGATTGCGCAGTTTTGGAAGCATGAATTCCCTTTAAATATGGGTTATTCATCCTAGGAATTACGCAAGAGATTAGGGGATGGGAGAGTTGCTAAATAGGCTAAGGATTTGGCTTGAGCTAGCTTGTGAACTGAGAGAGTTGAACATACTTGTGCGGAATTGTTCTAGTGAGAACAAGATTTGTATCTTCACTCATATTTCTGATATATGCAATACAGATAGAGGGGTTTTGAGCAGTGGCTTTCCCTAGATACATCTTGTGTTATGCGCCATTGATTTCTCTTCTTCTTGTTATTATTGTTTTCATCTATCTATTGGATTCTGCTTCTTGAAAGAAGAAGTAGATTCTTGTCCTGTGCTTTAGTGCATTGCATGAGCTTGTGAATCTACAATATTTTCTACAGCATTATTGGAGCAATCTAGGATTGGAGAAAGGAAGGAAAAGGAAGGACAAGAAAGAAAGGATTAAGGATGGAAGAGTTGTATCAAGTGTCTATATTGGGATTACTTGTAGGTATCGAATTGCATGTATAATTTAATTGCTAGTTTTGGCATGCATGGTACATGCATGTGTGTGTTTGGTTCTCTCATTTTTATTGGCATGAGTTTTGTCGGGGGTGACAGTGGTTTTCATCTTTTCCTTTCCATTTCTAGATATCCATGGTGTGATGGGGTTCTTTCATTGGTTGAGCTTCTGATTTCCATATGGTTTTGTAATTGGGTAAGGTGGTCTCAGGCAAATTCCCAAGGGCCTAGGAATCCCTTGACCGGTAATGGCAGGTTTGTGGTAAATCCTGAGGGTGGAGACATGGAAATTATTTAAGGTATTGGTGAAGAAATATGGAGGCATCCAAGCTTATTTAGGGCCTAGTGATCCCTTGACCTGTTTTGGCGGGGTTGTGGTAAACCCTGGTAATGTATGTTTATTGTTTGGGCTTGAGAATCCCTTAACTGGTAATGGCAGGATTGTGGTAAAACCTGGTTGTGTAGGTTCTTGTTTCGAGCCTAGGAATCCCTTAACCTATTTTTGTGGGATAGCGGTAAAGCTTGAGGCCATGGTTTTTTTTTGAGTCCCACATTCATGCTTGGAATATGGCACTGGGGTGATTGGTTGACATAAATATTTGGTTCAGACCAATCTATGGTCGGGTGGTACGTGGAAGTCCCTGAATTGGTTGGATTTTGCATATGTTAATAAGAGGTTTTTCGTATTCTATTTCATGAGCACTTGTACTTATTATTAGTTTTGGGCAGAGATCTGGAGTCTAGCCCTAAAAAGGTGGCACAAAATTCGTGGTTCCAAGCACAAAACTAGGAATTTGGGACTGCAATCGTTGGCTTGCAGGCTTATGCATGCGACTGGATGCCTACAGTCACATGGATGCAGAATTATGCATGAAAATAGTAGTCCAAGACAGTGAAAAATAAATCTGATTCAAGGTTTGGGCACCTGGAGAGGTGGTTTAGCTCTTGGGGGTCCTGTAGCTCCTGAGGAAGGTCATTAAATTTTTAGTTTTTCAATTCCACTTCCATAAGTGTACTTAGGAGGTTAATTCATGTCTTAGTAGCTCTTCCTCTCATGTTTATCCCTACAGGCCAGTGAAATTGGGTAAATGTGGGAGGAGGGTGTTACAGAGTGGTATCAAAGCATGGTTCAAACACTTGGATTGGATATGGTTATGGCTAGCCCATTCAACCCATCTGACTATATGCATGTTGTTATGCATGCATTGACATGGTTAAGGTTTCCATGCATGAGGTAATTGTATGTCATTTATGTCATCATGATGTTTTGGTATTATATGATGTTGATATGTTGGTTGAGACAAAGCAGGAGAAGAAAATTATCAAAGCGAGGTTGCAACACTATACCTCAGGGTAAGAGCAGATCATTATACAGGTATTGTATGTTGGGCATGTAGGTATGAGGGTTAATGGTTGTTATAAGAATTATGGTTAGGTACATGCTTGTCATTCTATTGTTGT
This sequence comes from Pinus tabuliformis, assembly GCA_031772625.1. Classification (NCBI taxonomy): domain Eukaryota; kingdom Viridiplantae; phylum Streptophyta; class Pinopsida; order Pinales; family Pinaceae; genus Pinus; species Pinus tabuliformis. The sequence continues at coordinate 763,064,166 of CM062805.1, forward strand.
TATGGTTGCATGCATGATAGATGTTAGTTGATCAGTGTGGTCATATGCACATGCGTCGGATAGTCATGAATGGTAGTAATTTGTTGTTATATGCACTACGATCATATGCATGATGATTTTAGTCATTGTAGTTAAGATTATAGTGCTATTATGTATCATGCTACTTTGGATTGGTCTGTGAAGATAATTATGGTTATGATATTCGGGTATGAATCGACATACTTGTAATATTTTGTCGTACTAATCTGGACTAATTTTTGCAGATGTGATAGCCCTCCCTGAGATACATTGAGGTCTGATTTTGATTATGTTTCTATTTGGTTTAGCTAACATGGTATGTTTATAGGTTGTATCAATATTTTATTAATTGCATGATATAAGTATGTGTCTATAAGATTGCATGAAGGAATGATTTTGTTTTAAGGCAGTTGTACTAACACAATATGAGTTTAGACAACTGATATGTACTTGACTGTAAGTGATTTCTAGTTGTAGTATTATGATTAATGATTGTGAGTTGGTCATAGATTATGGCATGGCTATTAGTCTTTGTAAAGTATTATTTCAATTAATATACATGATGCCTTGATCTTTGGAACATGTGACTAACATGTGTGAACACTTTCCAAGCAACATGCTTGGTATTAACATGACAAGGTAACAATTGAGTTGTCAATATAACTAACTTATGGGTGATGTGACAACACCTAATAAGAATCAATTGCAACAAGGTAAAACTTAAAAGAAAGGAATTGGGTAAGAATTCCTTTGGATATGTTTGGAAACCTCAACTCCAAATGAATGATTACTTTGCATGAATACATGAAGTCTTCTTAACCTTGATTTTGTCTGACATTATGTGGATATGTGCTATATTCATGAACATGTATTTGACAAGTATAATAGTTGGTTTTTAGTTATGGTTGGATTCATCAAGGAATTGGAGTCCTTTGAGATATGATGTATGTACGTGTTTAGTTATAGGCAACATGCTAGGTACAACAAGGTAAGGTAATCGATATATTGTAATATTTGGTTATGCACTGACAGTTGTATTTTTACGGTAGTATGATGCAGGGGATTTGATTTGAAGCTCTTTAGCTACTGGAATTATCCAAGATCTTTTACTTATGTGATGTTAGCAGACTTTCATATGAAATAGTATAAAACAACCACATGTGCATAATGAAATAAGAGGAAACATAATGATGATCAACAAATAAGAGGACACAAACACATTGATAACGGAGTTCACCTAGTGTGGGTTACATCTCTGGGCCCTGGTGTCAAGAGGGGGGAGGAAGTTTCGTTAAATTTTACATATGATGATGTTGTACATGGCATATTCTTTGTCATTGCAATGATAATTCCCTCAACTAGAGTGGTGTGTCTCTCCACTAAACCTTCTCAGGAACTCTCACTCATATGGGCAAATTCCCTCAACAAGAGTGGCATATCTCTCCACGAGACATCCTCACATGATGTGGAATACAATTATCCCTCAACATAATGCTAATCAGGGATCTCAACAACAAAAACACCATCTTAGAAAATCAAAAGAAAAGCATGAAATAACTACATCATATACCTCCATTGGGGATGGCCTAAAAATTCAAAGCTCAACTACTAAAACGAACATCATCGTTGAATTCGTGTCATGAAATCATGTAAAACGACTATAAAATTTGTCCTATTATAACGCTGTCAAATTCTGGACCCTTAAGAATCTTGAAGATTCCCCCAAAGATTCCTTCCTGAAGATGGCCAAAAAAAATGTTGCTTGGATGAATATTATGAGCACACTACTGCGCTCCCTGTGAAATTCTATGAAAAATAACTATATAGTTGGCATCATTCTGCCTCGGACAAAAATCAGCCTCCAAGGGAATCTTTTAGATTCCATAAGATTCTATAAAGATTCCTTGCTACTAGCTTCCTGAATTTTTGTTGTTCAGATGGGGAAATGGACCACACCATTCGACTCCTGGAAAGAAAACATGCAATAATAACTATAAACTTGTCAAAATCTAACACTGGCACCTCTGGCCCTCTAAGGGAATATTTTCAGCATCTTGGCATATTCCCCCACTCATGGTTCCACTACATCTGGGCCCTCAGGGTTTCATCGCTCCTCCACCATCGGTCTTCCCCCGATTGAATGAGTTATGAGTGGTAATACATTTGGGTGGTGGGGACTCCAAGTTATGGGCCATTGGCCCAACGATGGATTTGTCGTTTGGTGGCGAGATGGGTTGGGTTCAAAACCCACTCACTCCAATTTCAAACATTGGTTAATGTAATATATGACTCAATGTTACAATTTTAAACATTGGTTAATGTAATATATGACTCGGAGGTGGCGATGTATGACATTTGGTTGGCGTTCATTTTTGGTGGTGACACTTGGAGTCGCCCAAGTGGCAGGCTCAGTTCAACCCCTATCGGCTCCACATGATATATACAACATACCGGTGGACGGGTCCACCAGTGGTTACCCGCCCACTTGTCACATTACATTTTTAATATAACATAACCGAGGGGTGGTGGGGTTGGTGGATCGCCACCAAAAAAAAATTAATTTTTTTATATAATAATCCACTATATGAATTTTTTTTGCCAGAAAATAAGGGTCTCTTGGAAAATTAAGTATGCGACAAATTCACCTATCCGAGGGCCAAATTCCTTTCACCGGGTTGCTACAAAATTGTTTCCTCGTTAAGACTACCACTTGGCTAAATTTGACCAGAACTTTTACCAGCTATAACTTGAGCATACGACCTTGGATTTGAGTGTCGTTCATAGCGTTGGAATTGGGAAGACAAGAACTATGATATGGTCATGGTTTCGCTTCAATATGAGGAATTTTATTTTTGAGATTTTATTAAGCCACTTTTAAATTTTGAGCGTGTCTGGAGCCACCTGGATCATTCCTCCTCAATGAGTACATTTTGGTCCTCCAAAATCATGAACATAATCTGCAACTGTTGTTTTACATTATCTGCACCAGAAGTGTCCTGGCAGGCCACACTTCCTTCTTCTTCACCCTTGTACTTCAGAGCCATAAGTGATGAACCGACACCTTCATCCCCTGCAAACCTGTAGTACAATCTTTGTAAACTACATGCTCAATTCCATAAACAATCATGACCCAAGAATCCCCATACTTTCCAAGAGTTTATAACACACACTATTTGGTCAAGTTTACAATCAAAATAGAAATCAATCCCCAACTATCAATAAAAGGCCAAAACATCATTGTTGCTTTAATAAGTGATGCAAAACACATCATCGCCTTTACATTTATATCACAACACATGATTTACAAAATGTGGCCATGACAATCTGCCATATCTAGAAAAACCATCTCTTTCTCAACAAAGTGAACCACTAGTAATGTGGCATATTTTCTCATTGAACACCTTCACTAGTTGGTTTCTGCACAGGTGCTTTTTCCTTAAGACGCTACTTTAGATGGAGCCTCCAACATGTGGTTCTTTGATGTCCACCTCTATTGTAATGATTGCAAAACTTCTTCTTCCTCCAGACTCGCTTAACTTTCTTCTTTCCCTGAGGTGGTGAAGGCCTTTCATGCCTCATCCTCTTTCTTGTTTCCATTCTCTTCCAGCACTCAATAACCACATGGTTATGTAAACTACAAAAAATACATGGTTTTCTACGCCATGATTTCTGCTCAACAATAAAAACCTTGTAATCAAAATTAACTTTAGAATACTGAGACTATTTATACCTCTGACGCATTTACTCATATACCTATGACTAAGGTGGACAACCCTCTGACTCACCTACCATCTTCGCGCTCCGCGCCCACAAATCGTGGAGTCTTTACATCAGACTTAGTCAAAATTTGGGCTTTAAGTTATGTCGGTGCGGAGGTCTTGGTGCGGAGACCTCCCAACTCTGCTTGGATGATTGTAAGGTTAGAAGCGCACTGAGCAGTTGCCTGCTATATATATTGTACACGTTGTTCTGAGACAGCGGTGTCAAACTGCTCCCCTGTATCTGTTCCTGCATCCCCTTCATCTGTGTGAGCTTGCCTTCAATTATTGTGGTGTTTACAAAGGCCTTGTCAATCCAAGGCTGAACACATGCCTTCAAAACCGCTTCTCTGTGTCGCACTGCGTCTACTTGCTATCTAAGCGCTTTGGCCTATTGCATTTGCATGAGCCTCTATGTGAGGGCCACCATCTACGCGGTCCCTTTGAAGTTGTCGTACTAATGTTGTAGCTCACGCACCTTTTTTTCTAAGCATTTTATGTTCGAGTCCTCCTACATATTGGTGAGGACCTCAAAACGATTCGTCCAACATTTTGGTGCATTCCCTCACTGCACTGTTGATCTCCTCCATCCTCGATGTAATGGTGCTAGCACATTGTTCCCTTATCTCTGGAGGAGTTGAAGGTTGCACCTTAAACTACAGCTTTGTTATCTAAAGGTTCAGCTCCAGCTGAACCTTGGTCATTTCTTCTCGCGCACCCCTGTTGCTAATCTCTGGATGCACGCCTTTTCTACTGCTTCTACTGGGATGGCTATCTTAGGGACCATCTAGCAGGCTTCTTCAATTACCTGTACCATCTACTTGTTCTGAGACATGACCTCATCGTGTTGTAAGCTCAACTACTCCATGTTGATCCTTTGTTCACTCAACACCTGCAGTGCGTGGCTCTCCCTAGCCCGCAATTCTGCAGTAATCCCATCCTGCAGAACATAGAGCATCTCCCAAGTGAGCGTAGCCATGTTGATCCATGTTCCATTCAATGTATTGACCGTAGGCCTGTTGGTCTCATTTGTTGTAACCAGTGACCCTTTTGGAAGCACTATTGTGTTGGTCGTACGAGCGCGCAGCATTTCCTTGGCTGCGGTTGTTCCTACTGCGAGGTTGGTCGAGAGAGTACCAGCCTGAGGAATGCGCACCTACAACTCCTAAATCTATGCTCAAAGGGCCCCCAACACAATCTGATTATCCTCTGCAAAGTTCTAGAGGGCCTCTATGGTGACGTTGCACACCGTCTCTCCTATATCATGCAAATCCCCCTCAGTAAGGGTGATCAGGTCGATAGACAGCTTAGACGCTTTTACCTTTTTGCACAACCCCATTTTCTCTCTCAGGCGCTAGCGCTTCAATAGTGTCGACGTTGTCTATGGGTCTGCACCGCCCTCCTCTACCTTCGTTTCCATCTCTTTCTCTTACTCAGGTGAAGGTGATTTCTAGCCCTCGTGCTCCTTCTCTATTACCTTTTGTGCTACTGCTGCAGCCTTTTTTTGTTTTTCTGCCATCTGCGCAGCATCCTACACCTCCTGCGCCTTTGCTACTGCTACTTCTTTTCTTCTCTTTTCTGCCAACTGTGCCACGCGTAGTTTTTCCTCCTCTTTCTTTTTCTGTGCAACAAACTTTTCCACCGCATAGATGTTTGGAGCACACCATTCTGGTGGCCACATCTCAAGTACGCCGAAGATCACATCATCTGTGGCTATATAGGGTAGTTCATTCCACTTCTTTGTAGGGTCCTTGCGCGCCCTAAGGTAGATGTGATGAAAGTCCGCTTTAAACTCTGAAAAACTTTGTAGGTTGTTGTAGACAGTGGGTGATAACCGTGGCTTATGGTTAGTCCCCATTCTGATGTTCATCTCCATGAACAACCAGAATATTTTACTGTCACAAATCTGGTGCGCATCTTTAGTGTCCCACAGTGAAGCGTATTTCCCGGCCTCCAGGAGATCCCTTGCAATTGTGGCGAACTGGTTGTCCTCAGGAAATTCCCTAGCCACCAGCACTATGGACAGTAGAAGCCATGCATAGTGGAAGGTTTTCCCTTGTTCTTGTGCCTCGCAGAAATTCTCCAGGAACTCCTTGCACAAGAACTTGGACCAGTTAAAGTAGACCCCCTCTATGCACTGTTCGGCAAGTGCCACCACCGACGCGGGCACCTCATTTGCGCGGCACTTCTACATGTCCTTCCCTACTAGTATCTGAATCACAACTCTGACTACCTTGTTGTTGATACTGGAGATTGCGTAGTCCCTCTTTTTATTCTCCAACTTGTATTTCCTTTTAATGGCCTCCACGATGGCCAAATCACTGCTCTTCCCCTCCGAAATGTCTATTGGGTCTTCTCCTTTACACAGGAGTTGGGTAATTCAATGGATTAGGTGGTTTGTGATGGGGATGGGCTTCTCTAGCCACAAACACCCACCATGCACTAGGTAGAGCAGCTGCCTAATGACAAAGATAGTCATTGGGGCGCGATGGTAATGCGATACCTAGAGCTGGTTCAACAACCCTGCCTTTCCGGCTTCGCGTAACCACTTGCACGGCTCCAACTCTATGACTCCCGCCGCGGTGTGTTTCTTTGGCTTCATGAGGTGCATGGTTGCCAAGTGAGGGAATTTCTCGTGGTCAGCGAGATCCCAATCTTCGAATTTTAAGCTTGGCACCCTTCCCAAGTGCGTTCCTTAAAAATTGATATCGTTCGGGAGGAGCGGAGTCTGCAGAGAGCTCCTTCTCTCATCGAGGTCCTTGGGCACCTTTTCCTTCCCCTTCCACGAGGGACATATGCGAGTAGCTTGGTTAGAGGGACTGTGCCCTCGGTTTCTCCCTCCATGCCCTTGTCCTCGTCCTCTTTGATTATGATATCATCAAGGTCTTCTTCCTCCTCATCGGTTTCCAGGTTAACTGCTTTCCCTCTTTCCTCTATTTTTAATCTGGTTTGCAGCGGGTTTCGAGGGGACACATGCATTGGAATCATTGGTTGTTTATCTTTCTTTGGCCTCAGCATGTACGGTGATTTAAGGATTTCTGCAACAATCCTTGCGCTCTCAGGGGCGGCTTCTATGGTCATGGCCTACGCGGCTTCTTCAGCGGTCATCTCTGTGATTTCCCTAGCTTCTTCAGACACTTCCATCTTGTTCATCCAGAAATCTCTCAACTGTTCACTTAGGTGCTCAATCAACACTCTCCATAGGAAAAACCTGTCTCAATTCGGAATACTCGGGGCACACGACAGCTCAATTCGCAAATGACCAAGTTTTGTTTGCTAGGCAGCCCTTTGTAATTTATAATGCCTTTTAAATTTGAATTCGACCGTTCCCCCCAAATCCGGTCCATTAATGCTCCCTTGGCGGCAGATTTTCCCAAATCTTACCCATAAATCTCGTCTTAAATGCCTACCGCCCGCTCCATTTGGTCTCAAGTCAAGCATCACATCGTGAATAGTGACTACAATGGTCACTTTCTAGCCAACCCGCGTGGCAGCGCAACCCCCCTTGCGCGGTCACGGACCTTGTGACACTTTGCTCCTGTGCACAACCCTGACATCGTGCAACTCTTGGGCATAGTAGTTTATAATCCCGTGCCTCCTTTCAACTATCTGGAGTGCTAAGACTGTACTTCCCATGTTAGTTATGTGGCCGCGCCACCTCTATAGGGTTCCAACCGGTCATCCGTCACTTTTCCTGGAAATAATTCGCCTTTTATTTTTACTGTCTGCGTCGCGCACTTTACTATCTACATCGCGCCACCATGGGTGATACTTTTAGTAATATATTGTCCAATCCAAGGCATCAAGTTGATCAAATCTTGGTGTTAGTCCCCAAATTCGTCACCATAGTCATGCGCACCTTGTTTTATCACCATGGTTTTCTTATCAAGAAAATCCTTCTTTATTTCTTCCTCAAGCTTCTCGACTTCCGCTTCCACCAAAGCGCTTTTCTCCCTTAACTGCACTCTTTCTTTAATGAGCTCGTCGAGCCTAAGATCACCGTGTCAAATTTCTTCCTTAGGTCCCAAGCATTCTTCTTCATCTAGATGCACGAGCCCTTCTTCCAAGGCTTCACGAACCGTCATATCTACCAGTGCTACTATGTGCGGACTAGGCATACTATGCTCTATTGGGACTATAGTGTTTGCTCCATAGGCCAGCCTAGAAGGTGTATGTCCCATCATTTTCTTGCACGTTGTGCTATAATCCCACAGAACTACTAGTACGCGCAAGTCCCAATCACTCTGTTGCGCATTATATACCCTGTTCAGTTCTTCGCACACTTTGTTGAAGGCTTCTGCGTGGGTAACCTTCTGCACACTCGTTCTTTCCACACTTCGTCATCCCAAGTAGAGGGATTGTTCGCACAATTGCCTCGCCAACACATGCTTATTGACCGTGTTCCCAAATGCGAAGTCCATGTGCATCCGTGCAGGTTGTTTACTGTATGCCTGTACCCACCTGGACAAATGCATGCGTGGATCATCCCGTCGGTCATACTTGTATTTTGGATGCATCTAAGGCTTCCCAAAATTCATGCGCATCATTCTGCTACATTCGCACCAGTCCTGAAAGCTTCCTTGGTGTGTACCCCACCACCTCACGGGCGTAATGCGTAGTACCCATTTTAGAGCCTCGAAATGTTGTTGCTTCAGCACCTCTCTTTCAAATCTATTCAAGAAAACATCTACCTCACTTAACCCATCATAGGTAGGAAGATCCCTCACTTCTGTCAATATGTAGCGCAATGATCTTGTCATCATATTATAGTTCAGTGTGGTCACCTCATGCAACTGGTTCTGCCATCGCTCTATTTCCTCATCAGAATCCGATGTACAGGATCTTTCGCATTCCCAAGAGATTCATCCCTCCACAGTGGGATTTACCAGTCTTTCTCTCACATGGTTATCTTGTAGATGCAATCTAAGTCATCATCACTTTCATAGTCGTGCACTAGCTCCATGTAGCATGATCCTTCTGCAGGGTCTAAAGGTATGACTATGCGCAGAGACTTTTTCTCAAAAATCATCTTGCGCTTCTTCAGATTTATCACCCCATTCATGTAAGTGGGAAAATCAATTCCTAATAGTGTTGGGTAGGGATTTTTTTCATCAACAATCTCTATCACTTCAAAGTCTGCTAGCATGCTTGCTCCTTCAATATCCACGGTGATTCCTTGCAATCTCCCCATGGGTATTATCTTTTGTTGGTTCACCATTTACAGCTGGATAGGAGACCATTGCAATGTAGGCCTTCCCATGTGCTCCCATGTCTACTTCAGCAGAACATTCGCATCCGACACTAGGTCTAGAATTACTTGGTCCATCTCATATTCTCCAATCTGTGTGGTCAACCTCTTTTATCTTCCCGTCCTCGTCCCATGCTTTCCAATCTTCCAGACTACGAGCGGTTCTCCTGGCATGGTCCCAGCGCACCTGTTAATGAGGTCTGGCAATCCCTCTACAGCCTTACTATCATGAAGTAGCTTCATGCATGTTTATAGGAACATCGTGAGCATCGATGGGTCCATCTTTGGCTCCAGACTGTCTTTGCTTCCTGAAGTGGAGGCATCAGCGAAGCTCTTCCTAACTTCCATGAAGGTTTCCTTAGCGCGCTCCAAATCAAACTCTATTTCTTTCATCGGAGCCTTGCGAACCCAAGTATTATCTTCCAGGTATTTGCCTTTATCATCACCTGTCATAATTACACTTCGGAGCATAATGTTCACATTAGGGTCTTCCTCGCGTGGCTCAGACCTCATCATTTGTAGGTTTTGAGTTGGGGGAGGTTGGAGTGCTCCCTTGTCACGTAGCCTCGCTATCAGTGTGGGACAATCCTCTGTCTCATGATCAAACAAGGTACAATATAAGCATGATGGATGTGTTGGATACATACAATCATGGGCATAATGTCCTGTCCCCCCGCAATTGTAACATATCAGTTGTCTGTGACCTCTTCTAGGTCCTCCTCCACCTCGGCCTCGTCCACACCCCTGAAATCCGATTCGCACCACTCCTGCATTCTATTCAAGGGGCCACATTTCGGCCTGAACTCTGTAGGTGGGAGTCATATCATCAACTCATAGCTTCTACAAGTGTGCTCATCATGTCCCACTGATTTAAAGAAATTACAGAACAATTGTTGCAAATTCTGCGTGTACTTCTGCAACGAATGGTAGCTGTCCATAGCATGCTTTCCTCCTATTTGACAAATCGCGCACCACAAAGCAGGCATCGCACTAGGTTCTGCTTGGGCCTCCAGTCTTAACAGCATTGGTCCTCCTCCCGTGAGGTAATTCACAAACACTAGGCAGTGGTCCTTGTCATGACCCTGACCCTTGCATTTAACACACCATACCTCGTCTTGCACTTCCGGGCGAGTTGTCCTGTCCTATTTCAAAATCTGCATCTCAAGGCATAAGTTTTTCAACTGCACATGCATCTGCTGAACTCCCAGGTTAGGATCCTGTATTGGGGTCTCATGCAGCCTCATCACGATCTCCAAGGCCTCTACCTGATTTTTAAACCCTTGTTGTGACAACGCATTCCTCAAATGCGGCATTAGCGATGCTACAAACCATTCGCAGTGTTGTCCATCTGTTAAAGTCATATTAGCTTCGTGAATTGTGCACTTCTGTCTCTGATCCAACTCCCAAGGAGTCTCGCCTAGTATCATTGTGATTTCCTTGAACCCAATGATCGACTGCACCTTTGACTTCGACTTGTTAAATTCTTTGTTCAGTGCAATTTGGATATCTGTGATACCTACATTTGGATTGTCATTAGAATGCTTAATATACCAGGTCAACACGCAATCCTGCAGAGCGCTGACTAATGTCGCCTTCTTTATATTGTCATATGTAACTCCTTGCACTTCCCATACGGCTTTTATCATGAACCAAAACTGGTTCAGATCTTCATTTCCTACTCCCTTGAACACTGGAAACTTTATCGCGCTTGCCATATTGACTCGCGGTGGTGGCGGAGGTGGTATGAGCGAAGATGGGGGTGAAGGCGGTGAAACTAGAGGTGCTGTGGGTGGGGGTGGTATGCATGGAATCCTCTACCTTATCAAATTGATCACACTTCTTGGTGAGACCTTCGCGAGCTCTTCCTCGTCCCATTGTGGAGGTGAAATCAAGGGGCTAGTTTCTATTTCTGCACTACCTCCGTTTCTGTAAATTATCCCACTTTGCGTAGCGTATTCTCATAATCTGCTTTTCACACAGTATAATTTTAATCCAAGTGTTTAGAGACTTAACGTACTTACCTTGCTTTCCTTTTAGGAAGCGTCGATCTGCCTCACTATAGCTGACTGAAGTATCTACCATGAACTCAGTAATGAATCCTCCTATAATTTGATCAAGACAGTGTTCAACAGTGCGCGCAATCTTATCCTCTGATGCTTCCAATCTGCGCATCAACTCTGGGGTTCACACAATAGGACTGTCAAGCTTGCACCTTCCTTGGCTATCTGCTAACTTCGTGATCCACTTGTACAAATTAGTAGGGAAAGATGCGAAGAAAATTTCGTGGATCTTTTGTTGGTTCACCATTCACAGTTGGATAGGAGACCATTCCAGCGTAGGCCTTCCCATGGGCTCCCATGTCTACTTCGGCAAAATGTTCACGTCCGACCCTAGGTCTAGAATTACTTGGTCCATCTCATATTCTTCAATCTGTGTGGTCAACCTCATTTATCTTCCCATCCTCGTCACATGCTTTCCAATCTTCCATACTACGCACAGTTCTCCTGGTGTGGTCCTAGCGCATCTGTTAATGAGGTCTTGCAATCCCTTTACAGCCTTACTGTCACGCAGTAGCTTCATGCATGTTTCTAGGAACATCGTGAGCATCGATGGGTCCATCTCTAGCTCCGGTCTGTCTTTGCTTCCTGAAGTGGAGGCATCAGCGAAGCTCTTCCTAGCTTCCATGAACGTTTCCTTAGTGTTCTCCAAATCAAACTCGAGTTCTTTCGTCGGAGCCTTGCGAACCCAAGTATTATCTTCTAGCTGCTTGCCTTTATCATCCCCTGTCGTAATTCCACATTGGAGCACAATGTTCACATTAGGGTCTTCCTCACGCGGCTCAGACCTCATCATTTGTAGGTTCTGAGTTGGGGGAGGTTGGAGCGCTCCCTTGTCACGCAGCGTCGCTATCAGTGTGGGACAATCCTTTGTCTCAAGATCAAACAAGGTATAATACAAGCATGATGGATGTGTTGGATACATACAAGCATGGGCATAATGTCCTGGCCCCCTACAATTGTAACATATCAGTTGTCTGCGACCTCTTCTAGGTCCTCCTCCACCTCGGCGTCGTCTGCACCTCGATATCCAATTCGCGCCACTCCTGCGTTTTGTTCAAAGGGCCGCATTACGGCCTGAACTCTTTAGGTGGGAGTCCTATCCATGATCAGCTCATAGCTTCTACAGGTGCACTCATCATGTCCCACTGATTTAAATAAATTACACAACAACTGTTGCGAATTCTGCGTGTACTTATGCAACAAATGGCAGTTGTCTGTAGCATGATTTCCTCCTATTTAACAAATCGTGCACCACAAAGCAGGCGCCACGCTAGGTTCTGCTTGGGCCTCAAGTATTAACAGCATTGGTCCTCCTCCCATGAGGTAATTCACAAACGGTGAGCAGTGGTCCTTATCATGACCCTAACCCTTACATTTAACACACCATACCTCGTCGCGCACTTCCGGGTGAGCTATCCTATCCTGTTTCAGACTCTGTATCTCAAGGCATAAGTTTTTCAACTATGCATGGATCTGCTGAATTCCGAGGTTAGGATCCTGTATTGGGGTCTCATGCAGCCTCATTGCGATCTCCAAGGCCTCTGCCTGAGTTGTTAACCTTTGTTGTGACAGCGCATTCCTCAAATGCAGCATTAGCGATGCTACAAACCATTCACGGTGTTGTCCATCTGTTAAAGTCATATTATCTTCGTGAATTGTGCACTTCTGTCTCTAATCCAAATCCCAAGGAGTCTTACCTGGTAGCATTGTAATTTCATTGAACCTAATGATCAACTGCGCCTCTGACTTCGGCATGTTTAATTCTTTGTTCAGTGCAATTTGGATATCTGTAATCCCCGCATTCGGATTGTTATTAGAATGCTTAATATACCAGGTCAACGCACAATCCTGCAGAGCGCTGACTAACGTCACCTTCTTTATATTGTCATATGTAACTCCTTGCGCTTCCCATATGGCTTTTATCACGAACCAAAACTGGTTCAGATCTTCATTTCCTACTCCCTTGAACACCGACAACTTTATCACGCTTGCCATATTGACTCGCGACGGTGGTGGAGGCGGTACGGGCGAAGATGAGTGTGAAGGCAGTGAAACTGGTGGTGCTGTGGGTGGGGGTGGGATGCATGGAATCCTCTACCTTATCAAATTGATCGCACTCCTTGGTGAGACCTTCGCGAGCTCTTCCTCGTCCCCTCGTGGAGGTGAAATCAAGGGGCTAGTTTCTATTTCTGCACTACTTTCGTTTCTGTAAATTCTCCCACTTTACATAGCGTATTCTCATAATCTGCTTTTCACACAGTAGAATTTTAATCCAAGTGTTTAGAGACATAACGTACTTACCTCGCGGTGCTTTGAGGAAGCGTCAATCTGCCTCGTTATAGCTGACTGAAGTATCTACCAGGGAAAATTTTAAGAACCACCCTAAATTTATATGTATAATAAATGGGCTAATCCCCATGATACATAGGAAAAATGGGAGGCGATTTTATCAATAGTATAATATGTATATATAATTTTTTTGGCGAATCTCTCACCAGATTATATTATCTTGTACAGTGATGGAGAATCTTTCACTGAATTATAAAATCTTGGAAAATCTTTTACTGAATAATAAAACATTGTGAAGTCTTGGCGAATGTTTTGTTAAAGTATGAAACCATATATGATAATAAGAAAACATATTCATTAAACTGTAATATACTAACATACATGTTTGGAAAAAAGAAACATAATTTTCTCTTCCTACAAACAATGTTCCAAGTTTCAGTGGTCATGTTTGTCAAGGTTCTTACAATACACTCTTTCATATACTTCTATTAGTTTTGATAATATTCCACAACAAAGTTCTTGTAGGTGTTGATATTGACAACAAGTTCTGTCAAGGTAGGATAGATTAATCTTTTCTCTACAACTTTTGTCAAGCTACCACATTTTTCAAGTTATCCAATTTCTTTCTTATTCCATAGACTCCAAAAACACATCAAGTTTGTTTACCCCAACACGCCAACAAGTAGCAAGCCCCAACTATATTATATAAGAAAGTATTAGGTATCCCAAAGGCTTGAAGGGGATCTAATTGAAAGAAGTGACAATTGTGAGAATCCTTCAAATCAATATATGAATATATAAATGTAGATTTATTATTATTTTAATTGGAAATCTTCAATTAAATAATAAAATTTAATTACATCTCTCCCAATCTAAATTTCTTATTACCATAATTCACTACCCTCATAGGTCTCGCATTTTTTAACAGCATTGTAACATGTAGATTAATTTCATTTTTGGTGAACAATCTCCACTTTTTAGGAAAATATGGTGTAGTGGCTCCAACCCCTACAGATCATTAGGGTAAACTAAGAATAGCACAAAAGATGAAAGGTTGTACAAAACAGCTTATTTTTCAAACAACTTATCCAACATCAGTACCTAAAATTTTTCATGAAGATATCGTATTGAGAATGTTTGAAAAATGGTGAGAAATCTTCTACGAGGGTGATGCAGAAAGAGTGATAAGGTTTCATTGTTTTGAATTTTTTTTGTTAAATCAGAAAAAGTTAAAAACCAATATTAATGGAGATATTGATATTTTTTTACTAAATTTTGTGAAGTGACTAAATGTAGCTTTAACCATTCACCTTAAGATGTTTTTACAATATAATTTCCTAAGTCTATTTAATATCTTCATTATCATAAAAACCAACCTATATCCATCTTAACTCCACATCTACCACTCTTAGGGGAATGAAATCTATTTATCCCTCTGAGCACTTGGTAGACCCAGAATTAAGATGGATCTAAGATGATAGAATTTCCCCTTTAAATATTCTATGCTCACATGAATACCATGGGTTATCATAAACCTGGAGCTTAAAAATTACTATTAGTAATTTATAAAAATTAATAAAATTAATAATTGAATTTTATTTTATTTTTTATTTTAACCAAGTTAAAATGTGTAACATACATTAAATTACAACATCCATTTTTACTCTTGATCCACCAAGCCGCGAGAGGGATCAAATATTTTTTCACTCTATGCTAGTTTTTGCATATCACGATATTTGATCCCTCTCGGGGTTTACTAGATCTAGAGTAAAGATGGATCTAAAGATGGATCTATGTTGTTTAATTCCCCCATTTAAAGAGGCTAGATTCCACGTGAATACCATGGGTCAATACCATGTGCCATTTTTATTTTTATTAATACTAATATTAGGGTTAATAATGTTTTTTTTGCATGGTATTAATAATAATCTAGTCCATGGTATTTGGCCCTTAGTATTTGGCCCATAGTATTTTGCACATAGGTTTCACCCAAATATAACGCATTTTTTGAGTGTTCGTAAATATAAGGTGACTTATGGAGTAAATATAAAAAAATGTTTTATTTGTTTACCATACCTCTCGTTTATTTATATTTTTATTAATTTACCATACCTCTTTTACAAATATGGTATTTGGCCCGTAGGATTCACTTAAATAAAACCACTTTTTTGAGCCTTCATAAATAGAAAGAGGGTTATGGACTAAATATAAAAAGAGGTTTTATTTATTTACCATACGTGTAGTTTATTTATATTTTTATTTATTTACCATACCTTTTGAGTAAGTATAAAAAAAGGTTTTATTTATTTACCATAGCTCCACTTTATTTATATTTTAATTTTTTATTTGTTTACACCTTTGCATGTAAATAAGGTGACTTATGGAGTAAATATAAGAAATGTTTTATTTATTTACCATACCTCTCATTTATTTATATTTTGATTAATTTACCATACCTCTTTTATAAATATGGTATTTGGCCCATAGGATTCACTTAAATAAAACCTATTCTTGAAAATTAGGGCAAATGGAAGGTTGCAACTCCTAATTTCAAGGGCTAAATTTACCTTTTTTACCCTCTCCCTTAAAATAAGGTGGGCTATTTGAGGCGATTTGTAAAAATGTACTATGATACAAAATATTCGCCCACTAAAAATTTAAAACCCCTTAATTTCGCCCAAGGGCGAACATTTGCCCCTAAAATTTTCCATGGTATCTACTGCGAACTTAGTAATGAGTCCTCCTATAATTTGATCGAGCCAGTGATCAACAATGTGCACAATCTTATCCTCTGATGCTTCCAATCTGCGCACCAACTCTGGGGTCCACACAATAGGACTGTCGAGCTTGCACCATCCTTGGCTATCTGCTAACTTCACATTCCACTTGTACAGATCAGTAGGGAAAGATGCGAAGAAAATTTCGTGGATCTCTGTGTACAGGTAGCAGTCTAACCACTCTTCTTTTGATAGTCACAGATTCCTGTTCTCCTACACCACAAACTCGTGAATTCTCTTGTCCAACCAACGTTCAATTTCTTTCTTAGTTGGATTCCAATGATACGACATCAGACATCTCTATGTAGATTCCAGTCCCGGCATCAGAACCATTTGTTGGTTCGTTGGGGCTTGACCCAAGTTCAAAGTTAATTAGCCAAACAAATCCCTGTACTATTGGCCCTTTCAGAAATAGTCCACGGAGTGCAAATTGAGGTCTCACCCGAAGCAGTATGGGGGGATGTTGGACCCATGTTTCTGCACCCTTGAGATGTCTGAGGGGTTGATTTAGTCCAATTGTGAATACTTTCACGCAGGTTACTTCGCGCACTTTTCCGGCCTATGAGGCCTTCGCAGCCCTGTTATATTCGTCTTCGCACAGCCCTAACCAGGGGCTATGGGGCTTTCGCGTTGCTAGAGCAGCGATCTGCGCTATTTCCCCAAGTCACACCATGGATCTTACTTATCTTCTTATAACAATTAGTTGTCTTCGCATAAACAGATATTGTATCTTATATTCACTTATTCAACACATTCATATAAGTTCGCGCAGTAAATAAACAGTAAACTTGCAATTCATACCCAATATACTTTAATGCATAAAATAGGAAAAGATACGTAGAAATAATGTAAAACTTCTCTTTATTAATGCCTCAACTGATTACAGACTCAACCTTCCCTGTGCACTCAGTTGCAGGGGTCCGCACACTCAGCTGCAAACTGCTAGGCCTCTACGCACTCAGCTACAGAGCCTTCTCCTACTCTACAACCCGAAGACATGACTATACACTTAGACTCACTACTTCATGGATTGATTCCCTCTCTCCTTCCATTGTCTCTTTACACTTAGAGCCATGCTCTATTTATATAATCCCATGGTCCGCAGACCATGGGTAGAATCACAAATCGACATTACATTACAAAAATGAGGGCGGACAACCCTCTGACTCATTTACCATCTTCGCACTCCATGCCCACAAATCGTGTAGTCTATACATCGGACTTAGTAAAAACTTGGGCTTTAAGCCCCAAAACTTGCCTTGGGAGGATCCCACACCCAATAATGCTGCTTTAGATGGAGCCTCCAACATGTGGCTCTTTGATGTCCACCTCCATTGTAATGATTGCAAAACTTCTTCTTCCTCCAGAAACTTAACTTTCTTCTTTCCCTAAGGTGGAGAAGGCCTTTCATGCCTCATCCTCTTTCTTGTTGCCATTCTTTTCCAGCACTCAGCAACCACATGGTTATGTAAACTACAAAAACTACATGGTTTTCTATGCCATGCTTTCTGCTCAACAATAACAAGCTTGTAATCAAAATTAACTTTAGAATACTGAGACTATTTATACCTCTCTTGGTTGTCTCTAGTTTCATCTTGATGATGAGAGCTTGCCTTAGGTCTTCCTCTGCAATCTGCACTGTCATTGGAGAATTGTGATGTGTACGAATCGTCCTCTTTCCCCAATGTCTTTTACAACATTTTGGAAGCTTTTGATACCTTTGAGCACTCTCCTTCAATGTACCCCAAACCTGCAAATCTAGGTCTTTGCACAACCTCTAATGGTTGAGTCATTCCTTAGCCATTAACACCAATTCCTCCTCCTTTATACCCCAGCGTGGTAAGGAGTCTGATGTCAATTCTTGAAATGGGTACCTCCATATTTCCAATAGGAATAACATCATGTGAAAATGAAACTGAAGAACAATCAACACTATCTACCTTAGTTGTCGATTCTGGAGCAGGTGAGGATGACTTTGCTAAGCCTTTGTTGCGCTTCAACTCTTCCAAGGCCTCTTCCGTGACTCGTAGTTGAAGTTGCAATCTCTACTTCTCCTCTTTCTCTTCTCGTAAAAGTCTCCTCAATTCAACATTCTCTACTTGAAGGCTATGATTGATTTCCCCATCTGAATGATGAGAAGATGACGAAAAAGATGAATGTACACTCGAGGAAGTAGATGGAGCATCATCCTCTACTCTTTCTTTCTCATGTTCCTCTCTTTCCATCTTCTCCTCATAATATTCATACATTATGTCCACCATGCATACCATCCTAAGGAGGTCCTCAAAGAGATCTTTGTTGTTCTCCATTTCCCTTCTTGTTGCACGCTGAATCATTCATACTCGCAATTCACATCAGCGAGAAGACCGCTAGTCTTCCCCCGGTCAAAGGAGTTATGAGTGGTTAAATACATTTGGGCGGTGGAGACTCCAACATATGGGTCGTTGGCCCAACGGTCAAGCTGGCATTTGGTGGGGAAACAGATCGGGTTCAAAACCCACCCGCTACAATTTTAAACATTGGTTAATGTAATATATGACTTAGTGATATTTGTTAATGTAATATATGACTCAACGATGGTAGTGTATGATATTTGTTCAGTGTTCATTTTTTGTGGTGACACTTGGAGTTTCTCGAGTGGCAGGTCAGCCCACTGGGTCGGGCTCGTTCAAACCCCGCCATCTCCACACTATATATACAACGTACCAGTGGTCAGTGGGTCGGGCAGGTCTTCCAGTGGCGTCCGCCCACCTGTCACATTACATTTTTAGTATAACATAACCAAGGGGTGGCGGGGTTGGTGGCCTGCCACCCAAAAAAAATGATTTTTTTAATATAATAAGCCACTATATGAAAATGTTTTGTAGGAAAATAAGGGTCACTGGGAAAATTAAGTAAGTGACAAATTCGCCCGTCCAGTGGACGGATTCCATGTGTCGGGTTGTTGCCAAATTGTTTCCTCATTAAGACTGCCACTTGGCCAAATTTGACCAGCTATAACTTGAACATACGAACTTGGATTTGAGTGTCATTCACAACATTGGAATTAGGGCGATGAGCACTACGATCTGGTCCATTTTTCACTTCAATCTGAGGAATTTGACTTTTGAGCTTTCGTTTAGCCACTTCTGAATTATGAGCATGTCTGGAGCCACCTGGATTAGGATTGCATGAAAAAAAGAGATTGCCATGAAATCTTGAAGAAGGCTCAAGTTGAGCTTTCCCTTGGAAGCATTAGGAACCACAGGGATTGAGTCATGGTGTATGTTGAAAGTTTTGTGCTTTCGATGCTTTGTGATTTGTTTGCATTTGGCTTGCAGTTTTTTTATTTAGGGTGCATGGCCATGCCACTCTATTTGTAGTTTCATATTGTTATTGGTTCCCATGGTTTTCTTCTTGTTCGTTCTTGTTCTTGCCTTTTATGTTTTGAGGGTCTTAGGAATTGGTTGGGGAAAGAGGAAGCTAGTGGAGCTCGAGGAGAGTTGAATGAAATCCAACAGGTACTGTAAGCCCTGGATGAAGCTTGGTGCATGAGTAAAGGGTAGTTGAAGGCAAGAATATGGCATCCGGTTAGATTGGTTGGGTCCATTGGTGTAAACGGATGGTGGTAGGACAGATGTGAGAAATGTGAAAGGAAAGGTAAAGTGAATGGATTTGAGGTTTTAGATGCCTTGGCTATGTTGGGAACTATTGTTCTCCATGTTGTGCATGGATAAAGGGAGTTCTCTTAGCCTTGACCTTATGATATCTGGTAATTATGTTGTGATCATGATTATGCTAATGTCTATATATGTATTATGTATGTATGTATGTATGTATGTGTGTGTGTCGTTGTCTAACAGGGTCATCAAGAATCATGATTGTTTTATACCAATGTTTATATGTGTATATGTATTTATGTATGTCATTGTCTGATAAGGTCATTATAGATCATGCTTTTGGAGGAATGATTGTTTATGCAGGTGAATGGCATGAAGAGGTTCCTGGTATTATGAGAAATCAAGTGGGCAGAGTAACCCTGACAGATCTATGAGGGTAGTATCATGTGGATATGATTTGATATTATGTGATTATACTATGTCTATGTTTATGTTATGGCAGGTAAAGTTGAGGGATGCATCAGCAGAATGAAAGCACTGTGATATGTGACATGTTGGGACAAGCATAGATGGTGGAAATATACTAGAAGAATGGTTCCCTGGTAGAGCAATGTGGTCTCTAGATGTGCAGTACTATTGTTGTGTATACGTTATACATGTTGTATATGCGGTACATGTTGTATATGGTGTTATGCCCATGTTGCATATGTGGTGTTATGTACATATGATGTTGTGTGCATGTTGCATATGAGGTGTCATGTACATATGGTGTTATGTGCATGTTTCATATGTAGTTTTGTGTACATATCGTGTTGTGTCAATATTTCATACATGGTGTTGTGTACATGTGGTGAGATGTATATGTTGTACATATGGTGTTGAGTACATGTTGTACATGTGGTGTTGTGTACATGTGGTGATATGTACATGTTGTACATGAGGTGTTGTGTGTGTGTGGTGTTTTGTACATGTTGTACATGTGGTGATGTGTGTGTGGTGTTGTGTACACATTGTGTAGGTGGTCCTATGTACATGTGGTGTTGTGTACACATTGTGTAGGTGGTGTTGTGTACATGTGGCGTTGTGTACACATTGTACAAGTGGTACTATGTACATTTTGTACATGTGGTATTGTGTGCATGTCATACATGTTGTGTTGTGCACATGTGGTAATGTGTATGTGCATTGTGTAGTCTTGGTATCATGACATGTGTACTCATTGTGTTCTACTCTATGTACGTGTGTGTGTTGTACACAGGGTGTAGGTGTATGTATTTTCTTGTGGTTGTACACCAGGGGTAGGTGTACATGTTTTGTTGCACACCAGGTGTAGGTGTATGTGTTGTGTACACATTGTACAAGTGGTCCTATGTACATGTAGTGTTGTGGACACATTGTGTAGGTGGTGTTGTGTACATGTGATGGTGTGTACACATTGTTCAGGTGTTGTTGTGTATATGTGCAGTTGTGTACACATTATGCAGGTGGTATTATGTACATGTTGTACATGTGGTACTGTTGCACATGTGGTATTGTGTGCATGTCATATATGTTGTGTTATGCACATGTGGTATTGTGTATGTGCATTGTGTAGTTGTGCTATCATGACATGTGTATTCATTGTGTTGTACTATGTGTATGTGTATGTGTTGTACACAGGGTGTAGGAGTATGTATTGTGTTGTGGTTGTACACAGGGTGTAGGTGTATGTGTTTTGTTGTACACCGAGTGTAGGTGTATGCGTTGTACACTGGGTATAGGTGTATGTATTATGTTGTGGTTTTACACCGGTGTAGGTGTATGCGTTGTGTTATACACCAAGTGTAGGTGTATATGTTGTGTTGTAGACCAAGTTTAGGTGTAGGTGTATGTGTTGTGTTGTACATCAAATGTAGGTGCATTTGTTGTGTTATACGTCGGGTGTAGGTGTATAAGTTGTATGTCGAGTGTAGGTGCATGTATTGTGTGGTGTTGTATGCCTTGTGTGGTTGTACATATGTGGTGTACATTATTTTTATGTGTACATGATTGAAGAGAATCAAAGGCACTAGGTGCCTGTCAGGTGTGGTAACTAATCTAGTGTGTGTACAGAAAGAACAAAGTCAAAAGCAAAGAATCTATTAAAGGGTAAATATAAGTGTTTTATTTCAGTTTTAACTATGCATTTGATCTATGATTTTGATTTATGATGGTTGCATTTTGAGCTAACCAGATGTGATATGGTTATATATGATGATTTGATTGAAGAGCTAGTTTGACTTGTTGTGACAGGAAGTAAACAGAATTGCAAGTGTACCTTATTTACAAGCTACCAATGAGGTATGGTTTGAATTTATTTCAATTCATTTTGAGTCTAATGACAAGTATGTGCTCGGTACAGGAAAGCATGGAAATTCCTGTTTTGGGTAGTTGGATTGGCTTTCAAATAATTAGAAGCAACAACAAAAAGGAAATGGAATAGGCAGCAGTATGTTGGTAGCAACCATTCGGGAGCAAGGCCATTGTGGGACATTGGTACCCAATAGTGTCCATTGATTTCCATGAGAATTCTATGACTGGTATGATGGTTTTGATGCAATGATATTCCTTGGTTTTGGACTTTTCGATGTGAGGAAACCTTGCCAAGGTATGGATTTCCCAGGAAATGGGATGTTGGGGAACTTGGAAGGTGAGTAACTGCACAGAAGGGGGTGACCAGATTTCCCGAGGGACTGTGTAGAAGAGAAGGGAAGGTCGAGGAATACATTTTTTTTGGTCATTAGCATTTCTAGATGAAATTAGATGCACGTATGCACGCTGGGAGTGTTCCCTAGAACAATGATCCAATAAATATTCACTAAGAGAACAAGTAGCGCAAGGATCATAGCGATGATATTTTATGTGCACTTTGACTTTGGCAATGGATTCTGGACTTCATGGGAAGGAAATGAATCATGGTATTAATTTGAGGTTGAAGGTGTGAGTCTCTGGATTCTGTTGTTGCTAATGCGGGCTATGTATCCTTCATTGTTTTCCGGCTGAGGTAAAGGAGTTTTGGTATATGTACATATTTATGTATGGTTGTTATTGTCAATATTGTTATGAGTTTTATTATAAAGATCTGGTACCAGTATGATTGTTGTGGTTTTAGCAATGGTCATTGAAAATACTGCAACGAGATGTGTTATAAATCTCCATAGGTAGTATATTTTGTTTTCAGTGGTTTTCTTTTCATAGGTGCCATTGAGTACCGAGGTCGTGTTCCCTTAAGGGGGAGGGATTTGTAACAGCCTTCGATTAAAATTTATTGTAAGAAGAATAATAAAGGTGTTGGGACCTTCGTTTTGATATTTTGTGGAGAAAGAAGTCAATGACAAGTGGCGGAGATGACTATTTGGGTTGCAGATTTGACAACCAAGGGAAGATTAGAAACTGAAGGATGAATGGAAGTCGCAAAGAGATGGCAGGAGGAAGCAAGGATAGCCGAACAAGAGAAGAGAAGAGGTAGCCTAGAATTAAGGTAGTCAAGCAAAAGGAAAGCAGAACTGGAAGTTCAGGCGGATGGAAGGGGATAAAAAGCAAAAGAAAGAGCGAAGGAGGGTTTTTTATATTCAGTAGAGCGAGTCTATGATAGTTTGAGTCTTCTTGTGTTGTGGAGTAATCTAAATGACCCCATGGTCCTATTTGTATCAATTTATGTTGGTTGTGTTATTCGTGATGTTAATGATCAGACCTTGAGCCTTATGTACTACTTTATGTTATGTTAATGGAGAATATTGTTCAAAATCACCTTGTGTCTTTAAGCATTGTGTTAACTCTTTAAAATTTTTAATGAATGCATCTGGTTAGATAGTTTCCTGATATAAAATGAGTAGATCGTTATGATCTAGTTAGTTTGTATGCTAGGCTACTATATTTTGGTCTGTTCTATATGATATGACTCTCGTAGTACCTAATTCCACCCTCATCTAACTTCATTCATGGCACACCTCGGGTGAGACTCCTTACCCTCTCTGGGTAGGTGAAAATGCCAGTGTTGCTCTAGACTACAATGGAGCCTTGTTGGACCCATTGTGCCCGAACCCAGGGTCTCAACCCTGCTATCAATTTCGTACCAAAAAATGGTTCCATTTCCGGGACCTGAAATTCAAATGGAGGGTCCGGAATATGGTATCAAATATTTTTAAGAAGGAAATATGAAACTAGTGGGATGAGCAAGTGGATTGGTTTGTCTCTTAGCTAGCTCTACTTTTCCATCGAGCTGTTGTGAAACTCAAAGACGAGTTCATATACTTGGAGGCTACAAGTGATTAGTACGAGAAATTATGGTGTAAATTTCTAGAAGAACTATACAACTAGTTGCGGATATTACAGGTGAAGGGTAGGTCGGGAGGACAGACATTTTCTCTATGTGAATGGACTCTGACAGATCTTGCGGTGCTCTACCTACTTAACACAGATTTGATGAGAGCAGTATATTTCTGGGTGCAGACTACACTAGAAGGGTACATCATTGAGTCCGTATCAAAAATCCACTAATCCTTTTCAAAAGCTAACTTTATGTTCCGAGCAGGGTTGAGGGGGAAGTTGTTGAAAGAAGTAACCCTCTAGATTAAAGTCTTAATGGTGGAAGAAGGTCTGCTTATATTCCAAGGTCCAAGCATGGCAACATAAACCCCCAATACTGGGGGGAGGATCTAAGGGGAGGAATTATACCTAGCAGGGAAACATGAGGTTATTAGAAGGATGGATGCAGAGGATTCACAACGGGCCAGGGAAGTGAGAGTGAAAAGGAGAGTGTGGATAGCAAAGAAATGGCAAGAAAGGGCCATGCAGGTGATTAAAATGCAGTCAGAGGAACTACACCAAGTAGGAGTGGTGTTGAGGAGCCCGGAAGAACAAGGAAATATGGAGGGGATCTCGGATAAAGGGATAGAGATGGTTGGAATAGCTAGAAGCTCATAAGGCAATAGGAAACCTCCGTTACCAATAGCGGGGGAGGGGTTGAATGGAAATGGTTGTGTTGGCTCAGAGGAAGACTTAGAGAATGAGATGTACTATGTTATGAAGAGATTGTTTGTGGAATATGATGTGTTTGAAAGAATCAAGGATCCAACCCCCTGAGGCTCAGGTAGCATCTCCCTCAACCTTCCCCTGGTACTCTCCAACAACCTTAATAGATTTCTTTTTAAGTTGCTTAAGACGATAAGAGTGCATAGTGTGCATGTTAACTATAAGGTTGGTACTATTAGTGGTGTAAATAATAGTAATAGTATTTTGGGGTTACAATTATCTCAACAATATGGATCACAGGTTTTGTTCTTTTAGCATGAACACAATCTATAATGGCGAGGTCATTTAAAAGATAACGAGAATTCTCTGATAGAGGAAATGAAGACGTAGAGAAACATTGGTACTTATGTGTGGCTACTTGGAGGGCTCTCTAGACACTTAACAATGTGAAGATGATAGAATTCCAGACCACTCTCAGGGAAAGGGCCCTGAGGTGGTTCATAAAATGTTTGAAGGTACATCAGAAACCGACGGTGGATGAGATTAAAATACAGTTTGTACAAGAATTCAAACTTCCCCAGATGGATCAACAAGGGTTGTCGGAGCTGTGGGAAATAAATCAATGGGAGGGAGAAACTACTTGGGAACTAATGCAAAAGTTTAAAGACGCAATTGGTAAGCTCAGTTATACCATAGATCCAAATCACCAGAGGGATTGGTTCATGAAAGCTTTGTTACCCCTCACCCGAACGTTGTTGACACAACATAAGATCGAGACGATGCGGGATGCCCTAGAGAAAGAAACTAGAATAGAGGTTATGGCGGGGTATATGCATGAATCTCAAGGGGGAGAAACTTCTCATGAGCCCTCTATCGTTGGTCTTTAGCACCAAATTGAAGGTCTAATAGAGAAGCTGAAAAATATACAACCAGCCCGCCCAGCAAGACCAAATGTGTGGTGTACTAACTACCTAGTGGAAGGTCACATTGCCACGGAATGCCCGAGGCTGAGGAGCGCATGTGCTGCATCAGCCCCCAAGGAACCACCATGGTCCCCACCTATAGTAGGAGTCATAGAGGTAGGATTGCAAGGAGCATATCTAGGCTGCAACCAACCTGAGTATTGTGAAGTGTGTAGGCGGTATGGACACCCTCATCGCTTGTGCTCGATATTGCAGAAGCATTCTAATGTTTTGAAAAACAACTATTGTGATTTTTTCACATCCACCACTCACCACATTGACCAGTGTAGAGTGTTGGACACCCTAGTGGATCGATTAGACAACTCAACCTTCTGGGTCAATGAGACTGCTTGAGGCGGGCAAGGAAGAGGAGGAATGAGAGGAGGAAGGGAAGGGAGCAGGGGAACTATTCAGTGCTACAACTGTGACCAAGAGGTACATGTTGCGATGTACTATCCTCTATAGAGGAGACCCTAGTGCTCTCAGTGCAGGGTCAATTCCCATGCAACAGAGGATTGTCTCGAGTTGATCGCAAGATAGGAGGATTGGAGTAGAAAACGAGGGGAAAATTTAATCAATGCAAATCCCAGAATCATAGAGGAAGCCCCGTTATCCAACATAAACATAGTTACCCATGGTACCAATAAGATGGTATATGACTAGGGCACTCTAGACCAACCCATAATCATCCGAGTAGCCTCCCCAAAGTGACCATATAACTCTAAGCAGTAGAAACAATACTACAAAGAGGCAACAAAATTTTTTGGCAATCTGATTGAAGACATAGGACTATCAAAAGTACAGACAGAGTCTCATAAATATAAGACTTCATACATTCCAAAATCCATCGTTTTCAAACCTATTGAGGAATGGTTCATGTTATTCCTATAGATTGTCAACGATGATCAGATGTTGGGACAACTATGGAGAAGCATGAGAGCAGCCATACCGAAGGAAGAAATTGAAGGGGGGACAATCTCTGCCAACTTGCCTAAAAGGCACACCAGAAGAGTAAGGAGGAAGATAAGGGAATGAGCAAGGAATTCAGAATCGATGCTTAGATTGTAGGATTTCAAATCATGGACACTATGTTAGACCTGGGCTCTGATGTCAACATCCTACCAAGAAAGACATGGGAAGCACTAGGGAAACCTCAACTAACGTTCTCACCAATCCAGTTGCAAATGGCCAATCAGTATTGTATACTTCCATTTTGGAGACTAGAGGACGTAGAGGTAGATGTAGTAGGGATAAAGGAAAACGTGAATTTTGAAGTGATCGATATTATGGGAGACAAAGATCCTTACCAAAAACTGCTAGGTATCGACTAGGCCTATGAAAATTATGCCATCATAGATATAAAGAAGGAACTAAATATATTTGAAGTAGAGGGAGTAAGATTCATTCATTCTGCTAGACTTGTATAAGGGGCCCAGATTCACAGAACTCGTAGATGATAGATAAGAACTAGGGATGTTAGACAAACTCTACAAATTAATAGTGGGTTACATAAACCCAATAGCTGAAGGATCAGTTAGATGGAGGAGTATCAAAAGCTTCGAGGTTGGTTCAGAAGCTGCATGGGAAAATTGGAAGAAAGGGGGATGTGAATTCAACACCATACGTTTCACTACAGTATGTCGCATCAATTGGATCATAACAGATGTAAGATACTTTCCCACCTTCAATGGTATAGACACAGTAGATTTATTTCTCAACAAGGTTGATGTAATTGTAAGGGAGGAACATACAATACCATTATTAAATGTTTCACGCCAAGAAACCCCAGCGTAATGGTGGGGGTCCACCGCAACTACCTCTAGGACTGGAAAAGAATCAAAAGGGAAATGAAGGAAATATTCAAACAGGGGGGGAATATATGTAGGAGGATACAAAGTACAGGGGGGAATCTGATCCCCGACAACACTTGGAAAGTTGTAAGGAAAGATGGAAATGAGAGGGGGTTTCAAACTAAATATGGGTACATGGGTTCATACACACATTTGGTACATTTCCTAAAGCCTGGTACATACAAGAATAAGTAAGGAGGCAGACAGGAGATTGGGACACTCTAGCTGAACAATTTATTAGTATTTTCTCTTTCAGGGACAATGATAGAATGTTGATTGAGGCATTGCATGCTATCAAATGGGTACTCCTCACATCAGGATAGCTCTGGGGTGGATGCATAGACCAGATAAACTCACAATACTTCTACGAGTCAGGATATTTGGAGGTAATGGCATGTGGGAACGTGGACAAAGAACTAGATGAGGATGACTTGGAAGGATTATGGTACCTGACATTCCATGAGACCAAATTGGAGAGATATATATAGGAGGGAGCGTAACTAATGCTCTGCACTTAATCCCAGTGAATTTAGGGAAGCACAACATTAGCATGGATGATAAACCTAAGCTGGCATCGATTGGAGACTACTAGGATGGACAAATGACAAAGGAAATTTTTTATCTCCTAAGAGAGTATGAGGATCTATTTCCCTCATCAATTGCAGAGCTAAAAGGGATTAAGGGAGACATAGGAGAAATTAAAATTGTACTGAAGCCCGATGCAAAGCTAGTAAAGTACAGGCCATACAAATTGAACCCAAGGGTCAAAGAGAAGGTAACGAAATAAATAGACAAGATTATAGAGGCGGGACTTATTTTTCCAGTGGACGAAGCAGAATGGGTCAGTTTGATAGTGATACAGAAAAAAATTATCCCAGTAGGAAGTTATCTACTACAAAAAATAATTACACTACGACTGAGAGGGAAGCACCATCTATTGTCTACTCTCTTCAAAAATTTAGACATTATTTGCTTGGGGGTCTGTTTAATTTCTTTATTGACCACCCCGCATTGGAATACATGGTAAACAAGCATGTACTTGAGGGGAGAATTCTTGTTACTATTTTAGGAATTTACTTTCAAGGTAATCATAAAACTAGGTCGGTTGAATGTTGGACCTAATCACCTTTCAAGTCTAGAGTTAGGAGAAAGTGTAGGTTCCTTGGACGACCAACTTCCCAATGATGATATGTTCAGAGTAGAAGCAATACCAGATAATCTAAAAGAAATTGTAGCTTTCCTAGCTATAGGGAAATGTCTGGATGAGTACACGACTACGCAAAGAAGACACGTGGTCGTGCGAGGAGCCAATTACCAGCTATTTGCAGGGAGCCTATACAAATTGGGCTTAGATCAAGAGTTGTGGCAGTGTTTCCTTAACCACGAGCGACACAATGTGTTATTGGAGTGTCACATAGGAGGGAAAGCCACTGCACAAAAGGTGTTGTAGGTAGGGTTATGATGGAAAACGGTCTATAAAGATGCCAGAGAATATGCTAAGGGGTGTGACGTGTGCTATAGAGTCAGGAAACCATCACAATGCGATGATCTCCCATTCCAGCTGGTACGTGCCTTACAGATATTTGAAAAATGGGTAGTTGATTTCATAGGGTCGATCAATTTGTTGGTGCATCACACTCAGGCCAGGTACATAATCACAGTGACATAAAATCTCACAAGATGGGCTAAAAGCAGCATTGGTGAAGGACTACACAACAAACACAGCCGCAAGGTTTATATTTAGAATATCATCTCATGGTTCAGGTGCCCCAAGAGCCTGACCAGCGACTAAGGAACTCATTTCATCAACGAAACAATTGCTTCTCTGCTGCAGAACTTCATGATACATCATCACAAGAGCATTCCATATCACCCGCAGCCCAATGGAACTGTAGAAGAATTCAATAAAATATTGGAAAAAGGATTAACTAAGGTATTTTTAGCAAATAGAGTTGATTGGGATGAAAGGATGCCAGCAACACTATGGGCATGTTGCACAACAATAAAGAGACTATACAAACATAAACCCTTCCAATTGGTGTATGGATGAGAATTCGTGGTGTCATCAGAGTTCACAATCCCAAGCATCTTTATTGCCCAGGCCACAAAAATGACAGATGAGGCATCCCTCTAGAAGCGATTGGATGAGCTATTAGAGTTGGATGAAGCAAGGTTCCTAGCAGATTTTCATTAGTCGTTCAAGTAGAGAAGGCAGAAATCATAGCATGATAGACACATCAAGCAGAAAGCATTTAAAGACAGGGGGCATGTTCTATTATACGACAGCAAGTTCCAAAAGTTTTTGGGCAAGCTACAGATGCACTGGTTAGACCTGTTCATAGTTGCAAAAATCAGAGAGTTTGAAGTTGTCAAGCTCGCGCAACTAGATGGAGTATTGTTACCAGGTTGGGTGAATGGCGCACACCTGAAACCCTTCCACACATCAAAGATTGACATTCGCAATTGATTGGGTCTCTAAAAGGGGATCATAGGTAGGATTAGGATAAATTAGTAGGAGTCAGTTAGTCGTTTGTCATTTACTAGTTCAAGTGCTAGTTAGTCAGTTAGTCAGTTGTCAAATTATTTCCAATAAGAATCTAGGGCGTCAGTTCAATTGCGGATTAAATGTCACTACACCACAACTATTTGTGGTCGGGGGGTAAGTCACACGTGCTAGGAGCCCTTTACGTAATAATTAGACAATAATGTTAGTGCAATCCCGGATTTCCATAAGTGAGTCAGCCATGTCAGGTCCAGGTCAGCCAACAGAAGATTAACACGTTTGAGTCTACATAGGGAAATTTATCATAGTAATTAGTTAGTGATTCTTTTCAGAAACATCGTGTAGAGTTGGTATACTTATTTTGCATGGAAATGCTAAATTTCTTATAGTTTGAAGCTAAGGTGATCGAGTCACTCCAGTCGTAGTCAAGTTCTTAGTGTTGTCGTCCTAGAATTCGCTAGCAGCCACTAGTAATTGTAGTGTATCAGTGACGTTCCAACATGACAAAGCCATTTATTTTCATTCCTGAAGTTGGGTTGGATGCAAGGATTTCAATTTCTGAGCCGCTCTATGGAAAATATGATAAGGCCACGCTCGTCGACAATTATCTGTCAGATTCTTTTTAATTCCCAGCCTTGAAGCAAGAAGTATTACAAAGACAGTCACAAAAGAGGATGGGACAACAACAGTAAGGGTCAAGAATGACTATAGGGGCATTCAATGGTCCACACTGTTAAATTTGAGGAGTCCACCTATATTTGGCACGACTCTCACAGCAATGTAGTGCACTAAATTTTTTATCAGTAGGATGCATGGCCAGTCACTTTGGATGGAAAAGGAGTACCTGATTCACGCATTCAATATTCAGAGACTCGTGGGTCTATCAATAATGGGGGTTATGGTTTCGACAGTGTTCCAGAAGAATTCGAAGAGGGAAAAGAAAGAGGGAGATGTTGACTACTACTCCAAGTACAACAACAGGAGGGGAGGAAAGGGAGTGCGCATCGACCTCATCAAAAAGGAAAAGATTAATTTTTCTTGCTATATCATTGCATGGAATTTGATGTGCCATTTCTTAAGGAATGAATGCATGTTGGACACAATATTCGTTGCAGAGCATTGTATAGAGGGCGCCCAAATGAATTGGTGCATGTTTCTACTTAATGAGTTGTGTGAGGCCTATGAAGACATTTATAAGCAAAGAACCAACTTCATATATGTCTATTTATTGGTGGCTTTAAAGATGTGGAAGTGGTTCCCACCAGAAGGCATGGAGTTAGCATCAATTTCAGAGGACCAACCCGTAGCTCTCCGGTATGCACCATGGAGGACTTCGGGAGATCCAAGCATCAAGGAAAACAATGAGGCTTCCTTTGGAGGTTGGTATGTTAAAATTCTCAAGGTGATTAGAGCCATCGAAAGAATCCCCAAGTAACTGATAGATGAATAATCAACATCAATTTTGTTTGGGGCTACTCGTGGGAATACCTTCATCAGGACACATTGCGTTCACTTGGACACTTTTCATATGTAAGCCCAAAAATTCATGCTATCAGCCGAAGCTTTTCATGCAGAGGTTGGGTCATGTCCGAGGAGAAATTAGAGAATGGAAGTACCTATACTTCTTTGATGGGATGGTATCCGTTACCTATATGTTTTAACCCAATACAGAAATTACCTGCATACAAATTCTAAAACACAGAAAATAAACAATGCGAGAGCATAACACATAAAACACATATACACAAAGATTTTCCCCTGGATCCCAAAACCGGGACTACCATCTTGATTTTTCATTATGTTCATTTCAATGTTACAATACATATATATATGTGTCGAGTCATCCAATACCATGGACCGAAAACCATCATGCTCAAAACCATGTGCGAAAACGATGCACAAAACCATAGGTAGGTCTGCCCACCTAATATAGGGTCCAAAAAAAATTCCCCTGGGCGCTACCCTGGACCCCATAGAGAAGGGTTAACTACCCCCCTCTAACCCCTCGGTTAACTAGGGGAGGCTAGTCGTGGAAAGAATATAGCACAACCCAACATTCTCCCACTTGTTGTTTTCTTTCCACGGGAGAGCTTAGTCATTTATCCATCCCTGAAACGCCCATTGTTTCTCTACACCAAGAGAACTTCTCATAGCTCACAAATTTTGTCAATGCATCTACAACATTCTTCAAAGTGTCCACCTTTACTAGCAACACCTTTTTGTCTTCTATCATATCCCTCGCAAAGTGATACTGAACATCAATGTGCTTTGTCTTTGAATGGTAAGCAAGGTTTTTTGCCAAGAAAATTGCACTTTGGCTATCACAATCTATTCTTATAGCTGTCGGTACTAACCCCATACCTGAACACAATCTCTGTAACCAAACTAGTTCCTTGCTTGCATGAGTGGTTGCCATGTATTCTGCCTTTGTAGTTGATAGTGCCACTACAGATTATTTCTTACTCATACAATTGACTGCACCTCCAAATAGGTTAAACACATACACACTTGTAGATCTTCTCTAATCCATATCTCCAGCCTAGTCTGCATCAACAAAGCCATGAATATCCAAAATTCTATCCAATCCTGGTCTTCCTTGGTAGCACAAACCATAATCACTAGTGCCATGCAAATACCCAAAAACCCGCTTCACTGTTGTCCAATGCTCCTTCCCTGGTTTTGACATAAACCTTCTCAATACTCCCATGCATGTGCAATGTCTGGTCTAATACAGACCATCACATACATCAGGGTACCGACTACACTTGCATATGGAACATGGGACATGTCATCTTCCTCTTCTTATGCCTTGGGACATTTTTCAGCAGATAACTTCACACCTACAGGAATAGGAACCTTCACCAGTTTACTATCCTGCATATTAAGCCTCTACAATATTGTCTCAACATACTTCCTCTGGTTTAACCAGAGCTTCCTCTTTTCCTGATCTCTTTTAATTTCCATGCCCAAAATATAGTTTGCAGCACCAAGATCTTTCATGTCGAATTTGGAGGACAATTGGGTCTTCAAATCCTGGATAATTTCTTTGTCATTTCCAACCAGCAACATATCATCCACATACAAGACCAGATAACTAACATGGTCACCTATTAATTTAAAATACATACAGTGATCTACTTTGCTTCTGGTGAATCCAAGTCCCCGTATAAATGTATCAAATTTCAGATACCACATCCTTGGTGATTATTTTAACCCATACAGAGACTTGTTTAACTTTCATACCAGTTCTTTCTTACCCTTCACCTTAAAGCCTTCAGGTTGCTTCATGTATATCTCCTCTTCCAGATCCTCGTGAAGAAATGTTGTCTTCACATCCATCTATTCTACCTCAAAATCAAAAGCAGCAGCAACATATAAAAGTAATCTAATAGAAGCTACCTTGGCAATAGGAGAAAAACTATCACCAAAATCAACTCCCGGCACCTGGGAATAACCTTTCACTACCAACCGAGCTTTGTATTTCTCCACCTTTATTTCTGCATTTGTCTTCTTCTTGAACACCCATTTGCTACCAATGGGTTTCCTTCCAGCCGGAAACTCCACTAGATCCCATACCTCATTTTTGTGCAAAGATGCCATTTCATAAACCATGGCCTCTTTCTTGAGTTTTCCATCCTCTGAATCTACTGCTTCATTCACAGTTTTTGGATCATCATCGAAAATAGATAAAAAAAATTTGAACAGAAAGAAGATGGGCTATACCTTTCTGGTTGCCTTCTTTCTCAAACTGATCTTCTCACAATTGGATTTTGTGGATGTTCATCTTTTGATTTCTCTTCTGTTGTAGAGTCTGATTCTTCCTCCTTTAGCTCAAACTCTATCTTCTCAGGTTCCTTTGGTTGGACTTCATGTTTAATAACATCTTTCACCTCTCTGAACACCACATCTCGATTGTACACAACCTTCCTTGTTACTGGATTCCAAAGTTTATAACCCTTTAAACCATCCTTATACCCAATAAAGATGCACTTTTCAGATTTACTATCCAACTTTGTTCTTTTCTCCTTTGGAACATGTACATATGCATCACATCAAAATACCCTCAGATGTGAAAGAGAGAGTTTCTTACCAATCCATACCTCTTGTGGAGTCTTATCCTCCAACGTTGATGAAGGTGATCTGTTGACGAGGTAACATGCAGTCTCCACCGCCTCTGCCTAGAATTCCAGTCCTAACCGGGCACCACTGAGCATGCTTCTTGCCCTTTCCATCAACGTCTTGTTCATTCTTTCTGCAACTCCATTTTTATTAAGTGTGTATGTGTTGGGCATGGAATACCCCCATGGCATGTTTTGGGAATCAATGCCCAAGTTTTGAGATGATATTTTTGTAAAGCTCCGCAAATTACGGGCACGAAATGTATGTTAGAGTCATAGGGTTGTCCACCCTAGTTTTGAATGTAATGTCAGCCTACCCATGTTTCGCGGACCATGGGATTGTATAAATAGAGCGAAGCTCTAAGTATAAAAGATAGTTAATGAGATTGAAGTATGGGATAGAAGCAGAAAGCAAGTGTCTGAGTGTATATTGGGTTGTAGAGTAGGAGAAGGCTCTGCAACTGAGTGCGCAGAAGCCTAGTTGTTCGTAGCTGAGTGCGCGGACACCTGCAGCTAAGTGTGCAAGGCAGAGTCGAGTCTGTAACCGGAGAAGAGAATAATAAAAGAATTTCATTCGAAATTCTATGTATCTTTTCTTGAGTTATTACAAGTTTGATATCATTTGCAAATATATTGTTCCTTTACTACACACACTTGTATGAATTGTGAATATTGTTAAGTATAACTGAAAGCATACAAATAAGCTAAGTTAATCAACTAATATTGGAGTACTAGTAAGGACTTGGGTGATAACACTGTTCAGCCCCCGAATAGGGCTACGTGAAATCAGCACCTCAGGCTGCGAGGAACGGGTAAGTGCGCGTAGCGACGTATGCGCAAGGTCGAACCGCAGACCACTTGAACCCATCAGACATCTCTAGGGTGCGGAAACCTGGTTCTAGCACCCTCCCATACTACTTCGGGTGAGACCTCAGTCCGCGCTCCATGGAATGTTGCTGAAAGGGCCAGTAGTACCGGATTTGTTTGGCTAAATCACCTCTGAACTTGAGTCAGGCCCCAACAAGCCAACAAATGGTTCCATTTGTGGGATCAAGATCTGCATAACGGATGTCAGATGTCGTGTCACTAAAATTTGACAAAGAAATAAATTGAAGGGTGGTTGGAAAAAAAAATTCACGAGTTCGCGGCACATGAAAACAGGAATCTGCGAGTATCAAAGTAACAGTGGTTAGAGCGCTACTTATATATGGAAATCCACGAAATTTTCTTTGCATCCTTCCCCTCTGAGTTTTATGGGTGGATCGCGAAGCTAGCAGACAGTCAGGGAAGGTGTAGGCTCGACAAACTAATTGTGTGGACCCCATACTTGGTGTGCAGACTAGAAGCATTGGAAGCTAAGATTGTGTGCATTGTGGACCATTGGCTTGATCAAATTATAGGAGGGCTTATCACTGAGTTCGCGGTAGACACGACAGTTAGCTACAGCGAGGCAGAACGATGCTTCCTCAAAGGGCCACGAGGTAAGTACATTAAATCTTTGAACACTTGGATTAAAATACTATTGTGTGAAAAGTGGTTTATGTGAATAAATTGATGTTTGGGGCTACGCAAAGTGGGAGGATCTATAGAAACGAAGGTAGCACAGAAATAGAAACTAGCCCCTTGATTTTGCCTCGGCGAGAAAGCGAGGAAGAGCTCGCGAAAGTTTCACCAAGAAGTGCGATCAGTCTGATAAGGCAGCGAATTCCGCGCATACCACCTCCACCTACACCACCACCAGTCTCACCATCTTCACCTCCATCTCTTCCCACACCACCTCCACCACCACCACAGTTCAATATGGCGAGCGCGATAAAATTGCCGGTATTCAGAGGAGTAGGGAACAAAGATCCGGACCAATTTTGGTTCATGGTAAAAGCTATATGGGAAGCACAAGGAGTCGTGGATGACAATATAAAGAAGGCAATGCTGGTAAGCACGTTGCAGGATCGCGCACTAACATGGTACATTAAGCATTCTAATGACCATCCAAATGCAGGGATCGCAGATATCCAGGCTGCGCTGAACAGGGAATTTAGCAGGCCAAAATCGGAGACACAATTGATTATTGAGTTCAAGGAAATCGCAATATTTCCAGGTGAGACCCCATGGGATCTAGATCAAAGACTGAAGAGTATGATTCGTGAAGCCAACATGACCTTGACGGCTGGGCAGCACCGTGCATGGTTTGTAGCATCACTAACGCTGCATTTAAGGGCGAAGTTGTCACAACAGAAGTTATCCACCGAGGCCGAAGCTTTGGAGATTGCAATGAGACTGCACGAGATCCTAATACAAGATATTGGCCTGGGAGTCCAAAAACTCCACACGCAATTGAAAAATTTATGTCTGGAAAAGCAAAGTTTGAAACAGGACAGGACAACTCGGCCAGAGGCGCGCGAGGTATGGTGCATAAAATGAAAAGGTCAGGGGCATGACAAGGACCATTGTCTAGTCTTCGCAAACTAATTGGCGACGGGAGGGTTGATGCCATTAAGACCAGAGACACAAGAAGGATCGAGCGCGATGCCTAAATTATGGTGCGTGATTTGTCAGATAGGAGGAAATCATGCTACAGATAACTATCACCTATTACAAAAGTATACACAAACACCCCAACAGTTGTTCTATAATTTTTGCATATCAGTAGGCCATGATGAGCGCACCTACAGAAGTTATGAGTTGATGATGGATCGAACCCCTACCTAAAGGGTGCAGGCCGAAACACGAGCCCTCGATCCAAATTCAGGGATGGCAAGCGCTGGATTTCAAGGGCGTGGACGAGGTCGAGGTGGAATGGGACTAGGAAGGGGGCACAGACAGCTGATTTGTTACAATTGCAGAGGGCCAGGGCATTATGCTCACGATTGTACAAATCCAACGAGAGCATCATGTTTATATTGTACTTAGTTTAATCATGAGATGGAGGACTGCCCTACACTGATAGCGAGGCTACGCAATAAAGGGATACTCCAGCCTCCCCCAACTCAGAATTTGCAAAGGATGAAATCTAAGCCGCACGAAGAGGACCCAAATGTAAACATCATGCTGTGAAGCGGTATCACGACAGGAGATGACAAAGGTAAGAAGCCTGAAGAAAGTGTGTGGGTTCGCAAGGCTCCTACAAAGGAACCTGAATTCGATTTGGAGCGCGCAAAGGAGACATTCATGGAAGCTAAGAAGAGCTTCATGGAGGCCTCCACTTCAGGTAGTAAGGATTAACTAGAACCGGAGATGGATCCTTCAATGCTCACTACCTTTCTGGAGACATGCATGAAGCTGCTACATGATAGCAAGGCTGTGAAGGGACTGCAGGAACTCATCACTAGGTGCGTTGGGTCAGGAGAACCACACGTAGTCCAAAAGCTCAGGAAGCACACGTCGCGAAAAAGAAGGGAAATGAGACTAATTGCGCAAATCGGGGAGTGTGTGTTTTGGAGAATTTAGCATCTATGGATAAATACTAATTCACTAGACAAGTAGTTGTGCCTATAACAATAGTTTAAAGTGTTTTAGACTTTCCCTATAAGCAATATATAAGAAGAGAGGATAGAAGGCCTACATGTAGTTCCACTTTCCTCTCGTCTCCCTTGTATCGATTCAGTCGCTCCTTCCCGTACTTAATCCACTTGAAAAGTACCCCGTCGACACAACAAAAGATGAAAATCAAAGCATACAATCCATTGAATATAAATGAAAGGAATCATAAGCAATTCATACATATAACCATTATGAAATAACACATCATATAGAAAAAGGTTCAAACACTTTATTAGATATAAGAAGGAATTACAACCATCAGTGTCTAATTCAAAGTCATTCCTCCAGTTTGGATCCCATCCACATCACATCAAAAACAAGACAAGCTTGTGGCATCACATCATTTTCTCCAAAGTCAAGTCTCATAGCAGCATTATCTCCTTACAATTCAACATAATCCAGCCCCTGATCACTTAGATGAGTGGTCAATTTATAGGAAGATGTAGGAGGTTTTGTCATTAATGGTGACATTGCATGGCCTTCCATACTTGGAATTAGTTCCATGGAGGAATGGATGAGAGGATAGGATGATCCTTAACTCATTCCTCATCCATTTTCGAGCTCATAGAGTTGATAAGATAGGGAAACTTCTAGATGACTCCAAAAGATAAGAATATTCCCCAAACCCTATGTGAATTTTGCTCATTCTCGCCTAATGTAGGTGAAATAAAGCCTAAGTGCTCTACAGAGCACCCTGGCAGTGGACTCAACTGCTCTGCAGAGCACCTTCATAAGGGCTTACCTACGCCGATCCCTCTAGAGGCAATTTCTGGATGTCTTCAAGTCATGAAACTGTCTAGGAACGAGGCATTCAAAGGGTTGACTTGTTTAGGGCATGAAACAACTGATTTTAGGGTTTGCTGAGTCCTAAGTCATTGATCTAAAAGTTAGGATTTGATGTGTCCAAATGGATTTGTAACAGTTGCCCCCTAAAGCATGAAGTCAAAAAAATGCCAATGTCGAACGAAATGTTTTACGATGTGATGAGGAGGTATCGAAGTGGAAGGTGACCTGCATCAATTACAATACATATATCATGATATTTGATTTTACATGAATTGATGAGGGAATGCATACCCATGCTCAGCCTATAAATTATCATTACATGTACATAAACAGTCGTCTGAAGATATAGACCCATGATTGGAATGACTATCAATGTAAAGCCATTGTATCTATGATTTAGTACTCCTGATATCGCAGCCTGGATGGATGAAACTAGATCCAGGGTATTCAATCTCATTCAACCGTTCGCTCAAGTACGAGTCTAACCATGTGAATATGTGATCTAAAGTCGAACATGGGAAGACACCATCTGATTACCAACCGATAATGTAAGTTGTTAACAGATGTGAGAGAAATCACCGATAATGATAATGATCCTCAAGGTACTGCAGTACATTGTGCATGGTGTGAATGGATGATTTGATGTCGAACACCATACAAAGTCTTTTGGTCGATGGCCATTGATGTATGCCTATCACCGAAAGCAAGAAACCTGCCATTGATGCAAACCTCAAGGTACTGAATGGGTGTTTCTAAGTCAACTTCTTGGATAATGAGTTGATGTCAACAAGAAGCGAATCGTCACAGGAGGGCCTTGATGTATCCCACATCAATGACACAAAATGAGTGTAGTGATTTTAGAGATGGAATTTGACTGACGACACAAAGTTCAGGAATGTCTGTCATGAAAATGAAGGTTTATGGTATTGAAAAAGATGGATTTTGACTGAAGGACTTCTATTGAACATGTCGGTGACACTAAAGTGAATTGGTAGCATTGACCCAAAAAAAGGTGATGGATGGTATGATAGACCAACAGTATGATAACCATCAAGCTAATAACCCAACCCAGATAGTCATGGTGATGGAGTGAAAGTTTCATGTTCAAGAGCAACCTGCTACCATAAAGTGGTTTTCTCCTTTTTCCATTTTCCCTAGTCATTGCTGACCAGTACCTCTTTATTTTTATCAAGCTTGAGGAGGATAACATATGCTTGTTGTTTAATTTCACCCTTTGGGCAAATCCATCGCTCTTTGATATTTTAACAAGTCTAGCGAAGGTGAAACTTGGTCTTGTCTAGATGGACAAGTTTGTCACTATTTGATGTTTTTAACTAGTTTAACGACAAAGATAACTCGGTCCTTTTCATGTTTAGAGAGTCTAAAAAGGGAAAAAAAGAAAACTCCACAAGTTCTTTTTTGTAAGTTAATCTCTCAAGTTTGAAAAAGCGTAAAATAATACAAGAGAGATATCATTTCCAATCCATTAACGAGTTGGAAAGGACAAGCGCTCGGCAATGTTTTCATATTTAGAGAGTTTGAAAAGAGCATAAAGAGGACTCCACTTTGAGGAACAAGTGGGGTCTAGGGTAGAAACCAGTTTCGATGATGTTGGAACTTCTCAAAACATGTTGATTTATGTGACGAGGCTGGCTAACAAGACCACTCATTGCAACTGTTCCTCAAAAAATGATAAAACAACCAAGTGAAAGCGTATGATCGGCCAAAGGGATGGTGGCAATGGGATGAAAACAACCAAGGCTCATCTGACAAAAGAGGTTGATAGAATGGAAATCACGAGGGTTAAAATGAAGATGGGTTCATTTTTACACAAGCTTGAACCATAGGGAACTATGCTTGGATTCAGTTTCATGCTTACACAAGCTTGAAACGAAAAACTATGCTTGGAACTAGTTTCATTTTTACACAAGCTTGAAACGAGGAAAAACTTTGCTTGAAACTAGTTTACATGCCCCCATCATGATGAAAGGGAGGGTCTCCTGTAACCAGATGGAAGTCGTTGCGATGAAGCAGGACGTTTATCCAACACCTTTTTGGCTTCGTCCAGATAGGGACAAAGGTGAATGGGGTGATTCCCTTCACATAACCTACAGGGAAACTTAACTTTACCACTAGGTACATGTTCCCCAAGCTTCATTACATTCACCTAAGTAGACTACTTGTGGCTATCAGGTGGATGGAATGAAGGTTCTTTTACGAGATCAAGTGAAAGACTCGACTGGGATTTTACGATATCTAATCATAGACTCTACTTGGAACTTGGGACCTTGTTTCATTTTTTAATGAGCTTGACACAAGACAAGGAACTCTGCTCAGATTCCTTGTTTCATTTTTTAACGAGGTTGACACAAGACCAAGAACTGTCCTCATATACTTAGTTTCATTTTTTAACGAGGTTGACACAAGACAGTGAAATATCCTCATGGGAGCTGTTTCATTTTTTAACGAAGTTGACACAGTAAAAGAACTATCCTCATATCCTTGGTTTCATTTTTTAATGAGGTTTACACAAGATAAGGAACTCTCCTAAGGGACCTATTTCATTTTTTAACGAGGTTGACACAAGACAAGGAACTCTCCTCAGGGACCTATTTCATTTTTTAACGAGGTTGACACAGTAAAAGAACTATCCTCATATTCCTTCGATCACAACTCATAAGAGATCATGAAGGAGAGATCTGGATCCAATGCCCCCAATACATGATGTACAACATCATTGAATTGATCGTCAGTTGATGTAGGTATGGAACGGGTTGCCACATAATTAACACATTGCGGGGATGATACCATTGGTATAAAAGGACCAATTAGGGAAGATGGTTGACTAGGAGTTATATTTGGACCGAGAAATGAAAGCTGCTCAACGGTGACAATTCTACCTTCATGCGGGAAGCAAATCACTCGAAAGAGTGTTGAAACAATAGCTCCCATGTCATAAACATAGTCATGCCCAAGAAGTAAATTGTAATCTAAAGGGCCTAGGACTACCATCACATTCATATAAATGATTTTTCCTCCCAAATTAATAGGTAACTGAGGGAGGATCCCTAATGGTTAACTAGTTCCTCTGTTAAAACCCAACAAATTCTATGTAACAGGCACAAACTTTGGTGAACCAAGCACTTGCCAAGTAGTTGAGGAAAGGATACTCACATACACACCTTCATCTATAATAGTTCCAGATAAAATCATATTACAAACTTGTACTATGATTTGGAAAGGCACATAAGGAGGAAAACGGAATCCTGCCAGTTGATTCCAATCAAAGGAAGTGACCAGACTACGTAGAGAGGGTACCGTAGAAATGGGAGAATTAACCCCTTGAGTTACGAGAACTGGAGGATTTTCCTCCTATCTTGATGGAACGGGAGGATTGCCCCCAAGCTCATTGGAATCTGAAGAAACAAAAAGAACTTGAGTGGTATCATATTCACTCTCTTCTAGAAAGGTATGATTAGATGAAGGTGAAATCAGGTCAACTGTTACCTCGACCTGTTGATTTGGGTTGGGTATAGACTCATAGGATTCACTTTCGGAGAGAGTGGGTTTGACCGACAGTTGATTTTGGTCAGTCAATTCATCAACTAGTGAAGGATTTAGGGAGAGTTTCCTATAACCAAATGGAATTCGTTGCGTTTGATCAAAAAATGATCCTAGATGACTTTTCACTCAAAAGTTAAAGTCAAAGGATGCTTCTTAAAATATTCCCATTGCATAGATCTTTTCAATCTGAATCTAATGCAATTTGAATGGGCTAAAATGGACTTCGGATGAAGAAGTTATCACAGAAAGAATATTGCCATTCTCCTTTGAAAAGGAGGCAAATTCTTATAAAAATGACCTAAAAGGCTCTTTAAGGATAAATCACATCAGAGGATTAAAAGGAGGACTTAGACCAAAGGCAGAAGGACTCCGTCGATTAGCAATCTCTAATATATCGGGTCAGAGGTAGGTTGCATCCAATACAGGACCCCAGGTGGAGCCAATTGCGATAAAGCGGGATCGGATCGGCGATCGAGTCAGCACAGTCCATGGTATATGGAAAGAACCCCCTGGGCCATTACATATGAGATATGCCGATGCGATATGCCATGATGTGATATTGACTGTTGGATCAAGGAGTCAGATCAACGGTCAGGATCTGATCGGAGTGATTGGCGATCGACAGTCGGTGATCCCCGATACAAAGGGCCAATGCACATTGCAACTAGCGATTGCGATATGCCGATAGAAGGTGGACCCGATGGGAATTATGGATGCGATTTCATAATATTTGAAATCTAGAAGTGTGGGATTTCTTTGTATTTCCTGTGTATTGGGTTTTTTGGCCAATACGCCATGCGATTTCGATTTGCGATGGAATGGTGGACCCGATGGGTTTATAGATGCGATTGCATATATTTGAAGTCTGATTAAACACTCCAATGATGTGTTTTCACTAGTTTTCCCTGTGTATTGCATTACGTGTTCGAACGTGGGCTTTCTATAGGAGGAAGGTCGAACGGTTGGGTTTCCTGTGCCCACCAGTTCATTGCAATGGGAAACTGATTCTTGTAAAGAAACAGTCGGGTTCTTCAATGATGGAGGACTATAACCGATGTGTTACAAAAAACACAGATAACACAGAGAGCGGGATCCTGGGGAGGCACAAGCAGAGTAATGCATAGAGGTAGTCCAGCGAAGCCCATAGATGTTTGCATGTTGAGGAATCCATTGGAAATCTCAGTATATGCCAGGAGGCAGTCTGTCGAGTCAGTGTGACTCAGAAGCAGAGGGTCTCTTGGAGGTCAAGCGAACCCAGAAGCTCGTAAGAGCCAAGATCTAGAGCTAAGAGCTAGAGCTAGAGCCGAGAGCCAGACCCAAGAGCCAGACCCAAGAGCCAAAGCCAGAGCCGAGAGCCAGAGCCAGAGCCGAGAGCTAGAGCAAGAGCCGAGAGAACAACAAAGAGATCGAATGATCCAGCTGTTGCTAGTGTCTGAAGTGTGTTGAAGATAGAAGAAGGAGTTCTAGAGACAATACATAATTCTAAGGGAGTTAGAGAGGATAGAAGCTCAAGAAGCTCAGAGCACTGACTGAAGGAGTCAAGTCTAGAGAAGCCTAGATCTGTCTACAGAGTATGGACAGCTAGCAGGATAAGATGGTATTTCTAAACCCATAGGTTCAGTGTAAACCAATGGAGTTGAGCGTCGAGCTTGTAAAAGAATTTAAGCCATAATCCCAGAGAGCCTAGTCGAGTTGATTAGAGCTAAAGGATACGTAGCCCAAGATATTAGGGTGAACTCCATATTAAGCTTGTTGTCTTATGGTTTGTTTACTTGCTACATCTTATTGCTATGTGTATGATGTTTATTTGCTACACTATCTCACTATTATATGCTGCATATCAGTTTAAGTAAATAACTTA
The DNA here is from genome assembly GCA_031772625.1 of Pinus tabuliformis. Lineage (NCBI taxonomy): Eukaryota > Viridiplantae > Streptophyta > Pinopsida > Pinales > Pinaceae > Pinus > Pinus tabuliformis. The sequence goes on from CM062805.1 coordinate 763,108,091, forward strand.
AGGCATTTGGTCAGTTAAAGAAAAATTAAAGCATACACATATTTTCAAGTCTTTTTAATTCCGCAATTGGTTAATCATAAGATCTGGGAAATATTTAAGCTTTGGAAGTGGGAGAGGTTCTTTTACGCTGACAAGAAGACTTTAGTGCCCCATTTTCAGATCAGGTGGTATCAAAGCTTAAGTTTGATTAACCCCACCTCCAAAGAAGGTGATATCAAAGCTGGTTATACCAGAGCAAGTGGTATCAGATAGGAATGCTTGATTGACAAAGCAAAGATTGCTTGTCTAAAAGGTGTTTAAACAGTCAGAGGTTGATTGTATGCTTGTTTGTAGACTGACTATTATTTGAGTTTGCAGAGGTGAAGGGAAAGATATTGATAGCTAAGTCCAGGAGAGGACAAGAAGGAAGAAGGCTGAAGGAATTTTTCTTATCCCAAAGGACCTCAAAGCAATCCTTGAAGCACAAGAGGTTTGTTGCAAAATGTTGCTTGAATAAGCTCCTTATTAATCTTGTTTGAAGTTCTTTTATTCATTGGCATAATGACAACTTCTACAAGTGATTCCTCAAAATCTTCTTTCTTCACAAGATTCTTTGATGAAGACATGAAGCAGGACTTGTTCATCATGATGGACAAGGTGAGAGAAATGTATGAGGATGGAAGGAAGAGCGGCATACTTAGAGAACAGTTGAATTCTGTGGAGGAAGAGAAGCAGTTGCTTTTTAAGAAATTGCAGGAAATGGAGAGGCAACTTCATATTGGAAAATATGAACCTGAAAAGGATGCATGAGTTGGAGACATAGCTCTTTGTTGCCAAGGAAGCCTTAGTCAAGTATCAGCTTGAAGAAGAGGTAAATGATTCCTGTTTGTCTTCAATTTCCTCTAAGAACGATTATGTTGGTTCTTTTGAAAAACATACCAGAGGCATAGGTTCTAAGTTAATGTCCAAGATGGGCTATGAAGGAAAAGGCTTGGGAAAACATGCATAGGGTATTGTTGAGCCAATAATAGTTGAGGAAAGGCCTAAGTATTTGGGTCTTGGCTATGGACAAGCTTATGGAGAAAGTTCCAAAGCTGCCATGAAGACAATTGAAATAGTTCCAAGAAGTAGTTTCATTTCCGGCCTTCTACCTCAAGAATGTGAAGATTGTATTCATGGAGAATGCAATAGCTTGAAACATCATTTTCAAGATGTAGTTGTTCATAAGCATGCACTTGAACTAGAGAGTTGTGGAAACTCTGACAGCCTTGAAGATATTGATGGTGTTCCAAAGGGAGCCACTCCTTCATTTGATTCACCTCCTCATGAAGGCAATAAAGATGAAAGAGAAAGGTATAAATCTAGTTCTAATCATATTCCTTTTGATTATGTAAAGCATGATAAATTTCCATATAAGCATTGGAAAATAATTGCATGTTCCTTTTGTGGTTTGGATAACCATCATGTTTCTAGATGTTGGAAGAGAATGGCCACATACAAGGAACTTTTGAAGGAAAAGAAGCAAGAAGCCAAAGGTCCATTGGACAAGGCAAATCATGTTGTTAAGAGGATGCACATGTGTTGCACCTACTGCCATAAGCAAGGACACATCCTTGAAAAGTGTTGGACTCTGAATCCAACAATGCTTCCACGAAACTTAAAGAAGGTGGAAAGATAAAATGGCAAGAATGGAAAGGAAGATTACATGATTGATGTGTTTCAGGATGATTCACATGTTGATGTTGATGTGCAGAGAAAGGTCCTACCTTTGAAATGGATTGGTAAGAAATGGTTAGATTTCTTATCCAATTAAGATTACATGTCTATTGATGCATCCATTTGCATTTCTTTGTTAATGGAATGCAAGTTGCAGGATTTTACCAAGAAGGTGAATAGGAAAAGTTGAGTAGGAGACTCACTTTATTGCTACAACATTATGTTCATTTCAGCTTTGAAAGTACAGTGTGCTTAAGTGAAAGTTGAAAGGTGAAATGCATGCATAAGCATGTTGTGCATGAACACAGGGATTTTGATGATTTCCTTGTATTTAAACATGTATGTGTAATCAACTTGAAGGGTTGATTTCTTTGGCATGCATGTAATGTTAATATTGACTTGGAAAAAGTTGATTTGGTCTCCAAGATGAAGATAATGATGAAGTGTTTCATCTTTTGAAAATAATCCTTGAGATCTTTTCTACATGCTTGAATTGAAGGGTCATTTGTTTTAAAGGCATGTTTTGTGGGCTAGTTATCTAGTCCATCATTTGTATGCAGATGTAAAGACATGGAGGTATTCACAAGATGTGAAATCTATTTCTTTTGTTGAAACAGGAGTTTAGGCCATCCAGTTGTTATCTATAATTTTATTGTTGTTAACAGTTGTTGTTGACAGCATTTCAAACAGGTACAAATGTAAATTTTTGTGAAGCAAATGTAACTTCACATTTTTTTTGAGACACCTTGGAACAATGATCAAGGAAGATAAGTTCAAACTACCTTCTATAACCTTCTCAGCAGGAGTTATGCATGAAGTCAAGGAGGAAAACAGTTCTTCCCAAGAGGACCAACACATCCAGGAAGGAGAGTGGTCAAAGACTTTGGTTCAGAGGCACTATGCAAGGCAATTGTATGGAGGCTGAAAGAAGAGGGTGTTGTTACTCTCATTTACTGTTCAGATCAGTATATCAATCTTTTGGAGACAAAAATCTTTTTAGTGGGAAGGCGTGATCAGAAAATGATCCTAGATGACTTTTCACTCAAAAATGAAAGTCAAAGGATGCTTCTGAAAATAGTCCCATTGCATAGATCTTTTCAATATGAATCTAATGCAATTTGAATGGGCTAAAATGGACTTCGAATGAAGAAGTTATCGCAGAAAGAATATTGCCATTGTCCTTTGAAAAGGAGGCAAATTCTTATAAAAATGGCCTAAAAGGCTCTTTAAGGAAAAATCGCATCAGAGGGTTAAAAGGAGGACTTAGACCAAAGTTGAAAGGACTCCCCCAATTAGCGATCTCTGATATATCAGGTCGGAGGTAGGCTACATGCGGTATCAGGACCCAAGCAAAGCCGATTGTGATAAAGCGGGATCAAATCGGCGGATCAGGTCGTCACAGTCCATGGTATATGGAAAGAAGCCCCGGGCCATTACATATGCGATATGCCATGATGTGATATCGACCATCAAATCGAGGAGTCGGATCAATGGTTAGGCTCTGATCGGAGTGATCGGTGATCCACGATACAAAGGGCCAATGCACATTGCGACTAAAGATTGCGATATGCCGATAGAAGGCGAACACGATGGGAATTATGGACGCGATTTCATAATATTTGAAATCTGGAAATGCAGGATTTCTTTGTATTTCTTGTGTATTGGGTTTTTTGGCCAATACGCCATATGATTGTGATTTGTGATGGAATGGTGGACCCAATGGGTTTATAGATGCGGTTGCATATATTTGAAGTACGATTAAATGCTCCAATGATGTGTTTTCGCTCGTTTTCCCTGTGTATTGCGTTATGTGTTCGAACGCGGGTTTTCTGTAGGAGGAAGGCCGAACAATTGGGTTTCCTGTGCCCGTCGGTTCATTGCAATGGGAAACTAATTCTTGTAAAGAAATAGTTGGGTTCTTCAATGATGGAGGACTGTAACCAATGTGTTACAAAAAACCCAGATAACAAAAAGAGCAGGATCTAGGGAGGCACAGGAAGAGTAATGCGTAAAGGCAGTCCAACGAAACCCATAGATTTTTGCATGATGAGGAATCCATTGGAAAGCTCAATATATGCCAGGAGGTAGTCTGCAGAGTCGATGTGACTCAGAAGTAGAGGGTCGCTTGGAGGTCAAGTGAACCCACAAGCTCGTAAGAGCCAAGAGCCAGAGCTAAGAGCCAAAGCCAGAGCCGGAAGCCAGAGCCGAAATCCAAAACCAGAGCCGAGAGCCAGAGCCGATAGAACAACAAAGAGATCAAATGATCCAGTTTTTGTTGGTGTCTGAAGTGTGCTGAAGACAGAAGAAGGAGTTCCAGAGACAATACAGAATTCTGGGGGAGTCAGAGAGGCCAAAAGCTTAAGAAGCTCAGAGCACTGACTGAAGGAGTCAAGTCCAGAGAAGCCTAGATCTGTTTACAGAGTATGGATAGCCAGCAGGATAAGATGGTATTTCTAAACCCATAGGTTCAGTGTAAACCAATGGAGTTGAGCGTGGAGCTTGTAAAAGAATTTATCCCAGACATCCTAGTTGAGTTGATTAGAGCTCAAGGAGACGTAGCCTAAGATATCAGGGTGAACTCCATATTAAGCTTGTTGTCTTATGGTTTGTTTACTTGCTGCATATTATTGCTATGTGTATGATGTTTATTTGTTGCACTATCTCACTGTTATATGTTGCATATCAGTTTAAGTAAATAAACTTAAGGCATTTGGTCAGTTAAAGACAAACTAAAGCATACACCTATTTTCAAGTCTTTTTAATTCCGCAATTGGTTAATCATAAGATCTAGGAAATATTTAAGCTTTGGAAGTGGGAGAGGTTCTTGTAAGTTGACAAGAGGCCTTTAGTGCTCCATTTTCATATCAGCGGTGAATCAGGACGGTTATCTAACACTTTTTTGGCCTCATCCAGATAGGGACAAAGGTGAATGGGGTGATTCCCTTCACATAACCTACAGGGAAACTTAACTTTACCCTTCTTTCCATGAACTTTACTACCACTAGTTGATGGTGTGTCACTAGCATGATCTCTAGAAGTTGATGACACATGATGATGTGAACGGGAAGACCATTCTTCTAAGATCTTAGGAATATCAGGACAATTTCGAAGAATATGGTCTCCTGCACAAAGTTTTCATGGATATCGAACTTTGTGAGGCTTGATGGATGGTTTCTCATCAAATGCTGCATTCAAAGCAATGGTTGCTTAGTTGCCCCTTTGTTGAATTTGTTTTTTCTTCTTCTTCCCTTTCTTCTTCTTCTTAGCCACCTGCTTACTAGTACCAATACTTTCACCAGGCAAAGAGAAAGAAGGGGAGGAAGAAACAACCGAGGAAGAAGGCAACGGGTCAACTTTAGGATCAATTGGAGGTTGATTTTGTCCAGTTGGAGGTGTACTCGATTGCAGAGAAATCATGACATTTTGAACAAAGGAGGTTGAAAACAACCATACTGGCAAGCCAATGGTAAATCCCAAAAGGGATAATGTAGCCATATAAGGAGCACCAATATTTCGGAAGGAGGAAAAGGACTAGGATTCCCATCAAAAGGAATTCCTTAATCGATGGACTCTAGATTTGTTGCCATATGCTTCAACCTAAGATCAACTAAGGAGCAAGCATCCGTGGTCAATTAATTTTATTTAATCAAAGCAAATTAACAAAACAAAAGAGGGATAATCTAGGCAAAAGGTTTACCAAGCAACTGTGAACTGCAGAATACCTCCTGGCGAACCAAGAAGTATGAGCAGGCAATCTCCTCGAATGTTGTGTTTGGTGTATCACAGTTTACAAGGCAGCCGACTCGGTTACCTAAGGATGGATAGCAACCTAGTGTTGTCCTCCCATATATACCCGAAAGTACGTGGAGGCCCAATCCGTATAAGTGTTGTCTAATGCAAAACCGCACAGTGAGAGCATTCCCATATAATTTACGTATTGTAACACCGCCCTATATACCTGAAGGTACGTGGACAGGCTACGATATACTCACATACATGGAATGAGGTATCACACTTAGGATGTATTGCAGACAAGTTAGCGCAGTAGCTTTGTTTTACGACGCCGAAACACGTCTCTAGCCTAGACCTCTAAATGTTCTTTGTTAGGTGACAATGATCCTTTAGGTAAATTCAGATAAAATTTAAGTTGATTTTCTTTAGAATTTTCCTTTCAAGGTTCACCGCGTGATGTATATTTTCAATTCCTAAAATGCAACTAATATGATAAGCATTCTTTTCATTCAATTTAACAATGAAAATCCTTAGCTAGTAGGGATAGAGCAATCAAATTTTTGATAAAGAGCAAAGAGCACATCTAATGCAATTTCCCTAGCTATTCCTTTCAAGCATTCACAAAATACAATATGAACAATGCAAGTTTTTCTTTTTGAATCCCTTAATGTTATATGAACAAAAAGAAATATGCACATACAATCAATCAATCTTTCATAAGAACAAAGACTTTTTACGACAGTTCTAATTCGAAGGAAGAGAAGACTTTACAACACTTTCTTTCGAATGAAGATTAATCAACTATATTCTAACTTTGACTATACACTGATAATGAAAAATAAAACATTAAAGAAACATTAATCAATCAAATCAAAGTAGGGTTGGCAAAGGAGATAAAAATTTGTTCTCTGAGACATGACATTCATTGATCAATCAGCAAGCAAACAAACAGAGAAACTTTGGCAAAAACACTTTCCAAAGGTGGGAATTTGACCTAAGGTTGATCAGCGCAAGTCAAAGAGGGCCTAAATGCACTACAATCACTATCTCCCACTCAAGGCTGCTCTGCAAAGCACTGTCCCCTGACCAAGCCTACGCTGATTTCTAAGAGGCCACTCAAGAGTCATATGACCTCAATTTTTGACCAAAATTCACTGTAAAAGAGCTGAAATATAGTCAATGAACACAAATAAATTCTACAAGGATGTCCTAGGAGGTGGATAAGCTACTAGGAAAGGTGATCTGTCCCCAGTGGAGTCGCCAATTTGTTTTGGAGAATTTAGCATCTACGGATAAATACTAATTCACTAGACAAGTAGTTGTGCCTAGAACAATAGTTTAAAGTGTTTTAGACTTTCCCTCTAAGCAATAGATAAGAAGCGAGGATAGAAGGCCTACCTGTAGTTTTGCTTTCCTCTCATCTCCCTTGTATCAATTTGATCGCTCCTTCCCATACTTAATCCTCTTGAAAAGTACCCTGTCAACACAAGAAAAGACAAAAACCGATCAAAGCATACAATCCATTGAATATAAATGAAAGGAATCAGAAGCAATTCATACATATAAGCATTATGAAAGAACACATCATATGGAAAAACGTTCAAACACTTTATTAGTTAGAAGAAGGAATTACAACCATCACTATCTAATTCAAAGTCATTCCTCCAGCTTGGATCCCATCCACATCACATCAAAAGCAAGACAAGCTTGTGGCATCACAGCATTTGCTCCAAAGTCAAGTCTCATAGCAGCATTATCTCCTTACAATTCAACATAACCCAGCCCCTGATCACTTAGATGAGTGGTCAATTATAGGAAGATGAAGGAGGTTTTGTCATTAATGGTGACATTGAATGGCCTTCCATACTTAGAATGAGTTCCATGGAGGAAGGGATGAGAGGATAGGATGATCCTTAACTCATTCCTCATCCATTTTCAAGCTCATAGGAGTTGATAAGATAGGTAGACTTCTAGATGACTCCAAAAGATAAGAATATTCCCCAAACCCTATGTGAATTTCGCTCATTCTTGCCCAGCGTAGGTGAAAGGAAGCCTAAGTGCTCTGCAAAGCACCCTGACAGTGGACTCAACTACTTTGCAGCGCACCTTCATAAGGACTTACCTACGCTGGTCCCTCTAGAGGCAATTTCTAGATGTCTTCAAGTCATGAATTGTCTGGGAAGGAGGCTTTCAAAGGGTTGACTTGTTTAGGGCATGAAACAACTGATTTAGGGTTTGATGAGTCCTAAATCACTGATCTGAATGTTGGGATTTGATGTGCCCAAATGGATCTGTAACAGTATGAAATGGATCAAGTGATTCTGGGTCTAGGATCGGACATGAATGCACTGCCAAAGCAAAAATGGGAGCGCATGGGCAGGCCCGTGTTGCAATGGTCCCCTATTCAATTTCGAATGGTGAACCAGCAAAAGATCCTACCCATGGGAAGATTGCAGGGAGTAATGGTGGCCATTGAAGGTGCGAGCGCGCTTGAAAATTTCAAAGTAATAGAGATTTTTGATGACAGCAATCCCTATCTCATTCTACTGGGAATAGATTGGGCCACTGATATGAATGGGGTCATAAATCTCAAGAAGCGCAAGATGATTTTTGAGAAAAAGCCACTACACATAGTGGTACAGCTAGACCCTACGGAAGGAGCGCGCTACACAGAACCGATGCATGATGATGATAGTGATGACAATCTCGACTGTATCTACAAGATAACCATGCAAGAGAAGGATTGGGTGAATTCAACCGCAAATGGAAATATTTCGTGGGAGTGCGAAAGCTCCTGCACATCAGATTCGGATGAGAAAATAGAATGATGGCAGAACTGGTTACACGAGGTAACCACGCTCAATTGCAACATGATGGTAAGGGATCTACCTACGTATGACGGGTTGACAGCGATGGATGAATTCCTGAACAAATTTGAAAGAGAAGTGCCAGAACAGCAGCGTTTTGACGCTCTGAAATGGGCACTGCGCGCTACGCCTGCAAGATGGTGGGGTATGCATCAGAAAAGTTTTGAGAACTGGTGCGAATTCAGAACGTTGATTCTTATACGGTTTGGAAAGCCTCAGTTGTGGATGGAAGCCAGGTATGATGGACGAAACAGCCTACTTGTAAACCTCTCCAGATGGGTACCGGCGTATGGTACGCAACCTTCACAAACGCACACTGTCCTCACGATAGAAAACATGAACAACAAGTAGGAGAAGGCAAGACAAGTGCACGAACGGAAAAGTATGAGAAAACTTAGTGTGCAAAAAATCATATGCGGGAAGCCTTTGACAAGGTGTGAGAAGTGGTGAACACGGTCCACCATGTGAGACGCACTGACTGGGACCTGCGTGTACCAGCGGTTCTATGGGCTTATAGGACCATGTGCAAAACCCTGACCATGCAAGCACTTCTGAAGCTGAAGTATGAAGCAAGGGATGTGATCCATATGGAGCATGCAAAGCCTAGTCCGTGCATAGAGCATCCATAGATACAACGGTCCGCGACGCCCGGAACGAAGGAATCACATAGCTGCGAGAAATAGAACACATAAGACTCGAGGAAGAAATCCGACAGGGAAACCTTAGAGTTCACGAGCTCGAAAAAGACCCGGTATGGCTACGGGAGAAAAGTGCTTTGATGGATGCGGAGGCAAAAAATCTGCAAGACAGAATAAAGAAAGCATTTCTCGTCGAAAAACTGAGGATGATAAAACAGGGTGTGCACAATTATATTGACAAATGGGAGAATTATCGTCGTGAACTGGTTAGTCTGTTGCCTTGGCTTAGAACACGTCTCGCCAAACGTAGTGACCAGGGTAGCGCGTTGCAAATAATAGAGTGTGCGATGCCGACCACAACTATGGAAGGTGAGGATTCTCCATGAATCATGGTGGAGGACGGGATGGAGCCCCACACGGGGGGTGGGACCACCTGCTAGCCGTAGGAAGAACAATCTTAGCACTCCAAGCAGCTGAAAGGGAGCGTGGGACTATAAAATATTCTGCTTGGGAGCTGCGCGCAGAATCAGAACATCACAAGGTTCGCAACCGCGCACGGAGGGTTGTGCTGCCACACGTGTTGGTTGGGACGTGACCGTTGGTGTCACTATTCACGATGGGATGTTTGATTTGAGGCCAAATGGAGCGGGTGGCAGGCATTTAAGACACGATTTATGGGCCAGATTTGGGAAAATCTGCCGCCAAGAAAGCATTAATGGCTCGAAATTGGGGGGAACGATTGAATTCAAATTCGAAAGACGTTATAAAACACAAAGGGCTAGCCAGCGAACACTTGGTCATTTGAGAATTGAGCGCTTGAGTAGAGCACTGAGCATTGAGAGCCGAGCGATAATTGAACCCCTAAGTTCACAAGTGATAGAATACAGCCTAACTACGATGACAACCACTAAGGATGGTTTAGGGATTGAAGAGGTAACCGCCGGCGAGGCCGCGCAGACCCAAATGATGGAGGATGTACTAGAAGGTGCTGGGGTTGTGATAGAAATCCCAAAATCACCATGAACACCGAGGCCCAAGAAGGATAAACAATCAATGGGTCCAATACGTGTTTCCCCGAGGAATCCGCAACACAGTAAACTATCCATGGCAGAGAAGGGGAAGGAAGTCACAATAGAAACGGATGAGGAAGAAGAAGAATTGTAGTCCCTGATCGCCACAAAAGAAGAAGAAGAAGACATGGAGGAGGATATCCAACCATTACACTCTGCAACAAAACTATTTGCATATGTCCCTACGTGGAAAGGGAAGTACCGAAGGATCTAGATGAAATGAAGAGTTCACTCCAAACCCCGCTCCTCCTAAAGTTGGAGGGACTCCGTGCCAAGATCACCGCGCCGACAGAGTGACTCGAGGGCGAGTCACGATGTTTGTGTTGGGGGCCTGTTGGGCATGGAATCCCCCCACGGCATGTTGTGGGGCTCAAAGCCCAAGTTTTGAGATGATATTGTTGTAAAGCTCTGTGAATTGTGGGCGCGAAATGTATGTTAGAGTCATAGGGTTGTCCTCCCTAGTTTTGAATGTAATTTCAACCTACCCATGGTCCGCGGACCATGGGATTATATAAATAGAGTGAAGCTCTAAGTATAAAAGATAGTTAAGGAGAGTGAAGTATGGGATAGAAGCAGAGAGCAAGTGTCTGAGTGTATCTTGGGTCGTAGAGTAGGAGAAGGCTCTGCAGCTGAGTGCACAGAATCCTAGTTGTCCACAGCTGAGTGTGTAGACCCCTGCAGCTAAGTGCGCAAGGCGAAATCGATTCTGTAACTGGAGAAGAGAATAATAAAATAATTTCATTCCAAATTTTGTGTATCTGTTCTTGAGTTATTACATGTTTGATATCATTTGCAAATATATTGTTCCTTTACTAGCGCACTTGTATGAATTGTGAATATTGTTAAGTATAACTGAAAGCATACAAATAAGCTAAGTTAATCAACTAATATCGGAGTACTAGTAAGGACTTGGGTGATAACACTGTTCAGCCCCCGAGTAGGGTTGCACGAAGGCAGTACCTTAGGCTACAAGGAACAGGTAAGTGCGCGTAGCGACTGTTGGGCCTCGTTTTTTATCAAATTTTGCTTATTAAAATCCACCTAATTTCCATCATTTTCCACCATATACCATCCACATACACCTTATTTTGACCTTATTACACATATTCAAGCAAATAAATTATGTTTTTCAATTTTTAGATATTTTTGCAAAAATTGGGTTTTAAGAGTATTTTTGGACAAAATCAGAAATTCCCGTAATAGCAATGTGGATGACATATTTACAGGACACTTGGGCTCGAGCTGGATTCATGAATGGAAAGCTTAGGAACTAGGACTGAACTAATTCCACTTGGTTCGATCAAAATAAACTTTATTAGGACCTGCCAACGCTGGTCAAACATGACTAGTCACCCAGAAAATCCCTAGGAAATATGGCAGTTTTGTGATTTCATGGGATTGTCCATATTTCTTGGGATGGATTGAATGAATTCAACTTATATAGATGGATATGAATAGATATGATTGTTAGAGAGACTTTCGATTAGTTTGTTTCATAAACTTCTATTTAAGCCAAGACTTTGAAGGCTTATGATACGTAATTTTTATATAACTTTATGCTGAGGCATTTGAGTATTGGAGATTAATTAGAAGAACTTATTCTACTTTCATTTTGTTTTTCATTAGTGTAGATGAGTGTTTGAAGTATTAGCATATGATAGCAGCCTCAAGTGTGCAAGGCTAGGGTGGAGGGCCCCCACACCAAGCTAAGTACACTTCATTGTTAAACTAGCTTAATTTTCATAAACTAGTTGCTTTAGATTTGTTTACTTGTTTTGCTTTAGATTTGCTTATTTGAATTAATGTGTGATGATTGTTGAATGGATATTGGTTTAATTCTAATCTACATATGAAGGGACACACAGGAATTTAAGTTAAATTCTCCTTCTATTTGATCTTGAACTAAAACTGAATTTCATTCTCCTTTTCTTATTTGATGTTATTCATGCATTTTTGGTTTGAAGCAATGGTGATTATGATAGAGTAGAATTGTGAAGAAGGACAATTTGGACCTCCTCAGTTAGGAGCCTCTTCTTTTACATCTTCTGCATCATAAACCATTGTTAATTAGTGCTTTTAGATTTCTCTTCATGAAAGTAGTATTGCAGGGAATGACAACTTGGTTTCCCTAAGTTAGGAGCCTCATCCCTCACATATTACATAAGTGAATTAGAAATTGTTAAAATAGGTTTATATTTGTAATATTTACTTCCTTAACTCTTCAAATTTTATCTTCTAAGTTTGGCTACATCTAATATCCATATACTGTGGACTTGCCTCCAAGTTTTACAAACCCAGATTGATAATTAAATACTTGTGTTAATTTATGTTAATAAATTAGCTCAACATTTTGGCGTCGTTGTCAGGGAGGCAATTATTAGCATAGTCAAATAGAAGATAAACAAAAACACTAAAAATTTAGTTAGTATACATTTCTCTTAGTTATGTTTCTTTATGCCTAGAAATAGAGATCCTAAAAGTAGATTCCCAAAACAAAACCCCCAACAAAAAAAATAATAATAATAATAATAATAAAATAACTACAAAATCCATTTGCAAGACAAGATCTAAAAAATGATGTTAAAGAATAGGTTACAGCACTACTCCATCTTCAAATTCTTTCTCATCAAATCTTTATGATCAAATAAATTTTCATGTCCAAAAATTCATTAAAGTATATTTTTCAGATTTGGATATGAGTTTACTTGTGATCTTATTACGAAAATGGATGCATTGGAAATTCTCTTATACTTGAGAGAATGAATTATTTTTCTAAAATAGAATAGGATAAAATACAATAAATAAACAAGTAGAATGAAATCACAATAAGACTTCCATAATAATTTTGTTTTAAACTCTCATGAATATTTCTTCAAATCATCGTTCAATATTTGTTTGGAAGGATTTAATGGAAACATGTAGGATCATTTTAAAATCATGTTTTCAAACAAGGTATCTCTTGAAATCTAGTTTTTAAATCCATTTTGAAATTTTCAATTTACATCACAAATAAAAATGTGATCAAAATCAAAACTAGGTCCCAAGTGAAATGTTGAGGACATAGTTAGTACAGCGTATATTTGAGGTGTCTAATGGAAACATTTTTACCTGAAAATCATAGGGAAGATATCCCTTGGAATCTAGTTGACAAATAAATTTGAATCACTTCAATCAGGTATCATATGAAAAAGTTATTCTTGAAATACTAACTATTTCTCAAAAAATCTGCATGGTGACAATTCTAGGTCTTGACTGTTCATTGGCATATTTTACATACGAAAGCATCTTATTTTCAAAACTTGTTTATATGGGAGATATATATTCAAGTATAGTTTAAGACACAATTTGAATCATCCCATTTGGAGATCAAAGGAAAAATATATGCCACATTTAATGACTGCATGTTTTCAAAACAACATAGTAAAACTCTGCCTCCTAGGTCTGTTCATCACCAATTTTGTGATATCAAACCTAATGATTTTTCAAACCTGTTTCTACTGGAAAAATAAAAATGAATCTATTTTAATCTCCAAGTGGAATCACATCGATCTGATCTTTAATGAAAAATTTACACTCTAAAAAAATTAACAAGCAGTTCTATCAAACATGGAACTCCTTATCATTTTTACCATATCATTTTAAACCATTTTGAAAGACTGTTTATATTGGAGGTAGCCATTTGAATTCACTTCAACTTGGCTTTGGAATCACTCTAATTGGATATAAAATGAACATTTTGTAAATAAAATACCACTAGGAGGTCCAGGCTGGCCACCATTCCTCAAGGCGTAAATAAATGCATTTTGCTTGTATATCATCTTTGGAATTCTTTTCTAATCAATTCTTTTAATGATTTACATATTTATTGGAAGAAGGGAGACTGTACACCTCTCTTCCTCCATCATCTAATATTGTGTTGCAGGCAAGTGCTATGTTTTTGCAGGTCATAAGAAGAATGAAGGAGTGAACTCCATGGATGAAGTACTTTTCAGAGTCAATTTTAAATTCATATTCAAGAATATGAATATAAATGTTCAAGTCAAAGCAAAGTGAAAATTCACCTGAGGTTGAGTTCATCCAATGAAACTCAAATTCTTGAAGCTTGTCTTTAGTTATTGACCAACAAACCCTACAACATGATCGAGATCAAGGCAAAAAGACATGAAGTTAATAATCAGAAGAAGAAGTCAAAGTTCTGTACCATGTCAAGTCACATCAATCTCCAAAGAAGCCTTTCATAAGCCAAATTGTTCATGATTTCATCCATCATCCATATTGTATGTTAAGCTCCGCGACCATGCATGTTGAAGTCCAAACTTATTATCTATCCATTTACTACTATATCATGACTCCAATATAACCTATTTTCATAAGCTTTTCATACTTCCCTACTCCATTACACCCCACCTCCATCCAGAAAAGAAAAAATAAAAAATAAAAAGATCAAAAATAATAAAGGAGTTTGGTTGTGAAAATCCACGTAAGTGGCACAATACAAACTCGAATTCATATATGAAAACCAACCAGCTTGGCCAATATGAATTCTCTATTTCATTTTACCATTTCTTCAGTTTGATTTTGTAGGAATCATCCTCTAGAACAAGCAACACTTGGAGACAAGTCTCTGAATAAGCAAGGGGGGAAGATTCATAATAAAACTATGCAAATAGTGTAAGCAATTGTATTGAAGGGACCTGAATAAAGCACCCGCATTCACATTTATCAGTTAGGGACCTGAATAAAGAATATGCATCCACATTCATAAGCGAGGGACCTGAACAAAGACAATATAAAAGGGACCTAAATATCAGATGCAGAAACTAGTGTCTACATTCCATCAAAGAATATCCTTGAAGAACCATCATCATGAGTCAAAAATGAACCAGCAAAGGACATCATCAGCTAGCATTGACATCAAGCTATTATGGAAGTATAAGTACAGTAAGTGTAAAAATTGCTCTTAGAATCTTTGATTTTTCAAAAAATTTCTAGAAGTTGTTAAAACTAATTTAACTTGATATGCATTCTATTACACTATTATTTTACATTCCATATTTATCCTACTCCATTATCTACATTTCACTACCTTCATTATTATACCACTATATTCCTATTTTATTCATTATATTCATTTCCATATCCATTACCCTACCCATTTAACATTCATTCCATATACCATATTTCATTTTATATTCCATGTATTATATCACATCAACCCTAATTTTCTTAAGCATAAAGATCAAAAATGAAAGGCTCAAATATCAAATTCTTGTTGGACCTACAAAAGCAACAAAGGTTAGTGTCAAAAGGCTAGCATCATAAAAAAATTAATTTTAAATATGACCATATTAGGGTCATTTTAAAATTAAATTAAAAACAATAAAAAACACATATTATGAAATGATACAAGTCATAAGAAATCGAAATAATGAATTTCGATGAGAAATAACCAAAGCACATAATAAAAAACAATGATGCAACGCAATGCCAAATCAAATGATGCAATGAAATGCAAAGGTATGAAAGGTATGCAATGGTGGGCATAATGCATTTCGAATGGATATGAAGGTAAGTTATAATGCATTTCGTTGGGCACAAGGCTATGCAATGCAAGAGCATGATGAAAATTCAAAGAGCATTAAAAAACGATGAAAAGGAAATATGCATAAAAGAGGAGAAGGACATTTAAAAAGAGTTATATGCATAAAAAAAGGGGTAAGTGAAATATATGATGCTGCATATTAAAATTGATTTTCAAAATTGATTTGGGTTATATGCATTGAAATGTGTATAGGTATCATTTTCCATGGGTAAAAAATTCAAACTCTGGTCAATCGTTCAGATTGAGTTTCATAAACAGCAAAAACATTCACCACACAGAAAGTAAGCATTCATAGTAGCAAATGGTCAAAAACGTTTTCAAAGGATTGAACACTGTCTGTGTATGATATCCTTCATCATCATAGCTAAACCCAACTTAGAATTGAGGAAAATAGTGCATATTCATCCATAGCTCAAGAAAAAGAAAAGAACCCTATCTGAAAGAGAAATATGCAGAGAGAAAAACCCAGAAAGTGAAGGGAATTGAGTGGGAAAGGACCCTGCACAATAGAAGAATTGTGTGAAAATTGCGTGGAATTGCAAGAATGGATTGAAGGAATTCGGTGGAGAATAAGAAGAAGCGTTTTTAAAGGAGAGAGAAACCAAGATTTCCTCTACGCTGAGCTGACAATTCACTCCAGAAATCCCATGAAAGAAGGTAAGAGATCGCCTCAACGGATTTCAAGGAAAAAAACTCGTGTTAAGAATTGCATTGTGTCATGTTCAAAAGGAGCTAAAACTTCAGTCAAACAACCTGATCGATTGCCACCATTAAACACGTATTTTCCATTAATTTAATGAACAAATCCTTGCAAATATCGAAGGCAATTTTTTTTTTATTAAATTGGCGTTGTCTAAACACAAGAACTCAAAGATATCTCAGAGATATTACAAAATCACTTCCAGATAAGGAAATCTCGCAAATTCCTCATGCGTAGTTATGGTCCCGAGGTTGTGATTTTCAATTTTGATTTTGGAAACAGAATTCTTCTTATTTTTTTTCACACAGTGAGCAGTGCATGGTGAGTTCGAAGTTAGTGTTAAGGTTGTGAATGCATGAGCACTAGAGCTAAAACTAAGTGGAAAAATTGTAATTGCTAGGATCTGTTATTTCATCCCCGGTCTGCTCTCAATCAGTGGCTCAAGGAAAAAGTTCCATTAGTTTTGGAGGTCGAGGGCATAAATCATGGCCTTGATGGTTCTTGAAGAGATATCAGCCTTCTCTGGTAAAATTCAGTTAAGTTTAAAAATAAAAAAAACGGTTGTCGGCATAGATAATGACTCTGAGGTTTATTCTTACTTTAGTTTTTGGAATTGTGTTTGGATTTATTTTTTTGTTGGTGCTTCCTTGCTAAGTATTGGCCTTTCAAAGATCAGCATTTCATCTTTGCTATCCATAATTAAATGCAGAGTTATTAGTTCCATATGATAGACAGAAAATTCACCCAGCATCTCTCACAATAGAGGAATATGGTTTGAAAAAAATGGAACTTTTTAGAACATGTTTTGATAGAGAAATTTTGTTGATGAAGAAAAGTATGTTCGTCTATATCTTCAAAACAGTTTAGATATTTATCATTACTGGCATTTCAGTGAGTGTTTTCTTCCTTACCAATATGCATCACAGAATTTTATCTAATGGAAGCAAGCCTCAGAATTACAAGAGCAAGGGTGTGCATAGGGCTAATTTTGAATAGAATGTAGACTTTGAACTTTCAGAACGGGGTGAGATGAAAAGTAGAAAAATGGAAGCAAAAGAATCTGCAATATTCATTTCCAAAAATCAAATTCGATTTTTGAGGGACAAAGAGGAGTGTTTCATTCAAACTCAAATTCGAAATTGTTAAAAAGCCACTATTTTTCATTGTTTTTTCTAAGCAAACTAGAATGAAATTTGAAAAACAAAAACATGGGTTTTCTTCAAAACGAGCCTAATTAGACTCAAAACGAGCAGATTTCTCAAATTCATTGTTATTTGGGATATTTTCCTGGTTCTTTCAACCCTCATTTTGTAGATTATGTGGAGTATTTGAGTTCAGTTAAGGATCAAGGTCAGAGATTTGTTTTAAATGGGTTGTCATTGAAAAATCCAAGTCCAAGTTATAGTTACATGGTTTTCAAATCAAAAGACTCCAATTATCTAATTGATAGTATAGCCCAAGTGCGTTGGTGGAAGAGTAATCCAAGTCTAAATAGATATTTGCTTGCAGCGTAAGTTAAAATTAAAATTTGCAGAGATGGTTTCATAACATATTTGGGGCAGCATAATCAAATTTAGAATTAGCATATGTCTAGTGGTGGCGTAGGTTCAAGATCAAAGTTCCAAGTCTAATATTGGCATTAAAAAAAATCAAGTACAAGACCCCAGTTTCATTCTTATTTACACAAAATTCCAAAACAAAGCTTGTGCACAATGTTGTCGAGTGGTGTTGGTAGCTCAAGAGGAAGCTTCATCTTCAAGGGTCAGAGCCATAGGTACATCAGCAGGCCAGTCAGCATATAGAAGCAAAAGGTCAAGGAGACAGAGGCAAGCATGAGGACATGCTTGAGAGTAAGCAAGGGGGAGATGTTGGCCCTCGTTTTTTATCAAATTTTGCTTATTAAAATCCACCTAATTTCCATAATTTTCCACCATATACCATCCACATACACCTTATTTTGACTTTATTACACATATTCAAGCAAATAAATTATTTTTTTTAATTTTTAGATATTTTTGCAAAAATTGGGTTTTAAGAGTATTTTTTGACAGAATCAGAAATTCCCATAATAGCTATGTTGATGACATATTTGCAAGACACTTGGGCTCGATCTGGATGCATGAATGGACAGCTTGGGAACTAGGACTGAACTAATTCCACTTGGTTCGGTCAAAACAAGCTTTATTAGGCCTGGTCAAGGCTGGTCAAACATGACTAGTCACCCAGAAAATCCCTAAGAAATAGGGCAGTTTTGTGATTTCATGGGATTGTCCATATTTCTTGGGATGGATTGCATGAATTCGACTTAGATAGATGGATATGAATAGATATGATTGTTAGAGAGACTTTCGATCATTTTGTTTCATAAACTTCTATTTAAGCCGAGACTTTGAAGGCTTATGACATGTAATTTTTATATAAATTTATGCTGAGACATTTGAGTATTGGAGATTAATTAGAAGAACTTTTTCTACTTTCATTTTGTTTTTCATTAGTGTGGATGAGTGCTTGAAGTTTCAGCATCTGATAGCAGCCTCAAATGTGCAAGGCAAGGGTGGAGCGCCCCCACTCCAAGCTAAGTACACTTCATTGTTAAACTAGCTTAATTTTCATAAATTAGTTGCTTTAGATTTATTTACTTGTTTTGCTTCAAATTTGCTTATTTGAATTAACGTGTGATGATTGTTGAATGGATATTGGTTTAATTCTAATCTACATATGAAGGGACACACATGAATTTAAGTTAAATTCCCCTTCTATTTGATCTTGAACTAAAACTGAATTTCATTCTCCTTTTCTTATTTGAAGTTATTTATGCATTTCTGGTTTGAAGCAATGGTGATTATGATAGAGTAGAATTGTGAATAAGGAAAATTTGGACCTCCTTAGTTAGGAGCCTCTTCTTTTACATCTTCTGCATCATAAACCATTGTTAATTAGTGCTTTTAGATTTCTCTTCATAAAAGTAGTATTGGAGGGAAGGACAACCTGGTTCTCCTAAGTTAGGAGCCTCATCCCTCACATATTACATAAATGAATTAGAAATTGTTTAAATAGGTTTATATTTGTAATATGTACTTCCTTAACTCTTCAAATTTTATCTTCTAAGCTTGGCTACATCTGATATCCATATATTGTGGACTTGCCTCCAAGTTTTACAAGCCCGGATTAATAATTAAATACTTGTGTTAATTTATGTTAATAAATTAGCTCAACAGTGACGTGCCACTTGAACCCATTAGACATCTCTAGGGTGTGGAAACCTGGTTCTATCACCCTCCCATACTACTTCGGGTGAGACCTCAGTCTGTGCTCCATGAAATGTTTCCGAAAGGGCCAGTACTACCGAGATTTGTTTGGCTAAATCAACTCCGAACCTGGGTCAGGCCCCAACAAGCCAACAGTATGTAGTAGTCTTCTGTCATGTTATAGCACACATCTTACATAATTCTTCAAATTCCTTCTTGAAAAACTCTCCACCATTCACTGTCCTCAACACCTTTATCTTCTTCTCTGTCTGGTTTTCCACCAAAGCCTTAAATTCTTTAAACCTATCAAAGACTTCATATTTCTTCTTAAGGAAATATATCGATCCAGGCCTGAGTGTGACAACGGACCCTTCCAAGACCTTTTACTTTTGTGATGTGTTAAATTTCATTTTTTAAAAGAACATAAATGAACACATCTGCATGTTGTAAACTTACTGCGTCGTCCACCCCCCCGGAAGTTAGAGAACAGCGTGCCAGCATTATTATAGCAGGACTGGACGAGATCAGCGGGTGCAGTGTGAGACTACACTAGCATGTTGGAAGAGTCATTTGAGGTCCTCACAAATCTGTAGGAGGACCCCAACATCCAGTGCTTAGAGATAGAGGCGTGAGAACTCCAACAGCAGTATGAAAACGTCAAAGGAATGGCATAGACGGTGGCCCTCACTTAGAGTCTCGCGCGGATGCAACAGGCCAAAACGCTGAAAGAATAGGTGTACATGGCATGACACAAGGAAGCAATCCTAAAGGCGCGTGTTTAGCCTTGGATCGACGAGGTCTTCACCATCACAGCAGAAATTGAAGGCAAGCTCGCACAAATGCAAGGGATACATGCATAGATGCAGAGAAGCAGTTCTAACACCACGGTCTCAGAACAACGCATGCAGTAGATCCAGCAGGTAGTAGCTCAGTGCGTTGTCGACCTTGCAGCAGTTCAAGCAGAGTTGGAAGGACTCCACGCGAAGATCTCTACGCCAACAGAGTGACTCGAGGGCGAGTCACGATGTTTGTGTTGGGGGCCTGTTGGGCATGGAATCCCCCCAAGGCATGTTTTGGGGCTTAAAGCCCAAGTTTTGACCAAATCCTTTTGTAAAATCTCTGGAATTGTGGGCGCGGAGCGCGAAATCATAATAGAGTCACAGGGTTGTCCGCCCTCGTTTTTGTAAAGTAATGTCAGCTTAATAGACCTACCCATGGTCCGCGAACCATGGGATTGTATAAATAGAGCGAGGCTCTAAGTGTAGAAGAGAGCATAACATAACTAATAGAAGGGAAAAATGATTAGTATGAGTGATTGAGTCGAAGTGTAAAGTGTGTCTTTGGTTCGTACAGTAGGAGAAGGCTCTGCAACTGAGTGCACAGAGGCCTAGTAGTCTGCAACTGAGTGCACAGACCCCTGCAGCTGAGTGTGCAAGGCAGGTCGAGTCTGTACCCGTTGGAAGAATCAATAAAGAGAATTTTACCATATTTCTGTGTATCTTTTCCTAATTTAATGTATGAGTGGGTATAATTTGCAAGTATATTGTTTATTTGTTGCGCGAACTCACATGAATGTTTTGTGTAAATAAATATAATGTAAGACATCCAAGTATGCAAAGGTAATTAACTGATATAGGAAGATAAGTAAGATCTCAGGTAATAGCGCAAAGCACTACTCTATCAGTACGGAAGCTCCACGGCCCCTATTTAGGGCTGCACGAAGGAAGTATATCAGGGCATCAGGAGTAGGGAAGTGCGCGAAGTGACCTGCACGCAGGGACGAACAGTTGGACCAATTGAACCCCTCAGACATCTCAAGGGTGCAGAAACCTGGTTCCAACACCCTACCATACTACTTCAGGTGAGACCTCAGTCCGAGCTCCACACACTGTTGCCGAAAGGGCCAGTAGTACCGGGATTTGTTTGGCTAATTAATTCTGAACCTGGGTCAGGCCCTAACAAGCCAACAAATGGTTCCATTGTCAGGACCGGGATCTACATAGAGATGTCTTATGTCGTATCCTTGGAATCCGATAAAGAAAGGAATTGAAGATTGGTTGGATAGGAAGATTCACAAGTTTGTGGTGCAGAAAAACAGGTATCCGCGACTATCAAAGGAAGAGTGGTTAGACTGCTACTTATATACAGATATCCATGAAATTTTCTTCACATCCTTCCCCATTGAGTTATACGACTGGATCGCGAAGCTAGCAGATAGCCAAGGAAGGTGTAAACTCGACAGACCTATTGTGTGGACTACAGAATTGGTGCACAGACTGGAACCATCGGAAGGTAAGATCGTGCACGCTGTCGATCACTGGCTCAATCGAATCATAGGAGGATTCATCACTGAATTTGTGGTAGATACTTCAGTCATTTATAGAAAGGCAAAACGATGCTTCCTCAAAGGACCGCGAGGTAAGTACATTAAATCTTTGAACACTTGGATTAAAATTCTACTGTGTGAAAAATGGGTTATGCAAATAAGTTGATGTTTGGGGCAACGTGAAGTGGGAGAATCTATAGAAATGAAGGTAGCACAGAACTAGAAACTAGCCCCTTGATTTCACCTCCGCGAAGGGGCAAAGAATAGCTCATGAAGGTCTTGCCAAGAAGTGTGATCAATCTTATAAGGCAAAGAATTCTGCACATACCACCCCCACCCACATGACCGCCAGTTTCACCATCTTCACCCCCATCTCCACCATCACCGCGAAGCAGTATGGCAAGCGAAATAAAGCTACCAGTGTTCAAGGGAGTAGGGAATGAAGATCTGGACCAGTTTTGGTTCGTGATAAAAGTTTTATGGGAAGCACAAGGAGTCACGAACAACAATATAAAGAAGGCAACGTTGGTTAGTGCTCTGCAGGATCGCGCGCTGACCTGGTACATTAAGCATTCCAATGACAATCTGAATGCAGGGATCGTGGATATCCAAGCTGCGCTAAACAAAGAATTTAGCAGGACAAAGTCAAAGGCACAATCGATCATTGGGTTGAAGGAAATCACAATGCTACCAAGCGAGGCCCCTGGGGAGTTGGATCAAATACTGAAGTGCACAATTCATGAGGTTAACATGACATTAACAGATGGGCAACATCGCGAATGGTTTGTAGCATCGTTAATGCCACATCTACGGAACGCGTTGTCACAACAAAGGATAACCACTCAGGCCGAGGCCTTAGAGGTCGCAATGAGATTGCACGAGACCCCAATACAAGATCCCAACTTGGGAGTTCAACAAATTCACGTTCAGTTGAAAACCTTGTGCCTTGAGATGCAGATTTTCAAACAAGACAGGACAACCCACCCAAAGATGCGCGATGAGGTATGGTGTGTAAAATGCAAGGACCAGGGGCACAACAAGGACCACTGCCCGGTGTTTGCGAATTACCTTGCGGGAGGAGGGCCAATGCCATTAAGACCGGAGGCACAAGCAGGACCGAGCGTGGTGCCTGCACTATGGTGTGTGATTTGTCAAATAGGAGGAAAGCATGCTACAAATAACTACCATCTATTACAGAAGTATACACAGAATTCACAGCAGTTGTTCTGTAATTTTTGTAGGTCAGTGGGACATGATGAGCGCACCTGTAGAAGTTATGAGCTGATGATGGATCGAACTCCTACCTACAGAGTTCAGGCTGAAACATGGCCCCTCAATCAAAACGCAGGAATGGCGCACACCAGATTTCAGGGGCGTAGACGAGGCCGAGGTGGAGGGGGACCAGGAAGAGGTCGCAGACAGCTGATATGTTACAATTGCAGAGGGCCAGGGCATTATGCCCGCAATTGTACGAATCCAACGCGACCATCATGCTTGTATTGTATGTTGTTTGATCATGAGACGGAGGATTGTCCCACACTGATAGCGAGGTTGCGCGATAAAGGAGCACTCCAACCTCCCCCGACTCAGAATCTGAAAATGATGAGGTTTGAGCCATGCGAGGAAGACCCTAATGTAAATATCATGCTCCAGAGTGGAATTACGATAGGGGATGACAAAGGAAAGTAGCCTGAAGAAAGTACCTGGGTTCGCATGGCTCCAACAAAGGAACCAGAATTTGATTTGGAGCGTGATAAGGAGACCTTCATGGAAGCTAAGAGGAGCTTCATTGATTCCTCCACTTCAGGAAGTAAAGACATAATGGAGCTGGAAATGGACCCATCGATGCTCACTACATTCTTGGAGACATGCATGAAGTTGTTGCGCGACAGTAAGGCTGTAAAGGGGATATAATAACTCATAACTAGATGTGTTGGGATCGCGCCAAGAGAACCACACATAGTCTAGAAGCTTGAGAAGCACACAACGCAAACAGGAAGGGAGATGAGATTGACCGCACAGATTGGGGAATATGAGATGGACCAAGTGATTTTGGATCTAGGATCAGACGCGAACGTCCTACCAAAGCAGACATGGGAGTGCATGGGCAGGCCTACGCTACAATGGTCTCCTATCCAACTGCGAATGGTGAACCAGCAAAAGATCCTACCTATGGGGAGATTGCAGGGAATCATAGTAGATATCGAAGGAGAAAGCGCACTAGCATATTTTGAATTGATAGAGATTGCTGATGACAGCAATCCCTACCCCATGCTATTGGGAATAGATTGGGCCACTGACATGAATGGAGTGATAAATCTGAAGAATCGCAAGATGATTTTTGAAAAAACGTCTCTAAGCATAGTGGTAACTTTAGACCTTGCAAAAGGATCGCGCTACACGGAGCTAGTGCACGACTATGACAGCGGCGATGATTTGGATTGCATCTACAAGATAACTGTGTGGGAGAAAGACTAGGTAAATCCAACCGCGGATGGCCGAATCTCATGGGAGCACAAAAGCTCCTGCACATCAGATTCTAACAAGGAGATAGAACAATGGTAGAACCGGTTACACGAGGTAACCACGCTCAACTGTAACATGATGACAAGATCACTATGCTGCGTAGCAACAGAGGTAAGAGATCTGCCTACGTATGATGGGTTAAGCGAGGTGGATGACTTCCTGAATAGATTTGAAAGAGAAGTGTCAAAACAATAACGCTTTGACGCTTTGAAATGGGTACTGTGAGCTACGCCCACAAGGTGGTGGGGTATGCACCAAAGAAGTTTTGAGGATTGGTGAGACTATAGAATAATGATGCACACATGGTTTGGGAATCCTCAGATGCGATTAGCAGGCAAGATTTCTGGATGAAACGGTCCATGTACCCACCTATCTAGGTGGATACAGGCATATGGTGCGAAACCTGCACGAATGCACACAGTCCTCGCGGTAGGAGACATGATCAGTAAGCAGGTGCAGGCAAGGCAATGGCATGAACGACCCCTCCGGTTGGGACCATGGAGTGTGGAAAGACCAAGTGCGTAGAAGGATATCCACACAGAAGCCTTTAACAAAGTACGCGAGGCGCTAAACAAGGTCCATAATGCGAAGCGAACTGGCTGGGACCTGCGTGTACCAGCGGTTCTATGGCCTTATAGGACCGTGTACAAGAACCTGAGCATGTAGGCACCGCCAAGGCTAGAGTATAAAGTGAACACTATAAGCCCTATAGTACATGAAAATATTAGACCGCGCATGATAGCACCGGTAGATACGACGGTTCACAGAACCTTGGAAGAAGAAATCCAACAGGGAAATTTTAGGCTCCAAGAACTTGAGAAAGAAAGGGTGCGATTAAGGAAGAAAAGCGCTCTGGTAGACGTGGAAGTCAAGAAGCTAGAGGACGAGATAAAGGAAGATTTTCTCGATAAAAAGACCAGGGTGATAAGACAGGATGCGCACAATCACGCTGACAAGTTTGAGGACTATCGCAGCGAATTGATCATTCTGATGCCTTGGCTTGGACCACACATTACTAAGAGAATCAACTAGGGTAACGAGTTGCAGATGATAAAGTGCGCGACGCCGTCCATAATAATAAAAGGTGGGTATTTCTAGGAAAAGTGATGGATGACAGGATGAAACTCTATACAGGTGGTGCGATCTCCTGACTAGCCGAGGGAAGTACAGTCTTAGCGGTCCAGACAGTTGAAAGGAAGTGTGGAACTATAAATTATTATGCCTGGGAGCTGCATGATGTTGGAGTTGCGCACAGAAGCAAAGAGTCACAAGGTCTGCGACCGCACACAGGGGGTTGCGATGCCGCATGGGTTGGCTAGAAAATGATCGTTGAAGTCACTATTTATGATGGGATGCTCGACTTGAGACCAAATGGAGTGGGCGGCAGGCATTTAAGAAGCGATTTATGGGAAAGATTTGGGAAAATATGCTACCAAGGGAGCATTAATGAACCGGATTTGGGGGGAGCGGTTGAATTCAAATTCAAAAAGCGCTATAAATTACAAAGGGTTGCCCAGCAAACAACACTTGGTCATTTTTGAATTGAGCTATTAAGCAGAGCCTTGTTTGCTATGTGTCAAGCATTGATTGAGCCCCTGATTTCGCGAGTGACAGATTTCTAGATGGACACGATGGCAGCAGTTGAGGAAGTTATGGAAATAATAGAAATGACCGCCGAAGAGGCCGCGCAGGCCCTGACTGTGGGGGATGCTCTGGAAGGCACCAGGATTGTGGCAAAAATCCCAAAATCACCACGCATGCCAAGACCAAAGAAGGACAAACAAGCGATGGTTCTCGTACGTGTGTCCCCGCGGAACCCATTACACACCAAGCTGTCGATGGAGGAGAAGGGGAAAGTTGTTACCATAGAAACCGATGAGGAAGAAGAAGACCTGGAGGACCTTATCATCGAAGAAGACGAGGACGAAGGCATGGAGGAGGAAACTGAGCCTGCACACCCTCTGACAAAGCTTCCTGCCTATGTCCCCCCACGGAAAGGGAAGGCTAAAGTGCCCAAGGACCTTGACGAGACCAAGAGCTCGCTCCAGACCCCACTCCTCCCAAACAACATCATTTTTTAGGGCACGCACCTGGGATGGGTGCCGAGCTTAAAATTTGAAGATTGGGACCTCACTGACCACGAGAAGTTCCCTCACCTTGAGACCTCGCACCTCATGAAGCCCAAGCAGAACACTGCGGCGGGGGTTATAGAATTAGAGCCACGAAAGTGGTTGCGTAGAGTGGAAAAGGCCGGGCTACTTAACCTGCTCTGGGTGCCACATTTCCACCGCGCCCCAATAAAAATTTTCATCATCAGGCAAATGCTCTGCCTGGTTCATGATGGGTGTTTGTGGCTAGAGGAGCCCATCCCCATCACGGCAGACTTGATTCACCACATTACCCGACTTCCATGAAAAGGAGAGGACCTCGAAGACATCTCGGAGCGGAAGAGCAGTGACTTGGCCATTGCGGAGGCCATGAAGAATAAATACAAGCTAGCGAAGAAGAAAAGGGGATATGCCATATCCAGCATCAACGATAAAGCAGTGAAAGTGGCGACCCAAATACTAGCCAGTAAGGTTATGTGCAAGTGCCGCGCGAACGAGGTATCCGCGTCGATGGTAGCACTTGCTGAACAGTGCATGGAGGGGGTCCAGTTTAACTGGTCCGAGTTCTTGTGCAAGGAATTCTTGGAGAATTGCCGCGAAGCTCAGGAACAAAGCAAAATGTTCCACTATGCATGGCTTCTGTTGTCCATAGTGCTCGTGGCAAGGGAATTGTCGGAAGATAGTCAATTCCCCACAATTGACAGGGATATGCCGGAGGCCGTGAAGTACGCTTTGCTCTGGGCCACAAAGGATGCAAATAGGATCTGTGAAAGTAAGGTATTCTGGGTGTTCATGGAGATGAACCTCAGAATGGGAGAGTGCTACCCTTTGTAGCCACAAATGATGTAATATTTAACGTACTGGAGACACGACCGCCAAAGTGGCACGCTCCAGACATCGCGGAGATAGAGAAGTCAGCAGCGCAGAGGAAGAAAGAGGAGGCCAAACTACGCATGGCACAGTTGGTAGAAAATATAAGGAAGGAGGCAACGGTAGAAAAAGCGCAGGTGGCATGGGACGCTGCACAGATAGCAACTGAACAAGAAAAGGCCGCAGCAACAGCGCAGGAGGCAACCACGAAGGCGCGCGAGGGCCAAACCTCGCCTTCCCATGGGCAAGAAGCAGAGGAAGAAGAGGGAGGCGCATACCCACAAACCATGTCAACATAGTTGAAGTGCCAGCACCCGATCGAGCAGACAGGGCCATGCAAGAAGGTCAAGGCATCGAAGTTGTCTATTGACCCGATCACCCTAATCAAGGGTGATCTGCATGACATCGACGAGACAATGTGCGATATCATCTCCGAGGCCCTCCAAAATTTTATGTAGGAGAACCAAATTGTGTTGGGGGCCCTCAGAACGCAGCTACAGAAGTTACCTCTCCTCAGGTTGGTACCCTTTCGACCAACCTCGCAGTTGGAACAACAGTAGTAGAACAGATGTTGCGTGCTCGAGTGACAAATACCATAGTGCTACCAGAAGGGGAACTGGTGACAAAAAATGAGGCCGATAGGCTTATGGTTAGCGCGTTGAAGGGTCTCAACATCAACATGGCTGCACTCTCATGGGAGACCTTATATGTTCTACAAGATGGGATAACTGCAAAATTGCAGGCTAGGGAGAGTCACGCCCTACAAGTCCTCAGCGAGCATAAAATCAACATGAAACAGTTGAGCTTGCAACGCAACGAAGTGGTGTCACAGAATCAATAGCTACAGGTACTAGATGAAGCTTTTCAAAGCGTCCCTGAGCTGGCCATCCCAGCAAACACACCAACAGAGGTGTGCATCCACAGATTAGCAACAAGGGTGCGTGAGGCGTGAGAGGAAATGACAAAGGTTCAGCTAGAGCTGAAACTTTAGATCGCCGAGCTGCAGTTAAAGGCACAATCTTCCACCCCCCCAGAAGTCAGAGAACAGTGCGCCAGCACTATTACAGCGGGACTGGACGAGATCAGTAGTGCAGTGTGAGACTGCACCAGCATGTTGGAAGAGTCATTTGAGGTCCTCACGAATCTGCAGGAGGACCCCAACATCCAACACTTAGAGACAGAGGCGCGAGAACTCCAACAGCAATATGACAGTGTCAAAGGAACTGCACAGACGGTGGCCCTCACTCAGAGGCTCGTGCGGATGCAACAAGCCAAAGCATTGAAAGAATAGGTGGACGCAACACGACACAAGGAAGCAGTCCTAAAGGCACGCATTCAGCCTTGGATCGACGAGGCAATCACCATCACAACAAAAATTGAAGGCAAGCTCGCACAAATGCAGGGGATTCAGACGCAGATGTAGAGAAGCAGTTCCGAAACCGCGGTCTCAAATCAACGCGTATAGCAGATCAGCAGGTAGCAGATCAATGTGTTGCTGACCTTGCAGCAGTTCGAGCAGATTTGGAAGGACTTCGCGCGAAGATCTCTGCACTGACAGAGTGACTCGAGGGTGAGTCACGATGTTTGTGTTGGGGGCTTTTCGGGCATGGAATCCCCCCAAGGCATGTTTTGGGGCTTAAAGCCCAAGTTTTAAACAAATCCTTTTGTAAAAACTCCGCGAATTGTGGACGTGGAGCGCAAAATCATAATAGAGTCACAGGGTTGTCCGCCCTCATTTTTGTAAAGTAATGTCAGCTTAATAGACCTACCCATGGTCTGCGGACCATGGGATTGTATAAATAGAGCGAGGATCTAAGTGTAGAAGAGAGCATAGAATAGCTAATAGAAGGGAAAAATGATAAGTCTGAGTGATTGAGTCGAAGTGTAAAGTGTGTCTTTGGGTCATAAAGTAGGAGAAGGCTCTGCAGCTGAGTGCGTAGACCCCTGCAGCTGAGTGCACAGGTCAGGTCAAGTCTGTAACCATTGGAAGAATCAATAAAGAGAAGTTTACCATATTTCTATGTATCTTTTCCTATTTTAATGTATGAGTGGGTATAATTTGCAAGTATACTGTTTATTTGTTGCGCAAACTCACATGAATGTTTTATGTAAATAAATATAACGTAAGACATCCAAGTATGTGAAGGTAATTAACTGATATAGGAAGACAAGTAAGATCTCGAGTAATAGCGCATAGCATTGCCCTAGCAGGGCGGAAGCTCCATAGCCCTTGGTTAGGGCTATGCGAAGGCAGCATATCAGGGCGTGAGGAACAGGGAAGTGCGCGAAGTGACCTGCGCACAGGGATGAATAGTTGGACCAGTCGAACCTCTCATAAATTTCAAGGGTGCGGAAACCTGGTTCCAACACCCTCCCATACTACTTCGAGTGAGACCTCAATCCGCGCTCCACGGACTGTTGCCGAAAGGGCCAGTAGTACAGGGATTTGTTTGGCTAATTAACTCTGAACCTGGGTCAGGCCCCAACAAGCCAACAACCAGTCTATCCCACAAATGTAGTAGAAAACACAACAAACTAATGCACTTATCTTCATTTGAAATTTTAATATAAATAGATAATAACTGACCTACCACCGTATTAAATGCGTTCACATGCTCTGTCACCGAGTCTCCATCTTTCATCCTCAAGTTATACATCTTTTTGCGTAGGAACAATTTATTCACTAGAGACTTAGATTGGTACAAAGTCCCTAACTTGTCCCACAAAGCCTTCGTCGTAACTTCCCCTGATACATTCAGCAATACTGAATCTGAGACACACAATCGTATTGTTCTTTTTGCCTTCTGATCCAACTTCTTCCATTCTTCATCGAAAACTCCCGTTGGTTTAGTACCCAGATTTACTACGATCCACTGATCTTTGTCCACCAACAGATCCTCCATATTGAGTTTCCACAACTCAAAACTCTGGCCATTAAATTTCTCGATCTCTATCTTTCCACTGCTCGCCATCTTCTTTCACCACCAGAATTGATCCTGCAGATCTCCCACTGAACAGGGTCTACCATAGGCTCGAGTGAAACCCATCAACAACAAAGGCATCCCCTTGAACACAAAACGACTCTGATACCAAATGTAGGTATTAACCCCTACAGAAATTACCTGCATACGAATTCTAAAACACAGAAAATAAACAATGCGAGAGCATAACACATAAAATACATATAACAGATATTTTCCCCTAGATCCAAAAACCGGGACTACCAGCTTGATTTTTCATTTTGTTTATTTCAATGTTACAATACATATATATACATGTTGAAGCATCCAATACCATGGACCGAAAACCATCGCGCCCAAAACCATGTGCGAAAACCATGCATAAAACCATTGGTAGGTCCGCCCACCTAATATAGGGTCCAAAAAAAAATCCCCGAGGCGCTACCCCGGACCCCATAGAGGGGGGCTACCACCCCCCCGTGACCCCCTCGCTATGCATTAGTGCAACAAAGGGGGGGTTGCATCCCCCTCTAACCCCCCAGTTTAACTACTGGGGCTAGTCGTGGAAAGAATATAACACAACCCAATAGATTAATTAGACTCCTATAAATCTAACTGATGATTTCACATTAGTTCATTTATTAAGTTTTCTCCATCGATTTTTTATTTATATGTTAGTTGATAGACCATGGTGCTCAATACTTCAATGTAATCTTTTGGTATTGTTTCCAAACTTTAAAAAACATTATGTTTGGATGTTGAAACAACTTTGGTTCTTCTATTGGTCTGGTTTCCTAAGTCGTAGACCATGGGAAACCAAAAGTTGTTATAATGTCTTTCTTTAAAGCATAATGATAATTTTATTTCACATAAATAAAAAAAGAATCAACTTTATTACTTTATTGCTCCATGTAAAATTGAGTTATCAAATTAACAACATAAAGCAAACAAACATTGACACAAAATATTTTACTAAATTGGTAGCACCTTGTCCTTCCGTTTGGTTTAACAAAGATCCAAATTGTTTAATATATTGATTGATGTAAATTTCCTTTGTTAAATGTAGAAAATCTTGTGGAAAGAATATAACACACCCCAACATTACTAGGAGAAACAGTTATGGACACCAGGAAGCGGATCGTTGAGCATGAGTTGTAGCCAGTCCTCACTCAAATGAAGAAGCAAATGAGTTTTCTCAAGGAAACCATTACGATCATAACCAATTCATCAGGTTTGGTTCCTAACTTAGTTGAATTGCAAGGCTTTATGCATAAGAACCCTCTGGTCACCACCCCCCTTTTTGTTTCCATACCTCCTGGAGGACCTCATTCACAATCTAAGCCGACTATTCCAAAACCCTGGAAAACAAAAAGCACAAAGCCTCCAAATCTAACCAAGAAGAAAAAGGTAAACCCTATAGTTCCAATTGTCGACATCACCATTGGGGGACCAACCTCAGACAGTCACGACCTACCCAATCATAGAATAACTCCCACCCTCCACCTCCATCGTTTCACCGAACTCACGCAACCCATCCCCGCATACCACGTCCACTCCTGCAACCCTATCAGATACCATTCCCTCTGGGACATGGCTAGGAACATAAGATATGGAGGTTGACTCTGTTGTTCAGTCCGCCACGATAGTCCCTAGTGGAGAAAATGTCACCACCTCCATGATATCCTTGCTATTAGAGTTGGGCCCACTGTTGAGCGCAATGTCTGTCATCTCCCAACCACTTGCTACAGCTATTTAGCCCTTTGTGGCCCCCTTTTCTTTAAATTCCCCTGTTGTACCAAATCCTATTTCTATACCAGCAACGCCCCAATTTGCAAAACCTTCATAGCAAGCCACATCACCCCATGACCATTCAGATAAATCTGTTGCTAGTGGGTAGGCCTTGCAAAGCTAATTCCTTAATCCATCCACTATGCAGCAGAATGACCTCCGAGACTAATTGTTGGCTCTATTGTTTAGTTTTATACAACAAGTCACACAGAGGGTTACGCAAATTCATAATGACCTTGTCGTTGACCACGAGAAATAACAGTAGCAAATTGTCGCCCTTACGGTCGAACGAGACCAACTCTGCGAGAACAATCAACAACTGCAAGAACAGGTTGATCAAATTATTTCACGGTTCTAGATTCTTTGGTCGGCCATATATGATGTATTCATTGAAGCTCCGGAAGACTTTTCTACCTGCACCCTAGTCGAATTTTGCGACCACATCCAAGTTGTATGCAGCAGATTGATATTATCTAACTGAGAACTCAGACAGATCCTCGACGCTGCGAGGAAAGCGCTGCCAGATCCTTCCACGATGTATGTTGATGAGATTGAATAGAATATCATTGTTGCATCCACTTTGAAATCATGCATTCTCGACGCTCTGAATGATGGGTACACATTGATGCAACAGGTCCATGATTGGTCCGACAGTCTAGCAAAGAAAAATCAACCATTCTACATGCTCTGCCATAAAATGAATCAGCTCCTTGCTGACATCAGGAGATCTAAGGACAAGGATCAACGGAAGAAGTTTGAAGCAAATGTAGCCTCTCTGGAAGTCTTCATCCAAAAAATCGAGGATGAATCAGTGAAGACAAAATAGAAGCTTTGTGATCTCTGACTACCAGTCCGAACTCATGTCAATGCTTTGCACGAGATAAGTGAAGAAATGGAGGAGCATTGGGCTTACCTATTGAGCACCTGACCAGCCCAACCAACCTCTAGCACGGAGACAGAGTTCATAAAGCAACTCGCGGAAATCACTGAACCCTAGCAAGCAGCACTAGATAACTACACTCAATTCCGCCAAGGGACAATTATTGTCGTGCCAGAGTTGGGGCCTTCATTTGGAAAATAAGGCTAGGAAGAAGTAGCAGTAGCACAACAAGAAGTAGAAGCAGTGCCATGGGAAGCACCCATAGTAGTAATAGCAAAGGCACCAGCAGAAATGTCAACCGCACTGACAGCACCGAGAGCACCAAGGGAATATTGACTCGGGGATGAGTCAATGGACTATGGTCGAGGCTTGTTGGGGCCTTCATTTTGAGATTTTGCAAAGAAATAAGTCAATGAAAAGTGACAGAGATGATCGTTGGGGTTGTGGAGTTGACAGCTAAGGGAAGATTAGAAACTGAAGGATGACTAGCAATCGCGGAGAGGTGGTAGGAAGAAGCAGGGACAGTCGAGCGAGGGAAGAGCATAGGTAGTGGAGAATGAAGGTAGCCAAGCAAAAGGAAAGCAGAATTTGTAGTCCAGGTGGATGGAAAGGGATAAAAAGTAGAAGAAATAGAGGAGGGTTGTTTCTAGTCAGTAGAGTGAGTCTATGATAATTCGAGTCTTCTTGTGTTGCGAGTAATGTGAATGACTCCATGGTCCTGTTTGTATCAGTTTATGTTGGTTATGTTATTCATGTTGTTAATGATCATGCCTTGAGCCTTATGTACTGCTTTATGTTATGTTAATGGAGAAGACTATTCAGAACCACCTTGTGTCTTTAAGCAATGTTTTAACTCTTTAAAAAATTTAATGAATGCATGTTTAGATAGTTTCATGATATAGCATGAGTAAATCATTGTGATTTGGTTAGTTTGTATGCTAGGCTACTATATTTTGGTTTCTTCTATTTGATATGACTCCCTTGGTACTATTGTGGCCAGCAACAACCCCCCTTCTTATTTAGTGTTATTACTAATACTAAATAAGTAGGGACCCTTAGTCAAAAAAAAAATTAAAATCAATTAGTGCTTGAGTTTCCTTTTTCAATAAAACTTACCTTCATAAACTTAGGAGAATACCCTTGAAAAATCTAAAAATCTTAAGTTTCATAACGAGGTAGGATAAAATCATTCCTTAAGAAATATCGCATCGCAAAAAGGATAATGGATACCTCCTTACAAACACAATTCTAAGGTTGCGAGATCGCGATGCGAAACTTTATCGCATCGCATGCATCAAATATCACTTATGCTGAAAAACCTCAAACTGTCGATATGCGATGGTGCATATCGCAAATCGCATTTCACGGAAAACACATTAACGGATGGTTGTCATATGCTACACTCCAGCGATATTTCAATATTGCGATAAAGCGATAAAGCGATAGAGCGATATTGCGATGTTGTGATCTGCGATATTGCGAAGCAAATCGCAAAATCGCTTCATCGCAAATCTTTTGGGCTCGTTGTTCAAAAAATTATTTTCCATAAACCAAGACCTGGTTATGTGCTTTAATGCTAATTAATGAGTTAGTTTCCAATCATTAATGAAATAAGGTTTCATGCTTATCGAAGAGCCATTTCACGTAAGGTGGTATATTTTTATGTCTTCGGCATTTAAAGCTTTCCTGTCACCTTTTCCTTATCATGATTCTCACCTTATTTGTAAACTGCAGGAACAAAGAACAGAGAATTATACAAAGCAGTATTCAGGAAACTATGGGAAAGAAAGGCAAAGCTTCGAGTTCTGAAGATCAAGAAATGACGCCCTGTATAGTCTACTTGAGGAAGAGAATCCCAAAATGATGGAAGTTACAGCTACTGCAGGCTCACATGGGTCTTCTGAGGTGTCTATTACAGAGCTAGCTTGCTCATTCTTACCTCGAATAGCGGCGAGGCCCAAAATTCTTCCATACATGGACATGGTTAAATGGGTACTGGACAGCGCTGACATCACAAACAGAAAATTTAAGACTCAGTGTCAGCAACTTACGGAATCATTATTTTCACAAAATTTAAGCTTTATATTCGCTAACAAAAAAAGCGCAAGAGGCAAAAGTCACCTGTAAGCCCAGAAATTTGTAAGAAAGCAATGCTAGAGGTAAAAAAGAAAAACTTGAATCATAAAACCAGTGGTATTTGTCATAAATATCTTCAAAATGGTATGTATATGTGCACAGCAACTGTAGACAGGCTGGAGATGAAAGGCTCAAGAAAAGGCAGAATCAATCAAAAGATTAACTAAGTTGAATTGGGATTCTTACTGGGCACATTTGGTAAAACCACACAGCCAGTGCATGATTCTCAAATGTATCATCAATTCTACCAAGAAGATGGCACCAGCTCTTGCCGATGTCATTTTCACAAGACAGTTAAAGTCGGAAGTCGGCCAGCCAACTCTTCTCAAACAAATGCTGAATGCTTGCGATTTCAAGGAACAAATACAGAAATAGTTAGTTGTTAGTTTTAATTTTAGATTCAATGTTAGTATTAATTTTGCTTTATTTTTGCCTGAAATGAGGATGATCATTTAAACCATATCCTACATTTTTGTAATAAGTTATTTTTAGATTTAGTTAGTAGTATTTAAACCCTTCTCGTGCATTTAGAAAAGGATCCTGAAATTTGTCAAAAACTTGTCCTCAAAACATGCACTTTTGCACCCTCCGAGGAGGTTTTGATGAATGAATGGAATAGGATTTATTGATATCTGCATTTAGTATCTACTACTGATGTTGCACTTTTGTACTCTTCGTGGACGTTGGATTAAGAAGAGATAAATCATTATCGCTTGAAGCTCATGAGTAGAACTAGTTATAAATGGTACTTCTATCTATTAACTCTTTCTGCCTTTGTGTTAAAGTGATATTTATGTTCAGTTGTTTATATATCGATGCGTGAATGCTTGAGTTATCATTTGGCACTTCTGTACAGTGATAACTATTTATTTATGCTTAATGTATGAGTAGCTTATTATGCGATATGTTTTTCACAACTGTTTTGTCTAACTTTTTATACGAAGTGGTTTATCTCTATTGAATTCTCTTCTTATAACAGTTGAATGATCTTTATTACCAATTGCTATTTGAAATCATTTTAGATCGCATAACGGAAAGATTACACCCCGGGTTAGTGTAGAATTAGATATTTTTGTTTATTAGAATACAATTGCATGTTATTAGATTAGAGTTAAAGTAAAAGAATTTCACTTAGGAATAGAAAGGAAATATCAAATCTCAACACACACACACACACATAAATTGGGAAACTGGTCCCATATCCCCAGTTGGACCCACTATACCAAACGGAAAAGGAGCTGCTAACCAAGGTCCGGAGCGGGTGGGTATCCCCCTTGTTGTAGACCCGATTTTCGAGGCTTCAATAGGTACCTAATTCCACCCTCATCTAACTCCAATCATAGCATGCCTCGGGTGACGCTCCTTACCCTCTTTAGGTAAGGTGAAAATGTCAGTGTTTCTCTAGACTACAGCGGAGCCTTATTGTCCCCCTTGTGCCTGAACCTAGGGTCTCCACCCTGTTGTCATTTTCCTGCCAACAAAAGGCAAAAAAATAAGACCAAAGTCATGGGACATGTATTCCAAGTTGAATTGTGGAAAAAACATCTTAGTGGGTGTTCATTTTGGATTATTATGGCTAAGGGGAAATTGGCAAAGGCAAGATTCATTAATTGGCATTTATTTATGAAAATAAAGGAAAATAGGAGAAAAGAAAGGTGAAAGGTTGCAAAATTGCATGAGAGGAAAATTGAAGGAAAAAATAAGGAAAATGAATAAAATAGATGCCTCAATGATAAAAAGGCTTCTTAGGAATAGTTCATGGCTTTTGTTAGTTGATACTTTTGTCAGTTTTAGCTTGGAGCTCTCTCTATTCTCTCATACTCTTGTACACTTAGAAAATTCTTGGAGCACTCTAGCATTGGAGAAAGGAAGGCAAAAGAAGGAAAATAAAGGAAAGGAAAGCAAAGATCAAGCAAGGAAGAGTTGGATCAAGCGGCTATAATGGGATTAATTGTAGGTATCGAGTTTCATATATTATTTCCTTCCTAGTTTTTGCATGCATGTGTGTGTTTGGTTCTCTTGGTGTCATTGGCATGGGTTTTGTCAGGGGTGACAATCGTTTTTAACTTTTCCTTACTATTTTTGGATAGCCATGGTGTGACGGGGATCTTTCATTAGTCGAGCTTTGGATTTCAAGATGGTTTTGGAATTAGGTGAGGTGGTCTCAGCAAAATTCCAAAGGGCCTAGGAATTGTTGGCATTGTGGCACTGATTTAGAGCTATGGCACAGGTGTTGTCCTTGATGGCAACTCACTCTGGTGACAAATCTCAGTTCAGGCTTTCAGAATGAAGGAAAAGACATATACGCAGGTTCACCTAGACGAATAGCATATATAGGCGGGTTAGATGCTACGAAGGCGCGTATGTGTATGCACGCACTTTCACACAAGGAAAAGAAAGTATATGATGGAGAACTTACTTTTGGTCCGTGGTATCTAGTCCTTGGTAATTGAACTTATGGTTTTGGGCCATGGTATCTCATCAAGAGCGTTGATCCCAAGTATTGGGTCCATGGTATTGTTTGTTATGGTTTTGGACCATGGTATTGTGGAAGGCCTAAGACTATAAAAGAGGAAGGAGATCACTTGGCAAAGCATCATCTGAATTATTGAATATCTGATAGAAGGGCTAGATCTAGAATATTGGTGATTATGTTATGGTGCAGATCTGGATCTGAATGAAGGAGGAATCTGAGCGCAAAGAGAAGGATAAGTTCTATTGATGGGTCATAATCTTAAGGCTTGAATAATAATATCTTTGTATGATTTTGATCCGTTATATGTGGCGCATGCCTGATCTATAAATCAGGTAATCTGGGTTAATTAAGGTCTGAATATTTGAAATTATCCTTTATAGATCTGTACGCAGGTTCAGTGAAGTGAAGGCGTGTATACACGCTAGTTCTGTGAGTAAAAACAGCGTATAAGCAGGTTGGTCCAAACACAGAAGCGTATGCATGCAGGTTTCTGGTTATTGAAGTAGCGTACATCTCTTGAGTTGTGTTCTAGCTGCTTTTGTGTTCTGGTTCAGAATTTGGTGTGTGATTACTGTTACTGTGTTCTGGGTACAGCTGTCAGAGAAGTATCTACTTGATTCAGTTCTAATTGATGAAAAGGAGATTTTTGATTCAGAAATTCTTGATGATTGATTGACGTTCACGGATCCAGTCTGAAAATTTATGAAACGTGGTCCCTGGAAGAAAGAGAAGGTTGTAGCCTTCAGTAGGCCAGCACCTACGTACTAGTATCTCGGCTAGTGCAAGAGCAAAGGGGGTTGTAGCTCCCTTCCAGGAGAAGCTGGAGAATGAGAGAGGGTTGTAGCGCTCTGTAGGTTGCAGCCTGCGTACTGGTAAAGGACTGCACCAGTACATTGTAAGAAGAAGTTTCTAATTAAAAGAAGATAGACATGAATTGCAGCAGGTGGTTTTCACCCACATTGGGTTTCCACCTTATATCTTGTGTTCTTGTGTGTAATTGTCTTCAGCTCTGTTTTACTGTTTCTGGTTACTGTTTAGTTGATTCTGGTACACAGATTAATGATCAACATCTGTAAGATAAATTAAATTATAAGTCTGCATTGTATACACGGGTTTCCTTCTCTGTAGTTGCGTATATACGCGGTTTTATCTAACTGAAGTAGCGTATATGATCTGGGTTTAAAAAGAAAATAATTGACTTGATAATACTGATTCACCCCCCTCTCAGTATTATTTCCAACAATTGGTATCAGAGTAGGTCCTTCAGAAGTAGCTTGATCGCTTGAAGGAAGATCTATCATCATGAGAAACTATGAGAGAGAAGCATCAATCAGGCCACCAATTTTTGATGGGACCAACTTCGTCTACTGGAAGGTAAGAGTTACAGCCTATCTTCAATCTCTTGGTACAGAAGTCTGGGATATCATAGATACAGGGTACAATTTTCCTTTAGCGACTCCTACAGATCTGGTTGGTAAGAAGCAATATGAAACAAATGCAAAGGCTGTCAATACTCTATTAGGATGTCTATCTCAATCAGAATTCGTCAAGGTTATGCAGTATAAATCTGCAAAAGAAATATGGGACAAGATTGTTCTGAGCTGTGAAGGAGATGAACAGGTAAAACGAGCAAAACTTCAAACCCTCAGAATTCAGTATGAAAATCTTAGAATGCACAATGATGAAAGTGTGGCTAACGATTTCCTTCATGTAGATGAGATTGTTAATTGTATGAAAAACTTGGGTGAAGAAATAAAAGAGGTTTTTGTGGTTGAAAAAGTTCTAAGATCTTTGTCCCCTAAGTTTGAATCTAAAGTTTCTGCAATAGAAGAAAAAGAGAATCTACGAAACCTTACCATGTCACAGCTGCACGGAATTCTAAATGCTTATGAAATGAGGAAAGGAGGACCATCAGACAGGAGAGAAGTTGCTTTTAAGGCTTCAGGCAAAGGAGATTACTATGAGTCAGGACACATGTCAGAAGAATAGGAAGAATCAAATTTTGTCAAGAACCTTCAACGGGGTGCTGGAAGATTCAGAGGTAAGTTACCTTTCAAATGCTTTGCTTGTGGAAGAGTCGGTCACTATGCTGCCAAATGTCCTCATAAGGATAAGATTGAAAAGGGTAAGGAACCTATTAGATGGAACAAGAAACAGAATGTAAATAAGAAAAGCTATTACACTCATGAAGATAGTGATGGACTTTCAAATAGTGACGAAGATGAACAAGGTAATAAATATAAACTTTTAATGGCTTTTGAAGATGATGATTTTGTGGATGCTATAGATGAAGAAAGTCTTTATGAAGAGATTTCTAGACTCAAAGTTTGTTTAGAAGAGAAGAATGTGATCATAGATACTCTACAATTCCAACTTGCTGAAAAGGAAAGACATCATGAAAAGTTACAATGTGAAGTTGTGGGACTGAGAAAAGAGATTGAGAAAACAAAAGCTCTTAATCTTAGATTTGTTAAAGGATATGACACGTTAGATGAGATTATCAAAGTGCAGCGCTCTCCACTAATCAAGACAGGTCTGGGATATAATGAAGAAACAACTCAAGCGCAGAAACCATCTACCTCCAAGAGTTATCTTGATGTTGCAAGGAGAAGTGAACAAAGACCCAATGGAAATCACCAGGTAAATCGGGGGCAATCTACTTTAAGGACAAACAGAAGCTACAACCAGCCACAGGTAAAACCTTCTCAATTTGCCTCAAGAATGGATGTCAATAGGAACTACAATCATTTGGCTGGTAGATTTGATAATCACAGGAGTTTCTTTAATGGCCAATGTTTTTCTTGTCATAACTTTGGTCACAAAGCAGCTCAATGTGTTGCCTATAAGACAATCATGACTAGAGAAGCTCATAAACAGAGGAGTATGACTGGGATCATGAAAAGGACCTAAAACAACTTCTCTGCTCTTGAAAATGAAATAGAATGTTCTATTTGTAACAATTTCGGTCATGAAGATTCTGAATGTAGGAGCAGGTTTCGGCAAACAACTCAGAAGGAGCAAGCCTCAAGTGCCAAATCATGGAGAATAAAAGAATCCCAACCAGAAAGATGTGGTATAGCCTTATATGCGGAAGGGCAGGAAAATCAATGGTACATCCACAGTGGATGTTCGAAACATATGACAGGTGATAAAGAAAAACTTCAGTCATATAGTGCCTTAGAGAAGGAGAAGAAGGTTTCTTTTGGAAATGACACCCCTACTCTCATAAAAGGTAAAGGTTTTGTTTAGTTGAAAGAAAGGGTCAAAGTTGTAAATGTCATGTATGTTGATGGCTTAAAACATAATCTATTAAGTGTCAGCCAAATGTGTGATCAAGGAACTAAGGTAATATTTCGATCAAATGGATGTAGTGTTCGTGATCTTGATACAGGAAAAATAGTGATCAAAGGCATAAAGACTCCAAATAATTTATACATATTCAAAGAAGGACAAAATCAATGCTATCTGAGCAAGAATGATGAACATTGGCTATGGCACAAAAGATTGGGGCATCTTAGATTCTCACAGATAAGGAAAGCATGCAAATACCAAGCAGTTTGTGGTCTTCCAGACATCAGAATCCCAGACAATACAATATGAAAATCATGTCAGTTTGGTAAGCAAACCAAAACTAACTTCCCTGAGAAGGAAGGATCAGCCAGCAGGCCGCTTGAACTTGTCCATAGTGATGTATGTGGTCCAACTAGGAAAAGGTCACATCGAGGAGAAGAATACTTTATATTATTCATTGATGACTATTCCAGGATGTGTTGGATAGGACTTATGAAGCACAAAGATGAAGCCTTTGAAAATTTCAAATCATGCAAAGCCTTGGTGGAGAACGAATCAGATCACAGAATCAAATGCCTCAGGTCTGATCGAGGAGGAGAATTTACCTCGAATGAATTTTTGATTTTTGTGAAGAACATGGAATAAGAAGGGAATTCTCTACAGCTAGGACTCCTCAGCAAAATGAAATAGTGGAAAGGATGAACAGAACAGTTCAACAAATGGCTCATGCAATGCTTGATGAGTCTGGAACTCCCGCAACCTTCTGGGGTGAAGCCGCATTTTCTGCAGTTGTTATTCTCAATAAGACAAATGTCTGGGTGAACAGCACTCAAACTCCTCATGAGCTCTGGTATGGTGAGACTCCTTCGGTAAAATATTTCAAAATTTTTGGAAGCAAATGCTATATTAAAAATAATGATGAAAATCTTGGCAAGTTTGAACCTAGAGCAGATGAAGGCATTCTCCTTGGTTATTCTCCCTACAGCAAATCATATAAGTGTTACAACAAAAGACTTGGAAGAATTGTTGACAACATTGATGTAGTGGTTGATGAAGAAGGAAACATTCCTAGGCAAGTGAATTCTGAAGATTTCGAAGATGATGATGACTATCCTTCAACATCTAATCAGACTTATGATGAAGAAGAAGCTCAAGGGGCACCAGAAGAATAGATAAGGATAGAAGATAAGACTCCATCCAGGTACGTTCAAAATAATCATCAAGAATCTCAAATTTTGGGGCAGAAAGAGACAGGTATACAAACAAGAAGAATAATTGCAGAAGCCTCAAGTTATTTGGCATTACTCTCCTCCACTGAACCACAAAATGTAAAAGAGGCATGCAAAGATGAATGTTGGGTCAAGGAAATGGATGAAGAACTTGAGCAGATCGAAAAGAATAACACTTGGGAGTTGGTTCCTAGACCAAAAGATAAGAATGTCATAGGGACAAAATGGATCTTCAAAAACAAGTTGAATGAAAATGGGGAAGTGATTAGAAACAAGGCCAGACTTGTTTGTAAAGGGTATGCTCAACAAGAAGGAATAGACTTTGAAGAAAAATTTTCTCCCATTTCTAGACTTGAGGCCATCAAAATGTTCCTTGCTCTCTCTAGTTTTCAGAAGTTCAAAGTATTTCAAATGGACGTGAAATCAGCCTTTTTGAATGGAGACTTAGAAGAAGAAGTATACATTGAACAACCAGATGGTTTCATTCTTGGGAATGATCCAAATCTTGTATGCAGACTAAAAAAGACTCTCTATGGTCTTAAACAGGCTCCAAGGGCTTGGTACTATCATTTGGATAAATACCTTCATCAACAAGGTTTTTCAAAGGGGTCAGCAGATAGAAATTTTTATATAAAAATTGAAAATGACAAATTGCTAATACTTGTTGTGTATGTAGATGATATTATCTTTGGTAGCAATGAAGAAGCTATGAGTCAAAACATTGCCTTGGTGATGCAGAAAGAATTCGAAATGCCTTTACTTGGAGAGCTGACATATTTTCTTGGTCTACAAATCCAACAAAATGAAGGCGATATCTTTTTGTCTCAAACCAAGTATCTCAAGCAGATCTTGAAGAAATATGGCATGGAAGATTCGAAACCAGTATGTACCCCTATGGTTTCAGGATGTAACCTTAGTGCAAATGATGAATCAGCAGTCGTACATCAACCAACCTATAGATCCATGATTGGAAGTTTGCTTTATTTGACAGGTACCCAACTAGACATCATGCATGTAGTGGGAATGGTTGGAAGATTTCGGGAAAATCTAAAGGAAACTCATCTTCAGGCAGTAAAGAGAATCTTCAAGTATCTTCAAGGAACTCAAAACTATGGCTTATGGTATCCGAGAGATACAGATCTCACTCTTCATGCCTGTACAGATGCAGATTGGGATAGAAGCATGGATGACAGAAAGAGCATAAGTGGTGGTGCATTCTTTATGGGTTCCAGATTAGTATCTTGGTTCAGCAAGAAACAAAGTTCGATTGCTCTATCTACAGCTGAAGCGGAATATGTGGCTGCTGCATCTTGTTGCACTCAACTCCTTTGGATGATGCAAACCTTGCAGGATTTTCAAATCACTTGTACACCACCTATCTCCATATTATGTGATAATACAAGTGCAATCAGCATTTCAAAGAACCCAGTTATGCATTCAAAGACCAAGCACATACCTATCAAATATCATTTCCTTCGGGAACAAGTGCTGGAACAAAAGGTCAAGTTGGAGTATGTTCCCTCTAAGGAACAAGTTGCTGATATACTCACCAAACCACTGCCCAGGGAAACATTTGAATACCTCAGACAGAAGCTGGGAGTAGTTTATACTTCATCCTGCTGTTGAAACTTGTCTATTTGAGAGAAAAGTGGTTGTACGCGAGTTGGATGAGGAGGATCTGCGTACATACGCCAGTTTATGCAGATACAATCGCGTATATGGAGATTTGAAGGATATTAGTAGGGAAAGGCTCTGGTGGAAGATAGTCTTATATGGGTCTGACAGAGACCTTCTGGCACAGGTTCAGGGGGAGAAGATAAACTTCTAATGATGCATTGTTGGCATTATCTTAGAAGTCTTTGGTTCAAGTTCATTGCTGTTGTTGGTTTCAGGTAGAACACATGCAGAGGGAGAACATGGTTTCTGACTGAATAATGGTGATTGACAGATGTTGTTGATATCAGTTATTGGTGACTTTCATAAGTCTTGCTCTAGATATTTCA
Organism: Pinus tabuliformis; assembly: GCA_031772625.1. Classification (NCBI taxonomy): domain Eukaryota; kingdom Viridiplantae; phylum Streptophyta; class Pinopsida; order Pinales; family Pinaceae; genus Pinus; species Pinus tabuliformis. Next base: position 763,152,236 of record CM062805.1, read on the forward strand.
TCTCTATGTCATGTATCTCTTTTATGGTGTCAAGGTCATGTAACGGCCTATTTTGGTTTCCCCACTATGCCTGGGATGAAGATGTAATGTACTTGGTTGTCATATGTAAATTTCTGATGTATCCCCACTTGGTTGGGTGATGGATGTATGTATTGAGTCTTTTGGTGATAGGAAGGTCTTTTATGATGTATAAGTCATGGTTCTTCTTGAAGAACATCTTTTTGCAGATCTTGCCTACAGTCAGGGGGAGCATGGTCAGCACAGCAGGGCAGAGATTTCAGCATGTACTCAGGGGGAGCACAACCCTTTGCCCTTGATGACAAAGGGGGAGAATGACTTTGAGGATCTTGGGGTTGCCATCAAGTCCAAAGGGGGAGATTGTTGGCATTGTGGCACTAATTTAGAGCTATGGCACAGGTGTTGTCCTTGATGGCAACTCACTCTGGTGACAGATCTCAGTTCAGGCTTTCAGAATGAAGGAAAAGACATATACGCAGGTTCACCTAGACGAAGACGCGTATACACGCGGGTTAGATGTTACGAAGGCGCATATGCGTATACACGCACTTTCACGCAAGGAAAAGCGTGTATATGATGGAGAACTTACTTTTGGTCCGTGGTATCTAGTCCTTGGTAATTGAACCTATGGTTTTGGGCCATGGTATCTCGTCAAGAGTGTTGATCCCAAGTATTGGGTCCATGGTATTGTTTGTTATGGTTTTGGACCATGGTATTGTGGAAGGCCTAAGACTATAAAATAGGAAGGAGATCACTTGGCAAAGCATCATCTGAATTATTGAATATCTGATAGAAGGGCTAGATCTGGAATATTGGTGATTATGTTATGGTGCAGATCTAGAACTGAATGAAGGAGCAACCTGAGCGCAAAGAGAAGGATAAATTCTATTGATGGGTCATAATCTTAAGGCTTGAATAATAATATCTTTGTATGATTTTGATCCGTTATATGTGGCGCATGCCTGATCTATAAATCAGGTAATCTGGGTTAATTAAGGTCTAAATATTTGAAATTATCCTTTATAGATCTGTACGCAGGTTCAGTGAAGTGAAGGCGTGTATACACGCTAGTTCTGTGAGTAAAAACAGCGTATACGCAGGTTGGTCCAAACACAGAAGCGTATGCACATAGGTTTCTGGTTATTGAAGTAGCGTACATCTCTTGAGTTGTGTTCTAGCTGCTTTTGTGTTCTGGTTCAGAATTTGGTGTGTGATTACTGTTACTGTGTCCTGGGTACAGCTATCAGAGAAGTGTCTACTTGATTCAGTTCTAATTGGTGAAAAGGAGATTGTTTGATGCAGAATTTCTTGATGATTGATTGATGTTCATGGATCCAGTCCCTGGATCCATGAAAATTTATGAAACGTGGTCCCTGGAAGAAAGAGAAGGTTGTAGCCTTCAGTAGGCCAGCACCTACGTACTAGTATCTTGGCTAGTGCAAGAGCAAAGGGGGTTGTAGCTCCCTTCCAGGAGAAGCTGGAGAACGAGAGAGGGTTGTAGCTCTCTACAAGTTGCAGCCTGCGTACTGGTAAAGGACTGCACCAGTACATTGTAAGAAGAAGTTTCTAATTAAAAGAAGATAGACACGAATTGCAGCAGGTGGTTTTCACCCACATTGGGTTTCCACCTTATATCTTGTGTTCTTGTGTGTGATTGTCTTCAGCTCTGTTTTACTGTTTCTGGTTACTGTTTAGTTGATTCTGATACATAGATTAATGATCAACATCTGTAAGATAAATTAAATTATAGGTTTGCATTGTATACGCGGGTTTCCTTCTATGTAGTTGTGTATATACGCGATTTTATCTAACTGAAGTAGCATATATGATCTGGGTTTAAAAGGAAAATAATTGACTTGATAATACTGATTCATCCCCCCTCTCAGTATTATTTCCAACAGGAATCCCTTGACCAGTAATGGCAGGATTGTTGTAAAGCTTGAGGGTGTAGACGGTAAAATTCCTCGAGGTATTGGTGAAGAAATATGAAGGCATCCAAGCTTGTTTAGGGCTTAGTGATCCCTTGACCAGTTTTGGTGGGATTGTAGTAAAGCCTGGGAATGTATGTTTATTGTTTGGGCCTAGGAATACCTTGGTTAGTAACGGAAGGATTACGGTAAAGCCTGGTTATGTAGGTGCTTGTTTCAAGCCTAGGAGTCCCTTAACCCATTTTGGAAGGATTGCGTTAAAGCGTGAGAAATCCCTGGTTGTTTTGTTGTGATTCCCACATTCATGCTTGGAATATGGCATGGGGGTGATTGGCTGAAAGAAATATTTGGTTCAGCCTGATTTATGGTCAAGTAGTACGTGGAAGTCCCTGACTTAGTTGGCTTTTGAATATGTTAATAACATATTTTTCCTATTGTATTTCAAGAGCACATATACTTGTTATTATGTTGCTTTGATATTTGTTCTATCATGGTTATTATTCTGGTAATATGTTGGTTATAAGCATGGTTTCATAGCATGTTCTAGCTATGGCTCATGATATGTTTTATTTATTGATGAATTGTTAATGAATGCATGAGATAATAGATGTTATTTCATCTATTATAAGAGGGAATTATACCTTCTTGATGATTCTGAAATAAGTACCAGATCCCTATGTTCAAATATGCATTGCTGACCTACATATTACATGTTCTCAATATGTTTAACGAAATGTTTTTCAAGGTTAGGCTTGGTTAGGTCAATTCCTTGATCAAGTTTTAAGTTAGAGGCTTTGTCCTTGTGTCATTTATTATTTTGGAAAGTCTCATCAACTTCTGGGCAGTGATCTGGAGTCTAGCCCTGTAAATGTGGCACAAATTTCATGGTTGCAGACACATAACTACGAATTTGAGACTGCAGTCACTGGCTTGTAGTATTATTCATGTGAATTGAGGCCTACAGTCGCATAGATGTGGGCTTATGCATGTGATTGGGAGTCCAGGTCACTGAAAAAGCAATTTGATTCAGGGTTTGGGCAACTAGAGAGGTGGTTTAGCTCTTGGGGGTCCTGTAGCTCCCGAGGATGGTCATTAAAGTTTCAGTTTTTCGATTCCACTTCCTTAAATGTACTTAGGAGGTGAATTCGTGTCTTAGGAGATCTTCATCTCATGTTTACCCCAATGGGCCAGTGAAATTGGGTAAATGTGGGAGGAGGGTGTTATAGGTAGAGTTTGCCTACAACAATGGTTACTAGGAACCATTTAAAACGAGTCATTTTGAGGCTATGTATGGTAGGAAATGCAACACACCCATCAACTAGAATGATCCATTGAATAGGGTGCATATCAAACGTGATATGTTGAATGATATGGAGAAAGAATTTGCTGCCATCAAGCATAATTTAAAGACAACCTAAGACAAGCAAAAGAGTTATGCAAACAAACAAAGAATATATAAGGAGTTCCAAGTGGGGGAACATGCTTATCTTTACATCAGACTACCATTTCAAATTATTGAAAGAGTGGGGCCAATGGACTACAGATTGGCCTTGCCACCCACAGTGAAATCACGCGGTGTTTTCCATATTTATTTACTAAAAAGTATATACATGATGCTAATCGTGTTGTTGATTGGTATGTGATATATGTGGAATCCAGGGGAGAATTTCAGCCAGAGCCAATGTGCTTTATGGATCAAAGGCAGATCGCACTCTGAAACAGAGTAATCAAGTAGGTCAAGGTGTAGTGGAAGAACTTTGGACCGGGTGAAACTATTTAGGAAACGCCTAAGCAAATGAGGGTGTCACATTATTTGTTTGTTGTGTAAGCAAATGTGAAGAGAGTTTTTTTTTAATAAATCTTGATGTAAAATTTTGTGTTTGGGTACAGAACACCGAGGATGTTGCTCCTTTAAGGGGATGGGGTATGTAACAACCCTTTTTTTCACCCCTCGTGTAAATATTATTATATGAATTGATCATGTAAATTGATGTAAATTATAAATGATGATTGAATTGAGAGTGGACATGAATTTAGAGTTTGGAAGGAGAAGCAGCTTGGGAATTGCTTTGGGAAATAGCTAAGCTAAGAAGTTAGATTTTAATCTCCACCTATATCCTTGTTGCATTAAAAATGAGTTTTATAAGCATTAACACTGGTATATGGGAACTTAAGAATCATGAGCCAATCCTGTGGGAAGTGTTGGCCCTGGTAAACATAGAAAAAAACAAATAGACAAGGAAAATGGATTCATGCACTATTTAAAGAGGAAGAGAGATGTAGAGTGAAGGAAAGAAAGTGCAGACAAATTTAAGAGTGCACGAGAAGACCCAAACATGGAGATGACACTGTAGCAAGAAAGACTACACAAGAGAAGTATGTGTGAAGCATTGGAGGAAGCTCAACGTAAGATCATGTGTGGAAGTTAGCTGAGGGACATTGAAGAAAGAAAAAGTTGTGGTGTTGAGAAGGTACAACCCCAATGGACTTTGGATTCCTTCTGACCAAGTGGAGGCACCAGGCACTCTAGGAATTCTCTTGGTGTTTTCATAGGTGGAGACCTTGAAGGTGTACTTTGGGTTCCCGTGAAAGCTATTAGGTGGAGACACTGTGTGCTCTGGAATCCTACCAGATTGCAAGTGGAGGCATTGTGGGCTTTGTATTCTTGTAGAAGAAATCAGGTGCAAACACCATAAGATCTATATTGTTGTGGTGATTGTTAGGTGGAGCACTGCATGTTATGGATTTCCTGAAGTGTTGTTTGGGTGGAGACACTTTTCTATCTAGACTCTTGGTTTTTAGGTGGAGGTATTGTGTGCTCTGGATTCCCATGTGTTGTGACTTGACTAATGTGAATTTCCCTTGAGCACTTCACTGCTCAGACTCTGAATCTGGCTCGGGGGTGGTTAGTTGCAAGAAGTGATAGTAGTGCAATTGGCCTATGATTGGGAGGATAGTTGTCATTTACCAGTCATTCGACTACTAAGATAATTTGCTTACTTGCATCTTTGTGCATGTTGGTGTAGTATGAATGACGAATAATGTTATTACATGATAATAAGTGTATCAACACTATCAATGAGGAAATGTATTGGTGTATGTAACATTATGATGATTATATGAATGATTTTCATGGTTGTAAGGGACTTGGGGATCCTTGTTATGCTATTATGCACCCCAATTGTTGAGTTACTTATATCCTTATGTCTGATTGTTTGACATGACTAGTTGACTGTCACTATTGTGATTTTCATTATATTATATGTATGAATATCTTAAACAACTGCTATGTAAGGTTGTAGAAGGCCTATGGTCAATATTGTGTATGGATGTTTAATAAATTCCATTAAATTGCTGTGGTGTACGTAAATCCATGAGTTGTATGATATAATGGAAACAAACTATGTGTCTTAGAACTAATGAACATTGTTTTTTAAGTGCCACTTATGACATACTAAGAGATTGTGTGGACTTCTGCTATGTATGATCGGCCACTATCCTTATTTCTAGTTGTAGTCTAATATTGAATCTTGCATTGCATGTTCCAGGACTGGCTATGAAAGGTCATTGAAGTCCTTGAGACTTCAAGTCTGGGTTCGTGGAGAATAGGATTGTATTAGGGCCAAACTAGGAAGGTGTGGAGTTAATGGAGCATGGGACAGGAAAATTCTCATTACTTATCATCGACTATTCATGACATGTTGTGTTGGGTGTCGAGATGTATTATGAAATGGGGTGCAATCGGCAGAAGGTGTGGGATGGGAAAAATGTCGTCACCTGCTACCAAGTTTACCATCACGTTATGGAGGTAAGGCATTGGTTCTTGAAAGTGTGGATGCATTGACTCTATTAGTGAAGGGCACGACATAAAACCCTCTTCATCCTTAAATCAGAAAGCATTTCTTTGCACGAAGGTACAGGATCTGGAAGGACCCTTAACATAGGCTAAGATGGCAAATTCTACGTGGGACACAGATGACATGTACATGTGACATGCTGAGATTGCCAACATGGCATGTTGATGGTGTGACATATGGAATGCAGATATAACCATTAGAAGGACTTAGTGGTTAGTTTTTGGGTGACACATGGCACCCTCAGGGGATGCCACATGGTAAGATGGCGTCACCTTGATGTCAGAAAGATGTAGTAGGGGTAGGTGACATGGAGGTTAGGCTGATGTGGCACCTAGGTGACACATGGCAATGGTTTTGTGGTGCAAGTTGGATTGGAAAACACCACACGGCACTAACGTGGTAGATGACATGGGTGAGTGATACATCATCACACACTGTAGATTCCTGACAATGTTTTACCTGTGCATTTCATCATTTGGGCACGAGTTGACGAAATATGTGAAGGAGACAGAATTCATAGGACGAAGACCATATTACCTGACGAAGATATTTGTGCTACATCACATACATTTAGAGAAGAAAACCCTTAGGGTGCGATGTGATGGTGTGGTGGTGTTATAACATGGCAAGCACCACGTTGGACCTCGTGTGAGGTGGCAGAGCCACGTTGGTGCCATGTGGCAAATCTTTGTTGATGTGGCAAGGTCAAGGTGCCCAAACTTTAAAGGTTGGATTGAGGAAAAAATTGTATCACCAGAAAGCTCTTGACGAGTTGAATGTGATGGAAGTATTCAAAGTGAGTTCCACAAAATTTGGGTGTGAATGAATTTTGTAACCCCATTTCCATAATGAGACCATGGAAGTTAGGTTAATTAAAAGTAACACCTCCCATTTAGCTAGGATTACTCCAAGAGGGTGGGAGGGAGTGTTACAATGTTGACCCTTTTCCCTGAGCCTCTATGATTCACTTGAAAGGGGCTGTCATGCGGAAAGATTCGTTAGTGCGGACACAACCGACCTCCCTAGAAGCCTAAGACTTTCTATTGACAAACAAGACAAATAAGAGCAATCCTTCACTAAATATGCCTTTACAATATGAGAAATCAAGTGTTTAGATCCTACCTGTAACCCAACGCTGTTGTAGTAGTCCAGCTTCATTGATCCGGATGAGCTCTTCCTTCTCTTCGAAACATGCATTCACTAACAATCAAACGATTAAATAGCACCTGAATATCACATAAAATAAAACATATTTAACATATAGACCAAGGAGTATATGAAACAACTCATAAATAACAAATTGTTGAGAAGAATGGACTTATTTGTATTAAAAGGTAACAAAAGGAACCATTACAACCTGAGCCTTGGTGTTGTGCAAGTCCCTCCCAGGGTCCACAAGAGTTCTTCTTTACTCTGATCAGCTCACCCACTTCCAAATGAAACAAGCAAAGATGGTAATCTCTCCTCACAAGCTTCTACAAGGAAGTCCTAATTCCAGCAGCATCTACCCTTAGGAATGTTCAGCTTTCAACCTCCCCTCCCTTTAGCCCAATGCCTGTATTTATAGTGCTCTAGAGGAAGTTATTCAGGTCCACCATCAATGGGATAAGCCCCTCTTTGGATGGGATAGCTCCCCTCTTGATGGGATAAGTTCCTCTTTGGTAGGGATACATGAACCATCTGGAGGCGCTTCATACACGTCAAACAAGCTTCTAGAAGACTCTAGAAATGACCACAAGTAACTTTTTTAAGATGAAACTCGCGCCTTTTGACCTTTACAGGGGTACGCACCCAGCCCTTTACATACAGAGCGTACAAGTACGCAGGTATTGTGAACTTGGGTTGCGTACACGCAGGTAAGGCTAAGAGAAACTGCGTACCAGAGATAATTGACTTTAAATGACTTTTCTCTCTTTCTTGAAGTTTGACATGAAGAGCAGAGGCATGAGACTTGCCAAGGAGGATAGTATGACAGTGGATGGAGCCATACTAACTGCAAATAGTCATGGTGACATTTTTTAGTGTAACAGATTGCCCCCTAAAGTGCGAAGCCTGTAGTAGATTAGGGTTTTTATATGATCTAGGAAGGGTGAAGTACTTTATCATTTCAAGGAGTATCTTGCAGAGGGCCCGGTCAGAACCTGCAAATATTCAACACAAAATACATATATAAGATGATATTATCGCTGAGGTAGGCATTCCTATACTCAGATTGAAAACTTTAACTAACTGACTATCTACTGCTCTGATACAGGAATGATTCTGCAGTACATCATAATCATAGACTTTTGTAGACACAGTATGGACGCAGCCATCTGTTTATAGTTGGTCTACTATATAATGAATACAAAACTCCTCGCAGCCTGGATGGTGGAAACTAGATCTAGGGTCTTGATTTCTACTTCCCGAACAGGTACGATTCTATCCATGCGAATAAATGAGTTGATGTCGAACATGGTAGAAACCACTTGATTACCAGTCAATGATGTAAACTGTTAACAAGCGTGAGAGAGACCACCAGTGATGTCAATGGTTCTCAAAGTACCCAGTACAATCCATGAGATGTGAATGAATGAGTTGATGTCGAACATTTCACGGAATCCTTCGATCGAAAGTCAATGATGTAAACTTTCGTCAAAGGCGAGAAACCTACCATTGATGCATACAGACTTCAAGGTACTGACGATTCCTAGGTCCTCTTTCTAGATAATGTGCTGATGTCGATAGAAAGCGACCCGTTGCAGGCAAGCCCACAACACGAAATCATAGATCAAGTTGAAGAAATGTAGCTGTAAGGACTGACTCAGGGATGGTCAAAATGGATGACGGGTATTTTGCAGATGAATGTTTATTGCAGAGACCTCTTGAACACATAACAACACGACAGATGGCTTGGTGACATTTGACCCAAAGTTAATACCCGGCTGAAAACTTTCAATGTGGTTTGATCAACTGTGAGGCAAAGGATTTCCCAACCCAGGTGAATGAAAAGTGTCGTGTTCAAGAGTGGTAATAAGGCTTCTTCTGAGACAAAGGATAACAAATAGGCTCATTTTTATCTCTTTTCCCCCACCATTTCTAGCAAGTACCTCTTTATTTTTAACAAGCTTGAGGAGGATAACATATGCTTGATTATAAGCTCATCCTTCGGATGAGTCCAACTTAGTTTTGATTCGAACCCTAAGAAGGAGTGGTCCGTTCCTGTTTGTAATCGAACAGGTCCTTTAATGTAAAATTTTAACGAGTCCAGTATAGGAGAAACTCGGCATTTTTCATTTTTAGAGAGTCTGAAAAAACTTAAGAAGACTCCAGGTTGAACTTTTTCGTAAAGTTGTGTCTCCCAAGCCCGAAAAAAGTATAAAATAATACTTGAGAGAACCGCTTGATCTTGCGACCAAGGAGTACTTTCATGATTAGTGTCTTTGACCTGAAAAGTAAAAAGCGATCAAGGACACGTCGTTTTATTTCCAGTATCGAATTTGAAACGACAAAAATCCGGCAATCTTTTCCTGTTTTTACGGTCAGAAAAGGGCTATAAGGGGATCGTCTTTTAATTCCGTTTTAACGAGTGTAAAAGAAACGCTCGGCAATCTTTTCATGTTTTAGGAGTCAGAAAAGGGCTTAAAAGATGACTCTGAGGTTTCACTTTTTCGTAAGTTTTAACGAGTTCGAAAAAATGATAAAAATGTACTCATGGTTTTCATTTTTTTTGTAAGTTTTAATGAGTTCGAAAAAATGATAAACATGTACTCATATGGCCGACTTTCAATTTAATTTACGAGCAGGAAACGACGGAAAGAACTCAGCATTTTCATTTGTTTTACGAGAATGAAAGATAGCAAAATAATCTCGGGATTTTCATGAGTTTAACGAGTCTTGAAAATAACCGAAATTGACTCAAGATAGGTTTCATTTTTACAAAAGCTTGAAACAGGAAAAACTATGCTTCAAAGTAGTTTCATTTTTCCACAAGCTTGAAACAGAGAGAAAATTGTGCTTGATGCCCCCTAAGCATAACTGCTAGAGCGCATGCCCCCCAGCTTCATTTCATTCAACCAGTTGGATGAAATGAAGGTTCAGTTACGAGATCATTTGAAAGACTCGACCTAAAACTGTAAGAAAATTATGCAAAACACTGAAATAACTAACCTAAATATACAACTTAACATTTATGAGATCTAGTCAATCTCTCGACTCAAGTAGAGGAGGATTTGTTTCATTTTTTAACGAGCTTGACACAGAAAAGAACTATGCTCGGATTCGGTTTCATGTTTACGCAATCTTGAAACGAAAAACTATGCTTGTTATAAGTTCACATGCCCCCAGCATAATGACGCAAAACGAGGTACATGCCCCCCAAGCTTCATTGCACTCAATGAGGTGGATGGAATGAAGCTTTGGAGTTGTTTCATTTTTTAGTGAGGTTGACATAGGAAAAGAACTATCCTCAAAACCCTTGTTTCATTTTTTAAACGAGCTTGACACAAGATAAGGAACTATGCTCATAACTACTCTCTACAATCTACCTACCAAAAAACTTTACTCTAAAAACCTTGATTCATTTTTTAATGAGCTTGACACAAGACAGGGAACTATGCTCTAAAATCCTTGATTCATTTTTTAATGAGCTTGACACAAGACAAGGAACTATGCTCAAGACTACTCTCTAAAATCTACCTACTTAACCTATCCTTATTTCATTTTTTAACGAGCTTGACACAAGACAAGGAACTATGCTCAAAAAGTTCGCATGCCCCCAGTATAATGATGCAAAACAAGGTACATGCCCCCCAAGTTTCATTGCATTCAACCAGATGGATGGAATGAAGGTTTACTTTCAATATTTACCTTGAAAAGGGAGTTGTTTCATTTTTAAGGAGGTTGACACAAGAAAAGAACTATCCTCATACCTTATTCATTTTTTAACGAGGTTGACTCAGTAACAGGAACTATCCTCAAAACCCTACTTTCTACAATCTACCTACATATCCTAAAATCTACCTGATTCATTTTTTAATGAGGTTGACCCAGTAAAATAACTATCCTCATGCTAGCCTGTTTCATTTTTTAACGAGGTTGATATAGGAAAAAACTATCCTCGTGAACACTGATTCATTTTTTAACGAGGTTGACACAGTAAAAGGAACTTTCCCCAATGGAGTCGCCATTTTGTCATGCGGAAAGAGTCGTTAGTGCAAACACAACTGTCCTCCCTAAAAGCCTAAGACTTTCTAGTGACAAACAAGACAAATAAGAGCAATCCTTCACTAAATATGCCTTTACAATATGAGAAATCAAGTGTTTAGATCCTGCCTGTAACCCAACGCTGTTGTAGTAGTCCAGCTTCGTTGATTCGGATGAGCTCTTCCTTCTCTTTGAAACCTGCATTCACTAACAATCAAACGATTAAATAGCACCTGAATATCACATAAAATAAAACATATTTAACATATAGACCAAGGAGTATATGAAACAACTCATAAATAACAAATTGTTGAGAAGAATGGACTTATTTGTATTAAAAGGTAACAAAAGGAACCATTACAACCTGAGCCTTGGTGTTGTGCAAGTCCCTCCCAGGGTCCACAAGAGTTCTCCTTTACTCTGATCAGCTCACCCACTTCCAAATGAAACAAGCAAAGATGGTAATCTCTCCTCACAAGCTTCTACAAGGAAGTCCTAATTCCAGCAGCATCTACACTTAGGAATGTTCAGCTTTCAACCTCCCCTCCCTTTGGCCCAATGCCTGTATTTATAGTGCTCTAGAGGAAGTTATTCAGGTCCACCATCAATGGGATAAGCCCCTCTTTGGATGGGATAGATCCCCTCTTGATGGGATAAGTTCCTCTTTGGTAGGGATACATGAACCATCTGGAGGCGCTTCATACACATCAAACAAGCTTCTAGAAGACTCTAGATATGACCACAAGTAACTTTTTTAAGATGAAACTCGCGCCTTTTGACCTTTACAGGGGTACGCACCCACCCCTTTACATACAGAGCGTACAAGTACGTAGGTATTGTGAACTTGGGTTGCGTACACGCAGGTAAGGCTAAGAGAAACTGCGTACCAGAGATAATTGACTTTAAATGACTTTTCTCTCTTTCTTGAAGTTTGACATGAAGAGCAGAGGCATGAGACTTGCCAAGGAGGATAGTATGACAGTGGATGGAGCCATACTAGCTGCAAATAGTCATGGTGACATTTTTTAGTGTAACAGGGGCTACTTCTAGTGATGGGGATTCTTTGGCTTCATTTGCATGTGTTTCTATAATCCCCGCTTCGTGGAATTTGTGAGGAAAGACTTTCGATTGCCTCAAATTCGCTTTAAGTTTGTTGATTATTACCATAAAGTCAATTAACACTGAATTTTGTTATTTTAATTGTTTTTAGCAACTATCTAAGATTTCAAATAAATTTATTTGACTTAATATTCTATTGAATGTACTAGTTTTCTCTTTTTTGCATATTAAATATGTTCAAATTTTCATAAAAAAGTAAAAGAAAAAGGTGTAGTCTAACTTATAGATGAAATAGCCTTTTTCACGGTAAGTCACCAAAATCCGGCAATACAATTGAAAGAATTTTGGTTGTTTAAAATGTATTTTTTAATGCATAAATGGATTCAACACCATGAAAAACCCCTGGGGCACTCGAATTATGGAGATTAAACAATTTAAACTCAAGTTTTTAAAAATCTCTATCGGATTTTGATTAAAATTAACCGAGAAAAATGTCGTGAAAAAAAATCATTTCCGCTATAAATTAGACTACGCAAAAATTATTTGTCTTTTTCTTTCTATTATTTAATTATATTTTATATTAATATTAATATTATCTTTTTATGCCCCAGATGCGGGTGTTTTGAGGCGCATTCACTGCGATGGGACTGGAGTGGTCGGAGCCGAGACGCCACCTGCCAGCCATGTACAGAGGACTGAAAGCCATGTGGAGGGAGGATCATCCGCAGGTGGGATATACAGAATGTAAGGGAATGTCTGAGGTTAACATTAATTCGTCGTCCCTCCTCGCATGCGCTGACTGTTATCGGCTCTCGGCTCCCATGAATGCCATAGTTATGGCGGGAGGGTCTCGAGGCAGAGGAAAATGTTTAATAGCCAATTTCCGCCATGGTTACACTCTGTTGTTTCTTGTGTTGTGTTGGATGGTTGCGGGTGCTGCGAGTGCGAAGTCTCCGTGGTGGTCGGGCTCTGGCTCTACTTCACCATCCTCCGTTGTGGCTTTGGGCACCCGTCCGCAGGCCTGTGTGTTTAGTCCGCGTTGCACCTCTCCGGTTGTTTGTTCTGTTAACATTCACGGTGCTGTCATGCCTCGGCTCCGCCAAAGGATGCTCAGCCGCAGAGGCTCAGTGAGGGGCGCTCCTTCTCGCCCTTCCTCCAGTGACGCCGCCTCGAGTCAGGACCCTCGCTCACGCAGTGGAAGAGGGGGCATTCTGAGGCCCAGCCAATTTCTCGAACCCAGCTCCCCAGGCTCTTCGTCTTCGCCCTCCTTCGGCTCAGCTATCTTCACCTTCAACTGTTCCCTGAATCGCCCACGGATCACTGCACATGTTTCTGTCCTCTTTCTAGAGGAAGCCCAAGAAGAGGGCGATCCCAGTGCTCCGATGCCAATTGCAGAGGAAGCCCATGAAGAGGGCGATCCCAGTGCTCCGATGCCAATTGCAGGTTCACCGCGAGAGATGGAACCGCCGGCCAGCATTGTCAATGTAACTCCAATGGCGCCTGTTCCTCCGGTCATGCACGAAAATGAGGCGACTCAAGCTCAGGACCTGGCTGAAGGGGGTTGGTGCAGGATCGTGGAGGAGATACCAGATGTTTAATCAAGCTTTGCAGCTTCTTAACAGGTTTTGCGGCCTAGTTGAGAGGGCTTTTTTGTTAAATGTGTCGAACTTAGTTTCTACTATCGTGTCGAGGTCAATCTTTTGTTTCTGTTGTGTTTTCTCGCTGTTTGTGTTCCTCTGGATCCCCTGCGTGGGACTGCAAAACAAAGTCTCGTCCAATTTCTTAGTTTTGGACACTTTCTGTTTCAAACGGCCTTCCTCTCAGGCTAGCTGGCTCACTATGCTCACCATGTTGTAATTTTACTCTTTTACTGTGAATAATAGTATAGTCTTATTTAGAAAAAAAAAAAAATTATCTTTTTATGTTTATATACATAAATATTTATATTTATATATATATATAGACACTAATTAATATATATATATATATATATATATAATTTTAATTTTAATTTTAATATTTTAAAATAAATAAACCAATTAAAACAAATAACAACATTATTATACTAAGCAAAGCATTCCTTCAACTACCTTATCCAAAATGATTATATATCGCTGTGTTACATTTTAATTATTTAATTGTTTGTAAAATGTACCGGTTTTATCAATATATATTTATTTACACCACACACCATTAAAAAAAAATTAATGGTATCAAATTCTTGCCAAAATAGGAAATTCTATGTTATAAAATCCTTTAGGTATCTCGTATTACCATATCTCTTTCCCACTAGGGTCAATTATGTGTAGCATAATGGGATGGCTCCACTATTTTGTTTTGTTATGATGTAATGTTCAACACACTTTTGCTTTCATATTCATGACATTTGCACTTCCTTTTACATGGTGATGTGCAATGATCCTTATGGCCATGTGAAATGATTAGGACGTTGGCCCTATAACACATGTCAGTAGTCAATAGTCAAAGCAGAGATGAGGAGAATTTATATTTGTTGTCACCCCCTCCTGCGACATCACGCGGATGCACTTTTTATTTCACTGTCATGGTATGTAAGGCAAATTTACAAGGCAGAAGAACCTTCAAATTCGTTCTAAAGCAGTGAAAAAAGTACTAGCGTTCTAAAATAAAATAATTAGTGAATATGAAGAAGTAAATATTGTTACTATGTAATTAATTTTTTTGTTAACTAAACATGTGATTGGTTTTATTCCATATTTAAATTTAAATAACGATTAAGAATATTTGCCATCCGGTAAGGGGTCATAGGTCATAGATTCAAATTTAAATGGGTTAGAGTAGGTAAATTTTCATAGATTTTAGTGGTAAAATCATTATATGGAGGCATGATCCACGAGTATTTTTTCAAGTCAATCAGATCTATGAAGTCTTGCTACCTTTACTAAAGGGTGCAGGTTTCATTAATTTAATTTAAGTAAAATTTATATAATTAAAAGATAGGGATTTGATTTTCTCGTTGAAACAGGGATTTATTTAGGAAATGGGGAATTATTTCCTAATTGACGTGTAATGTACTATTTGGAGAGATTAGTTGAGTTAGAGATTTTAGGATTTGATTTGATATTTTCCTTGTATTGGAGATAAGGTCCATCTTTAGTGGATCTTAACATACCATCATTGTTGTACATAATTGATCTTTGTGAATGAGATAGATAGAAGAGAATAGATAATAGGAGATAGCCAAGAGAGGCTAAAGGGCCAAGAGAGATCCGAGAAGAAGAGTGGAGAGGGATATGCAAAGAAAAGCCCATAAATTGTGTAAATCATACCATATTGTATAGATTTTATGCTAATAGAAATTTCATGAGTTTCCTCCATCGTGTGTTTTCTTGATCTTTAAGTTTTGAGTTAACATGTGTTTGAACTCTATGGTTCATTGTTAAGTCTGTGAAAATCAAGTTTTATGTGTTGATGTGAATTCAAGACTGTGTGTAGGCGGTTGTGTCCTCTACAAGTAGAGGTATGCATGAAGAGTATGCAATTAGAGGATTTCAAATCAGATGTATGGACGAACCAAAGTGACGGCGAACAGGGGTAAGTTAGTCAACTATGGTGAAATTAGAATTTGGCCTTTGACAGAGCCGAGAACGATAATGAAGGACTTAGTAATGAAAAACTTGTGTAAAGTCCCCATCTATTGTAGTTGAAATTCCTGTCAGTTGTCATTGAATATTTTCATTGGAGTCAAGGTTCCACCCTTGTAAGGTTCTAACTAGGTTTATGTATTTTGCAGTTGAATCCTTTGTATTTGGAAATCTGGTTATTCAGGTTGAACTGTTATGTAGACATTAGACTCAAGCCAAAACTCGCACTGGAGAGAGTGCACAAGTTTCGAGACAGTATGGACCCCACATTTGGTTTAGGGTAAGCACATATGGGATCGAACAAAGTCATTTGGCCTCAAGCCATCCAACCCTCTAAAGGGTTTAATGCTTCAAGAGACCCCCATATGGACGGATTGTCGGATCGTTGAAACACATTCGAGTCGTAGAACATTCAATAGTCAAAGAGAGTGTGATGTCGAGTGAAGCGCAGATCACTAGAGCGTGGACCTCGCAAGTGTTGGGAAGTGTGTAATGGAGTTATCTAGGTGGAGTGACAAATATTTGGGTGGGGTAAAGGACATCTACAATGTGTAGAAGTTATCAAGACTTGTTGAAGGTTAAAGGCTTGTGGAACATCCAGATCGCTAGATAGTGGATGGACAAGGGTGTTATATCTGGTTGTAAATGTATCTGGGGCATAGTAGAAGGAAGTACATTCAAATCCATTTGGACCTTAGATGACTAGATTAATTAAAGTGCTAAGAGTTAAAGTATGAGGCTTACGCATGATATTTTTCATTAACGATAGTTTTTTTTTGTGGTTCCTATGGGAACTATGAAGCGCTAACAATGTTGTGTTGTGGGTATTTGGGACAACATTGTGTTGAAACGAGACCAATGGGAATTTAAAATATCCCACAACAATATCAAAGACCATGAGTGAATAGGATTCGATCTGAAATGATTAAGACATTGTTCTTAGGGGAGAGAGGATGCCCTAGTTGGCATAAAGGCAAGTCCCTTATCCCATAAACAAAAAATTATTATAAACCAATTTGGCATTTGACTTGACGATAACCTTAAAAATAAATTATTTTTATAATATATAATTATAAAATTACTATAATTTGTTATAATTGAATTTTTTTCAAAACTTTATAAACTAATATCCATCAATAACATACCATTCAATTAGCAAAGGCGCAAGATCTCCGTACATAAAACCATCACTTTTAACTATCTTTTCTAATATAGCATGGTAATAAAAATTAAATTAATAATTGTTCTTAAAGGTGTAAAGACATGTCGTTAAAAGTGTAATTGTATGTTCACGTTATAAACAAATGTATAATAATATTAAAATTGCAATTAAAAAAATAATATATCTTTAATAAAATGATTATAAATAAAAGTAAAATTACATTTAAAAGTGTAATTTTTTTATCAATAACTTATATATTATAAAAATATGTTATTCAAAATAAATTATAATTATCTTTATGTATGATATGAAATGGATCATTATAATGTTTGTCATCCATCTCAATGTTTTTAGAGTGAAAAAAATGGAGGAATAAGCTCACACAACCCAGTTTGGAAAATTGGGGTCTGAAAACTTCTGAGAGCATTTTAAGGCATAAAATGACGTTTTTCGGGAGTAACACTTTTTTATTTTAGTACAACACTTTTTTTCATATTCTACACATAGAGAACTTTCCAACGACTCAAAAATCACCTTAATCAGAGCCTGTATGAAAAAGTTATGTCACTTGGAATTTCAACTTTTTATTTTTGCTACCATAATTTGAGATGATGCCAAACCAACCCCCATTATTCATGGAAAATGGACTAGCCATGTGATTATCAGGAAGAAGACTATAGAATATTCTATATTGTAAGTTTGTCTAAGGGTTGAGGTATTCAAGCCCAACCACTAATATGCTATAGGGTTGTGTTATAATTGTGCCACTAGGAGGAAAAGGGGTGCCATTCTTTTCAAGTGCATTTGTTCCATAGATGAGAAAAATAGTCGATATAGATGTAGAAATTCGTTGTAGATTCAAATTGCAGATTGTAATATGCTAAAACAATTGACTTGAATCTACTCTACTCATCAACGAAAACAATAATTGATCGATCAAATCACGAAGCATAAAAGAGAAAGAATTCAATCACACATAACACAATAATTTTTTGGGGAAAGCCATAGCTAAAAACCCCTGCCATCTATATATTTCATTAATCAGAAAATATGAGAAGATTACAATGCTTTTCTCAAACCCGATCAAGCTCTACACAATATCAATTTGTCTCACTACTTCACAAACAAGCTTCGGCCAATACTTAGCCAAATATGTTGTCTTCCACAGTTCTATTTCCTTGCGTTGTTTCTTAGGGAATTAGCTTGCATTTAATTGGGAAATTCCTCATCCATAACTGCGCAATCCATCAATATGCCTTCCTCTAATTGCATGCAACATCGGTTTAATTTAGATTATTTTACAACTGATAGTACACGGTCCCTGAACTCTAATCTCAACTGGGTCTATCTTTGAGCTGGCATGCATGAGTTAATTATGAGTGAATCTTCAGTTTACCGGTTGAGCAGTGATGGTTACACCCCACTACTACAGGTTACACCCCACTACTGGATCTCCCACTAATACCTCCATCAGTTGCAACTAGTTTAACTGAATTAACTCAGTTAAACTGAATTAAATAATTACAACTCAAAAGAACTCAACCAGGGCCCCTAAAATTTAGAAACCACTATACATGACTCTAGATAGACTCCCAACTCAAATTAACTGAATCAACTATGTTAAATTAACTTAGTTAACTACTACAAGTTGCTATGAGAATTAGAATTAGAATTTAATTCCTAATTTAATTCAAGGACAAAATTAAATTAGGATTTACTTGTTGCATTTTTCAACACTCCCTCTCAATAAGAAAGGGATTATCTGCTACCCCGATCCTTCCTATGTGAAACTCGAATCTTCACCTTGACAATGCCTTTGTCAAAATATTTGCATCATGCTCCTCTGTAGGAATGTACTCCAACGACATGATTCTCCTTTGCACACAATCTTGTAGATGGTGATATTGGATGTCGATATGCTTGGACCAATCATGAAAAACTAGATTCTCACATATTTTGATACAACTATGATTGTCACAGTAAAATATTGTAGGATCCATCTACTGACCAAATAAACCAACAAGGATCTTCCTCATCCATATAGCCTAACTAACAAGTTGCTTGACTAATATCCATGTGCTCTACTTCTGTTGAACTGGGTGAAACTGATCTATGCTTCTTGTTATACCAAGAAATTATTGTTGAGCCAATACTAAAGATTCCGCCTGATGCGCTCTTTTTTTCGAATGGACTCCCTGCCCAATCTGCATTTGTGAAGCCTTGAAGTTTCACTCCCTTTATATGTTTGTACCAAAAACCAAACTGATTGGTGCCTTTGAGGTATCTCAAGACATGTTTAGCTTCCTTCCAATAAATTTTGGTTGGCTTAACCATGGCTTGACTAAGCCAATTAACTGCAAAACACATGTTCGGTCGTGTGTTCACCAAATAAATAAGTGAACCCACAAGTTGTCTATGAATAGTAGCCTCCACTACTTCACCTAAAGTAGTATGCTCCTTCCTCCAGTTACCTACTAAAGGAGTCTCCATGGGTTTGTTGCTCTCCATGTGGAACTTCTTCAGTATCTCATTGGCATACCTTCCCTCAGAGACAAACAATTCCCCATATCCTTGTCATACTTCCATACTAAGAAATTAATGCATGAGCCCCGGGTCCTTCATCTCAAATTGTCTTGCAATATCCTCTGAGAAAGATTTTATTAGCTTCTCATCTGTTAGTATCAAATCAACGACATATAATATTATAATCAACAATTTACCTTCAACCACAATATGGTAAAGGTTCGCATATGCTTCACTTTTGGTGAAGCCCAACCCAGGGAAATAATTATAAATTCTGGTGTATCAAGCACGGGGTGCTTGTTTCAGTCCATACAATGCCTTGAATCTGCACACATGCGACTCTCTATTGAAGGTCTCAAATCCTTTTGGATGCTCAATAGACACCTCTTCTTCAATCATGTCATTTAGGAACGTTGTCTTCATATCCATTTGATGTATCTTCCATCCCATATGCGTTGAAAGTGCTAGAATAGATTTGATTGAAGAGTACCTTGCTACTGGAGAAAAGGACACATCGTAATCAATTCCCTCCACTTGAGAGAACCCTCTCGCCACAAATATGGCCTTGTGTTTAGCCACACTCATGTCTGTTTCTTGCTTTACCTTGTAAATCCATCTGGAACTCACAAGTGACTTGAATGTTGGTCTTGGGACCACTTCCAAAACATTGTTTCTGATAATGAAGTCATACCTCAATAATGGCATCAACCCATACGTATTGTTGCACTACTTCCTCGAATGAGGATGGCTCAACCTCTACACTTCCTCTCATCAGAGCTATGTAGCCAGTGTACCAATATGGTGACCTCATCTGCCTGCGTTGTGATATGGGTGCTCCTACATTCTCTCTAGCATCATGCATCAATCTGTCACCCACACTGGTGTGCTTCCTTCCATCTTTGGAAGTCTCTGCATGAGTGGGTGCTTCTAATCTCTACTCCTTTGCATGTGGTTTCTCGACATCATCTTGAGGTTCCTCCTTTCGAGCTAAAAGCTCCTCATCTACATGTAATTGAAGCTCCCTTTCAAGGGAACATCTCATGGCCTTCTCTTCATCAAACTTCACATCTCTACAAATCATTGTCATCCTATTGGATGGTAGGTACATCTGATAATTGTGAGGGGTATCAGTGTACCCCACAAATATACCCAACTCAATTGTTGGCTCTAGATTTTTCCATGCATCCTTGGTAACATGACAATAGACTGATGAACCAAAGATCTTGAAGTGTGCCATGTCTTGTTTCTTACCTAAAAAATCTTCTTCTGGTGTACTCATCCTGAGAATTCGATGAGGGATTCTATTATGCAAATAAACAGTTGTGTTGCATGCTTCAGCCCACAAGTTCAACGGTAGGCCTTAATCATGTAACATCACCCGTTTTGCTCCCACAATACTTATGTTCTTCCTTTCAGCCACTCCATTTTGTTGTGGGTTATGAGGTGTTATTAATTCTCGTTAAATGCCTTCTCATGCAAATAATTTTTTGAATTCATTTGACACATATTCTTCACCATTATTGCTTCTGAGAGCTTTAACTTTCCTTCCAATATCTTTCTCGACAAGTGCTTTAAATTCAAAAAAATTAGCGAACGTCTCATCTTTCTTCTGCATGAAGAAAATCCAACACTTACGAGAAAATTCATCAACAAATATTACATAATACTTGTGCTTGGCCATGGATGTTGTTGAGAATGGTCCACACACATCTAAGTGAACTCGATCAAGGATTACTTGCACTCAATTGTCTTTATCATGAAACTAATCTTTGTTGTACTTCCCTAATGTACACCCTTTTCATGTGTCTCTCTGCTCTAGTGTACCATTGGGACATCATGTATAAATTCGTTGCATGATCTTCAAATCTCTATGGTGCAAGTGACTCAATCTTCTATGCCACACCTCACCAATGTATCGACTTTGCACCTTCTCTACTTTTGTGCTCAAAGCAGCACAGTATTCTACATCCAATTTGTAGAGGTTCTTCACCTATACCCTGATCTGCTTCACATATCCTGAGGCTATGTGATGAAGGAAATCATTTGCCTTGCTAAATATCACATCGTAGCCACAACCCCCCAACATGGCAATTGAAACCAAATTCTTCTTTAAACCCGGAACATACATGACATATTTTAATGTGAGAGGAGAACCAGACTCCCCGTGAAATGTAACAGTATCGATTATGGTCGCATTATACCTCCCATCATCTCCCATATCAATGTGCATCTAGAGATCTTTCTCCTCCAAGTCACTGAAGAACTCTTGTTTCCAGTCATATGGAATGAGGCTCCACTATCCAGGTACCAAACACTACTCATCACCGATGTCACCATGCAAGCGATGAGGGTGAAATTCAATTCAAATCGTGAAGAAAGATCTTCACTTGTCACTCCTCCTGAGGGTTCATTACTGACATTCTTGAGCAGACACTTTGTGGCATAGTGTCCTAGCTTTTGATAGTGAAAACATTTAATCTTCAACATGTCCTTATTCTTTCTGCCCTGACTGGAATCTGATTTGGAATGGGATGACTTCCCCTTCCCTTTCTTCACCTTTTCAGCTAAGGCACAATTCTCCTTATCATTGTGCTTTGATAAGGATCCATCCTTGGTGTTCCGCTGAATCTCTTCTTTTACCAAGTCGGACCACAATCGCTCTCACTTTGGTAGCTTCTCCCTCCCATTAACTGAGTCTTGGTAGCTGTTCCAGCTCATGGGAAGTCCTCGAAGTCGTAGGCTCACCAGATCGTCTTCAGCAACTATATCATCGACGCTTCCAAGATCATCCCGACATTGGGTGAATTTGGTCAAGTACTTCGGTATTGTTTCGCCCTTCTCCATGTTGATATTTCTGAGCTTGTCCTTCAGTGCCAGCTTCATGTGGTCACTGTTGTTTTGAAACAGGTTCGTCAAGGCCTTCCACATTACAAATGGAGTTTCCTTACAGTGGAGGTTCGAGACAATATGATCTCGAATTCCTTCTAGGATAATCCTTCTTGCCTCTTCCACACACTTTCTCCACTTTGCCAGATCCTGAGCATCAGTTGGCCTAGGAATATATTTTTCTATGAATTCCTTAAGCTCATTGTCTTCCAACATTGCCTCCATCCTATCCTTCCAAGCAATATAGTTCGAACTACCGTCAAGGGAATATTCGAGTCTCAATCCGTAGAATGACATCCTGCTAGCTCTAAAGTATGATACTGCAAATTCTATTTCTCCTACAAAATGCAAACTCATATTCTCCTCTTCTATAATGATTTTAGCTCTAATAACATGTAGAAATTCCTTGTATATTCAAACTACAAATTGTAATATGCTAAAACAATTGACTTTAATCTACTTTATTCATAAGCGGAAACAATAATTGATCGATGAAATCACAAAGCATAAAAGAAAAAGAATTCAATCACACATAACACAATAATTTTATGTAGAAAGCCACAACTATAAACCCCTGCTATCTGTATATTTCATTAATCAGAAAATATGAGAAGATTACAATACTTTTCTCACGCCCGAGCAACCTCTGCACAATCTCAATTTGTGTCACTGCTTCACAAATCTGCTCCATCCAATACTTAGCCAAATTTGCTTCCTTCCAAGCTCTTATTTCCTTGCGCAGTTTCGTAGGGAATTAGCCCGTATTTAATTGGGAAATTCCTCATCCATAATTGTGCAATCTATCAATAGGCCTTCCTCTAGTTGCATGCACCATCGGTGTAATTTATATGATTTTACAACTGATAGTACATTGTCCCTAAACTCTAATCTCAACAAGGTCTTTCTCTGATATGACATGCATGAGTTAATTATGAGTGAATTTTTAGTTGACTGGTTGAGAAGTATTGGTTACACCCCACTTATGCATGTTACACCCCACTACTAGATATCCCATTAATTCCCCCATAAGTTGGAACTCAGTTTAACTAAATTTAACTCAGCTAAACTAAATTAAATAATTACAACTCAAAAGAACTCAACTTGGGCCCATAAAATTTAGAAACCACTCTACGTGAATCTATATAGACTCCCAACTTGAATTAATTGAGTCAACTAAGTCAAATTTACTTAGTTAACTACTACAAGTTTTTATGAGAATTACAATTTAATTCAAGGACAAAATTAAATTAAGATTTTCTTGTGCATTTTTCAACAAGAGATAGGGGATAGAGAACACAAAGAGGATTTGTGCACTGTGGTAGGAAATGGACAACATGACATACTTCTTTGTACTCACAACCATTTTCTATTTAGATAAATATAGCAGGGATACCTCACCATCCATCTCGGTTTTCTCCCAAAAGGGTTTCCCAGGTTATCTTGTGTCAAATTGTAGTTTGTGAGTTTTTATTTCTCTATTCTATATTTTCTACATAATTTTAATTTTCATGCATATTTTTGTGGGGTGTGTGTTCTATTCTTTCCACAACTACCCTGGACGGAACGTTTGGACCCTATATTAGGTGAGCGGACATACCTATGGTTTTGTGCATGGATTTCACACATGGTTTTGGGCAGGATATTTTTCTATCCATGGTATTTTGTAGATCCGGTCAAGGGAACTATGGTTATGTTCTAATCCAGGGTTAATGGATTGGGGTTTATGGATGCTTTGGCATGTATATATATGTATTGTAACATTGAAATGAATATAATGAAAAATCAATCCGATAGTCCCGGTTTTTGGATCCAGGGGGGAAAATTTGTGTATATTTGTTTTATGTTTTATGCTCTCGCCATTGTTTATTTTCTTCTTTTAAGAATTTGTTTGCAGGTGATTTTTTGTATGAGGTTAAAGCCTACATTTGGTATCATAGTTGTTTTGGCTTCAAGGGGGCGCGCCTTTGCTATTGGTGGGTTTTGCTCGGGCATGTGGTAGACCCTGTTTAGTGGGAGATCTACAGGATTGATTCTTGTGGTGAAAGAAGATGGTAAGTAGAGGAAAGCTAGAAATCGAGAATTTTATGGTCAAATTTTGAGTTGTGGAAAATCAAGATGGAGGATCTGCTAGTGGATAAAGTTCAGTGGATCGCGGTAGATCTGGGTACTAAACCAGCAGCAATGTCAGCTAAAGGTTGGGCGAAGTTGGATCGGAAGGCAAAGATCACAATATGATTATGTGTCTCAGATTCAGTATTGATGAATGTATCAGGGGAAGCTTTGGCAAAGGCTTTGTGGGACAAGTTAGGAACTTTGTACCAATCTAAGTCTCTAGTGAATAAATTATTCCTACGGAAAAAGTTGTATAACCTGGGGATGAAATATCGAGACACGGTGACAGAGCATCTGAACGCCTTTAATATTGTGGTAAGCCAGTTATTATCTATTGATATTAAAATTTTAGATGAAGATAAGTGCATCATTTTATTGTGTTCTCTACTAGATTCATGGGATAGTCTGGTTGTTGCAATAGGTAGCAATGCAACTGCTTTTCAGTTTGATGAAATAATCTCATCCTTGTTGTCAGAGGAGATGAGACGGAAAAATATGGAGGGCCAGAATGGTGATGCCTTGTCTGTACGAGGACGGTCCAGAATAGAAACAAAAATAAGTCCTCGAGTGGGAGATCTAAATCTAGAGGGAGATCTAAATCTCCAAGAAAACCTGTAAAGGTGTGTTGGAAATGCAGAAAGGAAAGTCACTTCAAAATGGACTGTAAATATAAAGCTCCTAAGAAAGGAAAGGGATCTGATGATGCTCCTTCTAAAGAGGAAAAAACCACCTCAGATGAAAGTGGGGATGTGTACTTGGCTTCTTCTTCAAGTACACATTTAGATCATGAGGCATGGTTGATTGATAGGTGCATCCTTTCACTTCACTCCCCATAGGGAGTGGTTCTGCGAGTATGAGAAATATGATGGTGGTCATGTCTTCTAAGGGGATGACCGGAAATCTAGAATCGTTGGTCATGGAAAAGTCAAGTTGAAGTTGCACGGTTGAAGGGTTAGAACACTTCTGTGTGTTCTGCATATTCCTGCATTGGCCAAAAATCTGATTTTTGTAAGCATGTTGGATGATGCAGGTGTAAAAATAGTGTTCAAGAAAGATAACTGCAAGATGGTTCGGGGATCACTGGTATTGTTGCAAGGAGTTTAGATTGGAACTCTATACAAGATTCAGGGTAGCACTATTATTGATGGGTGTAACAATTTTGTGGTTCCTGAAAGCGAAGCAGAAAATCTAGTGGTCTCTAGATAAAAGACCATGTTATGGCATCAAAGGCTTGGAAATGTTGGAGAGAAGGACCTTTTAATACTTCATGGTAATGCTATTGTAGAAGATATGTCTAATTTCTCTCTGTATTTTGATTTCTATGAAAATTGTGTATATGGGAAGCAGAATCGGGTGAGTTTCTCTCTGGTGCTAAGAGGGTGAAACAGATATTAGAGCTTGTGCACAGTAATGTGTTTGGACCTGTGTCGGTTCCGTCACTAGGTAATTCTGTGTACTATGTATCATTTATAGATGAATTCACAAGGAATACATGGATATATTTTCTTAGGAATAAATCTGAAGTCTTTGACAGGTTTAAAGAATTTAAGGCTCTCGTCGAAAACCAGATAAAGGTGTTGAGGACAGATAAAGGTGGAGAGTTTTGCAAGAAGGAATTTGAAGATTTTTGTAAGAAGTATGGTATAGCACGACAGAAGACTACCCTATACACACCTCAGCAAAATGGAGTTGCAGAAAGAATGAACAGGACGTTGATGGAAAAGGCAAGAAGCATGCTCAGTGGTTTCAGTTTAGGATAGGAATTATGGGCAGAGGTGGTGGAGACTGCATGTTACCTGATCAACAAATCACCTTCATTAGCGTTGGAGGATAAGACTCCATAAGAGGTATGGACTGGTAAGAAACCTTCTCTTTCGCATCTGAGGGTATTTGGATGTGATGCATATGTACATGTTCCAAAGGAGAAAGGAACAAAATTGGATAGTAAATCTGGAAGGTGCATCTTTATTGGGTATAAGAATGGTATAAAAGGTTATAAGATTTGGAACCCAAAAACAAGGAAGATTGTATATAGATGAGATGCGGTGTTTAGAGAGGTGAAAGATGTTATTAAACATGAAGTCCTAATAAAGGAACCTAAGAAGACAGAGTTTGAGCTAAAGGAGGAAGAATCAGACTCTACAACAGAAGAGGAATCAGAAGATGAAGAGCCATAAACTCCAGCCGTGAGAAGATCAGTTCGAGAAAGAAGGAAACCAAAAAGGTATATTCCATATTCTTTATGTTCAAATTTTTCTTCATCTATCACTGATGGTGGTCCCATAACTATGAGGGAAGCAGTAGATTCAGAGGATGGAAAACTCTAGAAAGAGGCCATGGTTGATGAAATGGCATCTTTGCACAAAAATGAGGCTTGGGATCTAGTGGAGTTGTTGGATGGAAGGAAACCCATTGGGAGAAAATGGGTGTTTAGGAAGAAGATGAATGCAAAAGGAAAGGTGGAGAAATAAAAAGATCGGTTGGTAGCAAAATGTTATTCCCAGGTGCCGAGAATTTATTTTGGTGATATTTTTTCTCTTGTTGCCAAGGTAGCTTCTATTAGATTACTTTTATCTGTTACTGTTGCTTTTGATTTTGTGGTAGAACAGATGGATGTGAAGATAGCATTTCTTCACGAGGATCTGGAAGAAGAGATATACATGAAGCAACCTAAAGGCTTTGCGGTAAAGGGTAAGAAAGAACTGGTATGCAGGTTAAAAAAGTCTTTGTATGGGTTAAAACAGTCACCAAGGATGTGGTATCAGAAATTTGATACATATATACGAGGACTTGGCTTCACCAGAAGTAAAGCAAATCATTGTGTGTATTTTAAATTAATTGGTGACCGTGTTATTTATTTCGTATTGTATGTGGATGATATGTTGCAGGTTGGAAATGACAAAGAAATTGTCCATGATTTGAAGAGCCAATTGTCCTCCAAATTCGACATGAAATATCTTAGTGTTGCAAACTATATTTTGGGCATGAAAATTAAACGAGATAGGGAAAAGAGGAAGCTCTGGTTAAACCAGAGGAAGTATGTTGAGACAATATTGTGGAGGTTTAATATGCAGGATAGTAAACTGGTGAAGGTTCCTATTCTTGTAGGTGTAAATTTATTTGTTGAACAGTGTCCCAAGACACAAGAAGAGGAAGAGGACATGTCTCGTTTTTCATATGCAAGTGCTCGGTAGCCTGATGTATGCAATGGTTTATACTAGACCAGACATTGCACATGCAGTGGGAGTATTGAGCAGGTTTATGTCAAAACCAAGGAAGGAGCATTGGACAACAGTGAAGCGGGTTTTCAGGTATTTGTGTGGCACTAGCGATTATGGTTTGTGTTACCAAGGAAGACCAGGATTGGATAGAGTTTTGGACATATGTGGCTTTGTTGATGCAGATTGGGTTGGAGATCCGGATCAAAGAAGATCTACAAGTGGGTATGTGTTTAACCTATTTTGAGGTGCAGCCAGTTGGATGAGTAAGGGACGGTCTGTAGTGGCACTTTCAACTATAGAGGCAGAATACATGGCAGCCATTCATGCAAGAAAGGAATCGGTTTGGTTGCAGAGATTGTGTTCAAGTATGGGGTTAATACATTGAGCTATAAGGATAGACTTTGACAGCAAAAGTGCATTTTCTTTGCAAAGAACCCTGCTTATCATTCAAAGACAAATCACATTGATGTTCAGTATCACTTTGTGAGGGATATGGTTGAGGATAAAAAGGTGTCGCTAGTAAAGGTGGACACTTTAAAGAATACTACAGATGCATTGATAAATTTTGTGAGCACTGAGAAGCTCTCTTGGTGTAGAGAAATAATGGGTGTTGTAGGGCTGGACCAATAACTAATCTCTCCTATGGCCCCTTGTGGAAAGAAAATAAGAAGTGGGAGAATTTTGGGTGTGTGTTATATTCTTTCCATGACAACCCCACGCGTGGGAGGGGTCACGGGGGCGGCTAGAGATCCCCTTGTACATTGTGTCGTGTGCAGCAAGGGAGTGGTAGATCTAGGCACGAGGTCTAGAGCAACACCCTAAGAAACATTTTTGGACCTATATTAGGTGGGCATACCTACCTATGGTTTTGTGCATGGATTTCGCACATGGTTTTGGGCTTGATGGTTTTCTATCCATGGTATTTTGTAGATCCGGTCAAGGGAACTATGGCGATGTTCTAATCCAAGGTTAATGGATTGGCGTTTATGGATGCTTTGGCATGT
Source organism: Pinus tabuliformis (assembly GCA_031772625.1). Classification (NCBI taxonomy): domain Eukaryota; kingdom Viridiplantae; phylum Streptophyta; class Pinopsida; order Pinales; family Pinaceae; genus Pinus; species Pinus tabuliformis. Next base: position 763,180,813 of record CM062805.1, read on the forward strand.
ATATATATGTATTGTAACATTGAAAGGAATATAATGAAAAATCAATTTGGTAGTCTCGATTTTGGGATCCAGGGGAAAATCTTTGTGTATATCTATTTTATGTTTTATGCTTTCGCCATTGTTTATTTTATGCTTTTAAGAATTCGTTTGTAGGTAATTTCTATACGGGGTTAAAGCCTACATATGCAATAAAATATAATTTACATATCCATAAATCTAAAAAGAAATAAACCATAATAGTGTAGATTTCATATTTTTAAGTATAACTTTATCCAATCTATTATACAAATTGTCTAGTGAAATATCCATGACACTTTATGGATCATATTGGTGTCAAAGAAAGATTCTTTGGGTGTATTATGGAGATTTGTAGGGGATCTAGATCGACTAAGCCAAAATTCATAAAACCCTAATAATGATCAATGAATCTGTTAATAACCCTCCTGATCCTACAAAGGAGATGTTTTTGCGGCTGGAAGAAAAAGTTACAAATCTAAGATGCAATTTGAATCTCCTCATTTTGGCCCTGAACAATAATCTCAAGCTACTTGGAGAATATGGGGATTCTAACATAGAGAACAAATCATAGGGGGGGTCAAAATATCAGGAAGAAACAAAGAACCAATCGAAGAAAGGATACGGAAAAGATCAACCCATTTCGAGTGCCATAAACCATTCATAGTCCCTGTTCAAAATAGAAACAAAGGTTGACGTCAATCCATACCAAGGTGAGATCGATGCTTTGAACCTAAATCACCAATTACAACAATTATAAGTGTATTTTAGTGTTCATCATATAGGAGGAATAAAAGGTTTCATTTGCACGACTTTAATTAGAGGGCCATAACCTGCCTTGGTGGGAAAGAAACATGGATACCTTGAGGTTAGAGGTATATCCTCGAGTGACTAGGTGGGATGGCTTTAAAACCCTCATAAATTCATAATTTTACCATATCAGGTATGTAGAGGACCAATGGATCCGGTGGCACTACTTCGGGTAGAAGCAAGGGCCAAATGTATAAGATTACACCAAAAAGTTCAAAAAGATGACCATAAGATTGGGTATCTTCCCAAAGAACCCAAATGTGCTCCTCAAGTATCTGGGGGGTCTACACAGCCGTCTGTGGAAGTGTTACAGGGAAAAGTGTCTATATAGAACTGCTCTATCCCACTAAGGTGTGACAGCTGCCTTAGAAACAAACAGAGAAAAGCTACTTTCGTTTTTCCTTTATGAATTATAGATAGAGAAGAACAGAAAGACCAACCTCTGTCTTGCGCTAATCTCCCAATTTGATCCCTCTCTTCTTTGATAGTCCTCAGCTACCTGCTCCCTTGCACGTCCAGCTTCACAAAGTACCTGTAAGATCACAGAAGCATAGCACTATACAAATGCATGGATCTATAATCATAAACAATCTAGGATCAGATGTAAATTGACCATACAAATGTAGCAAGCATCAATGACACAAAAGTATGGAGGAAAACTTGAATAGCTTTTATTGATAAACAAGAAAAGAGCCAAGAGGAGTTACAACCAGTTGTTCTGACCCAGCATCAACCTCCCAGCAAATAAGCCCCTCTTCACCTCAAACAAAGCTTGGATCACCCAACAATCTGATGTTTGTCTCAAGAAACCAACAGCAATTCCTTATAATATGCAAAATTCCACCCTCCGGATCTCTGGGATGAGGGATCCATATATAGATATCTGTAAGGGGGATGAGTCAGCTTGTGATTTGATTAGTGTCTTCTCTCTAATAGTTCTTGCTTCCACTTGGAGACAGATGGTCTCTTACTCATCCTTGGTCGAATTCAGTGAGGCAAGTGTCACAGGAGAAGATTCTGGAAGCTTCCATTGCCTCTCCACCTCGTGGAATGACACTGCCATTTCTCATTTCTCGCCCATCGCAACCCACAGAAGGGACTTTTGAAATGCAATGCACCCTCACAGTGTATTTAGGTGAGATGCAACGCACTTAGCCAGTGGAGCAGCTGCAATGATCCTGTTTTGACCAATTCTGAGCAGTTTCTCATGGAGAACTTCTGGGAGAAGCTGTAATATGTTGACCTTGTTCCTTTAGGGGTTAGAACAACACTTTTAGGGACTTAGGAGCCCTTGGTTTATGGAAATTTCATGCTTAGGGTTGTAGGGCCCAAAAATGTCTATAACAGTTGCCCCCTAAAGCATGAGGCCGTTAATCTTTTGATGTCGGGTGAAATGCTTTATTATGAGGATCCGAAGTTCTTCCAATGCTGAGAGGAGACCTGTAATAAGATACAATACAATACATTATCTTCATAATATTTTCATGATCTAGCTGAGGCGGGCATTCCCATGCTCGGCTTTATAAATTCATTTTCATGTACATAGGACAGACAATCGTCTGAGTGTAGACTGATGATTCTGGTAGAGCCATCATCCTTTTGAGTGGATGATTATCTGTGCAGCAATGATGTACATTTAATGTCTTTATTTACCTGAATATATATTGCAGCCTGGATGGATGAAACTAGATCTGGGGTCTTCAATCTCGTTCGATCTTCACTCAAAGTACAAGTCGATCCATGTGAGAAATGTTCTGAAGTCGAACATGGAAAGACATCGCTTGATTACCAGTCAATGATGTAAATTGTTAACAAGCGCGAGAGGAATCACCGATAATGATAATGACCCTCAAGGTACTGCAGTACAATTCATGTGGTGTGAATAAAGGACTTGGCGTCGAACACCATGTAAAATCTTTCGGTCAAAGGCCATTGATGTAAACCTGTCGCCGGAAGTGAGAAACTTGCCATTGAGGTATGCAAGCTTCAAAGTACTGAATGGGGTGTTCCTAGATCAACTTCTTGGATAACGAGCTAATGTCGACAAGAAGTGATCCATCACAGGAGGGCCTTAATGAATCCCACATCAATGACACGGAACGGAGCAAATGATTTTAATGAAGGTGAAAACGATATGGCGATATAAGGTTCAGGGTGGCGGTCATGAAAGAATGGAGTATAATGTATGGTAGTGGGTGAGACACAGGTGAATTCTCTGAATGACTTCTCTTGAACATATCGGCGACACTGATGTGATGGATTGGTAGCATTAACCCCAAATGTGGATGGTATGGCGTGACCATGGTGATGTGACCGGTGAATGAAACAACCCAACCCGACTCGGACACGGAGTGGAAGTGTCATGTTCAAGAGCGACTTGCTACCAACAAAGTTTCTTCAAGTTTTCTTCCCAATTTTCCCCAGTCATTGCTGACCAGTACCTCTTTATTTTTGTCAAGCTTGAGGATGATAACATATGCTTGTTCTATAATTTGCCCTTCAGGCAAACCCATCGCTATGTTTTAACGAGCCTAGCGATAGTGAAACTCGTTCTCGTCTATAGACAAGTTTGTCGCTATTATATTTTTAACGAGTTTAACGAAAAAGATAACTTGGTCCTTTTCAATTTTAGAGAGTCTGAAAAGGAACGTAAAGGTAACTCCAAAATTCCTTTTTCGTCATCTAATCCCTTAAGTCCAAAAAAGTATAAAACAATACAGAAGGGATGAGTTTTCGATACTTTTAACGAGCCGAACAAAACAAGCGCTCGATATTTTTGTGTAATAATCCCTCAGGTCCAAAAAGATTAAAATATAGAGGAGGGATAGCACTTCCTGTCCCTTTAACGAGCTGGAGAGGCCAATGGCTCGGCAATATTTTCATATTTTACGAGTCAGTTGAAAAGAGCTTAAAGGAGACTCGTCTTTTGAGGAACGAGTGATAAAATGGGTAGCAGCTAATTCCAGGTAAGGTTTGGAATTTTCCAATCACGGTAGTGTCACAAGGATGGCTAGTGAAATCACTCTTCGCAGCTGTTCCTCAAAATGGGTAAACAATCAAATGGAGGTGAATGATCGGCCAATGAAAAAGTGGAGGTGACAGTGCAAACACGACCAAGGCTTTAATGGCTGAAGTACTACATTCACGATGGTTATTTACCGGGGAATAGTTCATTTTTTAACGAGCTTAAACGCGAGGGGAAACATTTGCTCATGTCTTATGTTTATTTTTTAACGAGCTTGAACTATGTGCTAAAACTGCTCGATTGAATGGTCCCTTTTTTTATTTTACCATAAATAGCTTTGTTCTTTCAAAGATTGTACTGTATTTTCAAATGCTTCATCAAACTAGTAAGAAATGAACAATATATGCTTGAAAACGAGTTAGAACACTAGTATTTTACTTTGAACTACGTAAAAAGTAATGAAAAAGTGTTTTTACCTCTCATTTTACCATTTCATTTGAACTTTGGTTTGTTGGAGCTTTGGAGGTGCTTTCCCCCTTTGATTTTCATCAGTTGATTTCAGGAGATTCTATGGACGATTCTCGGTGCCGTCTGGACCAGGTAGGAGCTAAACCTAAGCTCTTCCATTTTATGGTTTCCATTTTACATTCTGAGCTTGATTCCTAGTTTTTCTGAGCCTCTGGGGTTTGAAAAACTCGTTCTGCCTTCAGCGCACCCTCTGTGTATCGAAAGGTGCATTGAATGTTGGCCTGTCTAAAGGCTATTTGACATGCAACGCACCCAGAACACTATTGTAGGTGTGATGGGCGCAGAGAAGGAATTTTGTGCACAATTTTTGATGGAAATTTTTCCTATTTCTTAGCAAAATCAGGATCTAACTCTTCTCTTGTTTGTTTTTCAGAGATCTTTGGAGTAAGATGACCATTACATGGCGAGAACGTGAGCATGAAGAAGAGGACATGCTTGCCCTACATGATCCGGTTACAGTAAACGCACTGCGGAACTGTGGCTTGCTGAAGTTTTTCCGCATTTCTAGCATGAGACAACAGATCAACTTACTGCAGTATTTTCTCGATGCTTGGGATCCTACCAACCAGGTTTTCCAGATCAGGGGCAAATCTATCCCCTTGACTGTAGTAGACATCTATTTCTTGACTGGCTTGTCGAGGCGGGGTGCCCCCATCTCTTTATCAGGTTCGGCCCGAGGAGGCGACTCTGTAAGAGATTATGTTCGTCGGTACTGCAGAGAAGGATCTCAGCCGAGTAAAGACGGCAAGATCATCATCTGTGATGTCACTGACAGGGCCCTCAGGACTATTCTGTTTACTTTCGGTAGGATGGCCGGTGGTGCGGCTCTTCATGTAGCCAACCGATCTTATATGCAGTATGCCTTGGAATGCCTCCAACCGAAGGTGTTCAACTGGTGCGACGCAGTACTCCTTGTGATGAAAGAACAATTGACTAAGATAAAGAGCGGGAGGTTGAAGAACTTTTGGTATGGTTCTATTTTGACCGCCTTTGCCTTGGAGAAGATACCACTAATGCAGCCGCAGTATATTGCACTCGATTTACCTTCACCTACTGAACCACGTATGCAGAGATGGGTTGACCATATGTCTAGGCATGCTGATCAATCTCAGATTTCATTTTCTGGTACCTTCTTCAGGTGGTTTGATCGTCAGGAGATGGTTTATTCCGAGTATCCATATGCTGGCATGGACTTCCGGGGTGATCCAGATCTAGTACTGCCGGATGGCGAACAGTGGGGCGCCATTGGTAAAATCTTTGACCATATTCTTGTTTATTGTTTTTCATTTATAATGTCCTTGTGCTTTATTCTATCAAGACTTTAATCAAACTCATGTGTACATGCAGATGTTGGTCCTGTTCGTCCAGTAGCTCGCCTGAGAGTACCAGCTGCCGCCCCAGCAGGAGAGGCTGTCGGAAGGGCTATCCTTCGTGACCTCGATGTGGCCGAGACTCTCACAGCATTACAGGAGCAGGTTGAGGGCCTCACTCTTGGTATTCCAGATGTGAGGACTGACGAGCTACCTTTGAGGCTACAGCGGCATACTACTAGTGTGCCAAGACGATGGACTCGTCTCTTACGCATGATCGCACAGGCTGTGACTTGCTATCACGAGCATCATTAGACTAGGGTGCCCCCTAGCATTTTGAGTTTTTGGTCACTCGACCGATTTTGTCTTGGTTACAGAACATTATGTGTAAACCATAAACAGTTATATATATTTTTGATTTTCGGAGTTTTATTTTGGTTAAGTTACATGATCCAAATGCAAACATTGATGGTATGTTTCTTTTTATAAATGTTGCAAATGTCTATCTAACACATAATTTGCTAATGAGTCAGTTAATGTGTTTAAGTTTCTAGAAATGTGTTGATATTGAATAAAATCAAATTGTCTTTCCAAAATCTTAACCCTTAGGAACATGCGATAAATAGCTGGGTTTCGGACGGAATAGATACCAGTGAGTTGTAGTATTATGAGTTGTGAGTCTAGCCTGACAATTAGTCGGCGTATACCATGTGTGATGGCATCAGAGAGAAGTTCTATCAACGCGCTATATTCAGCGATGTTATTTGTTGATCGACCAATACATACCCCTCTGAAACTTACTAACTCGCCACTTGGATCAAAAATAGCCCAGGCTGCGGAAGATAGGTTCCGCGAACTACGACTCGCTCCGTTGGCATATCCAACACATGACTCCAATAGGTTTGACATCTGCAACAAATGTAAAAAGTGGATTACTGGACCAAAATAAACACTTTAGTGAAAACAAAAACATAACAAAAGCATACAGGTTACCATTACGCATAGTAACGCTTGAGGTACAACCCGTTACGAGGTTGCGCCAGTGGAATTCCGTCATAATCCATTAACTCGTAGGCTCCTTTTGCTAACACCCGTTTAAAAATATAGGGGCCCATCCATAAAGACTTAAATTTACCTGCTCCCAATTTATCGGATTCTTGGTCGTAAAGCAAGACCAAGTCACCTTCTGAGAAGACACGGGGTTTGACATTTTTGTCGAACTGCGCCTTGACTTGTTTCTTATGGGCTTCGTTAGCCAAAGTGGCATCACGACGGGTTTCATCCAATTGGATTAATTCCAAGAAACGAGCTTCTTCTTCTGAAGTTCCGGGGAGGAGATCAATTGCGAGTTTGAGAGACGAGATTTCGCACTAGATTGGTAAGACTGCTTCCAGGTCATATACCAGGCTGAAAGGTGTAAACCCGGTTGCATTCCTTACCGATGTTCGATAAGCTCACAAAGCTGAGTACAGGATTAGGTGCCATCTTCTCTTGTGAACTCCAATCATCCTTTGCAGCATGCGTTTCAGGACTTTGTTGATCGCTTCAACTTGTCCATTGGCTTGCGGATAATATGGAGTAGAACTGTCGTGAGACAACCCTAGTTTGGCAGCTAATTCGACCATCATGTGATTGCGAAAATGCGATCCATGATCTGTGACTATAGCCTGTGGCACGCCGAATCTGGCGACTACATGATTGAAAAAGAAGAGGGCAGTTGTTTCACCAGTATTATCTAATGTAGGCATCGCCTCGGCCCATTTGGTAAAATAATCAACTGCAACTATGATATACCCATGCCCCCCGGTCGAGGTGGGGTTACATGTCATGAAATCGATGCCCCATTTGGCGAATGGCCCAACTGCAACTATTGGCTGCAGAGGTGCGGGTGGTCTTCTGGTTTTACTATCAAAAATTTGACAAGCATGGAAACTTCTGACTGCGGTTATGCAATCTTTGAACATTGTTGGCCAGAAGTATCCTGCTCGTAAGATTTTTTGCGCTGTAGCATATCCAGATTGATGCCCCCCACACGCGCCTAAATGACAATCATTCAGGACTTTTTCGGCCTCCTCATGGGTGAGGCACCTTCTCAGAACTGTATCAATACCACGACAGTAAAGTGTATCACAGACGATCATGTAGTCTTTTGCTTGGTATCGAATACGTTTCTGTTCAGAGCGGGAGGTGTTTGGCCTGTATTTTTGGGTTTGGAGATAAAGTATTATATCCCCATACCACTCATTGCTTGAAGATATCAGAAACAAACTTTCATCCACGATTGTTTCTTCGGATGTTTCATAGTTGGACGACGATGGGAGATCGCACAATAATTCTGCGAAAACTAGAGCTTTCTTTGACTTGGATTTTACAAATTCCAGATCAAACTCTTGTAGGATTGCTATCCATTTTGAATATTTTCCCCCCAGCAACTGTCGCGACAATATATAAGTCATGGGGTTGCAATCTGACAGAATGGTAGTTTTTCGAAAGAGGACATAGTGTCGAAATCTCTGTATCGCTTGAACAGCTGCGAGTGTTAGCTTTTCAACGTAAGAATATTTTCTTTCTGTATCATTTAAGTTTTTACTTAAATAATATATAGGATGTTCAATGCCATCGACTTCTTGAACTAAAATTATTGCGATGGTCGTATCTGCTGCAGCTAGATACAGGTTAAAATCTTTTTGATAATCAGGAGCGTACATTAATGATGCTTTCATTAGGGATTCTTTTAAAGCATCAAAGGAAGCTTGCGCAACCTGATCCCAGACAAAGGGTACTTCCTTTTTCAAAAGACGTGTATAACCTTTAGCAAGTTCGACGTAATTTGGAATGAACCTCCTCAGAAAGTTCGGTTTCCCTTGGAGTTTCTGAATCTGAAGAAAATTCGAAGGTGGAGGCAAATTTATGATTGCCTGGACCTTACATGGGTCGAGAAGAATCCCGTCCTTTGAGACTACAAAGCTAAGTAAACGACCAGAACTGACGCAAAATACACATTTGTGTGGATTGAGTCGTATCTTGTAGTGTCGGCAACGTAGAAATATCGCTCTTAAATGTTGCGGGTGATCAGTCCGCTTTCGCGAATGAGCCAGAAGGTCGTTGAGGTATGGTTGAACGATGTTTTTGATGTCATGGAAGGAATAATTCATTGCCCTCTAAAATGTCGCCCCTGCGTTCTTTAAACCAAAGGGTAATGTTCGATATGCGAATGTGCCCCACGGACAAATAAATGCAGTCTTTGACTGGTCCTGTGGGCGGATATTAATTTGATTATACCCGGAGAATCCATCCATGAATGAAAAGATTTCGCATCCGGCGCATTCATCAATTATCTGGTCAATGAAGGGCGTAGGGTAGTTGTCTTTTGGACAAGATTGATTTACATCCCTATAATCGACGCACACTCTAATTGTTCCTTGTTTTTTCATAACAGGGACAATATTCGATACCCAATCAGTTAGAGGAACCGGGTAGATGAAACCAGCATGGAGAAGTTTTTCAACTTCTGCCTTAATGGTAGCGGCTTTCTTGGGGTGCACCTGCCGTAGCCGTTGTCGTACTGGTTTGACATCTGGATACATCTTAATTTCGTGTTCAACAATACTCGATTCAATGCCTGGCATTTCACTATATGACCAAGCAAAGACATCTCTGAATTTGCGAAAAAGAGTGTTATATATTTCCAGTTCTAAAGGAGAACAACATTTGCCAACATAAATATTCTCTACAACATCTGTTTTGGTCGAGATATTTATGGCGATAGTCTCTTCAATGTTGGACAAGTTTCGCTCAGAATCCACCGTGTTTACAGTATTTGATAGGAAATCAAAAACTGAAGGATGATAAAGGTCATCTTGAGTATCTTCTCCACAATCCGGAAGAAGGGAACGATGGTGGGAATCATTCCATGGTGCCCCTTCAATTACCATTGATTGGACAATTCCTTCGTCGGTGACATGCACTCGCGACCAAGGATCTGAAGGGGTACCATATTCTTTAGACCTATCTATCCAAATGCTTGATGAGCGTTGATTTGGGTTTGCCTCCCATGCTAGGAACATTGATTGCTACAATATTTCTGTTGGGCTTGGGGGAAAAAACATTGCATGATCCATGTTGATATCGTTTTCTGAGATATTTTTAGAAGATATCATATTGCAGGTTCCTACTGACGCTACTTCCGCCAGGTTGATTGGAGGTGGAAGGGCGAAAGTTCCCATTAATATAGGATCTTTTAGTAGGCCTACTCCAATATTTTGAAGCGAATGGGGGCTTCCATGGATCATGGGAATGCTTCCCGTAACTTGAGAACCATTGGGTAGGAATTTTTTTTGATAGACGATTGTAATCCCTCCTTGAAAGGGAAATGCAATCTTCCTAAAATAGGTCGACACAAAAGCAGCCATAGCATATATCCATGGTCTTCCTAGTAGGATGTTGTAATCAAGATTGCCAACGATTACTTCAACATCTACTTCTACCGTTTTCCCTCCTAGTTCAACTTTCAAGTTACTTAGAATACCATATGGGGTATATGTCCTTCTGTCGAATGCTTTTAATGTCGTTGAAAATCGCGACAAGGTTGGAGATCCTAAAGTTTTCCAACAACTCATCGACATAATGCAAGTAGATGCTCCCTCATCAATAATTGTTCGATGAACAGTTTTGTTGAGGGCTTTCACTTGAACAAGGAAAGCTAGTTGAGCTGGTAATTGAGGATCGTATCCTTTATGGTCGAAGGATACAACATTGGAATCCTTTGGGTCTATCCCACCAATGGCTGATAATAAAGCCTGCCTTTGGGATGGGCAATTTTGTAGTACTTCAAGAGTCGACATAGCGGATGGCGATTGGGCCAAATCTTCCACTATATTATAATGTTGTGTCGCTCTAGCACGGGGATTAAACATCGACTTGTGTACTACTCCCTTTGGCAGTTTTATTGTCAATTCAGGAATGATGGTCGGCGCAACTTCTGTCGAAGTTGTTGTCGAAATACTAGGTTGATCTTTATCCTTGTTGTTCGACAGCGGTGGATTCCCATAATCTTTGTTCCTTGTCGATATCAAAGCATCATTTTTTTGTTTTGAAACTGACAACATTAGCACTTGAGACGGGGAAGCATTTCCACTTTCAACCAGATTTGTTCCCGGATTTGGAAACGGATCAGTTAACACTGCGGAGGTTTTTGAATTCTTGAAGAATTTCTTAAGCTCAGCTCTGTGTGGACAACTTGCGGTCCAATGATCCTCATCGCATATAAGGCATGGATTTTTTGATTTCCTATCTCCAGGAGGGTTTGAAGAAGATTTTTCAGGTGATGATTCTTCCTGTTTCTTCTTCTTCCCTTTTCCTTTCTTCTTGCCCCCTGGTTGTTTGGTTTATTTGCCTTTATCTGTCGATATGGCATTTACTTCCGAGGCAAGAAGTTTGTCTTTTGCATTTTGACCTAAAACCTTACGGGCCCTTTTGGATGTATCCTTTGTCAATTTCATGTCTGTTGTGCCAATCACGCCATCGCCGGCATGAGAGTCATTGTTTGATTTAGGAGGAGGAGGAATTGAGAATTCCGGTCTAGGGGCGTCAGGTATTTTATCGTAGAGCGTGTCGGACTGAGTGTAAATCAAGTCCAAATATTGCGCACGAGCGATAACTTGCTCTTCTGTTATGACCCCCCCCCCCTTTGCCACATCTTCCGTGATGGAAGGTAGTAATGACTTGATAAACCATTCAGTTAGGAGTTGATTGGGGACATACGTTTTTACCATTCTACGACGACGTCGCCACTCATGTATATGATCAGATATGTGAGTGGTCGTTGTCTGTTTGAAGTTGGTAAGAAGTTCTGTTCCCGTTTCGTACCTTATTGGTAACTGAAAATGGGTTAAAAAGGTTGTGGCTAAGGTACTGAAGTTGTCGAACGAAGCTCTAGGCAATTCGATGTACCATTTTGCCGCTGGACCCGTTAACGTCCTCTAAAAGAGGCGAAGTCTTATCGAATCATCATTTAGGGTGTTTGATGAACACCATAGATGAAAGGTCATCACATGATTCGATGGATCTTCACCCGGATTCCCATTAAATTTAGGAATATCTGATGGAAGTTTATGCGGAATCGCTGGCCACCAAGGGGCATAAGCGATTGGATCGTTTGTTAACCAATTTAAATCAGGTAACTCTAAAGTTTCCACAAAGGGTAACTGTTGATTCAGGTTAGGCGAAGCATACCCAGGATAAGATGGGATTTCCTGAGCAGTTGGTCTTTGCATACCGGCATAATGCATTTGATGCTGGTAACTTTGGGAAGGTTGGTGGGCATGACCATTGTAAAATGGTTGATTTTGACCGTTTTGAATATACGGCTGTCCACTATTTGCAAATATTTGTTGCTCAGAACCTTGGTATACTTGTTGGAATTGCGGTTGTTGGTATTGTACTAGCCATGGTTGTGAAGCCATGTGTTGTTGCCCAATACTAGCAGTTTGACCAAGATGAGGGGTAATTGTACCCGTCTGAACCTGTGTCATTCCACCAGTCGGCGATTGTGGTTGAGTCGCAGGGTCAAGGGGCTGTTGCATTACAACCTGAGAAACCTGAGGTTGGCATACAACAGGTAGCACTTGAACTCACGACACCGTCACAATAGCTGGCGTAGTTGGTATATTTGACATAGGTAAGCATTGTTGCATTGAATATACAACTCTTGGTTGTTGAGGTAGTATAGGTACCCAACCGCTTGAGGTAATTCCAGTATAACCTGAATGTTGTTGTGAACTCCCGTATGGATATCCTCCCGGAGGGGATAATGAAAGGGTATACTGCCCCCCATACGGTGGTAATCCAGAACTCAAGGGAATGGTTTGCCCTTGGGGGCCGGACTGCCCAAATTGACCTCCAAATGGATCAATTTGTTGAGACTCAACATAAGAGTTTCCGGATATTATTCTGGATGAACAAACAGGAACAGACCATACTGTCGAAATGGCCCCTGAGTGGGCTCCTTCTAGCGGTTGAGAGCTAGTTGGGACAGATGGTATACCAGCGAACATTGTTGGAGTGATAGCAGGGAGTTCTGTCGTCGCTGTGTCAGACGACACAGTCCTAGATGTTGACGGTTGTTCAGACATTTGTAGTCTATCCAAAAGATTACCTAGCGATTCTACAGGAACTTCAACTGGTGGTAGACTAACTTCTGATGAAGAAGGATATAGAGTGATCCCGACTCCAAATTGCGATGGAGTACTCGTTGGAGGATCTTCTACAATCTCTTCTATGGCAATCAGACCAGGTGGAAGGGGAAGACCGTCAGGTCCGTAGAATATTTCTGGTGCCGAAGAAGGTATGGAATCGGTAGCGACAGATGTTTGAAGAGCAAGACTCTCCGAACCGGTTGAAAATGTAACTGGTTCGGTAACACAAGTGTTTACTCTCAGACTAGGATCAGTATCACTGTCCTTTTGTGGCTGCTGAACTTCTTCTGTAGAGGCAGGGATTCCAGAAATGTTTGGAGTAATCGGAGTCTTCGATGTTGTTGGAACACTTGTTCTAACTTTAACAAGAGATTTGGAACCGGTTAAACGAGTTCGCTTTGTCCGTACTAGCTTCGATTCCGGAGACAAAGACGGTTGTCTCGTAAGCCTCCACGAACGACGGGGTTTTAATTGACTTTCTTCCACGATTGCAGATTACTCGATCAATCTAAAATAAAGGGGAAGTATGTTTCCGAATTAAATTAATTTTAGACGCTTTTACACAACTTGTTTTTTCAATTTTTAAGAGTCGAGAAAAAACAAAAGATGACTCTAGTCTCCTTCGATTTTTAATGAGCCTGAAGTGACAAGTGCTCAGATGGACCTTTTCGGTTAAGGAGTCTGAAAAGGAACGAAAGGGACTGCTCTGGAAATCTAGGTAGAGGGATTACCAAACCAATCGCAAAACTGCAGAATACTTTTTACGGTACGGCAGTCAATCTTCCCGAATGCTGTGTTCAGTGCATTGCGATCGATAGGGCGGTAGACACGGCTTCCTATGGATATAGGATTAAGCCTATTGGAGTCTCCCAAAATATACTCAACGGTACGTGGGACCACAAGTCCGTACTGGCACTTATCGTCTCAAAGTGGAGGAATCACCCAACCATCAGTGAGAACAACAGTTACCAGGCTTTGCGACGCTGGAATACGTCTCTAGCCTAGACTTCTAAATGTTGTGCGTTAAGTTCCAAAGTGTTGTTAGATTCATTGAATTTATTTTAAGTTGATCTTGTTTATGAAGTTTGCCTTTCGGGTTCACCACGAGATGTAGATGTAATTCCTAAAATGCAATCTAAGATGATAAACAAACTTTTTATCTCCTTTATGCAATGAAAATCCTAGCTACTAGGGAAAATAAAGACAGAATCTTTTCACAAAGAGCAAAGAGCACACTCTAAATGCACTTTCCTAAATCAAGCCAATCAGACTGTCTATATGCAAATGCACATGCATGTATTTGTTTTCGACTTTCTTAGTGTATGAATGCTAAAAAGAAATTTGATGTACAAATCTAAATTTCTTTTCAAGCGACAAATATCAACAAGTTTCTTTTTGAAATCAAAAAATGGAGACGAACACAACACTTTACGATTTTGAACTGAATACTTGTTCTCGACACTAGAAAATTACAAATTCAGACCAAAAGCAATAGTAACAGGATAATCAACCATCAACAGCAATCAAACTCTTTCCTATGATTGAAATCGACACTTGCGACAGTTTCAAATCAAAGGACGATAGTACGATTACGCTACTTTTGCAAAGGAGAACTGTAAATGACTCAACAAACACACAAAAACATCTACAGTTCTTTTGTACAAAGGAGGCAGAATAACAGCAAGGAAAAGGGGTTTCAAACAGACATATACTGATCACAGGCAGCAAAATTTAGGAATAGAACTGGAAAGAATGAACCACAGAAGCCACAACTGCACAGAGCTAGTCTGATCAGCGCACCTGTAACACAGAGAATCTGAAATGCAGCGCAAGTTGTCCACTCGGGAAGTGTGCTGAAATTCAAAATCTCTAAATAGTACCTGCGCTGGGCCAGAAACGAGACTCTGTTCGGGTTCCGGGTCACAGTTTGCAATTCAGTTCTTGGGTTTTGGCCAAGAAAAAAGCAATCAGTAATGCAAAAATCAGGGGTAGATCTAAGGAGGATCTAAGAGCTATCACAAGGGCAATCAGATAGTTTGTGAATCAGTTGTTTAAATCATAAATAGATCCAGTAGATGGATTGAAGTAGCAGTTATCTACTTTGCATTTGTTATGGCAAATGCAGTTTGAATGCTACTTGTAAGTTTATGAAACAAACAACAAAGAATGATAAACAAACAAACTAATTACTTCCCCAGCAGAGTCGCCATTTTGTTACAGGGAAAAGTGTCTATATAGAACTGCTCTATCCCACTAAGGTGTGACAGCTGCCTTAGAAACAAACAGAGAAAAGCTACTTTCATTTTTCCTTTATGAATTATAGATAGAGAAGAATAGAAAGACCAACCTCTGTCTTGCGCTAATCTCCCAATTTGATCCCTCTCTTCTTTGATAGTCCTCAGCGACCTACTCCCTTGCACGTCCAGCTTCACAAAGTACCTGTAAGATCACAGAAGCATAGCACTATACAAAGACATGGATCTATAATCATAAACAATCTAGGATCAGATGTAAATTGACCATATAAATGTAGCAAGCATCAATGACACAAAAGCATGGAGGAAAACTTGAATAGCTTTTATTGATCAACAAGAAAAGAGCCAAGAGGAGTTACAACCAGTTGTTCTGACCCAGCATCAACCTCCCAGCAAAGAAGCCCCTCTTCACCTCAAACAAAGCTTGGATCACCCAACAATCTGATGTTTGTCTCAAGAAACCAACAGCAATTCCTTACAATATGAAAAATTCCAGCCTCCGGATCTCTGGGATGAGGGATCCATATATAGATATCTGTAAGGGGGATGAGTCAGCTTGTGATTTGATTAGTGTCTTCTCTCTGATAGTTCTTGCTTCCACTTGGAGACCGATGGTCTCTTACTCATCCTTGGTCAAATTTAGTGAGGCAAGTGTCACAGGAGAAGATTCTGGAAGCTTCCATTGCCTCTCCACCTCGCGGAATGACACTGCCATTTCTCATTTCTCGCCCATCGCAACCCACAGAAGGGACTTTTGAAATGCAACGCACCCTCACAGTGTATTTAGGTGAGATGCAACGCACTTAGCCAGTGGAGCAGCTGCAATGATCCTGTTTTGACCAATTCTGAGCAGTTTCTCATGGAGAACTTCAGGGAGAAGCTGTAATCTGTTGACCTTGTTCCTTTAGGGGTTAGAACAACACTTTTAGGGACTTAGGAGCCCTTGGTTTATGGACATTTCATGCTTGGGGTTGTAGGGCCCAAAAATGTCTATAACAGGAAGCTATTAATGTTATTCAAATCCAAATCGGTGTATGAAGCTTGTGTACAGGTACAATACATGAAGAACATAGATCTAAAGAAAGGGAAATCAAATGGATCGAAGAAGAAGGAGAAACAAGATGTTTCTAAGAAGGGGAGGAAGAAGTGAAAAGGGGGGAAATATAAAAAGACAACAACCACAATCATACATAGGAGAAGTGTTTGAATTTTCATCCATAGCTTAACCCGAAGAACAGGAAGAAACACTATAAGAAGAAGAATATCATGGCCATTTATTTTAGCAACACATTTGGAAGTAGCTCACACATGGATGAGAAGATCGTATGTATGTTAGTGTAGAAGCGGATGAATCTGAGTAGTCTTCACCAATAGGAAAATAAAGAAATGAACAAACTCTTCCACATAAAGATACAGGTCAAGAAGACAAAGATTGGTGCTTTGGAGGACTTAAGATCACGGGAAAATCTCATTTCAATAGAATTGGTCAACAAATTTGGATTGGAAGTTCATGATCATCAAATCCCATATCATTTGGGATGAGTAAATAAGGATGCAGAGTTAAAGGTAAAAAAACAATGCAAAATTAGATTTGATATTAGTGTTGAATTTATTGATGAGGTAGAACTAGATGTGGTTACCCTTGATGTATGTGGAGTGGTGTTTGGAAGTACCTACATGTACACGCGATATGAAATATCCATGTAGATAACCAACCAATATTGGCTTATCAAGGATGGAAAATCATTCACCATCAATCCACATAAAAACAAGTCAAAAATTTTGTGGGTAAGTTCCAACCAAGCCAATAAATTTATCAGTTCCAACAAGTATGTTTTACTGTTTTTAAGAGAAAATCAGTTTTTAGAAAAATCAGTAAGAGGAAAGGAATCCCTAGAGGGGTGTATTAAGAAACATAACAAAAAAAAAAAAAAACATTAGAAAAAAAATCTACGGGCATAGAAGGTTGTGTTATGGGAGCTTAAAGGGTTACCACCCAATAGGGAAGTGGAGCACAAGATCCAACTATTGTTGGACTCCCCATTGCTAAACATTAGGTTGTATAGGTAGACTGTTATAGAAGCAAGTGAGGTGAAGAAATAGTTGCAACAACTACTAGAATAGTGTTTCATTTGATCGAGTACATCACCATGTTGGTCACCCATCATCATTATGCCAAAGAAGGATGGGACTTGGTGGATGTGTATCTATTACAGAGAAATGAAAAAATCACTCTCAAGAATAGGTACCCCCTACCCAGGATTGTTGATCAGCTAGATCATTTGTAGTAAGTGAAATATTTCACCAAGCTAGACTTAAAGTCTGGATATCACAAGATTCGAGTCAAAGAAGAAGATACTTGGAAGACCGCCTTCAAAACTAAGCAAGGTTTGTAGTCATGACATTCATCCTATGCAATGCAACAACTACATTTATAAGGTTAATGAATGATATATTGTGCCCATTTTACAGATTAATTTTTTATCTTCTATTTGGATGATATACTTGTATATAGTGTCACCTGGGAGGAGCACATCTCACATTTGACTTAGGTGTTAGAGACATTAAAGAAGCACAACTCCTAGAAAATCTCAAGAAGTGTGAGTTTTCACAATAGTCATTGGTGTATCTAGGGTATGTGATATGTTGAGGAGAGTTGAAGATAGATCCTACCAAGGCGGAGGCCATCATGGAATGGTCAATGTCTACTAATGTTTCTGAGGTAAATAAATTTGTAGGTGAAACACAGTTTTGAGGAAATTCTTAGCATCATTTTCAATAGTAGCAACACTACTCCATGCCATAGCAGCAAGTGGTAAGAATTTCCAATGGGGAAAGGGTCGGCAAAGGGAATTTAAGGAGCTAAAGAAGAATATCAGCCAAGCATTAGTTCTGGCCTTACCAAACTTACAATAGCTCTTTGAAGTGGAGATATATATGAGTGGGTATGTTATGGGAGTGGTATTGATGCTGGGAGGAAGGACTGTATGCTACTATTATGAATTATTTCATGGGGAAGTTATTAACTACAATTTATCTATGATAAGGAGCTCTATGCCCTAGTAAAATACAAAAGGAGATTTTATTGATTAAAATATTTATCTTTACTCTGAATCTACCAAGCATAGAGAACGATTGAATTTCTAATGATGTAAACCTCTTTTTGAGTGAAAAACTTAAGAAAACATTTGCACCTTGAGAGATTTGATCCCTCTTGATACTTAATAGACTTGGAATTAAGATAGATATTTGTTGGCTTTATAAAATACCAAGAGGGATCAAATCTCTCGAGATGTAAATTCATTTTGAGTGAAAATTTTGAGAAAATGTCGAAAGATGTGATCCCTCTCGACACTTAATAGATTTGTAATTAAGATGGACATGTGCTTGTTCTTTATAATACTATTTATATTATGTATAATTTCACATCTCTATCTATAAAAATTCTTATTATTAATTTTATTATAATCCTCATAATACATATAACTACATACATGTAAAGGGAATTTTTTTAGACATGTTTTGTTATTATTTTTATTTAATTTTTTAATGTAATATGCATAGCATAGAGTATATATAGAGAGGGAGTGTGCACATGCTTAGAAAAAGAGTTTATTTTAAGTATTAGGTTATTATATGTTTATTAACTAAATTTAAATATAAAGTTTTGAAATGTCATACTTACAAATATGAATCTTCCCTCGATGGAATGACTAAGACATGCCAGTTGGGAGAGTGCATGGCCATCATCCCATCAAGCACTCACATATGAGGATGTGGACATGAAGCCTCCCCATTTTCATTAACAAGCCATCATGAAGTTGCATGGAGGATCGTTTGACATCACTCCAATTTGGTGTCAGATCCCTCTGGAACTTGTATTGGTTTAATTGTTACAACTGAGTTGAAATTAATAATAGGTATACTAGCATTTGCACCAAATGTTGCAAAGGAAATGTCGTAAGGCATAAATTGAGGAACAATCATGACATGGGAATGGGAAAATCTAAATGAAATGCAGAGATGTAGCAGAAATGAAATTCTAACGTTGTATAAATAGAAGTTGATTTAGGGTGCCTCACACTGTTTTTTATTAATTACTGAATTAATATTGCATATAAATCTCATAAAATTGAACCAACTTATAATTCAGGGCCCTGATATCTAAGTTTGACTATGGATCATTCTATATGTCGAAATCTGGATAAAATGATTATCAAATTAAACTAATGACCTTGATTGTGGAAGATCTGATTCATAATCCAGTCCGTCCTCTGCCCGTAAGGGGCTTTTCCTTCATGGTATCATCTCTGCGTCAACTGTCATCAAGAAGAATGGAATTGGGAGATGATGAGATTGAACTGCAGTATCAGAAGGATGAGTTAGAGACCATTTATGTGTCTCAAACATGATTGACATGGGAGGCACTGCATTGGAAATTCCATAAAATTCAACAACTGGCAGCCTCCAATTTAGAACCTTCTCCATGCTCTGATAGCTCAGTAGAGCAATTTCTACTGCAGAGATTTATAGAGAACGAGCCCTATGATCAGGGATTCAAAAGCCAAGTATATGCCAAATTTCGGTACCAATTGCCTAAATTGCTTCAAGTTCCTGCTGTCAAGGGTAATTAACATCAATCAAATATTTTATCCTATTATATTCTCAATACTTTGGGCACCCATATTCTTTCTTGCTATATCAGATCAAATCCTAATGTCTAATATATGTCTAAGACAAAAAAATTCTAAAAAGGTTAAAAACTTAAACATTGTTAAATTCAATCTCTAAGAATTCTCTCTAGAACTATAGGATGCCATTGATACATGTAAAAGAATGAAAACTTTAAGATTCAAAACAGAACCCAAAGAAGGTCCTTCAAAATTGAAAGAAACAACGGGCAGTATGATGAGTCACCAAAGGTAATTTTTGACCTCTATAAACCGAACAATCATAAAATACATTTAAGATTATATGCCTAAGTCTGTCCCACTCAAATATAATATTTCACCCAGTCCTATTCAAATCAAATTGAAGTTTGATCAGGACACATTTACCAGTTCTTAACAGGAAATCTTTCCTATCAGCTCACTGCTTACTATAGGAATATCACTTGCAATTTGATCTTTCCTATCAGCTCACTGCTTATTATAGGAATATCACTTGTAATTTGAAGCTTGATAGTCTTTCCATCCTGCTCCATTGTTCGAATTTTCTGAAGAAAATAGGAATTCATGAATGATACTTCATTCATGCCCACTCCACACTTAAAATGTTACCTTTAAGTAGATAGCCTACCAAATGAAGATTTTTTAAAACCAGGACTAACCACCTTGTACTGAATATTACGACCAGAATTTTAAAACAAAAAAATTCAAAATATTTGATACAACGAACAAGCCATCAAGATCACTTACAAAATCAACTCCTGTTGTACTGATGTAGCTCTCCATATATGAATTATCCTGCAAGACAAAAAGAAAATTAATTATCATTGTCATATCAAGAGATATACCACTTCTCCTTAAAAAAGTGATCTTTAAGTAAATAGCTTCTGCCAGGAAAGTAAAAATTTAATGACCAGCTGGAAGAAGGCCCCCACATTGAGTCAAAAAAATATAAGACAGTGTAATAAAACAATATAATGGACAGCCATACAGTAGAGCTCATAAAACCAAATTCATTGTATTTGAAAAGAAAAAGACTAAAACATATTTCAGTCCTAATAAACAAGAAGTAGTAACTTTATAAACACACAATTGGCTAAACCCAGAGCATTTGCATTATACCCAAAACTTTGCTCACATGCAAATAATATTTCAGAACTATATTCCAGGAAAAACCCACGGGACTTGGTTGGTCACTGACACCACTGAGCACAAGTTCTGAGAATAAACAGGGAATGAACAGCATACTTGTGCTGTGATTACTATGATCAATGTTGTAACAAAGCTGATATTTTTCTTATAGATAGCTTTAATGACATTGATGGCCCCAACAGAGAAGGCATCTCCACCACTAAAAGACACACCAGCGTTGCCAAAGACTGTTATGATAACATTCTCTTTCATCATGAAAGGACCAGGGTTCAGAGAAGGAGCCCTATGATCAGGGACTCAAAAGCCAAGTCGATGCCAGATGTCGGTACCAATTGCCTAAGCTACTTCAAGTTCTGTTGTTAAGGGTAACTAGCATCAATCAAGTATTTTATCCTATTATATTCTCAATACTTTGGGCTTATGCCCATATTCTTTCTTGCTATATCAGATCAAATCCTAAGAGCAGAAGAAGTTGCTATGGCCTGGATCAGCAGGTTGTCCGACGACAAGTCTGGAAACACTAACTAGTTGTCTTGTAGGCTTTGGGGTTCCGCAAAACCCTTGTCTCTTCAGAGAGGATGATCAGTTCTAGGCACTCAAACACACTTGCTTCATGGTTGAGCAATTGTAATTCCTTCATAATTACAAAAAGCGCAATTTTCTATCCCTATAAATAAAATATCAAAACTTTCCACCAGGAGAAAACTGAGAAGGTTGGCGAAGCTCTGCTGTTGTCTTGTGTCTCTGGGCCAAAACAGGCCATATTTTACACAATCATGGAGGTTTACAAAGTAGAAGGATTGACGAAAATGCTTTTGGCTTAGTCATTTTTATGATCTATGCTAGGTTAGTGGAATGGGAAAAGGGAAACAAAATGGGAAGTAGGAATGGAACAATAAATTGGCCTAGAGGGTTTCAGGGAATCAAAATGAAACCCCTTCTTGTCTCTCAACATATATTATACATATAAATTTGATTGGTAATGTACAATTTTGGTGTCAAGATAGGAATGAGAGCAAGAATGTAGCAAGAAATGGGCTACCTTTTAGGTGATAAGAAAACTCTTTCAAAATATATTGTAGATACAAATCGATTACTAATCTACTAATAAAATGTCTAAACTACATAAATTTTACATTGATGTCACAGGAATATGTTATTGATGTCATAGGAATACGTTTATAAAGAGGGCCTCTGCATATTCAAATGAAGTGCAATAAACATTTTCAGGTTAAGAAAAACAATCTAGATTTTACTAGATTATTACCTCTGAGATGGGGCATTTCTCATATTTAACTAATATAATCCATGTCTCTAATAAATCCAAAAAAACAATGAAAATCTAACTTACTGTATTGAGAATTTGAATCATAGATGGTCTCCATTTAACGGTCACTCTTCATACTGCCTAATGACATGAATTTTCCAGTTCAATATTTTAACCTACAGAACTATAACAAAAATGGTAAATTTATTCGATCTGATCACTTCTTGAAACTCATAGGCACATACATGTCAAAGATGCATCCATCTTACCTAAACAGAGAAATTTGTACTAGATTGGATGTCCACCACATATATGTTGGTTGTACTAGATATTTGTGCAGCAGACCTGCCCAGCCATAACCTAAAACCTGCATGAATACTCTACCATCACTGCCGTCAATTGACCCAAACTTAAGTCTGAAAACACTTGAAAACAAAAGAAGAAAGTATGATTAAAGTTTGTTGGTTGAAAGAATTGGGTTGGTTATAACTACCTTACATGAGCTACACACAAATAAGACCTTTCATGACCTAAGGATAAGGTCAAGAAATGCTTTTCTATATAGCTGTACTCAGTGCCCACCTAACTGCTCAGAAATTAGGTTCTGGAAGATCAACTCCAGGTTAGTTAGAAGGATTGGACGTGAAAGGTCTTACTTTACTAAGAAGGGCTTAGATAAGTTGTTCAAAGGTCTTTATTGAGCTCAGATAAAGACTTAGGTGTAGTTACTTGAGCTCATGTAAAGTATAGTTTCAGGTTCTACTGTTTTGAAAAGAAGCAGTACTCCAATCTTGCAAATAATGAGGTCATATTCAAAGGATCTTTCACACCGAAGGAAAAATTGTGCCCAATTAATTGACTGCAGATGATATCCACATTTTTTCTTTGTGCAAGTGAAATTCAAATCATTCCAGGCAAAACCCACCGGACTTGGTTGGTCACTGACACCACTGAGCACAAGCTTTGAGAATAAACAGGGAATAAACAGCATACCTGTGTTGTGATCACTATGATTAATGTTGCAACAAAGCTTATATATTTCTTATAGAAAGCTTTGATGATTGATGGCCCCAAAAGAGAAGGCATCTCCACCACTAAAAGACACACCAGCGTTGGCGAAAACTATTATGAGAACGTGCTCTTTCATATTTTAAGGACCAGGGTTCAGAGAACAAGCCCTATGATCAAGGACTCAGAAGCCAAGTCTATGCCAGATGTCGATACCAATTTCCTAAGATGCTTCAAGTTCCTGTTGTCAAGGGAGTTCCTGCTGAAAAAAGACTAAAACATATTTCATTCCTAATAAACAAGAAAACCCAGAACTTTGCATTATACCCAAAACTTTGCTCACATGCAAATAATATTTCAGAACTATATTCAAAGATTGGATAATACAATTAAACCTCACTGCAAATCGCAAGAGGAGACATGATTTGCCAACTCCAGAATCTCCAATCAAGAGAAGCTTGAACAAATAATCATGAGTCCAGATATAATTTGTTGAATGGCCTCGCAGTCAACAATTAAATTCAGGACGAGAATTGTATTTTACAATAGCCACAGGGCTGGCAAATAAAATATTTTTAAATGAACAATATAATTAAAATTAGCCTTAGGTTATTCCCAACCAGAATTTTTAACGATAACTAATACTGAGGGGGGGGGGGGGGGGGTGAATTAGTATTATAAATTTAAAAAAATTTCATTTCCATAAACAGATTGATATACGCTAATTCTATTAATTCAACCTGCGTACATACGCAACTGTGTTTAGAGAAAACCACGTATATCTTACAGACTTATAATTTAGTTAGCTGATCTTAATCTGTGTATTAGAACCATAAAACTGTAATCAGGCGCAGTAAACAGTATAGGCAATCACATACATGAACACAAGATATAAGTTGGAAACCCAATGTGGTTGAAAACCACCTGCTGCAATTCGTCTCTATCTTCTTTTAATAAGAAACTTCTTTTTACAATATTTCTGTACTGGTGCAGTCTTATACCAGCGCGCAGGCTTCTACCTGTAGAAGGCTACAACCTTCTCTCACTCTCCACCTTCTCCTGGAAGGGAGCTACAACCCCCTTAGCTCTTGTACTAGCTGATGTACTAGTACGTAGGTGCTGACCTACATAAGGCTACAACCTTCTCTTTTCTTCCAGGGACCACGTTTCATAAATTTTCAAACTGGATCCATCAATAACATTAATCAAACATCAAATATTTCTGCATCAACCAATCTCCTTTGCACCAAACAAAAACTGAATCAAACAATCACTTCTCTAAATGTTGTAACCAGAATACAGTAACAGTAACCAGAAACCAATCCTGAACCCAGAACACTGCAGCAATAAACAGAAGTAGCTAAAACATATTTTATGAGACGTATGCTACTTCAATATGAAGAACCTGCATGCATACGTTGCTATATTAAGGCAAACTTGCGTATACATTGTTTTGAATTACCAAAATAGCGTGTATACGCGCCTTTTCTATATTGAACCTGCGTACAGATATATAAAAGATAATTTACCTTTTCAATTATTCAGACATCAGTTATACCCAGATCATCAGATTTACAGATCAAGACATGCGCCAAATATAAAGGATCAAAATCACACAAAGAAACTTCTCTTCAAGCCTTAAGATCTTGACCCATCAATAGAAATTATCCTTCTTCTAGTGCTCAGGTTCCTCCTTGATTCAGATCCAGCTATGCACCATAACCTAATCACCAATATTCTAGATCTTGCTCTTCATTAGATATTCAATACTTGAGGGCCTTTGCCTAATGATCTCCTCCCCCTTTTATAGTCTTAGGCCTTACTCAATACCATGGTCCAAAACCACTTAGAACCAATACCTGGGCCCAAATACCTGGGTTCAACACTTCGGACAAGATACCATGGGTCCAAATACCAAGGACCGAAAACCAAGTTTTCCAAACTATACGCGCTTTTCTGTGCATGAAAGTGTGTGTATATGCATACACGCCTTTTGGTCTGTGAATACGCATGTATACGCGGCTTGGTCAATGGGAACCTATGTATATCTCTTTTTCCTTCATTCTGAGAGCCTGAACTGTGATCTGTCATCTGAGTGAGTTGCCATCAAGGACAACACCTATGTCATAGTGCCAAACTTGTGTCATAATTCCAACAATATCCCACTTTGGACTTGATGGCAATGCCAAGTCACTGTCCCTCTTGGTCATCAAGGGCAAAGGATTATGCTCCCCTTGAGTACATGCTGAATTCTCTGATCTGCTGAAGAGTGTTGTCCATGCTCCCCCTGACTGTAAGCAAGGTCTGCAAAAAGATGTTATACAAGAAGAACATGACTCTATACATCATAAAAGACCTTCCTATCACCAAAGATTCATACAAACATTCATCTCCCAACCAAGTGGGGATATACCAAGATTGACTCATCCACCCAATCAAGTGGGGATAAAAGCAAGAACATTACATCATTCATCCCATGCATAGTGGGGAAACCAAAATAGATCATTACATGACCTTGATAATAAAAGATATACATGACATAGAGACAAAATATCTAAAACAAGACTATGATAGTCATCAATAACTACCATCAGCAGCATCTGTCAATCATTATCCAGACCAGCAACCATGATCTCCTTCTGCACTTGTTCCACCTGAAGCAAACAGTTGTGAAATTGTACCAAGATCTTCTAAGATAATGCCAACAATGCAATATTAGAAGTATATGCTCCCCCTAAACCTGTGTCAAATGGTCTCTGTCAGACCCATATCAGACTCTTTTCATCCTGAGTCTAGCCCACTGTTTTTTTTCTTCAAACCAACATATACGCGATTGTATCCACAGAAACCGGCGTATGTACACGGATGCTCTTCATGAAACTCGCTTACAATGAGTTTTCTCTAAAATAGATAAGTGTCAATAGAAAGATCATGCATCAACTACTCCCAGCTTCTGTCTGACGTATTCAAATGTCTCCCGAGGTAGTAGTTTGGTGAATATATCAGCAACCTGTTCCTTGGAGGGAACATACTCCAATTTGACCTTTTGTTCAAGCACTTGTTCCTGGAGAAAATGATATTTGATAGGTATGTGCTTGGTCTTTGAATGCATGACTGGATTCTTTGAAATACTGATTGCACTTGTATTATCACATAAAATGGAGATAGGTGGAGTACAAGTGATTTGAATGTCTTGCAATGTTTGCATCATCCAAAGGAGTTGTGTGCAGCAAGATGCAGCAGCCACATATTCTACTTCAGCTGTAGATAATGCAATTGAACTTTGTTTCTTGTTGAACCAAGATACTAATCTGGAACCCATAAAGAATGCACCACCACTAGTGCTTTTTCTATCATCCATGCTTCTTGCCCAATCTGCATCTGTATATGCATGAAGTGTGAGATCTATATCTTTAGGATACCATAAGCCATAGTTTTGTGTTCCTTGAATATATTTGAAAATCCTTTTAACAGCCTGAAGGTGTGCTTCCTTTGGATTTGCCTGAAATCTTCCAACTATTCCCACTGCATGCATGATGTCTGGTTGGGTACCTGTTAGATAGAGCAGGCTACCAATCATGGATCTGTAGGTTGGTTGATGTACTACTGTTGATTCATCATTTGCGCTGAGGCTACACCCTGTTACCATAGGGGTACATACTGTTTCGAATCTTCCATGCCATATTTCTTCAAGATCTGCTTGAGGTACTTGGTTTGTGATAGAAAGATATCGTCTTTGTTTTGTTGGACTTGTAAACCAAGAAAATTTGTGAGCTCACCAAGCAGGGACATTTCAAATTCTTTCTGCATCACCAACGCAAAGTTTTGATTCATGGCTTCTTCATTGCTACCAAAGATGATATCATCAACATACACAACAAGTATTAGTAATTTATCATTGTCAATTTTTATATATAGATTGTTTTCTGCTGATCCTTTTGAAAAACCTTGTTGATGGAGGTATTTTTCCAGACGATAATACCAAGCCCTTGGAGCCTGTTTAACACCATAGAGAGCCTTTCTGAGTCTACATACAAGTTTTGGATCATTTCCAAGTATGAATCCATCTGGTTGCTCAATATACACTTCTTCTTCTAAGTCTCCATTTAGAAAGGCAGATTTCACATCCATTTGGTATGCTTTGAACTTCTGAAAGTTAGAAAGAGCAAGGAACATTTGTATGGCTTCAAGTCTAGCAACCGGTGCAAAAGTTTCTTCAAAGTCTATACCTTCTTCTTGAGCATACCCTTTACAAACAAGTTTGGCCTTGTTTCTAATAACATCTCCATTTTCATTTAGCTTGTTTTTGAATATCCATTTGGTCCCTATGACATTCTTATCATTAGGTCTAGGAACCAATTCCCAAGTGTTATTCTTTTCAATCTGCTCAAGTTCTTCATTCATGGCCTTAACCCAGCATTCATCTTTGCATACTTCACTTATATTTCGTGGTTTGATAAAGGAGAGCAATGCTAGATAGCTTGAAGCTTCTATAATAGTTCTTCTTGTTTGTACACCTGCCTCTTTCTGCCCCAAAATTTGAGTCTCTAGATGATTCTTCTGGACGTACCTGGATGGAATCTTTTCTTCTACCTTATCTATTCTTCTAGTGCCTCATAGTTTTCTTCTTCAGCATTAGTCTAATTTGATGTTGAAGGATAGTCCTCATCATCTTCAAAATCTTTGGATTTTACCTGCTTTGGATTATTGCCTACTTCATCAACCACCACATCAATACTTTCAACAATTTTTCCAAGTCTTTTATTGTAACACTTATATCCTTTACTTCGGGAATAGTAACCAAGGAGAATGCCTTCATCTACTCTAGGTTTAAACTTGCCAAGATTTTCATCAGTCCTTTTACCGTAACATTTGCTTCCAAAGACTTTGAAGTATTTTACAGTAGGAGTCTTACCATACCAAAGTTCATGAGGAGTTTGAGTGTTGTTTACCCGGATGTTTGTTTTGCTGAGAATAGTAATGGCATCAAATACAGCTTCACCCCAGAAGGTTGCAGGAGTTCCAAACTCATCAAGCATAGCACGAGCCATTTGTTGAACCGTTTTGTTCATCCTTTCTACCACTCCATTTTGCTAAGGAATCCTTGTAGTAGAGAATTCCCTTCTTATTCCATGATCTTCACAAAAATCAAAAAATTCATCCGAGGTAAATTCTCCTCCTCGATCAGACCTGAGGCATTTGATTTTGCGATCTGATTCATTTTATACTAAGTCTTTGAAAGCTTTGAACATTCCGAAAGCTTTGTCTTTATGCTTCAGAAGTCCTATCCAACACATCCTGGAAAAGTCATCAATGAACAATATAAAGTATTCTTCTCCACGAGGTGACTTTTTTCTTGATGGACCACATAAATCATTATGGACAAGTTCAAGTGGCTTACTAGTTGATCCTTCCTTCTCAGGGAAATGTGTTCTGGTTTGCTTACCAAATTGACATGATTTGCATATTGTATTATCTGGAATTCTGATGTCAAGAAGATCGCAAACAGCGTGATATTTGCATGCTTTCCTTATCTGAGGGAAGCTTAGATGCCCCAACCTTCTGTGCCATAGCCAGTGTTCATCATTTTTGCTTAGATAGCATTGTTGTTGTCCTCCCTTGAGTATGTATAAATTATTTGGAGTTCTTATGCCTTTGATCATTGTTTCTCCTGTATCAAGCTCATGAACAATACATCCATTTGATCGAAATACTACCTCATTTCCTTGATCACACATTTGACAAACACTCAATAGATTATTCTTTAAGCCATCAACATACATAACATTCCCATCTTTGACCTTTTCTTTTAAGAGAACAGACCCTTTACCTTTTATGACTGCAGGGGTGTCATTTCCAAATGAGACCTTCCTTTCCTTTTCTAAGGCACTATATGACTGAAGTTTTTTTTATCACCTATCATATGTTTTGAGCATCCATTGTCGATGTACCACTGATTTTCCTATCCTTCTGCATATAAGGCTATACCACATCTTTCTGTTTGCGGTTCTTTCATTCTCCATGTTTTGGGACCCAATGAACCTTGCTCCTTCTGAGATGTTTGCCTAAACTTACTCCTGCATTCAGAATCTTCATGATCGAAGTTGTTACAAATAGAGCATTCTATTTCATTTTCAAGAGCAGAAAAGTTATTGTAGGTCCTCTTCATGATCCCAGTCACACTCCTTTGATTTCGTGCTTCTCTAGTCATGATGGTCTTGTAGGCAACACATTGAGCAGCTTTGTGTCCAAAGTTATGACATGAGAAACATTGGCCATTAAAGAAATTCCTGTGATTATCAAATCTACTGACCAGGTGATTGTAGTTTCCATTGACATTCATTCTTGAAGAAAATTGGGAATGATTTACCTGCGGTTGGTTGTAGCTTTTGTTCATCCTTGAAGTAGATTGACCCCGATTTACCTGGTGATCCGCTTTATGCCTTTGCTGACGATTGTCAACCTGTTCACTTCTCCTTGCTACATCAAGATAACTTTTGGAGGTGGATGGCTTCTGTGCTTGAGATGCTTCTTCAGTATATCCAAGACCTGTCTTTATTAGAGGAGAATGCTGCACTTTGATAATCTCATCTAAAGTTTCAAATCCTTTAGCAAATCTAAGATTAAGAGCTTTTGTTTTATCAATATCTTTTCTACGTCCCACAATTTCACATTCTAACTTTTCATTGTGTTTTTCCCTTTCAGCAAGTTGGAATGTCAGAGTATCTATAATCATACTCTTTTCTTCTAAATAGATTTTAAGTTTAGAAATTTCTTCATAGAGACCATCTTCATCTATAGCATCCAAGAAATCATCATCTTCAAAAGCCATCAAAAGTCTATAATCATTACCATGTTCATCTTCATCTCTATTTGAAAATCCATCGTTGTCTTCATGTGTATAATAGCTCTTCTTACTTATGCTCTGTTTTCTATTCCATTTAACCGATTCCTTACCTTTATCAAGATTATCTTTATGAGGACATTTGGCTGCATAGTGACCGACTCTTCGACAAGCAAAGAATTTGAAAGGTAACTTACCTCTGAATCTTCCAGAACCCCATTGAAGGTTCTTGACAAAATTTGATTCTTCCTCTCCTTCTGACATATGTCCTGACTCATTGTATTCTCCTTTTCCTGACACTTTGAATGTAGCTTCTCTCATGTTTGATGGACCCCCTTTTCTCATTTCGAAAGAAGTTAGGATTCCATGTAGCTGTGACATAGTAATACTCTAAAGATCCTGCTTTTCTTCTATGGCAGAAATTTTTGATTCAAACTTAGAAGACAAGGATCTTAGAACCTTTTCAACTAAAGTAACTTCTTTTATCTCTTCACCCAAGTTTTTCATGCGATTAACAATCTCATCTATATGTAAGAAATAATTAGCTACACTTTCATCATTGTGCATTCTGAGAGTTTCATATTGAATTCTGAGAGATTGTAGTTTTGCACGTTTTACCTGATCGTCTCCTTCATAGCTTAGAATGATCTTGTCCCATATTTCTTTGGCGATTTTGAGCTGCATAGCCTTGACGAATTCTTATTGTGATAGACTCCCCAATAAAGTATTGACCGCCTTTGCATTTGTTTCATACTGCTTTTTACATGCCGTATTTGTAGGAGTTGCTGATGGAAATGTGTATCCTCCTTCCACAATATCCCAAACTTCTGTTCCAAGAGATTGAAGATAGGTTGTGGTTCTTACCTTTCAATAGACGAAGTTGCTCCCATCAAATATTGGTGGCCTGTGGATGCCTCTTTTTCGTAGCTGCTCATGATGATAGATCTTCCTTCAAGCAATCAAGCTTCTTCTGAAGGACTTTCTCGGATACCAATTGTTGGAAATAATACTGAGGGGGGGGGGGTGAATCAGTATTAGAAATTTAACAATTTTTCATTTCCATAAACAGATTGATATACGCTACTTCTGTTAATTCAACCTACGTATATATGCAACTGTGTTTAGAGAAAACCACGTATATCTTACAGACATATAATTTAGTTAGCTGATCTTAATCTGTGTATCAGAACCATAAAACAGTAATCAAGCGTAGTAAACATTATAGGAAACCACACACATGAACACAAGATATAAGGTGGAAACCCAATGTGGGTGAAAACCACCTACTACAATTCATCTCTATCTTCTTTTAATAAGAAACTTCTTTTTACAATATTTCTGTACTGGTGCAGTCTTATACCAATACGCAGGCTTCTACCTGCAGAAGGCTACAACCTTCTCTCATTCTCCAGCTTCTCTTGGAAGGGAGCTACAACCCCCTTAGCTCTTGTACTAGATGATGTACTAGTACGTAGGTGTTGACCTACAGAAGGCTACAACCTTCTCTTTTCTTCCAGGGACCACGTTTCATAAATTTTCAGATTGGATCCATCAATAACATCAATCAAACATCAAATATTTCTGCATCAACTAATCTCCTTTGCACCAACCAAAAACTGAATCAAAAAATTACTTCTCTGAATGTTGTAACCAGAATACAATAACAGTAACCAGAAACCAATCTTGAACCTAGAACACTGCAGCAATAAACAGAAGTAGCTAAAACATATTTTATGAGACATATGCTACTTCAATATGAAGAACCTGTGTGCATACGCTGCTATATTAAGGCAAACTTGCGTATACATTGTTTTGAATTACCGAAACAGCATGTATACGTGCCTTTTCTATACTGAACCTGCATACAAATCTGTAAAAGATAATTTACCCTTTTCAACTATTCAGACATCAGTTATACCCAGATCATCAGATTTACAAATCAAGACATGTGCCAAATATAAAATATCAAAATCACACAAAGATACTTCTCTTCAAGCCTTAATATCTTGACCCATCAATAGAACTTATCCTTCTTCTAGTGCTCAGGTTCCTTCTTGATTCAAATCCAGCTATGCACCATAACCCAATCACCAGTATTCTAGATCTTTCTCTTCATTAGATATTCAATACTTGAGTGCCTTTTCCTAATGATCTCCTTCCCCTTTTATAGTCTTAGGCCTTACTCAATAACATGGTCCAAAACCACTTAGAACCAATACCTGGGTCCAAATACCTGGGTTCAACACTTCGGACAAGATACCATGGTCCAAAACCATGGGTCCAAATACCAAGGACCACAAACCAAGTTTTCCAAACTGTACGCACTTTTCTGTGCATGAAAGTGCGTGTATATGCATACGTGCCTTTTGGTCTGTGAATACACGTGTATACACGACTTGGTCAACGGGAACCTACATATATCTCTTTTTCCTTCATTCTGAGAGCCTGAACTATCATTTGTCATCTAAGTGAGTTGCCATAAAAGACAACACCTGTGTCATAGTGCCAAACCTGTGTCATAATGCCAATAAAAGGGCCTGTGCATTATACCCATGCATAAAATAAGTAAAACGCAAAATTTTCGACTTTCTCTTAATTGAATTTGAGAGTTGACGAGGGTGACATTTTCAGAATTGTCATTTAGTTTTTTTTTTGGCAATTATTTTCAAAGATACAACCCGAATTTAAGACCTACAGCGAGGAAAACTTCTTCGAATTCTTAGTTTGTTCCCATTGTTTGTTAATATGATCAAATAAATTCCCCCTGGAAAAATGTATATCAAATGGCAATGTATTTTTTTCAAAAACAAAAATAAATTCAATATTTTTTATCAAATGGTAATGTATATCCTCTGAGCAGACATGCCAGCTATTAAATCAATGTTTATGATTCCCCCAAAATGTGCAATTCAAACTGGACAGAAGCCAAGTCTATGCCAGATGTCGATACCAATTGCCTAAACTGCTTCAAGTTCCTGCTGTCAAGGGAGATCCTGCAAAAAAAACAAAAAAAAGGGACTAAAACATATTTCAGTCCTAATAAACAAGAAAACCCAGAGCATTTGCATTATACCCAAAACTTTTCTCATGCAAAAAATATTTCAGAGCTATATTCAAAGCTTGAATAATAAAATTAAACCTCACCGCAAATCGCAAGAGGAGACATGATTTGCCAACTCCAGAATCTCCAATCAAGAGAAGCTTGAACAAACACTTGAAAACAAAAGAAGAAAGTATGATTAAAGTTTGTTGGTTGAAAGAATTGGGTTGGTTATAACTACCTTACATGAGATACGCACAAATAAGACCTTTCATGACCTGAGGATAAGGTCAAGAAACGCTTTTCTATATAGCTGTACCCACCTAACTGCTCAGAAATTAGGTTCTGGAAGATCAAGACTTAGGTGTAGTTACTTGAGCTCATGTAAAGTACAGTTTCAGGTTCTACTGTTTTGAAAAGAAGCAGTACTCCAATCTTGCAAATAATGAGGTCATATTCAAAGGATCTTTCACACTGAAGGAAAAATTGTGCCCAAATAATTGACTGCAGATGATATCCACATTTTTTCTTTGTGCAAGTGAAATTCAAATCATTCCAGGCAAAACCCACGGGACTTGGTTGGTCACTGACACCACTGAGCACAAGCTCTGAGAATAAACAGGGAATGAACAACATACCTGTGTTGTGATTACTATGATGAATGTTGCAACAAAGCTGATATTTTTCTTATAGAAAGCTTTGATGAAATTGATGGCCCCAAAAGAGAAGGCATCTCCACCACTAAAAGACACACCAGCGTTGGCGAAAACTATTATGAGAACGTGCTCTTTCATATTGAAAGGACCAGGGTTCAGAGAACGAGCCCTATGATCAAGGACTCAGAAGCCAAGTCTATGCCAGATGCCGATACCAATTTCCTAAGATGCTTCAAGTTCCTGTTGTCAAGGGAGTTCCTGCTGAAAAAAGACTAAAACATATTTCAGTCCTAATAAACAAGAAAACCCAGAACTTTGCATTATACCCAAAACTTTGCTCACATGCAAATAATATTTCAGAACTATATTCAAAGCTTGGATAATAAAATTAAACCTCACCGCAAATCACAGGAGGAGACATGATTTTCCAACTCCAGAATCTCCAATCAAGAGAATCTTGAACAAATAATCACTGGAGAAGAAGATTATGTCAGCACTTGTCCAGACAAATAATATAAACAAAGTAAAGATTATAAACTTATATAACTCAACAATCTCACCATCGACAATGGCAAAGACAAATTAATTGAATAGTATTCAACTATAAAAAGTGCAGCCTACACTTACAGTTCCCTTGTCCACAATCTGTATAGGCTACCACGGAGACGAATCCATTTTGGCCCACAGGAATCTCTCTCGGGCTAGGAAATTTTGATTCTGGAACTTGCATGACCCTACATTAATACTTTGTTCCTCTCTGAATCGTTGCCTTTTGGTTCTCCATTTACTGAAACAACCCTATTATCAAATGGTCTGAATGCTCAAAAAGAAAGAAGAGCAGAAGAAGTTGCTATGGCCTGGATCAACAGGCTGTTTGGCGACAAGTCTGGCAACACTAACTGGTCTGTCTTGCAGGCTTTGGGTTCCTCAAAACCCTTGTCTCTTCAGAGAGCATGATCGGTTCCAGGCACTCAAACATCTGTTGTTGTCTTGTGTCTTTGGGCCAAACCAGGGCATATTCTACACAATCATGGAGGTTTACAAATTAGAAATATCGAAGCTCATTGGGTGGCCGCCTTGGATCCTTTTCTTCATATAGAAGCCAACCAGTTCCTCTTCCATTGGATGAAATCTGAAGCCCGAAAGATCCATTAAAAACTCTCCCTACACAGTCCTGACTGGGGATAAAAGTTCATCAAGCTCCTAGAGTGGGATGCCCAGAGACACGGCTTGCTTAGCAAGATTTAACGTGGTCTGCTCAGCAACATTTAACAACAAGATTTGAAGCAAGAGGAAGTATTGTGTGGAAAGAACATAAGAAACTATTCTAAACTAATTATTATATCCAACGATCTGGAACTTTTCAATCGTCTAACATCTGATTGAATGGTTCAAACAAGTACACCTAGCAAATGGGGGAGTTGATTTTAGAGGGGAACGCCTTACGGCATAAATATTGGGCTATGTATTTCTAGATCCATTATTGGTTTCATTATTAGCATACATTCCTATGCAGAACACTCATAATTTGTAGGTGTGGACATTTTCTCCAAAAATTATTCATAATTTGCACAAGGCAGATGTTAATTCAGGCTATGGGGCCTTGTAATGTGGTCAATTATTAGCATTCATGGGTTATTGTTCTTCAACTATAATAATGCCATAGGAGGTTTCCTCTAGGGATATTAATTTAACTTTATATATTGGATAATTTGATACGCTTTTTTGTTTACTTTATTTATGGTATTCTCTCCCAATGCATCCCCCAGGAATTGGTTACATTTTTTTCTCTTTTCTTTTTTGTCGTGTCAACTCTCAACCCCTCACTTATACTATTATAATCAAGTTTGGTTGGGTTTATCCTTCACTTTGGATATATTTTTCAAGTTAGGAACATTTTTCTCCTTTAACTTCTTCTCTGAAACCATCCTTGAGAAAATTTATCATCTCCCAAGTTCCTCTCCTCCTTGGCTTCCATTACCCTTCACTTCCATCTCTTGAGAAAATGTTCATATTTTAGGAAGTTTGTGTTATCATTGATTCAAGCTTACAATGCATTATCGATGCACTCAAAGCCGACGAGGAGTGGCCCACTACATAAAACAAGGAGGCTTTTGAGCCCAATAGAAAGCTTAAACTTCAACACCTCTGTATTGCATCCACACTCACTGAATATTCATGACAAAATAATGGCAGTGAAACATGACATTGTAGGAAAGCACATATGTTTGATAGATATCAAAGTGGTTTGAGAGGTAGAATATTAGGTGCTTAACACATCACACACCATAGGAAGATACAACTAAGACATGTATATTGTTGATATATACTAGCATTTGAAAAATCTATTGGGTAGTGTATTGTTGGATCATAATGAGGCCAAGGAGGAAGTCTTCCTCGTGTTGGATGAGTTACAAATTTCCATGAAGAAACTAGAGAAACACTTGAATCGAATTTTAACATCATTTTGGCCTTCCTCCATATCTAGGTTATGCGTCGGGTAGTAGAAAAGAGTTAATTGTATTGGAAGAACCAAACTCTTTTAAGTTTCAATAATGGGTTATATTCAATTGGCTGGGAGGTTAAACTAGTTAGTTATTTCTCATATTCCTAAGTTGATTTCACTTGCAAACAAGACAACTAAAACTTCTGCCCAACTTCCACCATTAACTTGGTTCAGTCCACAAGACTAGGTAGATGATAACAACTGAGTGGTAAAAATAAGAAGAATAAGAAAACTACTTCAAATGAGTAGAAAGAACAACAAGCTCTAAACACCAATGCTAGGGGCAAGAAAGAGTGAAAGATAAAGTTCTCTTGCAAGAATTTTGGTAGGATCCATATAACACATCATTGTCCACACTTGGACGAGGTCAATGAGAACAATACTTAGTGAAAGCCCACCACACAACCTGTTATGTTGAACAATCTTTTCCTACCTTAGAAACAATGCCAAATCATGATTGTTGCAAACATTGCACCTCCACAAAGGGGCAATATAGGTCATCCTCCTAATGGGATGCACTTGCGAACATTATTTTATGTGAAGAAATGGTAAACTTTACCATGAGATGAAAAATAAATGTAATATTCAATCCAAACTTGGATGCAAATAAGGATTCAAAAGTGGAAGAAAACATGGGTGAAATAATAGGTGCAAAGCTTTGCACAAATTGTGGTGAAACAAAAGTGGATGCAACAATGGACACAAACTTGGAAGCGAAAAGGATTCAAACTTAGATGCATAATAAGATGTAAAAAGGAATGTAAACATGGACAAAAACATGGGTGAAATAGTGGACACAAAATTAGATGCAATAGAAGTAGATGCAAAAGTAGGCGCAAAATGGGATGCAAAACCTGACTTAAAAGTGGATGCAAAAGGGGACGCAAAAACAGACACTATTTGATGAAAACTTGGACACAAAAGAAGATTCAAGTGGGGATGAAAAACTGGAAGCAAATATGAGTGCAATGGTAGATGAAAAACATCACACAAATTGTGGCTTAACAAATGTGGATATAAACAATAAAAATTCAAACTTGGATGCAAAACAAGATGCAAAAAGGGATGCAAAAGTGGACGTAAATGTGGGTGCAATAGTGGATGAAAAATTGGATGCAAAAATGGATGCAATAGAAGAAGATGCAAAAGTGAATCTAAAACAAGATACAAAACCCAATGCATAAACCCAACACAGAAGTGGATGAAAAAAGAGATGCAATTTTGGATGCAAAAGTGGAAACAAACATGGGCTCAACAATAGGTACAAAACATGACACAAATTGTGTCAAAACAAAAGTGGGTGCAATGATAGATGCAAAAAAAGAATCAAACTTTGATGCAAAATAAAATGTAAAAAGGGATACAAAAGTGGATGTAAACATGGGTGCAACAGTGGATGCAACAGAAGTTGATGCAAAAGTAGATGCAAAATGAGACTTAAAACTTGATGCAAAACTTCACGCAAAAATGGATAAAAAACGGGATGAAAAAATAGATGCAAAATTTGATGCGAACATAGATGCAATTGAGGATGCAAACGTGGATGCAAAATTAGAAGAAAAAGTGGGTGCAATGGTAGGTGCCAAACTAGGCGCAAATTGTGGCACAACAAAAGTGGATGAAATAGTGGACACAATAATCGATGTAAAAGAGGATGCAAATGTGGATGAAAAACAAGATGCAAGATTGGATGCAACATAAATAGATTCAAAACTAGACACAATCCTTGTCGAAAAATATGGTGCAAAAGGGGTCTCAAACAAGGATGCAAAAATGGATGCAAAAAACGTTGCGAAAGAGGATGTAAAAGAGGATGCAAAAAAAGTTGCAAAAGAGGATGCAAAAAATGATGCAAAAGTTGGTGTACTTGTATGTGCAAAAAAGTGGATGCAATAGGGGATGTAAAAGTAGGTGAAACAAAAATTAGGTGCCAAACTTGACACAAAGCCTGGTGCAAAGGGTGCTGCAAGACTTGCCACAAAACTTGGTTCAAAACCTCATGCAAAACCTGGTGCAACACCTAGTGCTAAAGTTGGTGCAAGACTTGGTGTAAAACCTGATGTAAGATTTGCACCATATTTGATAAATGGATGCAAATAGCACCAAAATTGGGCTCTAGATGCAAAAAAGGAAGCAAAAAGGGATGCTAATCAAAGGGTTTTGTTGTAGTGTTTGGTAACGACGATAGATAGAAATGAACTTAATCAAGAAGTTGTATTTTGCATCAATAAGAATAGGATCTTCAAATCTCTCAAAGCAGGGTTGAACTTACACAAGGAGAAGCAATTGGAAAATGGAAAGTTAAATGATTCTCCTCTTCTTAAGAAAGGTCCTTTCATGAATTTGATTCCTTCCGTATAAGGTAAGAGGTTTGGCTTTGAGGCTAATGGAGTAAAATTATCCAAATTGGAAGAAATTACAAAGTAGTGTATTTTCCATATCACCAACTCTCAAAGTAGGTGAGAGATGGGCACAAGAAAAGAGGCATATGTATGTTTAGGTCTCTCCATGTCTTACTCCCTTATTTCTTTTAGGGCCCTTAGAGTGGAGCGCCTTGGACCAAGAATTACATAATTAATATTCTATACCTGAACATGAGAGGATTGGGGGGGTCTTGTTGATGGTGTTGGAAATCCACCAACAGAGGGGGTCTCCCCGGTATGAAGTCCCAACTAGGGCTCACACCGTTTGGATTTGGAGCCCCATTTGGATAGTAGGATTTGCCACCATTATTCTTAGGGATTTTCTTTGATTGCAGTTATTGACATAAGATATTATGCAAACAATCTTTGAAACAAACAAGTAAGTTGACATTGTGAAGCATACGATTGCAATGTATATAAATGTACTTTCATGGAAGGGGAAAGAGATAGAGTGTGCCTCTAGAAGAAAACTAATAGTATTATCCTAAAAGAGACACACAATAAAATGTAAGAATTGTTGATTAACCTGCAAAGTAGTTCCCAAGATAACAACAACCATAAAAGCAAGTAACAATGCACATTCAACAATATGCATACCAAAGCAATGAAATAGTTCATTTTCATTAGTATGTGTTAACATAAACATACACTGCAAACAATGAAAGAATAGTCTCACAATCATTCACGACATATGCATGAAAGTGCATCGGCTCTGAGAGCTTCATATATTAAATGAAATTTCCAAGATACATGATTACAACGATGCAACACCAACCCCAATAGTGAAACATTAAGTGACCAATTTCTCTTCCAAAGAAATATGTTCTCTCCTATTCCAAGCTATAGAAGCCAAGGTGAAAAGTGAAAAATAAAAAAAACCTCTCTTGAGATATGAGAGTGTGTTTATAACAAATGAGGTGACTCTCTACCTCCCATGTGACTCTTGACCTCCCTCATGACTTTTGAGCTTCTACTCTGACTTTTTGAATTCCTATGTGGCCTTTGAGCTTCTATATGACTTTAGAAATTTATAGTGACTTTTCACATTCAAAGTGGGACCCTTTGGCTTCCACACATTTTACATTTTC
Organism: Pinus tabuliformis; assembly: GCA_031772625.1. Lineage (NCBI taxonomy): Eukaryota > Viridiplantae > Streptophyta > Pinopsida > Pinales > Pinaceae > Pinus > Pinus tabuliformis. Next base: position 763,220,543 of record CM062805.1, read on the forward strand.
TCATTTTTGAAAATACAATAATTATATTCTACAAATGATGTGGCAAAACAATTACTCATATGACTTTTGTTGTGACACTTTAAGAAGCCATGACTTGGTGAGGATGACATATGATTTCATAGTGCATAAAGGTCAGGCTCTTCTCTTCGTTGTTGTGTCTTTGAATTCTTGATTATAGATCTTTTATTACTCCATATTCACCCTCCAAAGGGTCTGAATCAGCGTTAGAACCTTCCAAGTTAGCATGAGTTGTGATCCAGGAGGATCTCGTCAGATCAGTTGCACAGGTCATCGTCAGTGTTCAGTGTTGTCGTCAATTCAATTCGGTTTCGACAGTGTCGATTATGGATCAGGTTGTTCAGGTAATGTTTATGGTTTTGCATGGCGTTCAATTGACATGGGTTTGTGCATGGCCATCGACTTGTGTTCATCGACAGTTCCGCCAGGATTGGTCGATGACATGTGTCTTGTCGTTCGCCTCGCAAAATTTGGTGTCAACATAGTTTTTGTCGTCCATTCGCAAGTTGATCATTGACATGGGTGTGTCGCCCGTTGCAGAGGTTCGATATGGTTCGACGTCAGGTTGTCGTTACAAATGCCACTTGTGTCGACGATGTGCATTTGGTTTCTAATGTCGCTTTGTGACATTTGGGGACAAATGGGTTTTGTTTATCTATTTTGATGAAAAGTCCTAAAAACCCTAACCTAATACATTACATTCCAAATGCATTAAAAAAGAACCATTCCCTAATGCTAAAACCCTAAACCTATGCTATAACAAACCATCGCATTAAAACTATTACATATAAACCTAAGTTCTATGTATAAGTCCTAAACCCAGACCAAAAGCTTGGAATTAACCTTCAGCATATGAAATACATACAAAAACATTGTAAAAAACCATTACACTCATAAACTGTCACCTAACCGTGCGGGCAGTCTGACCGCATCGGAGGTCATGTGGCCAGGTGTGTACTCAAACATCAAGGTTAGCAAACCAACAGCAGAACCGTCGACACTCAAACCGCGGGTTCGGTCACCGCTGACATGAGTTGTCCAACCTCCACCCAATTAGCTGACCGTAAATAGTTTCAGGCTTATCCTATGGTATTTTTGGGTGTTTGTTGAAGTTTTGTTAAAACAAATTAATTCGATGACCATGCATCTACCCTAGGTGTCAAATTCCAACAAGACCGAACTCTTAAACCATCCAGAAGCAACCCAATTCACCTCGAACTTAGCCAAAGGTGATTTTTATGTACCTACAGGCCTATAAGAGGAGGATTTTCTTCATTGATCAGGAGGAGAGTGGTTTTGACTTTTGTTTGCAGATTCTGGAGGTCATAGGCAATTTTGTTTTTAGTGTAATAGGAGCATCCGGAGTCGGAATTGGGAAGTGACAAGCATTGGAAATTTGGTTCAAAGGGCTATCTGATGACAGTGATCAGAAGTGCCTGCCTGCACATTCAAAATGATCAAATATCTGTGTAATCGGCCTCATATGTTTCAATCCTAATAAAGTGTTTGCCCATCTTGAAAGCGGACCCGGAGACATAGTCCATCAGGGACGAACTCCATAATCAATTTTTTTGTATAGTATCGTTGTGCTTTTACTGTTTTCACTTCTGTTATGCATCTATATTATGTTTAATCAAAAGTCGTAAAGTCTTCTTCTCAAGCAGTTTTCTCAATTTTCATGCTTTGAGCTAACATTCAAATCATTGATGGTTAATCAATTCTACATCAGTTTAAGTCTATGATCATTTTCAGATCCTGTAATTTGATATTAGAGAAGGTTTAATTTGTAGAATTTTCCATTGAATGTTAACCAGGTCAAATTTGCAACGAGGAGAAGGAATCATTGAGCAAATCGATCCAGAGATTGGAAAACGACGAGTCATTCATAGATCAACCATGTCAAGATCTGATGCAAGTGAAAACATTGAAACTAAGATGAGTGATGAACAGTTTAAGCAAGCATTCTTGACTAGGCAACAGATGTTGGGAGAACTGTACGAAGACAAAAAGGCGAGAGATGCAGCTTCTTCTTCAAAGACATCGAAGAAGGACAAAGGTAAAGGCAAGGCTGATAAACCTCCTTCACTTCCATCATCTCCATCATCATCTTCTTCTTCTTCTTCCAGTGCAAAATATGAAACAGAAAAGAAACCTAAGAAAACATCTCTTTTGAAACTTGATGTGAAATTTGAGTTACCTATTTATGATGGCGAAATGAATCCTAAAAAGTTAGATAATTGGATTAAGCAAATAGAAGTGTATTGTCGCATTCAGAACATTTCTAGCGATAAAATGAAAATTCAATTAGCTACACTTAGAATGGGGGGAACATCTTTAATCTGGTGGGAAAGTAAAACTCGGATAGATGTAAAGTGTAAAGGAAAAGGCATCTCTTCATGGTATAAGTTTTTAAAAGATCTTAGGAAACAATTCTATCCTTTAGGATACATGCAGCAAGTTGTTATTGATTTCCAGCATCTGAGGCAAGGTAAAGGGCAGAGTGTTCAGGAGTTTACTCAGGAATTCAGAAAGAAGGCATTGGTGCTTGGTATTTCATTGGATACACATGAAACTTTGTTAAAATACATCAGCAGTTTACATTCATATTTGCAGCATACCTTATTGATGTTTAATCCTGATGACTTTGATGAAGTGTGTGTTCAAGCCATACATATTGAATCAGGTGGCAAACCATTCAAGTTTTCATCGCAGTCATCCAAAGAGTTGTAAATCAAATATTCCAGTGACAGTAAGGGGAAGAACATTTCGAAGAGAATGAAATCAGTGATCGTTCAGAAGGAAAGACCTACTTGTTCTCATTTCCAGAGAATCGTTCATGATGAATCTAAGTGTTAGAAACTTCATCCAGAACTTAAGCCCAAAAAGTTCCTTAAGAAGGAGGATGAAAAGAAGGCCATTGAAACAATCTAGCAAGATCTAGGTTCAGATTCAGGTGATGAAAGGAGGATAACTGTCATGGTTACGACAAGTAAAACTTCTAACACTGGTTCAAGTTCGAAAACTATTGCATCTTCATCAAACATAAATCATTCACACGAGGATAAAAGAGTTGAATTGTTTAACATAAGGATAACTTCTAAGCATACAAAGATAGATACAATGTTTGACAGTGGATCACAGGCGAATTTAATCTCTGAATATTTAGTTAAAAGTTTGGGTTTGGAAACACGAAATCATCCAAGACCTTACCCATTAGGATGTCTAAATAAATCAACTCAGATAAAAGTCACCAAACAATGTCGATTAAGATTTTCCATTACAGGTAATTACATCGATGAAGTGGAATTAGATGTGGTTCCAGTAGACATGTGGAGTTGTCTTAGGAAGTCCTTATCTTTATGATTGTAATGTAGTATTTTACAAGAGAGAACATAAATATCACCTTAAGAAAGATGGGGTTGAATTTATTGTCAAGGCACATCAAAACAAAAATCACTTGAATTCAGTTAATGTTAATCAGATGAAGTGATTAATAAGTTCAACTAAAAGATTTGTAATCATGTGTGTGAAAGGACAACATAACAATCGACATGATGCTTGTTTAAGTTATGAGACTCAGCTTAAAGATGGTTTGATTAAAGAGATAGAAACTATTCCAGCTTTATGTAAAACCAAACATCTTACTCATAAGCAGGGAATACAACATGAATTACAGTTTGTGCCTAAAACTCTTCTTCCTAATGTCAGAATGAATCAAATCAGTTCAAGTTTCGAAATTAATAGATACAGGGATACAGGTCAATATTGGGGAAAGTCATTGTTCAATTTCTCTTGTATTGTGTCATTAGTTCATGTTTCAAACAGTTTGGAAACCTCTTTTCAAGTGGAGAGGAAACCTATTTGTTTTCATATCAAAGCCTTTTCTAAATTAGTGTCAAAGTACCTAAGGAAACTTATGCATCAGGGGAAAGTGCTAATAAATGAAAACATCATTTAATAAATGAAGAAAAAGTGATTACGAATCAACAGCTAATTCAACACTTTCAAGGACAAACTAAGTTGAAGCAATTTTCATCTTACAGTTTGATGGGTTCATTGCAGCAAGTTCACTTAGTAATCAGGAAGCAGGAAAGTATGTTAAAACAAGTAGTTGGTTTGATGTCAATAATATCTTTGATTGTCTCTCTTATTCTGCAAAATAGATTGTTAATACATGTTGATGGTATTGAACAATATCCAGTAGAGACTGTTTTCAAAGATGATTATGAATCACTAACTCATGGTTCTTCGTGGAAAGAAATCAATTGCCATGTTCATAACAGGTTGTTTTCCCATTGTCGCAAGTTGTTCATACTGCAGATGGATGGAACAGGTCACCGAATCAAAAAGTGCCATGGTCAGCATCATCAGGGTCATCACTTGCAGGTGATTGATCGAATGTATTGGTACATCATCAGGTCAAGGTGGAAAGAGAGGGAGTTCTACCCTCATCGACTATTTTTTTAGTCAAACTTTTGTGATCCAAAAGCTTTCAAGTGGAGAGGATTGATCCAGGAGGATCTTGTTAGATCAATTGCACAGGTCATCGTCAGTGTTCAGTGTTGCCGTCAATTCAGTTCAGTTTTGACAATTTCAACAATGTCGATTATGGATCAGGTTGTTCAAGTAATGTTTATGGTTTTGCATGGCATTCAGTTGACATGGGTTTGTGTCTGGCTGCTGACTTGTGTTCATCGACAGTTCCGCCAAGATTGGTCAACGACATGTGTCTTGTCATTCACCTCGCAGGATTTGGTGTCGACATGGTTTTTGTCATCCATTCGAAGGTTGATCATCGACATGGGTGTGTCGCCCGTTGCAGAGGTTCGATATGGTTCAACATTAAGTTGTCGTTGCAAATGCCACTTGGGTCGATGACGTGCATTTGGTCTCTAATGTCGCTTTGTGACATTTGGGGACAAATGGGTTTGTTTATTTATTTTGATGAGAAGTCCTAAAAACCCTAACCTAATATGTTACATTCCAAATGCAATAAAAAAAACACCATTCCCTAATGCTAAAACCCTAAACCTATGCTATAACAAACCATCGCATTAAAACTATTACATATAAACCTAAGTTCTATGTATAAGTCCTAAACCTAAGACCAAAACCTTGGTATTAACCCTCGACATATGAAATACATACAAAAACATTGTAAAAAACCATTACACAAGTCATAAACCATCACCTAACCGCGCGGGTAGTCTGACCACATCGGAGGTCATGTGACCAAGTGTGTACTAAACCGTCAGGGTTAGCAAACCAATAGCGGAACCGTCAGAACTCAAACCGCGGGTTCGGTTACCGCTCACATGATTTTGTTGAGAATGCAACAAGGTGATGGAGCTTAGTGGAAAGGAGTCGCCTTCACTAAGTGGGCCCGCATGGTATTTTTGGCACAAAGTCTATTTTTAGACATATGGATCATGGTCTATGAGTTGCAGGATGTTATTTATGGATGATTGGTCATGTTGGGAAAAGTAGATGGACTTCTATTTCTGGTTCACAGCAGGAGTGATCAGAGTCTATTTTTAGACTGCCAGGCTAAAAATAGAAAAGTCAAATATTATTGTCTCATAATAATATTTAGACTATAAACATTATCTTATCCTCTTGGAGCACTTCAGTTTGAGCTACAGATGTGGCACATGCAACTGTCAAAAGGAAATACACTTTTCTTGTGGGTCAGTTGAGCTATTTCATGCAAGACATGAGTTAGAACTCATGTGGTTGAGTTCTGTGGAGTTGGATGTGGAGTTGATGGAGTTGTGTTCAGTTTGACTTGGTTAAACTAGTTGTAATTAGTCTAACTGCAAATAGACTAGTGATGAGTGATGTGAATTAATTGATTAAATTAATTCACTAATTATTAACTCATAATGCAACTGAAGAATACATCAATTAACTCAGTGCATGTACAGTTCAGTGGAGACAGGTGTTAGAGGTTGAGATTGCTATCAGTTGTGACTATAGTTGTGCATGAGATCTTGCACAATCAATGGATTGAGTATGCCCATGAGGATTGCTCAGTATATGCCCAGTGAAATAGCCTGTGCTCACGTGATTTCCAGGGTGAGTGATTTTCACTTGGTATTGTGCAATAGAGGCAGGCAAAGCAGTGGAGAAGATTTGAACCTGTGACTTGTTCGGATCTGAGCTAGTTTTGTGTGTAACAGGTGGAGATAGTACTGAGTACTTGAGAGGAGTATTGTACTATGTATTGTTACATGTTCTCAATCATTAATATATAGATAGTGTGGGGTTTTCAGCTGTAAGCTTTCCCCAGGTTACATATTGTGTTAATGTGTGCATGCTATTGATGTTTCATTGTTTTTGATGCTGCTAAATTGATGATCAACGTAGAGGAGGTTATGTATTATGCATGTATTCCGCAATAATGTATAATCGGGATAATCTCTATTGAATAAGTGTTTATTATTCAAAATTTCTACATGGTATCAGAGTTGTTGATCATCAGATCTACTATTCAGGAAGTGTTTACATTCTATTTCTTCAGGCAGAGTTTGTAATCGGGCCAGGTAGCCTCTGGATTCATCCTTCCTTTGGAAGGTGAGATATCCGGTAAAAGCCCATACAGTCAATCTCTGTACGAGAAATACTTTGTTCTCACGAATTCTAGATCAGAGGCGGTTGAGTTTGGAGCTGGTGAAATTTGAATTTGCAGCTGAGTGTTTTCTTGGTATCAACGTGGCAATGTCCTTCAACAGATTGCGATTGGAGTATGCTCTTGAGGGCAGATCAAACTATATTGCATGGAAGGATAGGATGGAGGTAGTGTTGGATGATAATGGGCTGAAGGATTTCATAGAGGCTGATGTCCCAAAGCCTACTGATGCTACGCAGGTTGATGCTTGGCAAAAGAATACAGCAAAGTGTCGAAGGATTCTGTTGGAGGGCGTGAAGGATCACATTGTGTCTAGCCTGCATGGAAAGGCTTCTCCATACTTGATGTGGAAAGAATTGACAGATCTATTCCAAAGCAAGAGTGATCAGAGGAAGCTGGCGCTCAAGGATAAACTCAGAAACATCAAATGTGAGAAGGGAGACAGTATGCCCATGTATCTCATGAAGTTCACTCAGTGCAGGGATGAGCTGGGAAGTGTGGGGGTGACTGTCGATGATGAGGACTTGGTGAGTTTGGCTCTCCTTGGTCTTCCGAAGAGTTTGCATTCCTATTAGGACTCTGTCAATGGTCAGGAGAAATTGCCAGGATGGGAGAGACTTTGGTCAGATCTTGTGCAGGAGGAGATCAGGCAGAATACCAGGGACGGATCTTCATCAAAGGGAACTGATGAAGAAAATTGCGCTTTGGCTGCCAAAGCAAAGAAGGGGAAGAGCAAGAAAGCTTCTCAGTCTGGTGCAAAAGGAAAAAAGCAGGACATGTCCAAGGTGAAGTGCTTTCACTGTCACCAGCACGGACACTATGCCACTAATTGTCCGCAGAAGAAGAAGAACAAGCAAGCTACTGGATCTGCAGTAGGAGAGGCTCTATCCTCGCAGTTTGAGCTTGATTTTTCATTGATTGCATGATTGGTTTCAAGTGTGATGGGATTGGTGTGGTTCTTGGACAGTGGTGCATCTTTTCACATGACAGGAGATCGAGATTTGTTTTCTGACTAGAGGAGAAAGATCTTGGAGTGCACATCGAGATGGGCGATGATGGTAGATACAGTGCGACCAGTATCGGTACCATTTCCTTTGAGAGGGAGTCTGGTAAACCCTTCGTATTGAAGGAAGTGATGCATGTTCCAGGATTGAAGAAGAATCTTATGTCTGTGGCGATGTTAGAAGACAAGGGATATGATGTTGTTTTCAACGAGGGAAAGGCTTTCCTGCGCAGCAAGACAACTGGAGAAACCCGGAAGATAGGGATTCGAGTGAGGAACCTTTATCAATTGCATGTAGATGGATGCGCAGCAATGGCATGCAAGGTAGAAGGATTGGTGAGCCAGGATGATGGCGAGTTGTAGCACAGGAGATTGGATCACCTTCACCATGGAGCCTTGAAGATACTGCAGCAGATCACTACAGGGCTTCCTAAAGGCACTCTTGCGCGGTTAGATCAGTGCAAGGGGTGTACTTTGGGAAAGTTTGTGAAAGCCACCTTTCATGAGAAGGATAATCGTGCCACGACGATCCTTGAGAGAATTCACACAAACGTGTGTGGACCTTTCTCAGTAGCTTCGACAGCAAAACACAGGTATTATGTGATTTTTGTTGATGATTTCTCTCGTAAGTGTTGGATATTCTTCATGCAGAAGAAGAGCGAGACATACTCAAAGTTCTGTGAGTTCAAAGCACTGGTCGAGAAGGAGTCAGGGAAGAAGGTGAAGGCTCTTAGGAGAGACAATGGTGGTGAATACATCTTTGATGAGTTCAAGGATTTCTGCAAAGCAGGAGGGATTCGAAGAAAGCTCATAGCTCCCCATAACCCACAGTAGAACAAGGTTGCTGAGCGGAAGAACAGAACGATCGTGGGTGCTACACGGGCGATGTTGCATGATCAGGGCCTACCCCTTCACTTGTGGGTGGAAGCATGCAATATAGCCGTTTATGTGCAGAACCGTTGTCCTCACAGGATACTTGGCATGAGTACACCCGAGGAGGCTTATTCTGGTAAGAAGCCTGATCTCTCTCATTTGAGGATTTTTGGTGCTAACGTTGACATGCATGTGACGAAGGATGCCAGGAAGAAGTTGGAGCCGACCATAGAGGTTGGGATATTTGTGGGGTACACTGATACACCCCACAACTATCGTGTGTATTTGCCAGATAGTGGTAAGACTGTTGTGCGACGGGATATAAAATTTCAGGAGGAGAAAGCCATGAAGTGTTCGCTTGAGAGGGAGCCACTCTTGCATGCAGATGAGTAGCTATTAGTTCCTAAGGATGAGCTTCAGGACGTGGATCAGCCACAGAACGAGGTTCATGGAGTGGAAGAGACCACTCATGCAGCGCCAACCATCAGAGGGCGAAAGCGCTTGACAAAAGCTGAGCGACAGGCTCAAGATGCAGAGAAAGTTGTAGGACCACCAACAGCCCAACCCAGGCAAAGACAGTCACCTGATCGGTACACTAGATACATGGCTCTTGTGAGCAAATGTGTTGTGACTGAGCCATCCTCTTTCGAGGAAGCTGTGGAGGATCCCGCATGGGTAGACGCCATGGTGGAAGAGTATGATTCGATTGTCAGAAATAGTGCATGGGAGATTGTTCCTAGACTGGAAGGGAAATCAGTGGTGGGTTCGAGATGGATCTACAAAGTTAAGCAGGCAGCTGACGAGAGTGTGGAGAAGTACAAGGCAAGATTTGTTGCCTGAGGCTTTTCACAGATAGAGGGGATCGATTATGAGGAGACCTTTGCACCTGTCACAAGGTATTCTTCCATACGGACGATTCTTTCTCTCTCAGCGCAGATGGGATGGCAAATTCATCAGATGGATGTGAAGACTGTGCTCCTCAACGGAGTCATTGAGGAGGAGATGTACATAGAACAGCCCGAAGGTTTTGAGATCTTCAGAAGAGAGTCGCATGTGTGCAGGCTCAAGAGAGCGATGTATGGGTTGAAACAAGCACCACGTGCTTGGTACACTCGGATAGACAGTTATTTCACCGGACTTGGATTCTCCAAGAGTGAGGCGGATCCTAACCTATACCAGATTGTGGTGGAGGGTAAGTTGCTTATCATTGTACTTTATTTAGATGATTTGATTCTAACGGGTGATGAGTTGTTGATACTTTCATGCAAGGATGATCTTGCTAAGGAGTTTGAAATGAAGGACTTGGGCCTCCTTCATTATTTCCTGGGATTGGAAATTTGGCAGCGCAGTGATGGACTATTTGTTTCTCAGGGTAAATATGCTCGGGAGATACTGGAGAAGTTCAACATGCATGGCTGCAAGCCTGTTGATACTCCTCTTCCTGGAGGTTGGAGGAAGGAGGATTCCACTTCAGGAGAAGAAGTGGATGCCACTGTTTATCGACAGTTGGTGGGGTCGCTTATGTATCTGGTCAATACACGACCCAATATATGCTATGCTGTTAACTAGCTTTCACAAGCTATGGTTAAGCCAACCAAGCTCTTCTGGAAGGCGGGCAAGCATGTATTGCGTTATTTGAGAGGCACATCGGGATATGGTTTGTGGTACAGATAGGAGGATGAGGTGAAGTTATGTGGCTTCACGGATGCAGATTGGGCAAGGAGCCCAACGGACAGAAAGAGCACATCAAGAGGGGTCTTCAGTATCGGGTCGACATCAGTTTCTTGGTACAGCAGGAAGCAGAGATCCGTGGCACTCAGTTCAGCAGAGGCCGAGTATATGGCAACAAGTTTAGCTACATGCGAGGCTATATGGATGAGGAAGATTCTGGTCAGTTTGTTCAGTTCTCACTTGGATCCTACTGTGATAACCAGAGTTGCATTAAACTCTCGGCTAATCTAGTATTTCATGATAGATCTAAGCACATTGACATCAGGTACCATCATATCAGAGATTGTGTGCAGCGGAGAATCATGTTACTTTCATATATTCCAACGGAGGATCAGGATGCTGATATCTTGATGAAGGCGCTCACCAAGAGCAAATTCGAATACCACCGAGGTAGGATAGGGGTTGCTGATAATCCATATCTTTTTGAGAGGGAGTGTTGAGAATGCAACAAGATGATGGAGCTTGGTGGAAAGGAGTCGCCTTCACTAAGTGGGCCCGCATGGTATTTTTGGCGCAGTCTATTTTTAGACTATGTCTATTTTTAGACATATGGATCATGGTCTATGAGTTGCACGATACTATTTATGGATGATTGGTCATGTTGGGAAAAATAGATGGAATTCTATTTCTGGTTCACAGCAGGAGTGATCAAAGTCTATTTTTAGACTGTCGGGCTAAAAATAGAAAAGTCAAATATTATTGTCTCATAATAATATTTAGACTATAAACATTATCTTATCCTCTTGGAGCACTTCAGTTTGAGCTACAGATGTGGCACATGCAGTTGTCAGAAGGAAATACGCCTTTCTTGTGGGTCAGTTGAGCTATTGCATGCATGACATCAGTTAGAACTCATGTGATTTCTGTGGAGTTGGATGTGGAGTTGATGGAGTTGTGTTCAGTTTGACTTGGTTAAACTAGTTGTAATTAGTCTAACTGCAAATAGACTAGTGATGAGTGATGTGAATTAATTGATTAAATTAATTCACTAATTATTAACTCATAATGCAACTGAAGAATGCATCAGTTAACTCAGTGCATGTACAGTTCAGTGGAGACAGGTGTTAGAGGTTGAGATTGCTATCAGTTGTGACTATAGTTGTGCATGAGATCTTGCACAATCAATGGATTGAGTATGCCCATGAGGATTGCTCAGTATATGCCCAATGAAATAGCTTGTGCTCATGTGATTTCTAGGGTGAGTGATTTTCACTTGGTATTGTGCAATAGAGGCAGGCAAAGCAGTGGAGAAGATTTGAACCTGTGACTTGTTCGGATCTGAGCTAGTTTTGTGTGTAACAGGTGGACATAGTACTGAGTACTTGAGAGGAGTATTGTACTATGTATTGTTACATGTTCTCAATCATTAATATATAGATAGTGTGGGGTTTTCAGCTGTAAGCTTTCCCCGGGTTACATATTGTGTTAATGTGTACATGCTATTGATGTTTCATTGTTTTTTATGCTGCTAAATTGATGATCAACGTAGAGGAGGTTATGTATTATGCATGTATTCCGCAATAGTGTATAATCGGGATAATCTCTGTTGAATAAGTGTTTATTATTCAAAATTTCTACAGATTTGTCCAACCTCCGCCTAGTTAGCTGACCATAAATGGTTTTAGGCTTATCCTATGGTATTTTTGGGTGTTTGTTGAAGTTTTTTTTAAATAAATTAATTTGATGACCATGCATCTACCCTAGGTGTCAAATTCCAACAAGACCGAACTCTTAAACTATCCAGAAGCAACCCAATTCACCTCGAACTTAACCAAAGGTGGTTTTTATGTACCTACAGGCCTATAAGAAGCGGATTTTCTTCATTGATCAGGAGGAGAGTGGTTATGACTTTTGTTTGCAGATTCTGGAGGTCATATGTACTTTTGTTTTTAGTGTAACAAGAGCATCCGGAGTCGGAATTAGGAACCATGACAGGCATTAGAAAGCTGGTTCAAAGGGCTATCTGATGATAGTGATCAGAAGTGCCTGCGTACACATTCAGACTGATCAAATCTCTGTGTAATCAACCTCATATGTTTCAATCCTAATAAAGCGGTCACCCATCTTAAAAGTGGAACCAGAGACGTAGTCCATCAGGTACGAACTCCGTAATCAATTTTATGTCTGGTATCATTTTGTTTTTACTGTTTTCACTTCTGTTATGCATCTATCTTGTGTTTAATCAACTGTCTTAAAGTCTTCTTCTCAAGAAATTTTCCTTGATTTCCATGCTTTGAGCTAACATTTAGATCAAGTTGTCATCTCTTTTTCTTGGTCCAAGGTTTTGTATGTCCTTCATGATGGTTTCTCCTTCTGATTCTTCTTCATGGGTGCCTTCTTGTAGCCTCACCGTGATAACCTCCCTTGAGAATTACCCTATCATTTTGAGATGATAACACCTACAAATGAATTCCACTCATGACAAGCCAACATTAGTCCAAAAACCACCTATTCTAGCTTTTCTTGCTCATGGAAGATGTTGAGTATGATAGGGAAATGTGCAAGGGATTTGAGAGAAAGAAGCTAATAATTTCACAATTGAGGACTATAGGGACCCAGGGATGACCACAGTGTCCTTTGGAATTACTCAATGGGAAATTAGGGAAGCTTTATCAAGGTTTTGCGTAGTGGGGAAGTCTAGGAGTCAGGGCAATGAGCTTGCTAACTCTGACTATGCAATGTGCATTGCTCAGGGAAGAGGAGGAATGGATTTTGTATTTGAGCTTCACAAGGAATGATGGATGACCCAATTTTCTAGTGGAACTATGAAATGCACAGTAGGAGGAAAGACAGGACAAGATATTGTGCAGTGAGGGGTTTTAGAGAGTAGGAGGAACAAGACTATCCACTATAATTGCGCAATGTGCAACAATTGAGGAGTAAACTCCAGGATTGCATAGTTTATGGATATAGTGGCCTAGAGAGGGACCTACTATCCACTAGAACTTTGTAATGTGCAGTAACAGGCTCATTTAGTCAAGGGATTTTGTAGTTAGTTGAGGTAAGTAGAAGAAGGTTAGGTCACTTTGCCTTGAGGATGCTCACTTCATCATGAGGCGGAGAGAATCTTTCTACTGCATAGTTTGTCATTACAAGGGTCTCCATATGACTCATTTTCCACTAGAACTATGCCATGTGTAATGGAGAGAAGGAGTCAATCTTGGGCAGAGTGATCAAGTGTAAGCAAGAGAGACTTGAGAGACTATGCTTTAGGATTGCACAATGTGTTTGTGAAAGAGGTTTCCCTTAGGATGGCACAGGGAACAGTTGTAATGGGTAAGGGATGCATCCTTGCTGGCTAAGAATTTTCAATGTGCTCATCCAGTAGCTAGAATTTTAGGTGTGCAAGGTATGAGGACAAGGGGGATCTCCAAAATGGAAGTGTTGGATCAATGGAATAAAAGAGAACATAGATATAAACAATTTCCAAAACAGGTTCACACACATGTATACCATCAAACACAAGCCAAGAGAATGCACAGTACTCAAAATCCACATGCATACCTTGAAATGATAGCAAAGCAACACTTATTTCTAAGTGTGATAGTTAAAACGTAGCTTTGTGACACTTAGAATACAAGTTATAATACAAGTGTCAACTACAACCAGAAAGTGCGCTAAGTTGTAGGAGAATGTCTAGCACATAGTATTATGATATATAAGATTAGCTAATGCAGAATAGTACGTTATAGTTTCCTCTAGTGGTGTGCCAAAGTGTGACACATGGAAGATATTAGAGTGGGGAGATTTTTAGAATGAGCCAAGTTTGTAAGGAATCAATATGGATTACATTCAAATCTACAGAGCACAAATTTCATATATATAACTTCATTCTCTTCCTCTCAAATTTTTCTCAATTAATTCAAAATTTCTCAATTTTTTAATTTGTTCTTATAACATTCATAATACATTTTCAAAAAAATAAAGGGTTGTGGAACTCACCTATGTTGTAAACCCTATCTTTCTTGTCACATCAATTTTGTTTTATGTTGCTTCAAACCATGGTAGTGGTAGACAGGGAATTTGTCTACCTTTTCACAATGAGGCTTTTGTAGGTGGATTTGAGTATTTATATTCGGACATTTAGTTATTTGTTGAATTACAACTACTTGTTTCCCTGAACCCCATAACTTGTCATTGTCATATTTGAAAAGAAAAAAATGAGTTTGGGTTTTCTAGTGGATATTATAGTAAACATACTTGGTGCATTGTTTATTATGGAGCACAACAATTATGTTTCTATTTTTTAATTTTTTTTAACATTTTGGATTTTGTAGAGCACATTATGTAATAAAAACACACTTGTGATTTTTTAAGTGTATAGTACCACATGACTATGCCTTAATTTCCAAAAACACTCTCAATTTTAACATTGTGTTATGCAATAAACATGCACCAATATATATCACCATATAAAGGACACTACCTAACTTGAAAGAAGTTTTACTTTGAAATTCTTTCTCTGTAAAACATATTTTAGAGTTTTTATATTTCATTGTGCAAAACTTTGATTGATTGAATATGGTTAATATAATATTGAAGGGAAAACTTATAGCAAGAGCACAAGGGAAGAAAATCTCAAGATAAAAAAACATGGTCAATTATCTGAAGTTTTTATATAAAAGTAATACATTTGAAACATATGTAGGTTTAAATGATGTATATTAGTAATGTGTCATGTGGTGCAATAACTTGAAGAAGAAAAAACACTCAATAAAGTTATTTACAATCTAAGTAGAAAAGAACATAGAAGCCTCGTGAAAATATTGCAAAGAAAGAAATTAGGTGGATCGAAAGGTGATCAATATGAAGTTTTTATTTGAACTTCTACTAATAGTGTACTTCTTAACAATAATAGCTAACATGTTTCAAATTGAAAGTGAAAAGATGGAAGACACTCCTATAAAAATTATGAATTTTGTAAATGATGATAAATTTGTCCTTAATTTATTTAGATTGATGCTAGAAGCTAATGGAAGGTGGAGGGAATTTATGAAACTATGAGAAATATAGTGGAAAGAATACTAATTTAATAAATCCAATAATGAAATTGTATTTAGCAATACACAATGAGACCTATAAAACTGCAATAGTAAAAATATATAACAACAAAAAATAATCATTTAAAAAGTATTATTACTAAACATATTTTTTTATAATATGAATATACTAATACAAAATGTTGCCACATTAATATTTTTGCTATATTTGCTTTCACATAAGTATTATTGGACTTTTTATTGAGTTTTCATTTTTTTGAAAGGATTGAGAAAATTACAATAAATAAATGGCAGGATATTTGAAACATGTGAGTAGGTAAGATTGTCTAGAAAAGTGTATAAAGAGATGGTTGATGAAATGAACATAATTGAATCACATGAACTAATCCAACAACAATGTGCATCAAATGTATCTAGTCATCGATTTTTTGTGTGTAATTAGAGATTTAATCATCAAATAAAATTGAAGAGCAAGATAGAAAATTGTTTGACATAAATTTTCGGATGAATATATTTCAATTAAATGTTTGTATAACTCTTTGTATGTTTTCATACAAGTGCTACCATACAAAGAGTTATATGAACATTTATTTGTCATTCGATTAACTATAGGTTGTCATTATGTTGGAGTATCAACGGTTAATTGAAAAAATTGTAAGTAAATGTGTTGTTTTACTTCTCTTATTTTATAATGAATGAAACAAAAAGAAACCTTTAATAACATCTATTATTTGTCATGATGTATAAAAGAGCAAGAAACAAAATATGGAGTGGAACTAACACGACTTGTTGAAAGACTACAAGAGCAAAGGCTATGAAAGAATGTTTATTGTTTGTGATCACTTATGGATATGGTATGTTCTTTTATTTATGCAATTACGTATTTTATACTATGAATGTAATTATACTCACTGCACTTTCAACAATGACAACAATTGAACAATGACAACAATTTCAAGAGATGAATGACGATTATCAAAATTAAATGTTTACAAATATATTATGAAATGTTTATTAGTAAAAATTAAGTGTTTTATTTAATGTGGACATATTCTCCCAATTACATGATGGCATTGTATTAATAATAGTAACAAGTATTTATTAGCATTTAGATTGTTCTAGACTTTTATGTTTTACCAAAAGCTCTCTTATTCATATGGAAGATGAATTTATTAATATATAGTAATGTTCAATGTTGTAAACATTATATTGTTGATTAAGTATATGGATTACTTCTATTATTACAATAAATGTGTATTCAAATAGTATATTTATTTAAATGGTACAATATTTACTGCAATAATTAAAATATAAAAATCAATATTATTATTTTAAATATATATATATATATATATTGTAAAGATTAAGTAAAATTTGACTTAAAAAAGAAATGAAAAAATTAATGTTCATACAATATGCAAAAATCAGTCCTAAAACATATTGATGTAGTGTATTCATTTGACTCACCAATGCATTGCTCTTACAAGTGCAAATGCATCGATGCTCCTAATGATAAAATTAACACTATTTTCTTCGACAATATCATTAGTGTTGTCATTAGCGCTATCATCACCATTACCAAGCTTTAAATTACAAATAAGGATATATGTATTGGTATTTATATATATAATATGCATCAACTCTTTCAAAATGTGTAATATGCCTTGGTTCCTTATCATATAATATGCACCGGTAACAAATATAATACACAACCTTGTATTAATTATGGATGAAACAATGTGCCTTAAGGATATAAGGACATTCAAAAAAAAACAAAAATTGTTGGAACCTCTTGTGACCTTTGATTTTTAATTATGGTGAACATTTGTTAAAAAGTCAAATACCAATAGCAAAGGTTTTAGGTAGAGGTGGTTTTGGTAACTTTGTTCCATCTTGTAAACAATAAACCTCCACAAAATCCTATGTTAGGCAATGCTTTGCTTATAGTGAAACTAAGAAGATGCAAAATGATATAATAAAAAGTGCATTCAAATGAGGTGGGAGCTCTACACTTGTGCTTGCAATAAAAAGAAAGTTATCAGTGGCTAATTTTCTTTAAGAAACAAGTATAATTGTGTGATCGTTACTTTATGCCTTATCTTCACATACTCTTTTAGCATGAGCACATGTAGTAATATGAACATGCTTCACCCTAACTCTATTTTTAATTCCTCTACATGATGGGCAATACTAGTTGGTCACTAGATTAGACAAAGGTGATTTCACCCTAAGCATCATGGTCAATATTCTAATATTGTTGCAAGCATTGTGCTTGTACTTGTTCTCTAGTGATCACTAACTTTCCTTTTAGCACAACAAAAAGTTGTAATCATTGCTTTTATGGTGCTTTTTCCCTAAAACCTCCCATGGTTGGTGTTTTGCACTTGATATGATAAATTTCACTTTATAATCACCTTTTTGTCAATTCCATAGTCTTGAAGGAGAACAATTTTTTAGATAATAGGTATGGCCATACCTTTTCCAATTGTCATCTTGATATATTATAACTCAAGAAAGGAGGTTAAGCACCTAAAATGATCAAATCGATACTTAGCTTCTTGTTTGATTAGTAGCTTGATTTCAACTTAGAATGAACATTGAGACATCCTTTTAGTAATGCCTACACAATAAGAATAAAACGTCCAAATTTTGGTATTCTTGTTTTTTTACCTCTCCTTGGTATTTTGGTTTGACATAATATTTAGGTCATGTAAATATTTATCGAAAACCATGGCACACTATTTATTTGTTTCTATAAGATGATAACTAAGCTCTATACAATAGATTGCTTCTTAGCTTTCATTGAGGCATTCACTAAATTCCATTTACAGTATAACTATATATTGATGTCTTCACATAATTGGTAGTTTTATTTTAGCAAATTTGGTAAATTATTGTTGTAAGGAAGCTAAGTTACATCATTTTATATTCAACATTTTTTCCAAACACTTATATTTTGGTGGGTAGCCAATAACATCTTTAGTGATGATACTTTAATGTCAACATACAACTTTGATCATAGTAATACTTCACATTGATATACTTTTTATTCAACACTTCAATTAAAATGTTAATAACTTTAAAACCTGTAAATATTTATTTATTAAAAACATGGAATAAAAATTAGATTTACAATATCCTCATGTAAAACTCTTCATAATCCCACCTTAATTTCAAAGTCCTCACTAAATTATTATAATGAAATTTATGAAAAAATTTCTACTAATATCTATAAACTTATATACTTAATCTATAATAAATCTAAATTTATTAAATATTTAATCCACTTTACTTAACCCGTAAAAGTATATATAATTAAATTCCAATTGAAATAAGAATAATAAAAGAAAAATTACAAACATAACTTACTAGTCCTAACCTGCGATCACAACTAGAAACAAACATGACTAGTGTTTCCATCGAGAGGTAAAGGCAATCTCCAAGAAGCACACATATTTTTTAACAATCCTAAACTCAAAGAGGCACGCATATTTTATAACAAAAATTTTAAAAATCAAAGGTCTCACATGAAATTTTGGATAAATAAAATGGTCCCTAGGTTAGCTGTTTAATCAATGTTCACATTTACTAACACTATTCACTGGTATAAAGGTGAAAATCGCATTTTTTATATACTCAATTAGTGTTCTCATTTACTAACACTATTCATTGGCGTAGGGTGAAATCGCATTTGGTCTTTTTAAAACGAATAAGACAAAGATTAGGGGTGTCACTTGTAGAATTTTTTTATCTATTTTAATGGAAACGCATAGTTATTTTTATTTTTGAAAGGGTTAGATTTAATTACTAATAATCAAATCAAAATTTTTATAGAAATTATTCTCATGATTGTGTTATGAACTTTTTCATAATGTAATATTATATTTAAAATAGTAAAATAAAATTTATATTAATAAATTAAAAATATTAATAACAAAAAGTCATAAATAAAACAATTTAATTTCTATTTTAATTTTACATAATTTTACATAGAGAAATAAAATAATTGAAAGTTAAAAAAAAAATATTTCTAATAGAAGTGTTAACATTGAAAACATAAATATCTCATTAGAGTGATGGACATACATTTATAACTCTGACAATGTGACATGTTAGTGCGTGCATGGTCATGCAAGGTATACAAGTGTACTAGTTCATTAACAGTGTGAGCATCACAGTCTTGGTTCGCAATGTTGAGGGTTTGTATGGTGAGGGTAAACCCTCAAGCTCTCGTTGTAAGCAAGCATTGTATTTTGTCTGGCATTAAAAATCCTTCTGAAGGCGTGCAAAGGTGATGGAAGGCTTGGCCTCTTTTCCTAAGAGATTAGCTCAACAATCCGTGGAAGGCGACAAGTAAGGCAGACATTGTGGAGTCCTCCTTTCCAACGTCTCAGGTTGTGTTCTCTCACTACGCATTTATTTTGGTGTGTCTTCTCTTAATTTGGGTGGAATTCGAGTCTAGTGTTTTAGAATTCTTGTATTTAGGCATCTAACCAAGCCGCAAAGCAAGGGTCTCTTATATCATTGATTTTAGTTGTGGGTCTTTAGTTCAAGATCAAATCCCAGTCTTGAGGCCTTTGCGTCGTTGGCTTTGGGTTGGTCTAGATGGTTGCAGGTCGGGTTGCAAGTTGAGGGGGCTTTAATTGTATGTGTATTGAGACTCGAAGCTTACGATGTTCGCCCAATTCAAGTCAAAGGCCTCTCGTGGTGGATTGCGGAGAGAGTTATGTCAAGTCTGCTAATTCTTCAATTCAAAGTTGTGTCAAGAGGCTATGCTCATTTTGTTGGCTCCTATGTTAAAGTAGGTTTATCTAGGTCTTCGTCTAAATTTAATGGTAGTGGGGCTTGTTTTGTGTCTCGAGATAGGTGTGCCTACGTCTTCTTTTGAGGGGGTTTATGGTGAGTTGGGTGCTTGTGCCTTTAGTTGTTTGGACGACCATGTTAGGTGGCATCATGGTTTTGTTTTTGGAGAGCTTGGCTCGTTCTCTTGTTTCTTTGTAGGTAGTGGCGTTTATAGTAGTTGCCCCAAGTGTGCTCCTGTGGTGGTATCCATGCCGCTAAGGAAAAGGATGAGATGCAAATGAGGGGGAGGTGACAACGCTCCCCAAGGCCAATGAGGAGCTAGACTCTTTGCCCATGACTCAACTGCCACCTATTTCTATGTGATTATGTTAGAGACCAGGAAAGAAATCCACAAGATGGAGGCTCGGGTTGGGATTGAACATCAATCTCATTTAGATTCAGAGTTTATGGGAGATATGTCAACATGGGTTCCTAACCCTAGTCATACTAGGGCCAAGAAGAATCAATATTTAAATTTGGTGGCTCTGCACTACCAAATGAAGACCCTCTTGGGTCTGGTGTTGATAGACAAACAAGTTGAAAGACATAATGTATCTTCCTACCTAGAAGACATCAAAAATATGCATAGGGATCAAAGGTTTTGTTTGAATAGGTTTGATTCTTGACTAGCACACATAGAAAATCATATCGTCTACAACTTAGACATGGAGACTTGGACCCCCAAGTTCCAATGCAAGGGTCCCTGTGAATATCTCCTCCTCTGACAATGACCAGTGAAGCTTGCAAGATGGCTTCAATGGCTAAGTTTTTTTGTCAGTGTCTTTAGGCATGATGGTAAGAACTATGGTGTTTTGCCTCTGGCTCATCAGTGCCATTTCATGGCATGTGACTTCAAATTTGTTGGCCTTGTGTTGTCCGGTCTTGGCAAAAGTCTAGTGTCTTCATACTTTGGGTATTATTTTTTTTACCATGATGGTCAATTTGTGGTTTATTTTGGGCCTTCCCTAACATGTTTTTGGTGTGACAGTTGGCGTCATTTGGATAGGAAGCTAAGGCCTTGTTTTGTCATTGTGTTTGTATCTGATGTATTTACAATGGTATCACAATGTTTCTATCTTATGTTTTTGTAATTCCAGTCTAAGAATGTAATGGAAGCTTGTGATCATATTGGAGTCAGCTTAGGCACATTCTCTAATTGAGTTTTCCTCCTCTAGTTTTCTCATGTTGGTCTTAGATTCTAGTCTATCGACTATACAAAATTTGGAGAAAGAAGAGCAAACCCATGAGGGAGCTCTCTGGAAATTCAATGTAAACATGTTTTGAGTAATAAATGTTTCAATTCCCGTAAAAAATATATAAATAGTAAAAAACATTTTTTAGTACGAAAGAGATATGTTACTTTTTCACTATTTAACATGGAGTTGACACAAATAATATTATTGATATTTTATTATGTAATTATTTTTTGTTCAATTACATGTAATATTTAAAACAAAAAAACATTAATAATAAAAGATATTTTTTTGTTAGTAATAAGTGAAACATCTCATAGTAATAAGTGAAATATTTTAATGTCCATATCAAAAAAAAAAATTAAATTAACAAAACAAAATATTATATTTCCATTTCTCATTGCTAGAAAGATGTCTAATTTATTTCTTAAGATGGAGTTTATATATAAGATTTTAAAAATATTAATAAAAAGAAAAGTTTAATGTCAATAATAAATCAAATATTTCAATATGCTTGTTGAGTAAAAGATTTTAACATCAAACATATAGAAAGAGAGAGAGAAAAATCTTATGGTATAAGGGAGCTTGTTTAATATAAATTTGATATGTGTTACACCTAATCTTTGAGATTAAGTAAACAGATGTAAATATTGTAAATAGTAAAACTAAAAAAAAGTTGGAAGACGAAGAGACATTGGGAGTTGAAACCCAAGAGTCTCCCCCTCTTTACATATATTCATGTGCTATTTTAATGAAAAGGCAACAAGTTATTCGTGGAGTTACTCCTAGCCTGACATGATATCATGGTATCAGAGTCAGCCCCCCAATTTTAGCATTTTTTGGCCCGTAAATCCTGCATTTTCTGCCATATTATTTATTCCTCTATTCATTGTCTCTATACACTTGCTGCGTTGAATACTTTGATGCGTTAATGCGTTGAATAGTGTTGTGTGTTGAATCGTTGAATGTTGTAAATGGTATTGCATTGTATGTGGAAGTTGTATCATTACATGGCGTTGAATCCTGCGTCGATTTTTATGACACTGAATTTTTTATGAGCGTGCACTGAGACTTTGTTGCATATTGTTGGAATATCGTAAATGCTATGTGTTGTCCATTGGTGAATGAGTTTGGAGGGTTGCCGTAAGGTGAATGAACTATGTTGTGAGATGGCGTTGAATAGTTTTGTGGTTAAATGTTGTGTGTTGGCCGTGTATGCATGACCGTGCAATGGTGTAGTGAGTGTGGATGTTCCGTTCGTTGTTTCCTGGTCGATGATTGTTCATTGTATTTGTTGTAGTTGTGAGGAAATTTGTATGATAACATGTCTGGAATGGTGGACCATGTTGGTTGTGCATTAAAATTGGGTAATGAAATTGTATATTATATGATGGTGTGACTATTCATATGCACGGTAAAGAGTGAAGTTTTTTTCAAAAGCGAAGAGTTTTTGGGAATGTATTCACTCATCTCCATTGTGGGAATAGTTTTTTTTAGCAAAGGAAACTATCATGAGTGGTCTCAGAAAATAAAACACACATTGATTTTCAATGCGCTGTGAAAAGGGTTTGTGAAAGAGAATGAGACAATGCACCAGAAAACTCACTTCAGGCAAGGAGAATATCATTTGGGAAAACAAGAACAACAAACCCTATGTCTTGATTGAAGCGTCCGTAAATGAAGAGGTGAGTCGCCATATTTCTCCATTTTAAAATGTCTTTGAAGCCTTAAAGAAGTTGAAAGAATTGTATGACTCACACTTTGAACTTGAAGTTGTTCAATTAATTATCAAGTTGTTCAATTTTGAATTGAAAAATGATGACCATCTTGCTTTTACATCATAATTAAGATGCATTATGTATGACATAAAAGCCACTAGTGTTGAAATAGATATTCCTCTCATAGCTTATGTCAAGACACTATATCCCACTTATTCACGTTATCTTGAGTCATTGCAAGCAAGTGGCAACCTTAAGGAGATTATTTTTGACTTCATTGAGAAGAAATTCGCTGAGAGAGAGGCCTTTGGAAGAAGACAGCTCCTCGGTCCACTGAAGAAGTTGTATCTTGCACAAAAAGAAAAGAATCATACACATGATTCTTCTAGAGGAAGGGGTGGCCAAAGAGGAAGAGGAAGGGGTGGCCGAAAAGGAAGAGGAAGGAAGAATTTGAGAGGCAAGGGGGGTAGACGGTTCCAAGGAGAAAGTTCTGATCTTTATTGCATGTGATTCAATAGAGATGGACATGATGCTTCCACATGTAAGCTAATTGGGACAAAATCGAGTAGGAAAGAAATGAAGGAAAAGGTAAAACACATGTCAAAGGGAAAGGTAAAGCCCTCGAGTTTGCTCATTATGTTGTGGGACATTGCAACATTGGAATAACTAAAGACTTATTCAATGCTTCACTTGCTTCATGGAAAGATGTTTGGTTGCTTGATTCAGAAGCAATTTGCCACATGACTTTCAGGAGAGATTTTTTTGAAGAATTCTTTGACAATGTTGATGGAGCAGTATATTTGGCAGACAAGTCAAAACTCAAGCCATCAAAATTTGGCACCATCATGTTCAATTGTCTAGTCTTCCAAACATTATGCTACATGTTGAAAAGAAACTTGTTGTCCTTAGGCCAGAAAAGCATTAGATCACTCATTTGTCATTACTGGGATAGAGGAAGAAATACTTCTAAAGTTGCAAGAAACCTTTGCTTGTGCACAGAACTTTTCATACAGTTTCATCAAGTCTTTTACGGCATGCTAGATTTGGACACTTGAACTATGACAACCTTCGTTTGTTGAAGAAAAATGGTGTTACTGGTTTGCCTACAATTCCTAGAAAACTTAAGCAATGTGATGATTGCATCTTAGGAAAGCACAGCAAATAGTATTTTCATGATTCTCATTCCATGAGCACATAGAAACTTGAACTCATTCATTCTAATTTATGTGGCCCAATGTCTATTCCTTCTGCGAATAGTAATAAATATATGACGACATTTATTGATAACTACATCAGAATGTATTGGGTTTATTTATTGAAGAACAAATCTAAAGTTTTTCAAACATTCAATAACTTTTATGCATGGATTGAAAATGATGCACAATCACATTCATTCTATTTGCACTGATAATGGAAAATAATACACTTCAAATGAATTTGAAAATTACCTTCACCGGCATAGGATCAAACATCAAACAATTTTGCCCTATAATCCCCAACAGAACAGAGTAGTTGAAAGAATAAACATAACAATCTTAAATATGGTATGTTTCATGATGTTTTTCAAGATTGTTAAGTTGATGTTTTGCGCTGATGCAATTCTATGTGTGTGAATATAAAGAATACATGTCCATCTAATGTTATCAAAAACAAAACTCCCTATGAAATTTTGTATGTCCACATTCTTTTGGTGAGACATCTTAGGGTTTTTTATTCCACCTGCTATGGCTTGACACCTAAGGAAGAGAGAAACAAACTCTATGCAAAGAGTCGCAAATGTATCTTCTTGAGGTACTCAAATACCTGGAAAGCATAATGTCTCTATGATGAGGTGAATAAAAAGTTTATAATATCTAGAGATGTGATCTTTCTTGAATCTTCCTATACTCAATGGTGTTGAGCGGCAGCTTGATCGCTTGGATAAATTTGGACATGCAGAGTCTTTTCAAGAGTTTGATAATGAAATTCCACATCTTGAAAGAGGGATCCCTATACTGGATCAATCTGTGGAATCTTCTTCTGAAGCATTCTCTCCCTTACTTGAAGCTCTAGCGATTAATAACACTTATGTGATTGACATAATTGGGAGACTAAATTTTGATTTAGTCCCATCTCAGTCAACTGAGCAGCCTGGGCCATTTCAAAAAAGTCCTCCAAAATGGATGAAAAAAGACACTTGAATGTGCTCATCCTAATGAGGTTAGAAAGACGGGGACAAGAAGCTCAACCAAACAGAATAGAAATGATGTAGACAATCCTGACTCACCTATTGATATGGATGTTTTTTAAGATTGTGAACTGAATTTGTCTACAGATTTCGAACCAACTTCCTTCAAAGAAGTGGCTTCTCATGATGAATGGAAAGAAACGATGCAGAAAGAATATGATGCTTTGATAAAAAAAATAGCACCTGGACGCTGGTTAATCCTCTATTGGGAACCAAACCAATTGGCTGCAAGTGGGTCTTCAAGAACAAGTATAAACCAGATGACTCACTCTTGACAAGCATAAAGTCAATTTTGTAGCAAAAGGTTTGGA
Organism: Pinus tabuliformis; assembly: GCA_031772625.1. Classification (NCBI taxonomy): domain Eukaryota; kingdom Viridiplantae; phylum Streptophyta; class Pinopsida; order Pinales; family Pinaceae; genus Pinus; species Pinus tabuliformis. The sequence continues at coordinate 763,246,087 of CM062805.1, forward strand.
ATAAAGGGAAGGGGTCGACTATGAGGAAACTTTTGCCCCCACAGCAAAATAGGGTACCATCCGGACACTCTTTGCCTTGGCAACTCAAAATGGTTAAAAAATCCATCAAATGGATGTAAAAATTGCTTTCTTGAATGGAGATTTAAAAGTGAATGTTTTTATGTCACTGTTTTTGACTGATGTGACAGGGAAGGACTTCGCGGGTAGCGCTTTTTGCGAAGGCGCGCGTTTATATGGGTTTAAAACCTTAGCGCTGAAGGGCTTGACGAGAAAAAGGGCTCATACAGGGTTTTAGAGGCAAAACGAAGGTAGCAGAGTTTATAAGAGCGTAAGCAGAGTGAAGGGGAATGGGCGGGATGGCTGCTGCAAATCCCTTTTTGATCATAGACAACCCAATCAGGCCTGCATTTAACCTTCAAAAGTTGAAATAAATAGCAGAGCTAACAGTCACAACCATAAGGATTTGTTGTGAAAGGTCAGAAACACATAGTATGCAACCTTGTAAAATCCTTGTATGGCCTCAAGCAAGCACCACGAGCCTAGTACAAGATATTCACTAGGCATCTTCTGAAACTCGACTTCAAACATTATGATCTTGATGATCCAACTTTGTCAATAAAGTTGGCAAAACAATTGATATCTTGTGGTGTATGTAGATGATCTTCTAATCACAGAAAACAATGAAAGCTACATTGTATCCATAAAGAAAAAATAAGGAAAGGTATTGAAATGACAGCATTGGGCTATATTCACTATTATCATGGTATTGAAATAACTCAACCACTGAAGTTTATATTCTTCTCTCAAAAAAACTACATTGGAGATCTATTTAACAGGTTTGGCATGGTTGAGTGCAATCCTTTGACTACTCCAATAGAACAAACTTAAAGCTCACATTCACTGAAAGAAAAGAATTTGAGGATGCAAAGAAATATAGACAACTCGTAGGAAGTCTCAACTACAACTCGTAGGAAGTCTCAACTACCTGACTACTACCAGAGTAAACATTTAATTTGTTGTTGGAATTCTCTCCAACTTTATGCAAAAGTCTTGAAAGAGAACTCAAAACTTTGGACTCAAGTATACACAGATAGATGACTTCAGCTTGATTGAATACTCTTATTCAGATTTCAATGGAGATAAAGAAACTGGAATATCTACTTCAAGTTATGTTTTGAGTATCAGATCAGGAGTTGTCTCCTGGAGGTCACGCAAACAATCAATTCTAGCAAATTCCACAACTGAGTCAAAATATGTCGCAGTCACTAAAACAACGAAGGAAATTGTGCAGCGCGTGAAAATTCTGGAAAATTTACAAGAAAAACAAGCGCATTCAACTCTTCTTTTGATTGACAACATTTTTGCAATAACGCTGGCCAAGAACCCAAAGTTTCATGATCAAACAAACCACATCAATACAAAATACCATCTGATTCAACATCATGTTGAAGCCGAAGCCAAAACAATCCACCTACAACATTATTCCACAAATGCGCAAATTACGGACATCTTCACCACAGCGCTTAGAAGGGAAAAGTTTGAAAGATTCATAATAATGCTTGGACTCACCGACATCCCTTCAGATAAAGGGAAGAATGTTGACACCTAATCTTTAAGATTAGATAAACTAGTTAATATTGTAAATAGTAAAAATAAAAATTGAAAGACGACAAAACACCAAGAGATGAAACCCAATAATCTCCATCTCCTTATATATTGTCATATGCTATCTTAATGAAAAGAAAACAAGTTATTCATGGAAGTACTCACGACAATATGTAACATTTCAAAAAAATATAATAATAAAAACAATTAAACATTTCAAAAAATATAATAATAAAAACAATTCAATGCATGTATACAAGAAAATTTATTAGTGACAACACTTCAATGTGTGTCTTCTTTATAATGTGTGTGAATTTGATATAACATTTCAAAAATATATAATAATAAAGACAACTAAATGTACGTATACAAGAAAAAATATTAATAACAAAACTATTCAATGTGTGTGTCTATGTATATAATGTGTGTTGATATGTAATAATTATAATAAATATATTTTGAAAGAGTATATATCATATAAACATATGTTTTATATTTCTTGATTTGAATCATAAATAGATCATTTCAATGTCAACTATATATTATTATACATTAAAATAAAAAAATTCATATAGTTAAAACATTTTATTAGTGTGTTAAAACATAAATTATTCTCATTCTAAATGTACCTCATATGCTATCTAATGAAAAGAAAACAAGTTATTCATGGAAGTACTCACGACAATATGTAACATTTCAAAAAAATATAATAATAAAAACAATTAAACATTTCAAAAAAATATAATAATAAAAACAATTCAATGCATGTATACAAGAAAATTTATTAGTGACAACACTTCAATGTGTGTCTTCTTTATAATGTGTGTGAATTTGATATAACATTTCAAAAATATATAATAATAAAGACAACTAAATGTACGTATACAAGAAAAAATATTAATAACAAAACTATTCAATGTGTCTATGTATATAATGTGTGTTGATATGTAATAATTATAATAATATATTTTGAAAGAGTATATATCATATAAACATATGTTTTATATTTCTTGATTTGAATCATAAATAGATCATTTCAATGTCAACTATATATTATTATACATTAAAATAAAAAAATTCATATAGTTAAAACATTTTAATAGTGTGTTAAAACATAAATTATTCTCATTCTAGATGTACCAAAAGTTCAAAGGAATCAAATCTCTTGAAACTTAAATCTTTCTTCAGATTTTGTACTCAAAAAGATGTTTACATATTAAGAGATTTGACCCCTTTCAACACTTTGGTAGATCTGGAATCACTCAATAGATTTGGAATAAATTTGAAATTAAATAGGATTTATGATATTTGATTGATTTGACCCCTTTTAACACTTGGTAGATCTAGAATCACTTGGTAAATTTGAAATAAAATAAGATATATGATATTTAATAATCAAATCAAATCAAACCACACTCTCGTTATTTTAAAAATTAAAATAATAATCTTCCAAAAAAAATTGAAAATATTATAATATTTGAGCTAACTCCATCTTATGGAAAGAAAGGGAATCCATTCCATCTCATGGTAAGCCTGCTAATCACTTAACTAAGTGAACATCTTGTCTAATTGAACTCTCAAGAGCAAAGGTACCCATTATTCAAAGTTTAATTTAATGGTTTTTTAAAACAATGGCACATTTTCGAGGTATTGCAAAACAAGGCAACATGAAATCATCGATGTGAACCGGCCCATTTGTATGGAAGGAAATAAGTCTACGTGTACCGGACCTTCTCAAGTATGGAAGGAGCTAAGGCTACGTATAGTGGAGATAATAAAAGTTGTTAAAAATGGTAGTGAAGCGTTGGCGAGAGGCTCGTCTACACTGTAGTTATTCGAGGTTTGCGTCTACTTGGTAGGCTCGGAGAACGGATGTTTCTATTCATTTTGCTTTTGTGGATGTTTTTCCCATTTTGCTGGGTCTCCTCGTAAGGACTACCAACGCTTGATCTTCTCCCTCTGATATTTTGAAATATAATTCTAAAAAATGAAGTGGGTTTTGAATTAGAATTGGATCTGTAGTATGATTTAAGGGAGACAATCTCCCTAGGAAGTCTGCATGTCATAATCAATTTGGGCAATCATGGCCTCTAACTGTATCCTCTCCCTGTAATCAATTTTGTCAATCATTGCCTCTTAACCGTATCCTCTCCCTGTGTGAATTAGGCAAGCTTATTTGCCTTCAGGTCTCTGGTTTTAGTCAGTCATGAGCGTGTGGAAAGAGTTGTGTTATTTGAATAAGATAATGGGTGGGGTATTTGTCATTTGAGCCACATGGAGGCATGAGAATCTCATACTTGACAATAAAACGTTGTTATTCTCTCTATCACATCTAAATTATATTAGTTAACCCAGAATGAGGAAGGAACATGCTCTACTAATGGACATGGTTTTACAACAAAGCAATTAATACAAACTGCTCTACTAATAGAGATGATTCTACAACAAAGAAAGTAATACAAACTATTAAAATTGTGTGACATGCTGAGAGAGTTAGTTTCTCTTCAAAATAGGTCTTCGCAATATTGTGCGACAATCGGCGAATTTAAAAGTACGACAAGTGGGGAAATTAAAGTCCTAACAAATACTAGTATTTTTAACGTTTTACATGGCGTTTTTAATGTTTTACATACTGTTTTTAATGTTTCGCAAAGTAGATGTTAGTGTTTTTACTGTTTCACCAAGTAGGGTTGATATTAAATTAAAAAAATGGAATACTGGCAATATATTTTTATATGTTAACACTATTCGAATACCTAAAAAAAAGAAGGATACTGGCAATATATTTTTATATGTTAACACTATTCGAATGTCTCTGACTGGGCAGTATTCAAATGTACCCTTTTCATATATTTTGGTCTTTGTTTTAGTCGATGCAGAGTGTGCGGGAAGTAACAAGTAATCTAAATGTCCTATATATTGACACTATTTGACACTGATTTGATATTAATTTTGATAATGTTTTCCAGATTAATCACATCATAAATTGTTGGTCAACGTTTTAAACCATCTAATATGTTTCATTTTGTGGTTCATTCTCGGGTACTTAAAATGTGATTAATCCTAAAAACATTATCAAAACAGTTTGACAGTGTTTTTAGGGGCTCTGACTGCATCCTGTTCATATATGAATTACGCGAGCTTATTTGCCCTAATATGTTTCATTTTGTGGTTCATTCTCGGGTACTTGAAATGTGATTAATCCGAAAAACATTATCAAAACAGTTTGACAATGTTTTTAGGGGCTCTGACTGCATCCTGTTCATATATGAATTAAGCGAGCTTATTTGCCTTTTGGTCAAGGAAGAGTGTGGGGGTAGTAGTGCTCAGAGTTGCCTAATTTTATTTGGATAAGGTTCTAAATGATGGGTATTTAGTGTTACTTGGTTAAGATTCTAGGTGGATGGGTATTTGTCACTTGAGCAAAATTGAGATACGGGAATCTCATATTTGAAAATAAAACTTCTATCATATCTAAATTCTAAATTACCAGAGTACAGTTAAATATTAGGCACATGCTCTACTAATGCAGATGCTTCTACAACAAAGCAAGCAAATACAAACCCCTAAAATTGAGTGTGACATGCTGTGAGGGTTTCTCTTCAAAAATTGCAAACTCCTAAAATCGAGTGTGACATGCTGTGAGAGTTTCACTTCAAAAATTGAGTGTGACATGCTGTGAGAGTTTCCCTTCAAAAATTGAGTGTGACATGCTGTGAGAGTTTCTCTTCAAAATAGGTTTTCGCAATATGTGCCTTAAAACATTGTGTGGCATGCTGAGGGCTAATTTCTCTTCAAAATAGGTCTTCACAATATGTGCCTTGAAACGCTAATTAGTAAGGCTGCAACTTCTATCAATATAAAATTTATCCATGTGTTAAAAAATAAAAACCAGTACAGAAGGAATGGCCACTTGCTCCAGTGTTGTGCATTATTGCAATTGAAACCATTTGCTATCTCAAACCGTGATAGAATGGCCCAAGCTCATGCCATTTGTGTTTCAAGCCTCGCCTGACTTCCATTAGGGAAATATTTAAGGCCAGGAGGGCTTTGACCATATCAATTAGAGCATGTGCTATCTGCCCATGGATTCCAATGTCCTTGGGATCATTCGGTCTGATGCATACGGGCAAGGAGGTTGAGCATTGGAATAGTATTCTTCAAATTTATATTGTTAAAAGAGATCTAATTGGGTATCAATCCCTTCAGGAATCTTGACTCGCAAAACTTTGTATATTACCCCTTCGAGTGCACCAAGCACATCCTATGGTGATCGTTTATAGTACTTGTAATGACAGATCTCTGTAAAACTCGGCCCAGTACTCAACCAACCCCTGGGTAATAAAGGTGTTCAAAAAGCCAACCAAACACTACGTAAAAGTTGTATTTAGATAGTCAGTCATTTATTTAATCATCAAGCCAGCAATTGGAAGCGAACACTATATCAAAAAGGTGTTTAAAGTCTCATTTCTTGAATATTCAAGCGAGCGACTGGAGCCGTTGAGAGTGTGTGCTAAAAGAAGAATTTAAGTTGCACTCGATACAATTTGATGTTAAAAGACCTATCCCTGATAATCTTCAAAATTAAAATCGACTTGATAGCCTTTGAGCGTGTTGGAGAAACTAACATGATTTTTTCCAAATCCTTAGGAAGTAAACAAAACCCTGAGGCAATCATTGGCTCTGTTCGCACCGTAACATTGATACTAGGCCTAAGAAGATAATAAGGCCTTCGTTAAAAGATAAGGCCTAGGCAATTTCATATTTTCTCAGTGGAAACATAGTGTCATCATTCATCTCCTCACTCACCTAAGTCACATGGTTCAGGTTCTAGTTCGGGTTCGGTGACTAAAGTTCAGATGGGGTAAAGCATAAGAATAACGACTGCAGAAGTAAATAGGACATGTTTCCTCGAACCATTGCCTTCCAATTTTTTGCAATCGATTGGTCTAGCATAAGGGCATAAAGCGGAAAATTGGGCAATTAGACCGTATTCAGCTAGAGCGAAGAATTTTAAATGAAAAATCGAGGGGGAAGCTTCACCACAAGGATAGAACTGGTTTTCTTCACAAACCTGGATGACACTAATGTATTTTTTATCTGCTGAGAGCTGAGAGGAGTCCAAAGCTTGCAAAAGCTGCAGCCCAGAACAGAGCACCAATTAGATAGATGATGCATATGTACAATAGTATAGTTAAATTGCTTAGGATTTCTTTTTCACTCACAAAATTATTATTTCATTTGAGTAGGAAAAAGTAGTTACATTATGCATGCTGGTAGATAGCAAACCACAGCAATGCCAAAGCAATGTCGCACCTGGGTAGAAAAGTGTTTTTGTGCCGAAAAAACCCAGACCTTTTACGAACCTCATTGAACCTAATTTTTTTTCTTTAAAATTTGTGTTTTCATTTGGGTAGGTTTGATCCGGTTCGGCCTCAGATTTGAATTGTGATTCAATTCGGATCTGGTTCAGGTTCGATCCAGTTCAGCTTCAGGTTGAACTTGTAATTCGATTTGGATCAGGTTCGGGTTCAAGTTTGAAGTTTGGCTTTGACATTCACTGAACCTAGGTCAAAAATAGGAAATTGCATTTTGTCATTTGCCAAGGAAAACGAAGACTGCCTGGCCTCCTTGACCAAATAAGCCGCCCAACTAGATCATAAGATCTACACAACGTCGTGCAAGTTGCATAATTCAATTTCACTCGATCGTTGAATTTCTGTGTTTTTCACCCACAATGCATGATCTACAAATCTCCCAATTCTTAGAGAACGAGAGAACAAAATTACCTTCAAATCAGAATTTTACCACAAAATCAAATTCCCAAAGCATACATGTGTTTTTATTTTGTATAACAGAACCCTATAAATTTTGCATTTTTCATAGTCAGCACAGTATGTTGTATACATGAGATAGATTTGGCCAACTATATTCAGGTCAAAGTTGACAGCTAGTCCACATTTTAAAGGTTCACAAAAAGGCAAAATATACTGCATCACAGTCTAACCCAGATCGAGATGAACATAAGCTTTATCAAAATATCATATACAATTAAGTCGCCCATTTACAATTATAAATCTATACAGCACATGGCCACCTTGAGCAAATGAATCATTCACCTAGGTCAAAAATAGGAAATTGCATTTTGTCATTTGCCAACCAAAAGGAAGACTGCCTGGCCCCCTTGACCAAATAAGCCGTCCAACTAGATCATAAGATTAGGAATTTGCATCCCTGCCATTTTAAGTAAAACACAAAACTGCATGTCTATGCCGGTCAAATGAGCTTCATTCCTAAAATACTATTAGCAAGCCTAGTAAAATATTAAACTAATCCCAAAATCCTACCATCAGCCAAGAAAATGCAGCAACCACAACGAAATGCTTTGGGGTCAAAAGGACCAAAAAGACATGAAGGCACTGGATGCTACTCTTCAAATAAAAGAGAATCAATTGAAAAAAAAGGACACAAAGAGACAAAGAAAAGTAGGGGAACCTAACAGATATAGAGGAAAAGAAAAATAGGAGGAGAAATTGAGTATAACTGATGAAAAGTGAAATAACCGATGATAAAATTTCAGCAGATTTCAACAGCGAAAATTAGCAGAATTTAGAAGCACCAGTCAGAAAATGTGAAGCACCACAGAAATTAAGTGACCAGCAAAACATCAATTTCGAAGTTCACATGCTCCGTTTCAAATCCTCTGTATCATATAAGTTTTGCTTGTTAATTGACATTCCCAATCTGGTTAGGGCATTTCAAGAAAGTCCAGCAGAGGGTGGAAAGATGAGCAATTCAAAGCAAAACCAAAGACAATTTGACCTTGCAGATGAGAGAAATTTTAAACCTGTAAAATGGATGGTAAAAGCCTACGCGACCACAACAATAATAAAAAAAAAGTTTCAAACACAAGTAAGACTCCATGTAAATGTAAGCACTGCAAATATTAAATTCAGAGGGGGCGAAAAAGAGTAAAGTTAAACAAGAATGATAACGGAGAAGGCTATAAAAAGGGTAAATGGGAAGGCTAACAACAAATCAAAATGTAGCGAAGAAAGACACCAGAAACAAGAAAGCTAGAAAAAACATAAAAGCAAAACTAATTAATGATTTTACCAAAATGGGATTAATCCTCAACCAAAATTTAATGCGATTTGTAGCCCCACTAGCCTATTTTTTATCATATCCAGTATCTAATGTTGCCTGATTGTGCTGTGCTGCAACAGGGACAGCATCTTTGCCTTAGAATCCCAAACCTGGATCATAATAAAGTAATCAGAGATGTGTTTCTTTGTATCATGCTACAAAAATCAAACCAAATTAGGATTTAAGAGATCAAAGGAACTTACACTCACCATTCATGTTGATGCCACAGTCTCTGCCAGGTCTGGTTTTAGTTTTTTGTTTACCTCTGAAGTGCTTTCATCCAATGCCGAGGCAAACCTGAGACAAACAGACAATTTACAATCATTTTTTCAATATTACACAAGGAATGCCCTCAGGTATGCTTCCATATAAAATAAAGTTTCAATTAAAGCTTGATTTATGAAAAGCACAAAGGCAAGAAACAGATGTGATCTTCATCATAACATATAAAGCAAACAAATAATACTTTCAGACACAATCATTGAAATAGGAGTTTACCTTGCAGCCCTTGCCTTTTTCTTGTCATCTTCCAAGGAAGCAGATTTCACATCCACTCCAAATCTAGCCAAACGAGCTTTCTTCTTTGCTTCATCATCAGCAGATGAGCGCAAGGCAAGTCCAAACCTGTTAATAATTTGGGCATTGTCAGATTCCAATTATTCTGAAGTAAAACATATGTGTATCATAATTTTGGATAAAAATATTACACAAATTAAGCTGACACTAAATTAGACACAGACAAGATAAGGAAAATAGCATCATAATCTCAGGAATCTGAAGACAGAAAATAAATTCCTGAATTTTCAAAGAAAAGACCTCTCAGCCCTCGCTTTCCTCTTTTCTTCTTCTGATATTTTTGTTTCTCCTAGACCAGGAGAGGTAGGCTTTGGAGTACCATTTGCTGACTCACCAAATCTGTCAATCAAACATACCCAAAGATAATTTCTGTCAATTAAGAGATGAAACATATTGACTGATAAGATTGGGAACCATGTGCACTGACTATTCAATACAGAAATTACTTCCATAGCAATTAATCACTTTAAAGACTAGAGCAAAGTCCAGTAGCACCAGAACTGACACTGTCCATCAAACCTAAAAAACACCATTATGGCCAAACAGAGTTTAAAATAAAATACAGCATATATTTAACAGATATACTGAACAATTAAGCTAAACAAACATAAACCTTAAAAAATGCTAGAATCCCTACAACCTAAATCATAAAACGAGATTTTTCCACCATTCCAAAGGGTGGCATTCCAGGTCTGCAGTAGCAATTAGTGCCAGAACAAAATGTCATCATTTATAGGGTCATTTTATATACAGGAATTATCCACTGCACTCCATGCCTTCGCAGACCAACCCTTCCTGCTAGCTGCAGTACCAGTACGAGTCTCGAGAATGATCTGTCACACATGAGATGTTGTCCTCTGACAGCAGAACCAATGTAATCAGGATTTTTATGGTATGCAAAATGATACAGGAGCCTCACTGGTTCATGGGCAATCCTCACAACCAAAAACAAAATTTGTTTCCAGTAGAGACGATCCGTCTTGGCCTTCTACTGTAGCATAATGAGGTCAACCGCCTGTTTTTTACTCTTCTTCCAAGCAGCCCTGAGCGAGATAAGAGCCTTAGTATACGAAACACATCACCAAAACCAAAGAAGCACACATTGGTTAGGGGCACGCCCACCGGCGGTAAGAGACACATCCAAACACATCCATTGGTCATCCAGCAACCATGGTCTGGTACTCGGAAAAGGCTGATGATTATAAGATATTGATAGATTCTTCACTGATCTTAACTGAGCTCAGAATTTATGTTGTGATCAGGATTTAGTTATAGAGATCATACCCTGTATTGAATTCTGGTTTTGTAAAACACTTCCAGGGTTTGCATCACATTTTGAATTGGATTACATTCTGTCAACAATTGTGATTTGTAGCCTTTACTGTTCGGTTGACGATCCACATGTCTGATAACCATTACCATGGAGGAAGATAAATGGTCCAGGATTCATGCTGTGACCTCTCAAGGGAATAATATCAACTCCAACACTTTGTATTACTGATAGTCACTAGACTCTGATAACCATTACCTTGGAAAAAGAGAAACAGTCTAGGATTAATGTTGGGACCTCACAAATGAATAAGTCATTGAAGTGGAGGTTGGATTCACAATCACCGCATGGTACCTTCGTAAACAATGCCTAAGTTAATTTGGGCTGCCACGATTACAAAAACATTTTTATTTGGGAATTGAAATGGGTCAACATGGAATCAAGGTCTGAATCACTGATCCACATTTGCTGCAGAATGATAATATATAAGTCAAACTGCCAACCACCACTGGAAGCTCATAAATAGCATCAAAGGTGTTTTGTCTGGAGGATTAATCTAAGTCAAACTGCCAACCAACACTGGAAGCTCATGTATTGCATCAAAGGTGGCTTATTCAACTGTTGAATGCCTTCTTAATGTTCCAAAGTTTTCTACAGTTTCAATAGTTCCTAAAGTATAGTTTGCGATAAATTAGAAAGGAAACATGTCTTACTGGCTCTTGGGCATATGTTGTGTAGTGGCATTATGGCATCGTCTGTGTTGTTCAAGTTTCTGCTGTGTAAATAATTGACTTGCTTCCAGATTTTTTGTGCACTGACTATTGCAGCCTATAGATGCACCATAAAACAAGTTACAACAAATATAAAGCAGAAGAGTGTTTTGCCTTCACAGCACTGCTGTGTAAACATCCAGCCAAAAAACTATGCCAAGCCCCAGACATCCATACAAGTTGAAAAGAAATAGGGCCTTTTTATAACACAGTAAAGCTCAGGGAAAAAAACACTACCATATATTTCTATATTTTCAGTCAATACATGGTAATATAAAATTCAGGCTTCAACAAATAATTTGAGCCTTGAATCTTCAGACAATACACTCTAAGCTTATTTATCCAACTTCGTTTTTTTCTTGAATCAGGTGGCAGTAACACTAAAAGCTACATTGAGTTAACAACAGCAAAATTTTAAATTGAGTAACAAACATTCCAAGTTAGCCCAAGGCCTTGTGCAGCAATTATCCCTGAATTACTCCTTTCTAACAAGAGGCAAACAACTAATCATGTTTATCAGGGATAGCAAATGTAGGAAATAAATCAACTAAAACAAGCAAGATAAATATACTGAGTGTTAGATTTTTTGTTAATCTTCACATATCCTCTGGACTTGCATCTCCTAGAAAGCAAGGTTTTGTCTTACTGTCTATGTAAGGACAGGTGAATAGTACTTTAGGAAGGTTAACTGACCCTTGCTTTATGAATAGCCCTTTAGGAAGAAAAAAATCATTTTAGCCTTTATCTATAGAGCAGTATTGAATACATTTAATTAAACAATAAAAAAAATATATAATGAGGCAACAAAAACTGTCACAAAAAAAGACAGACAGAGGAGAATGCAATAGAGAAGACAGCATGATAATCAGGCAACAACTTGAATAGATAAATTGTAGTCACAGTCTGTAAGTGTTGGAGAATTCCAGATAATGTAAGGTTGACTCATGCACTTTATTTCCAAAGCACTGCAATTCTCTATCGTATATTTTACTCTCTAATATTTGTCCCCACCTTGTAATACTGTGATTTAACAACAAATGTTTCACATAGTAGGAGACTATTTAGTTTTTGTGAGTCTTAACATATTATACGTATCCAAGCAAGTGAAATTTTGCCGACTGGTGTATGTAGGCATTTAATAATCCTCTACAAATTTGAATGATGAGAAGTTTATGGCCTTTAGGAGGCTAGAGACTTCAATGTCAACTTATTTACTTATATAGCAAGTTTGGGGAAAATGTGACATAATAGAAGCAGACAGAAAGCTATAAATGTGCATGTTTAGTGACAAGGCAAACAGCAATATCTTCGACTGAAATTTTTCAAAATTTACTAGGATAAATTCATTAAAGTCACTACTCTGGAACAGTCGAAAAAACAGAGTTTGCAAAAATGATAACATATTAAAATATTGTTGGATAAAAGCATATCTTAACCGTCCATTTTGTACGATAACTAAAAATATCATTAGGTGATTAGGCTATTATTAACAAAGGAGGTAAAAAGCAAATTTTCTTCCCCACAAGGCGATCACCAGTGGAAGCAAAGTCGAGCGGGAAGAAGATGATTATATTTCTAATAATAGAAGGTTAAAATTTACCTTGAAACCACAGAAGGCCACATATAAAGCCCTGAAAATTTCAGGTTTAAATCTCATTGATTTGAAAAGGAAGAAAAACGTATTTCTTGAACCCGTTATTTTGAGAATTCACATTTATAGGACTCTACACACACACATCGTGCCACCCACATTCTGAAAAGTAAATTCTCAACTGTAAATTCAACATGCAAGCCCTCGATATTCTAAAGCGAACTGAAACAGAGGACTAATACTGAAGAAAACGAAAGTGAATACCCCTCGTTCACTCCAAAAACCCTAACATAAAATTAACCAGCAGTTGCCTACAAAATCTTGACTCTCACCTTGCTGCTCGCGAATTGCGCTTCTCTTCCTCTGACAACTGTAACGCCAAGCCAAACCTCTCGGCACGCCGGTGCTTCTTTTCCAAGTCCGACAACTGTAAAGGCCCTGCAACGCTAGCAACTCCGTTATCTTCCCCCTCATTTGACGGCTTCTCCACGGATGCCACGACGGCCGTGACGGCCTCGACGGGGTCCACCGACTGTCCCATTAACGAATCTTCGCACTTCTTGGTGACACTGTTGAGTTGGGATGCTTCGTCTCCGGAAGGCGGTTCCACGTTAACTGCCTCAGATTTTTCTGGTGTATCTTCTGACGGAGGAGCGGCCTGCTTTTCATGCGACTCAGGGCACTCGCCTACGGCATTCTCCGGCAGATCTGAAGAATTTTCCGGGCATTCATTCGACGAAGGACCGGGGACGCTGGGGTTCGAATCCCTCTTAGAAAGTTCATCACGCAGCTCCTGGATCTTCAATTTCTTCCATTCTTTTGTGACCTTTGATGAATTTTCCGTCGTCGCCATTACCAGAAACCAAAAAATTATGTACTAAACCACGAAAATGAACCCACAGAAACCTTCCACTGAAACCCTCAAAGCCTCGTAGTTCGCAGATACAACACAGATTCAAGGTTTTACTGTTGGCCTTTTGGATTTATAGCAATATTATCAAGTTGAGCCATAAGCCTCACAATAAGTGGTTTTGGGATGTGGTTTCTGGTTTCTAATGACGGTTAGAGGGACCGACCTTTACAATGATACTTAGGGGATCCTAATTTGCCGTGCTTAATCGATAAGCTACTTTTATTAGTGGGAAAGGTTATGTAAAAATAAAAATAACGTGCTTGGACCAAAATTTCCCCCCTTACCTATTTCTTTTTCTTCCATTCCATAGCTTGACATTTATGTTGGTGGAAAAACATGAAACATGAGGATGTGTCTTATATGTAATAGTTTACTGGTTGTATGATATTTTTTTATTTGGTTCTTCTCCTAAGGTTTATAATAAATTTATTTAAAGAATAAATGGTGAAAAGGGACATTTATGATATGGTATCTAATTTTAAAGTTATTATACAAATATAATAATTTGATGGGTTATGTGATTTACAAAGTAACTATTTTTTTTCACAGGGATTTACAAAGTAACTATATATGTATAATATATAATAAATTTATTTAGAGAATAAAGGGTGAAAAGGGACATTTATGATATGGTATATAATTTTAAAGTTATTATACAATTATAATAGTTTGATGGGTTATGTGATTTATAAAGTAATTATATATATAATAGTTTGTTTGGTTATGCGATTTTTGTGAGTAAAGTTATTTAGAAATATGTTTCGAATTATCATATAAAATTTATCGATTATTGATGTGTTAGGAAGTAGCGAATGTGGTTTATTTTCGAGATGATTAATAGGTTATATGATATTTTTTATTTTAGTTTTTAGTATATTTATAATTAATTTTATTGAGCCTATTACAGATGGTGATAGAATGTTCTATTAATTACGTAGTGTAAAGGTCACTCATGTGATTTGTTCGATTTTTGCATAATTTGACGACTTAGATGCTCTTATATCACAGCTACTCAAACCACAAGTTAAGCATGCCAAAATTCACATGAGTGAACAAACAAACAAAAAATAATTTTATTCATTAAATATTATTATTATCCAATTTTAAGGTTACAAGTTAAGCATACCAGAATTCATGTAACTCAACAAACAAACAAAAATTAATTTTATTCATTAAATATCATTATTATCCAGTGCCATACACCAAATTGGTGTATGAGGCCCCCTTGTTTGGGGAACAAGGAACCCACCTCCGATGATATTTTTTATTTTAGTTTTTAATATATTTATAATTAATTTTATTGAGCCTACTGGGCATAGAGCAGATGGTGATAGAGTGTTCTATTAATACGCTCCATAGTGTAAAGGTCGCTTGTGTGACTTGTTTGTGTGACTTGTTTGATCTTTGCACGTTTTGACGGCTTAGATGCTCTTATATCACAGCGACTCTTAATCATGCCAGAATTCACATAACTCAACAAATAAACAAAAAATAATTCTATTCATTAAATATTATTATTATCCAATTTTAAGGTCACAAGTTAAGCATGCCAGAATTCACATAACTCAACAAACAAACAAAAAATAATTGTATTCATTAAATATTATTATTATCTAATTTTAACGTCACCAAATTGGTGTATGAGACTCCTTTGTTTGAGGAACAAGAGACCCACCTCCGCACAGCGATTTGACTACTAAATTTACGAAGACATACATACTCAAACACCCTCTGGTTTTAAACATGTTACGTTTTAAGAGTGTTTTCAAAGGAAAAAACACATGCTCTTCGCCATTAAAACCACTCAAACTATATTTTTGTATATATAAAATACATACTTATTTTATTGTGTTTTAAAATTATTTTTAAACAGTCACATATTTATTTCTCTTCATTAGAATGAATAATTTTAATTATAGTAACATACTTCAAAAAAAAAAAACAAATGAGGAGTCTGTGTTGTTTTTGGATGTTCATGTCGTAATGATGATCGAACATATAAAAAAGAAAATTTATCTTGAATTCAGTTGTTGTAATAACGTGTAAGCAGCTCTCAAGGATCTAAAAGGTTGTAAGCTCTCAAGGATTTAAAAGGTTTTAAGGTTTTGTTCGATCTTATTTTTATTTATATCATTTATAAGTAAGTTAGATTATGCACATGACAACACGCAAAGCCAAAGTTGGAAAAAAATTTAGATCCATGGCCAAGCTAATTTAGGATTCTTTGTTTTCTTCCTTTGTATAACTTTTCCACCTAAACTAACACACTTTCTAATCCTATTTTATTATGTGTTTTGATAAAGGATTTTGGGTGAATTCTTTTTTTAATGTTCTTATAATATGTGATTATTTTGATGAATTTAATAAAGAATTTAATTTTGATATTAAAATCAATTTAGTAATTAGTCATAATCAAATTATGTATTACAACATGCAAGTATGTATTACAACGTGTTGTATGATATAAGACGTGTATTCCTTTGTAATCATAGTTTTCTTTTATGGATTTAACATATTTTTAGTTATAGTTTTACATTAATTTCCTTATTTTACGATTTTTGGGAGTTAATGAATTGATGTTTGTGGCCATTTTTTTTAATAAGGTCAGGTAGATAGTTATGGATAATTATTTAATGTAAAAGGTTCTTCTTTATGAAATAAGGTTCACTAGTAGTTGGTACTCATTAATGATGGGACCACAAGTAATCAAAGTTTTGTTGTCAATAATCTATTTATAAAGGTAGAAGGATATTAAATGTTTCTTAAGTATTGTTGTTGTAGTTGAAGCCTCACTCATTAAGAGGTTGTCTACCTAAAGTGTATGTGAGCATTGCTTTCTCTTTTGGAAATCATCAATACAAAGGTTCTCTTTCGTTTATTGTCTCTTGCATTTTTTCTTCTACGCTTGCATTTCTTTTAAAATCTTGTTCGTGATTCAATTTCAAGGGTTAAGGATCACTACAAGTAGTATGTCAATTTTCTGGTGGCAAAAAGTGGAAGAAAAACTCTCTCACTCTCTCCAAATTTTCTAGAGAAAGATAGGGTGATGAAATTCAGATCAATTTTTGAAACTCCAGTTGGGAATCTGAAGAAACTAGATTCAAATATGAATTTCTTTCAAAGGATACCCAAATTCAGAGAAAAGAAAAAAAAAGTGTCCCAAATGGAGTCCAGAAAGTGAAGATATCATTGATTTCAAATCAGTGATTTTTTAATTTTTTTCAATTGACAACCAAGCAACTTGCATAACAGATATATTTTGACAAAGTGTCCAAACTTCTCCCAAACAAATGTTATTAATGCAAAGTAGATGTGGCATTTCATTATTGGGGCCATAATAGAGATTTTGATTAATATTGAGGGAGTTGTGATCATTTCAAAATTGTTGCTTCAAAACCCTAGCTGCATAAAGGACCTCCATTAAATAGAAATCTATTTGAACCTTGCAAATCCTAGCAATTGCAAAACAAATGACATAAACTTTTTTTGGATGAACCTATAGAGGACCTTGCAAATCCTAGCAACTGCAAAATAGGAAACATAACTTCTTTTGGGTGAACCTCAAGACTTATGGCATCCACTTATAACTCTCAAGCAACAAGTTGGAAAGCTTGGTAGAACAACTAAACTCCAATATGAAAAAACTTGAAGGTCTAAACACCAAGGTTAATATCCTCTCATTTGATGTTCATGCAATCAAACAAAAACTTGATATTTTTAGAGCAATCAAAAAGCACCTTAAGGCAATTTAAAAGGGAAAATCACTTCAATTGGACCTATCAAAGTAGTAAAAAATGGGAAACTTTCTCAATGGGGGATGATAAAGCATCCACTCTTTCATGATCATCATAGTAACGGACCACCCTTTCAGGATAGCAACTCGAGGCACCGCTTTGCAAAAGTCAAAATGAACAAGTTTCGTGATTTTGATCCAATGAGATGGGTTAACCAAGTGGAACATGATATAAATTTATGAAGGGGATGAAATTAAATATAGATTTATAACCAAAACATAGAGATACCATGAAACATGACTTCAATTAATAAATGGAAAGTGTTGAAACTGTATACATGCATAATGAAAGCAAACTAGCTTGAATGGTGCTAACTTATGTCTAAGAAGAGATGTGATGGTTACGTGCCTTCCTGAATTATGTTACAATGAGGCTTGGAGGTCTTTTTATCATGAAGAAGCAATGAGAAATCATAAGCATCAAAAAACATAAACCTAGGAGATGAAGCGTCAAAGGCTTATGGGCCTCGATGGGGTAAGTTGGAATGTCAACTTCCTGGGGTCGTAACTTTCGCATACGATATCCATTTGGCGTGCGCAATAGCCCGTTGGAAAGGTTTATCTGAGGAGTACATTTTTCAACTATCAACAATAGTTGTTGACCATCATCGACTCATTTCCCCAAAAAATGTCGTTTAGGGCCTCAAAACAGCTCTAAAAGTTCAAGACCTAAAAATTGTCAAAAATAGAAAGCTACCGAAATAGGAAAATTACATTGTGAGCCAGTGGAATAGGTGGGTGGCCACTGATATCCATATAAATCATTCCTCCCGTCTCCATTACGCTAAGTTCCTCCATGAGATGGGAACACTTTTGTTGAACTTGGCCTATGGTGAGCTACTTGCCTTGGTGCAAGAGTTGGTCTGCTTTGACAACCCGATACAGTTGGATCCTCTATTGGCAAGTGCTCTTAATCTATGTGTCCATGATATAATCAGTTTTGGCATGTTCAGTGCAATCTGGGTTGAGCTCTGTTGGTGTTAGTTGCTTTGTGATTTATATGTGTTCAGCAATGCTGGAAAGTATGGTCGAAGGTGGTCCACATTGAACACTAGATGCAGGCTAAGGAAGGGGGTGATACTTAGTTTAAAATCATTGTTACCCACAACCTTGGTGATGTTGTAAGGTCCATAATGGAGTGGCCAAACCTTCTTATGGGCCCCTGCAAGGTGTTCCTTTTACAAATGCAACCAAACCTTGTCCCCCACTTGAAACTGTTGCGACACCTGATGTTGACCATGGTGTTTCTTATACTTAGTATTGGCTTTCAGCAAGATATCATGGACTTGTTGGCAGATCTTTGAATTAGTTTAATAAACTTGGTAGCTTTGTCGGTTTCAGAATGAACATGTGTAGATTATGCCTGTGTAGTTGCAAGGGGCAGTGCGACATCAATGGGACCTAATGGTTGAAATCCCAAGCCCACCTGAAAGGGGTTGTGGCCATTTAAGATATGGATTGTTATGCTCTTAACCTGCAAAAAGATACCCAAATGCAGAATATGCGAAGAAAGATACCCAGAACATAGAATAGTGAGAGACAACAGCAAATATTTTTATTATTCAGAAAGCAATGTTCACTGGCCTCTTCGAGGGGGCAACCTCCAATAGAGCAGAGCTCGATACAAAAATAAGACACGATGCTCCTCGCAGGGAGTCTCTATCCTTTATATATGACTCATACATGCAATACCATGGATCAATACCATGGGTTTTATTAATACCATCTATCTAATACCATGGCCCATTTGCAACTAACTGTGGTCCCGTCATTAATTGCGGGTTAACCACTTATAATTATTAATATGGGCTTTATTGACTCTTTACTATGACTCAATCCCACTACATAAATAAGGGGGTTAGGGTGGGACCCTAACATGCCCTCCCCCTTAAGAATAGCCTTGTCCTCAAGGCTGAAGCTGTGGAAACTGCTGAAGAATAGTGGTTGGTTCCCAAGTTGCATCTTCCGGAGAGGTGTCTTTCCACTTGACGAGAACTTCCCTAATCATGCGGCCACGCAGGTGCCTTTCTCGTGTGTCTAGGACCTGTTCAGGTTGGAGCCAGATTGACCCTTCCTCGTCCAATTCAGGTAGACTGGTTTGAATTCTGCAATTGTTCCCAATCACTTTCTTGAGGCATGAGACATGGAAAACTGGATGGATTTTTGCAGTAGGCGGCAAAGCCAGCTTGTAGGCTACTTCTCCAATGTGCTGAAGTACATGATATGGTCCATAGAATTTTGGAGATAGTTTCTGACAACCCTTGTCTTTGAGTGATGTTTTCTTATATGGTTGCAGCCTCAAAAAGACCTGATCCCCTTCTTGAAATTGGTGCTCTGAGCGATGCTGGTCTACCTGTTGCTTCATGCGGTTTTGAGCTTGATGAAGATTCTCTCTAAGATGGGCGAGCATGGTTGCACGGTTTTGTAGGAGTTGATCCACTGCTTGTACCTTTGAGCACCCCTTGATATAAGAAGTAGGAGAAGGAGGGAGTTGACCATATACTGCTTCATAGGGAGTCATTTTGGTGGTGGCATGATAGTTGGTGTTATACCACCATTCAGCCAGAGGTAACCACTGTACCCAAAGATGTTGATTTTCTGAAGTGAAACACCTAAGGTAGGTTTCCAGACTTTTGTTGACGGCTTCAGTTTGACCATCTGTTTGTGGATGATAAGAAGTACTAAGTTTTAGTTGGGTACCTTGTAGCCTGAAGAGTTCCTGCCAAAAATTATTGGTGAAGATCAGGTCACGATCGGACACAATAGAAGTGGGCATGCCATGCAATTTGAAGATCTGATCCATGAAAGATTGAGCGACCAAATTCGGTGTAAACGGGTGGGGTAGGGCGCAGAAATGAGCATACTTCGAAATTCTGTCCACAACCACCATGATGACTGACTTGTTTCCTGACTTTGGAAGACCTGTAATGAAATCCATAGAAACCTCCGTCCATATTGTTGCCGGGATAGGCAACGGTTGTAATGTGCCTGGTGCTTTGACGGTCTCCCCTTTGTGGCGTTGACAGACATCGCATTCTGCTACAAAAGTAAGGATGTCCTTTTTCATGCCTGTCCAAAAAAATGATCTTCTGGTGCGAGCATACATCTTCTGAAAGCCTGAATGTCCTGCAATGGGGGATGAGTGCAATTCTGCCAAAATGCGACTTTTGAGGGTGGATGTTGGTGATATTATGACTTTGTCCCTGTAGCGAAGAATCTCATCCTGCCACGAGTAGCCCTTGGTGGAATTTGGATCCGCCTGCAATTGAGAAATGAGTTGGGAGAGCCCGGGATGTGAAAACCATTCCCTGCGAGCCTCTTCAATCCATTCTGGAATGGGAAGGGAAATTGCTAACAGGGTACTTCCCTCCTCAAATTGGCGAGATAATGCATCTGCTACACTATTTTCTTGTCCTTTCTTGTAAATGATCTCATAATCATATCCCAGCATTTTGGCGAGCCATTTATTTTGTTGTGGGGAGGATAGGCGTTGCTCCAAAAAATATTTAAGACTGTGATGGTCTGTGCGGATTTGGAAACGTCGCCCCAATAAGTAAGGTCGCCAGGTCTCTACTGCATGTAAAATGGCCATCATTTCTTTCTCATAGGTAGATTGGCCAAGATTCTTCCCACTTAGTTGTTGGCTTGTGAAGGCCAAAGGTTGCCCTTCCTGCATTAAGACCGCCCCAATACCCGTACCCGAAGCATCACATTCAATGACAAAAGATTTGGTGAAGTCATGGAGTGCTCAGACTGGAGTGGAACACATGGCATTTTTGAGAGCTGTAAATGCCTGTTGTGCGTCCTCATTCCAGAAGAATGAATTTTTCTTCAGGAGTTGAGTGAGGGGCTTCGCTATGCGACCATAATTGCGAACAAATTTGCGATAATAGCCTGTGAGACCCAAAAATCCTCTCAGGCTCTTCAAGGTCTCAGGCTGAGGTCAATCCTGCATTGCCTGGATCTTTTTGGGGTCCACCTTGACACCTTCACGCCCCACAATGTGGCCCAAATACTCAACTTCTTCCATGCCAAACGAACACTTGGACATCTTAACAAATAATTTATGCTTGCGGAGCAGTTGCAAGAGTAGATCTACATGCTGAAGATGTGCGGCCCAAGTGCAACTATAGATGAGGATGTCATCGAAGAAGACAAGGACAAATTTCCTGAGATATGGTTTGAGAAGGTGGTTCATAAGGCTCTAAAAGGTAGATGGGGCATTACAAAGACCGAATGGCATGACCAGGAACTCATAATGGCCTTCATGAGTTCGGAAAGCAGTCTTTGGAATGTCGACTTCCTTCATGCGAATTTGGTGGTAGCCTGAGTGAAGATCCAGCTTAGTGAAGAATTGAGCCCCATTGAGTTCATCTAGCAAATCATCAACCAATGGGATGGGAAATTTATCTTTGACTGTCAACTTATTGAGGGTCCTGAAGTCTGGACACATCCGCCACTCCCCATCTTTCTTGAGCACCATGACCACCGGTGATGAATAAGGACTAATGCTGGGACGAATGACACCTGCTTCCAAAAGTTCCTTGATTATTTTTTCTATTTCATTCTTTTGGGTGAATGGATATCTGTATGGGCGCACATTTGGGGGTTGGGTCCCTGGAACCAAGGTGATGCTATGATCATGTTCCCCTCTCGAGGGTGGAAGCTCATGAGGCTTGTCAAAGACCGGCAGATGGTTATTTAAAATTTGTTGCATCTCAGGATGAATCGGCAGAGACTTGGTTTCGACTGCCTGGATGGCATTAAATTGAGCTATAACTCCATGATGGCCCTTTTTTAGCAATTTTTCCATCCTATGCGAGCTGATGATAGAGGGAGCTCCCGCCTGGAGTCCACGGAGGGTATGTGTGGAGTTGTTCTGCTTAAAACTCATATATAACTCCTGGAAATCCATTGTGATTGGCCCAAGGGTGCGAAGCCATTCAGCACCGAGGACAATGTCGCACCCTCCCATGTGTATGGAAAACATGTGGGTCTTCAACTGATAATCCCCCATTTGAAGTTTGACATTTTCACAGCGGCCTTCACATTTCATTGTGCCCCCATCCGCAATTTGGACTTGGAAGTTAGAAACTACTCGTACAAAACAATGCACTGCTTCCACGACTTTTTGATGGATGAAATTATGTGTACTTCCACTATCAATCAAGACTACTACTGGGCGATGTTTAATAAAACCTCTGATTTTGAGAGTTTGAGGTGAAGAAATCCCGGCCAAAGCATGCAGCGAAATAACGGGTTCGTTAGGGACATTGTCCTTTTGGTTGTCCTCTTCTACCGCCTCATGTTCCTCCAGTGGTGGATCTTCCTCCGATGAGCTGTAATCAATGGCATCAATTTGAAAAAAATTGGGCTCCTTGCATTTATGACCTGGGGAGTATTTTTCATCACAGTAGTAACATAATTCTTGCTTTCTTCTTTCGGCCAGTTCTGCAGGTGACACCTTTTGAACCTTAAGTGTTTGAGTCATGTTGTGAGCCTGTGGGGGGCGACCCTTAGCTATGAAATTTGGGCGACTGTACTGGGCTTCTAACGCACGTTCCACGTTACGAGCTACCTTGCAAGCCTCCGTCCATGTGGGAGGGTGGTGTAGTAGGACGTGGGCTTTTATGGCTTCTTTAAGACCGCTGATAAAACATTCCGTGTAGAACACATCTGAGAGACCCCTAGTGTGGAAGGCTAAGGCTTCAAAGGCTGTAACATATTCATCCATTGTGCTAGTCTGTCGGAGCTTAGTAAGACGACCCAGAAAAGAAGATTCCTAGTCAAAGCGGTTTGTAAGAGCTTTTTTGAAGGTGGTCCAAGTCATAAAAGGTCCATTGCAACGTTGATGCCATTCCCACCATTGCCACCTTTCAGTGTCCAAGTACATGCTCTCGACCATAAGCTGAGTCTCATTATCTAAGATGTTATTCAGATTGAAATACTGCTCCATTTGTGCTATCCATGCTGCCGGGTGAGAACCATCAAATTTATGCATATCCAACTTGGGAGGTCGCGGACGGGATTGTTGGTGCGGACCCCAGAGGTGAAGAGAGTGGCTAGACTCACCCTCACTGTGTCCATTGCCAATATACGCCTCCTCATGGGCTTCCTCCTTGCCCTTCAAGATTATGCTAGTTAGTCTGTCAAGCTGAAGTTGGAGGGATTGCAAGGTTTGTTCTAGTTTGTCCATCCTCCCATTGGCCATAACTTGAGCTCTAGTTTCTACCATGCACCGACCTGATGTTCTTGAAATTTGGGACTGCCAAAAAAAAAATTTCACTAAGAATTGAATGGTACCACCGTGCTCAGCTCGTCGCCCTGATTCTGATGGGCTAGATCACCAATAAGCGCCCCATTTTTTTTTCTTAAAACTCCTAACAGAGTTTTATTCCTTCCTTAGGAATACTGCAGTAACCGAATCCTCAAAATGTCAATGCTGCCAAAAGTCCTGCGAAAATCATGCCCCGGTATAGGAACCCCACACAACTACTCAGATTCGATGGATCTGAGAGATCTGAATGGCGGATCAGATAGCTTTGAGCAGCGGAACAGATTGCTGCTGCGGATCTGATGGATCTACTAGATCGTAATGGCTGGTCGGAACTGTGGGACTGATGTCTGCTGCTGTTGCACCCCTTTGCGCGAGCGGATCTGGTAGAGATGATGCGTGATCCCAAGATAGAAAAGGGAACTATGGTCTCTCAGGAGTGTCAGGTGCTACAGATCGCAATATACATAAGGGTCTGACAGTAGTACTCGGCCCAATGTTTCAGGGCTCTAACTAAGGAGGATCAACCGTACCCTTAGCCGTACAACCCGACTACCCTATCGTACCGACGAGTAATCTCTCTGAGTGTTGTTCTCGATGTACTGTAGCAGCAAGACGACCGACGGTTTATCTATGGCGAGGTTGCAAAGGAGCTAAGGGGCTTCCGATATACCCAGAAGGTACTTGGAAGACAGTCCGTACGCGGTTCTGTCTAATGCGCTACTACTCGAAGGGGTACCCACAGGCGTTACAAGGGAGTCTAACAAGCGTGACCACCTCTTGTATTTCCTGCGTGCATGCCTCCCCAAATCTGCAGGTTTATGCGCTCAACGATAGATCCTGTGGTTTAAAGATGCCGGAACACGTCTCTAGCCAAAAAAAAATTGCTAAGAAATGGAGGTCCCACTGGCCCCGGAAAGTGCTCTGATACCACTTGTTATGCTCTTAACCTGCAAAAAGATACCCAAATACAGAATATGAGAAGAAAGATACCCAGAACATAGAATAGTGAGAGACAACAACAATTTTTTTTATTATTTAGAAAGCAATGTTCACTGGCCTCTTCGAGGGGGCAACCTCCAATAGAGCAGAGCTCGATACAAAAATAATACACGATACTCCTCGCAGGGAGTCTTTATCCTTTATATATGACTCATACATGCAATACCATGGATCAATACCATGGGTTTTATTAATACCATCTATCTAATACCATGGCCCATTTGCAACTAACTGTGGCCCCATCATTAATTGCGGGTTAACCACTTACAATTATTAATATGGGCTTTATTAACTCTTTACTATGACTCGATCCCACTACATAAATAAGGGGGTTAGGGTGAGACCCTAACATGGATAGCTCTATTGTATTCGTGTTGAACATAGGGGAGACTCTCATCCCATGTGCTTGGATGCTTGGAGTTGTACATGCGCAAAATGTGCATTATTTTCCTGTTGATGGCCTCTATATGGTCATCAGTTTGGGGGTGGAAGGCGGTTGATTTGGTGAGATTGGTGTCCAACAATGACCAAAGGATTGACTAGAATGTGTGTAGGAACCTGCTATCCCAATCTAATATGATGGTATACAGGAACCCAAAATGTGCCCACACTTATTTGAAGAAGAGCTTGGTAGTGGCTTCTACTGTGATACTCTTCTCACAAGCAGCTAGAATGACCATCGTAGAAACTCTATCAATGACCACAAACACTAGTCATTACCATGCTTGGTAGAAGGAAGGCCCGATATATAGTCCATTGAAATGGATTCCCAAAGCCGATTAGGAGTAGGCAAAGGGGTGTACAGGCCTTTCATCTTAATGGTTAGTTTGGCAATGGTGTAGTCGGTGCAGGACCTGATATACTTGTCAACATCCTATCTAAGTTTCGACAAATAAAAATACTTCTACATGACTGTTAGTGTCTTCTCCACACCAAAGTTCCCTATTACCCAATTGTAATGTGCCTCCCAAATCATCTTGGCATGCTAGCTTGAAGGAACATAAAGGTGTCCCAGGTAGCACAACAGTGCATCCTGGAGATGGAAGTCGAGAACTTGCTTGCTTGCCATCAACATATGTTATGTGGCAATGAATTCTATGTCATTGTTGTATAGATGCGGCCATCCAGAGGTCTCATGCCCACAAGAGTTGAGAATTGTGGTCAGTGCCACAATCGTTAACCGACTAAGGTAGTCTACGACATGATTGGTGCTAGCCTTCTTGTATTTGATGTTCAAATGGAATTGTTGCAGGTATGTGGACCATTTTTTATGGCAAGCGTTTTGTAACTTCCCTTGTGTCTGCATAAATTGAAGAGGCTTGTGATATGTGTGGATGATTGTCTCCTTCCCTATAATATAATATTTCCATTACCAGCAGGCCTACACAATGAAATACATCTCTTTATCATAGATGGGGTATCTCCAGATGATATCAAAAGGTGTCTCATTGTGATAGGCCACTTGTCATTGTTGAATGAAGTCTACACCAATAGGATAGTCGAAGGCATCTGTCTCAATATAAAATGGCTCAGGGTGAGGATTAGTGTAGAGCAAAGGCAGTGTTTTAGTTCATTAAATGCCTTTCATTGTGACTCATACCAAAAAAAAATTGTTTTTTCTCTACCCTTAGTCACTTGACTTAAGGGCGAAGTGATATAAGAGAACCCAGACACTAATCTTCGGTAGAAATTAGTAAGGCCCAAGAAGATTTGAAGCTTTGTTAGAGTCGTTGGGGTTGGCCAATGTTGAATGACTTAGATCTTGGCTAGATCCACATGCACACTTTTCTCATCAATAATGTAACCTAGATATTGGACCTTGTCCATGCCGAAGGAGCATTTTTCTAAGTTAACACATAGCTTGTGTTGTCATGAAGCGTGAAAGACTTGTTGAATATGTTATAAGTGCTTTTCCCAACTCTTGTTGAAGACAAGGATATCATCTAGATATACAATGACGAAAGCGTTGGTGAAATGAGGCAAGATGTCATCCATCATCCTCATGAAAGTTGTTGGGGCATTTGTTAAACCGAAGGGCATGAACAACCATTCAAAAAGACTCTCCTTGTACTTGAAAGTGTTGGGTGTGGAGCCTGATTATCTTCTTTATTCAGAGGTATCACCAGATTGGACCCCATTTCGTAATGTGGTGGCAATGCCGCCCGTAATATTTGCGCTGCAAGGGGGGTCCAAGGGGGGGTAGCACCTCCGAAACTAAAAATAGATGTAAAATTGCCTTGTAAAATGTTGTAATTTCGTAGTCAATCTGGGCCATTCATTAGGCGGAAATTTGATGGTAGAAGTTATGTTTAATTTAGGGTTTTTTGCCCTAGAAGGCAACCCCTCATCATATATGAGGGAATTGTATTGCGCCTATGTAGATCTGTATTCTGAGTGAGAAAGAGAGAGGAGATTGTGTGAGAGCAAAGAGGGAATTACAGTGGATCTGCTGTAGGTTGTATCTCTTCAGTTTGCTAGATAATATAAAAGGAAGGACTGGCTGTTTCCCGTGGACGTAGCCCAAATTGGGTGAACCACATATATCCGTGTCTCTCTTGTTTTATGTGTTTTCTTTGTTTATATTTCTGCAATATATTTTATGTGTTCCATTGCTCTGTAATATATAATTTTCTAACAACTGGTATCAGAGCCGAAGGTCTATTTGGCTGATAAACTCGCAGGAGAGAAGGGTTCCTGGTTCAAGTGGGAGCAATGGCAGAAGATAGAAGATGCAGATGGAAGATTATTTGTACCAGAAAGATCTGTACCTACCATTGAGCGGAAAGACAAAGAAGTCGACAAGTATGATAGACGCGGAATGTGATATTCTCGACAGAAAGGCACTTGGAACAATACGGTTGTGCCTAGCGGCATCGGTAGCCTTTAATATTTCAAAGGAAACGACAACAGAGGGTTTAATGAAGGCATTGGCCAAACTATATGAAAAACCCTCGGCCTCAAATAAGGTATTTCTTATGAAGCGTTTATTTAATATGAAGATGTCAGAAGGTGGATTTGTCGCTGATCATTTAAACGAATTTAATACAATTACCAGTCAGTTAAGTTTTGTAGGGGTAACTTTTGATGATGAAGTTAGGGCTCTGTTATTTCTATGCTCATTACCATAAAGTTGGAATGGTTTAGTTATGGCCATTAGTAACTCTGTCTCTGGATCTAGTACTTTAAAGTTTGATGATGTTATCGGTGAAATCCTTAGCGAGGAAAGGCGACGGAAAAGCTCCGGTGAGACATCAGGTAATGCTTTGACTGCAGAGACTAGAGGAAGAAAAATGGAAAGAGGAAAGAGCCTGAGATATCACAGTAAGTCAAGGAAAGGCAGATCCAAGTCCAGATCGAGGATAGTGTGCTAGAAATGCGCGAAGAAAGGACACCTGAAGCAAGACTGCAAGTCTCGGAAGGGAAAAGAAGGAAACGCACAACAAGAAAACAATCATGAAGCGAATGTGACAGGTGATGTGTTGCAATATGCTTTGATTCTTTCATTAAAAAATATTATTGATGCCTGGGTGGTAGATTCAGGGGCCTCATTCCATGCCACACCTGATAGGAAACATTTTCATGATTATGTTCAAGGAGATTTTGGACAGGTTCGATTGGGTGATGATACACCCTGTAAAATCGTTGGAATGGGTACATTTTTCATAAAACAACAGAATGGAAATCAATGGCTATTGAAGGAGGTAAGGCATGTTCCAGATCCGAAGAAAAATCTAATTTCAACAGGGCAGTTGGGAGGTGAAGGCTATGTAACTACTTTTACAGATAAAACTTGGAAGGTCACTAAAGGATCCTTGGTAATAGCAAAAGGAGAAAAGGTTGGTACATTGTATTTATGCACTGATATTTCTAATTCTGTTAATGCTTTAACCTTTACAGGAGCAGATACGACATTGTGGCATCATAGGCTTGGGCACATGAGTGAGAAGGGGATGCAGATTCTTCACTCAAGAAATTTATTGCCAGGTTTGAAGCATGTTGATTTAAAATTATGTGAGAATTGTGTTTATGGAAAACAGAAGAGAGTCAGATTCCTCAGAGTTGGGAAAGAAAAGAAGAGAGAAAAATTAGAGCTTGTGCATACAGATGTATGGGGACCTGCTCAAGTATCATCTCTTGGTGGCTCTCGTTATTATGTTACTTTTATTGATGATGCAACCAAAAGACCTGGATTTATTGTATTCGAAATAAATCTTATGTATTTGATACTTTCAAGAAATGGAAAGCTTTGGTTGAAAATGAGTCAAGAAAAAGGTTGAAGTGTCTCATATCAAACAATGGAGGTGAATATTGCAACAAAAAGTTTGATAGGTACTGTTCAAAGAATGGAATTCGTAGAGAGAAAGCAGTTCCAGGAACACCACAAGAAAATGGTGTGTCAGAAATGATGAATAGGACAATCATGGAGCGTGCAAGGTGCATGAGATTGCATGCAGGACTACCTTTACAATTTTGGGCATTGTAGATACTGTTGTTTATCTAATAAACAGAGGGCCTTCAAGTTCCTTGGATGGTGGTATTCCAAAGGAGGCGTGGATAGGTAAAAAGGTAAACTAATCATTTTTAAAGGCTTTTGGTTGTGAAGCCTTTGTCCACATTAATAAAGAAAATAGAACAAAGCTTGAGGCAAAATCAAAGAAATGTACCTTTATTGGATATGGTGTTAATGATTTTGGTTATCACTTTTATGATTATGAAAAACACAAAATCATTAGGAGAAAAGATGTCATATTCAATGAAAAAGTTTTGTATAAGGATCAGCTGCAGGAAAAGAAACAGGAAAAAGAAAATAGAGAATACACAATGCTTGATGAGATCACAGAAAAAAGTGAAGGTGCTTGAAAATCATAATGATCAACAGCCATAACAAAAAAACAACCACAACAGCAACAAGCACCTCAAACGCCTGAAAGTGGTGTTAGAAGATCTACTAGGATAAGTAGGCCCCCTGAACGATAGTCTCCTTCATTATATTATGTATTGTTGATTGATTCTGGTGAACCGGAATGTTATGAAGAAGTAGTGTAGGTAGAAACCAGGAAGAAGTGGGAGCAAGCCATGAAAGAAGAGATGGACTCCTTAGCACATAACCAGACTTGGGACTTAGTTAGGTTTCCTGCGGGTAAAACAACATTGTAGAATAAATGGGTTTATAGGTTGAAGGAAGAAGATGGAGGTAGAAAAAGGTATAAAGCTAGACCTGTAGTGAAGGGGTTTGCATAGAAAAAGGGTATAGACTTTGATGATATATTTTCTCCTGTTGTTAAAATGACTTCAATCAGAACTATTTTAAGTCTGGTAGCAGCTAAAAATTTGCATCTTGAGTAGTTAGATGTAAAGACAACCTTTCTCCATGGGGATTTGGAGGAAGAGATATATATGCAGCAGCCATAAGGATATGAGGTAAAAGGGAAGGAGAAACTAGTGTGCAAGTTGAAGAAGAGCTTGTATGGCTTAAAACAGGCTCCAAGGCAGTGGTATCTAAAATTTGACAGCTTTATGTCTAAACAAGGTTATACTAGATGTCACTCTGATCATTGTGTTTATCTAAAAAGGAAAAATGATAGCAGTTATATTACATTGTTATTGTATGTAGATGACATGTTTGTTGCATGTTCTAACATGCAGGAAATAAATGTGCTCAAAAGAAAACTAGAAAACTCATTTGCAATAAAGGATTTGGGTGTTGCAAAACAAATCCTTGGTATGAGAATAACTAGAGACAAGAAGAATCGAAATTAACATTATCTCAGTGTGAGTACATAGAAAAGGCGTTGAAAAGATTTAATATGCAGAATACAGAAACAGTTAGTATACCTTTGGCTAGCCATTTCAAGCTAAGTAAGGAGGTGTGTCCAAAGACTCATGAAGAAATGACTTATATGTCTAAAGTTCCATATGCATCAGTAGTTTGAAGCTTAATGTATGCAATGGTCTGCACAAGGCCTGATATTGCACATGCAATGGGAGTTGTAAGAAGGTACATGAATAATCCAGGAAAAGAACATTGGATGGTGGTGAAGTGGATTCTCAGGTATTTGAGAGGTACCACAAATCAAGCATTATGCTTTGGTGGTTCAAACATCGCTCTACAGGGATATGTTGATGCAGATATGGCGGGTGATAGAGATAACAGGAGGAGCACAACAGGGTATGTGTTTATTGTAGGTGGAACAACTGTCAGTTGGGTTTCAAAACTGCAAAGTGTTGTTGCACTCTCAACAACGGAAGCAGAGTATGTTGCTGCTACAAAGGCTAGTAAAGAAATGATTTGGTTACAAAGGTTTCTGGATGAATTGGGTAAGAAGCAGGAGTTGGGCAAGTTATACAGTGACAGCCAGAGTGCCATACATCTTGCAAATAACTCTGCATTTCATTCCAAGACAAAACATATACAGATCAAGTATCATTTCATACGATCAGTGTTGGAAGATGGATAGTTGAAGCTGGAAAAGATACACACTATCCAGAATCCTACAGATATGTTAACAAAAGTTGTAACCAGGGAGAAACTGAGATTTTGCTTGGTTTCAATTGGTCTTCAAGTATGATGATGAAGATGAGAAACAACTAGGTCCAAAGTGGAGTCATTGTCCAACAAATGAAGCAGCGGTGGAGTTGCTATAATCAGTCTCCAAGTGGGAGATTGTTGGGTGTGGAGCCTGATTATCTTCTTTATTCAGAGATATCACCGCATTGGACCCCAGTTTGTAATGTGGTGGCAACGCCACCTTTGTGCAAGGGGGGTCCAGGGTGGGGCAGCGCCCCTAAAGCTAAAAATAGATGTAAAATTGCCTTGTAAAATGTTGTAATTTCGTAGTCAATCTGGGTCGTTCATTAGGCGGAGATCTGACGGTAGAAGTTATGTTTAATTTAGGGTTTTTTACCCTAGAAGGCAACCCCTCACCATATATGAGGGAATTGTATTGTGTCTATGTAGATCTGTATTCTGAGTGAGAAAGAGAGAGGAGATTGTGTGAGAGTGAAGAGGGAATTACAGCGGATCTGTTGTAGGTTGTATCTCTTCAGTTTGCTAGATAATATAAAAGGAACGACTGGCTGTTTCCCATGGAATTGGGTGAACCACGTATATCTGTGTCTTTCTTGTTTTATGTGTCTTCTTTGTTTATATTTCTGCAATATATTTTATGTGTTCCATTGCTCTATAATATATAATTTTCTAACAGAAAGAAGTCTTCAACACATCATTTGGTTCTATTAGACTTGGTGATCACCAGAATTCAAATCAATCTTACAAAAGTACTTGGACCCCTTGAGTTGGTCAAGAAGGTCATCAATCTGAGGAATTAGGTGTATGTTCCTTACTATGATTTTGTTCAAAGCCCAATAATCAATGTAGAGTCTCCAAGTCCCATCTTTCTTCTGCACGAGTACAATTGGGCTTCCACGGGGTGAGGAACTTGGTCGGATGTGCCGTTTATGTAGCAAATCTTGGATCTGCCACTTGATTTCCTCATTTTCTAGAAGAGAGCAACAATAGATTGGCTTATTAGGTATAGGTGTGCCTAGTGTTAGATCGATTGAATGCTTGACCTGACAGTGTAGAGGTACCTTCGTGGGTGGGGAGAATATGTCTCTATATTCTTCCACGATCTTATCCACTCACCTTTGATGCATGGAGGATCCTTGTGTGGAGGCCATGGATGTGGCCACAATCTTCTCCTCACTTTTAGAGTGAATCAAGAAGAATAAATTTTTCCTATTATGGGAGATGACCTTACTACATTGCCTAACAAAGATCAAAGAAATGGAAATAGGTAGGGCTACCTCTAGTATATTGTATAGTTTTTTTCCCAAAGTAATAATAACACTATGAGGTCTAGACTCATACACAACATGACACTTTCACAAGTATGGTTGGCCAAACAGAACATCACAAACTTCAAGGGCAACAACATCATACAATACCTCATCGTTGAAAGGCTTGATGTTGTAGGGTAGGCGGTGTTGAGAAAGCAAGTGCTAGATAGTTTAATACTTGATTTCTCTTTCTTGATAATTACTTATGAATCTTAGATATCTTCGTATTACTTTTATGTTCTCTTCATCACACAATTATACAAATGTTCAAAGAATAAAGATCACAAAGAGACAAAGAACACCAAAAATTAGGCTCCAAGCCAAGGGAAAACCCCACAAGGGGGGAAACCCAACAATACTTCTCTTATAGAATCAAATCAAAATGAGATATACAAGACTCAAGACAAAGACCAAAACAACCACAAAAATTCCAAGTCAAACCCTCCTTCAAGTCTCCTCCAGTACTCAAATTCAACATTGGTCAATCTTCTCCAAATCTGGTCAAACTTCAGATTTTAGCCCTACGATAGAGGAAAATTCGGCCTTGCAATACCATAGAGATTACCTAAGAAAAATTTGCACGTGTGAACAAAATTAGGGCAGAAAACCTTTAATCGTCCCCTCTCCTTTGACTTCGGCTCTCTTTCTTCTTGACTAATCACAAAAATAGATAGATGATGATGTGATGAATAAATGGTTCTCTAAGAGGTCAAATTGACTCTTATTTATAGTTGTCCAGGAGGGTTGAATAGGTGCCACAGAGGCCGACTTGTCCAAGGAGGGTAGACTTGGTATTTGTGTTGACTTTTTACTCAAAAATAAAATTTAAACTCTTTTCTTACAAAATATTAAATGAGATTTGACTCAAATACATTTTCTTTCTTGCTCATAATAAATTATTTTTAACTCTTTTGACTCTATAAGCATGAAGAACATGATTTGACCAAAAAATAAATAATAATAATGAATATGAATATGATAAATACATAAACGATAAAATTACATTACATTATGAAGACTGACACTAGTTACAATTTCAACACTCCCTCTTAACTAGGGAGGTATTCATAATGACTCAACAGGATATTCTCAAGTTGAAATATTCATATAAGAAAGGATTTGGATTGATAAGCATCAATGATGATTACATCATCATAACCAACATTGTCAAAATACCAAGGCCTTGACAAGTATGCTCTATCTCTCCACTAGATTAGAGCACAATGTTGGGAGGCATAAATTTGGACACCACCACCTCTCAAGGCACATACCCCACCTGGGTGTTCCCAAGGTATGACCTCACAGGACCATTTCCTAATCCAAGGAAAAGTGCGTCCTTTAGACCATTATTTTCCAAGTCCATGTATCTAACTTAGGATGTTAATCCTAGTCAACCACAATACATGACTCAAGAATGTGTGTCCCTAATGCTTATCCAATACACCATTATCCCTACCAATGTTCATGCACTAGGCTTACGATTGTTAGTCCTAACCATAGTATGTGACACATGGAGAACAAGGTGTCCATCCTCACTCCATCTCAGCCAAGAAGGAGAGCCTCACTCCCTCTCAACTGGGGAGGAGATATCCAGAAGCCCAAACTTGTCTCAAAGATACTCATTCTTCTTGTTAGGAATGGACTTCGTCAGTACATTTTCTACTTGTTCGTCAGTGGAGATATCTTGTAGCTTCATGGCTCCATCATGCACCATGCTTCTAATGTAGTGATACTTGATATTAATGTGCATCATCCTCGCATGATAAACCGGGTTCTCTGATAGCTTTATGCAACTTTGATTATCACAACATATTATGGTTGAATCCAAAGGTCCTTCAAACAAATAAGCTAGCAATTTATGGAGCCAAATTGCTTCACAACTAACTTCATTGGTTGCCATATATTCAACTTCAACAATACTTAATGCAACTGAGTCTTGTTTTTTGCTTATCCATGAAACCATAACAAATCCCAAACAAAAACAACCTGCACCAATAGTACTTTTCCCATCTTCAACACTGCCTGCCCAAACTGAATTAGTGTAACCTAATAACTTAATCTTACTTCCTGCAACATATCTCAAACAACAATGTATGGTCCCACGAAGATATCTTAAGATGTGTTTTGTTGTTATCCAATGATCATATCTAAGATCCATCTAAAACTGGCTAAGGTTATTTACTACAAAACATATATCTGGTCGGGTGTCATGAGATATATCAGAGAACCAATTAGTTGTCGATAAGATGATGGATCAACAAAACTTGAATCCAAACTCCTTAGTTTCTTCATATTGGTGATCATAGGTGTTCTCATGGGTTTACTATCCATCATTCCAAAATTATGTAGAAACTTGATCACATATTTTCCTTAACCAAGATAAATGTCGCCAAGTTTCTACCAAACTTCGAGTCCCAGGTAATAGTGCATTAGTCCAAGATATTTCATGTCAAATTTAGTTGTTAGCTCCTTCTTGAATTGACGAATAAAATGCTCCACTCATGTTATCAAGAAGTCATCCACATATAGAAATATGATCACAGGCTCATTCTTTACTACCTTGATGTAGAGGTTTGGATCTGCAGTACTCTTGATGAAACCAAGTCTTATTAGATAAACATCCATTCAGGCATACCATGCTCTAAGGGCTTGTTTTAAGCCATATAGAGCCTTCTTTAACCTACAAACATGAGTTTCTTTTCCATGCACTTCAAATCCTTGAGGTTTCTCAATGTAGACTTCTTCATCAATTGTGTCATTTAGAAAAGTTGTCTTTACATCCATTTGATGTATATTCCATCCCATAGAAGTTGTAATAGAGATGAGAGATCTAATCATTATGTACCTGGTTGTAGGAGTAATTTTTTTTATCATAATCAATTCCTTCTTGTTGAGAGAATCCTCTAGCCACAAATATTTCCTTATATTTGTCAACACTCCCAGTTGCATGCTTGGTTTTGTACACCCACTTGGAAGTCACAACCTATTTGTCCTTTGGTCTAGGAATGATTTCTCAAACAACATTCTTCATTATTGATTGGTATTCTTCTAACATTTCATTCTTCCATACTTGTTGTTTTGTGGCCTTTTCATAAGTAGTAAGTTCTGATTCGATGATTTTAGTCATGTATGTTGCATAACCAAAATATCTTTTGGGTCTCTTGCTTTCTCTTAATGTTACCTTTGTTGTTGCATGTCCTTCAACTTATTCTAGAGTTGATCTTAGCCAAGTTGGTTTTTTTTCGAGTTTATGGAATGATGACAGGTTATACAGGTTCGGTTGGTCCTTCTTGTTCTTGATGATGATCAATTTTAGGTTCTAGAGAATTGACTTGCCTTGGACTCTCTTCATTGGAAAAGATAAGCTCGTCTTCTTCATAGGAGTCAATGGGGATATCCTTGGACTTTTTATATGTAATGATTTCATCGAATGTGACATCTCTGCTTACTTCAATACAACGTTGTTCCTTAATGTAGATTTTATATGCTTTGCATGAGGTGTTAGCACCAGTGAAGATTCCTTTCATACCTGCAGGGTCCAATTTCTTCCTCTTGTTTTTGGGAATATGTATGTAGATAGGACATCCAAAAATTTTGAGGTGATCAACATTAGGCTTCTTTCTAGTAAATGCTTCTTCTGAAGTCGTGTTGTCAATAATTTTTTGAGGACTTCTATTTTAAATGTAGACTGGTGTCATAGAGGCTTCTCCCCATAATGATTCGGGAAGATCTTGATCATATAGCATGGCCATTACACATTCTTCAATAGATTGATTATTTCTTTCAACTACTCCATTTTGTTGAGGATTATAAGGAACTATCAACTCCCTCTTAATCTTAGCTTCTTTGTGAAAGGCCACAAGTTCTTTAGATATATATTCGCCTCCATTATCTTATCTCAAGGTCTTGATCTTATTTTTTGTCATATTCTCAACTTTTGCTTTGAACTGTTGGAACTTTTCAAATACTTCATCTTTAGACTTTATAGAAATATATTGAAGTCTTTATGGAATTATCATCAATAAATGTTACATAGTATTGATGACCACCAAGTGACTTTTCCGACATGGGCCCACAAACATCAGAGTGGATTAGGTCCAAGATTTATTTGGATCTCAAGTCACTGCTAGGAAATGGCTTCTTCGCTTTTTTTCCAAGAGCATGCCCTTTACAAACTCCTTCATGTTCTTCTTTCAATTGGGGCATACCTGTAACCATTTGACTCAAGGATGGAAATATTTTGTAATGGAGATGACCATACCTTCTATGCCACAATTAACATGGGTTGATATCCATATGTACCAAAGCTTGAGGAGGAGGAGTTATAATTCTATACAACCTCCCTTCATGAATCCCAATAGTCCTTGCATATTTTATACTAGATCCCTTAGCCCAAACAATTACTCTGCCATCAATAAATGCTACCATGTCTCCTTTATCTTCTAAACAAGAAATAGAATGCAAATTATTTTTCAAACTTGGAACATAGAGGATGTTGTTGAGATGAATGTTCCCACCATGTTCCAGCTTTATGGAAGTAGATCTAATCCCTTTGACTGAATAACTATTTTTGTCTCCAAGTTTAACTTTGTGAGAAGAGCTTCCTTTAGATAGGTTCTTGAGATGTCCACGTTCACTTGTCATATGCCTTGAATCTCCACTATCGATTACCCACGTGTTTTCATCTTTAAATGAACTTGTAAGTGCATAGTTGATCTGATTTAGAATATTAGGTTGTTGTGCTAAGATCCTCCTCATATTAGAAACAAAATGCTTTCATTTTTCTTAAGGATTCATAAATTTTTGCAAGTGAAATGATGAGTTTTTATGTTAATTTTATGAGCTATTTAACATAAATAAGAGATTGAACAATAGCATAAACATGTACAGAACATCATCAAAAACACATTACAGTAGGAACATGATAAAGGAGTTCACCCCTCCTAGGCTACGACTCCTTGGTCCAGCTTCCAATGGCTTGGGCCTCTCTATTATGCTCAAAAGTGTAAAAAGATGTGTTTGCAATGCTCAAATGCTTCTAAAAATTGCTCCAATGAGTCCATAATGTCCAAAAATGGCTATCTAGCCTCTTTTTGCATCCAATTTGGTGGAAAACTGAAGAAGTTATGATCTCTCCTAGTTTCCCAATATTCGCTCCACAAATTGCACCATTTCCGGCATGATCCTACAATTTCTCTCAAAAAAGCGATAACTGGGCAAAAATTTCACTGCACGGCGGCCATAAGCTATTGACACTGGTACCTCCATCACAAATCACAATCGGCAGGAACCAGCGGGTCTTATGGTTTGTGAATGCGGTGTGGGTGATATGCGATTGCGATAAGTGACGAACCCGATGGAACTATCAATTGCGGTATAACTGTATCGCATCCAGACTATATCGCAATCGGCGGAGCCATGGTAATACATATAACGGGACTTTGAAATTTGCGATATCGTAATCGCAACATGATCCTATCGGGGCCAATTCTGTAACACATCCTTTTTGCGATGTGTGATTGCGATCATCGCATCGCAACCCTGACTTGCTTTGGGGCTAACTCTTTAATGCCTTCCTTGTTGCGATGTGCGATTGCAATTATCGCATCACACCCTAGCTTGCTCTGGGGCCGATTCTTTAACGTCAACCCACCTCTGATATGTGATTTGCGAAATGCAGGGCCAATGGCAGCCTGCCACTTGGCGCTTCCCCATTCGCTAAAGAGTCCTGCCACGTCATCTTCTCCTGCCATCTATCCAAGTCAAACCTGAACTTTGACTTGCTCTAACTTCTTCATATGAGCTCGGATTCGAGTGTCGTTCACACCGTTGGAATCAGGATGACGAGCACTTTGATCTGAAGCTAAGTTTATCGAGATTCTGCCACTTTGATTTTGAGCCTAATTTTGAGCACCTGATCACTCCTCCCCACTGGAAGCCTTTTGGACCCAAAAAGATCACTTTCAATTGTCCAGTAGGTGAGGGTACAGTTCCCTCACCTTTCTAACCTCTATCCATTTATCTTTTAAAGAATTTGTACCCTTGAGCCCTACTTGAAGATAATCAACACTTCCCCCTTTTGATATCTTTGTTCTTCTGTCAAGTATAGTGTCTTGCTGAAGCTCATCAAGGAATTCTGGAGAAAAGTCTTCAATAGATGGAATTTGAATATTCTCTCCTTGATCTTCAATCAAAGGAGGCTCATACAACCTTAAATTCTCAACATTAACAACAACATAAATTTTCATATATGAAGGCAAATCCAACCTGAAGGCATTGTTACCAATCTTTTCCAAAATTCTGAATGGACCATATCTAATTGGTTTTAGCTTTTTACCTTCTCCTTGGAGCCTCTCTTTGTTAATGTGAAGCCAAACTTCATCACCAACTTGGAACTTGTGATCTTGATGATGCTTTTCATGCCTTGCTTTGTACTTGCCTTGGCTTTTCTCAAGTTGTTCTTGAACCTTTTGGTGTACTAATTGGATTTGTTCAATGAACTTTCTTACTTTGTCTATGTCGCTATGACCTTCAATAACAACATCTTTGCCAAAAATAAAATCCAAAGGATATTTACACAAGTATCCCAAGCATGCCTCAAATGGAAAAGTTTGAGTTGAAGAGTGCTTGGCTCGGTTGTAAGCATGTTGAATATAGTGAAAATGTTCATCCCACAACTTAGGATGCTTGTTGCAATACCCACAGAGAAGATGTATCATTGTTCTGTTCACCACTTCTGTTTGATCATCTGTTTGTGGATGAAAAGTTGTACTCTTTTTCAATTTGGTATCCATGAATCCCCACAAGCTTGACCAGAAATTCCCAACAAAGCAAGAATCTCGATCACTAACAATGGATATGGACAATCCAAAATGCACCCAAACATTCTGAAAGAATAACTGAGCAATTTGTTCAGCTGTAACTTTCTTTTTACATGGCATCAAAATACACATTTTGCTGAACCTATCCACAACTACATACAAATAATCATGACCTCTTGTTGACAATGGAATACCTCCTACAAAATCCATAGAAACACTCTCCCACAGTCGTGAAGGAACCGAAAGTGGTGTGTACAATCCTAAATTCCTATTGTTAGGATTATTGATTGCACATAAAGAACATCCTTTAAAAAACTGAGATACACTTTCAAGCATACAAAGCCAATAACAACACCTCTATAGATGTGCCACCGTCTTATTTACACCGAAATGACCAACAATAAGAGAAGTATGTGCCCCTCTTATGATGTTAACTCTTTCTCCCTGTGGAATACAAAGCTTGCCAAGATGGTACAACAAGTTATCATGCAAATGATAATCCAATTCCTCTACTTGGTTACATTGACTCAAGCTTGCATAAACCTTTTGAAAGTCATTATCTAATGAATATTGATCAATATAACTTTCATGTAAAACAAAATTATGCTTGAGTAAAGTAGCTGCACTAACAATAGGCCTAGAAAGCATATCAACAACTTTATTGTAGATACCTTTCTTATACCTGATTACCAAGTGGAATTATTGAAGAAAACCCATCCATTAGAAGTGCCTTGGTTGCTACAACTTTGATTATGATTGCAAGTATTGCAATGGTTGATGATAAGTGTGAATGATTGTTTCCTTACCCATCAAGTAGTGTTTCCATTTTTTCACACTTTGCACCAATGCATACAATTCCTTGTCATATGTAGGATAGTTAATCACTGCACCATTAAAAGTTTCTGTTGGGTCCCTATAATACTAGTGATTACCCCATTACTATTGTATTTATAACCCTTATTTATATTGTTGTGCCCCTATTACCCCCATATTGTTATTTCTGTGCCCCTTAGAATCCCTCTATTGTTATTTTTGTGGCTTTATATTATTATTGTTAGGTCGGCTGGATTATATTGTGACTCCTTAGACTCCTATATATAGAAAGGAGGTTTTGTCATTTGTATCATCCAAGAATTGTTCATTTATGTAATGTAAAGGAGGTTGCCCCCTCGAAGAGGCTGAATTCTAAGGCGTGGATTTATCTTTTCTATCTTTTCTTGAGCTGGTTTCATAACATTTGGTATCAGAGCTTTGGATTCTAGGGTTTCGCTGCTCCAAACAGGTCATCGTGGCATTTTCACTATAACTTTTTTTTCTGTGACGTTTCGGAAGTCGCAAAAAAAACCCATTTGAGAAGAATTGGCACTGAACCTTGGGTCCGAATTTCAGAGCTTTTCGCGCGATATTTTCGGAGATATGATCTGAGGAAGTTGGCCTTTTTGTAGACCCCTGAATTACATTCAAAACAGGTGACCTGGGGAAAATCGTCATAACTCTCTCTCTGAGGATCGGATTGAAATTTCGTAAAAAGGTACAGAAAGAGGACGGACTGTAGTTTCTTGTATGTGTGTTTCAGATTCAAAGGTTGAAACAGTGACTCGTGGCTCGTCGTACAAGTTCGCTCTACTGAACCAGCCTAAAAGCAAGTCACTGTGGGAGATTTCACATAACTCTTCCTTGGAGAATCCAATTTGGCTCAGACTTGTGGCATTGGAAAGAGGACACAGAAGGCTACTGCAGGTAGCAATTTCAGAACTGGATGATTTGAAATTACAGAGATACATCAGATTCAATATCAGGCTTCTATAAAGTGAAAAAAGGTGTGTAGTTTTTTTTAAATTTTTGTGTAAGCTTGGTTTAACGGAATTCAAAGGGCATAGTAAAGCATTATTATCGGTAACTGATGCCCCGAGGAAAGAAAATGCAAACACCTAGTAAGGAACCTGAAAGCTCTAGCATGACTCATGAAGAAGAAGAATAAATGCTACATGATATATCAAAATTACAAGAACAAGTGCAACAAATGTCACGCTCACAAAAGCTAACAGAAGCTAAGATAAGTGGCGTGGAATCTAAGATAAAGGGCATGGAAGCTAAGATGGATGATTCGAAGACAGATTTGAAGAGAGACATGGCATATTTGAAGATAGATTTGAAGACAGATATGGAAGAATTGAAGAAGTTGCTACAAGAAAGTGTCACTAATGGTGAAAAGGTAGTAAAGGAAACTCATGATGAGAACAAAAGAAATGTTAATCATGATACCATAGACGCTAATTTTGGATCGAAGACTCACCATGTTCCAAAAATCGATATGAGGAAGTTTGATGGCAAGGATCCCGCCACATGGATATTACAGATGGAGCAATTCTTCGATCTCAATAATGTGCAAAACACACAAAAGGTACGTATGGCAACTTTATATTTGGAACCAAATCAGTTTGTATGGTATCAATGGCTTTGTTCTCGTAAACAATTTATCACTTGGGAAATTTTTACGGAAGAATTGATAGCACATTATGAGGATACAAAAAGCAACACTTTTTTTAGCCAATTGATAAGTCTCAAACAAAAGGGTTCAATAATGGAGCACATTGAGGAGTTCCAAAAATTTAACATAAGGGTAAAAGATATTCCAGAGGAGCATAGGATTGATGTGTTCATAGGGTCTTTAAAGGATAATATCCAACATGATGTGCACCTTTGGGAACCTGATTCATTAGAGAAGGCATTCAGGTTAGCAAGAAAAATGGAAAGCAAAATTATGGCAACTAGGAAGCATACCATTCACAACTATAAAGACGGAAGTGTTGTTGCCCATAGTCTTCCACAACCTACAAGGTTGACACCACAACAATTGGAAGAAAAAAGAGCAAAAGGGCTTTGTTACAATTGTGATAGCAAATACACAAAAGGTCATAAGTGTGCTGAGAAGAAATTATTCTACATAGATTGTGAAGAGGAAGAAGAAAAGGAGCAAGAAAGGTCAAAAGAAGAGGATATATTCCAGGAACAAAGCCTATATGAAGAACAAATAAATCTGACCATATCTTGTAATGCATTGGCGAGAATTACCACTCCTCAAACCATCAAGATAGAAGGACAAATCAAGAAGAAAAAGGTAATAGTGTTGATTGATTCAGGAAGCACCCACAATTTTATTCATTGTAGGGTAGCAAAAGAAATGAATTGCTTCCTATATCCAGCACCAGAGTGTCAAGTGATGATTGCAAATGGAGGAACAATAAATTGTTCTGGAAAGTGCCATAATATCAAGCTATCCATGGGAGAATATGTATTGACTAGCCCAATGCTTTCCATTCCAATGGGAGGTGATGATGTTGTACTAGGAGTCCAATGGCTACAATCCTTGGGTACAATAGCTTTTAATTTTCAAGAACTTTTCATGAAATTTTCTGTGGAAGGAAAGGAAGTTGAATTAAGGGGTATTGCAGGGAAACCAGGAAAGATAATCAGCTCTAATGGCATGACAAAGCTTCTAAAAAAGGAGCAAAGAGGTGTCATTGCACAATTATGTTCGCTAGATGTTTCCACATTGGAATCATCTATTTCTCCAGATCTCCAAAAAGTCCTGGACAATCATTCCAAGGTATTTGAGACTCCCAAAGGTCTCCCACCTATGCGTGATCATGATCATGCTATTCATCTGATTCCAGGAAGTGTGCCTCCAAACATCAGGCCGTACAGATATCCATATGTCCAAAAAAGTGAAATTGAACGTATGGTTGCAGAAATGCTAGAGGTTGGTATAATTCAACCGAGTCAAAGTTCTTTCTCAGCTCCAGTAGTATTGGTGCACAAGAAGGATGGATCATGGCGCATGTGTCCAGATTATAGGGAGCTCAACAAGCTCACTATTAAAGATAAGTTCCCCATTCCTGTCATTGATGAATTACTGGATGAATTGCATGGATCAATTTACTTCACCAAGTTGGATCTTCATTCGGGATATCATCAAATCAGAATGAAGATTGAAGACATTCCGAAAACGGCATTTAGAACTCATGAGGGTCATTATGAATTTTTGGTCATGCCTTTTGGCCTTACCAATGCACCTTCAACATTTCAAGGTTTGATGAATTCAATTTTCAAACCATTCCTTAGAAAATTTGTGTTAGTATTTTTTGATGATATACTAATCTACAGCAAGTCTTGGAAGGATCATGTTGAACATGTTGACAAGGTGCTACAACTATTGGAGGAGAAACAATTATATGCAAAAAGATCCAAATGTTTCTTTGGAGTCCAGGAGGTGGAATATTTGGGTCATATTGTATCTCATGAAGGAGTTAAGGTAGACCCTAGCAAAATTAAAGCCATTAAGGAATGGAAAATTCCCACATCCATAAAGCATCTGCGAGGATTTCTTGGGTTGACAGGGTATTATCGCAAGTTTGTTAAGAATTATGGGAGAATAGCAGCACCTCTAACAACATTATTGAAGAAAGATTCATTTTCATGGACTCCGGAAGCAACAAAGGCCTTTAAACATCTTAAAGAGGCAATGTGCCAAGCACCGGTCTTAGCTACACCGAACTTCACAAAAACCTTTATTGTGGAATGTGATGCTTCAGGAAATGGAATTGGTGTTGTTTTAATGCAAGATGAAAGACCCATTGCTTTTGAAAGTCATCCAATCAAGGGAAAGTTTTTAAGCAAAGCTATTTATGAGAAGGAAATGTTGGCAATACTCCATGCACTTAAGAAATGGCGACCCTACCTAATGGGAAGACACTTCAAGGTAAAAACGGATCATGATAGCCTTAAATACTTTTTAGAACAAAGATTATCCTCTGAAGAGCAACAAAAGTGGGTCACAAAGATGTTGGGTTATGACTTTGAAATCATCTACAAAAAAGGGAAGAAAAATGTGGTGGCAGATGCACTCTCAAGAAAGGATGAGGATATGGAAGCATTGTTGTGTGCCATCTCTATTATCCAACCAGATTGGATAAACGAAGCAAAGGAGGAATGGAAGAATGACAAAGAAGTG
Source organism: Pinus tabuliformis (assembly GCA_031772625.1). Classification (NCBI taxonomy): domain Eukaryota; kingdom Viridiplantae; phylum Streptophyta; class Pinopsida; order Pinales; family Pinaceae; genus Pinus; species Pinus tabuliformis. The sequence continues at coordinate 763,290,701 of CM062805.1, forward strand.
TGGGCACTTATTCAAAAGCTACAACAAGATTCCAGTACTTCTGATACATTTAGCTGGCAAAATGATTCGTTATGGTACAAAGATCGCTTGTACCTCTGTAAGAATTCCCAGCTAAAACAAAAGATTCTTATGGAATTGCACACTTCTCCCTTAGGAGGGCACTCGGGATTTTTAAAAACTTACCACAGGGTTAAGAAGGAATTTTTTTGGGATGGCCTTAAATCAGATATTCAAAAGTTTGTGGCGGAATGTTTGGTTTGCCAACAAAATAAAGTTGAAATAATTAAGACACCGGGTCTATTACAACCTTTATCCATTCCAAGCCAACGTTGGGAGGAGGTTTCAATGGATTTTATCACAGGTTTACCCAAGTCCGAGGGAAAGAGTGTCATCATGGTGGTAGTTGACAGACTTACCAAGTATGCACACTTTTGTGCTTTATCACATCCATTTAAAGCCAGTACAGTTTCTACTACATTTATGGAAACAGTTCAAAAGCTACATGGAAACCCAAAGATTATTGTAAGTGACAGAGATCCCATTTTCACTGGAAATTTTTGGACAGAATTATTTTCTTGTCTTGGTACTCAGTTAGCTCATAGCTCATCTTATCATCCTCAATCTGATGGGCAAACTGAGATAGTAAACAAATGTTTGGAAGGATATCTTCGTTGCTTTGTATCTGATAAACATACACAATGGGTCAAATGGTTGCCTCTGGCTGAATGGTGGTATAACACTTCCTTCCATACAGCAACAAAAATGACCCCATTTATGGCACTTTATGGGTACCAACCACCATCAATCACATCATATTTAAGAGAAAATTCTAAGGTTCAGGCAGTGGAACACCACATCGAACATCAACAACAAGTCCTCCAACTCTTAAAGGATAACCTCGTGTTGGCACAAAATAGAATGAAACAACAGGCAGATCAACATCGCAGTGAAAGAAGTTTTGATGTAGGTGATTGGGTATTCCTACGGCTACAACCATATAAGCAAATGTCCCTAAAGCAAGCTAAGAAGGATAATAAATTATCACCAAAGTATTATGGTCCGTACAAGGTGTTGGAAAAGATTGGTACTATGGCATACAAATTGGAGCTTCCTGCAGCTTCTCGATTGCACCCAGTTTTCCATGTTTCATGTTTAAAGAAGGTTATAGGCGACAAGCTCCCAGTTCAAACAATATTGCCAGAACTTGACGAGGAAGGAAAAATTATATTGGAACCGGAAGCAGTCACAGAAACAAGAACTCGACAGCTACGAAATCGATCAATTTCAGAGTATCTTATCAAGTGGAAGAACTTATCCGCTGAAGATTCCACATGGGAGGATGAGAATTTTATGCAGAAGTATCTAGAACTACTCAAGCGTTGAGGACAACACTTTTTTGAAGGAGAGGGGCATGTTGGGTCCCTATAATACTAGTGATTACCCCATTACTTTTGTATTTATAACCCTTATTTATATTGTTGTGCCCCTATTACCCCCATATTGTTATTTCTGTGCCCCTTAGAATACCTCTATTGTTATTTTTGTGGCTTTATATTATTATTGTTAGGTCGGCTGGATTATATTGTGACTCCTTAGACTCCTATATATAGAAAGGAGGTTTTTTCATTTGTATCATCCAAGAATTGTTCATTTATGTAATGTAAAGGAGGTTGCCCCCTCGAAGAGGCTGAATTCTAAGGCGTGGATTTATCTTTTCTATCTTTTCTTGAGCTGGTTTCATAACAGTTTCTGAATGAAAACATATAGGCTTATCATGTTGCATGAGGATAATTAATCACTGCACCACTAAAAGTTTCTGAATGCAAACATATAGGCTTACCATGTTGCATTAGGACCGCATCCATGGTGTAGTCACTAGCATAAGTCTGAATCTCAAATGACTGTCTCAAGTCTGGAAGTGCAAGTACTGGAGTTGTACTAATCTTTTCCTTTGATGCATCAAAGGACTTTTGTTGTTTGCCTCCCCACTGAAAAACCTTTTTCACACTTGTCAACACATGCAAAGGAGTGACTATAAGAGAAAAATTAGCAACGAATTTCCTCCAATATTGAGCTGCTCTCAAAAAAATTCTTACCTCAGTAACTATCTTGGGCCTTGGCCAATTCACAATGAATCAACCTTGGAGGGATCTATTTTCAACTCACCTCCTCCAACAATGTGACCCAAGTAAACTAAATAAGTTTTTCCAAACTTGCACTTTGACATCTTAAGATACAACTGTTCTTTTTTCAAGACATCAAGTACTTTTCTTACATGCATGACATGTTCATCACGAGATTTACTGAAAGTTAAGATGTCATCTAAGTATACTATGACAAAATCATCAAGAAATGACCTCAACACATCATTCATCATACACATGAATGTAGTAGGAGCATTACACAAACCAAAAGGCATAACTAGCCTTTCAAGCAATCCTTGTTTTGTTTTGAATGTTGTCTTCCAAATGTCTGCTTCATCTATTCTAATTTGATTGTAGCCACTTCTTATGTCCAACTTAGTAAAATTCTTTGCATCTTTCAATTGATCAAGTAAATGATCTATTTTAGGCAGTGGGTAGTGGTTCTTTATCGTAATTTTGTTCAATGCATGAAAGTCCACACACATGAGCCATGTTCCATCCTTCTTTGGCACCAAGACAATAGGTGAACCACATGGAAAGGAAGATGGTCTGATGATCCCTTTATTCAACAACTCTTGAATTTTCTTCTTAATTTCTGCGCTTTCCATCACTAACATCCTGTACATGCAAATGTTAGGAAGAGGACAATCTTACTGCAACTGTATCTCATGTTGGATTCCTCTCTTGGGAGGTAATCCCTTTGGTTCCTGAAACATCTCATCATATTGGTTAACTACATCAACCAATTCAGATTTCAAATTTGAATCGCAACCTTTAAAAGCTTCATTATCAACATCATTCTTGGGTTTGATCATTAGAAGCACAAAATTCTTGCTCGAATTCACTAGTCTTTTCATCTGCCATGCATTAACAAGCGAAAGATTTATTTTCTTGCTATGAGCTCTCACAATATATTCTACTCCATCTTTGAATAAATGATATTTGTTTTCATGTCTATGGAAGATATCTTTTCTATCATAAAGGTATGGGCTGCCCAAAACTATGCCACATATATCTAACGACACAACATCAAGCTCCACTTCATCTATGAAATTTGCAGTAATGGCGAATTTCAGTTTACACTTTCTAGTAACCTGCAATTGTGCATTGTCACATACCCATCCAAGTAGATATGGTTTATGATGTGGAATGGTTTCCAAGTTTAAAGTTTTGACAATTTTTCCAGAGATAAGATTGGTTTGGAAGCCACTATCAAAAAACGTATCAATCTTGTTATGTTTTGAGATCACCCTTATGTGAACAAGTTCTATTCTCCTCTTTTCATTTGGAGTTTCATTTTGTGAGTTGAAGAACTAGTGCTAGCAATGGATTGTTTTGATTTTAACCCCATGGCTGTGATTTTAGTTTCATCACCTGAATCAGATACAAAATCCTATTGAGTGGTTGCAGTTGTCTTTTTTTTCCCTTGTTGTTGTTTCTCTTTGGTCTCATTTCGGGATGAAGCTTCCAACAATGAGCTTCATCGTGACCCTCCCTAGAACAATGTTTGCATGTAACTTTCTCTCCTTCTTTTTTGATAGACACATTTTTATTTTCCTTCCCTTTGAAAGCCTTTTCCTTTCCTTTACTCTTAAATGGCTTTTTACTACCTTCTTTTGTGGTGTTTTTCCCTCTTGCCTCAAGATGAGTGGCTTGCACACACACACCATCTAGATTATTGGGATTAAACATTAAGATAGTATGCCTAAGGTAACTGTGTAAAACCCTTATGTACTTCAACAATGTGTCCTGTGATTGCAAATCTACACCTAACATCAAAGACCTTTTTCTGAATTGTTGGGTGTAATCTTGCACATTTTGACCTTTAAGCTGTCTAAAGTTCTGCGAAGTCCTGATGGCTTTCTGCATATAAGCTAGAAGGTAGAATTGTATTTTGATTGTAGCAATGAAATCATTCCAATAAATTGAGATCTTACCATGCTTTTTAATCTCCTCTTGGGTCTTTGATTCCCACCATACCAGTGCTGCACCCTCCATTCTCAAGGAAGTTAACTGAATCTTTATGTCATCATCTTGAAAGTTTTGAATCTTGCAATAGACCTCAAACTGATGAATCCAATTATCAAGATTCTTTGCATTCACTTCACCATTATACATGGGCAGCTCAAATTTAGCATCAAGTTTTTAAAAAGGTGATTTACGAGTTCCTTTTGAAGTATTACGATGAGTATGAGTAAGGGTTGTGTCAGTGGAAGAGGGTGAAGATGCTTGTGAAGAAGAAGATGAAGAATATGGTGGAGAGGGTAGAAGTTTGTCTTCATTTCCATTACCTCCTCTTCAAGAGCCTTCTCCTTTAAGATATTTGGAACTTTCCCCTTTAACCTGGTATTCCTCTCTTCATATAGGACCTTTACCATCTCTGTCATATCGAAGAAAGTCTTTCTGAAGGTCTTCTCATCTTCTGTCATGTTTGTAGGTTCTCCTTCATGAGACATGATCTATGGAGTCTCAATTGCAACTCAAGGCTGAACTGGTGTTGGATATTGTGGCAACCTTGCTCTCCTTCCCCTTGACCCAACTTCAAGGCTTCCAACTAGCTTCCCTTCTCCTCTTTTGAGTTTTAACCTTGTAAGCATGACATAAACTTGCAAACAGTTAAATCCTTCTTTCACAAATCAAACCTAGTGCTCTGATACCAAAATGATCTGATTTAGAATATTAGATTGTTGTGATAAGATCCTCCTCAAATTAGAAACAAAATGCTTTCATTGTGCTTAAGGATTCATAAATTTTTGCAAGTGAAATGATGAGTTTTTATGTTAATTTTATGAGAAATTTAACATAAATAAGAGACTGAACAACATCATAAACATGTACAAAACATCATCAAAAACACATTACAACAGAACATGATAAAGGAGTTCACCCCTCTTGGGTTATGTCTCCTTGGTCTAGCTTCCAATGGCTTGGGCCTCTCTATTATGCTCAAAAGTGTAAAAATATGTGTTTACAATGCTCAAATGCTTCTGAAACTTGCTCCAATGAGTCCAGAATGTCCAAAAATGGCTATCTAGCCTCTTTTTGCATCCAATTTGGTGGAAAACTAAAGAAGTTATGACATCTCCTAGTTTTCCCAATATTTGCTCCACAAATTGCACAATTTCTGGCATGATCCTACAATTTCGCTCCAAAAAGTGATAACTAGGCGAAAATTTCTCCGTGTGCCGGCCATAAGCTATTGGCACCGACAGATCCATCGTAAATCGTAATCGGTGGGAACTGGAGGGTCTTATAGTTTGTGAAAGCGGCGTGGGCAATATGCGATTGTGATAAGCAACAGACCTGACGAAACTATCAACTGCGGTATAATTGTATCACATCCGGAATATATCGCAATCGACGGAGCCAAGGTAATAAATATAACAAGACTTTTCTTTTTGTGATATGTAATTGCAATATCATAATTGCAACCTAATCCTGTCGGGGCCGATTTTGTAACACTTCCTTTCTGTGATGTACGATTGCGATCATCGCACCGCAACCCTAACTTGCTCTGGGGCTGACTCTTTAATGCCTTCCTTGTTGCGATGTGCGATTGTGACTATCGTATCACACCCTAGTTTGCTCTGGGGCCGATTCTTTAACGTCGACCTGCCTCCGATATGTGATTTACGAAATGCGAGGCCAATGGCGGCCTTCCACTTGGCGCTTCCCCATTCGCTGAAGAGTCCTGCCATGTCATCTTCTCCTGCCATTTGTCCAAGTCAAACCTAAACTTTGACTTGCTCTAACTTCTTCATATGAGCTCGGATTCAAGTGTCGTTCGCACCGTTGGAATCAGGATGACAAGCACTTCAATCTGAAGCTAAGTTTATCAAGATTCTGTTACTTTGAGTTTGAGCCTAATTTTGAGCACCTGATCAATAGCAGAGACTTCCATCCTTGATTTCCTTAGATAGTTTAGAGATGAAGTTGGTGATGTATTCTTTGATGGATTTGAAGAGACTCCTTAGAGCCTTGAGACCTTCCTTCATGTACCTTCCCATTGAAATAAAGAGAAAATATAGCTACTGCAAAGATGTCTTCAATAAAAAATGCCAACAAACTATGATCTTCAAGCTTCCTTTCTTCACCTAGTTTTGATACCATGTTGAGAAACTGAGTGCTATATAGTTTAATGCTTGATTTCTCTTTCTTGATAATTAGTTGTGAATCTTAGTTATATTATTATTGCTTTTATGTTCTCTTCATCAAGAAATTATACAAATGTTCGAAGCATAAATATCACAAAGAGACAAAGAACACCAAAAATTAGTCTCCAAGTCAGGGAAAAACCCCACAAGTGGGAAAACCCAACTATTATTCTCTTATAGAATCAAACAAAATGAGATATCCAAGACTCAAGACCAAGACCAAAATAGCCACAAATATTCCAAGTCAAACCCTCCTCCAATTCTCTTCCAATAGTCAAATTCAATGTTGGTGAACCTTCTCCAAATCTAGTCAACCTCCAGATTTCGGCCATACAATAAAGGCCAAAATTTGGCCCTGCGATACCACGTAAATTGCCTAAAAAAAATGCGCACATGTGAACAGAATTAGGGCAGAAAACCTTTGATCTTCCTCTCTCCTTTGACTTCGTCTCTCTTTCTTCTTGACTAATCGCAAAAATAGATAGATGATGATGCGATGAATGAATGGTTCTCCAAGAAGTCAAATTAACTCTTATTTATAGCTTTCCGTGAAGGTCAAATAGGTGCCACATAGGCCAACTTGTCCAAGGAGGGTCGACTTGGTCTTTGTGTTGATTTTTTACTCAAAAATAAAATTGAAATTCATTTCTTACAAAAGTCCATAATGAATATGATAAATACATAATAATAATGAATATGATAAATACATAATTGATATATTTATGTTACAATATGAAGACCGACACTAGTTACAATTTCAATAAGCGACATTATTTGCTAACACATAGATCTTTCCCTTAGTGGAGCCACCTACTGGTGTATGGCTACAAGTGTGGTGTTATCAGCAGGCCCAATCGCTTAATGACCTCTGCTAAAATGATGTTATTTTGACTCCCTCTATTGATAATGAAATGCAGTGGAACACCCTTCACCCACATTTGTGAGTGAAAGAGGCGCTCACTTTCCTACGGATATTTGCACTCACTTCGATATACCTTGGTGGTGGCAATGATGGCAATGGTTTTCACATCAATGATCTATTTTCCCTTGTATAGGTTTGGTTTAGAGTCAAAACTTGTGTCTAACTCAAAAGATTTTAGCTCAACCACTAGTGACTGCTTTGAACGACATTCATTGGGGTTATGAGTGGGCCTCTTGTGGAACTTGCACCACTTTCATGTGTCTTTCTTTGTCTTCCCATTACCATTATTTTTTTGTGGCTTCGATGGATTGTCCTGGGGTGGTCCACTTTGGCTTTGTCCTTTGTTTTGTGGTTTAGGGATGCCCTTGCCCTGGTTTTGCTGGGAACGATTTGTAAATCCAAATTCTTGCTTCTTCTATTTAATTTTTTTCTCAATTTTGACAACATATCAATATGTCATGCCAAGCAAGTAGATGCTTAGGAACTCCATTATTGTCTAGATGTATTTGTGCAAATAACCACAATAATTGAGCACCAAATGTCGCTTAGAGTCTTTGATACCCAGCTTGGTGCGCAAGGTATGAAAGATATTTGTGAACTCTAGCACTGCTTGTTCCCTTTCCTTCTATAATCTAGTCCATCTCATGTACTGGTCTTCGTAGCTTCCAATGGGGTAATATTGTTCCTTAAAAACATCCCTAAAAGAGTCTCAAGTGGGTGCGACTAAAAATAGAGTGGATTCCTGTGTGGACCTTTGCTCACAAAATGTTTCTCACTAGTCCTCGACATGGGGGGAAATGTTAAGGAGTGCAAAGGTAATCTTTTCTCTATCAAAAAAATTATGGAACGAAAAATACCCTTATAGAAAATTTAACCATTTTTCTAAAGAATTTGCATCTATCTGGCCTTCAAATATAGGAATATCGAAATTAAATTGTACCTCACCTCCAAAGTGGCCACTAGATGATGATGTGTTCCCTATTGGCATCCATCGAAGGATCTGGGAAAAATTATCCATCATCTCCTTCCTTTGTCGCTCAAGGGTTTGTTCGAGAAACAATTTGATGGGATCTCCTGCTCCCTCATCTTTTTTTTCTTCCACCATGGGAGGTTGTCAGGGTTGGCAAGGATAGTCTTGTAAGGGCTCAAGCAGTTCAAGTCCCAACTCCTTATACTCTGACCTCGTTGGTGACATGCACAGAGAAATAGAGAAAGAGTTGACTGCTCTCATACCACTGATCTATATTTATGAAGGGAAGGAAATGGAATACAAAATTATAACTATAACATAAATAAATGTTGAAACTTTACTTCAATCAATAATTGGGAAACGATGTAATTGTATACATTTAGAATGAAAGCAAACTAGCTCGAACGGTGGTAGCTTATCTGTGAGAAGAGACGTGACAGTTACACAGCTTCCTAAACTATGTTTCAATGAGGCTTGAAGGCCTTTTTATTATGAAGAAACAATGAGAAACCCTAAACATCCAAAAACCTAATCCTAGGAGATGAAGCACCAAAGGCTTAAAGGCCTTGATGGGGTAAGTTGGAATATCAACTTCCAGGGGTCATAGCTTTGGCATATGATCTATATTTGGCATTCACGACAGCCCGTTGGAAATATCTATTGAAGGATTACATTTTCCTAGGGCCTCAAAATGGCTCTAGAAGTTTAGGACGTAAAAACTGACAAAAATAGAAAACTGCCAAAATAGGAAATTGTGTTGTGAGCCAGTGGAATAGGTGGCTGGCCATTGATATCCACCTGAATGAGAACATGAATTCTCTCTCCATGGATTATATATAACTTAATCAAACTCAAGGTGGAGTTATTATATTTGGATCTAGAATTTTGGCAATGGTGGCAATGGTATAAGAAATATTATGGTGGATACATTGCTTGGAGTTAGTTTGTGATAGTTATCAATGTTTATTTTGAACAAGATACTCACTATTTGAGAGAATTGACAAAATTATCCCAAATAGGAACAATGGCTACGCTTTGTATAATGGTGGTATAACACCACTTATCATGGTGTTATTGAAATGCCACCATATGAAACTATCTATGGTAAAAAACCCTTGTCAGTATATTTGTATTTTCCAAGAACTTATAAGATTCATTAATGGATCACACTCTTCACAGTAGAGAAAGTATTCTCCACACACTTAAGGATAATTTCATTTTGACTCAAGATAAAATAAACAACAAGATAATGAATAACACTCAAAAAAACCTTTCATGGAAGGGGATTAGGTGTTCATCTTCAACCCAATAAAAAAACATCCCTTACAGACAAAATCCACTAGAATTTGCAGCAAAGTTCTATGGACCTTATAATATCACCCAACACATTGAAGAAGTTCCCTACAAACTAGCTCTTTCAATGCACTCCAAAATACATCTTGTCTTCCATGTGTCTTTTCTAAAGAAGTAGGCGGGATCCAACTGCAAGGTGCAAACTGACCCTCTATAACTTGATGAAGAAGTGTCCATTTGGTTATAGCCGAAAGTAGTATAAGCTCCTAAAGAGCGTCAATTTCAATAACGCATGGTTCAAGAAGCATTGATCTAGTGGAAGGATCCTTTTTATTTTCCAAGTGCCCAAAGGTTATGGATTTTTCCTTTGCATTCCATCAAAACCTTGGTCAAAAACCTTGAAGGGAACCTAGGCTAAAAATCACGGTGTGGATTTAATGGCACAAAAGCGATTATGACACTTTTAGGGCCTCCCTTCCAAGATACCTCCAAAAGTTTTGCTAAATGATGGAGATTACTTTGGTCCAATACTATTATTCACCCTATGAACAATCTTGTTGACCACTCCTTCAAGCATGACCATTGAACATCTTAATTGCAACATTGGCATGTAACGTGTGGACAACTTTTGCATGCTAACAATGACCTTTGAAAATATAATTTGGATGTTGCATGCAACCAACCTTTTCTAGATTTGACTACTTATGCATGTTGAGGAAGCTAACCTACTAATCTCAGATTCCATATTCATTGTTGCCTTCCTTGTCTTCCATGTTCTTGTCTTGTTGATATGAATAGTTTTGATCTATGAACTACCATGGATATTTATTAAGAGTGGTTTGACATCATAAAACTTACAATACTCCAAAAACTATTATTTGTAATGTTTTACTTAAGATTCAAATTGTTACTAGCTTAAAAACATGAAATACTAAAACAAATTATAACCAAAATGAAAGAGTCTAAGCACATAACACATCATCCACACAAGATCTTCTACTTCCTTTATTTTAATTTAAAGTCCCACTCCCAAATTATTTGATCAACTATGGATTGATAACAATAAAATAAGAATGAAACCCCTTCTTTTCCCGGTGGCCTAATATTTATCATGTCTTTATTATTAACCATCTAGGGCTAGGTTTAGGGTTTCTTCATGCCTCAAATCCTAGTTAATGTTAGGGTTTGGACACTTTAGTATCTTATTAAAATTCCACATGTGACTATCTCCACCTTTGTGAATAATGTGAGTGGATGTGGCATCCCATCAATATCATGGTGGATAATAGGAAAGGGTCAACTTGTGTGAGGGATAACTTCCACATATAATCTCTAATTAAGGTGATATTTATACCATTAGAAAGGTCTTGGGGTGCGTAACATTTTGAGAGGTCAAAACTTGGTTTGCAAAGTCTTACCCCCAAAAATGGTCATTTAGGGCATAAAATGGTCTTTTGAAGGTTTTGAACCCAATTCACTAAAGCGAATTTTGCCCTAAAATAGGCCTTAATAGCTAAAACCCCTAATATTTCTACCCAAAAAGTACCAACATCGATGATATATTATATAATGATCCATTATTGATCACATCTTCCCATTTACAAGGGATTTTGATCATTATAAACTTTTACCGGAGAAGGCGAGGAAAATTTTCCTCTACCTTCTCCTTGGGGTATTATTTGGCCTTAGATAGAAGTTATCCTTTCAACCTAGCTTTATATAGTTCACATTTCCCTCATCTAATCATATTAGACTTCTTATGCAAAAATATACCTTCTCCCAACTATACATGAGATTTTGGTGCTAGGTCCAACATAGATGACTCATAAGGTTTCATATTCTCCACATTCACTATTGAGTAAATGTGCATATATGGAGGTGGACTAAGTTTTTAGGTATGATCACTCACGTTATCCAACTCTTCAGAAGGACCATATTATAAACCCTTGATCTTCTTATCAATATCTAATAGCCTTTCTTTGTTTAGATACAACTAAACTCCCTATCTCACCTTGAATGTTTTCTCAAATTTGCATTGATCATGTTGAGCCTTGTACTTTTCTTGTAACCTATTTAATGTATCATGTATTTGCAAATGGATTTTCTTGATCTTATCATTAAATTTTTCCACCTTGAATGCTTCAAATGTGGTGTCTTCCTTCACCCCTCCTTTTTTTCCATATACAATATCCAAGGGAGAATATGAAAAATACCCAGATTAAGTTTCAAAAGGAGTCTTACTACTATAAGTATGGACTACTTTATTATAGGAGTGCTTAATATAAATCAAATTTTGTACAAGGCCCTTAGACACTTCTGATCCCTTCAAAAGTTAAACCAATTTGATGTTTGCAACTTTTACTTACCCATCTATATATGGATAGAGAGTTGATGGTCTCTTCAACTCAATGTCCATCTTCTCCCAACGTTTAATCCAAAAGGCACTAACAAATCTAGTGTCTCTATTTGATATGATCCTCCTTGGTATCCTAAAATGCACTCAAATATTTTCAAAGAACATATATGTTACATCTAGCCCCTTAACCATATTATAGGCATGTGAATGCATGTCTTGATAAACCTACCAACCACCACAGATAAATAGTCACTTACCTCCTTTTTCTTAGTAAACAAACCATAAAATCCATGGAGGTGTTTTCTCGTGATCTAGTAGGTATAGGAAAGGGATGGTATAAACCTCGCTTTCTGTTACTAGGCTTGCAAGAACAATAAAATATGCACCCTCTACTAAACTAATTTACATTTTTGTCCATTTTAGGCTAATATAGATACCTTTGTAAGTTGACAGTTGTCCTCCCAATGCCAAAATGGCTTGCAACTTTGGATATGTGAGCCTCTATAATAAGCTACATTCTTTCACCTTTAGGAACATAGAGCTTGTCTAGCTTGTATAGAAATCGATCATGGAGATGATATACAACCTCATCATCACCTTCTTCTAGATGACATTTAAAGTCCTCATATTATGTGCATGCATCTTTATATGCCTAATGGGTGAAAGAATCCATGTGCGTAGGAGTTCTCAAAGTTGTGATCATAGTTGTGAGTGGCCATGAAAGCATGTCTATCAACTCATTAGTGCTAAACTTCTTATATTATTTGATAATTAGATGAAATTGTTGCAAAATTCCTATCCACTTGTAGTGTTTGGCTTGTTAAAGCTTATTTTGGGCTTGAAAATAATATGATGGCTAATAATCAATGTGAATGATGGTCTCTTCGCCCCTTGTTACACATTATTTTGTTGCATCTAGGTAAATGATGTCAACTCTAGATATTTCACCATCTGAAGAACTATTGTTATCAATCCCTAGAAAAGATGGAAGAAATACCCCTCCATAAAAGATAAAAATCTCGGACTACATACCATAAAAACCCTGTTTTTGGAGATTGTTGAGTCTTGAAAATGTCATTCATTTCCATTACACTTTCACTATTATGTCCATTATACCACCTCCATTTCACCTCCATTTCACTACTATGTCACCACATTCATCCCACTTTCATTATCATTGGGCCACCTTTATGTTTTTCCAATCTTTATTATTTCTAAGCCTTTTAAGTGAATTTGTGGTTAAACATTAGAAAATAATGTGCATATGCTTATACCTAACAAATGGGTTGAGGTTGTTGACATGTGTAGGTTGAAAGGAGACTTCTAGAAGACCCTTATGTGGCACTCTAAGGCCAAATTCGAATTTGGTTGGAAAGAATCATGGGATCATGAGGATATGTGTCACATCTCCTAATTGTATTGTAACTCTAAAAAGACATGTGTCTTATCAGTTCCTATTTTGATTAGGACTCTAGAGGTAGAGGGAGAGATTCATGGACTATCATTAATGAGATGGCTCTCATCTTTTTGTATAAATAGGAGATCTCTCTCCTTCATTAGTTAGTCATTTTTAGTCTTTTAGTTTCTAGTTCTCAAGTTTGTAGTTCTTCCTTGATGGCTTTTGAAAGCTTTTGTACTTTGTACTTTTGAAGAAATTGAATAAAGCTTTGATGTTCTCAACATGGAAGGAGATGTGAAGTAGATGTCATGGAGCATATTAGGATGTAAGGTAGAGTAGATTTCATTTTGTAAATATTGCTTTGTAGAATGTAAGGTAGATTAGATTTTTCATTCATGCAATTTTAATTCATGCAAGTGTGTTTAATTTTGCTTTGATTTCATGACTAGTGGCATGTGTGATCATCTTTTCTATGTTGCTGACCTTTATTTTTCGGTAGTTTGATTTTCATTAGTATCATTTCTTTAACTTGCACTTTACTTTCTGCTCTTAGATATCAAGTTGTTCATCTATTGATGGTTCTTTTTCCATAATCAAATAACTTTATTGGAGCCAAAATATCATTTAGTACAGCTTGGTTTAGTTTGCTTTAAGACTCACACTGCTGACTTGTTCATAACTGTTCTCACATGATAAATCTAGCTGAAAGGCAAAAAGGTTAAGAAAAGGTTAAAGTAGTGTGATTTGTCTCCTTTATATAGTGTCACTTAGATTTCATTTTCATTTTAAATCAGTAGCAGAGATACTGGGCCGATGTCATTAGTCCTTTATTTGATGTCTTTATTTTCCTTTAAGCATTTGATTTCATAGGTGGTAGGGGGCCCCTGCCTTGTATAGTTGTCATTTTATTTTTGCATTTTATTTCACCATGTATATTAGCTGTACATAAATTGCTTTCAAATTGATTGTAGATTAGTGATGCACATAGCCTTTTAATGAACTAATAACGTGATAGAATCATCTTGTCCTTTTGCTGAAGCAGCAAGGATACTGGGTCTCATAGTCATTCTCTCATTATTTGATTATTGCATTTTATTTCGATTGAACTAGTTGCATTAAACACTTTAGAAAAGCAACAAGAACAAAACCCCAAAAACAACATAAACTATAAAACAACGAAGTAAGAGAAAGGTTAACTAAGCACATATGGTGCACCACACTTCATCAGTTTACGATACCCGGATTGATAATTTATGTAGAGCAATTTAAGACATTAAATTGACTAAACATTTTGGCGCCGTTGCCGGGGAAGTGTAATTAGGAGACCTTATTTCTTACATCTGAAAAAAAAAAAGGTTAATAATTCTTGAGTATGCTCTCCTCTTGCACTTTGTGTGATTTGGAGGATCAGAAAAAGGATTGTTAAGTAAAAAAATAAAAATAAAAAAATTCTTGAGTATGCTCTCCTCCTGCACTTTGTGTGATCTGGAGGATCAGAAAAAGAATTGTTAAGAAAAAATAGGAGACAAAATAAACTTCATCACTTCAATTGATTCAAGAAAAAAAAGAAGAAAAACAATCTATGGCTATCTCCATTCCTAGTTTTCGGTGTGGCTTCGTGACTCTTCAAATAGTGTGTTCTTTATTGATGTGTCTTTCCTGTGGTTGGATTGGAATTTCTTGTCTCCCACATAGATCTCTGATAAGGGTCAACAGTGTGAAACTACCACCATCAAACAATGGCGTACTGTCTTACTTATGGTATTGATATAGTGTTTAACACATCCCTTGTAGTCCTGGTCATGAGATTATTGTAGGAAGCCGACAGTGAGGAAGATGATATTTAGCGTCAGATTAATCAAATAATTCATCTTCAGCAAATAAGAGAAGAGGTTTCACTAAAATGTGCTCATAACCATTGCAACAATGGAATAGATAAGCACTTCATTTTCTGCAGTTAAAAACCACTGTCTCTCTATGCTCTAGGTCAGCTCATATAAGTCATCTGTATGCGTCCTATCTAGATACCCTACCCTCTAAGATCATAGCAAATACTGTCTCTTCTTATTGGAATGATGTTCTCTGTCTCAAGGCAATAACTTCTAGCTGCTTCTAGCTGCACCGACAAGAGCTAATTGCTGCATTGAAAGGAGCTTCATTCTTTCATTCACGGGCATACCAGAGCTTCATTCATGTTGACCAGAGGTTCACGCACTTAACTGAGTGTCTAATGAGTCTTTCCATGGACTAGACCTAATTCCTGATTGACAAGAACTTAATGCAGCCAGATTGAAATGTGATTAGAGATGCGGTGACATACACAGAGCATGCGAGGAGAAAGACCGTAACAGCTATGGATGTTGTTTACTCCCTGAAGAGACAGGGCCGAACCCTTTACGGCTTCGGAGGCTGAGAAGGATGAAGTACCATTCGTTCCTCCTGTTGCCAGCCATTTATTTGCTCATGGTGTCTGTTGACACCACCCTTGTCTATTCGGGAATGGTAACCTTGAAAATTATCTGTATGTTGAACGGATTGTGGATGCTCTGTTTTAGCATGGAAACAGAATTGTCAATTGTCGTTGGTAGTGGGAATGTTTGGACTTTTGATGTCGATAATGCTGCATGGCGTGAGGTTCAGCAAATAAAACCACCATTTCAAAGGCCGAATGCAACAATTCAGAACAGTAAAAAAATTGATAACTCAGAAAAACGTAAACACAGAAAAAACGTCAAACTTCAAACATTCGATTTTCCCAAATGGAGATGAATTTCAAAAAAATAAAACATGGGTTTTTTTGCCAGGTGGGTTAGTTAGATAACCCAGAAACCGTTCGAAGAAATTTGTGGCGGTCTGGGAGAAATCTTTGGTTCTTTAGAGCCTCTTTTTTGCCGCCGCGTGAAGAAAAACGTGAGTTAACTGATAGTTTGATGTGTTCGGCGTGCCTGAAGAAGGGGAATTCAAATTTGGTTCTATGCTGCCACCTCTACCACGTCCTCTGCCCATATGCCACCCATTGCAATTCATTAAAACCCGTTAAACAACAGTTTCAATCCAACACGGCTCTCCATTACGTGATCTGGTTGGATACGGCTCTTCACAGCCGATTGATAGACGTGGCGTGAACCAAGTGACCAGTTTTATTACGGCTCTTCTCCACCGCATAACTCCCGCTACCTATTATAGACTGGGGTTTAACCATTGTTGCAGGGTTTTCATCTACAAACATATTCTAAAGCCCGATATCGGTGTACATGCTTAGCTTGCTTGGTTGCAGAGATGGTGAAGGGCATCCAGAACTCTGAGACGCTGGACCAAGGTTATGGTTCCAGTAAGCGGGAGTCTCAACTTTAGATTCTCTTTGTTATCTCAAAGCCTAATGCCTTCAGAAGTCCTGCATCAGATACCTACATAGTGTTGTATGGATTTTGAGTCAAGCACAACATCCTTCAGGTTCACCACTTCTGCAATCAAAAAGGGTGGTTCCTTTGTTATTTCCATGGAAAAGGTTATCATATGGAAGATCAGTTCGTTTACACCTTAACTTTCTTTTGGCTGATGCTATAAACTATTAATGTCACACAGCGTTTCCGCAGCTGAAAACTGTTTCCGCAGCTCGCACCAGTTTCCGCAGCCAGCTCAAACTTTCCGCAGCTGTTTTGTTAAACTCTAGGTTGCAGGTATCATCAAGCAAAACAAGTTACATGGGTAGCTGGGGGAATGTTGGTACATGGATGGTGTCCTATTCATTCGATCAAATTTGATGAAAAAGACCCCGGTCAAAGGGAAGTCAAATTGTGTGTTATCACAAAGTCGCCACACTGAGTCGCTGCATGTCAAGAAAAAAATAATAATTTTGAATCAATGAAATGAACAAGTTATTTTCTCACTTTTCTGAAGGTATTGATTAATTTTGGATTGATGATGAAAAATGAATGGCTAACTTTGTATCCAAGATTTTTAGCTACAGAACTGTGCACATTCCGCAGCTAAAGTCCAATTCCGCAGCCAGAAAAACCTCATTGTTCAAATCAGCCTATCTTTCTCATACAAAATCAGATTTTGATGATTTAAGTATCGTTGGAAAGATCTCAACAAGATCTATACAATGAGAAATCTATCATTAGAGTTTGAAATGGCAAATAATGAAATAAATTGCTGAAAAGAAGCAACATCAACTTGAGGCACTAATTCCAAAGCAGGTATAAATTCTTTTGATTTTTCCTTTGAGAACTTGTTTCATTAATACAAATTCTTAGTTTTGTGTGTAAATATCATAACTAGAGAGATTGATCACCTCTCTCATTTGATAATCTTACATTCCATTGCAGAAGAAGTATTAGTTTTTTTGCAGGTTTCAGGAGGAAGGACAAATGACTACAAGAGAATGGTGTCTCTCTAAGAGACCAATTTGTTTCATAGAGGATGATCAGCAACAAAGAGAAAATATGTTGATGCAAAATCAGATCCAAACACTTGAAAAACTTTCAGATACTATTGTCTCCATCACATCCATACTTCATAATAAACCATTCACCTTATTCCACTCCATACTTTCCACTTACATTCACATACACTTTCCATCTCCTTTTGTCCATTCATAACCCACAAATAAAAGAAAGAGGCTCATTCACATGCTTATTGCCATTGCCATTTCTGTTCTCCATTGCCATTTTCCATTTTCATTTTCCATTCCTTGTCATTTTCGTTCAGCAAATAAGCCCTGCTTCAATGCAAATTATTGAGTCCATAGTCCTTTGAGTCTAATTTCTTTGTAAAAACACCTTGAGGCTTGCATGCCTTAATGGCAAGTCCTCATGCTGACAAACAATGGGAATACATTAATGTCCCTTGTTCGTTAGATCTTCTAGGTGACTCGACATCAACAAATTCATTCGTACCTAGCAAGATGTGTTTGGGCATCTTGACTCTCATTGTCATCAATGGTGAGAGTTCTTGTGTTGACTAGTGGCATCCATTAATGGCCACTAAGCCAACAATTTCCTACTATGTTCGACATCAGAACATCTTTTCACATAGTAGGAATTGTGCCAATGAGTTTTGAAGACATGAAGACTATTATTTTCAGCATTTTGGAGCAGATTCAACAAGTTTTAGTAGAAACAATAAAAAGTCATCTTATCTCTCTATCCATGACTCCTCTTGTTCAGCCACTTGAAGAAGAATATGATCAGAAGTTTTCAGCCACCACACATACAACTCATCCATTCCAAAGGGTAAGTGAAGGTACGTCATTTTCTAACTTTTGACCATAAAATTCCATAAAAAGCTAGAATGATAATTGTTGGAAAAACATTTCTCTTCCTCATTTCATAAAATTGCCAATACCATCAGTTGGGGGGGGAATACATTCATATTCATATCTTGCCATGTCCATATCATATTCAGGAGCTCACATACTTCCAACATATATTAATTATTACATTGCTATTATGAGCATACAATGGCTTTTGAAAAAAGTGCTTAAAGGATAAATTGGATACAAACAAAATCATGGTTGTCACACAAGAACCAACCATCATGCAATCCAATAAAGATATACTTTGCAACAATAATCAAAATATCATTATGCAAAGTTCAAAGATCAAAGTAGAAGGCAACAAAAAAAAAAAAAAAAAATGGTTGTAACACAAGAACCAACCATGTTGCAATTCAAGTAAAACACTTTGCAGAAATACGAAGTTATCAAATGATATCATGCAAAGTTAAGCCAAAGCTCAAGGATCAAAAGAGTTAATGTAATATATATTGCATGAGGACATGCAATAGCTTTAGTTGGGGGGTATGTTGAGTCTTGAAAATGTCATTCATTTCCATTACACTTTCACTATTATGTCCATTATACCACCTCCATTTCACCTCCATTTCACTACTATGTCACCACATTCATCCCACTTTCATTATCATTGGGCCACCTTTATGTTTTTCCAATCTTTATTATTTCTAAGCCTTTTAAGTGAATTTGTGGTTAAACATTAGAAAATAATGTGCATATGCTTATACCTAACAAATGGGTTGAGGTTGTTGACATGTGTAGGTTGAAAGGAGACTTCTAGAAGACCCTTATGTGGCACTCTAAGGCCAAATTCGAATTTGGTTGGAAAGAATCATGGGATCATAAGGATATGTGTCACATCTCCTAATTGTATTGTAACTCTAAAAAGACATGTGTCTTATCAGTTCCTATTTTGATTAGGACTCTAGAGGTAGAGGGAGAGATTCATGGACTATCATTAATGAGATGGCTCTCATCTTTTTGTATAAATAGGAGATCTCTCTCCTTCATTAGTTAGTCCTTTTTAGTCTTTTAGTTTCTAGTTCTCAAGTTTGTAGTTCTTCCTTGATGGCTTTTGAAAGCTTTTGTACTTTGTACTTTTGAAGAAATTGAATAAAGCTTTGATGTTCTCAACATGGAAGGAGATGTGAAGTAGATGTCATGGAGCATATTAGGATGTAAGGTAGAGTAGATTTCATTTTGTAAATATTGCTTTGTAGAATGTAAGGTAGATTAGATTTTTCATTCATGCAATTTTAATTCATGCAAGTGTGTTTAATTTTGCTTTGATTTCATGACTAGTGGCATGTGTGATCATCTTGTCTATGTTGCTGACCTTTATTTTTCGGTAGTTTGATTTTCATTAGTATCATTTCTTTAACTTGCACTTTACTTTCTGCTCTTAGATATCAAGTTGTTCATCTATTGATGGTTCTTTTTCCATAATCAAATAACTTTATTGGAGCCAAAATATCATTTAGTACAGCTTGGTTTAGTTTGCTTTAAGACTCACATTGCTGACTTGTTCATAACTGTTCTCACATGATAAATCTAGCTGAAAGGCAAAAAGGTTAAGAAAAGGTTAAAGTAGTGTGATTTGTCTCCTTTATGTAGTGTCACTTAGATTTCATTTTCATTTTAAATCAGCAGCAGAGATACTGGGCCGATGTCATTAGTCCTTTATTTGATGTCTTTATTTTCCTTTAAGCATTTGATTTCATAGGTGGTAGGGGGCCCCTGCCTTGTATAGTTGTCATTTTATTTTTGCATTTTATTTCACCATGTATATTAGCTGTACATAAATTGCTTTCAAGTTGATTGTAGATTAGTGATGCACATAGCCTTTTAATGAACTAATGACGTGATAGAATCATCTTGTCCTTTTGCTGAAGCAGCAAGGATACTGGGTCTCATAGTCATTCTCTCATTATTTGATTATTTCATTTTATTTCGATTGAACTAGTTGCATTAAACACTTTAGAAAAGCAACAAGAACAAAACCCCAAAAACAACATAAACTATAAAACAACGAAGTAAGAGAAAGGTTAACTAAGCACATATGGTGCACCACACTTCATCAGTTTACGATACCCGGATTGATAATTTATGTAGAGCAATTTAAGACAGTAAATTGACTAAACAGAGATTGTCACATGTTTTCTGCATTACAACTTGTGACATTGCACCTTGCATAGCTAACATCTTGCATCGTCATCACAATTTTCCTTGTAAAAAAGTGTGTCGGCCTTTTTATGTGGGTAAAAAATAAAAATAAAAGGTTACGAAGCTTCCATTTTAGAAGCCTCATGGAGGTATCTTTCCAATTGGTGAGGATATGGGTTTGAAACCCTGCTCAATTGGTTCTCATCCCTACTACAGTGCATCCCATCCCCTCCATTGTGGATATAATTCCTACCTACGTGGATCTCAAACTCCTATCCTTGGCCTAGAAATACAATACACTCAAAGGAAAAGGGGTTGACTTTAGAATATCAATTATACTTTCACTTTGCTAAAGTATCCATTGAAGGCTTTTGAATGCAAGGTTGGAATTGAGGACTATTGGTAGGAATCTTGATCCAGGTGGATATTGGTGGCCACACTCTTATTCCACTTGGGCCCCCACCATTATTTCTTTCAGTTTCCTTAATTGTAGCACAATTTACTATTTTTGGCAGTTTTTCGGATCCTAAACTTCTGAAGCTGCTTTGAGGCCCTAAACGATGTTTTTTGGAAAATGGGAAAACATTCAATGATGACTATCATTTGTAGTCGAAATTTATAGTCCTTGGATAGAAATTTTCTAACGAGGTATCGTGCATGTCAAACAAAGATCGTATGCCAAAGTTACGACCCTCGGAAGTTGATGTACCAATTTACCCCAACGAGGCCCATAGTTTTGGCGCTTCATTTCTTAGGGTTAGGTTTTTGGATGTTTAGGGTTTTCCATTGTTTCTCAATAATAAATAGGTTTTCGAGCCTCACTGTAACACAGTTTAGAGGTATGTATCCACCACATCTCTTCTTAGAGATAAGCTATCATCGCCCAAGCTAGTTTATTTCCATTTTTGTATGTAAGCATATTTTAGTTCTTGAATACTAATTAAATGAAGTTTTATTTATGTTGCACCTCCATGTTTATGTGTATATATGTATTTTGTTACGTTCCTGCATAAGTCTGGATCAATGGTATCAGAGCAGTCTGCTCTTTCTCTGTTTTTCTTTGCATGTCTCCAACAAGGTCAAGGTATAAGGAGTTAGGGCTCGACCTGGTTGAAACTTTGCAAGACCAGCCTTGCAAACCCCGACGGCCTCCCATGGCGGAAGAAAAGAAAGACAAGGGGGTAGGAGATCCTTTCAAAATATTGCTCGAAGAAGCCCTCGAGTGAAAAAGGAATGCAATGATTGATAACTTTGCCTAGATCCTTCGACGACTACCCACAGGGGATGCATCTTCATCCAAAAACCACTCTAGAGGCGGCACTCCTTTTAAGGTACAAGCTAACTTTGACATTCCCATATTTGAAGGCCAGATAGATGTAGATTCCGTAGATAGATGGTTAAATCTGTTGGAAGGATATTTTCCAGTTCATGACTTTTCCAATCGGGAAAAGATTACTTTTGCACTCCTCAAAGCCCCCAGATGTTAAGGACTGGTGGGAAACCTACTGTGAACAAAAGGATGAGAGGTAATCCTCACTATTTTCAGATGTACCCACTTGAAATTATTTCTGAGATGCCATAAAGGAACAATATTACCCTATCAAGAGCTATGACGATAAATACATAAAGTGGACCGTGCTACGGCAGGGAAAGGACCAAGATGTGTCAGAGTTCACAAATGTTTTCCATACCCTTTGCACGAAGCTAGGTATCAAGGATTTTGAGCGGAATTGGTACTCAAATACAACGATTGTCTACAAAAATACATCCAGGATGAGATGGAGTTCCTTGACATCTCCTTGCTTGGCGCTACCTATTGTTATGCTGTGAAGGTTGAGCATAAATTTAAACAGAAGAAACAAGATTTTGGATATGCAAATCTGAAACAAGGGAAAGGCGCCCCCATACTGGGGAACAAAGGACAAAGTCAAGGCAGGGCGACTCAAGACAACCCGCCAAAGTCACAGGCAAAGAACAACACCACGAAGACAAAGAAGGAAAGAGGGAAATGGTGTGAGTTCCATAAGAGCCCCACTCACAACACAAGTGAGTTTCGTGCCAAGAAATCATTAGTGGCCGAGATGAAGGCTTCCGAATCAGATGCATGTTCCGACTCTGAGTCAGAAACTAACAAGGGTAATGACAAAGGGAAGTAGATTCTCGATGTGTATCCTAGTGCCCCCGTTGCCACCATGAAGTTCCAGAAGGATGAGCCCAAATATCCAAAGGAGGGGAAGCGACTCTTCCACTCAAAGATATGGGTGAAGGGTTCTTTGTTGCAATTCATTGTCAAAAACGGGAGCCAAAAGAACCTCATTTAAGCATAAGCCATGAAGCGGCTGGGCCTATCAACAACACCACACCCGCAACTGTACACCATCGGGTGGCTTCACCAAGGGCGAGATCTCTGCACTAGCCAACAATGTCGCCTTCTGTACAACATCAAGCCCTTCACAGATGAGGTACTGTGTGATGTTGCTGCTATTGAAGTTTGTGATGTATTATTAGGACAACCATACTTGTGAAAGTGACATGTTGTGTATGAGTTTAAGCCTCGCACTGTTATTATTACTTTTGGCAATAATTTATACAAGATACCAAATGTAGCACTGCCTACTGTCATTTCTTTGATCACTGGGAAGCAATGCAGTAAGATCATTTCCCAGACCGAGAAATTTGTTTTCCTTATGATTCACCCTTAGGGAAAGAGGAAGATTGTGGCCACAACCTCTAGACAAGGCTCCTCCTGACGACAACAACAAATGGACAAGGTTGTGGAGGAGTACAAGGACATGTTCACCTCACCCATAGGGGTACCTATACATTGTCAGATCAAGCACTCCATTGATCTGACCCCTGGGGCGCCGCTACCCAATGGACTGATCTATCGACACTTTGTTCTAGAGAATGATGAAATCAAGAGGTAGATTCAGGAGCTGTTGCAAAAAGGGCACATCAGGCCAAGTTCATCACCCTGTGGGAGCCTGATCGTGTTGGTGCATAAGAAGGATGAGACCTGGAGACTTTGTATTGACTATCGGGCATTGAACAAGATCACTGTCTGGAATAGGTATCCAATCCCACAGATTGATGGCCTTCTCGACCAACTCAAGGGGGCCAAGTGTTTCAACAAAATTGACTTGAAGTCCGGTTATCACCAGGTACCAATCAAACCCTTTGTTGTGTGGAAGGCTGCCTTCAAATCCAAGGAGGGCCTTTTCAAATGGCTAGTCATGCCTTTCGGGTTGACAAATTCCCCCACAACCTTCATGAGGCTAATGGACATCATCTTGCATCCCTTAACCAACTCATTCGTGGCGGTGTATTTGGATGACATTCTCATCTTCGACAGATCCTCCAAACCCTGCGACAACACAAGTTGTGTGGAAATCTGGAGAAATTCACTTTTGGTATGACCCAAGTTCAATATTTGCGGTACATCATTGGTGAGCAGGGTGTGCATGTGGACCCAACCAAGATAAAAGTCATTCAGGATTTCCTAACCCCAACCACTCTAACGGAGCTTCGTAACTTTCTGGGTCTTTCCAACTTCTTTCACAGGTTCGTGTTGGGGTTCTCGCATATCACTTGGCCTTTGAGTCAAGTCACCAAGGGAGGAGCGAAAGAAAAGTTCTTTTGGTCTGAATCCCAATAGAATGCATTTTCCAATTTGAAGCATCGCCTCTGCTCTGCGCCAATGCTCACATTACCAAACCTGCAACAACCATTTGAGATTGAGACATATGCCTCCGACTCTGCTATTGGTTCAGTTCTTACTCAGTAGGGGCATCCAGTGGCATATCATAGTGAGACAATTTTAGACACAGTTTGAAAGTATCCCACCTATGACAAAGATATGTATTCCATTATGCAGGCCTACTGACAATGGAAGCATTACATTCTGGGGAAGCAAAAAATCATCCACACAGACCACCGACCCTTACAGTTCATACAGACACATGGGAAGTTGCAAAATGATCATCATTAGAAATGGTCCACATATCTGCAATAGTTCCATTTGAAAATTAAGTATAAGAAGGGAAGCACCAACAATGTCATAGACTGCCTTAGCCGACTGCCGGTCATGGCGCTGACCACTGTGCTTGACTCTTGTGGGCATGAGACTACGGGGTGGTCACATCTTTACATGAGCGATCCAGAATTCAACAACACATATCATACGCTCCTGGAAGGTAAGCAAGTCCCAAATTTTCACCTTCAGGATGCATTGTTATCCCACCTGGGACACCTCTGTGTTCCTTCAAGCGAGCATCCCAAGATGATTTAGACGGCACACTATAGTATGGTCACTGGACATTTCGGGGTAGAGAAAACAATGATAGTGTTGTATAAGTATTTTTATTGGTTGAACCTTCGACATGATTGTCGGAGGTACATCAGATCCTGCACTGCCTGCGCCATTGCCAAACTGACCATCAAGAAGCAAGGCTTATATAGTCCTACTCCTAATCGACCTTGGGAATCCATCTCCATGGCTTACATGTCGGGCCTTCCTTCTACTAAGAATGGCAGCGACTGTGTTTTCATGGTCATCGACGAATTCTCTAAGATGGCCATTATGGCGGCCCGGAAGAAGAGTATCACAGCAGAAGCCACTTCTAATCTCTACTTTGAACAAGTGTAGGTACACCTTGGGATCCCATAGTCCATTATCTTAGATCAGGACAACAGGTTCCTAAGTACATTTTGGTCAAGTCTATGGTCGATGTTGCATACCAAGGTCACTAAGTCCACATCTTTCCACCCCAAAATTTATGGCTAAACAGAGGTCGTCAACAAGAAGATCGTACACATTCTGCGCATGTACAACTCGAAGCATCCACGCACATGGGATGAAAACCTCCCTTATGTCCAACACAATTACAACAAAGCTCTCCATAGCTCAATTGGCCACAACCCCTTTTAGGTGGGTTTGGGATTCTAACCATTATGTCCCATTAATGTGTCCATACCATTTGAAACTACTCAGGCATATTCGACTCATGTCCTGTTCAAAGCTGACAGGGATAACAAATTCATTGAGGGTATTCAAAACATCTACCAGCAGGTCCATGACATATTGGACAAAGCCAATGATCTAGGTGGATGTTGGTGGCCACCCGCCTATTACACTTGGACCCCCACCACTGTCTCTTTTAGTTTTTCAGTTTCCTTAATTGTAGCAAAATTTACTATTTTTTGGCAGTTTTTTGGGTCCTGAACTTCCGGAGCCGTTTTGAGGCCCTAAACGATGTTTTTTTTGGGAAAATCCGAGCAAATAAAATATTTTAATTGATTTTTCCATTTAAAAGTTGTAGTCCTCATATAGATCTTTCCAACAAGGTATTGTGTGTGTCAAATGAAGATCGTATGCTAAAGTTATGACCTCGAGAAGTTGATATACCAATTTACCCAAACAAAACCCATAGTTTTGGCGCTTCATCTCCTAGGGTTAGGTTTTTGGATGTTTAGGTTTTTCCATTGTTTCTAAAAAATAAATAGGCCTTTGAGCCTCATTGTAACACATTTCAAAGGCATGTAGTTGCCACATCTCTTCTAAGAGATAAGCTACCATCGCCCAAGCTAGTTTATTTCCATTATGTTTGTAAGCTTATTTGAGTATTTGATATTAATGAAATGAAGTGTTATTTTTGCTGCATCTTTGTATTTATGGTTATATATTTAATTTGTGGCATTCCTGTTTAAGTTTATATCAGTGGTATCAGAGCCATCCACTCTTTCTCAGTTTTTCTTTGCATGTCCCCAACAAGGTTGGGATATAAGGAGTTAGGGTTCAAATTAGTTGAACCTTTGCAAGACAAACCTCGCAAACCCCGACGGCCTCCCATGGAGGAAGAAAAGAAATACAAGGGGGTGGGATATCCTTTCAAAATATTGCTTGAAGAAGACCTCGAGCGACAGAGGAACGCGATGATGTACAGCTTTGCCCAGATCCTTTAGCGGCTACCCAAAGGTGACGAATCTCCTTCCAGCAACCACTCTTGAAGCGCCACACCTTTCAAGGTACAAGTTAACTTTGACATCCCCATATTTTAAGTTTAGATAGATGTGGATGTCGTAGATAAATGGTTAAATATGTTAGAAGGATATCTTTCTGTTCATGATTTTTCCAACTAGGAAAATTTTACTTTTTCACTTCTCAAAGCTGCACCCCACGTCGAGGACTGGTGGGAAACCTATTGTGAGAAGAAGGAGGAAAGTACACCCTCACTATTTTCAGCCGCACCCACTTGGAATTCATTCTGGGACGCCATCAAGGAGTAGTACTACCCCGTTGAGAGTTGTGAGGATAAATACATAAAGTGGACCACACTACGATAGGGAAGGGACCAAGACGAGCCGAAGTTTACCAATGTTTTTTCATACCCTTCACACGAAGTTGGGTATCAAGGATTTTGAGCGAAATTTGGTACTCAAGTACTAAGGCTGTCTAAAGTACATCCAAGATGAGATGGAGTTCTTGGACATCTCCTCTCTCGACACAGTGTACCGATATGCTGTCAAGATTGAGCAGAATTTTAAACAAAAAAAGTGAGACTTTGGATCTACTAATCTGAAGCAAGGGAAAGGTGCCCCCAAACCGCAGAACAAAGGACAAAGCCAAGGTGGGGCGACCCAAGATAACCCTCCGAAGCCACAAGAAAATAAAGACACCACGAAGACAAAGAAGGACATGGGAAAGTGGTGTGAGTTCCATAAGAGCTCCACTCACAACACAAGTGAGTGTCGAGCCAAGCAATCACTAGTGGTTGAGCTGAAGGCTTTCGAATCAGATGCATGTTCCAACTCTGAGTCAGAACTCGACAAGTGGAATGGAAAAGGGAAGTAGATCGTTGACGCAGCCCAGTGCCAGCGTGGCCACCAACGAGATCCAGAAGATTTAGCTTGAAGATCCAAAGGAGGGGGAACATGTAACAACCTTGGTGAAAATTCCATGTAAAAAATATATAAGGCCATGGTCGATGGGACACATATTACAAGCTTAATGGTGGGGGAAACATCCTAATGGGTGTTGATTCAATTTATTATGGCTAAGGAAATTGACAAAGGCTTTGGAAAGGCATGAGGCATTTATTGGCATTTTTTTTATGAAAATAATGGAAATTAGGAGAAAAGGAAGGTGAAAGGTCACAAGTTTCATGTGAGGAGGCAAATGAAGGAAAATAGTGGCAAATGAATAAAATAGAGGCCTCATTAATAAAAAGGCTTATGAGGATCAGTGGACAAGACTTGATCAATTCAGTTTTGGAGCTCTCTCATTATTCTCTCTCTCTCTCATACTCTTGGAGACTTAGAGTTTTCTTGGAGCACTCTTGGAGGGTGTGGCATACTTGGATTTTTGGAGCAAGAAGGCAAAGGAAGAGCAGGAAAGTGCAAGAGGGCATCGGGATCAACAGCTACATCATATTTGCTTGCAGGTACCGAGTTGCATGTATGTTTCCTTCACTAGTTTTGGCATGCATGGCATATGCATGTGGATTTTTGTTTGTGATCTGTCATTGGCATGGATGATGGCCGAGATTGACATTGGATTGCCTAACCTTTCCATTTCCTAGATAGCCATGGTGATTGTGGGTTTACTTTCATTATTTTTTTTTGGTTGGTTCTCATGTTTCCTTAGCTTGGGTTGAGTTATTAGTCCTGGAAGCCCTGATTAGACAAATGCTCTGGAAGCCTTGTAACAGCTTGGGTTGACTTACTAGTCCTGGAAGCCTTGGTTGGAAAAACGCTATGGAAGCCCTTGGTGGGTTGAATTACTAGTCCTGGAAGCCCTAGTTGGACAAATGCTTTGGAAGCCCTGAATAAGCTGTGGGTTGAGTTACCAGTCCTAGAAGCCTTGGTTGGACAAACGCTCTAGAAGCCTTGGAAGGCTTGGATGGAGACCAATTTGATGATGGTTTTGTGATGTCTAACTTTGAGGTGGAATCAATATTTGATGGGTTGAGGTGGAAGGCCTCTGGAAGCCCTGGATGAGTTTTGATTGATGTGTTCTATGAGATCCCACATTCATTCTTGGAATATGGCACGGGGGTAAATGGTTGAAGAGAGATTTGGCTCAACCATTCTATGGTCAGGTGGAACATGGAAGTCCCATCCCAAGTTTGGATTTTGCATCATTAGTGAAAGGTTATTTCTCCTTGTATTTCTATGAGCATTTTGATGGATTATATGTGGTCTACATGGATGTACTTTCATGAGTATTTCTGCTGCAATTATGTTGGTTATGTATGTGTTTTATGACAACAACCATGTATGGATTTCATCATGTTTTTACTTGTAATTGAATGATCAATTTAATCTAATGGATTAAATGGAAGCTAATGTGATAAGGAGACAATTCTTCATAGTGAATCTCAGATAAGTATGAGACCCCTATGTTCAGATCTGTTATTTACTCCTGTAGGTTGCATATTTACTAAGTGTTTGAAAAAATTCCTGTCATGGTTAGTAGGGGTCTAGTCAAGGCCTTGACCAAGTATTTTCTTTAGTAATGTCATTTCCATGTTATTTTACTGATATGAAGAGATGGTTCAATTTTGGGCAGTGACCTGGGCTTTGGGCCTGAAGAAGTGGTTCAAATCCCGGAGTCGTTGATTTAGCACTAACAATTTTGGTCTCTGGTCACTGGCAGGCAAGTCTGTGAGAGTGACTTTGGGTTTTTGGTCACACTCATGTCTATATCATGGGAGAGACTGAGCCTTAAATTGTCCAAAAGCTCAGTGGGACCCCAAGGCAAGCTGTCTAAAGTATTGGATATGTTCCTGAGGGTCCTGTAGCTGATAATTAATATATGTATGGTGTGTTTCCGTTGGTTCCACTTCCTTAATGTGACTTAGGAGGTCAAATCATATCATAGTGGCCTCTCGTAGCATGTTTACCCCAGCTGGTCAGTTGCATGGGTAGATGTGGGAGGAGGGTGTTACAAAATGCCTCTTCCACTCACAAATGTGGGTGAAGTGTTCTCTGTTGCAGTTCATTATTGACAACGAGAGCCAAATGAACCTCATTTCAGCAAAGGTGATGAAGCGGTTGGGCCTAGCGACTACAACACATTCGTAGCCATACAACATTGAGTGGCTTCACTAAGGACGAGATCTCTGCATCAGCCAACAATGCCTCCTTCCCTACAACATCAATCCCTTCAGGGATGAGGTACTGTGTGATGTTGCTCCTCTTGAAGTTTGTGATGTATTATTAGGAAAACCATACTTGTGGAGCGACATGTTGTATATGAGTCTAGACCTCGCTTTGTTATTATTTCTTTGGGTAATAAGTTATACAAGATACCAGAGGTAGCCCCGCCTATCACCATCTCTTTGATCTCTGCTAAGCAATGCAGTAAGATCATCTCCCAAGATGGGAAATTTGTTTTCTTTTTTATTAACTCTCAAAGTAAGGGGAAGATCATAGCCACATCCATGGCCCCTGGGAAGGGTTCCTCCATGCAGTAGAAGCAGGTGGATATGGTCGTGGAAGAATACAGGGACATCTTTCCTCACCCATAGGGTTACCCTTGCACTGTCAGGTTAAGCATTTGATCAATCTGACTCTCAGAGCACCTCTACCTAACAGGCGGATATATTGTCTCTCCATTATGGAAAATGAAGATATCAAGCGACAAATCTAGGAGTTGTTGCAAAAAGGGCACATCCGACCAAGTTCCTTGCCTTGTGGGAGTCCACTTGTAATTGTACAAAAGAAGGATGGGACCTAGAGGCTCTGCATTGATTATTGGGCACTAAACAAAATCGCTGTCAGGAACAGGTATCCAATCCCACATATTAATGACCTCTTGGACCAACTCAAGGGGGCCAAGTATTTCAGCAAGATCGATCTAAAGTCTAGTTATCA
Organism: Pinus tabuliformis; assembly: GCA_031772625.1. NCBI lineage: Eukaryota > Viridiplantae > Streptophyta > Pinopsida > Pinales > Pinaceae > Pinus > Pinus tabuliformis. Next base: position 763,321,271 of record CM062805.1, read on the forward strand.
CTAGGTTCCAATAGAGCCCATATATGTGTGGAAGACCGCCTTCAAATCCAAGGAAGGCCTTTTGAATGGTTGGTTATGCCCTTTGGGTTGAAAATTTCCCCTGCTACTTTAATGAAGCTAATAGATGATATGTTGCGGCCCTTCACCAACTCATTCATGGTTGTTTATCTGGACGACATTCCCATCTTCAACAAGAGTTGGGAAGAACACTTGCAACACATTTGGCAGGTCCTTTAAACCCTTAAGCATCACAAATGGTGTGCCAACATGGAGAAATGAACCTTTGGCATGAGCCAGGTCCAATATATGGGTTACTTCATAAATGAGTGTGGCGTGCATGTGGATCTGACTAAGATCCAAGTCATTCGGGATTGGCCAATCCCGAACACTCTAATAGAGCTTCGCAATTTTTTGGGCCTTGCAAATTTTTATCGGAGGTTTGTGTTGTGATTGTCCCATATCACTTGGCTTTTGAGTCAGATTACTAAGGTCGAGGCTAAAGAAATTTTTTCCTAGTCCGAGTCCCAACAGAAGGCATTCGTTGAGTTGAAGCACCACCACTGATCTGCATCAGTACTCACACTACCAGAACTACAACAACCATTTGAAATTGAGACAGACGCCTCCGAATATGCTATTGGTGCAGTCCTCACCCAACACGGGCATTTAGTGGCCTATCATAGTGAGACACTTTCCGATACAAATTAGAAGTAACCCACCTATGATAAAGAGATGTATTCCATAATGTAGGCTTGCTGACAATGGAGGCATTACATTCTGGGGAAGGAGACGGTCATCCACACCGATCACTGACCTCTTCAGTTTATACAGACACAAGGGAAGTTGCAGAATGATCGCCATCAGAAGTGGTCTACATATTTGCAACAATTCCACTTGAACATTAAATACAAAAAGGGTAACATGAATCATGTTGTAAACTACCTCAGCCAGCCCCTAGTTGCAGCACTGACCACTATTCTCCACTCTTGTGGCCACGAGACCTCTGGATGGCCGCAACTATATAAAAATGATCCAAAGTTCACCTCCACATACCAGATGCTAGTATATTTAAATAAAGTTCTTGATTTACCTCCAGGACACATTATTATGCTACTTGGGTCACTTTGTGTTCCTTCAAGTGAGCGCGCCAAGCTGATTTGGGAGGCGCACTACAATCGGGTCGTAAGACAGTTTTGTGTGGAGAAAACTGTGGTTGTACTACGAAAGTACTTTTATTAGCTGAAACTCCAACTGGATGTTGGGAAATATATCAGATCCTACACTGCCCATGCCATCGCTAAGCCAACCATCAAGAAGCAAGACCTGTACATTCCTCTGGCTACTCCCAGCCAGCCGTGGGAATCCATCTCCATAGACTATATGTCTGGCCTCCCTTCTACCAAGCATTGTAATGACTGTGTATTTTTGGTCATGGATAGATTTTATAAGATGACTATATTGGCAGTCTGCAAGAAGAGTATCACAATAGAGGACAGTCCCAAACTCTTCTTTGAACGAGTGTGGGTACATTTTGGAATCTCACATACCATTATATCAGATTGGGATAAGAGGTTCCTGAGCACATTCTAGTCAAGTGTCTAAACACTATTGGACACCAAGATCACCAAATCGACTACCTTCCATCCCCAGACTGATGGCTAGAGAGAGGTTGTCAATAGGATGATAGTGCACATACTTCGCATGTACAACTCCAAGCATCCATGAAACTGGGATGAGACTCTTCCCTATGTGCAACACAGTTATAATAGAGCTCTCCATAGCTCGAATGGTCACAATCCCTTTCAAGTGGGTCTAGGATTTCAACCATTGTGTCTGATTGATGTTGTCATGTCTCATGCAACTACACAGACGTAATCCACACATGTATTGTCTAAGGCTGATAAAGTGACTAGATTTATTGAACGCATCCAACACATCCGCCAACAGGTTCATGACATCTTGGAGAAGTCAAATTCCGAGTACAAGAAACAACATGATAAACATCAGGTGCCACACAAATTTCAGGTGGGCGACAAATTTTGGTTGCATTTGGAGAAAGAACGCCTTACTAGAGCCCATCAGAAGCTCAGACCATTCTGATATTGTCCTTACACCATTACTAAGGTTGTGGGATACAATGCTTTTGAGCTCAACATTCCCCCATTCCTTGGTCTACACCCAGTGTTCAATGTGGACTGCCTTCGACCATACTTCCCACCATTACTGGACACATCAGACATTGCAGAACAACTCACACCAACGTAGTTAAACCCAGATTGCATGAAACATGCCACAAATGATCGGATTATGGACACAAAGATAAATAACTGTTGGCATTATGAGACAAGTGCTGTCCTTGATGGAAAATCACACAGATGACAGATCATAGTGTAGCAGGTCAGCAGCAAGGATTTGATGATCAGACTACAAGAATGAAGAGAAAATATATATACACAGGTTCATTGTGACCTAGCCGCGTATACACGCGGGTTATTCGTTGAAAAGATGCGTATGCGTATACACGCACTTTCATGCAAGAGAAGGCGCTTACATTGAGTTTTGGTCCATGGTAGTTAGTCCTTGGTATTTGAACCTATGGTTTTGGACCATAATATCTCGTCAGATGTGTTGATCCCAAGTATTGGGTCCATGGTATTGGTTTGTTATGGTTTTGGACCATGGTATTGAGCAAGGCCTAAGTCTATAAAAGGAGAAGAAGATCATTAGGCAAGTGCATCGAAAAAGTCTTGAATATCTGATGAAGTATGAGATCCAGTATGCAGGTTATGGGTTGATGATGCATTGCTTGATCTGAGCTAAGGAGGGATCTAAGGATAGATTGGGATCAAATGGTTTGAAATGAACTATCTCTATATGATTGATTATGTTTATTCTAGATCTGTATACTGACACATGTAATGATCTGAACTGGGTATAACTTAAGTTTGAAATCGCTCCAAGTCATGATTGAATATTTATAGATCTGTACGTAGGTTGGCTTTGGTGTAAGTGCGTATGTACGCGGGTTTGGTTCATTGTAGTAGCGTATACCATTTGAGCTATGATGTTTGAAGTTACAGGTGGTTCTGGTTGTTGATGAGTTCAGATGATAGTTTAAAGGTGTCAATATTCTGCATATTCTGTTTGGTTGATTATGTTTAGCTTCAGTATTTGATGGATGAGAACTAATATTGGATCAGGATCATAATGGCTCATATTTATGTGATCTGATGGAGTAGATCTGGGTGCTAACACACATATTATCCTTGTATATGTAATAATCTGGATATGTCTGAAGATAGGAAGTGCATCAAGTTATAAGTAAGCAATTGATGACATATACGCTGGTTCACCTTGGTGAAGTTGCGTATACACGCTGGTTCAACAATTCCAAGCAGCGTATGCACTCTGATGCATGATTTTGATGATACAGTTGGTTCTGAATATTGTTGCAGAGTTCAGTGTTTTGCTCTATGTTCTGGTGATTGTGTTGTTGACAGGGTTTCAGTGTTTTAGTGATTCAGAAATTGATGATGCTAGTATTGATTGTTTTGTGCTTCAATGATATTTATGGGTCCAGTATGAAGATTTGATGAAACATGGCCTTCAGATTATAGTGTTGTGCTTCAAGAGTATCCAGTCTGAAAATGTATGAAATGTGGTCCCTGAAGGGTGAAAGGAGATTGTAGGTCGGCGCCTACGTACTAGTACATCAGCTAGTACAAGAGCAAAGGGGGTTGTAGCTCCCTTCCAATAGCAGCTAGAGAACAAGTGAAGATTGGAGCATTCAGTAGGCAAGCACCTACGTACTAGGAAATGGATCAGCTAGTACAAGAGCTAAGGGGGTTGTAGCTCCCATCCAGGAGAGTCTGGAGAACGAGAGAAGGTTGTAGCCTTCTGCAGGTAGAAGCCTGTGTATTGGTATAAGACTGCACCAATACAAAACTATTGTAAAATGAAGTTTCTTATTAAAAGAAGATAGAGACGACTTGCAGCAGGTGGTTTTCACCCACATTGGGTTTCCACCTTATATCATGGTGTTCATGTGTGCTTCTTGTGTGTGATGATCTGTTCTGTTTTACTGCACCTGCTTACTATACATATGGTTAATGAAGTTCTGATGCACTAACTAAAGATCAACATTTAATGGATTAACTGAATCATAAGTATTCTGGATATACGCTAGTTGCATTAGACACGGTTGTGTATACACGCAGGTTCCATTAACTGAAGTAGCGTATATGTATCTAAATGAAAAAGTTTTATTGATTTGATAATACTGATTCACCCCCCCCTCTCAGTATTATTTCCAACAATAACACTCGCCAGCAGAAGATCCAACTATATTAGGTTGTTAAAGATGGCAAATTCTTGCACCAAAGCAAGTGGCTCACCATGGACTAAGTTCAACAGAAGTTTCCCCATCTCATGGAGGCACTCAACACAATGGGGACCATTGCTTCCTTTGGGGGGGGGGACTGATCTAAGTGGATGTTAGTGGCCACCCACCTATTCCACTTGGACTCCCACCACTTTCTCTTTCAGTTTCCTTATGTTGGCTTGTTGGGGCCTGACCCAAGTTTGGAGTTAATTAGCCAAGCAAATCCCTGTACTACTGGCCCTTTCTACAACAGTCTGTGGAGCGCGGATTGAGGTCTCACTCGAAGTAGTATGGGGGGGTGCTGGAACCAGGTTTCCGCACCCTTGAGATGTCTAAGGGTTTGATTTGGTCCAACTGTTAGTCCCTTCATGTAAGTTACTTTGTTCCCTTCCTTGCCCTGATATACTTGCCTTCGCGCAGCCCTGCTAGGGGATGAGGGGCTTCCGCATCGCTGGAGCAGCGCTCTGCTCTATTCCCCTAAGTCACACCTAAGATCTTACTTGTCTTCCTATACCAGTTAGTTATCTTCGTGTAAATAGAAGCCTTGTGTTATATTTATTTATACAACACACTCATATAAGTTCGCGCAGCAAATAAACAATACAATTGTAATTTATACCCAATAATGTATTAAACAGGAAAATATACACAGAAATATGGTAAAATTCTCTTTATTAATTCTTCCAACGGTTACAGACTCGACCTGCCCTATGCACTCAGCTGCAGGGGTCCACGCACTCAGCTGCGGAGCCTTCTCCTACCCTATGACCCAAAGACGCACTTACACTTCGACTCAATCTCTTAGACTTATCATGCTTCTATTCTTCTCACTATATCTTCTCTTCTACACTTAGAGCCTCACTCTATTTATACAATCCCATGGTCCGTGAACCATGGGTAGGTCTATCAAGCCGACATTACATTGCAAAAACGAGGGTGGACAACCCTGTGACTTTATAATGACTTCGCACTCCACAACTACAATTCGCGGAGATTTTATGAAGGATTTGGTCAAAACTTGGGCTTTAAACCCCAAAACATGCCTTGTGGGGATTCCATGCCCAACAGGCCCCCAACACAAACATCGTGACTCACCCTCGAGTCACTTTGTCGGCGCGAAGATCTTCGTGTGGAGTCCCTCCAACTCTGCTCGAACTGCTGCAAGGTTGGCAACACACTGAGCGGCTGCCTGCTGGATCTCCTGTACGCGTTGTTCTGAGACCGCGGTGTCAGAACCAATTCCCTGCATCTGTGCCTATGTCCCCTGCATTTGTGCAAGCTTGCCTTCAATTGCTACTGTGATGGTGAAGGCCTCGTCGATCCAAGGCTGAACGTGCGCCTTCAGGACTACTTCTTTGTGTCGTGCTGCGTCCACCTATTCTTTCAGCGCTTTTGCCTGTTGCATCCGTGCAAGCCTCTGAGTGAGGGCCACCGTCTGCGCAGTTCCTTTGACACTGTCATACTGCTGCTGGAGTTCACGCGCTTCTGTCTCTAAGCGCTGGATGTTGGAGTCCTCCTGCAGGTTTGTGAGGACCTCAAGTGACTCCTCCAACATTTTGGTGCAATCCCTCACTGCACTGCCAATCTCGTTGAGTTAAAGGACCACCTCTAATCTGCATTAGTACTCACACTGCTAGAACTACAACAACCATTTGAAATGGAGACAGACACCTCCAAATATGCTATTGGTGCAATCCTCACCCAACACGGGCATTTAGTGTTCTACCATAGTGAGACACTTTTCGATACAAACCAGAAGTAACCCACCTATGATAAAGAGATTTATTCCATCATGTAGGCTTGCTGACAATGGAAGCATTACATTATGGGGAATGAAACGGTCATCCACACCGATCACCGACCTCTTCAATTTATACAGACACAAGGGAAGTTGCAGAATGATCGCCATCAGAAGTGGTCTACATATCTGCAACAATTCCACTTGAACATTAAATACCAAAAGGGTAACACTAATCATGTTGCAGACTACCTCAGCCAGCCCCCAATTGCAGCATTGACCACTGTTCTCAACTCTTGTGGCCACGAGACCTCTGGATGGCCGCAACTATACAAAAATGATCCAAAGTTCACCTCCACATACTAGATGCTAGTAGATGGAAAGAAAGTTCATGATTTCCACCTCCAGGACGCATTATTATGCTACATGGGTCACCTTTGTGTTCCTTCAAGTGAGCATGCCAAGATGATTTGGGAGGCGAACTATAGTCAGGTCGCAGGACACTTTCGTGTGGAGAAAACTGTGGTTGTACTACAAAAGTACTTTTATTGGCCAAAACTCCAACTGGATGTTGGGAAATATATTAGATCCTACACTGACCATGCCATCGCTAAGCCAACCATCAAGAAGAAAGGCCTGTATATTCCTCTGGCTACTCCCAACCAGCCATGGGAATCCATCTTCATAGACTATATGTCTGGCCTCCCTTCTACCAAGCATTGTAATGACTGTGTATTTCTGGTCATGGATAGATTTTCTAAGATGACTATATTGGCAGTCTGAAGAAGAGCATCACAACAAAGGACACTGCCAAACTCTTTTTTGAACGAGTGTGGGTACATTTTGGGATCTCACATACCATTGTATTAGATTAGGATAAGAGGTTCCTGAGCACATTCTAGTCAAGCGTCTAGACACTATTGGACACCAAGATCACCAAATCAACTACCTTCCATCCCCAGACTGATGGCTAGACGGAGGTTTTCAATAGGATGATAGTGCACATACTTCACATGTACAACTCCAAGCATCCATGAAACTGGGATGAGACTCTTCCCTATGTGCAACACAGTTATAATAGAGCTCTCCATAGCTCGAATGGTCGCAATCCCTTTCAAGTGGGTCTAGGATTTCAACCATTGTGTTTGATTGATGTTGTCGTGTCTCATGCGACTACACAGACATAATCCACACATGTATTGTCTAAGGCTGATAAAGTGACCAGATTTATTGAACGCATCCAACACATCCGCCAACAGGTTCACGACATCTTGGAGAAGTCAAATTCTGAGTACAATAAACAACATGATCAACATCAGGTGCCACACAAATTTTAGGTGGGCGATAAAGTTTGGTTGCATTTGGAGAAAGAACGCCTTACCAGAACCCATCAGAAGCTTAGACCATTCCGATATTGTCCTTACAGCATTACTAAGGTTGTGGGAGACAATGCTTTTGAGCTCAACATTCCCCCATTCCTTGGCCTACACCTAGTGTTCAATGTGGACCGCCTTCGACCATACTTCCCACCATTACTGAACACATCAGACATTGCAGAACAACTCACACCAACAGAGTTAAACCCAAATTGCATGAACATAGAGATAAATAACACTCGCCAACAAAATATCCAACTATATCGGGTTGTTAAAGATGGCAAATTCCTGCACCAAGGCAAGTGGCTCGCCACGGACTAAGTTTAGCAGAAGTTTCCCCATCTCATGGAGGCGCTCAACACAATGGGGACCATTGCTTCCTGGGGGGGGGGACTGATCCTAGTGGATGTTAGTGGCCACCCACCTATTCCACTTGGACCCCCACCACTTTCTCTTTCATTTTTTTCATTTTCCTTGTTTGTAGCACAATTTACTATTTTTGGCAGTTTATTGGGACCTGAACTGCCAGAGCCGTTTTGAGGCCCTAAACGAAATTTTTTTGGGGACAACCATTGCAAAAATTATTAATTAACTATTTTTTCCATTCGAAAGTTTTAGTCCTTGGATAGATCTTTCCAACGAGGTATTATGGCGTCAAACAAAGATCGTATGCCAAAGTTACAACCCTGGAAGTTGATATGCCAATTTACCGAAACAGGGCCCATAGTTTTGACACTTCATATGCTAGGGTTAGGTTTTTTATGTTTAGGGTTTTCCATTGTTTATCAATAATAAATAGGCCTTCAATTCTCATTTTAAAATAGTTCAGATGCATGTAACCGCCACAACTCTTCTCAAACATAAGCTACCATCGCTCGAGCTAGTTTATTTCCATTCTCTTTGTAAGCTTATTTCAGTATTTGATATTAATTAAATAAAGTGTTATTTCTACTGCATCTTTGTATTTATGGTTATATCTGTTATTTTTTGCATTCTTGTTTAAGTTCGGATCAGCCAATGCTAAGTACAAGCAATGACATGATCAACATTAGGTGACACACAAGTTCCAAGTGGGCGATAAAGTTTGACTACATCTACAGAAGGAATGCCTCGCTGGGCCCCACTGTAAGCTTTTCCCACTCCGATATGGTCCATACACCATCATCAAGGCTATAGGGGACAATTCATTCAAGCTCAACATTCCATTATTCCTTGGCCTTTACCCAATATTCAATGTGGACCACCTTTGGCCATACTTTCCACCATTGTTGGACACATTTGACATTGCAAAACAACTCACACCAACAAAGTTGAACCCAGACTGCATGGAATAGGACACAACTGATCGAATCATGGACATGGAGATCAAGAGCACTTTCCAACAGAGGATCCAGCTATATTGAGTTGTCAAAGCAGGCCAACTCCTTCACGAGGGAAAGTGGTTCATCAGTTACTAGGTTCAACAAAGGTTTCCACATCTCATAGAGGCTCTCAACGCAATGGGGACCATTGCTTCCTAAGGGTGGAGGACTGATCCAGGTGGATATTGGTGGCCACCCACCTATTCCACTTAGACCCCCACCATTGTTTCTTTCGGTTTTCCAGTTTCTTTAATTGTAGCACAATTTACTATTTTTTGGAGTTTTTCGGGTCCTAAACTTCCAAAGTCGTTTTGAAGCCCTAAACGACTCTTTTTGGAAAACAGGTAAAAATGGCTCTAAGATTGAGATTTGCAGTTGAAAGTTATATTCCTTGTGTTAGCGCTTGGAATTTCACCTCAGGCTGAAAAAGGTAAACTCTAAGGCAACATCAAACCACTTAGCCTCGTAGCTAGCCCTACGGGGCAGGAGAGGGCTCTCTCCGGTCTATCTCAGTAAAGATCTTCAATGGGCGAGATGACCAATAGGGAAACACTGATTTTAGGCTAGTAAACTGATCAAGAGGTTTAATTTGGGATTTTTAATGTTTTGGTGGAAAATTGGGGAATGACAATTTCAGGTGCGGGGATTGGACACAGTTTTTGCAGGGGGTTCTTTGGGGCGAGGTAGGAGACAGTATTGATGCCTTTGATAGAGGTGGATGGATGAGAATGACCGGTGAGGAGTTAAGGAGAGCAAGCAATAACCTTGAATTCCCCTTAAACAGTTGAAAACATTGATATTAAGCAAACTTAAAAGCAGAGCATGACAGTCATGAATTCTACTTTAACACTTCATTTGCCTAATTTGCAGAAAGAAAAGTAAGGAAATGATTCACATAACACACTTACAAGCACAAAGAGAAACACACCATAAATACATGTGACAACAAGAATCCCAAAAAGGACTGCAAAACCCTGGTCTTCCTTTGCCAAAAATTGCAGAGATACAGTGAGTAATACAATAAGAGCTTCTCCCTCAAGAGTCCAACCATGAAAATGAGCAAGAAAGTACATAATATAGGCCATCTAACATCTTTCCCTGCCTCTAGGGGTCGAGCTCACTATCCTAGGAGTTGTTTCAACCAATTCTAAACTAAGCACTGAAAACTAGGCAATCAAAACAACTTGCCTCTATAAGCTAGGAAACCAATTCATTCATTACATTTTACCTATCTGATGAATGAATCTTCTAGAAGAGATAAATAAGTGCCTAAACATCATAAAATTACATCATTTACAGCAAGGAGGATGAAAATCAACTCCCAAAAAGTCAAATCCAGTCAAACTGCGCTTTGCTGAGCTGTAGGTTGATTTCCTGTACAAACTGCCTGATGGGTCGCGCGCAATTCCTGGACGGGTCGCGCGCCTTTGGAGGCACTTTTGAGGCACTTCCAGGTGTCCAAATGAGGCAAGAGTGGGCTTGTTGGAAAGGTCTGGATGTCTACTTTCCAACCCAAGTGGAATTTCTGAATTTGGTTGTCATTTGCCCCTCCAAAATTGCAATCTCCCAAGACTGCTTTCTGTGTGTCAAAAATGTGGCAGAAAGTCATTTTTTGCTTGTTTTTTGACTTTCTGGAGACCCAAAACTTGGTGAAATTTCCTAGTAATGGCTGAGCATGTGTAACTTTCCATGAAAAATCCAGAAATGCTGAGTTTTCCCAAAATGGAGTTGCCAAACGAAAGGGTCGCGCGCGGCACGCGACCCCTCGGTGAAGAAAACCTGTTTTTTGCCAGAAAAATAAAAAATGACCCAAAATGCTCAAATTTTTTTGAAATTTGTGTTGGAGTTGAGTTATTTAATATCATGCTCCTTCAAAGAAGCCTCAGCCAAGATATGGAGGGGGTCAGACCTTTTCCTTTGTTTTTGTGCTTTGACCAACCGTCTTTGGAGCACTTTCATTCTTGCCTTGCATACGTGCATCCGCGCTCAATAATGATTTTTCATGTTCCTGAGCAAGTTCTTATCTTGGTTGGCCTTAGCCAGCAACCTCTCCAAATGAGCATTGACCCGAAGAAGCATAGCCTCTCGCTCAATGGGTACCAAATCGCCGAGTCTCTTTCGAGCCAAGTTGCGGTCCTCATGGATCCTCCGCAACTCATCTAGAGTGTGCTCCTCCTCAAGTTGCTTGTTGCGCTGCTCTAAATATGTGATCGTCCATTGTGCCCCTTCCAATTTTCGCTGCAATGAATCATTTTCATCTCTTAGGTGCTGAATGATCTCCTTTGACTCTAGGCTAGGAGAACTGATATCAAGATCAACAATCTCTATATCTGGAACACCTGATGGCCCCTCATCAATCCTGGGCTGTTTTCCCCTCTCTGGTACCTGTGCTGCTGAAGAAGGCGAGGCCCCTTCCACCTGGTGTGGAGATAACACTCGCTGAGCTGATGAAGAAGGCGAGACCCCTTCCACCTGATGTGGAGAAAATACTCGCCTAGCTGCTGCAAATAAGGCCCTGTGGCCTCTCTGATAAGTGACCAATGGAGGAGAACTGTCATGTCTAGCCTCAGGGATATCATGCTGCTGTGATGGTCCTCCCTCCTCATGAACAATCTCAGGATGTGGTGGTGGTGCTGTGAAAAACTCATGAGAGATAAACTCCTCCCATGGGATGCCATGCTGAGCCAACTGATGTATGACCACAAGCTGGATCAAACCATAATGATAAAGGCTCCTATATTGTTGTGCTGGGCTCTTCCTCTGCATCAAGGGCACCATCCTCTCAATATTCTGACAGAAGAAAACAGGAATGTTCATCATCCGGACTCGTGTGAAATGCATCAACAAGCGAATATGGTATGAATACACACGTGAAAATCTACCCTCACAGGTGAAATAGCGCATGATAAGCCTCATCATAGGAGCATACTCATTCCTCAAAAATCTGAAAGGAAATACACCCGTCATGAATCTCATAAATGCAGGTTTAATGTAAGGTTCGAACTGAAAACTGTCCAACATTTTGCGCTTATTCCACACTTCTCCAACATTTGGTATCCCTGTTGCTTGAGCAATCATCTCAGGTGTCAATGTAAAATCCACCCCTGCAAGGTTCACATGCCCATCATGTAAATGCAAAACAAACAAGCGAGCCAACTCCCTGTGATGCTGAATCTGAGAGATCCTCTCGCAAAACTCATAACATGACAGGTAACGGAAACATGTAACTGCCATTGGACAAGCCAACAAATCGGTCAGAGAGGTGGGCTCCTCTCTCTTATGGTGACCGCTCTTACCACCCTTGTGAGGCCTCCTATGTACCTCAAACTCTGAAGCTGACTCATGGTCATCACTTTGCTCATAATCGGTTTCGGTTTCTGACATGGTTTCAGGAGCAAAGTGGCTGAAATGTACTGCTGCTTCTGCTTTAAAATCTGTTGTTTTAACTGTTTGAGATGTTGTTTCAAGGGGACAAATAACACAAGGGAAGTGTTAGGGAAGGGAGACTTGGAAGGGAAATTGGGAAAAACATATGAAACAGGGGTTAAAGGGAGGAATCATGACATCAACATCATCATACAATTTCATTTGCAAGGATGTTATGGGAAGTGTAGTTTAGGGTTTGATTTTTTAATATTTTTGGTAGGGAAATTAAATAACAGTGATAAGGGAGTAAGAAATGGAAGGTGGGAAAATATAGGAACAATAGGAATGAAAAGGAATACCTTAAAACAACAAAACAAACCCTAGCAACTTTGACATTTTCAAGCAAAAGCACATGGAGTCTTTACTTGCAAATGAAGGCCTTTAAAACAATTATCATGATTTTCTCAAGCTTTAGCAAACCATAATTTATATGATTGAAGGCCTACCTTACAAGCTTGAACAATTTGTGGTCACTTGGTAGCTTGCTGGTAATTTTTTGTGGAGGAAACCCTGACGGGTCGCGTGCATTACCCAACAGGTCGCGCGCCTTTGACGGGTCGCGCCCGTGTAAAGTTTACACTGGTGGAGGTGCCCTGATGGGTCGCGCGCCTTTGACGGGTCGCGCACCAGTCTTGACGGGTCGCGCGCCTTCACACTTCACCAAATTCACCCAAATGCTCTTGAAAACGATTGCTCTATTGCTTGAAGGCACAATGAAGCTTAATGGAGGGAAAGAGAGACTTTATAGCTTTGTTTTGAATTAATTTCATGTCAAAACCCTCTTTCTAATGTTTTTCATGACACTTTTTTAAACTTTAAATGCTGTTGACTTTTTGGTTTCCTTTTGTCCTGAAATTGGTTGAATTGATGTTTTTCCTTGATAATTTTTTGCAGGGATAGCTTCTGAGGAGTCTTGACAAAGGGGACCAGGGCTGCCTGCTGTCTTTTGAAATATTTGAATTTTTACAATTTTTACAAAATTTTGAGAAATGACCTTGGCTTTAAAAACAGGGTTTTTAAATCCAAGGTAAAAAAAATTAGCTGTACAAGATGAAATCTTTTAAAGAAACACTTTGATAATCATCCCTCTGCCCTGCTGGGCATTTATTGACCTTAGAGACATGACCTTGAAAATAAACTAGACCTAAACCCTAGACCTAAGACTTTTGACCTCAAGACAAGACAAGCAACTTTGAAATAGTTTATTGACTGAAACAATTTGATCCAGCAGTGCCAAGAGGGGAATAAAGACACCAGCTCCTCCATCAGGGTTATGGCATGCCTAATGGAATGCAATGATATGACACTGATGAGACACCTACTTATGCAAATGCAAAGAGCTTTGATCACTGATGGAGGGCTACTAGACCGACTCTAACACCTTGGATAGATATTTCTAACGAGGTATCGTGCATGTCAAACGGAGATTGTATGCCAAAGTTACGACCCCGGAAAGTTGATGTACCAATTTACCCCAATGGGGCCCATAGTTTTGGCGCTTCATCTCCTAGGGTTAGATTTTTGGATGCTTAGGGTTTTCCACTATTTCTCAATAATAAATAGCCCTTCGAGCCACATTGTAACACAGTTCAGAGGAATGTAGCCACCACATCTCTTCTAAGAGGTAAGCTACCATCACTGGAGCTAGTTTATTTCCATTTCTGTATGTAAGCATATTTTAGTTCTTGGATATTAATGAAATGAAGTTTTATTTCTATTGCACCTCTGTGTTTATGTGTATATCTGTATTTTGTTGCGTTCCTGCATAAGTCTGGATCAAAGCTATCAACATCAAGGCATTAGTTGTAACTCTCTCCTTTTCCTTATTAATACAAAGTATAATTCTTTCCCACATATGTTGTCTTGTTGTGCAAATATTGTAATGGAACTTCTTGATCATCTATATAGAATCCATTGAGTATTTTATATATCAAATGCTTTGATTAGTTGTTTGTTGTTGATATTGCAGGTTTTGGCTTTGAGGATCAAAGGCATAACGAGAACTACAACAAACAAAGAACGAGTGAGGACAAAATTTAGATTACCAAGCATGTCCATATTCACATTATCAATAATATTCTAGGGTAAGCTTGTATATTTTTGTGCGTGTTTTGTTCTTGTTGAAAATGCAACAAGAAAAATCTTGATTTAATTTTCCCTTGAATTAAATTAGGAATAAAATTGTAATTCCACATCACAAGCCAACTTGTATGAGTTAACTAAGTTAATTTGACTTAGTTGGTTTAGTTAATTCAAGTTGAGGGTCTAACTTGATTCATGTAGAGTGTCTCCTACTTTATAGGAACCCTGGTTGCGTTTATTTTGAGTTGTAATTATTTAATTCAATTTATTTGAGTTAAAGTCAGTTAAACTAGTTCCAATTGATGGAGGAACTCGTAGGAGGTCAGACAGTGGGGTGCTGCTTCATGTGTTCAACTAGTTAACTGATAATTCATTCATAAATAACTCATGCATGTAAGATCTGAGAGTTACCTAGTTGAGATTGGAGTTCAAGGGCAGTGTACTATCAGTTGTATAATTATCCGAGTTGTACAGATGGTGCATGTAGTCAGAAGAAGAGCCTAAAGGAACTACGCAATCCAATGGAGGAAAATTCCTATTAAATAGGGGCCTAATTCCTCATTAGACAACACAAGGAAGTAGGAGCTTGGAAGGAAAACATAATTGGCTAAGTATTGGCCAAGGCTTGTATAGGAAGAGTGAGATAGATAGAGATAGTGCATAGGTTGCTCGGGCTTGAGAAAAGCATTGTAATATTCTCATATTTTCTAATTAATGCAATATACAAATAGTAGGGGTTTTTAGTTGTGGATTTCTCCAGGAAATCATTGTATAATGCATTGATTGAATTCTTTCTCTTGTATGCTTCGTGATTTCTCGATCGATTAATTATTTTCATTGATGAATAGAGTAGATTTTGTCATACTAGGAGGTAACTCCTCAAATGCAATCGTATTATTCATTCAGGTTGTTTATTATTATATACAAGAGGGAGTGACTGTTCAGTTCATCTCCCGCTGACTCTCCATTTCCTCTATCATTTATTTACACTAATTATAGTTGTTCACCCAATCCCTATGATTAGGTGTCAACATTCCGCCCCTTAATCTGAAGGGATATTGGTGAGTCCAAGCATCGTTCTGAATCTTTCAAGCTTTTCTCTTCCAAGCGCTTTGGTGAAGATGTTTGCAATTTGCTCATTAGTGGAACAATGGCGAAGATGGATTGTTTTGGCCTCAACATGATGTTGAATAAGATGATATTTTGTATTGATGTGCTTCATTCGATCATGGAACTTTGGGTTCTTGTCCAACTTTATTGCCGAGGTATTGTCAATCATGAGTGGAGTCGATTGTACTTGTTTTACTTGCAAATATTCAAGAATTTTCCTGAGCCACACAATTTCTTTTTTTGCCTCAGCTGCTGCCACATATTCAACCTCTGTTGTGGAATATGCTGGAACTGATTGTTTGCGTGATCTCCAGGAGACAGCTCCTGATCCAAGACTCATAGCATAACCCGAAGTAGATACCCCAGTTTTTTTGTCTCCATCGAAGTTTGAATCAGAGTATCCAATCAAGTTGAAGTCGCCCACCTATGGATACTTGATTCCAAAGTCTTGAGTTCCCTTCAAGTACTTTAGAACTCTTTTTGTTGCAGACCAATGTTCCTCACAAGGTTTTTGCATAAACTTGGAGAGGATTCCAACAACAAACGAAATGTCTAGTCTGGTAGTAGTTAGGTAGTTGAGACTTCCTACAAGTTGTCTATACTTTGTTGCATCCTCAAATTCTTTTCCTTCAATGGATGTGAGCTATAAGTTTTGTTACATTAGAGTAGTCAGAGGATTGCATTCAGTCATGCCAAATCTATTCAACAGATCTCCAATGTACTTATTTTGAGAAAGTAATATGGACTTCAGATGTTGAGTTACTTCAATACCAAGATAGTAATGAACATAGCCCAAATCAGTCATTTCAAAGCCTTTCCTCAATTCCTTCTTTATGGATGCAATGTAGCTCTCATTGTTCCCTGTCATAAAAAATATCATCTACATATACCACAAGATATACACCTATTTTTCCAACCTTCTTGATAAACAAAGTTGCATCATCAAGATCATAATGTTTGAAATTGAGTTTCAGAAGATCCTTAGTTAGTTTTTCATACCAGGCTCGCGGTGTTTGTTTGAGGCCGTATAAGGATTTCACAAGTTTGCATACTTTATGTTCATGTCATTTTACAGCAAATCCTTCAGGCCGGGACATAAAAACATTCTCTTTTAGATCTCCATTCAATAAAGCAGTTTTTACATCCATTTGATGGACTTTCCAACCGTTCTGAGTTGCTAGGGCAAAGAGTGTCCTGATGGTAGCCCATTTTGCTGTGGGGGCAAAAGTCTCTTCATAATTGACCCCTTCCTTCTATGCAAAACCTTTTGCCACAAACCTGGCTTTGTGCTTGTCAAGTGAGCCATCGGCTTTATACTTGTTCTTGTAGACCCACTTGCAGTCAATTGGTTTGGTTCCCAATGGAGGATCAACTTTCTTCCAAGTGCCATTCTTTATCAAGGCATCATACTCCTTTTGCATTGATTCTTTCCATTCATCATGAGAAGCAACTTCTTTGAAGGAAGTTGGTTCAAAATCTATAGACAAATTCAATTCACAATCATAAGAAACATCCATATCAACAGGTGAATCAGAATCATCTACATCACCTCCATTTTGCTGGGTTGAATTTCTAGTTCCTGTCTTTCCAACCTCATCAGGATTAACACTTTCAAGTGTCTTTGTCATCCACTTTGGGGGACCTTTCTGAGATGGTGCAGGCTGCTCCATTGATTGAGTTGGGACTGAATCAAGATTGAGTCTCCCAATTCTATCAATCACATCACTCAAAGTATCATCCGTTGTTGGAGTTTCATGCAGGGGAGAGAGTGCTTCAGAAGAAGATTCCACAGGTTGATCTAGTATAGACCCTTCAAGATGTGGAATATGATTATCAAATTCTTGAAATGATTTTGCATTTGCGAATCTATCCAAGCGATCAAGTTACCGCTCAACAACATTGTCAGTTTTGGATGATTCAAGAAATATTACATCTCTAGATACAACAAACTTTTTATTGACTTCATCATACAGACGGTATGCTTTGGAGGTGTTTGAATACCCCAGGAAGATACACTTATGACTTCTTGCACCAAGTTTGTTTCTATGTACCTTTGGTATCAAGGCATAACATGTGGAACCAAAGACCCTGAGATGCTTTACCGAAGGAATGTGTCCATACCACATTTCATAAGGAGTCTTGTTTCTAATATCATTAGATGGACATCTATTCTTTACATATACAGCACATAGAACTGCATCAGCCCAAAACATCAATTTTATATTTTTGAAAAACATCATGGAGCGCACCATATTTAAGATTGTCCTATTCATTCTTTCAGCTACTCCGTTCTGTTGGGGATTATAAGGCACAGTTGTTTGATGTTTGATCCCATTTTGGCGAAGATAATTTTCAAATTCATTTGAAGTGTATTCTTTTCCATTATCATTGCAAATAGAGACAATATGAGATTGTGCATCATTTTCAATACATGTATGAAAGTTCTTGAATGTTTGAAAAGCATCAGATTTATTCTTCAATAAATAAACCCAACACATTCTGGTGTAGTCATCAATAAATGTCATCATATATTTATTTCCATTTGCAGAAGGAACAGGCATTGGACCACATAAATCTGAATGAATGAGTTCAAGTTTTCTATGTGCTCTGGAATGTGAATCATGAAAATATTGTTTGTTATTCTTTCCTAGAATGCAAGCATCACATTGCTTAAGTTTCCTAGGAATTGTAGGCAAACCAATAACACCATTTTTCTTCAACAAGCGGAGGATGTCATAGTTCAAGTGTCCAAATCTAGCATGCCATAATAAAATTGATGGAAATGTACCTTCTTCATAATGAGAATTGTATGAGAAATTTTGTGCACGAGCAGAGGTACCCTGCAGCTTGAGAAGCCTTTCTTCTTCTATCCCCGTCATGACAAGTGAGTGGTCTGATGCTTTTCTCACCTCAAGCTTGCCATCAAACATATGAATGGAGTGTCCTTGCTGGCGGATGTGGACCAAGGACAACAAGTTTCTCCTCAGTTGTGGGAGATATAAAACATGATGCAGAAGAAAGTATGGAAGACCAGGCAATTTAAGCCTAATTGTACCAAGCCTTGATGGCTTGAGTTTTAATTTGTCTCTAAAGTATACTTGTCCATCAACATTGTCAGTAA
Source organism: Pinus tabuliformis (assembly GCA_031772625.1). Classification (NCBI taxonomy): domain Eukaryota; kingdom Viridiplantae; phylum Streptophyta; class Pinopsida; order Pinales; family Pinaceae; genus Pinus; species Pinus tabuliformis. The sequence goes on from CM062805.1 coordinate 763,339,866, forward strand.
ATTCTTCAAAAAAATCTCTTCTAAAAGTCATGTGGCAAGTTGCTCTTGAATCAAGCAACCAATCATTTTTCCAAGAAGCAAGTGAAGCATTAAATAAGTCTTCATTTACTCCATTATTACAGTGTGCCGCAACATAGTGAGCAGATTCAGGTGCTTTACCTTTCTCTTTGTCATTAGTTTTACCTTTGGGTTGGTTTCTTTCATGCTCAATTCTGTCCCAAGGCAACTTGCATGTGGATGCATCATGTGATCCATCTCTTTTGCAATGTATGCAGTGCAAATCTGACTTTTCTCCTTGAGAGTGTCTGCCCCCCCTGCCTCTAAAATTTCTTCCTCTTCCTCTGGAAGAATCTTGAGCAAGATTCTTCTCTCTATGTGCAAGGCACATAGCTTCTTCAGAGCTGTCTACTTCCCAAAAGCTTTCTCTCTTTCATCAAATTTTTTCACAAGGGAGTCAAAGGTAATATCTTTGAGGTTTCCATTTTCTTGCAATGACTCAAGATAATTTGAGTAAGTGGGATAAAGTGCCTTGAGAAAAGCTATTAGAGGAATGTCCAGTTCAAAATTAGTGACTTTGATATCATGCATAATAGATTTTACTTCTCATGCAAGAGCAAGAGGATCATCATTTTGTAATTCAAGGGTGAACAATTTAATCATGAGTTGAACAACTTCAAGTTTAGAGTGTGAGTCATAGAGTTCCTTCAGTTTTTGTAAGGCTTTGAAAGCATTTGAAAATGGCGAAATATGGTGACTCACTTCTTCATTTACTGATGCTACAACCAAAGCATAAGCCTTGCTATTCTTATTTTCCCAAATGGCGAATTCCTTGTTTGAGGTAGGTTGTTCTGGGTCTTTATCTTCGTTTCCAACACACACTCCTTTCCACAGCTCATTAAAAATGAGAGTGTGTTTGATTTTCCGAGACCACTCAGGATAATTTTCCTTCCTATTGAGGACCACTCCCACAATAGATATTAATGAGTGCATTTAAAAAAAAAAATATACTTCTACTGCCAATAAGCTGTAAGAAATTGCACTTCTGCTTGTAAAAAAAAACTACAATTTTAATGTATATAACAGAGGTATGGACATGCTCACAAAACCCAATAGGTGAGTACAGATGTAAGGCTTCCACTTCAGAAGGTCCGATTTAGAGATGGTCCACACAAAAATTGAACCTCAATGTCTAACTATCAACAAAGCACACATTCAAGACCTGTATCTCTGATGAAAACAAGCACATTTTTGACAAAATAAAATGTCTCTTTCAAAATTCACTAGTACAACCCACTTAAAAACATCCTATACAGGACTCAAATAAAATGCCTCTTTCAAAATTCACCAGTACAGCCCACTTAAAAACATATTAGAATAGATAATAAGGCATGTAATCTACAGGTTTTCTTCACAGTCAATCTGAGAGTCACAGTCTAAAACTCCGTGTCAAAGCAAGTACCCATGAATTTTTTTAGGGAAGGCGGAGGGCCAATACCATGGAGTAGTTGCCTCACATAACCAGCCGAACGTCTGCAGCAGTTTCCGGAGAGGGGAAAACCTGCAGAACCGTTATCAAATTCTTGATAGAGGCACACCTGTGGAGTGGTTACAAGAGGTCAGTTCTGCAAAATAGGCAGAACATAGGCAGAATAGGCAGAAGGGAGTTACAAAGCAGAGAGGGAAGCCAAAAATGGCGCTGGCTCTGATACCATGTCAGACCAGGAGGTAACTCCTCAAATGTAATCGTATTATTCATTCAGGTTGTTTATTATTATATACAAGAGGGAGTGACTATTCAGTTCATCTCCCGATGACTCTCCATTTCCTCTATTATTTATTTACACTAATTACATTTGTTCACCCAATCCCTATGATTAGGTGTCAACAAATTCAAGTCATTTGTCTTAGAAAATTACATAAGCAGTTTGAATCTACAAGGAATTTCTACAATTCTAGTGTTTGGTTTCTGAACCTAGGGAGTTCGCTCTTGTACACAAGAGCGATTAGTTTGTCAACAAAATTGGTGATTCCATTGGGTAACAAGTTGTTCTTCAGTGGTATTCCTTATTTTTTAAATTCGAACCTTTCCTAATTCTTTGATGAACCCTATTTGATTCCAAAACCCCAAATCTTTTAGATCTTTTGAAAGCTTTCTAAAAAAAATCTTTAGTTTCATGCCCATCGCACTCTTTTGTGGGAGACAGTGCATCGACATCGCACCTTGTTGTTCTGTAAGCTGTGACTATCCCTGTTCTTCGCACTCTGTTGTGGGGAAACAGTGTGTCTAATCACATTGTGCTATTTTGTACGTTGCGAATATCCTTGCTCGTCACACTCTTATGTGGGAGACAATGCGCCTAATCGCACTTTTCTATTATGTAAGTTGCGATTGTCCATGTTCATCGCATTGTTATGAACTAAATACCTATGTTGATCTTGGAAAATTGAAAAATTCTTAAGGATTTTCCCCGTTTGATCTAAGATCTATTTTTTTCTGAGGTTTTCAGCTTGTTCCTGATCTGTTATAGGTCGAACACTTCAATTTTGTTTTGTTTAGTTATCTTGTCGTGGAAAATATTTTTGTTTTAGTGAAAAGTTTCCATTTTCATTCCTTTGAAGTAATTAGTTTTTATTTATTGATTGAAGTATTCAAAATCTTCTTCTGCATTGGAATTACTTTGTCAAAGATTTGTTTGTTGGAGTGTTGTAATAACCCATCTTTAATATAAAGAGCACAAGAATATTAACATGTATACAATGCATGCATATGATAGCTACATAAGCATGTATTGCATGTACTGCTCTATTATATATATTCTAAATTAACTATAAATATTGAATATCACGACATTGCTTCAGATAGAAGTTACACCCTCACCCATCACCAAATATATTGCTTAATGCATTATAATTAAGGAGAAAATACCCTAAATAATTTTAATAATATAAATTTAAAAGTATAAAGTAAATTTGGTTATAAAGAAATAAATGTAAAATTTAAGTTAATTATAAATATGGTTATATATTTATATATCCCATAATATTAAATTAATAAATTATTAAAATGTGAAATTTAAATCAAAATAAAATAAATATTATAAACTAAGGACATTTAAAGAAAACTAATAAAAAAATCCTAAAGGTAAACTAATACTCGTCAATATTCCTGTAGCTTTGGTCAGATAGAGTTACACGTTACAAGGGAAGGTGTCACCATGTAGGGAGCGGTGACCGCCAAGAAATGATACATAAAGACGGAAGAGGAGCATGAGAAGGGGGGGAAAATATACAGAGAATGGGGAAAAATAAATCTGTTTGAGGGATGAGCCAGGGGCTTGATTTTGGAACTGAAAATTGGAAAATCTTCAGCTGTTCTTGGAGTTTTGGGCACGGGGGCCAGAGGACTTCCATTTCAAAGTCCTCTGGATCTGGGAACTGCAGAGGTTGATCCCAGATAGGCAGGGAGGAATCGGTTGATTTGGTAATGGAACCAGAAAACTCGGAGCAACGTGGACCGACATCAGATGGGAGAATTAGGTACACAATTGCATTTAATTTGATAGAATTAATCTGATAGAACTAATCTGATAGAATTTTACAAGAAATCTGTTCATCTTGTTGAATTTTAATAGCAGTCCTTACAAGTGTCACATGCAAAGAGTTCTTATTCCTTTCGATAGAATATATCCATTCAAAGAGTAGTTCATGCTTCTTGATTTGAATGTTACACTTGTTTCTTTGCTTGAAACCTCTCACTTCTTACTATAGTTAGTATTCATCGAATTGAAAAATAATATTACATTTTCATATTTGATGCATTAGATTTGGAGTCAAGTCATAATATCACTGGTTTCATCTTCGTGGACCCTATTAAGTAAAAAAAACTTTAAATCAATGCTTAATAAAATCAATTAGACATTTTTATATTTCTATGGTAGCTACACCCACATTAGCTTAAGTGCAGGGCTTTGGAATAAGTGTTGAAAGTAAAAGATCCAAAGCTACAAACAAACATAGAATATTATGATAGGGAGTGAAATCCGTTCACTGCATCTTGTCTCTAGGAAGCTCCTATTACATAGGACACAAGCATGAGGCCACATCAGAAAAAAGAAAGCAATCTATCCTGCTTCATTTGTTACAGTGGTGTTGATCTACACACATTACAAATGGCATTGAAAGACACTTGGGGGTCACTTGGGAGGGATATCTAATTTTGAGGGATCTCTCAAGGGGATTTCGGGCTTTGATACCTTGCCCTTGCGTGTATATCCAACTATCGACTATCCCCCTAGGACAGGTTGTTGTATGTGGTGACATTAGTGACCATAATCCTAGGGCCATTACATAAGGTGACGACGAGGGGAAAGTCCTTGTTGTACCTGGGATAGATGTTAGCTAGACTCACTCAAGCCTTATTGGAGGGTACTTTACTATATGTGAGGATACTTGCACCAAGTTTGGACCGTTAAGTAGGTTGTCAACGTAACTAGTTCCACCCACTCTATCTCTAGCCACTTCTCATATTTATCTCGATGATGTTAGATTTCATCATCAACTTGTGTGGTAGCTGTGAAAAGGTTGTTTGTGTGGTTTGCTTCCTTATATTTACTAGTGTGTGTTGTTTTTTTTACTGTTTAGTATACCTTAGGTTGAGTCTGATGACAGTAATTCTAGCGTTTTCCAATCAAGTAACCCCTTTTAACAGGGATCCTAGTCATTTTCCTTGTTTTGGAAATATTGGTCCTCCTTACATGACTACGTTGTCCCTTCCTGAATTCAAAATAGATTTACTGTTATGGTTGTTTTCAACTTCACTGGTCCCAAATACCCAAGTTACTCCACCTCAACAAAACCAACCTCATGTTGACCCTTTACCATCTTTTCCCATCTTGTCTTCTTCCTTTTCTTCTTCTTTGCCTGATGAAAGTCTTAATGCTATTAACTAAGAGGATAATAAGAAAAAGAAAAGGAAGAAGAAAAGAAGAAGCAAAATAATCAAGGGAGAAACCAACCAACCATTGTTGTGAGTTTTGATAATGTTGAGGAACCCTCCAACACATATCGCAAGCTTAAATACCCTTGCAAGCTTTGTAAGGGTGACCACCTTCTTAAGTATTTCCCTAGTATTCCAAAAGTCTTTGAAGTGTGGTCTAAGGATCCTCATCAACTTGTTATTGTTCCATCAACCAATGATTATAACATTCCTATAAAAAAGGGTAAAATTAGGTTTCCTTGTAGGTTATGAGAAGGGAGTCGTCAAACTCACCTTTGCTCTCATATGGAAGAAGCCTCGAAATTATTGGAAAACTTTATTGTTTCTCAGTAGAAACTTCCAACTGGTTACTATAAGCTTTCAACCAAGCCACCATTAGTTGATGAAGTGATCGATCTGAGTCAACCTTTAGTCGATCCTACTCTTCCCTTTGAGAGTGAAGCCTAGACCACTCAAGTTTATGAACCATTGGTTGAGGAAGTGGTCGACTCGATTCCATCTTCGGTTGATCCCGCTCTCCCTTTAGAGAGTGAATTTAATACTGCTCATGTTCTTCTTTTTTATTTAGTTATTTCTTGAGAAGGGGGCATTTCTCCTGCTCCCAAGAAACCCCCTCCAAGTACTGAGGTCATCTACTTTGATTGGAATAGATTGAAAAAGCCTCGTCTCCCTTCCTGTATCCCTTTTCAAATCATTATGAAGGCTTGTGATAAGAGCATATATTGTACTATTGTAGATGAAGGTGCTTAAATTAACATTTTTTCCTCAATCACTTGGCAAGATTTGGGTTCCCCTCAACTTGTAACTATTGCTCAGAATCTGTTGGATTTTAACAAAAGAGACAGTGAACCTTTAGGGATCCTTTCTGAGATACCCATTATCTTGGAAGGAATTTTTTTTGTATGATGTTATGGTAATCCAAGGCCCCTTGGATTTCAATTTTCTCCTTGGGTGAGACTATGTCTATGCCATGAAAGTTGTCGTTTCCACACTCTTTCACAGAATGTCTTTCCCTTATAATGGAAACATCTTGACCATTTACCAACTTTCGTTTGTTGGTCCCGATTTGACTACCAACCATCCAACCTCCTTGAATGTTCCCTATACGCAAATGGTATCCCCCCACCACAGGTTAATTATGTGGCAACTTGTCCCATGCTTTCATTTACCGATGAAAAAGAGACTTTCACTATATGCTTGACTTATTTTGACTTAGATCTAGTGGTTTACATGGTGAAAGATTCAATGGGGACATTGGAGCTTAACCTTCCTACACCTATTGAGTCCCTTGACATGTATTCCTTCCATAGAATTGTTCTTTCATCCAATGAATACCTCTTGGAAGCCATCATTGAGGTGTGTCTCTTGGCCTGAATTCCTTCGAAAGCTTTGGTTTAGAGTCAAAACTTGTGTCTAAATCAAAAGATTTTAGCTCGACAACTAGTGATTGCATTGAACGACATTCATTGGGGTTATGAGTGGGTCTCTTGTGGAACTTGCATCACTTTCCTGTGTCTTTCTTTGTCTTCCCATTACCATTCTTTTTTTGTGGCTTCGATGGATTGTCCTGGGGTGGTTCAATTTGGATCTGTCATTTGTTTTGTGGTTTAGGGATGCCCTTACCCTGGTTTTGTTGGGAACAATTTGTAAATCCAAATTCTTGCTTCTTCTATTTAATTTTTTGCTCAATTTTGACAACATATCAATATGTCATGCCAAGCAAGTAGATGCTTAGGAACTCCATTATTGTCTAGATGTATTTGTGCAAACAACCACAATAATTGAGCACCAAATGTCGCTTAGAGTCTTTGATACCCAACTTGGTGCGCAAGGTATGAAAGATATTTGTGAACTCTAGCACTGCTTGTTCCCTTTCCTTATGTAATCTGGTCCATCTCATGTACTGGTCTTCGTAACTTCCAATGGGGTAATATTTTTCCTTAAAAACATCCCTAAAAGAGTCTCAAGTGGGTGTGACTAAAAATAGGGTGGATTCCTTTGTGGACCTTTGCTCACAATAAGTTTCTCACTAGTACTTGACATGGGGGGCAACCTTAAGGAGTGTAAAGGTAATATTTTCTCTATCAAAAAAATTATAGAATGAAAAATACCCTTATAGAAGATTTAACCATTTTTCTAAAAAATTTGCATCTATTTGGCCTTCAAATATAGGAATATCGAAATTAAATTGTAACTCACCTCCAAAGTGGCCACTAGATGAAGATGTGTTACCTATCGGCATCCATCGAAGGATCTGGGAAAAATTATCCATCATCTCCTTCCTTTGTCGCTAAGGGTTTGTTCGAGAAACAATTTGATGGGATCTCCTACTCCCTCATCTTTTTTTTCTTCGCCATGGGAGGTCGTCAGGGTTGGTGAGGATAGCCTTGTAAGGGATCAAGAATTTCAAGTCCCAACTCCTTATACTCTGACCTCATTGGTGACATGCACAGAGAAATAGAGAAAGAGTTGACTGCTCTGATATTGCTGATCTATATTTATGAAGGGAAGGAAATGCAATACAAAATTATAACTGTAACATATATAAATGTTGAAACTTTACTTCAACCAATAAATGGGAAACGATGAAATTGTATACATTCAGAATGAAAGCAAACTATCTCGAACGGTGGTAGCTTATCTCTGAGAAGAGACGTGACAGTTACACAGCTTCCTAAACTATGTTTCAATGAGGCTTGAAGGCCTTTTTATTATGAAGAAACAATGAGAAACCCTAAACATCCAAAAACCTAATCCTAGGAGATGAAGCGCCAAAGGCTTAAAGGCCTGGATGGGGTAAGTTGGAATATCAACTTCCAGGGGTCATAACTTTGGCATATGATCTCTATTTGGCATGCATGACAGCCCGTTGGAAAGAACTATTGAAGGATTACATTTTCTTAGGGCCTCAAAATGGCTCTAGAAGTTTAGGACGTAAAAAATGACAAAAATAGAAAACTACCAAAATAGGAAATTGTTTTGTGAGCCAGTGGAATAGGTGGGTGGCCATTGATATCCACCTGAATGAGAACATGAATTCTCTCTCCATGGATTATATATAACTTAATGAAACTCAAGGCGGAGTTATTATATTTGGATCTAGAATTCTGGCAATGGTCGCAATGGTATAAGAAATATTATGGTGGATACATTGCTTGGAGTTAGTTTGTGACAATTATCAATGTTTATTTTGAACAAGATACTCACTATTTGAGAGAATTGACAAAATTATCCCAAATAGGAACAATGGCTACGCTTTGTATAATGGTGGTATAACACCACTTATCATGGTGTTATTGAAATGACACCATATGAAACTATCTATGGTAAAAAACCCTTGTCAGTATATTTGTATTTTCCAAGAACTTATAAGATTCATTAATGGATCACACTCTTCACAATAGAGAAAGTATTCTCCACACACTTAAGGATAATTTCGTTTTGACTCAAGATAAAATAAACAACAAGATAATGAATAACACTCAAAACAACCTTTCATGGAAGGGGATTATGTGTTCATCTTCAACCCTATAAAAAACATCCCTTATAGACAAAATCCACTAGAATTTGCACCAAAGTTCTATGGACCTTATAAGATCACCCAACACATTGAAGAAGTTGCCTACAAACTAGCTCTTTCAATGCACTCCAAAATAACTTGTCTTCCATGTGTATTTTCTAAAGAAGTAGGTGGGATCCAATTGCAAGGTGCAAACTAACCCTCTATAACTTGATGAAGAAGTGTCCATTTGGCTATAGACGAAAGTAGTATAAGCTCCTAGAGAGCATCAATTTCATTAACGCATGGTTCAAGAAGCATTGATCTAGTGGAAGGATCCTTTTTATTTTCCAAGTGCCCAATGGTTATGGATTTTTTCTTTGCATTCCACCAAAACCTTGGTCAAAAACCTTGAAGGGAACCTAGGCTAAAAATCACGGTGTGGATTAAATGGCACAAAAGCGATTATGACACTTTTAGGGCCTCCCTTCCAAGATACCTCCAAAATTTTTGCTAAATGATGGAGATTACTTTGGTCCAATACTATTATTCACCCTATGAACAATCTTGTTGACCACTCCTTCGAGCATGACCATTGAACATCTTAATTGCAACATTGGCATGTAATGTGTGGAGAACTTTTGCATGCTAGCAATGACCTTTGAAAATCTAATTTGGATGTTGCATGCAACCAACCATTTCTAGATTTGACCACTTATGCATGTTGAGGAAGCTAACCTCCTAATCTCAGATTCCATATTCATTGTTTCCTTCCTTGTCTTCCATGTTCTTGTCTTGTTGATATGAATAGTTTTGATCTATAAACTACCATGGATATTTATTAAGAATTGTTTGACATCATAAAACTTACAATACTCCAAAAACTATTATTTGTAATGTTTTACTTAAGATTCAAATTGTTACTAGCTTAAAAACATGAAATACTAAAACAAATTATAACCAAAATGAAAGAGGCTAAGCACATAACACATCATCCACACAAGACCTTCTACTTCCTCTATTTTACTTTAAAGTCCCACTCCCAAATTCTTTGATCAACTATGGATTGATAACAATAAAATAAGAATGAAACCCCTTCTTTTCCCGATGGCCTAATATTTATCAAGTCTCTATTATTAACCATATAGGGCTAGGTTTAGGGTTTCTTCATGCCTCCAATCCTAGTTAATATTAGGATTTGCACACTTTAGTATCTTATTAAAATTCCACATGTGACTATAGGTGGGCTCCAGTATTGCAGCAATGATGCTGCAACTCCTGGGACTCCCTTCTTTACTTTTATCAACCCGGTTGTTCATAACAAAGTTGGAAGCGACGGTGCTGTATGCACAAGTACTAGCTCTTACCGCAGGCTGTCACTTGATCAGCTGGCACAAGTTCGCTAGGAGCTTAAGCCAGCTTCTATGAGCTCTTAGAAGAAGCTTTTAACTATGATGGATGAAAGCTAACTTAAAAGAGGCTAGTCTACTTGCAGAAAGAAGCTGAAAGCTGAAAGGAAATGCAAACCCTAGTTTTACCGACTAACCCTACTGGTGCAAGAAAAGAGATGAAAGCTGTGGAAATGGATGCCATTGACTCTTGGAAAGGTAAAATGCATGTGCTTAAGCTACTTTTGAAGGAAAATATGGAAAAAACATCTTTTTATTTTTATTTTTGAGTATTTTTGCAGAATTATTATGCATGTGCTTTAACTATTTTTGACTGTGCAGAGGTTGGTTGGTGAAAGGAAATGGAGTGGGCGCTTGCATGAGGTTGGGAAGGTGAGAAGAGGGCCTAAGGGGTCCCTAGCAACCTTCTAGAGAATTTCACAATGATCAGATCTCAAAAAACTGCTCACGTGAACTTCTACAGGAAGTCTGCAGGGGTTCTACAGGATGTTCTATAGGAAATTCTACAGGAACGACCGAAAGAGGATTTTAGAGGATTGATGGAGAAAGAATGGTGGGGAAGTGGACATGAAGGATGGATAAGGTTTTTAAGAGGTATGGGACCTGGTAAATGAAGCTCAGGAGTGATGAAGATAGTTGGATTTGCTCAAGGATGGAGAAAACAATGTTGCACAAAAATATAGAAATTAGGGCAAATCGGGAAAGTGTAGCGAATGGAGGGAAGGAATCTTGGATTAGGAGTTGGAACAGGTTGGATAATGGAGGAAGGGTAGGTAGGAATGTATTACAGGTACTCTGCACAATATTTTCCAAAACTGATCGAACAAAGACTAGAAAAACCAGAGATCTATCTACTTTGACCTAATCTGACCTAACAACCAACAACATGATGAACATAAGTATATAGACAGGAAATCATGCAAGATAGCTATGGAAACTAAGCAAGAACATATCTAAACATGAAAACACAACTGATATCAACTTTTCCAACTTAAAATCTAACACTAGCAATTGCATTGGAAGGCAAAAACAATGTTTTTGTGGCAGCAAGTATGCCTTGGTCTTAGCTCATGGTCCCAAGGAGGGAGAGATGAGATCAAGGACTACTTGATGGCCTTTTTGCAGATCTTTTCTATTACCAAACTGTCAAATCAACCTAAAGCATGAAAAACTATCTTACTCATCAAAAACAACCTAAGTAACAAAGCAAGATCTTAACCTAAATAACAGAAATTATTCTATGAATGCAAGGAAAACACATAAAAGTACACAAAGGAGGTACTGGAACTTGGGTTGGGCCCAACCCCAAGAGCTACAACCTCCTAAGAAAGCTCAGAGCTGGTGCAAAGCGAGATTCATCTCCATTACTCAAAAAATAATAGTCATGTTACAAAACTATTTACAGCAAGAGCTCGAAAATGAGTTGAAATGCAGAGCTGCACTAAAGTGCGAAAAAAAAAAACTGTTCAATAGCTAAACTACCAAGGCTTGAAGCCTTCCTACTTATGCAACACAAGGACTCCCACCAGTCCTCCTTAACTTTAGGGGCTTGGCTGCTCAAGGCTGCAGTTAATCAGCCACTTCACAAAACCTGCTCGGCTGCCCCTTGAAATCAACTTTGGTGGGCTGTTGAACTCTGAGCTGATGGTGGAGAACTCGAGGAAGGGGTCATTTAGTGCAGGAGACAGCCTTCCTACAAATCCTCAGCCTTGTTCCTTCGTATTTGTCTGTCAACTTTCTCATAAATGCTTGACCTTAGTCCAAAAGATGTCCAAAAATCTGCAATAAGCACATATTAGACTTTTGTGGTCAAGTGATTATTCTCATTCATCAATTAGCATAAATATATTCAAAAGCATGCATACAACTATGAAGAATGGTGGATTAATCAAGAATAATAGGCAAAATGAGCCCATAAAGTTACCCATTTTTGGGGCTCATCATCACCCCCCTGTTGAATGTGTTGCTCATCCTCTGAGCAACTAATCTAGCTCATCATCTTTGATTGCTTTGACTGCCTCTTTGACATCCCAGGCTTCCGAGGTGATGTCCTCTTCTCGGTCATGAAACCCTACCTTTCTCTCTACTTCCTCCCATTGCCTGTGTTCTTCTTCTTCTTTGACCCCTTCCAGTAGTCCCAAAAGCAATGGAGGACTGAACTTTAGGCCAATCCAGTTGGCCTTCAGATTTTGCACTGACTGTTTATAAAGTGGCACTCTTGCCAAAGCCTCCCTCATCCTTGTTGGGGAGTGGTACTCTCTTATTTTCAGACTGTGGGACAAGGTGTTCCATCTCCTTGTGCAAGCATGGATGCAGTTATCACCCAACAGTCTTTCCATGTCCTCAAAGTGAGCAATGGCCTGAGCTTGCCTTTCGATGTAGTCTGGAAGAGCCTGAGGGTTGTTGGCAAGGTGCTGATGGGCATATACTAAAGCTGAGGGATCTTCTGGTTCTGCCCTGATCATGAGTGGCTCACTTAGCTCCCTATCCATAACTTTCCGAATTTCTGCTGCCCTCTTTTCCTCATGGCTTAACCAAGAAGCCATGGCCATGAGTTGCACATCTCCCAATGCAGTATTAGGGTCCCATTGGTTCATGTTTGGAAGCGCCAAGTTGTGTAAATAGAATTCTGCTATCTTGGCCTTATCTTCAGCTGAGCTATTGTCACACAAATACATAAACTGATTGTAATTCTGAAATGGAGTAGTGCCCCTTTGGGCCAGTGTGTTAATTTTAAATTGCAACCATTGGTCTTTAAGGTATAATGCATAAGATTTGGCAGGTTGCCTACATTGTAAGGCTTCTATTCCCCAACTGGCCATGCAAGCCAATTGGGCCTCTTTCTCTTGCAACTGCTGTTTCAAACTCTGTATTTCTTTTGCTGCCTGTGATTCCTGTTCTTGCAACAATTTTGTTAGCATTTCCACATTATCTTGTAGCTCTTCCTCTTTCTGCTGTTTCTCCATTGTGTCCTTGTCTGCTGGAGGTCCTCATTGCTGCTGTTGCCCTCCCAAAATGGACAACCTATCTTCCTTGTGGACTTCTTGTAGCTGCAACTTTTTTTTCAACAACTCATTCTCCTCCTGCAGCTTGGCTCTTTTGTAGATTTCTACATGCCTTACCATGGCCATTTCTCCCCTTAATTCTTTTAACTTCTCCTCCATGTTGCCTATGTCCTCAACTCCCTTAGATTTGGCAATTTTCATCCATGTGTGTGTTCTAATCCTCTCTTTCTCTAGTTCGAAAAATAATGGTACAAAAAATTTCTGTGGGATGATTTTCCCACCCTCTAACAGATTGTAATACTAGCCCAAGTCAGGTTGAGGAGTAGATTGAGGGATTTCTTCGGTTTTGCTCTCCCCTTGTGATTGTTTAGATACCTTTTCCTCCAATTTCTCAGTCTCTTTTAACTTGGCTAGAGTTTCCTGTAGAGATGTTGCAGCTTCCTATAGAGCTGCCTTTGAGTCCATCGACTTAATTTTCTCTTTCCATGTAGAGGTTTTCGGGCTTCCTCTTTCATAAGTAATGGATATCTTGGAAGGAGACTCTTCCTTCTCTTTAGTGGGTGAGTCCTCAATGACAATCGGTTCCTTGGACGGTGGTTGAGGTTTGCCTACTTTGATCCTCGTGCTTTTTTTGGCCTTGAAGTACACGAAGGTCCTTTTTCTCTTTCCTTTTTGCTTTGTAGGGGTGCTTAACGCAGCAAGCACAACTGCTGCCTCCCTTGCCAACATCTCAGGGGATTTCTCTTCCTACTATTCTTTTCCCTCACTTCCTGTAGAAACCTCTGTGTCCACTGTTTCTGTCTGTATGACTGATATCTCAGGGTGTGTCTCTCCCTTGTCTTTCTGGGTCCCTGCCTTGGCTGTGGTAGTCTTCTTTTGGGCTCTCTTGGCCTTTTTCTTCCCAACCTTTGTCTTTCTCCCTTTCTCTGTTTTTGCTGTTTTCTCCTTTGCTATCTTGGGTTCAGCAGTCTTGCCAAATTCTTCTTTTTCTTTCTGTTCTTCCTCTGTTTTTCCCTCTGCTTGAATGTCCTGTGCTCCCTCATCACTGTCCTTTTGAATTTCTTCAGTTTTCTCCCCCTCCTCACTGCTGGATGGGGTTATGTTTTCAGCCAAAGTTCCAATGTTATCATCCCTGGACATATTTCTGAAGGTTTCCCAAGCTATGGGGACAGTATAGGTGTGTAAAGCATCTTCCACCAACAGTTTGGTGAGCCCATGGTGGGCCAACTAATCAGGGATCCCTTCATTTAGCTTTGTACCACATTTAATTAAGGACTGAAGAAGGAAATATGGAATGCTCAAAATTCTTAGCTGGAGGCAAGTCCATCCCATGGCTTAATTCATTTAACAACCTGAAATGATATCCATAGATGATGCTAAACCTCCCTTCACATGTGATATACTTCATAATTTGATAACTAACTTCACTCCAGAGAGGAGGCAAGCTTGTCCTTCTAACTCCGTTTTTGTCTTCTACAGGATGCTCCTCAGGCAGAAAAAATGTTTTCTTAGCAACTTGGCCCAATGATCTCTCTTCTTTGCTCCAAGGGAGCCCCAATGGTAGACCAGTAATTCTACTGATGAGCTCAGGGGTAAGTTCTAGGGTCAAACCCCTAAAACTAACTGTGGCATGTGTCTTTGAATGTGGTCTCAGGGACATTAAAAACTCTTCAGTTATTTCCTCATCATAACCCTGAATTTTGTCAAAGAAGGATATCCAATTTGCCTGAGTGAAAAGGTCCACCACCTCAGGGTGCTCATGCAACTTGCTAGAGTCTGAGGGTTCTTTCCTTATGAATCCTCCTGGCATGGTGTTGAGTGCTCTTTTTACGTTTTAACCAGAAAGGAAAATGCTTAGGAAAATAAACAGTCAATTCACTGCAACAGAGGATAGCTGAATCCAGTTTCTTCTGAACCCAAGAAGGAATTTCTCGTGTGTTTCTTACAATATCAAGTAGCAATAATTCTCCTGTTTTAAGACTACTGTCACCCAAAATTTGACTGTCTGTTTATGAAAAGAATTTTTTTTTACAGAACAGAGTATAGGGGCACAGGTTCTTTTCTCAGCACATAGATAGATAGGCACAGTCATTTTTTTCACACACTCACACAGGCTGGCCTGTATTGCTGCATGTATCTTTCTTATAGGAGAATTTTGAAAAAGGATGGGGAGATTTCAAATGCAGAGAGAAAAAGAAACTGTGTAGACTCAGGGAAATTTGCAGGCAGACTTTCACTTTTTCAATGCACAGGCAGACTTCCACTTTCTTTTTTCAATCTACTGTCGTGTTCAATTTACCACCTTGCTCAAACAAATCATGCATAGAGGAGTTTTCTCGAGCCTACCTCGTTTGGAGCTTGAAATTCGATGAAAATTCTGGGTTTTCCTTCTGCAGAGTTGTTCTCTGCCTTTCCTGTAGAACCCTTCCTGTAGAAGGCTCCCGGTTCCTGTAGAATGAAACTGTGCTTCCGACAGAGCCCGATAGGTGGGAGATTTTCGAAAATAGGTAGAAAAATTGGTGGAGGATGACTGGTTAACTGTTCGAGAAGCGGTGGATGCGTACTCTAGTCGAGAGTGTTGTGAGTGCAGAATGAACAGAGGGTGGTGCATGATTCAACTGAGCGTCTTTTAACTGCAGCGTGATTCGTGGTGAGGGGATGAGGAAGTTGGACCGGACCGTTGATTCGACGTCACAACCATAATGTTTCTACATGTTTCTAACTGCCATTACCTCCTTTCTCCCGTTATTCGCCGCCACCACTACCAGTCCTGGCTATTTCTTCCTGAATGGACACTCCACACGTGCTGGCTGCACATCTAATCGGCAGTTTTGAATTTAACGGAGCTCATTGGGATTCCACGAGGATGTGTAACTGGCCGAGGGTGGCCAGTTGACTGGCCATCGATTCCACTCAATCCGAACCATTCCCATAGTCATGCAGCTTTAAAATATAATTTATGCAATTGAAGAACGAGTTTAGGCACTTACCTGCGTGGTCGCGTCCGTGTTATGCAGATTTCGGGTTTTGGAACCCATTCCTTCGTTTGTTGTTGCTGCATGCACACTGCATGCTTGGCCTCGGCTGTTGTTGATGTTCATATGTTCAAGTAGAGCTCCATGCATGTTTCTTCTGCCATACTTTTCTGTCCCTGTCTCTGGAGTATGTCTTTCAGAGGGATCAGCTGCTACAGGATTCCTGTAGGATGTCCTGTAGCTGCTTCTCCTCCTGGAATGCAAGCTAGAATGAGCAGGGCTATACTGTTGATGAGGGTCTCAGCTGATGAGGAGTCTAGATGGAGGGTAACAGGTATGGTGAGTGAAAAACTACTGCTTGATTTGTTATTAAAAAGTTTTTGCTGGTAGTATGAAGAAAACAGGATTTCTGTATGTGACTGTGCAGGAAAAAAATGAGTGCAATGAAGGTGTTTAGAGATGGAAAAAGGCGACATATGGCGATGGATGGAAGCAGGGAGGTTTACAAGCCTCATGGGCAGATTCCCAACCTTTGGGTCCTATTCTGAGGTCGATTTTGGCTCGCCTGTAGGTTCTACATGATCTCCCTGTAGAAGACACAGAACTTTCCTATAGAAGACACTGAACTTCCCTGTAGAAGGTGAAATCTTAGCCCGAATGAGACCAAATCTTAGGAAAGGGTAGTGGTCATAGATGAATGGATTGTGAGGGATGCTTGCAGCTTGGTGCTGACCTCTGTCTTTGTCTTGTGCGATCCTCCTAAGCTGAAATGTCCTTCCTGTAACCTGCAATTTATCCAACAGAAATTAGGTATATTTTCCTTTTTCTCTTTCTTTTTTCTTTTTTTTTTTTCTCTTTTTTTTTTTTTTAGTTTGAGACGGCTGGGGCGCCTCCAGGAGATTTTCACCCTCACTGTCTGCCCTGGGCACCTCCCAGAGGTTTTCACCCAAGGATCTTTTATTCTTTTCCTTTTTTTTTTTTTTTTTTTTGGTGTTCAAGGTGTGGGTGGAGTGGAGACAGGGGCCTGCTCCACCACCAACACTGATTTATCCAGAGTTTCAATGAACTCCTGCTTAGAAAGGGGCTTCCTGTAGATTGTCAATCGATACCCATTGACGAGCATGGGGATGGCTTCTTCATCAATGGTCCTGATCAGGACTGAACCATTGTCGTTGCATTTCTCCACTGTATATGGTCCCAGCCATCTTGTCCTCAGCTTTCCTTTGAAATCCTTGTATCTTGAATCATATAATAGCGCCCAGTCCCCTGACTGAAATTGCTTTTATTTAAGGTGCTGGTCATGCCATATCTTTCTTTGAAGTTGGACCACCTCTAGGTGGAGAAGGGCCTGCATTCTCTGTTCATCTAGCCCATTCAGCTGCAGTAATCTTTCTTGTTGTGCACGACTGAGATCTAGGTCCAGTTGAGCTGCCAACCTCAATGTGTTATATTCAAATTATATGGACAACAAAGCCTTCTTCCCGTAGACCAGCTCATAGGGTGTGAAACCTGTTGTAGTTTTCCAAGTGGTGTTATAGGCCCAGGTGGCCTCAACCAAGCGATCTGCCCAATCTTTTCTGCTGCTACTCACTACCTTAGTCAAAATCTCTTCCAAAGCTCTGTTAGTGACTTCCACCTATCCATTTGCTTGCGGGTGATAAGGGGTGGAAGTTCTGTGCTTAATCTTGTGATGAGCGAGCAGGTCTTCAATCAAGTTAGAGGTAAACTGACTTCCTTGATCTATGACTAATTCTCTTGGGTAGCCAAACTTGTAGAAGATATTTTCCCTCAAAAACTCAGCTACCTTTTCTTCTGTCGCTGCTTTGATTGCCCTTGTTTCTACCCACTTTGTCAGGTAATCTGTGCACACAATGATGTAAGACCTCTGGTTTGAAGGAGGGTTGATAGGACCCACAAAGTCCATGCCCCACTTCTCAAATGGCTCGAAAGTCACTTGAGGTTGGAGGGGAATCTCATCCCTTGGAGTCGGTTTCCCCATCCCTTGGCATCGATCACATTGGCTGATGTATCTCCTTGTTGTTGGGAAAAGTATCCAATACGGAATGACCCTATCCCACTCTAAGGGTGATAGTACCTCAACAACAACTGAATACAAAGCTATTCAAGATTACTTCTTTATGAAATGTAAGAGGGAGGAAAAAGGGATCCACTAACCATTGTCTTCCGCTAATGGTTGATCCAATCTTCTCTCCTTGTTGCTTGCTCCCAGCTCCTTGCTCTTTCACTGGCCCAGCTACACAAAGATCCTGCAAAAGCACAAGAAAGGGAAACTACAAGAAGCATACATCCATAATTGATTCAAGGATTAGAATAAATCAAATATACAAGCATCAATACGCCACAGAGACACATGCATATAGAAGAACCTCAAATGATTTATTAATGGAAGAAGTAAAGTTCTGAGAGTGTTACAACCATAAGAGGCCCAATCCAGCAACACCTCCCAGCGGAAAGAAATCTCCTCTTCACCTCCTTCAAAGAAATCACCCAATAGTTCTATGCACAAACCAACAACACTTCCTTACATTCACAAAATTCCAGCCTACATAGACCTCATGAGAGAGCTCTATATATAGGAGATTTGGAGAAAGGATGAGTCAGCTTGAGCTTGGCATGAAGCTGACTAGTGTCCTCTCCCACTTCAGTTATACTTCAGTTCTTGAGTCCACTTGGAGTTTCTTTCTTCCACTTGGAGATCTAGACCCTCTTACTCATCACAAGGCGAATTCCCTGATCCAAGTGTCATTTTGGAAGCTTCCTGGGCATTTGACACCTTGCAGAATGACTGTGCCACTTGGCCAATCTCGCCCAGCGCAGGTAGCCTTCATTGCTTTTGACATTCAGCGCAGGTACAGAGTGGTGCAGTTGACATTCAGCGCAGATGCTCAGTGGAGCAGCTGACATGATCCAGAAATAGCTTGTTTTTGAGTGTTTTCAGGTGGAGAACTGATTTTCAGTGCTGTGGTTTGCTGACCTTGTTCCTCTAGGGGTAGGAACAACATGTTTAGGGACTTTGGATCCCTTAGATTATCGACATTTCATGCTTCATGCTGTAAGGCACAAAAATGTCTATAACACTCCTGACATCTTGATGAAGAGTGGGCCAATAGTAGCCTGCCTATAGAATTTTGAAGGCGGTTCTTTTTGCTGCAAATTGGGCTCCACAGGGCCCATCATAACAGGTTAGGAGGATGTTGAAAACTTCCTCCTCCTTGACACAACACCTCAAAATATGATCCAGGCCAAGTTTAAACAGGTTGCCCCCAATCCAAGTGAATGGGGCACTTTTCCTCACGATCTTGCTCTTCTCTTTTGAGGATAGGTGTGGCGGGAACTGTGCTGAAACCAAGTAATTTGCTATATCAGCAAACCATGGAGAGAGTACTGAAATAGAAAACAAGTGTTCATCTGGCATTTGATCATCCACCATCCCTTCTTCACCTGCAGGCAAATCTAGTCTAGACAGAAAATCAACAACAACATTTTCCTTACCTGGCTTATCAACAATGGTCAAATCAAATTGTTGTAATAAAAGTAACCATCTAATGATACGAGCATTTACATCAGGTTTATTCATCAGATACCTAATTGCAGCATGATCAGTGTGTACGAATGTTTGATAACCAGTGATGTAGTGTCTGAACTTGTTTAGGGAATGGACTACAACTAGGAGCTCTTTCTCGATTACAATATAGTTTAACTCTGCCTTGGACAGGTTTTTACTGACAAAATATATGGCATATGGTAGCTTTTCTTCAACTTGTCCTAAGGCTGCTCCTATGGCTTTGTTCGAGGCATTTGTGTGAATGTGGAAAGGTAGGGCCCAATTTGGACCTCTCAAGATTGGGGTAGTTACCAGCTTACCTTTCAACGCATCCAGAGCCTCTTGACAGTTGTCAGTCCATGTAAACTCAACATCTTTCCCCAAAAGACCAAACAATGGAGAGGCTAGCTTACTGAAATCTTTAATGAATCTTCTATAATATCCTGCTAAGCCTAGAAAACTCCGAACATCTCTTACCTTTTGAGGAGGTGGAACCCTTTGGATGATATCAATCTTGTTGCGATCCACCTGTAATCCTTGCTGAGAAATTGTATGACCTAGCACGGTCCCTTCAGTCATTAGAAACTCACATTTTTCAGGACTGAGGGACAGGTTCATTTCAATACACTTGGTTAAAACTTTTCCCAGATTAGTCAATGCTTCTTGGAATTTGGACCCATAAGGAGTAAAGTCATCCATATAGATTTCCACCGAATCATGAACCAGCTCAGCGAATATACTCAGTACTACCCTCTGGAAAGTGGCAGGAGCATTGCATAACCCAAAGGGAAAGACCTGGTAGGCAAAGGTACCCCATGGACAAGTGAAAGTGGTCTTGTCTTGGTCTTCCGGGCTGATTTGGATATGATTATACCCACTAAACCCATCTAGGAAGGAAAAGAACTTCTTCCCTGCTAGGCCATCTAACACTTGATCTATGAAAGGAAAAGGGAAATGGTCCTTCTTGGTAGCTTTGTTAAGTTCTCAATAATCTACATAGATTCTCCACTTCCCGTTCTTCTTGGGCACAAGCACCAAAGGAGAAACCCACTCGCTGTCAGAGATGGGGTAGATGAATCCTGCATCCAGCAACTTTTGCAGTTCTTCTTTGACAATGTCCTTGAGGGCTAGATTCATCCTCCTCTGAGGCTGCCTGACTGGTTTACAATCCTCTTTAATGTAAATGTGATGGGTACAGACTGAAGGATGGAATCCTTTCATCTCCTTATAGCTCCAAGCAAAAGCATCCAAATGATTATTCAATAAGCTACATAGCTCTTTCTCTTGAGAGGGGGATAGGGATGAGTTGATCTTCAAGGTTCTTTCGGGGCCAAATTCCACATTCTTAACTCGGGGAGAGGTCGGATCAGTCACACAGAGATCCACTAAAGCACTGGCTTGGGTGTCTCCTACCAACTCTTCTAATGGCAGCACACTGGGAGGTGGATTTTGAATCAAATTTTCAATAAGGTCATCCTCGGTTTGAGGACCTCCCTTGGTGGCTTCCACTGTGCACAATGGTGCAGAGTAGACTTCATCCTCATCTTCCTCCTCCAACCAGAGAGGTAAGTCATGTTCTAGCAGAGGTTGGGCAGGAGGATATAGGACTAGCTGTTTGGACATAGGCCCATTCTTAATGGTCATGCTCCTAGCTCAACAACTGATGTAAGCATATGCAGTAGCTAACCAAGGCCTTCCCAAAATGAGGGGGTATCTAGTGAGTTTTTCCTTTGGTTGAAGGACCAAGAAGTCTGCAGGGTACTCCCAAGAATCAACGGAGACCATGACATCTTCCACAATCCCTTCGGGGGTCACGGTGGAGCGGTCTGCTAACTGCAGTACTGTCGAGGTCTTTCTTAGGGAACTCTGAAGGTTGAGTTTGAGCATGGTGTCCCTGGTCATCACATTAATGGCAGCCCC
Organism: Pinus tabuliformis; assembly: GCA_031772625.1. Lineage (NCBI taxonomy): Eukaryota > Viridiplantae > Streptophyta > Pinopsida > Pinales > Pinaceae > Pinus > Pinus tabuliformis. The sequence goes on from CM062805.1 coordinate 763,361,235, forward strand.
TAGATTGATCAAGGTGTGGGGGATTATGGTGCCATTGATGTGGACATCGACTACAGGACTCCCAGGGTCCAGATATTTTGGACAGATTATTTGTCCCAACATCAGGTCGAACAGTTGTCCTATAACATTGATAGTCGGGGCATCTCTCTTGCGCCTGCTTGGGTGCCTGAAACACTTCTCTTTGATCAATTTGTTGTAGATTGGTACATATTTTATGGCTTGGAGAAGTGGTATTTTTACACATAATTGTTTAAGTTCTCCCAGGAGCTCAGTCTCTTCTGGGTTTGGTTGTGTGGTTCCAGTTAGTCTCTCAGGAAAGGGTGGAATGGCTTTGGGTTCACTTTCCTGTTTTTCTTCCTCATCCTCCTTAGGAGGAGGTTGGCTATCTAGGAGGACCTTCCCAGATCGTAGGTTGATCTCCTGAATCTCCACAACATAGGTAGGGCATGTTTTCTCTCCAGCATATACCTGCTGGGCCTGTCTGTTATTGGGGTTCGGGTTCGGTTGAGCAGGCATCTTGGGTTGTCTTGGAGGAGCATGAGGTAATGGTTGTGGTTGAGCAGGTGGTGGAGGAAAAATAGTGGGAGGAGAGTTGTACTAGGGCCTCCACCCCTATTGAGGTGCATTCCACTGAGGTTGTGGCTGAACATGAGAATGGAACGAATGAGCAGCAGGTTGAGTATGGTATTGAGATGGGTATGACCAAGGAGGGGGTGCGGACCAGGAAGGATGAGCAGGGGGGCCCCAAGAAGGTAGGTGAGTGGATTGGTTGGGGTTGTAATAAGTCTGGGATGTCCCTTGCATCCCCTGCTGGTACGGTCTGGGTCCATGAGGCCTCCTTTGGTTTAGGAAGTAGAGTGGTTCAGTGGCTCCATCAGCCCCTTGGTACATAGCTTTAAGTCTGGGTAAGGTTGGGCACTGGTTTGTAGGGTGATCTGCCTCACAAACGAAGCATATCTCTACGGAGTGCAGTGGACACTTGTTCCTAGGATGCTTCCTTGTACATCTGGGACAAAAGATGGCCAAAGCCCTCTTAGCTTCCTCTTGCTTCTGTTGGATTCGGAAGGTGTCCATTTGCATGGCAATGGTTTGTCTCACCTCACTTTTAAGGTCTTCCATCTGATTTGCAAACTCGTTTTTGGATAAGGTGGTACTGGCTGAAAGTTGACTCCCCCTACCTTTTTTCCGGGCTGCCCTAGAATGGTTTCTAAACACAGTCTTTATGTCATCATAAGGTAGCTGGTAGATGTCTCCCCCAGCCAGCAAATGGAGGGTATCTAGAAGGTCTTCAGGGACTCCTCGGAGCAGAACCAGCTTCAGAGATTTGGGGTCAAGTGTGCACCTAGCCCTTTTATAACTGAGTTGGAACCTTTCTTCATAGTCTTCTAAAGATTCATCACTTCCCATGGTCATCCGAAAGATTTCTCCCTTTGTTTCCTTTGACCTACAGTAATCCCGGTATTTGTTGTTAAAGGCTTGCTGCATCTGAGCCCAAGTTGTGATACTGTTTCCAGGTAACCCCATGAACCAGTGTAGTGCTGCATCCTTGAGGGTAGAGGGAAAGAGTTTCAACTTTTGCTCGTCTTCTGCATAGTCATAAGTTCGACAAAGGACAACAAACTCAAACAAGAAGGTATCAGGGTCTTCAGTGGTCAATCCATGGAAGTGAGGTAAGGCTGAGGGACTTATGTTTTTCATTTTTGTGTCCCCATTGGTCTCTTGGATGGGAAAGGTGCCTTCTATTCTCTCCCCATTTCCTATACCGTTTTTGTGTTCAGCCATGGTCTCAGGAGGAATGTTTTCTTGCTCTTCTTCTGTTATAGGATCTTCGTATATCTCTGGAGGTTCACCTATAGGTTCTTCTGGATCACTGCCACCGAAGAAGAGAGAAGGGTGACTCAATGATGTGGTGGGGGTGTTGGGTAAGAATTTTCCTGAATTGTCTCTGTTCCTACGAGGCATGAAATGAAATATTTTTGGTTAATTTTTGTGTTTTTCTCTGCTTGTACCTGCAAAACTGAATTGATTGAACAACAAATTGCAACTAACTAGAATAAACCTTGCTGGAATGAAAATTGCAGAATTGAAATGAAAGTAGGAAATGACTAATCTATGTTGCTGAAATGAAATTGCAGAAATGAAATTCCAGGCTATGCTTGCAGAATTTGAAATTGTAGAAATGAAATGCTAATCTACACTTGCAGAATTGAAATGCTAATCTATGAAAGCGAGAAATGTCTAATCTATGCTTGCTGAAATGAAATTGCAGAAATGGAAATGAAACAACTACTCTACTCTTGCTGAAATAAACTACTGAGCAGAGGGTTGTAGTAGAAAATAGAAGAAAAGGAGCAATCACAAATACTCTGACGCTTCCTCAGCAACGGCGCCAAAAAGATGGTGGGCTCCAGTATTGCAGCAATGATGCTGCAACTCTTGGGACTCCCTTCTTTACTTTTATCAACTTGGTTGTTCGTAACAAACTTGGAAGCGACGGTGCTATATGCACAAGTACTAGCTCTTGCCGCAGGCTGTCACTTGATCAACTGGCACAAGTTCGCTAGGAGCTTAAGCCAACTTCTATGAACTCTTAGAAGAAGCTTTTAACTGTGATGGACGAAAGCTAACTCAAAGGAGGCTAGTCTACTTGCAGAAAGAAGCTGAAAGCTGAAAGGAAATGCAAACCCTAGCAAACCCTAGTTTTACTGACTAACCCTACTGGTGCAAGAAAAGAGATGAAAGCTGAAGAAATGGATGCCATTGACTCTTGGAAAGATAAAATAAATGTGACTAAGCTACTTCTGAAGGAAAAAATGGAAAAAACATCTTTTTGTATTTTTGAGTAATTTTGCAGAATTATTATGCATGTGCTTTAACTATTTTTGACTGTGCAGAGGTTGGTTGGCGAAATGAAATGGAGTGGGCGCTTGCAGGAGGTTGGGAAGGTGAGAATAGGGCCTAAGGGGTCCCTAGAAACCTTCTAGAGAATTTCACAGTGATCAAATCTCGAAAAACTGCTCACGTGAACTTCTACAGGAAGTCTGCAGGGGTTCTACAGGATGTTCTACAGGAAGTTCTACAGGAACGGCTGAAAGAGGATTTTAGAGGATTGATGGAGAAAGAATGGTGGGGAAGTGGACATGAAGGATGGATAAGGTTGTTAAGAGGTATGGGACCTGGTAAATTAAGCTGAGGAGTGATGAAGATAGTTGGATTTGCTCAAGGATGGAGAAAGCAATGCTGCACAAAAATATAGAAATTAAAATCGGGAAAGTATAGCGAATGGAGGGAAGGAATCGTGGATTAGGAGCTAGAATAGGTTGGATGATGGAGGAAGGGTAGGTAGGAATGTATTACAGGTACTCTGCACACTATTTTCCAAAACTGATCGAACAAAGACTAGAAATACCAGAGATCTATCTACTTCGACCTAATCTGACCTAACAACCAGCAACATGATGAACATAAGTTTATAGACAGGAAATCATGCAAGATAGCTATGGAAACTAAGCAAGAACAGATCTAAATATGAAAACACAACTGATATCAACTTTTCCAACTTAAAATCTAACACTAGCAATTGCATTGGAAGGCAAAAACAATGTTTTTGTGGCAGCAAGTATGCCTTGGTCTCAGCTCATGGTCCCAAGGAGGGAGAGATGAGATCAAGGACTACTTGATGGCCTTTTTGCAGATCTTTTCTGTTACCAAACTGTCAAATCAACCTGAAGCATGAAAAACTATCTTAATCATCAAAAACAACCTAAGTAACAAAGCAAGATCTTAACCTAGATAACAGAAATTATTCTATGAATGCAAGGAAAACACATAAAAGTACACAAAGGAGGTACTGGCACTTGGGTTGGGCCCAACCCCAAGAGCTACAGCCTCCTAAGAAAGCTCAGAGCTGGTGCAAAGCGAGATTCATCTCCATTACTCAAAAAATAATAGTCATGTTACAAAACTGTTTACAACAAGAGCTCAAAAATGAGCTGAAATGCAGAGCTGCACTAAAGTGCGAAAAAATAAACTGTTCAATAGCTAAACTACCAAGGCTTGAAGCCTTCCTACTTATGCAACACGAGGACTCCCAATAGTCCTCCTTAACTTTAGGGGCTTGGCTGCTCAAGACTGCAGTTAATCAGCCACTTCACAAAACCTGCTCGGCTGCCCCTTGAAATCAACTTTGGTGGGCTGTTGAACTCCGAGATGATGGTGGAGAACTCGAGGAAGGGGTCATTTAGTGCAGGAGACACCCTTCCTACAAATCCTCAGCCTTGTTCCTTCGTATTTTGCTGTCAACTTGCTCATAAATGCTTGACCTTGGTCCAAAAGATGTCCAAAAATCTGCAATAAGCATGTATTAGACTTTTGTGGTCAAGTGACTATTCTCATTCATCAATTAACATAAATATATTCAAAAGCATGCATAAAACTATGAAGAATGGTGGATTAATCAAGAATAATAGGCAAAATGAGCCCATAAAGTTACCCATTTTTGGGGCTCATCAACTATCTCCACCTTTGTGAATAATGTGAGTGGATGTGGCATCCCCTCAATATCATGGTGGATAATAGGAAAGGGTCAACTTGTGTGAGGGATAACTTCCACATATAATCTCTAATTAAGGTGATATTTATACCACTAGAAAGGTCTTGGGGTGCGTAACAATGTTGAGAGGTCAGAACTTGGTTTGCAAAGTCTTACCCCCAAAAATGGTCATTTAGGGCATAAAATGGTCTTTTGAAGGTTTTGAACCCAATTCACTAAAGCAAATTTTGCCCTAAAATAGGCCTTAATAGCCAAAACCCCTAATATTTCTACCAAAAAGCACCAACATCGATGATATATTATATAATGATCCATTATTGATCACATCTTCCCATTTACAAGGGATTTTGATCATTAAAAACTTTTACCGGAGAAGGTGAGGAAAATTTTCCTCTACCTTCTCCTTGGGGTATTATTTGAACTTATATAGAAGTTATCCTTTCAACCTAGCTTTCTATAGTTCACATTTCCCTCATCTAGTCATTTTAGACTTCTTATGCAAAAATATACCTTCTCCCAACTATACATGAGATTTTGGTGCTAGGTCCAACATAGATGACTCATAGAGTTTCATATTCTCCACATTCACTATTGAGTAAATGTGCATATATGGAGGTGGACTAAGTTTTTAGGTATGATCACTCACATTATCCAACTCTTCAGAAGGAACATATTATGAACCCTTGATATTCTTATTAATATCTCATAGCCTTTCTTTGTTTAGATACAACTAAACTCCCTATCTCACCTTGAATGTTTTCTCAATTTTGCATTGATCATGTTGAGCCTTGTACTTTTCTTGTAACTTATTTACTGTAGCATGTATTTCAAAATGGATTTTCTTGATCTTATCATTGAACTTTTCCACCTTGAATGCTTCAAATGTGGTGTCTTCCCTCACCCCTCCTTTTTTTCCATATACAATATCCAAGGGAGAATATGACAAATACCCAAAGTAAGTTTTAAAAGGAGTCTTACTACTATAAGTATGGACTGCTTTGTTATAGGAGAGCTTAATATAAATCAAATTTTGTACAAGGCCCTTAGAGACTTCTGATCCCTTCAAAAGTTAAACCAATTTGATGTTTGCTACTTTTACTTTCCCATCTATATATGGACAGAGAGTTGATGGTCTCTTCAACTCAATGTCCATCTTCTCCCAACGTTTAATCCAAAAGGCACTAACAAATATAGTGTCTCAATTTGATATGATCCTCGGTATCCTAAAATGCACTCAAATATTTTCAAAGAACATATATGTTACATCTAGCCCCTTAACCATATTATAGGCATGGGAATGCATGTCTTGATAAACCTACCAACCACCACAGATAAATAGTCACTTACTTCCTTGTTCTTATTAAACAACCCATAAAATCCATGGAGATGATTTCTCGTGGTCTAGTAGGTATAGGAAAGGGATGGTATAAACCTCACTTTCTGTTACTAGGCTTCCGAGAACAATAAAATATGCACCCTCTAATAAACTAATTTACATTTTTGTCCATTTTAGGCTAATATAGATACCTTTGTAAGTTGACAGTTGTCTTCCCTTTGCCAAAATGGCTTGCAACTTTGGAGATGTGAGCCTCTCTAATAAGCTACATTCTTTCACCTTTAGGAACATAGAGCTTGTCTAGCTTGTATAGAAATCAATCATGGAGATGATATACAACCTCATCATCACCTTCTTCTAGATGACATTGGACATGTAGATATTGAATCACTTATTTAAAGTCCTCATATTATGTGCATGCATCTTTATATGCCTCATGGGTGAAAGAATCCATGTGCGTAGGAGTTCTCAAAGTTGTGATCATAGTTGTGAGTGGCCATGAAGGCATGTCTATCAACTCATTAGTGCTAAACTTCTTATATTATTTGATAATTAGATGAAATTGTTGCAAAATTCCTATCCACTTGTAGTGTTTGGCTTGTTAAAGCTTACTTTGGACTTGCAAATAATATGATGGCTAATAATCAATGTGAATGATGGTCTTTCGCCCCTTGTTACACATTATTTTGTTGCATCTAGGTAAATGATGTCAAATCCGGATATTTCACCATCCGAAGAACTATTGTTATCAATCCCTAGAAAAGATGGAAGAAATACCACTCCATAAAAGATAAAAATCTTGGACTACATACCTTAAAAACCCTGTTTTTGGAGATTGTCACATGTATTCTGCATTACAACTTGCGACCATGCACCTTGCATAGCTAACATCTTGCATCATCATCGCAATTTGCCTTATAAAAAAGTGTGTCGGTATTTTTATGTGGGTAAAAATTAAAAATAAAATGTTATGAAGCTTCTATTCTAGAAGCCTCATGGAGGTATCTTTCCAATCTATGAGGATATGGGTTTGATACCCTGCTCAATTGGTTCTCATCCCTACTACAGTGGATCCCATCCCCTCCATTGTGGTTCTAATTCCTACCTAAGTTGATCTCAAACTCCCATCCTTGGCCTATAAATAAAATATACTCAAAGGAAAAGGGGTTGACTTTAGAATCTTAATTATACTTTCACTTTGCTAAAGTCATTGAAGGCTTTTGAATGCAAGGGTGGAATTGAGGACTATTGGTAGGAATCTTGATCTAGGTGGATATTGGTGGCCACCCTCCTATTCCACTTGGATCCCCACCATTGTTTCTTTCAGTTTTCAGTTTCCTTAATTGTAGCACAATTTACTATTTTTGGTAGTTTTTGCGGTCCTAAACTTCTGAGGCCGTAAACAACGTTTTTTGGAAAACAGAAAAACATTCAACGATGACTATCATTTGTAGTCGAAAGTTATAATCCTTGGATAGAAATTTTCTAACCAGGTATCGTGCATGTCAAACAAAGATCGTATGCCAAAGTTACGACCCTGGGAAGTTGATGTACCAATTTACCCCAACGGGGCCCATAGTTTTGGCGCTTCATCTCTTAGGGTTAGGTTTCTGGATGTTTAGGGTTTTCCATTGTTTCTCAATAATAAATAGGATTTTGAGCCTCACTGTAACACATTTTAGAGGTATGTATCCACCACATCTCTTCTTAGAGATAAGCTACCATCGCTCGAGCTAGTTTATTTCCATTTTTGTATGTAAGCATATTTCAGTTCTTGAATATTAATCAAATGAAGTTTTATTTATCTTGCACCTCCATGTTTATGTGTATATATGTATTTTGTTATGTTCTTGCATAAGTCTGGATCAATGGTATCAGAGCGGTCTGCTCTTTCTCTGTTTTTCTTTGCATGTCCCCAACAAGGTCAGGGTATAAGGAGTTAGGGTTCTAACTGGTTGAAGCTTTGCAAGACCAGCCTCACAAACCCCGATGTCCTCCCATGGCGGAAGAAAAGAAAGACAAGGGGGTAGGAGATCCTTTCAAAATATTGCTTGAAGAAGCCCTCGAGTGACAAAGGAACGCAATGATGGATAACTTTGCCCAGATCCTTCGACGGCTACCTACAGGCGATGCATCTTCATCCAACAACCACTCTAGAGGCAACACTCCTTTTAAGGTACAAGTTAACTTTGACATTCCCATATTTGAAGGCCAGATAGATGTAGATGCCATAGATAGATGGTTAAATCTGTTGGAAGGATATTTTCAAGTTCATGACTTTTCCAATCGGGAAAAGATTACTTTTGCACTCCTCAAAGCCACCCCACATGTTAAGGACTGGTGGGAAACCTGTTGTGAACAAAAGGATGAGAGTTAATCCTCACTATTTTCAGATGCACCCACTTGGAATTATTTCCGAGATGCCATAAAGGAACAATATTACCCTATCAAGAGCTATGACGATAAATACATAAAGTGGACCGCGCTATGACAGGGAAGGGACCAAGATGTGTCGGAGTTCGCAAATGTTTTCCATACACTTCGCACGAAGCTATGTATCAAGAATTTTGAGCGGAATTGGTACTCAAGTACTGTGATTTTCTACAAAAGTACATCCAAGATGAGATGGAGTTCCTTGACATCTCCTCACTTGGCACTACCTATTGTTACGCTGTCAAGGTTGAGCATAAATTTAAATAGAAGAAACAATACTTTGGATCTACGAATCTGAAGCGAGGGAAAGGCGCCCCCACACTAGAGAACAAATGACAAAGTAAGGCAGGGCGACTCAGGATAACCTGCCAAAGTCACAAGAAAAGAACAACACCACAAAGACAAAGAAGGAACAAGGAAATGGTGTGAGTTCCATAAGAGCCCCACTCATAACACAAGTGAGTGTCGTGCTAAGAAATCACTGGTGGCCGAGATGAAGGATTCTGAATCAGATGCATGTTCTAAATTTAAGTCAGAAACCGACAAGGGTAATGACAAAGGGAAGCAGATTCTCGATGTGTAGCCTAGTGCCACCATTGCCACCACGAAGTTCCAGAAGGATGAGCCCAAAGATTCAGAGGAGGGGGAGTGACTATTCCACTCAAAGATGTGGGTGAAGGGTTCTTTGTTGCAGTTCATTGTCAACAACGGGAGCCAAAAAAACCTCATTTAAGAATAGGCAGTGAAGCAGTTGGGCCTACTGACAACACCACACCCGCAACTGTACACCATCGGGTGGCTTCACCAAGGGCGAGATCTCTGCGCTAGCCAACAATATTGCCTTCCATACAACATCAAGCCCTTCATAGATGAGGTACTGTGTGATGTTGATCCTCTTGAAGTTTGTGATGTATTATTAGGACAACCATACTTGTGAAAGTGACATGTTGTGTATGAGTTTAGGCCTTGCACTGTTATTATTACTTTGGGCAATAATTTGTACAAGATACCAAAGGTAGCACTACCTACCGTCATTTCTTTGATCACTGGGAAGCAATGCAGTAAGATCTTTTCCCAGACCGGAAAAATTGTTTTCCTTATGATTCACCCTTATGGAAAGAAGAATATTGTGGCCACAACCTCTATACAAGGCTCCTCCACACGACAACAACAAATGGAGAAGGTTGTGGAGGAGTACCTATACATTGTCAAGTCAAGCACTCCATCGATCTGACCCCGGGGGTGCCGCTACCCACTGGACTGATCTATTAGCACTTTGTTCTATAGAATGATGAAATCAAGAGGTAGATTTACGAGCTGTTGCAGAAAGGGCACATCAAGCCAAGTTCATCACCCCGTGGGAGCCTGATCGTGTTGGTACATAAGAAGGACGAGACTTGGAGACTTTGTATTGACTATCGGGCGCTGAACAAGATCACTATCCAGAATAGGTATCAAATCCCACAGATTGATGACCTTCTGGACCAACTCAAGGGGGCCAAGTATTTCAGCAAGATTGACTTGAAGTTCGGTTATGACCAGGTACCAATTAAACCCTTTGATGTGTGGAAGGCTGCCTTCAAATCCAAGGAGGGCCTTTTCAAATGGCTAGTCATGCATTTCGGGTTGACAAATTCCCTCAAAAACTTCATAAGGCTAATGGACATCATCTTGCATCCCTTCACCAACTCATTCATGGTGGTGTATTTGGATGACATTCTCATCTTCGACAGATCCTCCAAACCCTGTGACAACACAAATTGTGTGCCAATCTGGAGAAATGCACTTTTGGTATGACCCAAGTTCAATATTTGGGGTACATCATTGGTGAGCGGGGTGTGCATGTGGACCCAACCAAGATAAAAGTCATTCGAGATTTCCCAACCCAAACCACTCTATCGGAGCTTCATAACTTTATGGGTCTTTCCAACTTCTATCGCAGATTTGTGTTGGGGTTCTCGCATATCACTTGAACTTTGAGAGAAGTCACTAAGGGAGGAGCAAAAGCAAAGTTATTTTGGTATGAATCCCAATAGAAGGCATTTTCCAATTTGAAGCATCGCCTCTGCTCTGCACCAGTGTACACATTACCAGACCTGCAACAACCATTTGAGATTGAGACATATGCCTCCGACTATGCTATTGGTTAAGTTCTTACTCAGTAGGGGCATCCAGTGGCATATCATAGTGAGACAATTTTAGACACAGTTTTAAAGTATCCCACCTATGACAAAGATATGTATTCCATTATGCAGGCTTGCTGACAATGGAAGCATTACATTCTGAGGAAGCAAACAATCATTCACTCAGACCACCGATCCTTGTAGTTAATACAGACACATGGGAAGTTGCAAAATGATCATCATTAGAAATGGTCCACATATCTGCAATAGTTCCATTTGAAAATTAAGTATAAGAAGGGAAGCACTAACAATGTGGCAGACTGCCTTAGCCGACCGCTGGTCATGGCGCTAATCACTGTGCTTGACTCTTTGGGCACGAGACTACGGGGTGGTCACATCTTTACATGAGCGATCCAGAATTCAACAACACATATCATACACTCCTGGAAGGTAAGAAAGTCCCAAATTTTCACCTTTAGGATGCACTGTTATGCCACCTGGGACACCTCTGTGTTCCTTCAAGCAAGCATTCCAAGATGATTTGGAAGGTGCACTAAAGTAGGGTCACTAGACATTTCGTGTTAGAGAAAACAATGATAGTGTGTATAAGTATTTTTATTGGTTGAACCTTCGACAAGATTGTCGGATACATCAGATCCTGCACTGCCTGTGCCATTGACAAACTGACCATCAAGAAGCAAGGCTTATATACTCGTCTGCCTACTCCTAGTCGACCTTGGGAATCCATCTCCATGGCTTACATGTCGGGCCTTCCTTCTACTAAGAATGGCAGCGACTGTGTTTTCGTGGTCATTGACGAATTCTCTAAGATGGCCATTATGGCGGCAGGTAAGAAGAGTATCACAATAGAAGCCACTTCTAAGCTCTACTTTGAACAAGTGTAGGTACACTTTGGGATCCCACAGTCCATTATCTCAGATCGGGACAACAGGTTCCTAAGTACATTTTGGTCAAGTCTATGGTCGATGTTGCATACCAAGGTCACTAAGTCCATGTCTTTCCACCCCCAAATTGATGGCTAAATAGAGGTCGTCAACAAGAAGATCGTACACATTCTGCGCATGTACAACTCGAAGCATCCACGCACATGGGATGAAAGCCTCCCTTATGTCCAACACAATTACAAAAAAGCTCTCCATAGCTCAACTGGACATAACCCCTTTTAGGTGGGATTAGGATTCTAACCATTATGTCCCATTATGTGTCCATACCATTTGCAGCTACTTAGGCAGATTCGACTCATGTCCAGTCCGAAGCTGACAGGGATAACGACTTCATTGAGGGTATTCGACACATTTACCAGCAGGTCCATGACATATTGGACAAAGCCAATGATCTAGGTGGATGTTGGTGGCCACCCACCTATTCCACTTGGACCCCCACCACTGTCTCTTTTAGTTTTTCAGTTTCCTTAATTGTAGCAAAATTTACTATTTTTTGGCAGTTTTTTGGGTCCTGAACTTACGGAGCCGTTTTGAGACCCTAAACGATGTTGTTTTTGGGAAAATCGGGGCAAATAAAATATTTTAATTGATTTTTCCATTTAAAAGTTGTAGTCCTCAGATAGATCTTTCCAACAAGGTATTGTGTGCGTCAAACGAAGATCGTATGCTAAAGTTACGACCCCGGGAAGTTGATATACCAATTTACCCAAACGGGACCCATAGTTTTGGCGGTTCATCTCATAGGGTTAGGTTTTTGGATGTTTAGGGTTTTCCATTGTTTCTAAAAAATAAATAGGCCTTTGAGCCTCATTTTAACACATTTCAAAGGCATGTAGCCGCTACAGCTCTTCGAAGAGATAAGCTACCTTCGCCCAAGTTAGTTTATTTCCATTATGTTTGTAAGCTTATTTCAATATTTGATATTAATGAAATGAAGTGTTATTTCTACTGCATCTTTGTATTTATGGTTATATATTTAATTTGTGGCATTCCTGTTTAAGTTCATATCAGTGGTATCAGAGCCATCCGCTCTTTCTCATGTTTTCTTTTCATGTCCCCAACAAGGTTGGGATATAAGGAGTTAGGGTTCAAATTAGTTGAACCTTTGCAAGAACAACCTCGCAAACCCCGACGACCTCCCATGGAGGAAGAAAAGAAAGACAAGGGGGTGGGATATCCTTTCAAAATCTTGCTCGAAGAAGCCCTCAAGCGACAGAGGAATGCGATGATGGACAACTTTGCCCAGATCCTTTAGCGGCTACCCAAAGGCGACGCATCTCCTTCCAGCAACCACTCTTGAAGCGCCACACCTTTCAAGGTACAAGTTAACTTTGACATCCCCATATTTTAAGTTCAGATAGATGTGGATGTCGTAGATAAATGGTTAAATATGTTAGAAGGATATTTTTTTGTTCATGATTTTTCCAACTAGGAAAATATTACCTTTTCACTTCTCAAAGCCACCCCCCACGTTAAGGACTGGTGGGAAACTTATTGTGAGAAGGAGGAGGAAAGTACATCCTCACTATTTTCAGCCGCACCCACTTGGAATTCGTTCTGGGATGCCATCAAGGAGTAGTATTACCCCATCGAGAGTTGTGAGGATAAATACATAAAATGGACCACACTACGACAGGGAAGGGACCAAGACGTGGCGAAGTTTACCAATGTTTTTCATACCCTTCGCACGAAGTTGGGTATCAAGGATTTTGAGTGGAATTTGGTACTCAAGTACCAAGGCTGTCTAAATTACATCCATGATGAGATGGAGTTCCTGGACATCTCCTCTCTCGACACGGTGTACCAATATGCCGTCAAGATTGAGCAGAAGTTTAAACAAAAAAAGTGAGACTTTGGATCTACGAATCCAAAGCAAGGGAAAGGCGCCCCCAAACCGTAGAGCAAAGGAAAAGCCCAAGGCGGGGTGACCCAAGATAACCCTCCGAAGCCACAAGAAAATAAAGACACCACAAAGACAAAGAAGGACATGGGAAAGTGGTGTGAGTTCCATAAGAGCTCCACTCACAACACAAGTGAGTGTCAAGCCAAGCAGTAACTAGTGGCCGAGTTGAAGGCTTTCGAATCAGACGCATGTTCCAACTCTGAGTCAGAACCTAACAAGTGGAATGGCAAAGGGAAGTAGATCATTGACGCAACCCAGTGCCAGCGTGGCCACCACCGAGATCTAGAAGATTTAGCCTGAAGATCCAAAGGAGGGGGAACATGTAACAACCCTGGTGAAAATTCCATGTAAAAAATATATAAGGCCATGGTCAATGGGACACATATTCCAAGCTTAATGGTGGGGGAAACATCCTAATGGGCGTTGATTCGGTTTATTATGGCTAAGGAAATTGGCAAAGGCTTTGGAAAGGCATGAGGCATTTATTGGCATTTTTTTTATGAAAATAATGGAAATTAGGACAAAAGGAAGGTGAAAGGTCACGAGTTTCATGTGAGGAGGAAAATGAAGGAAAATAATGGAAAATGAATAAAATAGAGGCCTCATTAATAAAAAGGCTTATGAGGATCAGTGGACAAGACTTGATCAGTTCAGTTTTGGAGCTCTCTCATTATTCTCTCTCTCTCTCATACTCTTGGAGACTTAGAGTTTTCTTGGAGCACTCTTGGAGGGTGTGGCATACTTGGATTTTTGGAGCAAGAAGGCAAAGGAAGAGCAGGAAAGCGCAAGAGGGCATCGGGATCAACAACTACATCATATTTGCTTGCAGGTATCGAGTTGCATGTATGTTTCCTTCACTAGTTTTGGCATGCATGGCATATGCATGTGGATTTTTGGTTGTGACCTGTCATTGGCATGGAGGATGGCCGGGATTGACAGTGGATTGCCTAACCTTGCCATTTCCTAGATAGACATGGTGATTTTGGGTTTAATTTCATTGTTTTGTTTAGGTTGGTTCTCATGTTTACTTAGCTTGGGTTGAGTTATTAGTCCTGGAAGCCCTGATTGGACAAATGCTCTGGAAGCCCTGTAACAACTTGGGTTGAGTTACTAGTCCTGGAAGCCTTGGTTGGAAAAACGCTATGGAAGTCCTTGGTGGGTTGACTTATTAGTCCTGGAAGCCTTGGTTGGACAAATGCTCTGGAAGCCTTGAATAAGCTGTGGGTTGAGTTACTAGTCCTAGAAGCCTTGGTTGGAAAAATGCTCTAGAAGCCTTGGAAGGCTTGGATGGAGACCAATCTGATGATGGTTTTGTGATGTCTGACCATGAGGTGGAATCAATATTTGATGGGTTGAGGTGGATGGCCTCTGGAAGCCCTGGATGAGTTTTGATTGATGTGTTCTATGAGATCTCACATTCATGCTTGGAATATGGCACGGGGGTGAATGGTTGAAGAGATATTTGGCTCAACCATTCTATGGTCGGGTGGAACGTGGAAGTCCCATCCTAGGTTTGGATTTTGCATCATTAGTGAAAGGTTATTTCTCCTTGTATTTCTATGAGCATTTTGATGGATTATATGTGGTATACATGGATGTACATTCATGATTATTTCTGCTGCGATTATGTTGGTTATGTATGTGTTTTATGACAACAACCACGTATGGATTTCATCATGTTTTTACTTGTAATTGAATGATCAATTTATCTATGATCTAATGGATTAAATGGAAGCTAATGTGATAAGGAGACAATTCTTCATAGTGAATCTCAGATAAGTATGAGACCCCTATGTTCATATATGTTATTTACACCTGTAGGTTGAATATTTACTAAGTGTTTGACAAAATTCCTGTCATGGCTAGTAGGGGTCTAGTCAAGGCCTTGAACAAGTATTTGCTTTAGTAATGCCATTTCCATGTTATTTTACTGATATGAAGAGATGGTTCAATTTTGGGCAGTGACCTGGGCTTTGGGCTTGAAAAAGTGGCTCAAATCCCGAAGTCGTTGATATAGCACTAACAATTTTGGTCTTTGGTCACTGGCAGGCAAGTCTGTGACAGTGACTTTGGGTTGTTGGTCACACTCATGTCTATATCATGGGAGAGACTGAGCCTAAAATTGTCCAAAATATCAGTGGAACCCTAAGGCAAGCTGTCTAAAGTATTGGATTGGTTCCTGAGGGTCCTGTAGCTGATAATTAATATATGTATGTTGTGTTTTCGTTAGTTCCACTTCCTTAATGTGACTTAGGAGGTCAAATCATATCATAGTGGCCTCTCGTAGCATGTTTACCCCAGCTGGTCAGTTGTGTGGGTAGATGTGGGAGGATGGTGTTACAAAATGCCTCTTCCACTCACAGATGTGGGTGAAGTGTTCTCTGCTGCAGTTCATTATCGACAACGAGAGCCAAATGAACCTCATTTCAGCAGAGGTGATGAAGCGGTTGGGCCTATTGACTACAACACATTTGTAGTCGTACACCATCGAGTGGCTTCACCAAGGACGAGATCTCCACATCAGCCAATAATGCCTCCTTCCCTACAACATCAAGCCCTTCATGGATGAGGTACTGTGTGATGTTGCTCCTCTTGAAGTTTGTGATGTATTATTAGGAAAACCATACTTGTGGAAGCGACATGTTGTATATGAGTCTAGACCTCGCTTTGTTATTATTTCTTTGGGTAATAAGTTATACAAGATACCAGAGGTAGCCTCACCTACCACCATCTCTTTGATCTCTGCTAAGCAATGCAGTAAGATCATCTCCCAGGATGGGAAATTTGTTTTCTTTCTGATTCGCTCTCAAAGTAAGGGGAAGATCATAGCCACATCCATGGCCCCTGGGAAGGGTTCCTCCATGCAGCAGAAGCAGGTGGATACGGTCATGGAAGAATACAGGGACATCTTCTCCTCACCCACAGGGGTACCCTTGCACTGTCAGGTTAAGTATTCGATCAATCTGACTCTCAGAGCAACTCTACCCAACGGGCTGAATATATCATCTCTCCATTATGGAAAATGAAGAGATCAAGCGACAAATCTAGGAGTTGTTGCAAAAAGGGCACATCCGACCAAGTTCCTCGCCTTGTTGGAGCCCGCTTGTACTTGTATAAAAGAAGGATGGGACCTGGAGGCTCTGCATTGATTATCGGGCACTAAACAAAATCACTGTCAGGAACAGGTATCCAATCTCACATATTAATGACCTCCTGGACCAACTCAAGGAGGCCAAGTATTTCAACAAGATCGATCTAAAGTCTAGTTATCACTAGGTTCCAATAGAGCCCATAGATGTATGGAAGACCGCCTTCAAATCCAAGGAAGGCATTTTGAATGGTTGATTACGCCCTTCGAGTTGAAAATTTCCCCTGCTACTTTAATGAGGCTAATAGATGATATATTGCAGCCCTTCACCAACTCATTCGTGGTTGTTTATCTGGACGACATTCCCATCTTCAACAAGAGTTGGGAAGAACACTTGCAACACATTCGACAGGTCCTTTAAACCCGTAAGCATCACAAATGGTGTGCCAACATGGAGAAATGAACCTTTGGCATGAGCCAGGTCCAATATATGGGTTACTTCATAAATGAGTGTGACGTGCATGTGGATCTGAGTAAGATCCAAGTCATTCGGGATTGGCCAACCCCAAACACTTTAATAGAGCTTCGCAATTTTTTGGGCCTTGGAAATTTTTATCGGAGGTTTGTGTTGTGATTCTCCCATATCACTTGGCTTTTGAGTCAGATTACTAAGGTTGAGGTGAAAGAAAATTTTTCCTAGTCCGAGTCCTAACAGCAGGCATTCGTTGAGTTGAACCACCACCTCTGATCTGCATCAGTACTCACACTACCATAACTACAACAACCATTTGAAATTGAGATAGACGCATACGAATATGCTATTGGTGCAGTGCTCACCAACACGGGCATCTATTGGCCTATCATAGTGAGACACTTTCCGATACAAATCAGAAGTAACCCACCTATGATAAAGAGATGTATTCCACAATATAGGCTTGCTAACAATGGAAGTATTACATTATGGGGAATGAGACGGTCATCCACACCAACCATCGACCTCTTTAGTTTATACAGACATAAGGGTAAGTTGCGGAATGATCGACATCAGAAGTGGTCTACATATCTGCAACAATTCCACTTGAACATTAAATACAAAAAGGGTAGCACCAATCATGTTGCAGACTACCTTGGCCAGCCCCCAATTGTAGCACTGACCACTTTTCTCCACTCTTGTGGCCACGAGACCTCTGGATGACCACAAATATACAAAAATGATCCAAAGTTCACCTCCACATACCAGCTGATAGTAGATGGAAAGAAAGTTCTTGATTTACCTCCAGGGCGCATTATTATGCTACTTTGGTCACCTTTGTGTTCCTTCAAGTGAGCGTGACAAGCTGATTTGGGAGGCGCACTACAGTCGGGTCATAGGACACTTTCGTGTGGAGAAAACTGTGGTTGTACTACAAAAGTACTTTTATTGACCAAAACTCCAACTGGATGTTGGAAAATATATCAGATCCTACACTGCTCATGCCATCACTAAGCCAACCATCAAGAAACAAGGCCTGTACATTCCTTTGGCTAATCCCAACCAGCAGTGGGAATCCATCTCCATAGACTATATGTCTGGCCTCCCTTCTACCAAGCATTGTAATGACTGTGTATTTTTGGTCATGGATAGATTTTATAAGATGACTATATTGGCAGTCTGCAAGAAGAGTATCACAACAGAGGACACTGCCAAACTCTTCTTTGAACGAGTGTGGGTACATTTTGGGATCTCACATACCATTATATTGGATTTGGATAAGAGGTTCCTGAGCACATTCTAGTCAAGCATCTAGACACTATTGGACACCAAGATCACCAAATCGGCTACTTCCATCCCCAGACTGATGGCCAGACGAAGGTTGTCAATAGGATGATAGTGCACATACTTCGCATGTACAACTCCAAGCATCCATGAAACTGGGATGAGACTCTTCCCTATGTGCAACAAATTATAATAGAGCTCTCCATAGCTCGAATGGTCGCAATCCCTTTCAAGTGGGTCTAGGATTTAAACCATTGTGTCTGATTGATGTTGTCGTGTCTCATGCGATTACACAGACATAATCCACACATGTATTGTCTAAGGCTGATAAAGCGACCAAATTTATTGAACGCATCCAACACATCCACCAACAGGTTCACGACATCTTGGAGAAGTCAAATTCTGAGTACAATAAACAACATGATCAACATCAGTTGCCACACAAATTTCAGGTGGGCAACAAAGTTTGGTTGCATTTGGAGAAAGAACGCCTTACTAGAGCCCATCGGAAGCTCAGACCATTCTAATATTATCCTTACACCATTACTAAGGTTGTGGGAGACAATGCTTTTGAGCTCAACATTCCCCCATTCCTTGGACTACACCCAGTGTTCAATGTGGACTGCCTTAGACCATACTTCCCACCATTACTGGACACATCAGACATTGCAGAACAACTCACACCAACATAGTTAAACCCAGATTGTATGAAACATGCCACAACTGATCGGATTATGGACACAGAGATAAATAAAACTCGCTAGCAGAAGATCCAACTATATCAGGTTGTTAAAGATGGCAAATTCCTGCACAAAGGCAAGTGGCTCACCACGGACTAAGTTCAGCAGAAGTTTCCCCATCTCATGGAGGCACTCAATACAATGGGGACCATTGCTTCCTGGGGGGGGGGACTGATCCAAGTGGATGTTAGTGGCCACCCACTTATTCCACTTGGACCCCCACCACTTTCTCTTTCAGTTTCCTTATGTTGCCTTGTTGGGGCCTGACCCAGGTTCGGAGTTAATTAGCCAAGAAAATCCCTGCACTACTGGCCCTTTCGGCAACAGTCTATGGAGCGTGGACTGAGGTCTCACTCGAAGTAGTATGGGGGGGTGCTAGAACTAGGTTTCCACACCCTTGAGATGTCTGAGGGTTTGATTCGGTCCAACTGTTAGTCCCTTCGTGCAGGTTACTTCGCGCCCTTCCTTGCCCTGATATAGTTGCCTTCGTGCAGCCCTGCCAGGGGCTGAGGGGCTTCCGCGCTGCTAGAGAAGTGCTTTGCGCTATTCCCCTAAGTCGCACCTGAGATCTTACTTATCTTCCTATACCAGTTAGTTATCTTCGCGTAAATAGAAGCCTTGTGTTATATTTATTTATACAACACACTCATATAAGTTTGGCAGCAAACAGATAGTACAATTGCAATTTATACCCAATAATACATTAAACAAGAAAAGATACACAGAAATATGGTAAACTTCTCTTTATTAATTCTTCCAACGGTTACAGACTCGACCTACCCTGTGCACTCAACTGCAGGGGTCTGCGCACTCAGCTGTGGACTATTAGGTCTCTGCGCACTCAGTTGCAGAGCCTTCTCCTTCCCTACGACCCAAAGGCACACTTACACTTCGACTCAATCTCTTAGACTTATCATGCTTCTATTCTTCTCGCTATATCTTCTCTTCTACACTTATAGCCTCGCTCTATTTATACAATCCCATGGTCCGTGAACCATGGGTAGGTCTATCAAGCTGACATTACATTGCAAAAACGAGGGCAAACAACCCTGTGACTCTATTATGACTTCACGCTCCGCGCCCACAATTTTCGGAGCTTTTACAAAGGATTTGGTCAAAAATTGGGCTTTAAGCCCCAAAACATGCCTTTTGGGGATTCCATGCCCAACAGGCCCCCAACACAAACATCCTGACTCGCCCTCGAGTCACTTTGTTGGCACAGAGATCTTCGCGTGGAGTCCCTCCAACTCTGCTCGAACTGCTGCAAGGTTAGCAACGCACTGAGCGGCTGCCTGCTGGATCTCCAGTACGCGTTGTTCCGAGACCGCATTGTCGGAACTGCTTCCCTGCATATGTGCCTATGTCCCCTGCATTTGTGCGAGATTGCATTCAATTGCTGCTTTGATGGTGATGGCCTCATCGATCCAAGGCTGAACGCGCGCCTTCAGGACTGCTTTTTTGTGTCGTGCCACGTCCACTTGTTCTTTCAGCGCTTTGGCATGTTGCATCCGCGCAAGCCTCTTAGTGAGGGCCACCGTCTGCGCAGTTCCTTTGATGCTTTCATCTGTTGTTGGAGTTCATGCGCTTCTATCTCTAAGCGCTGAATGTTGGGGTCCTCCTGCAGGTTCGTGAGGACCTCAAATGACTCCTCCAACATTCTAGTGTAGTCCCTCACTACACTGCCGATCTCGTCCAGTCCCACTGTAATAGCGCTGTCGCGCTGTTCTCTTACTTCCAGAGGGGTGGGCAGCTGTGCCTTCAACTGCAGCTCGGCGATTTGAAGGTTCAGCTCCAGCCGAACCTTATTCATTTCTTCTCGTGCCTTGTAGACCCCTGCGGCTAGCTTGTGGATGCGCGCCTCTGCTGGTGCATCTACTGGGATGGCCAACTCAGGGACGTTTTGACAAGCTTCATCCAGTACCTGTACCAGCTACCGATTCTACGAC
This sequence comes from Pinus tabuliformis, assembly GCA_031772625.1. Classification (NCBI taxonomy): domain Eukaryota; kingdom Viridiplantae; phylum Streptophyta; class Pinopsida; order Pinales; family Pinaceae; genus Pinus; species Pinus tabuliformis. Next base: position 763,382,077 of record CM062805.1, read on the forward strand.
ACCACTTCGTCACGCTACAAGCTCAAATGCTCCATGTTTATTTTTTGCTCGCTTAGTACTTGCAGTGCGCGACTCTCCCTAGCCCGCAGTTCTGCAGTAACCCCATCTTGCAGAACGTATAATGTCTCACGCGGGAGTGCATCCATGTTGATCCCGATACCCTTTAGTCCGCTCAGCGTAGGCCTGTCGACCTCATTTGTTGTCACTAGTTCCCCTTTCGGCAACACTATTGTATTTGTCGTCCACGGGCGCATCATCTGCTCTGCTGCAGTTGTCCCTACTGCGAGGCTGGTCGAAAGGGTACCAGCCTGAGGAGTGCACACCTACAACTCCTGCAGCTGTTCTCTGAGGGCCCCCAACACAATCTGGTTCTCCTGCACAAAATTCTAGAGGGCCTCAGAGGTGATATCACACACTGTCTCCCCGATGTCGTGCAGATCACCCTCGGTAAGGGCGATTGGGTCAATAGACAACTTTGATAGCTTGACCTTCTTGCGCGGCCCCGTCCACTTGGTCGGGAACTGGTACTTTAACTGTGTTGATAAGGTTTGTGGGTCTGCGCCCCCCTCCTCTTCCTCTGCTCCCTGCCCATGCGAAGGCGACTTTTGGCCCTTGCGTGCCTTCTCGAATGGCTCCTGCGCTGCTGCTACTGCTATGGCCTTTTTCTGTTCCGCTGTTGTCTGTGTAGCATCCACACCTCCTACACTTCTGTTGCCGCTGCCTCCTTCCTTCTCTTCAATTTGGCCTCCTCTTTCTTCCTCTGCGCTGCAGACTTCTCCATTGCCGCGATGTCTGGAGCGCGCCACTCCTATGATCATGTCTCCGGTACGTCAAGGATTACGTCGTATGTGGCTATAAAGGGTAGCTCTCTCCATTGCTTGGCCTAGACCTTGCACGCTCTGATGTATATGCTTTTGAGCTCTGCTTTAAACTCTGCAAAACTTTGCAGGCTGTTGTAGACAGTGGGTGATAACTGCGGGTTGTGGTAATCCCCATTCTGAGGTTCATTTCCATGAACACCCAGAATATCTTGTTTTCGCAGATCCAGTTTGCGTCCTCATGGCCTAGAGCGAAGCATATTTCATGGCCTCCGGTAGATCCATGTCAATTGTGGGGAACTGACTGTCCTCCGGCAATTCCCCTGCCACGAGCACTATGGACAACAGAAGCCATACATAGTGGAACATTTTGCCTGTTCCTAAGCCTCGCGGCATTTCTCCAAGAATTCCTTGCAGAGGAGCTCAGACCAGTTAAACTGGACCCCCTTCGCGCACTGCTCAGCAAGTGCTACCACCGGCGCGGGTACCTCGTCCGCGCAACACTTGCGCATAACCTTACCCGTAGGTATCTGGGTCGCCACCTTAACTGCTTTTTGGTTGATGCGGGATATGGCATAACCCCTTTTCTTCTTCTCCAGTTTATATTTCTTCTTCATGCCCTCCGCGATGACCAAGTCACTGCTTTTCCCCTCCGAGATAACTGCGGGGTCCTCTCCTTTGCATGGAAGCCAGGTAATGCGGTGAATCAAGTGGTCTGTGATGGGGATGGGCTCCTCCAGCCACAAGAACCCACCATGCACCAGGTAGAGCAACTGCATGATGACGAAAATTGTTATTGGGGCGTGGTGGAAATGTGGCACCCAAAGCAGGTTTAGTAGCCCTACCTTTTCCACTCCGCGCAACCACTTTCACGGCTCTAATTCGGTAACCCCCACCGCGATGTTCTGCTTAGGCTTCATGAGCTACGCGGTCTCTAGGTGAGGGAAATTCTCGTGGTCAGCGAGATCCCAATCTTCAAATTTTAAGCTAGGCACCCGTCCCAGGTGCGTGCCCTAAAAAATGATGTCGTCTGGGAGGAGCAGTGTTTGGAGAGAGCTCTTTCTCTTGTCAAGATCCTTGGGCACTTTAGCCTTCCCCTTCCGTGGGGGGATATAGGCTGGCAACTTTGTTGGAGGGTGTGTAGGCCCAGTTTCCTCCTCCATGCCTTCATCCCCGTCTTCTTCAATGATAAGGTCCTCCAGGTCTTCCTCCTCCTTGTCGCTTTCTATGTTGACAACTTTCCCTTTCTTCGCCATTGTTACCCTGGTGCGCAACAGGTTTCGCGGGGACACACGTACGGGAATCATTGCCTGTTTATCTTTCTTTGGTCTTGCCGTGTGTGGTGATTTAGGGATTTTGTTATGAAACCAGCTCACAAAAATATAGAAAAGATAGATCAACGCCTTAGAAATAAGCCTCTTCGAGGGGGAAACCTCCTTTACATTACACAAATGAACAATTCTTGGATGATACAAATGACAAGACCTCCTTTCTATATATAGGAGTCTAAGGGGTCATAATATAATCAGAGCCGACATAACAATAATAATGTAAGGGCACAATAATAATAATATTGGGCTTCTATGGGGCACAATAATAACAATATGGGGACTACATGGGTACAACAATATAATAAGGGGGTTATACTAATAACAATAAGGGGTTACACTAGTAGTATAGGGGCCTAACATGCCCCTCTCCTTCAAAAAGTGTTGTCCTCAACGCTTGAGTAGTTCTTTATGCTTTTGTATAAAATTCTTGTCCTCCCATGTGGAATCTTCAGCGGGTAAGTTCTTCCACTTGATGAGATACTCTGAAATTGATCGATTTCGTAGTTGCCGGGTTCTTGTTTCTGTGGCCATATTGTTTGAATTGGGATATTCTACAACTTTTGAATGAGTGGCTACACTTCTTTGTCCTTCTTCCATTCATCCCTTGCTTCATTTATCCAATCTGGTTGGAAAATAGAAATAACACAAAACAAAGCTTCCACATCCTCATCCTTTCTTGAGAGTGCATCTGGAACAAAAATTTTCTTCCCTTTTCTGTAGATGATGTCAAAGTCATAACCCAACATATTTATGACCCATTTTTTCTGTTCTTCTAAAGATAATATTTGTTCTAAAAAGTATTTAAGACTATCATGATCCATTTTTACCTTGAAGTGTCTTCCCATTGGATAAGGTCGCCATTTCTTAAGTGCATGTAGTATTGCCAACATTTCCTTCTCATAAATAGCTTGCTTGAGATGTAGCCGTAAAAATACCCAATCACCTACATCAATTTTTTTTTCACTGCGATGTTGATCTACCTGTTGTTTCATTCGATTCTGCACCAAAGTGGCATTATCCTTTAAAAGTTGGAGAACTTGTTGTTGATGCTCGATGTGATCTTTCACTACTTGAACCTTTTTCTTCTTGATATGTCCTTCTATCTTGAGAGTTTGAGGAGTGGTAATTTCTTCCAATTCTTTACAAGATATGGTTGGATTCATTTCTTGATGCTCGATGTGATCTTTCACTTCTTGAACATTTTTCTTCTTGATATATCCTTCTATCTTGATAGTTTGAGGAGTGGTAATTCCGGCCAATGCATTACAAGATATGGTTGGATTCATTTCTTCTTTCTCGATGTGATCTTTCACTTCTTGAACCTTTTTCTTCTTGATATGTCCTTCTATCTTGAGAGTTTGAGTGGTAATTCTTGCCAATGCTTTACAAGATATGGTCAGATTCATTTCTTCTTTCTCTGGGGTTGGGTCCTGGCGTATATCCTCTTCTTTTGATGTTTCTTGATCCTTTTCTTCCTCCTCTTCATACTCTATGTAAAATAATTTCTTCTCAGCACACTTATGACCTTTAGTGCATTTGCTATCACAATTGTAACAAAGCCCTTTTTCTCTTTTTTTCTTCCAATTGTTGTGGTGTAAACCTTGTAGGTTGTGGAAGGCTAGGAGAAGAAACACTTCCATAATTATAGTCATGAGTGGTGGGATTCCTTGTTTCCATAATTTCGCTTTCAATTTTTCTTGCCCACTTGAATGCCTTCTCCAATGAATTAGGTTCCCAAAGACGAATCTCATGTTGAATGTTATCTTTTAAAGTACCTATGAAGACATCAATCCTTTGCTTCTCTGGAATATCATTTACTCTTATATTCAATTTTTTAAAGTCCTCAATGTGCTTTTCCATTGAACACTTTTGTTTGAGATTTATCAATTGGCTAAAGAAGGTGTTTCTCTTTGTATCCTCATAATGTGCTATCATTTCCTCCGTGAAAATTGACCACATAACAAGTGGTTTACGAGAACAAAGCCCTTTATACCATAAAATTGACCCGGCTCTAAATATGAAGATGCAATACGTACTTTTTGTAACAGTTGCACCTCATGTAGATCAAAATATTGCTCCATCTGTCGTATCCAATTTACCGGATCCTTGCCATCAAACTTCCTCATATCTCCTTTTCTTGATTTTAGGAGCTTGATCTTGAAACAACTATAAATATGTTATTTTAGCTCTTCTAGTTCTGAAATTACGATCTGAAGTATCCCTCTATGTTCTCTTTCCAATACCACCAGTTTGATCAAAATTGGATTCTTCAAGAAAGAGTTATCTACAATCTCCCAAGATGACCTGTGTTGAGCCTCAAACCTGCATCTTCCTATACACCCTCTCAGCCTTCTTTTTCCCACTTACTTCATCCATCAAGCTGTTAAATCATTGCATTATAGTCTAAAAAGAGCTTCTGACATGGTTTTCTAACTATGCTTATGACTGTTGTTGGTTTAGATTTTTGTTCAGGCAGCTGCGGAAACTTGTCAGTTTCCGCAGCCAGCACAGGTTTCCACAGCCAGCACAGGATTCCGCAGCTATTTTGTTAAAAGCTATGCTACATGTGTGCTATGAAGAAACGAGCCACATGGGCAAGCTACAGGTGATGGGTACATGGAACGTGTCCCTTCAAATCTGCCAAATCATCCATAGAAGGTCGTGGTCAACAAGGGTCAAAGGCAAAGCCAACCAAGGAATTTAGCGGTGGCACGTCTCTATTTGAAGCACGTGAAAGTTTACGTGGCCCAGTTCTCAGCCCACGGAGACATCGACACACCTGGAGATCATCCCCGTAACCCGAATCCAACAACTACCACTCCGAAGATTTAATAGGCATGATGACAGTTACGCTAGATCTCGGCTGAGGAGATCTACGTGTCTTTGGCAACGCAGTTGATAGCATAGGATTCAGTTAGTCAGTTTCAGCACTTTTTCATTATAAATAACGCGTTGATGAACGCTGTAAAGAAGCTTTTTGGAATGTAATTTTTGAACTGTTTTCTATTATCACCCCACTGTACTCTGTTTTATATATGTTGCTGCTGCTTTAATACATGAGAAGACTACTTTCTTAAGCTCGTTCTTGTGACTGTTCGTTGACTGGCTGAGGTGGCAGAGGGCCCCTGCGCACTAAAGCCCTGTATAGTTGTCATTTAATTTTATTATGTTTCTGTCTTTATAATTACTAGCTTGTATATAACATGTTGTTTTGATGTTTTTAATTCACTGCTGTTTATATTTTCACTTTTGTTTTCTTATAGCTGTCAGCTGATCAACGTTTTTCTGCAGGTTTTCTTAGGCAGCCCGGGCAAATTTTCATCTTTTTGATAACTATTGACATATGAGATCATCTTGTCCTTCCTGCTAATTTCCATTTTCTGAAGTTTAATTCCAGCACTTTCCTTTTTCAAGTTGTGATTTGCTTATTTCTTTTTTTGCTACTTAGACATCATACTACTCAATTGTTTATGGTTTCTTTCTATAGTCAAGTGACTCTATTAGTAAGGAATCAGAATATTACTTATTGTAGTGTGATTTAGTTATCATACTGCTTAAACTTGTTCATGATTGCTTCCCACAAGGTAGATTGAGCTGAAGGGTAAAGGATCTGAAGAGTTGAAGTAGTGTGATTAGTTTCCTTTATGCAATTTAATTTCTTGCTACTTAGTTATCATATTTCTTAGACTTATTCATGATTGCTTCCCATAAGGTAGATTGAGCTGAAGGGTAAAGGATTAGAAGAGTTGAAGTAGTGTGATTAGTTTCCTTTATGCAATTTAATTTCTTGCCATTTAGATATCATATTACTTGACTTGTTCATGATTGCTTCCCACAAGGTAGATTGAGCTGAAGGGTAAAGGATATGAAGAGTTGAAGTAGTGTGAATTAGCTGCTTTGCTTTTAATTTGAGTTGCTTTAAGTTCAATTTTTACTTTCTTTTCATTCAGCAGCAAGGATATTGGGCCATTGTCATTAGTTCACTGTTTGATACATTTACTTCCTCTTAAGAATTGATTTCATTACAGTTGTTTTAAAGCTTTCTCTTTGATCACTTTTAAGTTTGGGGAAATCACTGTAGAAATCACCATCACCATCCACACTTAACTTTCATTTTCGCCATCACACATTAGGAAAATATAAATCCAAAAACAAACTAGAAAACTCAAAAACGACAAAAGACTAAGGAAATGGTTATCTAGTACATATAGTACACTTCACTTCGTCAGTTTACGAATCCCGGATTGACATTTTAAATAGCAATTTAGAATACACTAAATTGACCAAACAACCTGATTATATACCTTTTCATAAGAGCGAACTTGTATGAAGTGCCACGTGTCACTGTTTTGACCTTTGGATCTGAAAAATATACAAAATAAAATACAATCCGTCCTCTTTTTGTAACTTCTTATGAAATTTCAATCTGATGCTCAGAGAGATAGTTATGACAATTTTCCCAAGGTGACCTGTTTGGAATGTAATTTGGGGGTCTGTAAAAACCCTAACTTCCTCAGACTATATCTTTGAAACTGTAGTGAGACAGGATCTAAAATTTGGAACCAAGGTTCAGACCAATTTTGTCTCAAATGGGTTTTTGTTTTAGCTTCTGAAACTTCGTAGCGAAAGAGTTATAGCGAAAATCCCACGATGACCTGTTTTAGTTGAAATTCTGGAGCTTGCAAAAACCCTAACTTCCTCAGATCATATCTCTAAAAATATAGCGAGACAAGCTCTGAAATTTGGACCCGAGGTTTAGCGTGAGTCTGTCTCAAATGGGTTTTTTTTTTCGCTTTTGAAACGTCGTAGAAAGAAAGTTATAGCGACAATTCAACGATGACCTATTTGGAGCAGCAAAACCCTACAATCCAAAGCTCTGATACCAAATGTTATGAAACCAGCTCACAAAAAGATAGAAAAGATAGATCAACACCTTAGAAATAAGCCTCTTCGAGGGGGAAACCTCCTTTACATTACACAAATGAACAATTCTTGGATGATACAAATGACAAGACCTCCTTTTTATTTATAGGAGTATAAGGGGTCATAATATAATCAGAGCTGACATAACAATAATAATGTAAGGGCACAATAATAATAATAGTGGGCTTCTATGGGGCACAATAATAACAATACGGGGACTACATGGGTACAAAAATATAATAAGGGGGTTGTACTAATAACAGTAAGGGGTTACACTAGTAGTATAGGGGCCTAACAGATTTCTGCCACAATCCCGGCACCTTCAGGGGCATCCCCTAGAGTCAGGGCCTACGCGGCCTCTTCGGTGGTCATCTCTGTAATTTTCATAACTTCCTAAGATACTGCCATTGTGTCTGACCAGAAATATATCACTCGCATACTTAGGGGCTCAATCAACGTTCTACACAGGTCAAACAGGGCTCTGCTCAAGCTACGCGGGGTATACAACTACTCAATTTGCAAATGACCAAGTGTTGTTTGCTGGGCAACCCTTTGTAATTTATAGTGCCTTTTGAATTTGAATTTGACCATTCCCCCCAAATCCAGTTCATTACTTATCTCTTGGCGGCAGATTTTCCCAAATCTTGCCCATAAATCATGTCTTAAATGCCTACCGCTCGCTCCATTTGGTCTCGAGTCGAGCATCATATCATGAATAGTGACTTCAACGGTCACTTTCTGGCCAATCCACACGGCAGCATAGCCCCCATTGTGCGGTGCCAGACCTTGTGACTCTTTTCTTCTGCACGCAGCTCCAACATCACGCAGCTCCTGGGTAGAGTAGTTTATAGTCCCTCACCTCCTTTCAACTGCCAGGGGCGCTAAGACTGTACTTCCCACGGCTAGTCAGGTGGCTGTGCCACCTGTATAGGGTTTCATCCGGTCATCCATCACTCTTCCTGGAAAATACCCACCTTTTATTGTTACTGGCGACGTCTCGCACTTTATCATCTGCAGCGCGCCATCATAGTTGATTTGTTCAGTAATATGCGGTCGAAGCCAAGGCATCAGACTGAGCAATTCACGACGATAATCCCTGTATGCACCCTGGTCTTCTTATCGAAAAAATATTCCTTTATTTCGTCCTCCAGCTTCTTGACATCCACTTCTACCAGAGCGCTTTTCTTCCTTAATCACACCCTTTCTTTCTCAAGTTCTTGGAGCCTAAAATTTCCCTATTGGATTTCTTCCTTAGGTCCCAAGCGTTCTGCTTCATTCGGTTGTGCGATCCCTTCTTCCAAGGTTCCGCGAACTGTTGTATCTACCGGTGCTTCCATGCGCAAACTAGGTATTTTATGTTCCATGGGGATTACAGTGTTCGTGCCATACTCCAACCTTGGAGGTGCCTGCGTCGTCAGTTTCTTGCATGTGATCCTATAAGCCCATAGAACCTTTGGTACGTGTAGGTCCCAGTTAGTCTGCTTCACATTGTGGACCTTATTCAGCACTTCGCATACTTCGTTAAAGGCTTCTGCATGGATAAACTTTTGCGCACTTGGTGTTTCCATACTCCGTGGTTCCAACCAGAGGGGTTGTTCGCGCCATGGCCTCGCCCGCACCTACTTACTGACTGTGTCTCCTAATGCAAATACTGTGTGCATCCACGCATGTTTCGTACCATATTCCTGTATCCATCTGGATAGGTAGGCGCGTGGACCGTTTCGTCCGACAATCTTGTCTGTTAATCGCATCTGAGGCTTCCCAAACCGCATGCGCATCATCGTCAAAACTTCTTTGGTGCGTACCCCACCACGTCGCGGGTGTAGCGCGTAATACCCATTTCAAAGCTTCGAAATGTTGCTGTTTCGGCACCTCACTTTCAATTTTGTTCAGGAAGTCATCCACCTCACTTAACCCATCATACGTAGGCAGATACCTTACCTCCATCGATACACATCGTAATGATCTCGTCATCATGTTACAGTTCAGTGTGGTTACCTCGTGTAACCGGTTCTGCCATCGTTCTATCTCTTCGTCAGAATCCGATGTGCAGGAGCTTTCATGCTCCCATGAGATTCATCCATCCGCGGTTGGATTCACCCAGTCTTGTTCTCGCGCAGTTATCTTGTAGATGCAATCCAAATCGTCGTCGCTGTCGTAGTCGTGCACTGGCTCTGTGTAGCGTGATCCTTTTGCAGGGTCCAAAAGTATAACTACGTGCAAAGACTTCTTCTCAAAAATCATTTTGTGCTTCTTTAGATTCATCACCCCATTCATGTTAGTGGCCCAATATATTCCTAATAGCGTGGGGTAGGGATTGCTGCCATCAACAATATCTATTACTTCGAAATCTGCTAATGCGCTTGCTCCTTCGATATCTACCGTGATTCCCTGCAATCTCCCCATAGGTAGGATCTTTTTCTGGTTCACCATTCGCAATTTGATAGGAGACCATTGCAGTGTAGGTATTCCCATGTGCTCCCATGTCTGCTTCGGCAGGACATTCACGTTCGATCCTAGATCCAGAATCACTTGGTCCATCTCATATTCTCCAATTTGCGTAGTCAATCTCATCTCCCTTCCCGTTTGCATCGTGTGCTTTCCGAGCTTCCGGACTACACACGGTTCTCCTGGCGCAGTCCCAACGCATCTATTTATGAGTTCCTGTAGCCCCTTTACAGCCTTGCTGTCGCGCAACAGCTTCATGCATGTTTCTAGGAATGTTGTGAGCATCGATGGGTCCATTTCCGGCTCCAGTCTGTCTTTACTTCCTAAAGTGGAGGCATCAACGAAGCTCTTCTTGGCTTCCATGAAGGTTTCCTTAGCACGCTCCAAATCAAACTCTGGTTCCTTCATTGGAGCCTTCCGAACCCAAGTACTATCTTCAGGCTGCTTGCCTTTGTCATCCCCTGTTGTAATTCCACTTCGAAGCACAATATTTACATTAGGGTCTTCCTCGCGTGGCTTAGACCTCATCATTTGTAGGTTCTGAGTCGGGGGAGGTTGGAGTGCTCCTTTATTGCGCAACCTCGCTATCAGTGTGGGATAATCCTCTGTCTCATGATTAAACAATGTACAATACAAGCATGAAGGTCGCGTTGGATTTGTATAATCACGGGCATAATGTCCTGGCCCTCCATAATTGTAACATATCAGCTGTCCGCGACCTCTTCTTGGTCCTCCTCCACCTCGGCCTCGTTCGCGCCCCTGAAATCTGGTTCACGCCATCCCTGCATTCTGGTCAAGGGCCCGTGTTTTAGCCTGAACTTTGTAGGTAGGAGTCCGATCCATCATCAGCTCATAACTTCTACAGGTGCGCTCATCATGTCCCATTGATCGACAGAAGTTACAGAACAACTGCTGTGAATTCTGCGTGTACTTTTGTAATAAATGGCAGTTATTTGTAGCATTCTTTCCTCTTATTTGACAAATCGCGCACCATAATGCAGGTGCCATGCTCGGTCTTGTTTATGCCTCCAGTCTTAATGGCATTGGTCCTCCTCCCGTGTGGTAATTCATGAACACCGGGCAGTGGTCCTTGTCATGTACCTGACCCTTGCACTTTACGCACCATACCTCATCGCGCACTTCTGGGCGAGCTGTCCTGTCTTGTTTTAAACTTTGCACCTTAAGGCACAAGTTTTTCAACTGGGCGTGAATCTGCTGAACTCCCAGGTTGGGATCCTATATCAGAGTCTCGTCAATCTCATTGTGACCTCCAAGGCCTCGGCCTGAGTTGTTAGCCTATGTTGTGGCAGCGTGTTCCTTAGATGCAGCGTTAACGATGCTACAAACAATTCGTGGTGTTGTCCATCCGTCAACGTCATGTTAGCTTTGTGAATTGTGCACTTCAGTCTCTGTTCCAATTGCCAAGGGGTCTCACTTGGTAGCATTGTGATTTCCTTGAACCCAATGATAGACTGCGCCTTTGACTTCGGCCTACTAAATTCTTTATTTAGCGCAGTTTGAATATCTACAATCCCCGCATTCGGATTGTCGTTAGAATGCTTAATGTACCAGGTCAACACGCGATCCTGTACAGTGCTGACCAACGTTGCTTTCTTTATATTATCATCCATTACTCCCTGTGCTTCCCATAGAGCTTTTATCATGAACCAAAACTGGTCCGGATCTTCATTGCCTACTCCCTTGAACACTGGCAACTTTATCACGCTCGCCATATTGATTCGCGGTGGTGGCGGAGGTGGTATGGACGAAGATGGTGGTGAAGACAGTGAAATAGGTGGTGGTGTGGGTGGGGGTGGTATGCGCGGAATCCTTTACCTTATCAAGTTGATCGCACTTCTCGGTGAGACCTTCGCGAGCTCTTCTTCGCCCCCTCGCAGAGGTGAAATCAAGGGGCTAGTTTCTAGTTCTGTACTACCTTCGTTTTTGTAGATTCTCCCACTTCACGTAGCCCCAAACATCAATTTATTCACATAACCCATTTTTCACACAGTAGCATTTTAATCCAAGTGTTCAAAGATTTAACGTACTTACCTCGTGGCCCTTTGAGGAAGCGGCGTTCTGCCTCGCTATAGCTGACTGAAGTATCTACCGCGAACTCGGTGATGAATCCTCCTATAATTCGATCGAGCCAGTGATCAACAGTGCACGCGATATTATCCTCCAACGCTTCTAATCTGCGCACCAATTCTGGAGTCCACACAATAGGTCTGTCGAGCTTACACCTTCCTTGGCTATTTGCTAGCTTCACGATCCACTCGTATAGCTCAGTAGGGAAAGATGCAAAGAAAATTTCATGGATCTCTATGTATAAGTAGCAGTCTAACAACTCTTCCTTTGATAGTCGCGGGTTCCTGTTCTCCTGCACCGTGAACTCGTGAATCTTCATATCCAACCAATCATCAATTCCTTTCTTTGTCGGATTCCAGTGATACGACATCAGACATCTCTATGCAGATCTCGGTCTCGACAACGAAACCATTTGTTGGCTTGTTGGGCCCTGACCCAGGTTCGGAGTTAATTAGCCAAGCAAATCCTTGTACTACTGGCCCTTTCGGCAACAGTCCGCAGAGCACGGACTGAGGTCTCACCCGAAGTAGTATGGGGGGGTGCTGGAACCAGGTTTCCACACCCTTGAGATGTGTGAGGGTTTGATTCGGTCCAACTGTTAGTCCCTTCGCGTAGGTTACTTCGCGCCCTTCCCTGCCCTGATATACTTGCCTTCACGCAGCCCTGCCAGGGGCTGAGGGGATTTCGCGCTGCTGGAGCAGTGCTTTGTGCTATTCCCCTAAGTCGCACCTAAGATCTTACTTATCTTCCTATACTAGTTAGTTATCTTCGCGTAAATATAAGCCTTGTGTTATATTTATTATACAACACACTCATATAAGTTCGCGCAACAACTAAACAGTGCAATTGCAATCTATGCCCAATAATTCATTAAATAGGAAAATATACAAAGAAATATGGTAAAATTCTCTTTATTAATTCTTCCAATGGTTACAGACTCGACCTGCCCTACGCACTCAGCTGCAAGGGTCCGCGCACTCAACTGCAGACTACTGTGCCTCTGCGCACTCAGCATTAGAGCCTTCTCCTACCCTACGACCCAAAGACACACTTACACTTCGACTCTATCTCTTAGACTTATCATGCTTCTATTCTTCTCGCTATATATTCTCTTATACACTTAGAGGCTTGCTCTATTTATACAATCCCATGGTTCACGGACCATGGTTAGGTCTATCAAGCCGACATTACATTGCAAAAACGAGGGCGGACAACCCTGTGACTCTATTATGACTTCGCGCTCCGCGCCCACAATTCGCGGAGCTTTTACAAAGGATTTAGTCAAAACTTGGGCTTTAAGCCCCAAAACATGCCTTGGGGAGATTCCATGCCCAACACCTTATTTGTAGCACAATTTACTATTTTTGGCAGTTTTTCGGGACCTGAACTGCCAGAGCCGTTTTGAGGCCCTAAACGAAATTGTTTTGGGGACAACCATCGTAAAAATTATTAATTAACTATTTTTTCGATTTGAAAGTTTTAGTCCTTGGATAGATCTTTCCAACGAGGTATTGTGCGCGTCAAACAGAGATCGTATGCCAAAGTTACGACCTCGGGAAGTTGATATACCAATTTACCCAAACAGGGCCCATAGTTTTGACACTTCATCTACTAGGGTTAGGTTTTTGATGTTTATGGTTTTCCATTATTTATCAATAATAAATAGGCCTTCAAGCCTCATTTTAAAATAGTTTAGAGGCATGTAGCCGCCACATCTCTTCTCAAAGATAAGCTACCATTGCTCGAGCTAGTTTATTTCCATTCTGTTTGTAAGCTTATCTCAATATTTGATATTAATTAAATGAAGTGTTATTTCTACTGAATCTTTGTATTTATGGTTATACCGTAATTTTTTGCATTCTTGTTTAAGTTCGGATTAGCCAATGCTAAGTACAAGCAATGACATGATCAACATTAGGTGACACACAAGTTCCAGGTGGGCGACAAAGTTTGGCTACATCTATAGAAGGAACACCTCGCTGGGCCCCACTGCAAGCTTTTCCCGCTCTACTATGGTCCATACACCATCATCAAGGCTATAGGGGACAATGCATTCGAGCTTAATATTCCATTGTTCCTTGGCCTACACCCAATATTCAATGTGGACCACCTTTGTCCATACTTTCCACCATTGTTAGACACATTTGACATTGCAAAACAACTCACACCAACAAAGTTGAACCCAGACTGCATGGAATAGGCCAAAACTGATCGAATCATGCACATGGATATTAAGAGCACTTGCCAACAGAGGATCCAACTATATTGAGTTGTCAAAGCAGGCCAACTCCTTCATGAGGGAAAGTGGTTCACCAGTCACTAGGTTCAACAAAGGTTTCCCCATCTCATAGAGGCTCTCAATGCAATGGGGACCATTGCTTCCTAAAGGTGGAGCACTGATCCAGGTGGATATTGGTGGCCACCCACCTATTCCACTTATACCCCTACCATTGTTTCTTTTGGTTTTTCAGTTTCTTTAATTGTAGCACAATTTACTATTTTTTGCAGTTTTTCGGGTCCTAAACTTCCGAAGCCGTTTTGAAGCCCTAAACGACATTTTTTTGGAAAACAAGTAAATATGGTTCTAAGATGGACATTTGCAGTTGAAAGTTATATTCCTTGGATAGATATTTCTAACGAGGTATCGTGCACGTCAAACGAAGATCCTATGCCAAAGTTACGACCCCGAAAATTTGATGTACCAATTTACCCCAACGGGGCCCATAGTTTTGGCGCTTCATCTCCTAGGGTTAGATTTTTGGATGTTTAGGGTTTTCCATTGTTTCTCAATAATAAATAGCCCTTCGAGCCACATTGTAACATAGTTCAGAGGAATGTATCCACCACATCTCTTTTAAGAGGTAAGCTACCATCACCGAAGATAGTTTATTTCCATTTCTGTATGGAAGCATATTTTAGTTCTTGGATATTAATGAAATGAAGTTTTATTTCTATTGCATCTCTGTGTATATGTGTATATCTGTATTTTGTTGTGTTCCTGTATAAGTCTGGATCAAAGCTATCAACATCAAGGCATTAGTTGTAACTCTCTCCTTTTCCTTATTAATACAAAGTATAATTCTTTCCTGCATATGTTGTCTTGTTGTGCAAATATTGTAATGGAACTTCTTGATCATCTATATAGAATCCATTGAGTAGTTTATATATCAAATGCTTTGATTAGTTGTTTGTTGTTGATATTGCAGGTTTTGGCTTTGAGGATCAAAGGTAGAACGAGAACTACAACAAACAAAGAACGAGCGAGGACAAACTTTAGATTACCAACCATGTCCATATTCACATTATCAATAATATTCTAGGGGAAGCTTATATATTTTTGTGTGTGTTTTGTTCTTGTTGAAAATGCAACAAGAAAAATCCTGATTTAATTTTCCCTTGAGTTAAATTAGGAATACAATTGTAATTCCACATCACAAGACAACTTGTATGAGTTAACTAAGTTAATTTGACTTAGTTGGTTTAGTTAATTCGAGTTGAGGGTCTAACTTGAATCATGTAGAGTGTCTCCTACTTTATAGGAGCCTTGGTTGTGTTTATTTTGAGTTGTAATTATTTAATTCAATTTATTTGAGTTAAAGTCAATGAAACTAGTTCCAACTGATGGAGGAACTAGTAGGAGGTCAGATAGTGGGGTGCTGTTTCATGTGTTCAACCAGTTAATTGATAATTCATTCATAAATAACTCATGCATGTAAGATCTGAGAGTTACCTAGTTGAGATTGGAGTTCAAGGGTAGTGTACTATCAGTTGTATAATTATCTGAGTTGTATAGATGGTGCATGTAGTTAGAAGAAGAGCCTAAAGGAACTACACAATCCAACGGAGGAAAATTTCTATTAAATAGGGGCCTAATTCCTCATTGGACAACACAAGGGAGTAAGAGCTTGGAAGGAAAACATAATTGGATAAGTATTGGGCAAGGCTTGTCTAGGAAGATTGAGACAGATAGAGATCGTGCATAGGTTGCTCGAGCTTGAGAAAGGAATTGTAATCTTTTCATATTTTTTAACTAATGCAATATACAAATAGCAGGGGTTTTTAGTTGTGGCTTTCTCCAGGAAATCATTGTATAATGTGTTGATTGAATTCTTTCTCTTGTATGCTTCATGATTTCTCGATCGATTAATTATTTTTGTTGATGAATAGAGTAGATTCAAGTCATTTGTCTTAGAAAATTACATAAGCAGTTTGAATCTACAAGGAATTTCTATAGTTCTAGTGTTTGGTTTCTGAACCTAGGGAGATCACTCTTATACACAAGAGAGATTAGTTTGTCAACAAAATTGGTGATTCCATTGGGGAACAAGTTGTTCTTCGGTGGTATTCCTTATTTTTTTAATTCGAACCTTTCCTAATTATTTGATGAACCCTATTTAATTCCAAAGCCCCAAATCTTTTAGATCTTTTGAAAGTTTTCTAAAAAAATTCTTGAGTTTCATGCCTATCGCACTCTTTTGTGGGAGACAGTGCATCGACATCACACCTTGTTGTTCTGTAAGCTGTGAATATCCCTGTTCTTCGCACTCTATTATGGGAAACAGTGTGTCTAATCACACTGTGCTATTTTGTACGTTGTGACTATCCTTGAGCGTCACAATCTTATGTGGGAGACAATGCGCCTAATCGCACTTTTCTATTATGTAAGTTGCGACTGTCCATGTTCATCGCATTGTTATGAACTAAATACTTATGTTGATCTTGGAAAATTGAAAAATTCTTAAGGATTTTCCCAGTTTGATCTGAGATCTATTTTTTTCTGAGGTTTTCAGCTTGTTCCTGATCTGTTATAGGTCGAACACTTCAATTTTGTTTTTCTTAGTTATCTTATCGGGGAAAATATTTTTGTTTTAGTGAAAAGTTTCCATTTTCATTCCTTTGAAGTAATTAGTTTTTATTTATTGATTTAAGTATTTAAAATCTTCTTCTGCATTGGAATTACTTTGTCAAAGATTTGTTTGTTGGAGTGTCACATGCAAAGAGTTCTTATTCCTTTCGATAGAATATATGCATTCAAAGAGTAGTTCATGCTTCTTGCTTTGAATGTTACACTTGTTTCTTTGCTTGAAACCTCTCACTCCTTACTATAGTTAGTATTCATCGTATTGAAATATAATATTACATTTTCATATTTGATGCATTAGATTTGGAGTCAAGTCATAATATCACCGGTTTCATCTCCATGGACCCTCTTAAGTAAAAAAAACTTTAAATCAATGCTTAATAAAATCAATTAGACATTTTTATATTTCTATGGTATCTACACCCACATTAGCTTAAGTGCAGGGCTTTGGAATAAGTGTTGAAAGTAAAAGATCCAAAACTACAAACAAACATAGAAGCTTGTGATAGCGAGTGAAATCCGTTCATTGCATCTTGTCTCTAGGAAGCTCCTCTTACATAGGACACAATCATGAGGCCACATCAGAAAAAAGAAAGATATCTATCCTGCTTCATTTGTTACAGTGGTGTTGATCTGCACACATTACAAATGGCATCGAAAGACACTTGGGGGTCACTTGAGAGGGATACCTAATTTTGAGGGATCTCTCAAGGGGATTTCAGGCTTTGATACCCTGCCCTTGCGTGTATATCCAACTATCGACTACCCCCCCAGGCCAGGTTGTTGTAGGTGGTGACCTTAGTGACCATAATCCTAGGGCTATTACATAAGGTGATGACGAGGGGAAAGTCCTTGTTGTACCTGGGATAGATGTTAGCTAGACTCACTCAAGCCTTCTTGGAGGGTACTTCACTATATGTGAGGATACTTGCACCAAGTTTGGACCATTAAGCAGGTTGTCAACGTAACTAGTTCCACCCACTCTATCTCTAGCCACTTCTCATATTTATCTCGATGATGTTAGATTTCATCATCAACTAGTGTGGTAACTGTGAAAAGGTTGTTTGTGCGGTTTGCTTCCTTATATTTACTAGCGTGTTTTGTTTTTTTTACTGTTTAGTATACCTTAGGCTGAGTCTGATGGCAACAATTCTAGCTTTTTCCAATCAAGTAACCCCTTTTAACAGGGATCCTAGTCAGTTTCCTTGCTTTGGAAATATTGGTCCTCCTTACATGACTACGTTGTCCCTTCCTAGATTCAAAATAGGTTTACCATTATGGTTGTTTTCAACTTCACTGGTCCCAAATACCCAAGTTACTCCACCTCAACAACACCAACCTCATGTTGACCCTTTACCCTCTTTTCCCATCTTGTCTTCTTCCTTTTCTTTTTCTTTGCCTGATGAAAGTCTTAATGCTATTAACTAGGAGGATAATAAGAAGAAGAAAAGGAAGAAGAAGAAGAAGAAGCAAAATCATCAAGGGAGAAACCAACCAACCATTGTTTTGAGTGTTGATAATGTTGAGGAACCCTCCAACATACATCACAAGCTTAAATACCCTTGCAAGATTTGTAAGGGTGACCACCTTCTTAAGTATTGCCCTCGTATTCCAAAAGTCTTTGAAGTGTGGTCTAAGGATCCTCATCAACTTGTTATTGTTCCATCAACCAATGATTATAAAATTACCATAAAAAAGGGTTAAATTAGGTTTCCTTGTAGGTTATGAGAAGGGAGTCGTCAAACTCACCTTTGCTCTCATATGGATGAAGCCTCGAAATTATTGGAAAACTTTATTGTTTCTCAGTAGAAACTTCCAACTGGTTATTGTAAGCTTTCAAACAAGCCACCATTAGTTGATGAAGTGATCGATCTGAGTCAACCTTTAGTCGATCCTACTCTTCCCTTTGAGAGTGAATCCTAGACAACTGAAGTTTATGAACCATTGGTTGATGAAGTGGTCGACTCGATTCCATCTTCGGTTGATCCCAATCTTCCTTTAGAGAGTGAAGTTAATGTCGCTCATGTTCTTATTTTTTATTCAGATATTTCCTGAGAAGGGGGCATTTCTCCTGCTCCTAAGAAACCCCCTCCAAGTACTGAGGTCATTTCCTTTGATTGGAATAGATTGAAAAAGCCTTGTCTCCCTTCTTGTATCCTTATTCAAATCATTATGAAGGCTTGTGATAAGAGCATATATCGTACTATTGTAGATGAAGGTGCTTAAATTAACATTTTTTCCTCAATCACTTGGCAAGATTTGGGTTCCCCTCAACTTGTAACTATTGCTCAGAATCTATTCGATTTTAACAAAAGAGACAATGAACCTTTAGGGATTATGAATCTTTATGTTCTTTTTAGACTCCCTAAATATGAAAAATCACTGAGCTTTACTTTCTCTGGGCTCATTAAAATATTAAGTTGATAGAATTGAAGGAGTTATCTTTTATCCTTTTTTTAGATGCTAAATGAAAAATGGCATAATGGAGTTTCCTTTTATTTATTTTCAAACCCTCTAAATATGAAAAATAAGTCAAGTTATCCCTTCATTGGACTCGTAAAATGTAAGTAATGTAGGACTCATCCATGATCATGATGAGATAAAACCATTCCTTCCTAGGGTTCGTTAAAAAAACTCTGAAGGACTCATCCAAAGGATGAACTTATATTTAAAGCATATGTTATCCTCCTCAAGCTTCTATAAAAATAAATAGGTACTTGCCAGAAATGGTGGGGGGAATTAGGAAATAAATATACAAATTATGTATTTGAAAGGCAAAAATTCACTCTTAAACATGACACTCCATCACTCTTCATGTCTGTATTGGGAAATCCAATTGTCTCTCTATTAATCATGACCCATTTAAAGTCTTCATATTGGTCTTTGATTCCCTTTTAAGTCAAGTGCTACCAAGTCAATTGTCGTGTCTCCAATATGTTCAAGAGAAGTTCAACCTAAGTCAAACATTTTTCTTGTCCTAAAAGCCTTATATCGTGTCGGCCATCCCGAGTCGGTCCTGAATCACTCCTATTTTGTTTTACTTCAAATCCTGACACATGTTTCATGTCATCGATGGGGATACATAAAGGCCCTCCTGCGATGGATCACTTCCTATCAACTTCAACACATTATCTAGGAAGTTGATTTAGAAACATTTTTAGTACCTTGGAACTTCGATGTCTCCATGGTAGGTTTCCTGGCTTTCGGAAACAAGTTTACAACATTGACCTTTGATCAAATGATTATATGGGTATTCAATTTCAGATCATTTATTCAAACTCCATATAATGTATGAAAGTACTTTGAGTTCCATTGTCATTATCAATGGTTCCTCTCACATATGTTAACGGTTCCCATTACTGACCGATAATTAGATGG
This sequence comes from Pinus tabuliformis, assembly GCA_031772625.1. Lineage (NCBI taxonomy): Eukaryota > Viridiplantae > Streptophyta > Pinopsida > Pinales > Pinaceae > Pinus > Pinus tabuliformis. Next base: position 763,401,924 of record CM062805.1, read on the forward strand.
TTTCTACCATGTTCAACCTCAAGACATTTATTCACATGGTTATATTCATACTATGGATAGATAGAGATGAAGACTCCAGATCTAGTTTGATATATCTAGGTTGTGTGGAGTTTTGACTATTCATGACTATGACATAGATCCACAATGTATGTCTAGTGGCTATGTTCATACTAAGTCTTCTGAACATGGATCCACGATGTATGTTTGGTGTCCACGACCTTGATTTATTGACATGGATCTCTGTACATTTCCATAATGATGCTCAAAGTTACTTGTATTCTGAGTATGGGAATTCCTACCTCAAAGATGATCATATGATGTTATTGTACTGTAATATTTTGATTATTGACTTATAGGTTTCCAAATAATTGTTCCTTGATTCGAACCTTTGCATGATAAAGAACTTCAGTCATGTTGTAGCTGCTACAACGCCCTCCAAAATTTTGGCTTACACTTAATTTCAGAGCCTTCCTTGGTCTTGTACATTGTTGTCACAAACACCAAAGCTTATTTCATGAGCTTTCTTGAAGTATTTTGCTCCCTTTTGCATGTTGGGTAAATTGTCATCTTTTGGCATGATTGGTAGTCACATAATGTGTGCAAGCCTATTCTGATGGTTTCAAGGGTATATCTTCTTATGTATATGAATTTTTCTAACTATGTAAACATCTTTCACACTCATTCACAAATTTCTGAGCACTATCACACAAGTGTCGTCACAGTCATCCCAAAGTCTATCTTAAGTGTCACACTTGTCGTAAATGGTTGTAAAGTGGTCACATGGAGGGAAATGCATTGTTTATGTGTCCTGGGTGATCTATGTTGTTGTGTCATCAAGTATTCTAAGTGTGAGATCACAGTCGAAGCCTTATCAATGTTCATATCAGTCTAACCGGTCTTACACTTAGTAATCTCTAAGAAGGCTTCCCTACTAAGAAAATTTGTTTCGCTCAGCCTACCTGAACTGTGCACTGTGCAGTTCCAGTCCTCTAGATGAGACCTTGCCCCTTGACATTGCGCAATGCGTAGTTCCTGCCTCCTAGGACTGCTACACTACATAGAATCTGTGCTCAAGCTCAGGACTTGACCTCCAAAATTGCGCAATCATTCCTCCTAGCTCGACCTTCATTGCACAGTGCGCAATCACAAGCCTCAAGCTCATCCCCTGAGGCTCTAAAATTCACAATTGCACAATATACCTACCTCCCTTGTCTCCCAAAACTGCGTAGTTTGTCCTCTCAATGCTCATCCCCTCAGCCTATCCCACTAGCTCCCAAAACTGCGTAGCCTTGTCCCTCAAGCCTGCCTGAACTGCGCAGTCTCAAAGCTCAAGCTTTTCCCCTGGCTTCTAGATCTGCACATTACAGAGTCACTGAGCCATCTCTCCTGACCTATCACCTAGTTTCGACTTAGTTAATGGATCAAAATGCATTATCTTAGACTAGGGGGTTTTAAGGCTGATGTCATATCATCATGAGTGAATTGCAGATGCAAGTACTCTATCACACCATTGCAAGATGATGAATAAGGAGATGAAGAAGGGCAGTTTGCTGAAAGACACACTTGTATCTGAATATACAAGTTAATCAATCAAGAGATGCAAAAGGGACATCAATTTGTGATTGCAACTCAAGACTTAAGATCATTGAATATTCCTTATCACCAAGTCGCACGGAGGTGAAAAGAAGAAGCATACACTCAACAATTAACAGTAGTAGTGACTTGACATTTCCACATCATCATGCAGTCCATGTCATGAGAAGTCACATGCCACACCTTGTGGCCAATGATGTAACATATGTTTCAGAAATGTATTGTAAAGTGAAAATCCAAAGGACATGTGTGGAATATGAAGAGTCATGTAAAGTTGAAAAGTCATAGGAAGTCAAACAATCATGAGGGTAGTCAAAGAGTCACAAGGAAGGGGAAGCATTACCCCTTGATTATATATACTCCCTCATTATATGAGAAAATCACTTTTCACCTTGGCTCCTCCCGCAAAGCATTAGAGAGATAAGCTAGTTCTTTTGGGGAGCAAGGAGTGGCTCCAATGCTCCACTACTGGAGCTAGTGATGTACATTGTATACATGTGTCTTGGAACTTTTACTTAATAATAGAAGCCTTCAAGGCCAACACATTCTTCATGCATGGATTATGAATGTTTGTAAGACTATTATGTGGATGTTTGTATTTCATGTTTGCTTTCACATGTGCTAAGATAGTTGAACTATTTCGGTTGTTTTAGTACTTATCTTATTGAGAATGTGTTGTAATGGTTGTTATTTTTGTCCCATCCTTGTGGACTATTTTGCAGGATATTAGACAAACCTTTCTTCATTTGTTGGTTGTAACGACCATCACATCCTCTGTGGAATATTCTGCTGGATGTTAGACAGATCCTTCTGGTTCATGTGTGTCTCTTCTTGGGTGGTATTATTACCTCTCTCTTATAGGCTCACTTTTCTCCCCTCTCCGCAGTAGAAGAACCTTGACACATTTACAACTGAACACTCACCAGGCACACCTTATTACTTTTCAAAGGCACGATCACATCTCTCTCTCTCTCTCTTGCTGACAGTTAGACCCAAGGAAAATCTTTAAGGATTCGAAAACCATGCCTTTATACCAGATGGGACTCCTACACCAAATGGTGTGAGGTCTAATTGAGACTTCATATCAGGGAGATCCCTTGAACGTTGGTAGGTCCAGTACCATCCACATTTATGGCGCTATAAGGAGGACAACCTCACTTTTATGGATGATAACCCCACCAACCCCAATCTTAGTTCCTCTGGTCAAGGCAGTAACATTCCCAGCAACTCCCTATGCAAGCATTCCTGAAGTTAGTAATTATTCTAAGCCCGAGACTGCACAACCTTACAAACTCACATATGAACAAATCTAGGCCATCCATCCCATCACTCGAAAGTTTGTGAAAGATATTGGATTGATACCTGTTTTTGGGTCTCCAAAATGTTATCCACTTTCACCTTCATTTCCATCATTTTACCCTCATTCCGTAACTCTGTAACTCCATAACCCTACATTTAGTAACCATTTTCATAATCATATGGGTTTATTATTATTATTTTCCAAGTCATTGATTTTAAGTATTTTAAGTGAATTTGTGATTAAATATTAGGAAATTAACATATTTTCATATATATCTAAAAGTGTTATGAGTTTTGTGATATTGTAGGCCTACTTGGAGATTCTAGAAGGGTCCTACTTTGCCACCCAACCACAAATTCGAATTTCAAATTCCAACTCATGAAGATTTGTGGAATAATTGTAGAAGATGTGGATCATTAACTATGCACATTCAAAGGAGAAGAATCATGGATGAGAGGATTTGTATCTTACATTTTTAGGTGATTGGTTGTAACCACAAGAGATAAATGTGGATTTAGGAGAGATCTAAGGATATATATCTATTGAATAGTTATCCTTAATTTTTGTATATATAAGAGTGCACCCTTCATACAAAGGGTTGTCAAGTTGTTAACTAGTTAGTTGTTAATTGTAAGTTGTAGCTAGTGGTTAAGTGCTAGTGTTCGTTGCTAGTTGGAGGTTCCAAGTTCCATCCAAGATGTGATTTGTAAAATGAGGAGAGAGAATTATTGTAATATCTTGTAACTTCATTTTATGAAATACATACTCCCACTTTGATCTCCAAGATGTGATAGTTATTTAGTGTGATTGCTGAGGAATGGAGGACCCCCATCAACCACAATTTGCACACCTTTGTACATATTGGTAACATAGTGTAGTTGTTTATTTTCATTTATTTTCAGCAAGTATGTTTTCATTTTATGCAAGTGTGCTTTTCCTTTCAGCAAGTGTGATTTCATTTCAGTAGGTGTTAGTGTGATTTCAATTCAACATGCGCGATTTCAATTATGCAAGTGTGATTTCATTTATGAAAGTGTGGAGTGATTTCATTTATGCAAGTGTGATTTCATTTTCAAGCAAGCGTGACTTCATTTATGCAAGTGTGATTTCAATTTCTTTATGTTTGGCTTGATTTGGATTAGATTGATATAATTTGTTTTGTAAATTAGTTTTAATTGGCAGAACTTCTTCTTTTTCATTACTTCCATGGTCGTGCCTCATGGCATGGCAACACCCGTACATTAGATTAATCTATTCTAATAAATAACGACCTAATTCATATAGTACATGTATACCTCGTCAGTTCTACAAACCCCGAGTTGATAATTAATGACAGGGATTTAACTCATAATTAAATCATCTAACACCTACAATAGAAACTCTTCCATATTTTCCAAAGAAGAACCAAACCACCCCTACTGGGGTAGTGGTTTCAACAGTTAAAGAGTTGGTTCTCTCCACCCTTGAAGAGTTAACAGAATATGAAGAAAACATAGAAAAACCAGAACAACCTCCAACCTTCAATGGTGGTTACGGTGATAACGTAGTGCTCTCAAACGATACTCTCTGTGGGTTGGGAGGTGAAGAAGAAGAAGAAGACCAATAAAATTCAGAAGAAGAAGGGGAAGGTAGCGAAGAAGACATGGAATACCAAGATCTGGATTGGATGTCTCAGGGACCACTTGCACTACCGGGTGTGTTACAAAATATGCCAAGCCATCCAGAAAATCTTCTAATGAAGTATGACCCTGATAGAGAAGTAAAGGTGGAGGATCATCTACACAACTTCTACCTATATCAAAAAACACTTGAGGTACACTATGATTACGTTGCATGTAGACTATTTCTGTGTACCTTAGATGGTAGAGCAGTTGTGTGGTATCATATTCTTCCTTCGAATTCCATCCAAAAATGGAGGGGGTTTAAGAAAAAGTTCCTTGAGAAAATTGCTGATGACAAGATCCCTGCCATGTTGTTGAAAGAGTTGGGCAGTCCCAAGATGAAGCAAAAGAAAAAAGTGAAAGATTTCGATCATAGGTTTAACCGAATTCTGAATAATTTCTCAACAAACACTAAACCTCATGACTCCATCACCATCGATTATTACACTTCTGCCTTGCTAACCAACATTGTGCAATTTGTAAAGAGAAATGTGAAACAAACTTTGACAAAAAATTATGAAAAGGAAATCACGGTTGAAAAGGGCTTGCGCGTGATTGGAGTAATTGTAGGTTATGAACCAACCAAAGACTCCAAAGACACAGGTCAAAGGTCACAGGCCTCTGTGAGCATGGCCAAAGAGAAAGAAACTATTGATCTTGAGAGCTCGACGCATACTATCAAGACTATGTCGAATGAGTTGAAAAAACTGAAACAAAGGTCAAGTGAGACAACTGTGCACAGTGAGCCTCCTAAGTTCAACCTATTTAGAAGGATTTCAAATTCCAACAGTAGCGATAACTAACCGGCTAAGTCTGTGCAGAGCTCCAACGTTGTATTGAATATTGAAAGCATGGGCATAAACCAATATTGTTCGTATCATCAAGAATATCATTCCAAGAAAACATGTCTGCAATGGAATCACATCATGAGCATTCTTGCTACGCATCTTGTTGATGCGGTAATAGCTAAGGAGCAGACCGAGGCTGCAGAAAAAAAGCAAAAAAGTTGTTGCAACCGAAGAGACTCCAAGTGCGGAGCATGCAGTAAACATGTTCAATTTAATACTCATAGCCCAAAAGAGTATGACCGACAAAAAACCTTTGAGTGATGGTCCGACCCAGAAGCAAACCAACTGGTACAATCTAAGAAGCTAAGGGTTGGCCACTAGACCAAAGCTGACAAAGTAGAAAATCAAAGAAAATCTGTGAAGAAAGATCAGTCCACCCATTAGTTCAACACAGAACACTAAGAGTAAGTCTGGTAACACATTTACAACAAAAAGTGCTTCCGTAAGTAGTAAGAGTAAGACCAACTTTACAGAAGTCACAAACCAAGTCACTCCCCCAGACACTTCGACAATCCTTCCTGCTATGGATTACAACATAGTTGAAGACATGAAGAAGGTTTGTGCGAATATATCAATGTTCGAACTAACAAAGATCATGAGCGAGCGGGACATCCTCTTACGCACACTTGGGCAGTCCACCACAAGTATTGATGCTTCTTTTGAGAAGGGATCTGGTACGTCCTCTAGTTCCCTCTAATCTATACTTAATGCTTTAACAATGGATGTAAAGACGCTTCATCCTCCTTTTCCGTTAACTTTTGAAATCTTCAATTTCAATGTACACAATTTATTAGTTGATTCTGGTGCATCAGTAAATGTAATGCCATTATCTGTTGCTAAGAAAATCAATACAAAATGGGACAAAAAAAATGCACAAATCATTCAGCTGGAGATGACTCTTGTCCATGCAGTTGGTGAATGCAGAGATGTGATTATCCGTCTATTGTCTAATGAGCGAGTCCACCAATGTATCAACATAGTGATTGTGGACATTCCAGAAGTATATGGAGTTTTATTGGGCAAAGATTGGCTTGGCAAGCTACAAGGGTATTTCTCTATGGACTCGTCACATTTATGGCTTTCATACAAGGGTAGAAACAATCATATCTGAGTGAATTTAGAGAGATACATGAAACATAATTTTACTCCCTTGAATGGACACAATGAACTAGTGGCTTTTGCAGAACTTATTTTTTGCAATTCAACTGGGGTGCTATCTTGGAAACCATCCCCAGTCCCACCAGATACATAGTTGGAGCTCCTTCCTAGTCCAACTAGTGAAAATGACATTTGTACAGTTAGTAGTAGTAATAATAATACTATTATAGTTCATAGTCCTTGTACATATGATATGTGGACATTGTACTTTGATGGTTCCAAAACATAGGAGGGATTTGGAGTTGTTTGAGTTTTAATAGACCCGTTCTAGAGGAAACATATGATCTATAGTCGCTTGGAATTTGAGTGCACGAACAACATTGCAGAATATGAGGCACTTATCTTAGGCTTGTAGAGAGCCATTGACCTCAACTTTGCAATCCTAAAAGCAGTAGGTGACTCAGAAATTGTTGTGCGATAGGTACGTGATACGATACATTGTGTGTCACCTCATCTTAAAAGCTATCAACAAGAGGTATGGCATTTGATTTCACAATTCCAAGCTTTTAATATTATTGTTGTTCCTAGAATGCATAACACAATTGCGGATGCATTGGCAAATGTTGCTGCTAGGTTGTCACCGTTAAGGGATAGTTTTTTCTATTGAAATTCTTTATAAGCCATCCATCCCTGATAATATCACTAATTTACGCGTTTTCAATGATGACCAACAGATACTACACTTCATGGAAAATGTTGATGTTTTCAAAGATGTAACAATTGATGAAGACGAGCATGAAAGAACCTTCCAGGATGTAGCTAGCTCAAGCAAAAGAAATATCATGTCGAAAGGCATGATGTCACTAGAAAAGTTGTATGACCTGTAGAACCATTTCTAGGGACCTGCTAATGCTAAAACCCATAGTTCCATGATGTCACATGAGCAAATCAATTTGGGAACAAAAAAGGATCTGAAGTTTTTCAATCTTGGTACTTATTGTACATCACATGAGTGACAAGCCTTTATCTGTTCATTCAAGCAATACCGAGACGTATTCGCATGGGCGTATGATGGAATTAAAACTTATGGCATGCGAATTATCCAACATGTTATTCCAATAAAAGAAGGGGCCAAACCAATTCAACAAAATCTACAGAACGTACATTCGACGCTTGAATCCCTCATTCAAAAAGAGGTAAGAAAATTGTTGGATTCTCAGATCATATACAAGGTGCGACACTCCACTTAGATATCAAACTTGGTCCCAGTAAGAAAGAAGTTTGGGGAAATCCGCTTGTGTGTTTATTTCCGAAACCTGAACCATGCCTCAGAAAAAGATAACTACCCCGTGCCGTCTATGGAGCAAATATTACAAACAATATCAGGGCCAGAAATGTTTTCTCTCTTGGATGGATATTTAGGATACAATCAATTTCCGGTCTCAGAGCATGATAGGATTAAAACAACTTTTTGCACAAAGTGGGGTATGTTCGCATTCATGAGAATTCCATTTGGGTTGATCAATGTCGATGCTACATTCCAACATGCCATGGAAATAAAATTATGTGGATTGATTGGACAAAGCATAGTGGTCTATCTTGATGATGTTACAACATTTTCCAAACAAAGATCCGATCACATATGCCACTTTAAGAAAATTTTCGAGTGATGTCGCAAGTACATGATATCTCTTAATCCCAAGAAGAGTATCTTTGTAGTGTCGGAGGGTAACCTCTTAGGACACATCATTGCTAAGAGTGGGATTAAAGTGGATCCAGAGAGGTTCAAAGCAATCACACAGATTCCCTTCCTAGTGAACAAAAAGTCTATGTAGTCCTTTCTGGGGAAAATCAATTTCCTCACAAGTTCATTTCTGATTACGCCTAAATTGTTAAACCAATACATGAAATTATAAATAAGGATGCAATATATGGATGGGAAAAAAGAGAAAAGCACACATTTTTCCATATTAAACAAGCTATCATAGAAGCACCTACATTATACAACCCAGATTTTAACATAGATTTCTTTCTCTACACCTTTTCTTCTGACACTTCTATTGTCGTTCTAATCACACAAAAGGATGATCAGAATAATGAGTGACCTATATATTTCATGAGTGCTAGTCTTCAAGGACTTGAACTTAATTATCCTGCCATTGAAAAGTGATATTATGAAGTCTACAAGGCGATGAAGCACTTTCGACACTATCTTCTGAAAAATCACTGTATTGTCTTTGTTCCCCACCCAACAGTCAGATCATTATTTTTCCAACAAGAGTTGGGTGAGAGAAGAGCGAATTGGATGATTGGTCTACAGGAGTATGACTTAGAATTCAAACCAGTTCACACAATCAAGGGCCACAGTCTATGTCGACTAGCAACAAAAGCAATGGACACAAAGGAAGAAGAAGATCTCTCAGGTTGGGAGCAAGAAATCGAAATGTACAATGTTGAGCAACCTTCCCCCACTACTGTCATGAACTCTTGGTACACGAATGTCTGCCAATAATTTGAGCCTGTCATAATACCCTCTCATCTATCCCCACGGCAAAAGAGGGCACTCAAACTCAAATCATTACCTTACCAGCTGGTGCATGGGGTGATTACTAGAAAGCACCATAATGGAGTACTGCTCAGGTGTTTGGAAGCACATGATTCAGAGAAAGTAGTCCATGATGTCCACAATAGACCAACTAGAGGAATTTTTTGGGTAACAAAAAAACACATAAAGTCATGCGGGCTGACTTCTACTAGCCTACATTATTTAGGGATTCTCATGCTTACGCCCACAAGTGCCTGATCTGTTAGTGGTGTGCCGACAAAAACAAGAGGTCAACCACCCTATTGCATCCTATTGTAGTGGAATAACCTTAACAACATTGGGGCTTAGATATTATTGGATAAATATTTCCAAATCCATTGAAGCAACACCACTATATTCTCACTACTACAGATTATTTCACGCGGTGGACAGAAATAGTTTCGCTCAAACAGGTGAATGACCAGGAAGTCATAAATTTCCTTTAGTAGAACATCATTTCTAGGTTCGACATTCCTATTTCACTTGTTTTTGAAAATGCAACATAATTTTGATTGCTAATACTTTATGATTTTGCATTGGAAAATGGTATTGTATTGAAACATTCAACTAATTATTATATGTATGTCAATGGTCTTGCTGAATCCACAAATAAGAACCTAATCCATATCATCAAAATGACCATATTCTCTGAGCAAAGAAACTAGCACTCTGCTTTGGTAAATGATTTATGGGATGATCGAGTCACGCCAAATCCCTCTTTAAACACCTCCCCTTACTTCCTGGTGTTCGAAAAAGAAGGCATCCTCCCGCCCAACATCTACTTGCCTACACTCCAACTTTCACAAGAATCCCAAGGCAAGCCATGCTTATTAGTACAACGTAGGATGGAAACCCTTCACAGATTACAAGAAGAAAGGTTGAAAGAAAAAGAAAGCCTTGTACTTCATTATAATTGTATCAAGAGGTGGTCCAACAAGAAGTATGCAGGGAAGAACAACTTCAGTGTGGGTGACTTGGTGTTGAAGTGGGACAAAGCCCATGAGGACAAAGGAAAGCACACTAAGTTTCAACCCTTGTGGATTGGGCTATTCACTGTCCACAAAAAACTTGGCCAACACACTTATCGTCTTCAATCACTTGACGGGAAGATTGACTCTATCCTTGTTAATGGCTAAGACTTAAAACACTCCTTTCAATGATGTTATGGGGTTGTGCCCTACACTATATACATAGTAATTTTTTTTTATTTGCTTGAGTTTTGTTTTCATCATGTGAATAAGTGTTGTGCATGAACATGTTGTGGCTTCTTAGTATGTGTGTGGCCGAACTCTAAATATTCTTGTGACACTTCAACATTTGGTTAGCATTTTGTCCATATTCCTTGTGTTGGTTATATCTTTTGGTTGATGAAGTTCCGATCGAAAATATGATCCATCCGTAAGGAGGGTTTTGGTCCAACCATGAACCCATGTCTATTTTGGAAACCTCATGCCTACACTTAGTATTTATCTTTCACTGTTTTCATGCTTATCCAATCAGTAGAAGCGGAGAAGGGGAAAAATCTAAACGAGCAAACCTAAATCATAGGCCTCTATATGCTTCTCTAAAGGAGCAACCTCTTCTTCTCTCAATAAGTTGGGATCCCTCTTCCACCCAAAAATGAATAAGTGTCGATGCACATTCCTCTTTAAAATAAATAATTAAAGGCAAAAGAAGAGAAAGGCTTGTTGCGCGGAGAGTTGAAGCAAGCAACTCCATCGAGGTACTGTGTAGGATCACTGGAAACAGAGCAATGCTTGTGTTCACGCGTGACTCCGCTGAGGTATTGTTCAGGCTTGCTGGCAACACTAGAGATGAAAACTTATACTATGAAAATATTAAGCTCGCGAGCTACACTACCCTTCCCAATTCAAAACATTGTGATATTGTTGAATCTTATGTTGTGTTCAAATGAGAAGGCATAAAGGAGACCGTGTTTATTCATGGGGTAAGTGGGAAGGCTAAAGTAATATGCATGATGAATAAATTCTCACTGAATAACCAAGGCCCTGCACAAAAGAAGTTAACCGAGATAGAGAAGCTGAAATTCTAACAATGTGTCGCCAAGTGTTGTAGCTGCTACAAAACCATCCAATTTTTTTGCTTACACTAAATTTCAGAGCCTTCCTTGGCCTTGTACATTATTTTCGTAAACACCGAAGCTTATTTCATAAAATTCTTGAAGTATTTTGCCCCCTTTTTCATGTTGGATAAACTGTCGTCTTTTGGCATGATTGGATATCACACAATGTGTGCAAGCCTATTCTAATGGTTTCAAGGGTTTATCTTTGTGTATATGATTTTTTCTAACTATGTAAAAATCTGTTGCACTCATTCAAAAAGTTCTGAACACTGTCGCACAAGTGTCATCACAGTAGTCCCAAAGTTTATATTAAGTGTCGCACTTGTCGTAAATGGTCGTAAAGTGGTCACACAGAGGGAAATGCATTATTTATGTGTCCTGGGTGATCAATGTTGTTGTGTCATCAATTATTCTAAGTGTGAGATCATAGTCAAAGCCTTATCACTGTTCACATCAGCCTAACTGGTCTTACACTTAGCCATCTTTGAGAAGGATTCCCGACTAAGCAACTTGCCTTCACTCGACCTCCTTGAACTATGAATTGCATAGTTTCAGCCCTCTAGATGAGACGTTTCCCCTTAACACTACGCAATGTGTAGTTCCTGCATCCCAGGATTGCTACACTACGTAGTTTCTGTGCTCAAGATTCGGTCTAGACCTCTAGAATTGTGCAATAAGTCCTCCCAACTCGACCTTGAATACACACTACGCAATCACAAGCCTCAAGCTCATACCCTGAGCCTATGAAATACACAATTGTGCAGTATCCCTTCCTCCCTTGTCTCCCACAACTCCACAGTGTGTCCATGTCAGTAGTGTCATGTCATGTCATGAGTATTCACATGCCACACATTGTGGCCAATGATCTAACGTATATTTCAGAAATGTATTGTAAAGTGAAAGTCCAAAGGACATGTGTGGAATAAGAAGAGTCATGTAAAGTAGAAAAGTCATAGGAAGTCAAAAAATCATGAGGGTAGTCAAAGATTCGCAAGGAAGGGAAGCATCACCCCTTGATTATATATACTCCTTGATTGTATGAGCAAAGAACTTTTCACCTTGACTCCTCCCGCAAAGCATTAGAGAGATAAGCTAGTTCTTTTTGGGAGCAAGGAGAGGCTCCAATGCTCCACTACTAGAGCTAGTGATGTTCATTGTATACATGTGTCTTGGAACTTTTACTCAATAACAGAAGCCTTCAAGGCCATTGTGTTCTTCATGCATGGATTATGAATGTTTGTAAGACTATTTTATGGATGTTTGTATTTCATGTTTTCTTTCACATGTGCTAAGATAGTTGAACTATTTTGGTTTTTTTAATACTTATCTTATTGATAATGTGTTGTAATGGTTGTTATTGCTATCCCATCCTTGTGGAATATTCCGCAGGATACTAAAAAAACTTTTCTTCATTTGTTGGTTGTAATGACCGTCACATCCTCTGTGGACTATTCCGCTGGATGTTAGATGGATCCTTTTGGTTCATGCGTGTATCTTCTTGGGTGGTACTATTACCTCTCTCTTAGAGGTTCACTTTTCTCTCCTCTCCACAGTAGAAGAACCTTGACACATTTACAACTAAACACTTGCCAGGCACACCTTACTTTTTGAAGGCACCATTGCATCTCTCTCTCTTGCTCATAGTTAGAGCCAAGGAAAATATCTAAGGATTCAGCATCCGGGCCTTTATACCGGATGGCACTCCTACACCAAATGGTGTGAGTTCTAATTGGGACTTCATATCAGGGAGATCCCCAGAATGTTGGCAGGTCCAATACCGTTAACAATTCATCATACCTTTTCTAACTTTGTACTTTAGGGGGCAATCTGTCACACATTATTTTTTGGCATCCATGCAAATGATGTCAAATCCAAATATTTTGCCACCCGAAGAACTATTTTTATCAATCCCCGGAAAAGATGGAATAAATACCTATCCAAAAAAGATAAAAATCTTGGATTACATACCTTAAAAACTGTGTTTTTGGAGATTGTCTGTAACAACCCTGGTGAAAATTATATGCAATAATGTAAATAAAGGAAAAAATATGACCACGGGTAAGGGAAACATATTCCAAGCTGAATGTTTGGTAAATATATCCTAGTGGGCATCACTAGATATGTGTTTTGGCTAAGGAAAAATGGCAAAGTCTAAGGAAAAGGCTTTAAAAGGCAAAAAGACATTTTTGGCACATTTATTTGTGAAAATAAAGGAAAATAGGAGAAAAGGAAGGTAAAAGGGTCAGAGGTTGCATGTGAGGAGGAAATTGAAGAAAAATAATGGAAAATGAAGAAAATAGAGGCCTCATTAATGAAAAGGCTTTTGAGGATCAGTTGACAAGCTTAGTCAGTGTAACCTTTTGTCAGTTCAAGTTTGGAGCTCTCTTATTATTCTCTCTCTCTCTCTCTCACTCTTGGTCACTTAGAGTTTTCGTGGAACACTCTAGCCTTGGATCAAGGAAGGAAAAGCAAGCAAATGGAAAGGAAGAAAAGCAAGGATCAAGGAAGAAGAACATGATCAAGCAGCTTCAGTTGGAATAATTGTAGGTAGCCTTTTGCATGTGTGATTTCCTAGATGGTTTGGACATGGATGGCTTTGCATGTTGGTGTATGGTTCTCTTGCTATCGATAACATGGTTTTGTCAAGTTATGACAGTGGTTTTCAGCATAGCCTTGCCTTTTTCCGAATGCCATGGTGTTGGGATGTTTATTTTGGTTTTAAGCTTTGGTTTGTCGAATGGATTTCAGAATCCGGGACGGAGGTGGTCTCAAGGTTCATTCCCAAAGGCCTAGGAATACCTTGACTGGTTTTGGTAGGATACATGGTAAGGCCTGAAGGAGAAGTCTCGATTTAGGGCCTAGTGATACGGGTTTGGATTGCAGTAAAGCCTGAGAGACTGGTTTTGGTTTAGGGCCTAGTGATCCGGGATTGGATTGCGATAAAGCCTGAGAGACAAGGAGATAGAAAATTCCTCAAGGATAGTGATGGATTCTGGATTGCATTCCAATTTCTATTTGGTTGTGATCAGAGCACCGGTTTTGGTGTGATCATGGTTTGATGAGGGTGGAGGTGGTTTAACCTATGGATTCCCTTGGTTGTTTTTGGATTGGTTTTTCTATGAGATCCCACATTCATGCTTGGAATATGGCACGGGGGTGACTGGCTGAAAGAGAGATTTGGTTCAGCCATGTCTATGGTTGGGTGGTACGTGGAAGTCCCAAACCTGGTCGGATTTGCCTATGATTAATAAAAGACAATTTCTCTCACTTTTGCATTGATTTATATGTGGATTTAATGGTTGTCTTATCTATGATATTTACATGGATTTATGCTAGTTATAAGCATGGTTAAATGAATGGTTCATGTCATGGTTATTTCATGTATTTACTTGTAATTGTTAAATGGATGGATGCAAGACCTAATTGATGATGTAGTAGTTCAATGGAGAAGGAGGTGATCCTTTTGGTTATGCTTCATAAGTTGTTTCAGCCATTTATGCTCTGTCTTGTTTCCTAGACTTGTAGGTTGCATTGATGCCAAGTGTTTGATAGAATGTCACTCCTGGTTGGGGATGCTCAGGCCTAGTCCTAAGGTTGATTTTTATTGATCAACATTGTTATCATGTCTTTAATGAATTTTGAAGGTTGTAGCAAGTTCTTGGAAGAGGTTGGGATTCTGGGCTAGAAAAGTGGCTTAAATCCTGGGATTGCTGGCACAGAATTGTCAATTTTGGTCCACAGTCACTGGTAGGCAGGCCTGTGAGAGCGAATTTAGGTTGCTAATTGCTCCCTTGCCCATAGCATGAGAGCGAATATGGACTAAGAGATCTATAACAACAATGGGACTGAGGGATAGGCTATATGAGTGGCTGACTTGTCTCCTAAGGGTTCTGTTGATGATGTTGGATGATTGTGTGTGATGTTCCATCGATTCCATTCCCTTAAGGTCACCAAGGAGACTGAATCCCTTATAGTAACCTGTCTCATCACATGTTTACCCGATTGGTTGGCTGTTGGGGTGGACCGGGGAGGAGGGGTTGTTACCGAGTGGTATCAGAGCGTGGTTGCGCTCTCCTTGGGTGAAAGTGTTGGTCATGTATGCATGTCAATTGCATGTGTGTCTCCTACACTTGCATTCCATGTGCTTATTGCATTGCATCATGTTGATCATGATTGTAGTAAGGTTGTCATTAGGAACTTGATGTTGATTTTGAGGAATGCATTGTCATGAGTATATGACTGGTTACATATTGTTATATGTTGCTTGATTACATCCTTTTATGTTAGGTTGCATTCTTGGTTGTTTGGTTACATGTATCAGTCTTGTAGGTTGGTTACAAGAATTGATCGCTTATGCTCGACTAAATGCATTCATGCGTATGTGTAGTTGATTAGGCATTGCTTATGCATGTTGATGGTTGCATGTGGCAATGTGTACAATGGAGTAATGGTTGTTGTCATGCATGAGGTCATGGTTTTTGTAGTTGATATGGTCATGCATTGATGACTGGACTCTAACTAGAATGATGTGTATATGGTTGGTACTCATGTGTTATATGCAGTTTTCATGCATGTATGGTATTAGTTATAGTTATGCATGAATAGGAGGTCAAACATGCCTTGTGAAGTCATGGTATGCAATTTAGGTCATCAGGGTGATATTGGTACATTATGATGCTAATGTTTTGGCTGAGATAGAATAAGAGATGTAGATCATCATAATGAGGTTGCAACATTAGACATTGGGTTAAGAGCAGATTGTCATACATGTATTGTATGTTAGCATGAAGGTATGTAAGTTAAGGATTATTATATGCATTAGGTTTATGTACATGTCTTTTGATGTTATGATTACATTCATGATAGATGTTGGTTGATTAATGTAGTTATATGCACATGTGTCAGATAGTCAAGAATGATAGTAGAATGTAGTTGTATGCATTGCTATTGTTATTTTACATTAGATAACTTGATGATTAGGTTATATGTTGTTGATGAACATGATATATACCTTATTGTTGTTATATGTTATTAACTTGATGATTAGGGTTATCTCATTGAGATCTTGATGTTGTAATTTGGATTGGCCATATGTGTGATGGTTATGTTCATTGCATTGAAGATATTGATGTTATATGTATCGTGCTAACCTGGTTTGACCTATGCAGATGGTTATGGTTACGACATTCAGGTATGGTTTGACCTATGCAGATGGTTATGGTTACGACATTCAGGTATGAGCCGACATATTTTTGATATGGTGTTGTACTAATCTAGATTGACTTTGCATATGTGTGAATAATAATTGTGTATGAGTTATGATGTAAACATGCTAGCTAGTGACTATTTGGATATCATGATATTATCTATGTTTGGGTTAATATATTGTGAAGATATATCGTGCTAATATGTGAGGACCCAACTATAGGTCCTCTAACTACTACTACACTCATCAAATAAATTTCACAAATTTTCATAACAAGGAAAATTTTAGGTTTATAAAACATCATAAGCATGAACATAAATTCATTTAATCTACAACATGTATAACTTGTAATATCTACAACATGTATAACTTGTAATAATTCACATAACTAAAATAACTAACTGATAATACCTGATCCGATGACTTGGTTGGGATGCTCTTGACTCTGTTGGGATGCTCCTACTGGGTTACCTCACTGAATTTACCTCCCAACCAACTAGGAATGATTTCCTAGCCCAGGGAACCTCCACAGGTTCCCTAGCTCTCCGAGCCTAAGTCCAACTAGTTGTAGTGTGTCCAAGTTAGAACCAATACTCTCCAATAGATCCAAGTTTGAGTTCTCTCACTTTCCCCCCATTCTCTTCCTTCTCCTCCTCCCAAAATAAAATCCTCCAATGCCAAAATAAAGAACAAGGATCTCCCATTCTCTTCTCATCCTCCTTCCCTTTATGCATCTTCCTCTCATCCACCTCAAATACCTACCATCAATGCCATTAATACCCCTCCATCCTTTTAATTTAATGACCTTGACTTTCCTTTCCATATCTTATCCCAAAATAAATTTGAGAAGACACCTTGGGAATGGAAATATTAATATTTAATTCATAATTAAATTGGAGAAGACAACTTGGAAAACCTTGGGAAGTGAAATGTTGATATTTAAATTAGAATAAATTGGAGAATACCATATCTTATCCAAGCGTAAATTTGATAAGACAAATTGGGAATTGATTAATAATTAAATAATAACAAATAATAAAAAGTCATGTAAGTAAAATAAAATTACAGATTCACAAGTGTAAGTATATACCAATATTACTTAATAGTTATAAGTCAATTTTTTTTAGGTTAATTAAACACTAATCAAAATTAACATGATAGGGTCAAGTAGGGCATTACATATGCCCCTCCTTCAAAAATCTTCATCTCGAAGTTAGAGTGAAAAGGACACAAGGAGTTCAAAAGAAGTTTGACAATAAGGCATAGCAAAATAGAGAGAGATATATTAGTCAAATTAAGTAAGTCAAGCAAGGATACCACTTCCCATTAAGAGTCTTCAACTAACCTATAGCCTCCTATCCTCCCTAACCTACTTCCGCTCCCATCCTATCCATCCTTTGTTGCAATATACTATGGCATCGACTATACTGATCTAACCACTGATAAAACCAATATGGCAGAAGCGTCGACTATATCGACCTAACTTCCCTAGCAGACAACTGGCAATCATCATCACACGTTTAGGGGAGCATGTCCATCACTGCCCTCCCAAGATTTTGTTGGGTTGTGTTATATTCTTTCCATGACTAGCCCACATAGTTAACCGAGGGGGTTAGAGGGGGGGCAGAGCCCCACGTTCGTTGCACCGATTGCGTAGCGGGGGGTTCACAAGGGGGTTTGAGGTGTGCAGGTAACCCCACTCTATGGGGTCTGGGGCAGCGCCCCAGAAAATTTTGGTTTTGGACCCTATATTAGGTTGGGTGGACCTACCTATGGTTTTGTGCATGATTTTCACACATGGTTTTGGACGCGATGGTTTTCTGTCCATAGTTTTGGACGTGATGGTTTTCAGTCCATGGTATTGGATGCTTCGTCATGTATAAATATGTATTATAACATTGAAAGGAACATAATGAAAAATCAAGTTGGTAGTCCCGGTTTTGGGATCCAGGGGAAAATCTCTGTGTATATGTGTTTTATGTGTTATGCTCTCGCATTGTTTATTTTATGTGTTTTAGAATTTGTATGTAGGTAATTTCTATATGGGGTTAAAACCTACATTTGGTATCAGAGCTATTTTGGCTTCAAGGGGACGCCTTTGTTGCTGAGGGGTTTCGCTCGAGCCTGTGGTAGACCCTGTTCAGTGGGAGATCTGTGAGATTGATTCTGGTGGTGAAAGAAGATGGCGAGCAATGGAAAGATAGAGATCGGGAAATTTAATGGTCAGAGTTTTGAGTTGTGGAAACTCAAGATGGAGGATCTGTTGGTGGATAAAGATAAGTGGATCGCGGTAGATTTGGGTACTAAACCGACGAGAGTGTCCGATGAAGAATGGAAGAAGTTGGATCGGAAGGCAAAGAGCACAATACGATTGTGTGTATCAGATTCAGTATTGCTGAATGTATCAGGGGAAGCTACGATGAAGGCTTTGTGGGACAAGTTAGGGACTTTGTACCAATCTAAGTCTCTCGTGAATAAACTGTTCCTGCGGAAAAAGCTATATAACCTGAGGATGAAAGATGGAGACTCGGTGACAGAGCATCTGAATGCATTTAATATTGTGGTAAGTCAGTTAGCATCTGTTGATATTAAAATTTCAGATGAAGGTAAGTGCATAAGTTTTTTGTGTTCTCTACCAGATTCATGGGATAGTTTGGTTATTGCAATAGGTAGCAATGCAACTGCCTTGCAGTTTGATGAAATAGTCTCATCCTTGCTGACGGAGGAGATGAGATAGAAAAATATGGAGAGCCAGAATGGTGATGCCTTGTCTGTACGAGGACGGTCCCATAATAGAAACAAAAATAAGTCATCGAGTGGGAGATCTAAATCTAGAGGGAGATCTAAATCTCTAGGAAAACATGTAAAAGTGGTGTGCTGGAAATGCGGAAAGGAAGGGCACTACAAAAGGGACTGTAAATCTAAAGCTCCTGATAAAGGAAAGGGATCTGATGATGCTCCTTTTGCAGAGGCGAAAACCACCTCAGATGAAGGTGGGGATGTGTACTTGGCTTCTTCAAGTACACATGTAGATCATGAGGCATGGTTGATTGACTTAGGTGCATCCTTTCACTTCACTCCCCATAGAGAGTGGTTCTGCGAGTATGAGAAATACGATGGTGGTGATGTCTTCTTAGGGGATGATAGGAAGGCTAGAATCGTTGGTCGTGGAAAAGTAAAGTTGAAGTTGCAAGGTGGAAGGGTTAGAACACTTCCAGGTGTTTTGCATATTCCTGCATTGGCCAGAAATTTGATTTCTATAAGCAAGTTGGATGATGCAGGTGTAAAAATAGTGTTTGAGAAGGATACTTGCAAGATGGTTCGGGGAGCACTGGTATTGATGCGGGGAGTTTGGATTGGAACTCTGTACAAGCTACAAGGTAGCACGGTTGTTGATGGGTGCAATAGTTCTGTGGTTCCTGAAAGTGGAGTAGAAAATCTAGTGGTCTTTGGAGAGAAGACCATGCTGTGGCATCAAAGGCTTGGACATATTGGAGAGAAGGGCCTTCAAATACTTCATGGTAAAGGTATGGTAGAAGGTATGAGTAATAGCTCTCTGGATTTTGATTTCTGTGAAAATTGTGTATATGGGAAGAAGAATAGGGTGAGTTTCCCCTCTGGTGGTAAGAGGGCGAAACATATATTAGAGCTTGTGCATAGTGATGTGTTTGGACCTGTGAAGATTCCATCACTGGGTAAGTCTGTGTACTATGTATCATTTATAGATGACTTCTCAAGGAATACATGGATATATTTCCTTAAGAAGAAATCTGAAGTCTTTGACAGGTTTAAAGAATTCAAGGCTCTGGTGGAAAACCAGACAGAGAAGAAGATAAAGGTGCTGAGAACAGATAACGGTGGAGAGTTTTGCAGTAAGGAATTTGAAGAATTCTATAAGAAGTGTGGTATAGCACGGTAGAAGACTACTCCATATACACCTCAGCAAAATGGAGTTGCAGAAAGAATGAACAAGACGTTGATGGAAAGGGCAAGAAGCATGCTCAGTGGTGTCGAGTTAGGACAAGAATTCTAGGCAGAGGCAGTGGAGACAACATGTTACCTGGTCAATAGATCACCTTCATCAGCGTTGGAGGATAAAACTCCACAAGGGGTATGGACTGGTAAGAAACCCTCTCTCTCACATCTGAGGGTATTTGGATGTGATGCATATGTACATGTTCCAAAGGAGAAAAGAACAAAGTTGGATAGTAAATTTGAAAAGTGCATCTTTATTGGGTATAAGGATGGTTTAAAGGGTTATAAGCTTTAGAACCTAGTAACAAGAAAGGTTGTGTACAACCTGTTAGCCTCCTATTACAACAGGTGTTCATCTTTCATGATTGACGGTTTTACATGCCAAATATGTCATCTTTTATGCTGTAAGGTTCCATATTTGTAGAAAAAGGCCAAAGAAGAGGCCATGAAAGTATGCCAGTCCAAATGCCGCTGTTGTATTCCAATTTTGATGACTTAACCATTTTTGAAGAATGTTCTGTTAAGGGAAGTCCAAACAGCTTAATCTTGGCTTCCCTAGGTTTCAATTTCTTGTTTTAGAATATAGAGAATGATATCTGTCCAAACAGCTTAATCTTGGCAGATTTATAGATAGGTAGAGAATCAAAGGAGCCCAACTGCTTAATCTGGGCCTTTGGCAGAAATAAGTGTAGATTTAGATAGGAGGGCAGTCAAAAGAAAAATTGTGAAGCTGGGTCTGCAAGTCTAAGTGCGCCTACCAAAAAGAAGAAAAAATGTTAGGAAGGTAGGCTGGGGAGGTAGCTGTGTAGTTGCAGAATCATGACTTGTGATCCATTTTTTGTTGTCAAGTGTCATATTTATTCAGATCACAAGTTGGAGGTAGTTTTCCATTTGGAGGAGCTTAAACTGGACATTACTAACTTCCCCTTCTTCTTCTTTCCCGAATCACTTACCAACTTCCCTGAAGAGGTCAAGATCTGCTTGATTCCTCTTAGTTTCATCATTTTTCATTATATTTGCCTAAGTGAAGGTCCTCTTGGCTTAGGAGTACTGTTGTTTCACTCTATGAGTCACTTTTTCCCCAAAATAGCCTAAGGTCCCATACTTAGCGCTTTCTGGTCATTTTCATATTAACTCCTAAACTCTATTATCTAACTCCCTAGTCTATTCCCTTATCCCCTATTATGCAAAATATATAAAATCCCAAAAATATTAAATACCCCCTCCCTGGCACTATAGCCATATAATATCAAGTTTGGGAAATGTTGAGTTCACCAGGAACTTGACATTAGCCTTCCACGTTCAAACCCTGGGATTAACTTGGCATCTGGTTAAGTTAATAACCTTTTCTTTCCCCTTTACCCTTAAGCATTTCATCATTCTCACCCCCTCTCGCTGATTGTTTAAAGTTTAGTGTTAAAATGTTTGAATAAACATTGAAATTTACCCCCGGTGCGCAAACCATGTATAAAACCCACTTTTCTGCCCTTATCCTAAGGTTTTGCTCATAAACATTTTCGTTTATAACCCCATAACCCACTTACCTAATGTTTTAAACCCCCCGTCACATAATAAATTAATCAAAAGGCGCGCGGGCCCCCTCCCTTATCCCTCCGCCGCCTTACCCGTCCTGCCAACCGTCCGATCGCCCGTGCCCGAGATCAACGGCGGACGGGCTTTTTCATCTCCGAAGACGCCGATGTTGAGTGTCCGGGAGTTCGGCGGTTTTCTCGCCGTACTCCCACCACGCGTCGCCCTCCCGGGTGTGGCAGAGCCCCCTCCTCCCAAACCACTCCAGTGCAAAGGCGGTGCGCCCGAAACCGCCAAACCGCCCTCCCCTGGGTGACGTCAGCGCCACGTCCTCCGCCCAGTGACGTCATCCTACTGCGTCATCTACCTGCGTCGGCCTCCTGCCACATCACTGCCACCGTGTACCGCCACATCACCCGCCGTACTGTTGACGTCATCAGCGAACATCATCCCGCCACGTCACCCGCCGTACTCGGTCCCACCCGCTGACGTCATCACTCAAAAAGGCGCGAAAGGCGAAAATCGTGCTTAGGATTCTGAGGCAGTTTTTCATGCGCGATTAGCGCCTCGCGCTAGGCTACGGGAAATGGGCCAAAATGGAAAGCCCCTCATCGCGCAGCCCCCAGCAAGCCCGAAAGGCGCAGAATGACCCGTTTTTCTTCGCGAAGCATTCAGAAAGGGGCAAACACACTTTTTAAAGCAACAGAAGGCTGAGCAACTGCCATGAAGGATCGATGGGACAGTCTAAACCATTCAGAAGATTTTAAAGACTCCAGGATCAGTGCCAAAGAGTATCAGGAAGCGGCAAAGAGTATCAGTTCAGCAACATCAAATCAGGTGAAAATTAAAAACCTTCATCAAAGTCAGCAAAGCAGTTAAGGCCATTTAAAAGCCTATCTGGTCGGGATTAGTGCACATTAATGCCAACAAAACAGCAGCAAAACCAAGTTAGAGGTGGAGATAAAGGACAAATCACAGTTATTACAGGAGGACTGCACTGGGCTACCCAGGACAGACATTAACTCAGTTTTGATACAGCTGCCCTCAGCGCAGCCCAAAGATATTTTCATGCATTTATTTCTGGATAAGATTAGATTAAAGTAATCATTTTCTTTCAGACCTGTTTAGGTCGGCCATAATAGATTAGTTTTTGGATAATTTTCCCTATATATACCGACCCTCTGTATTGTTTAAAGGGTTGGTTGGTTGATAATCCTCATTAGAGACTCGCACTGGATATCTGAGATGTTTTACTTAATCAAAGATTGCTGAAAAGCTTTGGAGGAATGACTGTCTGCTCTGTGTCTAATGGTTTGAAGAATTGAATGCGGAATTCTTGTGCTGCTATATGAGTCAATAAGTTTTCCTTACCTCTGTTATGTCGATTTCACATATGCTCACTTCACAAAACAAAGGATCGGCTTAGAATTTGCTTGGTTGCACTCTATGCTCAGTTTCTGTGGCTTCTTAATGTTTTCCTCTTAAATTAGGCATAAATATGAATTCTGTTATGGCTCATGTTTGACCTATTTTCATATATGAATGAATGTTATCTTGGAATTCTTAACTGCTCCTAGTTAGGGCTCATTTGTTTTCTTGCTGCTAATCTGAATGAGAGATTCTTAATTGCCCCTCATTCCTTAGCCTTTAATCCATATCTTTTACCTTGAATGATTGTTTCATATACAGCTAGCTTGCTCCATATTCCTTCTTGTGACCAAGAAAGCACACCAATAGTCCTACTCCTTGACTCCACGCCCAATGGTTCTAAAACTTTCATGCTGTCCCTGCCTCTTTACTTGAAAGCATCATCCTTCCCACCAAAAACAAAACAAAACCCCTTGAACTCAATAACTAGCCTAAAAACATTATCAACAAAGCTAAATCCGAAAGAGAGAGCCCTCTCTCATTGCAGGTGGGCTAGACCCTACAGTCCAAAGATTGGTCTATGGTTACCTCGGCCGTATCCTTTTGATGCCGACCAGAAGGACAACCTGAGTGATAACATAATGGCGACTCCACTGGGGACATCCTCAGTTATTTTCACAAATCAAGTTGGAAAACTCCAGAAGAACAAAAATCAATGCTGTCTGTTCCTTAAAACTACAGATGAAGTCTGAATGTCGGCCAGGAAGCCTTTGAAACTGTTCTTGCTTTGCAGTTACAGGAGTAAATAAATGCTGCTTCAGTCAATCTTCATGCTAGTTTTAAACTACAGATAGCTGTCCCCGAAATTTAATCAGTTCCTTGCCAATTCTAAAAAACATTCGCAGAAAATACCAAAACAAATTCAGAATCTGGCTCCCAAAAAGAATTCTCATTATACTAGGTCAAATCCAGACCCAAATCCACCAGCTGCTTTTGAAAATCCGAACTTAATCCCAAAAATCCTTAGGAAGAAAGAACAAAGAGAAGATTTTGCTGATAATAGTCCTCAAGCAGTTCGCCCAAGCAGCGTTCCAACCCCTGTCAAAGTCTTATTTCATTCAACCCCTACTTCCCCTTGTTCATCATCTACTTCCCAAAGCACTCCTTCCACACCTCCATTCACTACACATACTCCCATTACCACTACTATTGTTCCAATTGTCCCAGTTGTTCCACTTATCCCTGTTGTTCCGGTCGTCCCTGTAAACATGGCCAATAGATATGCACCCCTGCAATTACCTGCAAACCCTGGGGCTATGCCTCAGGATTATCAAACTAAAATCACATATTTTGATGGAACTGGCACTTGCACAACCCTTCAGCATACAAAGAAAATGCAAGACTACTTTGAGAACTACGAAATAGATGATGATAGTGTGAGAATGAAAATTTTTGTTCAAAGTTTAACAGGTGATGTAAGAACTTGGTTCAGATCACTTGCTGCAAATTCCATAACTACTCCGGATGAGCTTTACCAATCCTTTACCAACAGATGGGAGAAAAAGAAAGACCCCTTGCACATACTTGCTGAGTACGATACAATAAAAAGAGGCCCTCAAGAGTCTGTCCTAGATTCAATAATGTCTATAATGCAATACCACAGAACCTGAGACCTCCACCTGACCTTGCCTTGTATAAATTCCCTGATGGATTCGACCCAGATATGGCCTACCAGTTAAAAGAAAGAGCCCCTCAAACCCTTGCAGACATGCAAAATGTTGCTGTTAGCGTAGAGGCCAACCTGATTGCCAAAAGAAATAGAGCTAGAATGGAGAGAAGAACCACTTTCAAAGAAGAACCCACAGCCTTAGATCAGAAACTTGATGCTATTATCAATGGCATGCAAAGGCTGGGAGACAGAGTAGAAAGTGTTGAGAGGAAATCATCATGGGAAGGACAACAGTCCAATACAATAAGGAACCCAAATTTCAGGAAAACGCAGAACACAAATGCTGGTAGGTCTAGTCCAGACCATGATATAAGACCACCTTTTCATGAAAATTATGCGGAAGCATCTACATCTAGTGAACCCCCAGAGGACACTCACATGAACCTGGTGGATTCGAGGGCTGAGCAACAGATTTTCCTAACTCAACAAGACCAAGATGAGCATGACTTTAATCAATTTTAGACTAAGTCTGGTGAGTCTTTTGATTTTAAACAGGGCTATGATACTGCTGTGTATGAGGTCCACAAACAATATAAGCTGAGAACTAGGACCATTGACATTCCTGAACCTAACAAACCAAAGGATGGCAAACAACCCAACAAGACTAGAGGCAAGGTTGTCATAACAAAACCAGCTGATATACCTGTCCCAAACCCGCATCAAGTGACTATAGAGGACATAACACAAATGCAGCCTTCTATTGACCAGCCTCGGCCACCTTCCTCCTCGAAAGAAAATGTGAACAACATTCCAAAAAGCCCTCCTAAAACAGAAAAACCGCAATCAAACACTTCCCATAACACTGATAAACAAGACCAAGCTGCTGATACTCCAATGGAAAAAGGGAAACCTGCTTCTCACATTACTAAAACCCAATCTGAAAAATCATTTGACTTAGAGGCAGAAATAGGTAAATTGAAGATATCCATCCCCTTATCCGAACTGGCCAAACATGATGTGTATAGGCAACAAATTCAAAGGTCACTTCAAATGCCGGAGGTAAAGGATGATGTGAATGTTCTTGATGATCAACCTGAGCTGCTGTTTGGTCCAGAAGTTAATGGAAAATCAACATATGGATCTGTCTTGCCCTTTTATGTCAGTTTACATATACATGACAAAGTCCTGCACAATGCCATGTTTGACTCAGGTGCCTCACACAACCTTATGCCCAAAGCCATAATGGAAAAGCTGAACCTTGATGTTACAAGACCCTACAAAGATCTATTCTCCTTTGACTCAAGTCAAGTCAAGTGTTTAGGCCTCATCAAAGACCTGTGTGTCTCCTTAGTCCAATTTCCTAACAAGACAATCCTCATGGATGTGGTGGTTGCTGACATTCCACCAAAGTATGGCATGTTACTGTCAAGATCTTGGGGAGCAAAACTCCAAGGATCCCTCCAATTAGATCTCTCTTATGCCACTATATCTGTCTTTGGGCAACCAAAGAGACTGTATAGAGAAACACTGATGAAATATGTGGTAACTAGTGAGAGAAAGCCTGAAAATTTTCCCATTTACTCAATCCATTCTGACATGGATTCTTTTATTTTATTTAATGATGAAATAAGTCCTCCAATTGATGACAAGCCGTTGGCTTTAGGAATGAACACACACATCAATGAAGAATCGGTTGCCCATACTGATACAACTGTCAAAACAATCAAGGCAACCAGCTTACAAGAAGAACCTCCCCAAACAGAAAATTCAAATCTGTCCGCTGCAAGAATGACTGAAACTCTTGACACTAACCACAAGCAAGAAATCGTATGGTATTTAGAGTTTGATGGCTCTGTCAACAAGTTAGGAGCAGGGGCAGGTGTCTGGATTCACAATACACATAACAACCATGCAGAAGGCCATGCCTACAGACTAAACTTCAAATGCACTAATAACATGGCAGAGTATGAGGCTCTCCTCTTAGGCCTTAAACTGCTCAAAGCTCTAGGAGCTACAAAAGTATCCATTTTAGGTGACTCTGATTTAATCATACAATAGATGAAAGGTAATTTTGTTACCAATGACAATAGAATGAGGGCCTATAGGACTGCTGCCACTAGTATACTCAACACATTCACTGAATCCAAGCTTGCCAAGATTTGAAGAGAGCATAACATTCATGCACACAGCCTGGTCACTTTTGCTAGTACATGCAAGCTTCCCTTTGAACCAAATCATCATTTCACTGCTGAAATAAAACATAGGCCCGCTGTCCCAAATAATGTTAAAGATTGGCAAGTGTTCGAGAATGATGCCCAGATTAACAATTTCCTCACCCTTGAGCATGAGTTTTCAAATATTAACATTGACATGGATGCTATGATAGATGAACAACAACAAACCAATGAAAATCAGCAGGCTGTAACGCCTATAACGGCCAAACGAATGCTGAACCCAACTGTTTTTGATAAAACAAATATAGAAGAACTGAAACTGATGCATTTGGAGGAAATAGCCGAAACAGAGGCCGAGATCGTTGATCTGAAAGACAACTTACTCCCTGCTGGCCTCACTCCGTTGGAAGACATGTTTGATGCTAATGATGTTCCCAAGAAACCAAAAATGCAACCCCTGAACGCTGCTATAGAAGAACATAACATTGGGACAACAGAGAATCCTAAAATGATCAAATTATCCAAAAATCTGCCATCTGATCAAAAGCCCAAATATATTGATTTATTCAAATAATTCCAAGATGTATTTGCTTGGAGTTATGAGGACTTGAAATCCTATGACACCTCAGTAATCCAACACACCATTCCCTTAAAACCAAACCAAAATCCCTTCAAACAGAAACTGAGGAGAATCAATCCCATGCTTCTCCCTTTGATTGA
Source organism: Pinus tabuliformis (assembly GCA_031772625.1). Classification (NCBI taxonomy): domain Eukaryota; kingdom Viridiplantae; phylum Streptophyta; class Pinopsida; order Pinales; family Pinaceae; genus Pinus; species Pinus tabuliformis. The sequence continues at coordinate 763,429,733 of CM062805.1, forward strand.
AAGGAAGTGAAAAGAATGTTTGAAGCAGGTATCATAGCACCCATCATATTTTCTGAATGGGTATCCAATCTTGTTCTTACAAGAAAAAAGACAGGAGAGATTAGGCTATGCGTAGACCTAAGAAATTTAAACCAAGTCTCCCTAAAAGACCACTACCCATTGCCCAAAATGGATCATATTCTGCAGAGAGTAGTGGGATCATCTAGAATTTCTTTGCTAGATGGCTTTTCAGGTTTCAATCAAATACTGGTTCACCCGGATGACCAAGACAAGACAGCCTTTACCACACCATGGGGAACATTTAAGTATGTGAAGATGCCATTCGGACTTAAAAACGCTGGTGCTACCTTTCAAAGGGCAATGGATATTGCATTTGCCAAAGAAATACATGATTTCCTAGTTGTCTACCTTGATGATCTAACCCCTTTCTCTAAATCTGATCAAGAGCACCTAAAACATTTAAGACAAATATTCATGACATGCAGGAAATATGGCATTTCCTTGAACCCCAAAAAATCCCTCTTTGGCCTTGAAGAAGGCAAACTCCTTGGCCATATCATATCAAAGGACGAGATTAGAATTGATCCTGAAAGAATCCAAGCCATTCTCCAAATCCCATACCCAAGAAACATAAAAGAGTTGCAAGCATTCTTTGGAAAGATCAATTTCCTAAGGAGATTTATTCCAAATCTAGCTGAGCTAATAAGACTGTTAAGCAACATGTTAAAAAAGGATGCCAAGGTAAGATGGTCTCTTGAAACCAAACAAGCCTTTGAGGGCATAAAATCTACCTTAACCCAAGCCCCTGTCCTTACAAGTCCACAATTTGATAGGGACTTTATCATATTTTCTTTTGCATCTGATCACACCATAACTGCTGTTCTTCTGCAAAAGGATGATCAGGGAGTTGAAAAGCCAATTGCATTTTTCAACCGAGCCTTAAGAGATGCCCCTTTGAAATACCCAATCATGGAGAAGCAGGCCTATGCCCTGGTCAAAGCAATCAAGGATTTCCGAGTGTACATTTTATATTCACATGTAATAGCCTATGTCCCAAATGCTGTTATAAAAGACATATTAACCCAAGAGGGATTAGAGGGAAAAAGAGGCAAATGGATTGTAAACATCCTTGAGTATGACATAGAAATAAAACCAACCAAGCTCATAAAGGGACAAGGTTTAGCCAAACTGATGTCCGAAGCAAACTTTCAAGCCTTAGACATTAACCAATTGGACAAGGAACAGGAGCTGGCGACTCCACAGATCAGTGAAACCTTTTTGCAATCCCCATGGTATGCTGATATATGCTTTGTTTTGTTAAACCTGTTTGCTCCCCCAGGATTGTCCAGAACTAAGAAAATATTTTTAAGAATGAAGGCTTCAAAGTTTTGTGTCATAGATGGTGCATTATTTTGGAAAAATCATGAAGGTATATTGCTAAATTGTTTAATCATGAATGAAACTAACAATGTCATGAAAGAGTTCCATGCAGGTGACTGTGGAGGGCATTTATATTGGAAATTCACTACTGATAAAATTCTAAGGGCTGGTTTCTATTGGCCCTCTCTTTTTTCAGATGTAAAAAAGTTTGCCATTTCATGTCACAAATGCCAAATCTTTGAAGGCAAAAGAAAGCTGTTGCCCCTGCCCCTTAAACCCATCTCAACTGAAAAGCCTTTTCAACAATGGGGTCTTGACTTCATTGGAGAAATCCATCCCTCTTCCTCAGGCCAGCACAAATGGATTTTAACAGCCATCGACTATTTCACCAAGTGGGTTGAGGCCATCCCATGCAGACAAGCCAATGACACCATCATTATCCAATTCCTTGAGTGCAACATCCTTTCTAGATTTGACTGCCCTGAGAAGATCATTACTGATAACGCCGCTGCTTTTAAATCCAAAAAAATGATCAGTTTTTGCCAAAAATTTCACATCACCTTGGGGCATTCCACAGCCTATTACCCCCAAGGTAATGGCCTGGCTGAGTCATCTAATAAAAGCCTGATTAATATCATAAAGAAAGTGCTAGAAGAAAACAAGAAGAACTGGCATAGAAAACTCACAAATGCCCTATGGGCAGACAGACTTTCAACAAAGAAATCCATTGGGATGAACCCTTATGAGCTAGTATATGGAATGGAAGCCAGGTTTCCTTCATCTTTGGGCATCCATACTATCAGACTGTTACAGGAGATTCAGGCTGAACCAAACGACATTCAACGAAGAATCAACCAAACCATTCATCTTCAGCAAACCAGAGAGCAAGTTTATGACAGAGCTTAGATTTTGCAAGAAAAGCTCAAAAGGATGTTTGATAAGAGAGCTAAGGTTGAGGATTTCTATATTGGTGACAAAGTTCTAAGGTGGGATTCACGAAGAGAAGACAAGGGAAAACATGCAAAATTTGATTTTTTATGGAAAGGGCCATTCGTTATTTCTGCTGTTCAGGGAAATAACACATATTTTCTCAAATCTGTAGAGGGCAGCACAGCTGAAGAAGGCCCTGTGAATGGCCGAATGCTGAAACATTACCATGATCCCTTTTAAAGGGATACAATCCAGCTCTGTACATATCTCTTTGTACATTGATATTTGTATATATCAGCGCTCTGTTTTTTAGTTTTTGTGTAAGCAATCTGAGTGTTAGAGGAGTAGCAGTAATGTTCGTAAAGACACAACCAATTGCCAATATTCTATTCTTTAAAGCTCTGTATCTGCATTAATCTCGGTAAAACAACAATAGTAACACTGTCATATCACAAAAATTTATGGTGAAAGCAAACAGTGGGCAGCTTGCAGTCTTCAGTCAAACAGTATCAACAAGAGAGGAGCACTTTTTAAATTTCACATCAGCAACTGTTTCTAGACCAGAGCTAAAGGAAACACATCAGTTTTGATCTCTGTTCTTCAAAGGCACAATGCTCAAGCAATACTGTACATAACATCAAGCACGCAGAAGAAAGCAGGCGATGCTATGTGGTTTACGGTAATTCAGTTGAGGAGGGAGCTGTTCATATTTCAAAGTTTCACACTATAATAGCCAACATAAAGAAGTTTTTCAATCCACAGCAACAATAGAAGATCAAGGCAGTCTGACCTGCTGTTCTTGGCTTTTCACAAGGAAAAGCCATCCCCAAGTGGAGCCACTGTTAGCCTCCTGTTACAACAGGTGTTCATCTTTCATGATTGACAGTTTTACATGCCAAATATGTCATCTTTCATGCTGTAAGGTTCCATATTTGCAGAAAAAGGCCAAAGAAGAGGCCATGAAAGTATGCCAGTCCAAATGCCACTGCTGTATTCCAATTTTGATGACTTAACCATTTTTGAAGAATGTTCTGTTAAGGGAAGTCCAAACAGCTTAATCTTGGCTTCCCTAGGTTTCAATTTCCTGTTTTAGAATATAGAGAATGATATCTGTCCAAACAGCTTAATCTTGGCAGATTTATAGATAGGTAGAGAATCAAAGGAGCCCAACTGCTTAATCTAGGCCCTTGGCAGAAATAAGTGTAGATTTAGATAGGAGGGCAGTCAAAAGAAAAATTGTGAAGCTGGGTCTGCAAGTCTAAGTGCACCTACCAAAAAGAAGAAAAAATGTTAGGAAGGTAGGCTGGGTAGGTCGCTGTGTAGTTGCAGAATCATGACTTGTGATCCATTTTTTGTTGTCAAGTGTCATATTTATTCAGATCACAAGTTGGAGGTAGTTTTCCATTTGGAGGAGCTTAAACTGGACATTACTAACTTCCCCTTCTTCTTCTTTCCCGAATCACTTACTAACTTCCCTGAAGAGGTCAAGATCTGCTTGATTCCTCTTAGTTTCATCATTTTTCATTATATTTTCCTAAGTGAAGGTCCTCTTGGCTTAGGAGTACTATTGTTTCACTCTATGAGTCACTTTTTCCCCAAAATAGCCTAAGGTCCCATACTTAGCGCTTTCTGGTCATTTTCATATTAACTCCTAAACTCTATTATCTAACTCCCTAGTCTATTCCCTTATCCCCTATTATGCAAAATATATAAAATCCCAAAAATATTAAATACCCCCTCCCTGGCACTATAGCCATATAATATCAAGTTTGGGAAATGCTGAGTTCACCAGGAACTTGACATTAGCCTTCCACGTTCAAACCCTGGGATTAACTTGGCATCTGGTTAAGTTAATAACCTTTTCTTTCCTCTTTACCCTTAAGCATTTCATCATTCTCACCCCCTCTCGCTGATTGTTTAAAGTTTAGTGTTAAAATGTTTGAATAAACATTGAACTTTACCCCCGGTGCGCAAACCATGTATAAAACCCACTTTTCTGCCCTTATCCTAAGGTTTTGCTCATAAACATTTTCGTTTATAACCCCATAACCCACTTCCCTAATGTTTTAAACCCCCCCGTCACATAATAAATTAATCAAAAGGCGCGCGGGCCCCGTCCCTTATCCCTCTGCCGCCTTACCCGTCCCGCCAACCGTCCGATCGCCCGTGCCCGAGATCAACGGTGGGCGGGCTTTTTCATCTCCGAAGCCGCCGATGTTTAGCGTCCGGGAGTTCGGCGGTTTTCCCACCGTACTCCCGCCACGCGTCGCCCTCCCGGGTGTGGCGGAGCCCCCTCCTCCCAAACCACTCCAGTGCAAAGGCGGTGCACCTGAAACCGCCAAACCGCCCTCCCCTGGGTGACGTCAACGCCACGTCCTCTGCCTAGTGACGTCATCCTACTGCGTCATCTGCCTGCGTCGGCCTCCTGCCACATCACTGCCACCGTGTACCACCACGTCACCTGCCGTACTGCTGACGTCATCTCGCCACGTCACCCACCGTACTGGGTCCCACCCGCTGACGTCATGCTGACGTCATCACTCAAAAAGGCGCGAAAGGCGAAAATCGTGCTTAGGAAGCCCGGATTCAGATTCTGAGGCAGTTTTTCATGCGCGATTAGTGCCTAGCGCTAATCGCACATGGCTACGGGAAATGGGCCAAAATGGAAAGCCCCTCATCGCGCAGCCCCCAGCAAGCCCGAAAGGCGCAGAATGACCCGTTTTTCTTCGCGAAGCATTCAGAAAGGGGCAAACACACTTTTTAAAGCAACAAAAGGCCGAGCAGCTGCCATGAAGGATCAATGGGACAGTCTAAACCATTCAGAAGATTTTAAAGACTCCAGGATCAGCGCCAAAGAGTATCAGGAAGCGGCAAAGAGTATCAGTTCAGCAACATCAAATCAGGTGAAAATTAAAAACCTTCATCAAAGTCAGCAAAGCAGTTAAGGCCATTTAAAAGCCTATCTGGTCGGGATTAGTGCACATTAATGCCAACAAAACAGCAACAAAACCAAGTTAGAGGTGGAGATAAAGGACAAATCACAGTTATTACAGGAGGACTGCACCGGGCTACCCAGGACAGACATTAACTCAGTTTTGATACAGCTACCCTCAGCGTAGCCCAAAGATATTTTCATGCATTTATTTCTGGATAAGATTAGGTTAAAGTAATCATTTTCTTTCAGACCTGTTTAGGTCGGCTGTAATAGATTAGTTTTTGGATAATTTTCCCTATATATACCGACCCTCTGTATTGTTTAAAGGGTTGGTTGGTTGATAATCCTCATTAGAGACTTGCACTGGATATCTGAGATGTTTTACTTAATCAAAGATTGCTGAAAAGCTTTGGAGGAATGACTGTCTGCTCTGTGTCTAATGGTTTGAAGAATTGAATGCAGAATTCTTGTGCTGCTATATGAATCAATAAGTTTTCCTTACCTCTGTTATGTCGATTTCACATATGCTCACTTCACAGAACAAAGGATTGGCTTAGAATTTGCTTGGTTGCACTCTATGCTCAGTTTCTGTGGCTTCTTAATGTTTTCCTCTTGAATTAGGCATAAATATGAATTCTGTTATGGCTCATGTTTGACCTATTTTCATATATGAATGACTGTTATCTAGGAATTCTTAACTGCTCCTAGATAGGGCTCATTTGTTTTCTTGCTGCTAATCTGAATGAGAGATTCTTAATTGCCCCTCATTCCTTAGCCTTTAATCCATCTCTTTTACCTTGAATGATTGTTTCATATACAGCTAGCTTGCTCCATATTCCTTCTTGTGACCAAGAAAGCACACCAGCAGTCCTACTCCTTGACTCCACGCCCAATGGTTCTAAAACTTTCATGCTGTCCCTGCCTCTTTACTTGAAAGCATCATCCTTCCCACCAAAAACAAAACAAAACCCCTTGAACTCAATAACTAGCCTAAAAACATTATCAACAAAGCTAAATCTGAAAGAGAGAGCCCTCTCTGATTGCAGGTGGGCTAGACCCTGTAGTCCAAAGATTGGTCTGTGGTTACCTCGGCCGTATCCTTTTGATGCCAACCAGAAGGACAACCTGAGTGATAACACAGCTGAGATGTGGTGTTCAGAGAGGTGAAAGATGTTATTAAACATGAAGTCCAACCAAAGGAACCTGAGAAGATAGAGTTTGAGCTAAAGGAGGAAGAATCAGATTCTATATCAGAGGAGGAATCAGAAGATGAAGAGCCACAAACTCCGAGTGTGAGAAGATCAGTTCGAGAAAGAAGGCATCCAGAAAGGTATAGTCCTTCTACTTTCTGTTCAAATTTTGCTTTATCTATTACTGATGATGATCCCAGAATTGTGAGGGAAGCAGTAGATTTAGAGGATGGAAAACTCTGGAAAGAGGCCATGGTTGATGAAATGGCATCTTTGCACAAAAATGAGGCTTGGGATTTGGTGGAGTTACCGGCTGGAAGGAAACCCATTGGCAGCAAATGGGTGTTCAAGAAGAAGACAAATGCAAAAGGAAAGGTGGATAAATACAAAGCTCGTTTGGTAGCAAAAGGTTATTCCCAAGTGCCGGGAATTGATTTTGGTGATATTTTTTCTCCTGTTGCCAAGGTAACTTCCATTAGATTACTTTTATTTGTTGTTGTTGCTTTTGATTTTGAGGTAGAACAGATGGATGTGAAGATAACATTTCTTCACGGCGATCTGGAAGGGGAAATCTACATGAAGAAACCTGAAGGATTTGCGGTGAAGGGTAAGAAAGAACTTGTATGCAAGTTAAAGAAGTCTCTGTATGGGTTAAAACAATCACCAAGGATGTGGTATCAGAAATTTGATACATTTATATGGGGACTTGGCTTCATCAGAAGCAAAGCAGATCACTGTGTGTATTTTAAATTAATTGGTGACCATGTTATTTATCTGGTCTTGTATGTGGATGATATGTTGCTGGTTGGAAATGACAAAGAAATTATCTAGGATTTGAAGACCCATTTGTCCTCCAAATTCGACATGAAATATCTTGGTGCTGCAAACTATACTTTGGGCATGGAAATTAAAAGAGATCGGGCAAAGAGGAAGCTCTCGTTAAACCAGAGGAAGTATGTTGAGACAATATTGCAGAGATTTAATATGCAGGATAGTAAACCGGTGAAGGTTCCTATTCCTGTAGGTGTAAATTTATCTGCTGAACAGTGTCCCAAGACACAAGAAGAGGAAGAGGACATGTCCTGTGTTCCATATGCAAGTGCAGTCGGTAGCCTGATGTATGCAATGGTCTGTACTAGACTAGACATTGCACATGCAGTGGGAGTATTGTGTAGGTTTATGTCAAAACCAGGAAAGGAGCATTGGACAACAGTGAAGCTGGTTTTCAGGTATTTGTGTGGCACTAGTGATTATGGTTTGTGCTACCAAGGAAGACTAGGATTGGATAGAGTGTTGGATATTCGTGGCTTTGTTGATGCAGATTGGGCTGGAGATCTGGATCAGAGAAGATCTACAAGTGGGTATGTGTTTATCCTATTTGGAGGTGTAGTCAGTTGGATGAGTAAGAAATAATCTGTAGTGGCACTATCAACTATAGAGGCAGAATACATGGCTGCCACTCATGCAAGCAAGGAAGCAGTTTGGTTGTAGAGATTGTGTTCAAGTATGGGGTTAGTACAGGGAGCTATAAGGATGGACTATGACAGCCAAAGTGCAATTTTCTTGGCAAAGAACCCTGCATATCATTCAAAGACAAAGCACATTGATGTTCAGTATCACTTTGTGAGGGATATGATAGAAGACAGAAAGGTGTTGCTGGTAAAGGTGGACACTTTGAAGAATACTGTAGATGCATTGACAAAATCTGTGAGCTTTGAGAAGTTCTCTTGGTGTAGAGAAACAATGGGCGTTGTAGGGCTGGATAAATGACTAAGCTCTCTTGTAGCCCTCTATGGAAAGAAAACAACAAGTGGGAGAATGTTGGGTTGTGTTATATTCTTTCCACGACTAGCCCACATAGTTAACTGGGGGGTTAGAGGGGGGGTGAAGCCCCACGTTCGTTGTGTCGATTGCGTAGTGGGGGGTTTGAGGTGTGCAGGTAACCCCACTCTATGGGGTCTGAGGCAGTGCTCCAAAAATTTTGTTTTTGGACCCTATGTTAGGTTGGGTGGGCCTACCTATGGTTTTGTGCATGATTTTCGCACATGGTTTTGGACGCGATGGTTTTCGGTCCATGGTTTTGGATGTGATGGTTTTCGGTCCATGGTATTAGATGCTTCGGTATGTATAAATATGCATTATAACATTGAAAGGAACATAATGAGAAATCAAGCTAGTAGTCCCAGTTTTGGGATCCAGGGGAAAATCTCTGTGTATATGTGTTTTATGTGTTATGCTCTCGCATTGTTTATTTTATGTGTTTTAGAATTCGTATGCAGGTAATTTCTGTATGGGGTTAAAACCTACAGATTCTAGGCTTGGAGGTTACACGGTGGGAAATGCCCCCACCCCTCCTCAAAAATAGGGTCAACACTCTAATATGGACCACACTATGATGCTAATTGGATACTTGTCATCGAATAATCCAGTCAGGTAGTCATGTCACCTACCATTTACACTTTACCCATGTCATAATAGTGCATATCAAGTTGATTCAAAATGTAATAGAACAATGTACATCATACCATTCATCATTGGATGCCTCAACATTCCCCAATCATAAGTGTAAATCTTGGTTATCATATAGTTATTTCCAATCTGCAAGTTAGTTCTCATCCATGCATATACATAACAACAAAATATATATAGATATGTGATCTTAATCACCATGTTATTAAGTATAGTATCCACATGCCAATTTTGTAATTCATAACAACATACTGGAAGTAAATATTACATTAGATAAATCATAACTTCGATAAGTCATTCATTAGATAAATCATATCCCCTTAAGCCATAAATCAAACAACAATAACTTTGATAAGTCATACACTAGATAAATCATAACCAAGTAAGCCATACATTAGGTAAATCATACATTAAATAAGTCATACATTAAATATTTTAATCAACAATACCTAATCCATCAAATGGTTTATATAAGTAGTTTCATTTGTCCAACTGAAATGCATCAATATTACATAGCATTCATAAATAAAAGGACATGAAACTAGAAATAGAGCATCAACATAAGTAGCTATATAAGTCAAAATGGACATAATAAATGGTCAAAAGTGAGGGGAAATTGTGACATATAGTCTATGCATCCTCCCGGGTAGTAGATCTTGGGTTATACTTGTCCCATTGTATCTTAACTTGGTCCACCAAGCGATGCCTGAGCTATTGAATCCTATGGTATAATATGCATATTGGTTTGACCATTATGGTTCCCACATCTGAGACCTATAATTCCCTCCAATCGAGTTTGTGGGATTCATCAGAAACATAATGTTATAGGACAGATACATAAAAACATCATGAGTTCTATGCAAGTAGGGTGGTAGTACAATACAATAGGAAACTAGTCCAATTTTCTCTTTGATTCTAAAAGGTCCTATAAATCGAGGTGGTAACTTCATACCTTTCTCAAATTGAATAATGTTACGAATAACAATTAAAAAATAAAATAAAATAAAAAACTCGGTCCCCTACTTTAAAACTTCGATCGGTACTATATGCATCAACATAACTCTTTTTCCTATCTTGTGATTCCTTTAAACTTCATTGAATCTATCTTACCTATTCCTCCATTTCTTGAAACAATCCTATCCTAACTATCACTGTGTCTTCCATATTTTCGTCGACTCAATGGTGTCCTGCATGGCCTCTCATATAGAGCTTGATAAGGAGGCATCCTAATTGAATTGTGGTAAGTGTTATTATAGGAAAACTCTACCAATGTTAAGTACTTTTCCCACCGAGTCTAATTATCCATGACATACATTATAAGCATACCTTCTATAACATGTTTTACTCTTTCAGTCTTTCCATTTATTTATAGACAATATGCGGTGCTAAGGTTTAACTAAGTCCCCAACACTAACTGCAAACTTGTCCAAAATGTATATGCAAAGCGAGAGTCCCTATCAAAATTATCTTTGTGGGTAACCCATGTAGCTAGATAACTTCACCTATAAATACTCATGCCAAAATGGGAGCAGTCTCTTAGAAAAGGTAGTTAGTGACCTAGAGATACCAAATACATGGCCAAAATAGAAGATGTTAAGGTTGTTTCTCCAAGAAGAGAGAAACTCATCCTTCAAGAGTAGTCCATAAAAAAATAAGATAATTGCAAATAATGGTCATGACCACCTTTACAAGTGGAGTGACTTCAAATAATATGCCAAGGTAATTAGAGTCTTGTAGACAAACAACGTAACTCCTCCAAATGGAAATAGTATAAATATGTTAGGGAATTATCTCCCAGGATCAACCAAATTGGCCATAAATAGTAATCCCATAGAAACATGTGCCACAATTGTCCATAAAGTTGTTATAACCTCCTCAAAGAAGTGGGGTGTCCTCATTCAATGTGCCAAAGTGGTTAAATGCACATGTACCAACACCTCTCCTCCAAGGAATATGATAAATAGTTCACCCTAAGAGATTGTGTAATGAGGCTAGGACACTCCCCAATATAGTAATAAAGAAGCTTCCCAATCCAAGAGAAACTATATGATACAATGTGAAAATAACATACCAAGTGACCAAAACCATGGGTGTCAAATGAGAAGACCACCCAAGCAAGGTCTGAATGCCTCCAAATGCATGAGAAGATGCCAAATAAGGGGAGTGATTTCCTCTATCAAGAAAATAACTGCTCACAACATGCCACATCATAGCCAAACTATCAATATCCATTGGCATTCTTCTAACAAACCACAACCAATTTTCCAAGTCATCAAAACATCCACCAAAATGGACATCAATTATGCAACAAAGGGTGTGTGTACTACTTCAAGGTTCACCAATCAAAATCATGAAACAATAATCCAAGTGAAACCCTATGAACACATGCAAACATGCCCACCAACTAATTCACTATGTCAAGGGGCAATAATTAACCAACAATACTTAAGGAAACTCTTAGTTGATGGATATCCTTCATCATAAATGTGCTAAGGGTAAATCAAATGTTCGAGCAATGTTATGCAAGGCCCTCAATCACATTTAAAACACCATATGTGCTAGATGCAAGCCTCTAAACAAGAATGATTATACCAACCAAGGACATAATGTGCATCATCTACCATGGGATATCAATAATAAATCATAGTAACAAACCCCATGGTTATGTGATTTCAAGGAAAACGACAATAGGCAAGTGCGCATAAGAACAACTTTCCTTAAGACACCTCAGCACTCGCCAAAGGTGATCAACAATGTCATGAGGGAAGTGTCAAGGAGATTGTAAGCACAAACCATTACTTCCCTCAATAAAAGCATTAAACTCCATCAAATAATCCTATAGTTGCAAGCTTAGTATAAAGAAAATGTTAATTGATAGTCACTTATATAAGTGCATTTGGTAACCAGATATGCAAAAAAAAACATCAATATTCCATGTGCAACATGTTTGGTTAGGATTAATAAACACCATCTAGCACTCAACCTTGATTTAAAAATGAATAACTCTTTATTCAATATTGAGAAAAAAAATGATATGGATTAGACTAATAAAGCAACTAATATAATAACAAGATGCCAAAAGGTCAGGGAGATTAATGCCATTCACAAAGCTTTATATATTTTTATATATAAATCCTTCATAAAGTGTGACTTATGGAACTCAAGAAGTTTTATTTTTTTTTATATTTATATGTTCTAACATTGAAGGGGCTAGCTCAATTGATAGTTGCCAATGTTGTTAGTTGTTTGGTTACTTTGTTGCCAACAAATGATTAGTTTGACTCCCCTTGGGTGAGGCACACTAATTTACACCTATGGGTTTACAAGGGATGCCATCTACAAATGTGAAGAAGTATCCTTTGGATTTTCCTTGGGATTTTCATGTGAGGGGTTAATTGGAAAATAAAATAAAATAAAACACCAAAATAGTTGCTAATTCAATGAATTTGATAGTTGTCCAATATAACATATAACAGATCCAGGGTTGAGATGTATTCCTACCGAGCAACTTCACAAGATTTTGAAGTTGGTAATCTTAACATTGAGGCATAAAATTTTTAAGATATATATATATATATATATATATATATATATATATATATATATATATATATATATATATAAAATCTCGCCCAAACCTTGCACACGCAAACATGAGTGTTGCTAAATACCCTACTAACTGGATTGGTACAAATATAAAGAAATATCTCAACGTTGACAAATAGGATTGGACAAATCAGTAGAAGGCTCATATCAAAATCTTATTCAAAAGGGGATTTATGGATTTCATATCAAAATATTATTCATAAGGGGATTTATGCATTTAGATCTAGAAGTTTATGAGATCAGAGACATATTTTGTGCCTTTTATGGGAGATGTAATAGTTAGCTTCATTTTCTTCATAGATTGAATACAAAATAAATAAATAAATAACAAAAAAAACTCATGAACCGTAATTTACGCTACTCACCTAGTGTGCACTATATCCATTAAAATGAAAAATAAGTTTTATTCATGTCATCCATGATATCTAGCAGATCAATGTAGTTGACATTGTCCCTATCCTTGTAAGTTGCATTTTTTTTCAAAATGAATAAACAAAAAAAAACAAAAGCTTTCACCAATAAGACTATGTAATCATAAGAAAAATCACTATTAATGAAAACAATATCCCTGCATATAGAATCCACATACATAACAATGTATACAAAATTCCGGACAAACTACCTTCATTTACTTACAACATTATCCTTTCAGCTTTATTCCCACTTCACTCTATTTTCTTATTCACCTTGTTTACACTAAGTAGTGTAGATACTGAACTAAAATAGCTTGTCATCAACTGAATAAGGGATATACCAATACATAATAACAACAATTATAAGAGTGAGATCTAATCTCCTCTCATACAAGTATAATAACTACAGATATTGGAAGGTTTCTTCAACCTGATTAAAATGCAACAAGCTGAAAAGTTGAGCTCTGGTTAATTAATTTCAAGTAATGATAAACAGACCTTGGTTAATTAATTTGAAGTAAATATAAACGGGCTTTAGTTAATTAATTTGAAGTAATGATAAACGGGCTTTAGTTTGAATTTTGTAAAGGGGCATGAATTAATTTGAGAATTAAATAGAATGCTTGCATCAACACTTCATCATGGGTAGATTATGCATATTCCTTTTTACATTTTCCATTGCTTTTTCATCTTCCAATTTGGCATGTGTGTTTTTTTTTTCCACTTATTTTGCTATTTTATAGCCCACCGAAAATTGAGGATAACCTCCTAAAAATTAGGAATAATAAAAAAAAAATTGCATAACTTAAAAATCAGGCTAGGCTATAATTAATTATGATCCAAGGATGGTTCTCAATGGGAGGGCCTTTATGACAACATAATTAATTATGATCCAAGGATGGTTCTCAATGGGAGGGCCTTTATGACAACATAAGCGGTAGTTAATGTTTACTTTTGCCTTCATATGAACCTTTTTACTATGCCATTCCTATAGCATCCTTGTGATCACTTTTGTCTTGATGCAGATTTTACTCTCGGCCTACTCATTTTATGAATACATTCATGATTGTCGAGAAATGAGATAGATCACTATCATGTAAATAAGACAAGACTGAACATGGAATCACAAGACAAAATACAATCCCATTGAAGTTTGAATATGCTACTGAATAGAATGACAACTAGTGAATAGAATATGCTACATAATGGCTAGTGAAAGGCATAGTGGCAATAAATGGTGATGGACTAAAAGTGCCAATAATATCATTTTAATAATTTTTTTCAATTAATTAAATTATATATATACAATAATCTTTATATATATATTTTACCTCATATATAAATTATATATAAAATATACTTTTATACTGCACACATATATATAAAGGTGGATTCCCTACAAAAAGATCTTTATAGTATATACCATAAGGATCAGATTCTCCAAAATAGTATTGGTGAGTGAAGCTTTGGATCAAGAGTGATGTTGTTGTCAACAAGGTTGAAACTGTTTATAAATAGCATATGATAACCCAGCCATTGATTAGTGCCTCAAACAAAACCTTCAACAACCGCTTATGACACTATTCTACCACCAAGGACATAACACTCAAACTGGGAAAATCTTATTATAATAGCCATAAAAAGACTACCCTTCATTAAAAAAAACAAACTTCATGAATTTTTCAAGCGAATGTTGTTGTATAGTTGTAAATCTCTAATGAAGGAAAAAAAAAAAAACCTCTACTCTACACATTACTCATGCTTAAGTGCTAATTGTAACGAGTGCTTCACATTATGAATTAATGTATAAACAAATTAGATTGCCTTTAAGTTGATAATGAATTGCATTTCCAATTGCAAAGAGGGACAATCAATTTGTAGTTATGATCCCAAAGTCCACATGCCATGATCAAAATGGAAGGTGGATAGACAAGTATAAAGTTTTCATTTGCAACTTTTGTCAAACTCCTGTGGTGTGGCTTGATATTCTGCTGGTTAGATGAATAATATTATGTGAACTTGTAGCTGTAATGTACCCTTATTAGATCATTAGTTTAAGCACAAGAAAAAAGAATTGCCTTTGCACAAAAGAGAATTTTCAACACACTATTATAATTCTAAAATCAACATATTAGCACCAGCATAGATCCATCTTAAGTATGGATCTAACATGAGCCGAGAGGGATCAAATTTCTTCACATGTAAATTTTTTGAGAGTGCAAAATACAATGTGTTATTTTTCATTGTTTAAATTGTATTTTTGAACTCTAAATAGAGTATATATAACACCAAGTGATTTTTTTAACCATAAAAACTTATTTTTTTTTTATACATAGATATATATGAAGTTGATATCGACATAAATTAGTTAACATAGATCTTCAAATAGTTTATTTAATTCTCTTGTTGAAATATTTTTGAAAAATATAAGATTTAAACATCTAATTCACACATTCTTTTTTTACTTCTAATTATTTTACAACATATTCATTTTTTTTTAATTATAGCCAACATCATTTTTCTGTTTAGAACATAATTTTTAATTTTTAATTTTATTTTAAAGGGGCACAAATGAACGAATAAACTTACACATCCCCTTATACTGGGTTGTAGAATAAGACTCTAGGCTCAATGAGTTTTTTTTTAAAGAAGTAATTACAACCTATTTTCAGTTGTCTATTTTATTAGATGAATTGGCTATAAATTGTGGCTATGGGGAATCACTAGCAGTAAATAATAGAGTGAGATTTTATAAAAGGCCTGATCAAATTTCCTTAGAGAAAAGCTAAGACGACGTTTGGGACCGACTCAAGATTTGGCATAGAATTTCATACGTTAAATCATGGGCGAAAGAAATATGGGCTAGGATGGAAGAGGACTTGTGTTAGTGAATCCTATATTCCAAGAGTTGGCTCTTAAAGTGACGAGTGTATTGAAAAAAGCAAGGTTCCAATGAATTTCATTGACCACTAAAATTTTAAAGGATTCTTTCTTGGAGATTAACATTAAGGTTTGATAAAAAAAATAACAAAGATTAGTTCAAGGTTGGGCAACCTCTTGATATTTTGTTTCAACATAAATGTTATGCTAATGGGGAGATTCCAAATTTTCTTGAATTACTAGGCACTTCATATATGTAATGTTGATCCTTTAAGGAGATCTGGGGAAGGAAATGTAATGTTGAATTACATGTTAGAAGCTAACCAATTCACATGTAATGTTTTTCCGATAGGAGACAAAATAGGGCATGTATAATGTTCCAACTTTGAGGTTCTAACTATGTAGACCCTATACCTCTACTTATAGTGTTGTTAACCAACTCTTGAAAGATCTCGAGTTAAAAATTTTGATTCAAGGCCCTGTCATAGAGTTGTGGAGAGGATGGAAGGCAAATGATTTGAAACTTGGATGCTGAGTTGGGAGGGTCAGAGTTTCAAACATAGTCAAACTCCATAGCCAAATCTGAGAAAACAAGAAGAGAAGGTTGAGGTTGACTTAGATTTCAAATGGTGGGAGAGGGGTTTCATATGAGAGTTAACCTCCCAACACGATAAAGGTCAATCCTGATTGCAAAGGCAAGAATACATGCTACAGGTATGATGAGATTGTTGAAGATCATTAAATTTCTTTTAACGCTTAGCATGTCAACCCAATGAGAAAACTGGAAGAGTTTAGAGTCTCGACACTTGGGGCCTACATAGAGGACAACTAAAGCGAGGTTTATAAGAAAGATTGACCTTCCATTTTCCAAATCAATCCAAAAACAACCAAGAATAGAAGTGTTTTCAAGATAGTGGGAGAGACATTGTAACAAAGATTGTTGAAAACAAAATTGAAAGTTTGGAATTAGGATGTTGGCTCAAATTCTCCAACAAAAGTTGATGATGAACACTAAAACAGGATCTGATTTTAACAGATGTCAACCAAGAGGGAGGAACAAAGAACAAATGTCAACCAACAAGAAGGAACAAAGAACATGCATCACAAAGATAATGACAGCTCCATTCAATTGAAGCCATGTCAGTTGATGCACTTGATTTCATAGAATATCTTGACAAAGGCGGGAAACAACAAATTATGTGGCTTTGGGCAACTGATAATAGACCATGCTTGGATGGTAGGAAAGGCATTAAACTCCAACTAAAATATACTCTAGAGCCTAATATAATCACTAGTCAATCTCATAGAAGGTGTTAATACCCTGCAACTCCCCGGTGGAACATCGAAAGTCCATTTCTTAGTAGTCAATTTAGCTTAGATATCAAAGGAACCAAACAATGCACAACAAATAAGGGAAGCACTATAGATACATTCAATAATGGGGATGTAGATAGAGCCATTGGATTTATTTGTTTTTTCTCCATCTATTTAGATAAATATATCTCTTTAGTTGAATTATCACATAGTTTGAAAGTCCAATGAAACACAAATATCATTGCTAGCTCTCCATCCTGCTTATTTTTTTGGATAAATTATACATAGTATATGTTGAAAACCATCTACATTAACTCGAAAACCTGGCTTTGATACCACATGTGAGGACCCAACTATAGGTCCTCTAACTACTACTACACTCATTCAAATAAATTTCAAAAATTTTCATAACAAGGAAAATTTCAAGTTTATAAAACATCATAAGCATGAACATAAATTCATTTAATCTACAACATGTATAACTTGTAACAATTTATCTGCAACATGTATAAATTGTAATAATTTACATAACTAAAATAACTGACTGATAATACCTCATCTGAAGACTTGTTTGGGATGCTCCTATTGGATTACCTGACTGAATTTACCTCCCAACCAATTAGGAATGATTTCTTAGCCCATGAAACATCCACAGGTTCCATACCGCTCCAAACCCAATTCCAACCAGTTGTAGTGTGTCCAAGTTTGAACCAATACTCTCCAATAGATCCAAGTTTGATTTCTCTCACTTTTCCCCCATTCTCTCCCTTCTCGTCCTCCGAAAATAGAATCCTCCAATGCCAAAATAAAGAACAAGGATCTCCCCTTATCTTCTCATCCTCCTTCCCTTTATGCATCTTCCTCTCATCCACCTCAACCACCTACCATCAATGCCATTAATATCCCTCCATCCTTTTAATTTAATTACCTTGACTTTCCTTTCCATATCTTATCCCAAAATAAAGTTGAGAAGACACCTTGAGAATGGAAATATTAATATTTACTTTAGAATTAAATTGGAGAAGACAACTTGGAAAACCTTGGGAAGTGAAATGTTGATATTTAAATTAGAATAAATTGGAGAAGACCATATCTTATCCAAGAGTAAATTTGATAAGACACATTGGAAATTGATTAATAATTAAATAATAACAAATAATAAAAAGTCATGTCAGTAAAATAAAATTACAGATTCACAAGTGTAAGTATATACCAATATTACTTAATAATTATAAGTCAATATTTTCAGGTTAATTAAAGGCTAATCAAAATTAGCATGATAGGGTCAAGTAGGGAATTACATAATATGGATTGATTATGTAGATAAGATTGCCTCCCTTGAGATACATTAATGTATGAGTTTGCTTATGTCATCTACCTTGTGATTGACTGTTTGATTACGACATCTATTTGGTGTTTGAGTGTTTGGTGTCTAGTTGATTTAATTAACATGGTATGTTTGCAAGTTGGTTGAATGTTTGACGAATTTCATAATATGAGTATTCGTTCCAATGATCTTGTTTTAAGATGATTGTACTAACATATACGTGTTGAGATAGTTTGTATGTACTTGAATTTAGTTGGAAGTTGTAGCATTATGTCTAATGAACATGAGTTGAAAATGGGTTATGACATGATTTCTTTTAAATATTGATTTAAAAATGATAGATATGATTGTATTGATATTTGGGACATGTGGTTGACATGTGCAAGCAGTTGTAGGAATCATGATGGTATTAGCTTGACAAGGTAATAGTCGATGTGTTTATATCACTAACAGTCAGGTGATGTGACAGTGCATAGTAACACTCAATTGCAGCAAGGAAAAGGTCAAAGAAAGGACTTGGGCAAGAATCCCTTTGGATATGTTTGGAAACCCTAATTCCAAACGAATGAGTGCTTTGCACATAGGAAGTCTTCTTAACCTTGATTTGTCTGAAATTATGTGGATATGTGCTATATTCATGAACATGTACTTGCCAGGTATATTATCTAGTCTTTAGTTACAGGTGGATCTGTCAAAGGATTGGAGTCCCTTGAGAGATGGTGTGGCTGTGTTTAGTTGCAAGCAATGTGCTTGGCATAACAAGATTAGGTAACTGGTGTATTGTTATGTTTATTTATGCACTAACAATTATGTGTTAATGACAACATGATGCAGGTAGTTGCATGGAAAGAGATGTTTCCATGAAATCTCAAAGAAGGCTCACGTTGAGCTTTCCCTAGAAATCATGGGGATTGAGTCTTGGTGTCTGCTGTTAGTCGTGTGCTTTTGGTCTTTGTGATTTGCTTGCACTTGATTTGTTGTTTTGTTATGTCTAGTGCATGATCATGCCACTTTGTTGCAATGTTGTATTGCTTTTGGTTTTCATGGTCTTCTTGTTGTTGTTTTCGTTCTTGCCTTTTATTGTTTTGAGTCTTGGGAATTGGTTGGGAAAGAGGAAACTCAATGGAGCTTGGGGAGAGTCGCGTGGTACCCAATAGGTAATGTAAGATTCAGATGAAGCTCTATGCATGAGTAATATAAACATCATGATCATAACATAATTACCAGATATCAAGGTCAAGGTTTAAGAGAATTTCCTTTATTCATGCAACACATGCGAAACATTAAGAATAGTCATTCCCACTACATGTTGCGCCCACTGTTGTTCCTGTTCCTATTGCGACTCATTCGTTCGTCTGTACAACTTCATGTTCTTCCTGAGTTGCTGCTTCAACACATGCAACTCCTTCTTTGTTCCATCTTCTAACTTCGCACGATCTTCATGTCGCACCGTCACTTCATAGCTAGAGTCTCCAAAGTTGCTTTCATCATCAATGGACCTGCTTGAGCTTGAAACCTTGTTCCACCTCTGTGTTGTCAACAACCCTCCTCTTGCATTCATTGCATTTGGTATGTTGTCTTTAGCTGCTGTTCATGTTGCTGCTCGCTGTGATATCTTGATGTCCTTGTCTACGAACAAATTGATGTCTTCGTGGGTAGGCAAGTCCATGGAAACTTGATCGACTGCACCCCCAAGTGTGATCTCAACGGTGTCTTCATCTTTGCTCTCCTAGAAACCATTATACCTGTATTGCTGAGAGGCAGATGAAGACTTGGGATACTTGGAGACATGGCAACACTCATGGAAAGCAATCTGTCAGTCGAAAACCAAAATGAACATGAGAACCGACTTGCAACATACTTGGGTGCATGATCATGAAGGTTGCACAATTTCGGCCGTGAGGTTAGGAGACCGACTGCCAAAACTGCACAAGGTAAAGCCTGGGCTATTGGGAGACTGGCTGACTGCTGGAACTGCACAATGCATAGTCGAGTCTGGCTGCTATCTATTAGGATTCCGCAATGCACAATTCCAGCTGGGAAGGACTGCTGGCCTAGGGACAACTTTGCGCAATTTATTGGGCCAAGCAGCCACTATCCTCCTGAAATGCGCAAAACAGTCCTGGAGGCTAGTGCTGGGTAGGAATGCAAAAATTTGGAGAGGAAGGTGAGCCTTCCTTCCCTAGATTGCGAAATGCAACCTTAGTGAAGGTAGAGTCCGGGCCAAGGTTGGCCCGACTCGTCAACGGGAAACTGAAAGCAACTAAGACAGTAAATGCATGGCGACACTAAGTGATAGCAGAAGTGATTGACAGTGCATGCAAAACATGAATGAAAGATTCAACAAACAGATCAACATGCATGTGGGTGAGGTAGTTCGCTGGTTGGGCGAACGTCCGTGAAAAACAGTTTCATGTATGCGACAGCAGTGAGATAGCAACGAAAACTGAAACAGAGCTAGGACAAGCTAGTATATATGTAAATGACAACAAGAATTCAAAGAAATCAAGCAAACAATACTCCCACAAGCGAAAACACAAAAAGCGACAGAAATGCAGCACAAGGCATGGGAAGTAGGCTTACTCCAAAACAACTGAGCTGAATGTGTCGATTGATCCTAGATGTGATGTGGGATGTCAGAGCTGCAAGGTTGATGTGAGGAATGAGCTTTGCAACATCTAGTTGATGAGTTTTGATAACATCGAGGTTGTGACATGCATGCCACGAATCTAGGGGAAGCGACACTTGGTGGGAGGTTTTCAGAATTACTCCTTGCATGTAATCTCCAACTGCTAAACATAGATCCATGAAAAAAGGGATGCCTTTGCATGCTGCCTTGGGAGAAGCAGCCCATGCATGCAAGTTTGTTTTTCTTAGTCCTGGAGGGAACCGGTCAACTCAGATGCCCATGCAAGACACTGCTCGACTGCTAAAGAAAAATGCTCATTTATGGCTGGGAGATGGGCTGGCTGCTGAGGAGATTTACGCAATTTCTGGGTAGAGTAGCTGAATGCTACCCAAATTTGCGCAAATTCTGGGCTGAGCAGCCTTGCTGGGGAAATTTACACAAATCCTGCTGGGAGTGTTGGTAGGTAGGATTGCACAATCCTGGAGCCGAGCAGGCTACCAGAGAGGATTGCGTAATTTCTAGAGGGAAGTCTGGTTTCCCTCGGGAAATGCGCAATTTTCAAGGGGAAGCTACTCAGCCTATAGCTAGACCAAGTCCGAGTGAACAACCTGTGAGGGGAATGGATCAAGCTCTGACCGATAGGTTGCCTTTGTGCAAGAAAGACTCTGAAGCTTGTGAACTTGACGAAGCAAGGCAAGCTGCTGTGAAGTTTGGAAGGGAGGCTCCAAAATGAGGCTAAGAAAAAATTTTGGAGGGTGGTTGTAGCCGCTACAACACTTGGTGACACACTGGTAGAACTCCAACTCTTTGAATGGACCTTGTTCGTGAAAAGCAAGTCTAACACCTCCGGAAGTATTGTTCAATTTTCAGCTTATCTTGGTTTCACACTAACTTGATTGTAAGATGTAGCATTTGCCAAACCCTTGGTCGATTGACACACATTCCAAGCCAAGGCAACACAGTTGTTTCGATTGGGGTTGAGGGGTATATAGGTGCACAAGCAGTATAGTCGTCAGAGTATTAGTTTCATCTCTGGTGTTGCTCCACTACCAACAAGTCTGGACAGTACCCCGGTGGAGTCACATAGGAATGCAAGCATGGCTCCGCTGCCAGTGAGCTTGGTCAGTTCCCCGACAGACTTACTTGCATCACCTCCCTGCGCAGGAAGACTTTCTCTTCTTTCACCTGATTCACTTTTCATTTTGAATTTTTGACTTTTCATTTTTTTCATTTTTCTCTGTGCATAAAACTTATTCATTTCAGAGGCGGAAGAGAGATCCCGACTTATTGGGAGCAGAAGAGGTTGTTCCAGTAGAGAAGTAGTTTATTGTATCTGTGACGTGCCTGTTAAGATTTTCCCCCTTACCTTACTCTAATTGATTGAGCTTACAAGGGTTAACCAAAAAAAAATCGAATAGAGAAGGTGACACTGGTTAGCGCGCAGGCGTTGTGTTTACACAAGGGTTCACTTCAAACAATACGTATTTTCCTTCGACGTATCATGGACTAAAAGTAACAAGCTCATCATACAGAGGCAAGATGATAGATAACCAAGTAGTGATAGCTGTACAAGCCTTCTTGTACTTTACCCAACTCGCTTCAAGAGTCATACATGGTTTCATGCAAAACTAACCTATGAACAAAACAAGCGAACAAATTAACAATCAACAAAGAAAAGCAAGAGTAGAAGTAAAAATGAAAGCGAAGCAAGTAAAAAAACAAGCAAACAACGCATGTAATAAAACAATCATGCAAGCAAATAACTGAAAGTAAATACTTTTCCTACTCCTACACTAACAGTACATGGGCCTGATCACGTGAAGTGATACTTCCAATGCAGCCACTGACGCATTGGTAGACCCATGTTGGTGAAGGCTTGGTTCGCGAGCAATTCAGTTGTGCGAACCAGCAAGCAAGAAAGATATAACAATGAAGACAAGCACACTTCATGATTCAAAGTGCCCACGGGACATAAGTGAGTGCATGTACATGACAGGTAGTTCGCGGACTTATCATGGTGCTGTGTGACACTACGTGCAACTTTGAAGCATAATCACACTCTTGACTGTGACATGCAAGCAGACGAAAGAAACAAAGATAAATTGCATTGCACACAAGTGTTTTCAATGTAAGACTCCTCCAATGCATGAGCAATGGGATCGTGTAAGTCGAGTGGAAGAAGTAAAATCTAAGTGTTAGATTGATCTTGAGTGCATACAGATGAGTGATGAGGAGCCTTGAGTGTTTGAAAAATTTCTTGATCGGAAGCGAAACCAACCTTAGGGCAACGAAGGCCTGACATAACCATCAACTCGGGCTGAAGTGCCTCGATGGTCTGTGGGGTTTCGACTTCGTCGATAGGTGGATTTTCGTAGATCAGTGGCTTAGACGAATTAACAACGAGTGAATCAACATCGTGATTGGATGATGAGGTGAAGAGATCACGATAGTTAAGATAAAAAAATTCAGGATGTTGGTCGACATCCTCATGGTTTGATGAATCACACAGAGGGGTAGATGAGGAGGAAGGATGTTCACCCTCTGCGTTTTCAGAAAATGCAGAGAAAAGATCAAGTGGATTTCCAATGAATGATTGGTCCTCTCCGTTGTTGGATGATGGGCTAACATACAGTGTGTCTTGCGAAAGATCAACAATGGGTGCATCCGTGGATGAAGACACACATGCGAAATCATGGATGACAAGTTCACCAACGATGTTAGGAAAGAATAGAGGGGGCTCAGATGGAAGGGAGTCATCCTTCGCCGAGTGTTGATGCTCAAGCTCCCACTCATACTCTTCATGAATGACAATGCATGTTGGTTGTGCAACACCAACTTCGTCAGTGGGTTGTTCCTCGTTCACAATAAGTGAAGAGTTCGGAATGGACGAACACAAGACAACATCATCCGGAGGAACACCCGGGTGTGAAGACGGAGGTTGTAGAAAAGAATGCATATGAGGACTCGAAGGACTCACAACCAAATCTGCGCGAAAATTGAGTGAAGTGATGTTGGGAGGGTGTGAAGGATGAATAAGTGTGTGAGCATGATCCTCAACATCACTGGGCAGTGGTGGAGCTATTGAATAAGAGGAAGGTGGATAGTTAGTTGAGACAGTGCCCGCTTCCACATGAGATTACGTAGCTCCATCAATGAAGAATGTTGAGCGAGGCTTGATCTCAAACTTTCTCTTGGGACGGGTAGATTTCTTAAGGCAGTACTCGAACCGATCCCAAAGATAAGCAAATTTCATCTGGCTCCTCGGAGCTTGAAACTGCAAGTCACGGAAGCGCTGCCAAAAATCAATAATGGATTCATGCGGAGCCCTCCGTTGCTGTAACAGTTTCTGGTCAAGATGGTCTGGATCAAAATGATAGAACATGTCTTCAATAAGATCACAAAAGTGCTCAAATGAGTGCATGGTGTCAGTCGGTAGGTTGAGCACCTAATGAAATAGAGATTTGCAAAGTGTGTATGCAAGCAGCAAACCAGCCTATTCGTCAGAAAACTCATCTTCCTCATGAATCATGGAAAGAAAGTTATGTAAGTGCTTAGGCCAGGCCACTTCGCCTTCACCATCATAAGTGTGAGTGGACAAGATATCGAAAAGCTTCCTCGAGATGGAGACATCTTCATGATTCGAAAAGCACCTTGGGGTAAGAAGAGTGCAATACTCCATGAAAGATATGCAAAGGTTCAAAACTGGATGAGAGGACACAACTTGTCATCAGGCCCTCCTTCTAGCACCAACAATGTTGACGGTGCTGGACCCGCCAACATGTCAAGGGGATCTCCCCGTTAAGAAGTCCCAATTAGACCTCAGACCATTTGGTGTAGGAGTCCCAACAGTGGGTTGTAAGGTAATGCCTTGACTGCGATGTCACACAGAGGCAAGTAGGATAACTCTGTCAGTAGCAAGGGTGTAACTGCTGCAGTGAGTTAAGGAAGATGTACGAGAGGTTCTAACACAAAAGGGGGAGAAAAGGGTGAAGGTGAGTTCATGGTTGAAAGGGATCAGTCCCAACTCGGCTATGAACACACAAAACAAAAGGACATACACAAATTCCAACGAAGCAGTCCACTCGGATGCGGTAGTCACAACATACAAGGTAAGATAAAACGTAAAACACTCACGGATCAGTCTGAACGAGTGCAACGATTGTTACAACAAGGTTCATATGAAAGGTCTGTCTGGTGTCCGGCAGAGCAGTTGACACAGATGGTGACAACATTAACAACATATACAACACATTAACAAAAAGATTCATATAATTGCATGTGAATCCGTTCATACACAAATACGTAAGTTAAACAACATATATCATTAAGGCAACTAGAGCAGTCCAACTACAATAACAACATATGCATGAAAATATGTTGGCTCTTATTATCTAAAAGTGTAAGTTCCAATCATACAATACATCCATGTAAACCTGCTAGCCTCATTAGTGAAACATTACAGCCACATCTGCTTGCTCCTCCAAAGAGATGTACTAGCTCTGTGTAGTGGAGAAGCCAAGGCGCATTACAACACTATCCAAGCCTTCTTCAAGATAGTCTTAGTAGAGGCTTGGCTAACCAAAAGCCTCTACAATGAGTTATGAGGGACTATTTATAGCAAAGGGTGGGGCGACCCTTGACATTCCCCTTTGTGACAGTTCAATTACCCTCATGAATATTCACCTACTCTATGACTGTTACATCCAACCATTGACACTTGACTTACACTTGACATGACTCAAAATTATAATGCACATGTACTCATGTGAGACAACATGGCTTGAGCAAGCCTTGCAAGACATCAATGACACTCGGTCCGCTGTGATGAGACCAACTCTTTGACATGCTTGTGATGGTGAAGGTGGTGAGCTGATGCCAATCTTGGTCATCCGTGATGGTGTGCATGCACCTCATGGTGACATCTTGCTGAAGCGAACTCTTGCCTCCGTTGCAACTGGTGCATTGGTTCAACCCCTTCATCCAACTTGTTTGCTAACATGCGCATGGTCTTCTTGGGTACGGTTGAACCGGAAACACATTGATGCATAGCGTCCATGATGATCTTCAAGTGTGTGCTGGTGGTCATGTGCATCAACTTGCCGAAGTACATGTTCAGCCCCAGTTGTACTTGCTTCTTGTCTTTGCCTTGGTGAGTGTGTTGAATGGGTTGTATTGCTTGTGTGAAATCAACGACATGCATGCTACTGAATCCCTTGCATGTGATCAACAACAATGCTTACCATGCCTGCTCTGTGTCAGCTGCTGGGATGGATCCTTACCTTGTATAAGGGCTGTTTCATCCATGAGTGCATGTTGTGCCCACTGCTGTTCCTATTCCTATTGCAACTCATTCGTCTGTCTGTGCAGCTTCATGTTATTCCTAAGTTGCTGCTTCAACACATGCGACTCCTTCTTTGTTCCATCTTCTACCTTCGTGCGATCTTCATGTCGTGTCGTCACTTCATATCCGGAGTCTACAAAGTTGCTTTCATCATCAATGGACCTGCTTGAGCTTGAAACCTTGTTCTTCCTCCATGTTGTCAACAACCCTCCTCTTGCATTCATTGCATTTGGTATGCTGTCTTCAGCTGCTATTCATGATGCTGATTGCTGTGATACCTTGATGTCCTTGTCTACGAACAACTTGATGCCTTCGTGGGTAGGAAAGTCCATGGACACTTGATCGACTGCATCTCTAAGTGTGCTCTAAATGGTGTCTTCGTCTCTGCTCTCTTAGAAACCATTTTACCTGTACTGCTGAGAGGTAGATGAACACTTGGAATACCTGGAGACATGGAAACACTCATGGCAAGCAATCTGTCAGTCGAAAACCAAAATGAACATGAGAAATGACTTGCGACATACCTGGGTGCATGATCATGAAGGTAGCGCAATTTCGGCCGGGAGGTCAGGAGACCGACTGCCAAGACTGTACAAGACACAGTCTGGGCTGTTGGGAGACTGGCTGATTGCTGGAACTACGCAATGCATAGTCTAGTCTGGATACTAACTACTGGGATTGCACAATGTGCAATTCCAGTTGGAAAATATTGCTAGCCTAGGGACAAATTTGCGCAATTTCTTGGTCCAAGCAGCCACTGTCCTCCAGAAATGCGCAAAATAGTCCTGGAGGCCAGTGCTGGGCAGGAATGCACAAATATGGAGAGGAAGGTGAGCCTTCCTTCTCCATATTGCGCAATGCAGCCTTGGTGAAGATAGAGTCCGAGCCAAGGTTGGCCCGACTCGCCGACGGGCAACTGAAAGCAACTAAGATAGTAAATGCATGGCAACACTAAGTGAAAGAAGAAGTGATTGACAATTAATGCAAAAAATGAATGAAAGATTCAACAAACAGATCAACATGCATGTGGGTGAGGCAGTTCGCTGAGCGAACGTCCGTGCAAAATAGTTTCATGCGTCCGACAACAGTGAGATAGCAATGAAAACTGAAACAGAGCTAGGACAAGCTAGTATATATGTAAGCGATAGCAAAAATTCAAATAAATCAAGCAAAAAATACTCCCATAAGTGAAAACACAAAAAGTGACAGAAATGCATCACAAGGCATGGGAAGCGGGTTTACCCCAAAACAACTGAGCTGAATGTGCCGACTACTCTTAGATGTGATGTGGGATGTTAGAGCTGCAAGGTTGATATGAGGAATGAGCTCTGTAGTGTCCGGTTGATGAGTTTTGATAACATCAAGGTTGTGATGCGCATGCCATGAATCTAGGGGAAGCGACATTTGGTGGGAGGTTTCGGAATTGCTCCTTGCATGTAACCTCCAACTACTAAACATAGATCCCTGAAACAAGGGATGCCTTTGCATGCTACCTTAGGAGAAGAAACCCATGCATGCAAGTCTGTTTTGCTCAGTCTTGGAGGGAATCGGTCAACTCAGCTGCCGATGCAAGAGACTGCTCGAATGCTTAGAAAAATGCGAATTTCTGGCTGGGAGATGGGCTGGTTGCCCCAGGAGATTTGCATAATTTCTGGGTGGAGCAGCTGATTGCTGCCCAGATTTACGCAAATTCTTGGCTGAGTAGCCTTGCTGGGGAAATTTGTGCAAATCCTACTCGAAGTGTTGGCACACAGGATTGCACAATCCTAGAGCCCAACAGGCTGCGAGAGAGGATTGCGCAATTTCTGGAGGGAAGGATGGTTTCCCTCCAGAAATGTGCAATTTTCAAGGGGAAGCTGCTTAGCTTGCAGCTGGACCAAGTCCGGGTGAACAAATTTTAAGGGGAATGGATCAAGATGTGACGATAGGCTGTCTTTGTGCAAGAAAGACACTGAATCTTGTGAACTTGACGAAGTAAGGCAAGCTGCTGTGAAGGTTGGAAGGGAGGCTCCAAAACAAGGCTAAGGAAAAATTTTGGAGGGTGGTTGTAGCCGCTACAACATAGTGCTATGTACATGTGGTGTTGCGTGCATGTTGTACATGTGGCATTATCTACATATAATGTTGTGTGCATGATTGTGCAAGTGGTGATGTGTGCTTGTGGCGTTGTGTACATGTTGTACAAGTGGTGCTATGTATAGGTGGTGCTGTGTACATGTCGTGCATGTAGCGTTGTGTACATGTGGTGTCGTGTACATGTTGTGTGTGTGGTACTGTGTACATGTGGTATTGTGTACACGTTGTACAATGGTGTAGTGTGCATGTGGCATTGTGTACACATGTTACAGGTGGTGTTGTGTACATGTGATTTTGGGCACACGTTGTGCAGGTGGTTGCAGTGTACATATGGTATTGTGTACATGTGGTACATATGGTACAGGTGTAGATGCATGTATTGCATGGTGCTGTATGACATATGTAGTTGTATGTGTATGTGCACATGATTGAGGAGAAGGCACTGGGTGTTTGTCTGGTATGGCCACCAATCCAGAGTGTGTACGCAATAAAAGACAAAGCTAGAAGCTAAGTATTGATTAAAGGATAAGTATCAGTATTTTATTTTAGTTTTATTATGCATGTGATTTATGATTATGGTATATGATGATTATATGTGATCTTTGATTCTGGTTTATGATGGTTACATGTGATTTATGATGTTGAGCTATGGTGGTTGTATTTTGAGCTAACCAAATGTGATATGTTTATACATGATGTTTTGATCAAACAATTTGTTTGACTTGTTGTGACAGGAAGCGAACAAAATTTCAAGTGTACCTTATTGACGAATTACTAATGAGGTATGATTTGAGGTTATTTCGATTTATTTGAATCTAATGGAAATTATGTGCTTGGAATAGGAATGCATGGGCATGCTTAGTTGGGTGGTTGAAATCGATTGCAAGAATTGGAAGCAACAACAAAAGAAATTAGAACATGTAGTAGTATGTTGGTAAAGTACTTAAGGAGTAGGGCCATTGTGGGACACTGGTACCAATAATGTCCATTGATTGCCACGAGCATGCTATGACCGATATGATGGTTTTGAGGAAACTATATGCCTTGGTTGTTGATCTTCCGATGTGAGGAGGCCTTGCCAAGGGATGGATCGCTCGGGATAGGGGATTCCAGGGAACTTGGAAGGTGAGTGACTGCACGGAAGGGGTGACTGGATTTCTCGAGGGAAAGTGTAGTAGAGAAGGGAAGGTCACAAGTGTATTTGTTTTTGTCATTAGCATTGCCAGATGGAATCAGATGCACATTGGGAGTGTGCCCTGGAAAAATGAGTTGGTAACTATTCATTGAGGGGACAAGTAGTGCAGGATTATAGCAGTGGACATTGGATACAACTTTGACTATGGCAGTGGATTATGGACTTCCTAGGAAGGAGGTGAATCCTGGTATTACTTTGAGGGTGGAGGTGTGATCCTCTGGATTGCCTTTTTGATTGATACGGGCATCATATCCTTTTATTTTCTGGTTCAGAAAATGTGCTTATGTGTATATGTGGTTGTTGTAAATACTGTAATAAGCTGTGTTATAAAGCTCTAGTATACGGTATGGTTATTATATTGTCATGATGTCATCATGTTTTGCTTTTGAGTAGCTCATTCATTGTAAATACTACAACGAACTAAGTTATAAAGCTCCATGGGAAGTATGTTTGCTTTTCAATGGTTTTACTGAGGTCTTGTTGTGGTTTAACATCGAGGACGATGTTCCCCAAGGGGGAGGGTTCTGTAACAACCCCGGTGAAAATTATATGTAATAATGTCAACAAAGGAAAAAATAAGACCACGGGTAAGGGACACGTATTCCAAGCTGAATGTTGGGCAAATATATCTTAGTGTCCATCACTGGATGTGTGTTTTGGCTAAGGAAAATTGGCAAAGGTTAAGGAAAAAAGGAATTTTTGGCACATTTATTTGTGAAAATAAAGGAAAATGGGAGAAAAGGAAGGTAAAAGGTCACATGTTGCATGTGAGGAGGAAATTGAAGGAAAATAATGGAAAATGAAGAAAATAGAGGCTTCATTAATAGAAAGGATTATGAGGATCAGTTGGCAAGCTTAGTCAGTGTTAAGATTGGTCAGTGTAACCTTTTGTCAGTTCAAGTTTGGAGCTCTCTCATTATTCTCTCACTCTCTCTCTCTCTCACTCTTGGTCACTTAGAGTTTTCTTGGAGCACTCTAGCCTTGGATCAAGGAAGGAAAAACAAGCAAAGGGAAAGGAAGGAAAGCAAGGATCAAGGAGCAAGATCAAGCAACTTCAGTAGGAATAATTGCAGGTAGCCTTTTGCATGTGTGATTTCCTAGCTGGTTTAACTTTGGACATGCATGGTTTTTCATGTTGGTGTATGGTTCTCTTGCTATCGGTGGCATGGTTTTGTCGGGTTATGACAATGGTTTTCAGCCTAGCCTTGCCTTTTTCCGGATGCCATGGTGTTGGAATGTTTATTTCGGTTTTGAGCTTTGGTTTGCCACATGGATTTCGGAATCTAGGACATAGGTGGTCTCAAGGTTCATTCCCAAAGGCCTAGGAATCCCTTGATCGGTTTTGGCGGGATACACAGTAAAGCCCGAGGGAGAAGTCTCAGTTTATGGCCTAGTGACCAAGGTTTGGATTGCGGTAAATCTTGAGAGGCTGGTCTTGGTTTAGGGCCTAGTGATCATGGATTGGATTGCGGTAAAGCTTGAGAGAATAGTCTCGGTTTGGGGCATAGTGATCAGGGATTGGATTGCGGTAAAGCCTGAGAGACAAGGAGATAGAAAATTCCTCAAGGATAGTGATGGATTCCTGATGGCATTCCAAGTTTTGTTCGGTTGTGATCAGAGCACCAGTTTTGGTGTGATCACAGTTTGATGAGGGTGGAGGCCATTTAAACTTTGGATTCACTTGGTTGTTTTTGGATTGGTTGTTCAATGATATCCCACATTCATGCTTAGAATATGGCACAAGGGTGACTGGATGAAAGAGGGATTTGGTTCAACCATGTCTATGGTTGGGTGGTACATGGAAGTCCCGAATCTGGTTGGATTTGCTTATGATTAATAAAAGCTAAGTTCTCTCACTTTTGCACTGAGTTATATGTGGATTTAATGGTTGTCTTATCTATGATATTTACATGGATTTATGCTAGTTATAAACATGGTTAAATGAATGGTTCATGTCATGGTTATTTCATGTATTTACCTGAAACTATTAAATGGATGGATGCAATACCTAATTGATGATGTAGTTCAATGGAGAAGGAGGTGATCCTTCTGGTTATGCTTCATAAGTTGTTTCATTCATTTATGCTCTGTCTTGTATCCTATAGTTGTAGGTTGCATTGATGCCAAGTGTTTGATAGAATGTCAGTTCCGGTTGGGGATGCTCAAGCCTAGTCCTGAGGTCAATTTTGATTGATCAACATTGTTATAATGTCTTTAATGAATTATGAAGGTTGTATCAAGTTTTGGGAAGAGGCTGGGATATGGGCTAGAAAAGAGACTTAAATCTCGGGTTCGATGGCATAGAACTGGAAATTTTGGTCCATAGTCGATGGTAGGTAGGTCTGTGAGAGAGACTTTAGTTTTATGGTCACTCCCTTGCCCATAGCATGAGAGAGATTATGGCCTAAGAGATCCAGAACAACAGTGGGACCTAGGGAAAAGGGTTCTGAGTGGCTGACTTGTCTCCTAAAGGTTCTGTTGATGATGTTGGATGACTATGTGTGGTGTTCTGTCCATTCCATTTCCATAAGATCACCAAAAAGATTGAATCCCTTATAGTAACCTCTCTCATCACTTGTTTTCCTGGCTGGTTTGCTGGGGTGGACCTGGGAGGAGGGGGTGTTACATTTTCATACGTATTCTACAATATAACCTATGATATTGCTCCTTGCATTGTTAACATCTTGCGTCATCATCACAATTTTCCTTATCAAAAAGTGCGTCGGTCTTTCTACGTGGGTAAAAAATAAAAAAGGTTATGAAGCTTCCATTCTAGAAGCCTTGTGGAGATATCTTTCCAATAAGTGAGGATATGGTCTTGAACCCATGCTCAAGTGGTTCTCATCCCTACCATAGTGGATCCCATCCCCTCCATTATGGATCTAATTCCTACCTAAGTGGATCTCAAACTTCCATCCTTGGCCTATAAATACAATACACTCAAAGGAAAAGGGGTTAGCTTTTAGACTCTTAAAGTATACTTTCACTCTACTAAAGTATCCATTGAAGGATTTTGAATGCGAGTTTGGAATTGAGGACTATCGAGAGGAAGTTATCAAAATCAAGGCATTGGTTGTAACTCTCTCCTATTCATTATTAGTACAAAGTAAAGTATATTTCTTTCCCACATATGTTGCATTATTATGCAAATATTGTAATGGAACTTGATCATCTATTTAGAATATGTTGAATATTTTATATACCAAATGCTTTGATTAGTTGTTTGTTGGTGATATTGCATGTTTTGGCTTTGAGGATCAAAGGCAGAATGAGCGCTACAACAAAAAAAGAACAAACAAGGACAAACTTAAGATTACCAGGTATGTCCATATTCACGTTTTCAATAATATTCTAGCGAAAGGTTGTATATTTTTGTGCATGTTTTGTTCTAGTGTTTGGTTTCTGAACCTAGGGAGATTTCTCTTATCCACAAGAGCGATTAGTTTGTCAACACCCATCAAATAGTGCTTCTATTTCTCAACTACTTGAACTGAAGCATAGTGTCCCTTGTCATATGTAATGTAGTTTAGGGCTCCACCAAAGAACATTTCAAAATTATAACTTATCAACTTACCGCCCTAAACCAAGATCACTCCAATAGTATATCCACTTGCATTTGTCTCCACTTCAAATGGTTTATGCAAATTGCATAATAAAAAAAGATGTTCTTGACTAATCGTTCATTTTGGCTCATCAAAAGTTTTTTGTTGTTTCTTTCCACACTAGAAACTCTTACCATTGGTTATTATGGAATTTCAATCACAATTTAAAAGGATTCCATAAATTTTGTAATTATTATGTTTTCCTAACAAAGCTCCTAACTTCAATGGCATTAGCAGGAGTTAGCAAATTGTATACTAAAAAATAGCAGCTTAGGACATTTATACAATTAATGAAATTATTCAAAATAAATACAAATCATTGTTACAATAAGTGATCTCTAAGAAGCTTGATAATTAATCCTATATTTTTTATGGGCTTCTTTATAAGGTGCTAATACGTTATTTTTGAGAAACCTTAATTGGGTATATCTAGGTCATCCTTAGCTTGAATCCCCCTAATCCCCTGATCCACCTAAGTATATGTGTTGAGAGACTTAGATTGCGAGTGGAAAGACTTAAAAACACGCGTAGATTAATAAACCTGAAAATAGAAAGAGATAGAATGATACGATAATGGAAGAGAGCCACATACAATCCATGCATGATATAATGGTAGGTAAACTTTAAATACATGGATGAGAGGAAAGGATGGCAAAGACATATAGATAGTCCCATTAACGGAGGATGGAGATAAGTAAGAAAGGGATAAAAGAAGGGGGAAAAGAAATGATCTAGGTGGACAGTGGTGGCCACCAACCTATTAATTTAACTCATAATGGTTCCATGTCTTAACAATTTTACTATAAATTCTAGTTCTTTAACTTCTAGTGCATTTTTCAAACATTTCCCTTGTGTTTTTGGATGTTGAGTGAGGCCACAAATCTTTGATTATGTGGCCTACCAAACACCTAGGCATGGATTATTTTTTTTAATGGTCTAATAATTTCCTAAACTGAGTTAGTATGCAAAAGTTGCACCCTAAAGTTGATGTATCAACAAGCTTTCTCGAGGCTCACATTCCTTTTGCGATATCATTTTCTAGGGTTAGGGTTCTATATATTTACAGTTTTTTCATCTTAGCGGAACATAATTTATGTTAAAATTCAATTTTGGCCTCTTGTATTATCTATTTGTAAATTAACATAGCCAACACATCTCTCCTTAAAGATAAGATACCACAATTCTAGCTATTTTGTATTGCCTAGTATTTTATAATATTTTTCTATTTCACTGATTAATGGAATTTGGGTTTCCTTGTATCATTGTGCTTTCTACAATATATCTTTGTGTGCTTTCATTCATATTTTTACCTTTATTTTCTTCTTTATTTAACCTAGACTGACATGAGAACAATATTCTCCTTGTTGTTTCTTTGTGCATGTCCTTGATAAAGGAAACATATAAGGAGATGGGTCTCAAACTAACTGAACTTGGGGAACACCACTCTCATAGCCCAAATGGCCTTCCACGACAAAAGAAAAGAGAGAAGATAGAGGAGGAGACCTCATCAAATTTTTTCACTAAGAATCCCTCACATGACAAAAGAATGAGACTATGAATAATTTCACCCAGATCCTTTTACGATTGTTAATGGTGGTAGAGACACCTTCAATAATCAATCATTTCAAAGGCATGATACCCTTCAAGGTAGAAGTGTGACTTTGGAATTCCCTTCTTTGAAGGCCCGATAGGAATATATTATTTTGAGAAATTGTTAATTTTTTTAGAGGATTATTTCTCTATTAAAAATATTTTTGAGAGCAAGAAGATCACCTTTCAACTATTTATGTTCATTCCCCATGTCAAATATTGGTGGGGCAAAGGAGGAAAAAAGAGAAAACATTTTTTTTTTAACCTAAGTATGGAGAGACCGTGCAGAGAATGGTGGACACCATGCACATCATGTCGTGTAGATGTCCAATAGATTATGCATATGTGCGACAAAAGTCACAGAGACTGCAGTTCAACGAAAAGATTCCATGGTGAATAATGCACTCTCAAGTTGTGTGAGTTGGTTGGTTATGGGAAGAATGGAGATTTGGCCCAGTATGGTCAATTAATCAGTTGCGGCTCAACATGTACGAGGAAAACTCATCAGGGTGAGCTGGCCTAAGATTCCTAGGAGCATGTTGTTTAGTACTGAAGACTATATAAGGAGCTATTGTTGATTGTAGATGGTTATGATCAAATATAGTTCTGCTCCAAAGTTATTATGTTCTATTGTGGTTGCTCTCTATTGTTGTTCTACTGTGATAGTTATATTGTTGGTCTGTTGTTCAGTCAATGGTTCTATGTACAATGTGTTCGGCTTAATGTTTTCCCTATTTTTATTTTTTCTCTCTGGAAGACATGTATGGATATCTTCTTTGATAATTGTAATGGCATTCCCTAAACAGTCTAGTATGGGCAATGATGCTTTGAGTTCTCCCATTTTGTGTGTATGAGACTTCTTTGTACTTGTGTTCTTGATATTTGTTGTTAATATAAAATCCCTATAACCTTTTCGCTAGTTTCTCTTAGCTCTATTATATTTCACTTTGCCATTGATGGGTGAATGAATGAATGAATGATGAAGTTCTGGTAGTGAGAACTGAGGAAATGTTCTAAATCAATAGGCTGGTTGGAATACAATGTTAAAGACAATATTTGGGTATGAATGAACTTTGTTTCCCCTATTTTGCATAGAAGTTAGTTTTACACTCAGATAATGACTTCTTGTAGAATGCTCATGTTTTGGTTAAAAAATGTATTTTATTTGACTTATGTATGTCATATTTTACTGGGGATATTTCAACTAATGTTGCAAATGTGTTTGAATGTCTTCCATTTAATGGATATATCTATGATGTGTTGCAAGGGAACTAGTTTGGGGTGAGTTATTTTGAACTAGAGTCATCTCCATCTCCCATTTTCCCTTACATAACCTTCAAAGGTTCTTGCAAACCCATAAATATGCCTTAGGTTAGACCTCACCTGCATGAAACTATTGAAAATTTTAGTCTCTGAAGGGACTTTGTTGGCTTAAAATTTGAACCCTAGGTCATCCATGTGCACTAACAAATGGCTTTATTGTTGGGACTTGGAGGTCTGTGTTAAGGAGGGGATGTATAGGTTGATGAGAGAAGAAATGCACTGGTGGTTAGACCATAGACGACACAATTTTGTGGTGGAACCATCCAGGAGTTTGTGTATCGGTCCAGAAGAATGGCTCCAATGGTACATTTTTCTAATTTCCATGAGCTTTTCTTTGTGGACTTCTTTGTCATCCCGTGGGATTGGTTGGAGAGACAAACAAAGTGATAAGGACCTTGGAGACTGTCAGAGTCATACAACAAGACATTAGATCCGCTACAAAGGGTAAACACAATGAGTAACCCAGTTTCTCAAGCTGTTTATTTTTGGCTAGCAAGTGTTTTAGAAGGACACATAACTCAATTTGTAGTAGATTCTACTCAATATTTTAGTGCAACTGAAGGGGAACTCTTCCAAGGATGATAGGTTTGGTAGTTGAAAGTATTACACACGTAAATTAAAATGTTGTTGTGTGACAATGGAGTAATGGTTTTAGAGTTTGATATAATGAGTGGCTAAACCATTGTGAGATGCGAGGAACCAAGGAGTTGATCAGAGGATGGCCTAGTTTCAAGGAGGGACAAGCGATATAAGTAAGGATGGGTAAAGAGAGTTGTGCAAGGTAGAAGAGTTGAGAATTCAAAGGAACAATAAGGGAGGATACCATGAAAAAGACAAGTGATGGGAGATGCAACTGATTCAATGTCAAGACATGGTCTACAAAGGGGGCAGAGATCTCCCAAGAGATAAAGAGTCATCAGTGGTTCCATTTATACGAAAGAAGTGGAGGCATGCATGTTTCCATCGAGAGGGAGTGAGGTGAGAAGTGCATATGGTACCCTACAAAGTGGGACAAGGTATGTCTGCAGTCTGGATAGAGGAAAAAGAACTACGATGGAGCCTCTCCTTGAAAGAAGACCTAGAAATAAATATGCCACGTAGGATCAAAATGTGCTTAATAGGGAAGATACATGTTGTAGTGAAGACTGTGAAGGAGAGAGTGCAGAGAGTGTTGAAGAGGCGGAGTTATTGGATTAGGAGTGGAGCATTGTGTCATGGAGAGGGCTCTCCAACCAAGACAAAGGAGAGAGTTACTATGACGAAGGAGAGAGTAGGGAAGCACATAATCGAAGTATCGACAGAGAGGAGACAAAGGAGGAAGAGTATTGTTGAGCCTCAATATTGTAACTCCCAAGGCCACCAACTTTAATTATCAACCTGGGATTTGTACAAACTTAAAAGGTGATAATGCTATATGCACAGTAGGTTAAGTTCTACTCATGCCACCTTCAAGCAATGGACCAGAACAAGGCATACAAATACCACTCTATCAGTTGACTCGAGGAAGGAAATTGCAGAAAAAGAGAGTTCTATTCTAATTGCATAAATGGAAATATTATTCTACTTGCAAAAGGAATGAAGGTTCTACTTATCCAAATGTAAATGATAACCCTAATTGCAGGAATGTAAAGGCTATATTACTTGAAAAAATGGAAACATTAATCTACTTGCAAAATGTAAATTCTATGCTACTTGTAGGAATATAAACATTATTTTAATTGCAGAATGTGAAAAGTTGCATTGAAAGGGAAACTATCCTATGCAATAATAGTTCTTGCATTTGAAACCCTAAAAGAAGCATAAATCGATACAAATCCCTGCAATTAGGGTTAGCATTTAGATTTGGATAAGTAACATCTTCATTCCTTTTGCAAGTAGAATAATATTTCCATTTCTGCAATTAGAATGGAACTCTTTTTTTTATGCAATTTCATTCCTTGAGTCCGCTGATAGAGTGGTCTTTGTATGCCTTGGTCTGGTCCATTGCTTGAATATGGCATGAGTAGAACTTAGCCTAATATGAATATAACATTGTCACCTCTTAAATTTGTATGGACCCCAGGTTGATAATTAAAGTTGGTAGCCTTGGGAGTTGCAACACTCTTGTTGCAATACTGAGGCTCATCACTTTTTGGCGCGATTACTAGGGAGGTTTCCAAGTAGGTGTTGTTTCTACTTAGAAGTTTCCTTTCTTTTTCATCTTTCTATTTTTTTGCATCAACATTGTTTGATTTGAAAAAAACTCAAAAAAAAGAAAAAAAACACAAAATATTTCATGCCTCGTAGGAGTAGGGATAATCAAGGGAAATTTCTAACAAAAATCCCCACTCGTTTAAGCAGTCAACCATCACTCTTCTTTGGTGACTGTGAACTTCCCACTCTAACCACAGGGGAGTTAGAGAATCCTTTAGGTGAGCAACCTAAAATCTTTGAAGAACCCATAGGGGAGGAAGAACCTATATCACCTATCCAAAACATGGTTGAGAATAGGTAGACTGAGCTCTTCCCTATCTGAGAAACCAATGTGGAGGCCATGATCAAGAATATAAACCCCACTACCCTTCCACACTTCTATGGCCTAGCCTCTGAGGACCCTGACACATTCATGTTTGAGTTTGCTATAGTTTGTAGGACCTATGATTATATTTATGATGAATAGAAGCTGAATTTGTTTCCCTCCACCCTCAAGGATGCAACCTTGCACTGGTTTATGAGCCTACCTGGAGGCAACATCACTACCTAAGCACAAATGCAACAAGCCTTTAATGAGAAGTACATGGATTATTGTAGCTCTAAGGAGAAAAAAGAGGAGATCTTTAGGATGACCCTAGGGCCAAATGAGTCCTTAGAAGATTATGAGGAAATGTTCCAACTTAACTATAGAAGGGCTAACTGTACCCTTGACCTTGAATCACTCAAGCTTGTACTCCTCTAAGGGATTAGGGAGGATGTAATGGAGACCCTCAATATTTTGTTTGGTGGAGATATTTATCAGTTGACCTATGATGACATCAAGACAATATTCAAGAATCATTATAGGGATGCAAGGAAGAGAGGTAGGTCCAGTCAAGGCCTGGTCAACTCTTCTCCCTCCACCTCGACCATCAAACAAGAGATAGGGATTATGATAGAAGAATTCAAGAGTGAGATGTTGCACATTTTTTCCTTACATATGGATATTATGTAGATTAATGGGAAGTAAGAGGAAACATAAAAGGCACTAGCTACCTTTTTCCCCAGATGCACCAAGAGGCACCCCAAAATGAGTGTCCGCTAAACACCATAGAGGTCTGCTCTGTTTGTGAGGAGAACCATGCAATAGACGAATGTATCTCTCTTCCAAGCTTGAAGGTTATATACTAAGGGGCAGAGAATAGCTTGGATCATCTTTGCTTCATCAACCAAAGGAGGCCACAAGGCCTCAACCCTACCAACAAGGCATGGAGGGTGCACAATATCCTCCTTACAATCCAAATCAGAATGCACCCTTCCAACCTTGGTATCCTCTAGATCACCCATCATGGTCCATGCCTTATCCTTGGTACTATACTCCTCAATACCCTCCTGAACCTATCAATCCACCTAAACCTCCTTAATGGGGCAACCCTTCACAAGCATAACCACCCTTCCCACATTTACCCAAGTTCACTGGCCTGCCAAGGTAAACATGAGAGCGAAGATGTTAATTTTAGGTATGTTCTATGCTTAGAGAAATTTATTTCAATTTTCACATTTAGCTCAATATCTTTTCCAGATTAACAATCACATCAACATTAAAGTAAATTGCAGATAGAACATAAACATAGATCATAGAAGACAAGCCAAGACAAGAGGACACAAGATGTGGTGTTAACAGGGAAAAACCCCAATGCAGGGAAACCCTTGATCAATTCTTCTTATATGTTCTTCGATAGTTCAACAGAGAGAGAGAGAGATAGTATATATACAACAGAAGTAAACACTTTGACTTATAGAGCATAGATCATCTCTAAGAAGATGATACATGAGATTAGTTGAAGACATGTTGCTTCAACTGATTCTCCAAGGTGACTCCTTCACCTATCATTGTGTTGCATCTCGTCATGCTACACCTCATCGTGCTGCACCATGCTGCACCCATCATCACAATGCTGGACCTCATGCCCATGCTGCACTCATCATACTGCTGCACCTTATGCTGCCACTGCTGTCCCATGTGCCATTGCTGCACCATGCTACCACAATTGTCCCATGTGCCATAGTTGCACCTTGCTACTGTCCAATGAGTTTGTAGCACCATGCCTTTTCTTCTATCCCATTGTAGCCTTTGCTGCCATGTCATAGTTGTTGTCCCAATTGTGCCTATGCTACCATGTCATAGCTGCTATCCTATTGTGCCTTTGCTGTCCCATTTACTATGCAGCTGTCCCTTGTAGCACCATGCTTGCCACTACTACCTATTTGTATTGTTGTAGTTACTATCCCTAACAATAATTCTATCCCAATTATGCCATTATTACACTATGCCATTGCCATACCTCAATAGCCTTGCCATACCTTGCTGCTATCCCAATAGTCATACCTTTTGCTGCATGCTACTGCTGATCTCTGCCTAGGGTTCTGTGCATGTACTAGTATGGTTAGGGCACACCAAAAAGCTTACATCGGTGCCCTAATATTCTCCAAACAGGCTACTTACTTCAGATGAAGGATCCAAGGTATCCAAGGTGGTGTGGTAGGACTTGGGCACCTCCACAAAGCTCCCTACAATAATCAACTCAGACTTGAAGCAATCTTCCCACTCCAGCACTGTAAACAAGCCTAACATATAGGGAGAATACCCCTATTTTTCCTCGCTGTCCTTAGAGATGACTGCAACCTAGTTAGGAGGGCCTTTCTAGGCCTCTCGTCCATCTAAACTTCACCTCCCAACTGTTGTTGTAGAAGTCCCTCATTGCGGCCTTATAAACAGACATATACACCCCAAAACCATGCACAAAACAATCATTAAACTCACCTATAGTCTGCGGCCTGATTTGCAAGGTAAGACTGCTCCAATGTGCCACAAAATAGCCCTCAAGCCATTCTTCTTACCTCCTGTAATGTGGCTAAGAGCTGCAACTCTTCTTCTCTAAAATCCGCACCCAAAACAGTGAGAATATCTCCACAAACTCGACTACCTTCTAGACTGCGTAGATACTAGTGTATAGGTTAGGGCTCTCATCCTTTAGCGTTAGGGCTTCTCACTTGACTATGTAGATACTAGCGTATAGGTTAGGGCTATCGTCCTTGTAGCGTTAAGGCTTCTCACTTGACGGCATCCTCTTTGTTAGGGTAGACTGTGACTAGGGCATCCTCCTCCTAAATCTCTCTTCCACTAAGACCTAAAGCGAGTGGAGAGAAATCAAGAGAGAGATGAGTGTGAAATGACTCTAAAGTCATCTCATTTTATACTAAAATGTTGAGCACATGTGGGTTATTTGGTTGCTAGTTGGCCTTGACAAATTGACTTATAACACAAATAAATTCATAACTCCATGAATACTTATTAGAATCGGATGATCTTTAGATCAATCCTACACCTCTCGATGAGAGGTATCCAAGAACAATATCAACTGCCATAAATAAGATAACCTACATGGAGTTTGGCCCTAGTTTCCAACTTTAACACTCCCTCTCAACTAGGGAAAACTCCATCCGCTGATCCATCTGCCAGACTATACTATCTTTGCCATCAGTGCCTTGCACTGCTCTGATATGCTCTACTTTGCTCTGCTCTACTTTGTTCTGTTGAGCTTTGCTCTACTCTGCTGAACCGTGAAGAAGAAGAATTGATCGAGAATGTCTCATACCATTCTCTACTGACCCAAAGTTAGTTCCATGTGAAGAGAGTGTGTCATACCACTCTTACTGATCCCAAATCAGTTCCAAGGGAGTGAATCATATCTCTCTTACTGACCCAAAGTTAGTTTCATTGATCTCAGATCAATATCACAAGAGTGTGTCTCAAACCACTCATACTGATCCTAGATCAATGGAGGTCATCCTAGCATAGGGAGTACGGTAGATACAACGGTGCGTCCATTGATAGTACTACTATGGTCCCTAACCCCATTTCCTTGCTCATTGGCCAGATGAGAGGTACTTCCCATGAGTCCCAGACTGCATGGGTAGGATGCCTCGACAGGAGAACCACTCATCCTATCCCTAAGTCGCCACAAGGTATCACAGGGGAAGGCTAAGCCATTGACGTTGTACACAGCTCACCATTTGGGGAGGGTGAGTTTCCTTATGGTTTCTTGTTTCTCTAAGAAGTACCCCAAGCCCCCCAAAGCTCCCAGAGCTCAATGCATGCATCATGCAGGACCCTCATAAGAAGGTCTCCCAATGACTCCAAGTCATTTGGGAAAGTCACAAATTTGACCTTTCCCCGGGGCTTTGACAAAATGTCTGCGACCTATACATCAGTCTCAATGCGATGGAGCCCCCTCACTCATCGACGTACCATATCCTAGATAAGGTAGTATCTAATGTCTATATGATGGAGAAATCTAGAATACGAGAATCCTCAACAATCAAATCCCCCCCTGGTTGACACAGAAGATCACGGTGGTATCCATCATGTGTACAAACAGCTCACTGAAGAGCTTCCGCAACCAGGTAGCTTCCCACGAGGTCATACTCATAGCTATGTATTCAGTCTTAGCAGTGCTCAAAGCAACCATCTTCTACTTCCTGCTCATCCAGGATATCGAGCAGAACCCAAAGAGAATCAGTGCATAGAAGTGCTCTTAAGATCCTCCACACTGCCTGCTCTGTCAACATTCGAATAATCATGCAGCTTCACATTTCTGACAGTGTATCTCAATCCATGAGAGATTGTGCCTGAAGATATCTCAGAAGATTCTTGGCACCAATCTAGTGAGGCTCAACCAAATATGAGCCCAACATGCTAACTGGAAAACATATGTCCTGACGAAAGTTCACCAAGAACATCAAAGTGAATGAGTTTATGAAACTCAAAGGCATTTCCCAAATCTGGTCCGACATCACTACCACATAACTTCTGAAAGTTAAGCTCCATCGAGGTAGTCACGGGCTTGCAGTTCACCATTCCAAATTCGGAATCCAACTCCCTCTTACTTCTGTAAATGAGAGGGTCTGCAACTGTCAGAAAGAGCTCATCCTCATAAGGTGCCAGTATGAGAGGTCTATCATCCACAAACTTCAAGCAATGGTTTGGATCAGCTTCACTCCTAGTGAATCTCAGCTTCATCAGACAGCTATCAATCCTTTCATACTACGCCCGGGGTGTTTTGCTTCAAGCCATAGAGGGCTTTCTTCCACCTACATACATGAGATTCTTGATCATGAATCTCAAACCCCTCAGGTTGTTCCAAACCTGTGGACCTGCTACATAAGGGGAATGGTCCCCTTTTAAGATTTTCCTTCGGTACATCTCAGACATGTACCTTCATGCTCTTCTTGAATTCAGGCATCCC
Organism: Pinus tabuliformis; assembly: GCA_031772625.1. NCBI lineage: Eukaryota > Viridiplantae > Streptophyta > Pinopsida > Pinales > Pinaceae > Pinus > Pinus tabuliformis. Next base: position 763,473,414 of record CM062805.1, read on the forward strand.
TGTCACCATCTGACTCACATCGGGTAGGGTCCCATAAAATAGACCTCCAGTGCTATAGATGATATGTGACAATTGACATGGTCCCCAATGGACCATCCTGCAACTTTATACAAATTTCCAACCCTGAACCCATGAGTAAAAGCATCTTTAAAAATTCTATTTTCAAACACGTACCTTTCCATCGATGAATGCCACCTTGAAACCTTTGACTTCCATTTCCGAAATGGACACCAGGTTCTTCTTGCGATCAGGTACATAAAAGAGATTCTTTTAAATGAATCAAGTTACCCTCATCCAATTGAGGGGTGACATTCCCTACACCCTTTCCAGGATAGGTGGCATCGACTCCAATTATAATCCCATGATTGTTTCCATCTCTACCAAATTATAGAGAGAACCCTTCTATCCAATGAAGTGCCTTGAAGCACTACAATCAATAAGCCATATTCCCAAAGAGTCTGAAGGAGGGTCCAATACAAGATAACGTTTCTTTATCCAACATTTGATTCTTCATACATGGGGTTCCTTGCTTTCTTGAAGAGTCGGCCATTTCCTTGATGACCTGCATTAATTGTCATTCCTCTGATCATTGAAGATGTCTCTAGAATGATTGTTATCATCATCAAGTGATGTGTCCCTACCATTCGGAAACTCCTTTGCATAATGACCGAATCTTATTACAAAAAAGGCATATGCCTTTCCTTCGACCCTTAGATCCAGACTTCCCATTGAAGTGATCTTTAAGGTAGGCCATCAGAAGCTTCCGCTACACCACTTGGATAATATTCTCTGCTTCGACTTCACCCTTGGTGAATTTGAAGAGGGATGAGGAATCCATTGATCCTTTTGTCCTTTCCCAACTGTCTTCGGTGATTTCTCTTTCACTCTTGCTTGGGCTTTGTCTTCACCTCAACTCTGATACCATGTTAATTTTAGGTATGTTCTATGCTTAGAGCAACTTATATAAATTTTCACAGTTAGCTCTATATCTTTTCCAGATTAGCAATCACATCAGCATTAAAGTAAATTACAGATAGAACATAAGCATAGATCGCAGAAGACAAGAGGACACAAGATGTGGCGCTAGCCAGGGAAAAAACCCAATGCGGGGAAAGCCTTGATCAATTCTTCTTATATGTTCTTAAATAGTTCAGCACAGAGAGAGAGAGATAGTACATATACAAAAAAATTTAACACTTTGATTTATCTAGATAAGAGCATAGATCATCTCTAAGAAGATGATACATGAGATCAGTTGAAGACATGCTGCTTCAACCTATTCTCCAAGGTGACTCCTTCACCTATCATTGTGCTGCATCTCGTCATGTTTCACCTCACCGTGTTGCACCATGCTGGACCCATCATCACAATGATGGACCTCATGACCATGCTGCACTCATCATACTTCTGCACCTTATGCTGCCACTGTTGTCCCATGTGCCACTGCTGCACCATGCTACCATAGTTGTCCCATGTGACATAGTTGCACCTTGCTATTATCCAATGAGTTTGCAACACCATGCCTTTGTTTCTGTCCCATTGTAGCCTTTGCTGCCATGTCATAGCTGCTGTCCCAATTGTGCCTATGCTTCCATGTCATAACTACTGTCCTATTGTGCCTTTGCTGTCAGCTCCATGCTTTCCACTGCTGCCTAGTTGTATTGTTGTAGCTCTTGTCCCTAACAGTCATGCTATCCAATTGTGCCATTATTGCACTATGCCATTACCATACCTCAATATCCTTGCCATACCTTACTACTGTCCCAATAGCCATACCTTCTGCTGCATGTTACTGCTGATCTCTGCCTATGGTTCTGTGCATGTACCAGTCCAGTTAGGGCACACCAACAAGCTTACACCGGTGCCCTAATCTTCTCCAAACATGCCGCTTACTTCAGTTGAAGGATCCAAGGTGTCCAAGGTGATGTTGTAGGACTTGGGCACCTCCACAAAGCTCCCTACAAAAATCAACTCAGACCTGAAGCAATCTTCCCACTCCAGCACTGTAAATAAGCCTAACATATAGGGAGAACACCCCTATTTTGTCTCACTGTCCTTAGAGATGACTACAGCCTGGTTAGGAGGGAATTTCTAAGCCTCTCGCCATTTAAACTTCACCTCCCATCTACTGCTATAGTAATCCCTCAATGCAGCCTTATAAACATAGATATACACCCAAAAACAATGCACAAAACAATTATTAAACTCACCTATAGTTTGTGGCCTGATTTGCAAGACTGCTCCAATGTGTCACAAAACAACCCTCAAGCCATCCTTCTTGCCTCCTGCAATGTGGCTAAGAGCTATGGCTCTTATTCTCTAAAATTCGCACCCAAAACAGTGATAATATCTCCACAAACTCGGCTACCTTCTAGACTGCATAGATACTAGCGTATAGGTTAGGGATGTCCTCCTTTAGCGTTAGGGATTCTCACTTGACTTCATAGATACCAGTGTATAGGTTAGGGCTGTCCTCCTTGTAGCGTTAGGGCTTCTCACTTGACTGCGTCCTCTTGGTTAGGGTTAACTGCGGTTAGGGCATCCTCCTCCTAGATCTCTCTTCCAATAAGACACAAAGTGATCTGTAATGAGATCTAAGACAATAATAAGGTATTACAAACTTATGTGCATGGATTTGCCTATGTTATTTTATGCAATGGATCGATCAGATTGCGAAATACATAGAATTTGAAGCAGTAAAAGACTATAATAGACAAACACATAAAAAAACAACAGATTTAATAAGGAGTTCACCTAATACTCCTGGGCTACATCTCCTGGTCCAGCCTTCAGTGGTGGCCTCTCTATTAAGTCTTCAAACAGAGTTTTTACAATAGTGAGCTCAGTTTGAGCCTCACACACAACAGATGTATTTACAAGAGCCTCACTTGAATCCCTCAAGCTTCCTCTGAGTACACAGACTCCCTCACAGCTCTCAATCTCTGTGCTAACTTTGTCTCGCATTTGCTTGCGACACTGCCTGCCCATTTGCGCTCTGTCTGTGGCTTTCAAAGCCATTCTGGGCTGTCTGTTCATTTCATGGTCCTGTCTCTCGGTCTCCCCAACCTCTTGAACGCTTTGAATCCCTCTCCAACATTATACAATCATTACTCAACGCATGGAGAGGAGGTGGCCACCCATTTTGCAGCGCTAGAGTGCTTCGGGCCTCTGAAACACCTGTAACGGCCGCGCTCTATTTTTACAGAGAAAACACAGTTTAACAGAGAAAATATACCAAAATATGATATGTCAGACTTCAAAGTCCTTTAAATATGGTTCAATCACCTATCGGGTCCGCCTATCGATCGCCATCGCATATCGGGAAGGCTCCGTCCCTTTGTATTTTGGAAATACACGAAAAGCGCGAAAATACATTGAAGTGGCCCTGTTGTGGACTTGAATTTCCTTTAGAATGCTATCAGGTCCGGCTGTCGCATGGTGTATGGATATCGGCCCCTCTGCACAGTTCCGATGCGATGCGGCGATGCGATATATCGCAATCGCTCATCGCAAGAACCCTTTCGCTGTGGTAAGCGCTTCTGCAATCCCCCAATAGCGATCCTACGAGTTAATATGGGCCGTCGATCTGCGTGCTTGATCGACGGTCCATATTAACTCTACCAATCGCCATCGCCATATATGTCTACAAAGTGCTGATATCGCTGTTCGCTGTCGCCAGTCTTATGTGGATCCCGCCGAACTCTGCCCAAAGGTTACCGCCGATTGCGATGGCCGATCCGATCTGGACCGTTGATTGGCCAGATCGGACGGCTACTGTGCGTCACTTGTCCCGCTTGCAATTACTCTATTTTTTTTTCACGATTTCATGGGTTTTGGGGTGCTCGATAGTGTTTTTCCGCCTGGCTAAGAATGTATCCCTTATGATATTTTCGATCCTTTTAAAGGATTTTTGGCTTTGGCATGATTCTTTTAATAATTTTATGAAGACTTAGAGGCATTCTTGGATCCATTTGGATCACGCCTTCCCATTGAAAAAGGCTTTTGGACCACAAAAATTTGGTTTTCACGCATCAATGAAGTGAGGATATTGTTGCCTCACTTGTCCAATATCTATCCATTTTTCACTGTTGGGTTCTGAACCTCTAAGTCCTACTATTAGGTACTCGAAATGTCCTCTATGCATTGTCCTCACCTTCTTGTCCAGAACTGTATCTTCCTGCAGCTCATTGAGGTATTCAGGCAACAGATCATCAATGGAAGGCAATTGACTTTGCTCTTCAGGATCTTCAATTAATGAAGGTTCAAACAGTCTTAAATTTTTTGCATTTACTATTGAATAGATGTGCATGTATGCTGGAAGATCAAGGCGGAAAGCATTCTCACAAATTTTCTCAAGTACCTTAAAAGGCCCATACCTTATTGGCTTCAACTTCTTTCCTTCACCTTGCATTCTGTCCTTGCTGATATACAGCCAGACTTGATCACCAACCTGGAAGCTATGTTCCACCCGATGTTTATCATGCCTTGCCTTGTATTTGGCTTGGCTCTTTTCCAGCTGTTCCTGCACTGCTTGGTGAATTTCTTGGATCTGTTTAATGAATCTGGTTGCTTTGTCCACATCATTGTGTCTAGCAAATGCTTTGTCTTTTTCAAAGGCAAAATCCAAGGGAGACCTTGGTATAAAACCAAAACAGGTATCAAAAGGAGATCTCTATGTAGAAGAATGTTTAGCACGATTGTAAGCATGTTGCACATAACATAAATGTTCATCCCAAAGCTCGGGGTGCTTGCTGCAATAACCCCTGAGCAACTGGATCACTGTCTTGTTGACTACCTCTGTTTGGCCATCTGTTTGTGGATGAAACATTGTGCTTTTCTTTAGTCTGGTGTCCATTAATTCTGACAGACTTGACCAAAAATTTCGAACAGATCGGGAGTCTCGATAAGATACTATGGAAGTGGGTAACCCAAAATGTACCCAGACATGCTGAAAGAACAATTTCGCTATTTGTTCAACTGTAATCTTCTTATTACAAGGTATTAAAATACACATTTTGCTGAACCTGTCCACAATAACATACAAATAGTCATGACCATTTCTAGATTTGGGCAGTCCTCCAACAAAGTCCATGGAAACACTTTCCCAAGGACGGGAAGGGACTGGTAGTGGAGTGTACAAGCCTAGTTTTCTATTGTTAGGCTTGCTTTTAGCACACATGGTACACCCTCTTACATATCTAGAAACTGTTTCATGCATTTTTGGCCAATAGCAATATCTTTGTAGTTGTGCAATTGTTTTGCTTACACCAAAATGACCTGATATCAGAGAAGTATGTGCTTCCCTAATTATATTAATCCTCTTTGTTTGTGGAATGCATAGCTTTCCCAAATGATACAAGAGTCGGTCCTTAACATAGTAATCCAATTCTTCTACCTTTTTTCCATTACTTAAAGCTGCATATACATCTTTAAAGTCTATATCTTGAGCATATTGTTCAATGTAGCTTTCATGCATTACTGAGTTATGCTTAAGTATAGTAGATGCATTTATAATTGGTCTAGACAACATATCTGCAACTTTATTGTGTATGCCCTTTTTATATCTGATGACTAAATGAAACTTCTGTAGGAAACCCATCCACCTATAGTGTCTTGATTGCTGTAATTTAGTTTGTGAGTGTAAATATTGAAGTGGTTGATGATCAGTATGTATAACTGTTTCTTTGCCCATTAAGAAATGTTTCCACTTTTTCATACTATGGACTAATGCATACAATTCTTTATCATATGTAGGATAATTAACTACTGCAAAATTAAAAGTCTCAGAATGGTAGCATATGGGTTTACCATGTTGCATCAACACTGCTCCCATGGCATAATCACTGGCATCTGTTTCGATCTCAAATGGTTGTTGAAGATTTGGCAATGCTAGTACTGGTGAGGTGTCAAAGGCTTTTTACTATTTGCCTCCCCACTGAAACACCTTGTTCAATCCTGTCAAAGCATGTAAGGGAGCTGCAATTAAGGAAAAGTTAGCTATAAACTTCCTCCAATCTTGTTTTGCCCCTAGGAAGCTTCTAACTTTTGTAGCAGACTTGGGTTTAGGCGAGTTTACAATGACTGCCACCTTAGAGGGATCTATCTTCAATTCGCCACCGCCTACAATATGACCCAAATAATTCAAAGATGTTTTACCAAATTCACTTTTTGATAATTTAACATAGAGATTTTCCTTTTTCAAAACATCTAGAGTCTGCTTCACATGCTTTATATGTTCTTCCCATGTTTTACTAAATACAAGAATGTCATCCAAATATACAATTAAAAAATCATCAATAAAAGACCTGAGTACATCATTCATAACCCTCATGAAAGTGGCAGGAGCATTAGTTAAGCCGAAAGGCATAACTAGCCACTCATACAACCCTTGCTTTGTTTTGAAAGCAGTCTTCCATGCATCTTGCTCTGCTACTTTGACTTGATGGTAACCACTATGTAGGTCCAACTTGGAAAATTAAACAGCCTCTTTCAACTGATCCAATAGATCATCAACGCGAGGAAGGGGATAACGATTCTTGATCGTTATTTTATTCAGTGCTCGGTAATAAATGCACATCCTCCACGAACCGTCCTTCTTTCTCACCCACACTATTGGAGATCCGCATGGTGATGTGCTTGGTCTTATGAACCCTCTCTCGAGTAGCTCCTGTACCTGCTTCTTGATTTCTACATTCTCTAAAGCGGATAACCTGTATATTCCGATGTTAGGCAATGGAGCATCTCGCTGCACATTAATATCATGTACAATTTCCCTTTTTGGTGGCAGACCTTTAGGTTCTTGAAATAAGATATCATATTCTGAAACAACTGTTTCTAAATCAGCTTGCTATTTAGCATCACAACCTTCAAATACATTGGTCTTATCAGGTTTCTTTTCCTTTACAACCATCAGTAAAAATTGCTTGCATGAATTTACAATTCTTTTTATCTGCCCTGAGTTTATGAGAGTATAATTATTCTTGAGTTTATGAGCTCTTACAATATATTCGATTCCATATTTAACGAGTTGATACTTTTTTACAACTCTATAGAATATGGCTTTTCTATCATACAAGTAAGGACTTCCTAAAACAATTCCACATATATCCAAGGGAACAATATCTAACTTGACCTCATCCACAAATGCTGACCCAAATGAAAACCTAAGTTTACATTGTCTATTCATTTCTAGTTTTGCTTTATCACATACCCAACCTAATGGATATGGCTTCTTGTGAGGTGTGGTTAGCAGTCCCAATTTCTTTATAATTGCTTCAGAAATTAAGTTTACTTGTGAGCCACTATCAAACAAAGTATCAATCTTTTGATGCTTGGAAATAACTCTAATATGAAAAAGCTCATGTCTTCTTCTCTCCTTTTCTTCACTATCAATAGTTTGTGCAGAATTACTAGTAGATGCTTAAGAATTTTTACCTTTTATACCTGTGGCTGCAATTGTTGTTTCATCACCTGAGTCCAACCCAAAATATTTTTGTATAGTAGCAACAATATTCTTCTTCTTGCCATCAAACTTCTTGGGTTTCAGCTTCGGATGCAAAGACCAACAATGTTCATCATCATGTCCATCCTTCTTGCAGTGAGTGCATGAAGGTTTGGCCTTCTGTACAGAATTTTCCTTCCTCTCTTTCCATTTCTGCTTCCTCTTTTCCTTGTTTTTGCTTGCAGTGGGTTTTGATGATCCCCCAATCTCTGGGTTCACATTCTTGCCTCTAGCCTCTAGATGGGTAGCCTGGACAGATACCTCATCTATGCTAGTAGGGTTAAACATGAGAATGGTATGTCTCAAATAACTGTGTAGACCACCTATATACTTCAGCAAAGTTTCAAGTGAGTCTAAAGAAATGCCTATAATCAAAGATCTTTTTCTAAATTCTTGGGTGTAGCTTTGTACACTTTGCCCTTTTAATTGGCAAAGAGTTTGCCAACTCATCATAGCTTGCTGCATATAAGCTAGTGGATAGAATTGTTTTTTTAATTACAAAAACAAATTCACTTCAGACAGAAAGAATTTTACCATGCTTCTTCAAGCCAGCTTGTGTTCTGCCTTCCCACCATACCAAGGTAGTTCCTCCAAGGCGTAGGCTGTCCAGCTGAATCTTACTTATGTCTGAGTCAATAATTTGCACCCTGCAATACACATCAATCTGCCTAATCTAGTTATCTAACTTCTCTGCATTTAACTCTCCATCATATATTGGAAAATCAAATTTAACATCTAATTTAATCAAAGATGTTTTCTTCTTTTTATTTTCAGGGCTATCAGGAGGTGTGGATAGAGGAATCTCTTTTCCTTTCCCTTTGCCTTTATAATGGCCATCTATAAGAGATTCTTCTGTTCCTTTGTCTTGTTTGGAAGTAGAAAAATCTTCACTTCGACCTTTCTTAAATTCTCGGTACATTTCCTTTACCATGGCTCTCATGGTCATGAAGCTGTCCATGAACTGAGAGTCTCATTCCAAGGGAATTTCTTCTGTCATTTTCCTCTTAGGATAGACTCTACCAATTTCCGGGTTAGTTTCAACCAATTCTCCTTCTCCTAATTTAAGCTTTGACCTAGTTAGCATTCACAAATAGTCCAACACAAGCTTGTCTAACCTTAGCAACCTAAAGCTCTGATAACACTTGATCTGTAATGAGATCTAAGACAATAATAAGGTATTACAGACTTATGTGTATGGATGTGCCTATGTTATTTAATGCAATGGATCTATCAGATTGTGAAATACATAGACTTTGAAGAAGTAAAAGACTATAATAGACAAACACATAAAAACACAGCAGATTCAGAAAGGAGTTCACCCAATACTCCTGGGATACATCTCCTGGTCCAACCTTCAGTGGTGGCCTCTCTATTAAGTCTTCAAACAAAGTTTTTACAATAGTGAGCTCAGTTTGAGCCTGACACACAACAGATGCATTTACAAGAGCCTCACTTGAATCCCTCAAGCTTCCTCTGAGTACACAGACTTCGTCACAACTCTCAATCTCTGTGCTAACTCTGTCTCGCATTTGCTTGCAACACTGCCTGCCTGTTTTCGCTCTGTTTGTGGCTTTTAAGGCCATTCTGGGTTGTCTGTTCATTTCATGGTCCTGTCTCTCAGTCTCCCTGGCCTCTTGAACGCTTTGAATCCCTCTCTAGTGTTATAAAATCATTTCTCAACGCATGGAGAGGAGGTGGCCACCCATTCCGCAGCGCTAGAGTGCTTTAGGCCTCTGAAACGCCTGTAACGGCCACACTCTGTTTTTACAGAGAAAACACAATTTAACAGAGAAAATCCGCCAAAATATGATATGTCGAACTTCAAATTCCTTTAAATATGGTTCAATCACCTATTGGGTCCGCCTATTGATCACCATCACATATCGGGAAGGCTCCGTCCCTTTGTATTTTGGAAATACATGAAAAGCGTGAAAATACATTAAAATGGCCCTGTTATAGACTTGAAATTATATCAAATTTCCTTTAGAATGCTATCGGGTTCGGCTGTCGCATGGTGTATGGATATCGGCCCCTCTGCATAGTTCTGATACAATGCAGCGATGCGATATATTGCAATCGCTCATCGCAAGAACCCTTTTGCTGTGGTAAGCACTTCTGCAATCCCCCGATAGTGATCCTACCAGTTAATATGGGTCGTCGATCTGTGCTCTTGATCGACAGTCCATATTAACTCCGCCAATCGCTGTCACCATATATCTATACATAACGCTGATATCGCTGTTCACTGTCGCCAGTCTTATGTGGATCCCGCCGAACTCTGCCCAAAGGTTACTGCTAATTCTGATGGCCGATCCAATCTGGACCGTTGATCGGCTAGATCGGATGGCTACTGTGCGTCACTTGTCCCGCTTGCAATTGCTCTGTTTTTTCACGATTTCATGGGTTTTGGGTTGCCCGATAGTGTTTTTCCGCCCGGCTAAGGATGTCCCCCTTATGATATTTTCGATCATTTTAAAGGATTTTTGGCTTTGGCATGATTTTTTTAATAATTTTATGAAGACTTAGAGGCATTCTTGGATCCATTTGGATCACAAAGCGAGTGGAGAGAAATCAAGAGAGAGATGAGTGTGAAATTGTTGAAACATGGCAACAAGAATATTACAATTTAATTTGTCCTTGAATTAAATTGTGAATTAAAATCAAATTTAGTCTTAATATCTACTTGGAAATAATTAATTAATTTATTTTAAATTAATTAGTTGGAGAAATTCAAGTTAGAAGTCTTTCTGAAGTCATGCAAGAGTTATCCCTTAAATTAAGGAGATAAGATTGAGTTATATTTGAGTTGTAATTAGTTAACTCAGTATACTGAGTTAAGTCCAGTTAAAGTAGTTCCAAACTGTTTGAGGAACTAATAATGAGTTAATAGTCAGTTGATGCATTAATGCACTCAACTAGTGCTACTCTAGTTAACTGAAGATTCCCTCATCAGAAACTCATGCATGTCTATTCTGAGAAAGACCCAGTTGAGATTAATGTTCAAGGATAGTGTACTATCAGTTGCATGTGTTTTCTCATGGAGAAAACTCATGCATGCAGTCAAGGATTCATCCTTGAGGATTGCGCAGTTTTGAAGGCTTGGTTTTTCCACTTGGTAATAGGCTAATCATCTATAAGGAACAACGCAAGGAAATAGGAGCTTGGAGGGGAAAGAGGAAGGCTGGAGAGAAGCCAAGATTGCCTGTGAGCATCTATGAGGATTGTACTGAGAGCTGGCTAGCTATGAGAGCTAAGGCTTTGTATAATTCCTATGTATTTCCACCATGTATGATAATACAATAGTGTGGGGTTTTTATCTGAGACTTTCCCCAAAGTATTTTCATGTGTATTGTGTCATTGATTCTTCTTCTTTTGGTTATATTGTTCAACTCAATCTTTAAGCTTCCACAAATTGATAGTAGAAGTAGGTTATAGTATTCTTCTTTGATTTATATTGCATTATTGGGTTAACCTATCACAAATTTTCTACATGGTATCAGAGCTGTGAACAATATACTGAGAAGAGAATTCGAAGTTTGAAGTTCGGGGTTGCAGGTGCAAATCGAATTCATATCATACTTCAAGGTTGGCAAATGGCGTTCTATGGCTTGAGACTCGAGTATGCCTTGGAAGGTTGCTCGAGTTACATAGCATGGAAAGATAGAATGGAGGCTGTATTAGAAGACAATGGCTTGAAGGAATTCATTGATCAAGAAATCCCAAAGCTAGCTTCAACTAATGCACAAGAGTTGGCTGAGTGGAAGAAGTGTGTGGCGAAGGCGAGACAGATCATCCTTGAGGGAGTTCAAGACCATATTGTCTTGAGTCTCCATGGGAAGGATAATCCATGTTCAATGTGGAAGACATTGAAGGACCTCTACCAGAACAGTAGCGACCAGAGGAAATTGGCGCTCAAGGATAAGCTTCTAAGAATCAAGACGGAGAAGGGCGATACTATTTCCACATATCTGAACAAGCTCACCACCTACAGAGATGAGCTTGGTAGTGTGGGAATAACTACTGCCGATGATGATATGGTGAGCCTCACTCTCCTTGGACTTCCAAAGAGTTGGAATAACTACAAGGACTCTGTGAATGGAAGGGAGAAACTGCCGGATTGGGAATGATTGTGGTCGGATCTTATGCAGGAGGAGATCAGGAGGAGCACACGAGATGGTTCTTCATCCAAGAATGATGATGAAGAAAATCTAGCCTTAGCAAGTAAGGCAAGGAAAGGGAAGGGTAAGGCTTCCCATTTCAAATCGAATTCTTCTCATAGAGGGAAGAAGGGTGACATGTCTAAAGTAAGATGCTTTAATTGTCACAAGATGGGACATTATGCGACTAATTGCCCATCGAAGAAGTCCAAGAAGGGATCCTCAGAAGGATCGGAAGGTGAGGCATTAGCCTCTCAGTTCGAAATGGAATTTACCCTCATCACATGCATGGTGTCATTGATGATGGGTTGTGTTTGGTATCTTGACAGTGAAGCCTCATTCCACATGATCGGTGATAAAAATTTATTCAGTGCCTTGGAGGAGAAAGACCTCAAGATACACATATAGATGGGTGACGACGGAAGGTATAATGTTTCAAGAGTGGGCACGGTTGCTTTTGAGAGGGAGCATGGAGCTCCTCTCACCTTGATAGATGTGATGTATGTGCCTGGACTGAAGAAGAACTTGGTATCGATCGCGATGTTGGAGGGTAAAGGCTATGATGTTGTCTTCAGTAAAGGAAAGGTGTTCCTAAGACACATAGCCATGGGTCAGACCAAGAGGATAGGGATTCGGGTGAAGAATCTCTATAAAATAGAGGTAGATGATTGTGCAACATTGAGTACGAAAGTAGAATTGGTGCAAAGCCAAGACATTGGTGAGTTGTGGCACAGGCGGTTGGGCCATTTGCATCATGGGGCTTTGAAGATAATGCAACAAATATCTACAGGACTTCCCAAAGGTAAACTTGAGCAAGTTGACACATGCAAAGGTTGTACCTTGGGAAAGCACACCAAGTCTTCCTTTCATGATTGAGATAGTCGAGCAGAGGCTATCTTAGAGCGAGTTCATACTGATTTGTGTGGACCATTCTCGATGGCATCCACAATGAAGCAAAGGTATTATGTGATTTTCATTGATGACTATTCTCGTAAATGTTGGATTTATTTCATGCAGAATAAGGACCAAACTTTCACAAAGTTTTGTGAGTTCAAATCTTTGGTCGAGAAAGAGTCAGGGAAGAAGATCAAGGCCTTGAGAGGCGACAACGGTCTCTCAAGATTTTAAGGACTTCTGTGAAATGGAAGGAATTAAATGAGAGTTGATGGCACCTCATAACCCACAACAGAATGGGGTGGCCGAGAGGAAGAACCGAACTATTGTAGGGGCAGCACGGGCAATGCTGCATGACCAAGGTCTACCACTTCACTTGTGGGCTGAGGCATGCAACACAGCAGCCTATTTGCAGAATAGAAGCCTACATCACATACTTGGGATGAAGACACTAGAGGAAGCTTTCTCCGGTAAGAGACTAGATGTGGGTCACTTCAGGATCTTTGGCTCATCGTTATATTGCCATGTGACAAAGGATGCATGGAAAAAGCTTGAGCTGACATCAGAGTTGGGGATATTTTTGGGGTACACTGATACACCTCACAACTATCGGGTGTACTTGCCTACCAGTCGGAGGATAGTTGTTTGCAGAGATCTCAAGTTTGATGAGCAGAAGGCCATGTGAGTTTCCCTTGAGAGGGAGCTCCAACTATAGGCTGTGGAGGAACTATTGGTTCCTAAGGAGGAGGAGCCTCAGACTGATGCGGAGTAGCCACATGCAGAGGTTCCAGGAGTGGAGACATCCACTCAAGCAGAGTCTTCCAGAGATGGACGGAAGCGCACAAGAGAAGCTGACAGATTGTTGGAGGATGCGAGAGAGAATGTGGGAGCACCATCTTCTCAGCACAGATAGAGGAGGTCACCTGAGAGGTACACTGGATACATGGCCCTTGTTGGGGAATGTGTTGAGACCGAGCCATCTTCCTTTGAGGAAGCAATGTAGTAGCCGATTTGGGTTGATGCTATGGTGGAGGAGTATGACTCCATAGTTTGTAACAGTGTTTGGGACGTGGTTCTGAGACTGGAGAACAAGTCATTTGTGAGTTCCCATTGGCTTTACAAGCTAAAGCAAGCTACATATGGTAGTGTGGAGAAGCATAAGGCAAGATTTGTTGCCCGTGTCTTTTCATAGGTCGAGGGGATTTACTATGATGAGACTTTTTCTCCTGTCGCAAGGTACTCATCTATCATATATATGTTCGCAATATCAGCATAGATGGGTTGGAAGATCCATCAGATGGATGTGAAGACTGCATTCCTCAATGGCCATATTGAGGAAGAGGTGTACATAGAGCAACCGTAAGGTTTTGAGAGCTTTGATCATGAGTCGCATGTGTGTTGACTCAAGAGAGCATTGTATGAGCTGAAGCAAGCATCTCGTGCTTGGTACACCAGAACAGACAACTACTTCACTGGGTTGGGATTCACAAAGAGTGAAGTGGATGTGAACCTGTACCACATCGTAGTGAAAGGTAAGCTGTTGATCATTGTACTTTATGTTGATGATCTCATATTGGCTGGTGATTATTAGTTGATCATGTCTTGCAAGGAGGACCTTGCAAGAGAATTCGAGATGAAAGACATGGGTCTCATGCATTACTTGGCATGGAAGTGTGGCAGAAGGATGGGGAGTTGTTTGTGTCTTAGGGAAAATATGCCAATGAGATACTCAGGAGATTCCACATGGAAAAGTGCAAGCCCATGCAGACTCCTCTAGTAGGTAACTGGAGGAAGGAGGTTGCTACTTCAAGAGAAGTGGTAGAGGCTACTGTGTACAGGCAGCTTGTGGGTTCATTGATGTACTTAATGAACACACGACCATATTTGTGCTATGCGGTGAACCAACTGAGTCAAGTGATGGTTCAGCCTACCAAGATGTTTTGGAAGGCGGCAAAGCATGTATTGAGATACCTCAGAGGCACATCTTAGTATGGATTATGGTACAGATGGACAAAGGGAGTGAAGATACAGGGATTCACTGATGTAGATTGGGCAGGGATTCCATCAGATCGGAAGATCACATCAGGAGGGATTTTCAACCTTGGGTCAGCAGTAGTTTCTTGGTACAACAGGAAACAGAGGTCGGTTGCACTCAACTCGGTAGAGGCAGAATACATGGCTGCAAGTCAGGCAACATGTGAGGCCATCTGGATGCGAAAATCCTAGTTGGTTTGTTTGATCAGAGGATGGATCCAACTGTGATCTATTGTGATAATCAGAGTTGTATCAAACTCTTTGAGAATCCAGTATTTCATGATAGGTCCAAGCACATCGACATCCAGTATCATCATCTCAGAGACTATGTAGCGAGGAGGATCATGTTGCTGCAGTATATTTCGACAGAGGAGCAAGATGCTGACATTTTGACAAAGGCATTGTTAAAGTGTAAATTCGAGTTCCATAGAGATAGGATTGGGGTGGCAGATAATCCCTTTCTTGTTGAGAGGGAGTGTTGAAATATGGCAACAAGAATATTCCAATTTAATTTGTCCTTGAATTAAATTGTGAATTAAAATCGAATTTAGTCTTAACAGCTACTTGGAAATAATTAATTAATTTATTTTAAATTAATTATTTGGAGAAATTCAAGTTAGAAGTCTTTCTGAAGTCATGCAAGAGTTATCCCTTAAATTAAGGAGATAAGATTGAGTTATATTTGAGTTGTAATTAGTTAACTCAGTTTACTGAGTTAAGTCCAGTTAAATTAGTTCCAAACTGTTTGAGGAGCTAATAGTGAGTTAATAGTCAGTTGATGGATTAATGCACTCAACTAGTGCTACTCCAGTTAACTGAAGATTCCCTCATTAGAAACTCATGCATGTCTATTCTGAGAAAGACCCAGTTGAGATTAATGTTCAAGGACAATTTACTATCAGTTGCATGTGTTTTCTCATGGAGAAAACTCATGCATGAAATCAAGGATTCATACTTGAGGATTGCGCAGTTTTGAAGGCTTGGTTTTTCCACTTGGTAATAGGCTAATCATCCACAAGGAACAATGCAAGGAAATAGGAGATTGGAGGGTAGAGAGGAAGGATGGAGAGAAGCGAAGATTGCCTGTGAGCATCTGTGAGGATTGTACTGAGAGCTGGCTAGCTGTGAGAGCTAAGGCTTTGTATAATTCCTATGTATTTACACCATGTATGATAATACAATAGTGTGGGGTTTCTATCTGAGACTTTCCCCAAATTATTTTCATGTGTATTGTCCCATTGATTCTTCTTCTTCTGGTTATATTGTTCAGCTCGATATTTAAGCTTTCGCAAATTGATAGTAGAAGTAGGTTATAGTATTCTGCTTTGATTTATATTGCATTATCAGGTTAACCTATCACAAATTTTCTACAGAAATGACTCTCAAGTCATCTCCTTTTATATTAAAATGTTGAGCACATGTGGGTTTAATTGGTTGCTAGCCGACCTTGACGAATTGACTTATAACACAAATAAATTCATAACTCCATGAATACTTATCAGAATCGGATGATCTTTAGATCAGTACTACACCTCTCGATGAGAGGGATCCAAGAAAAATATCAGCTACCATAAATAAGATGACCCACATGGAGTTTGGCCCTAAGTTCCAATTTTAATAGAAGAGTTACTATGACATGACCCAACCTCCAAGCTCCAGTTAAGGAAGTGGGGCCTACAAATTGACCACAAACTGACAACTCACAATAGCCATGAAGGCTATAAGACGCTTAGGGGTCAAAGATCCACCCCAGGTGACCAAACCCTAAATTGGGGCTCCTTTTCACTGACCTAGGCTCCCAACTGCATGCATGATCCCGAGTGTTGTTGAAGGCCTCCAACTATATGCACAACACTGCTTGAGTGTAGTTGTGACCCAACTTCCTGAGTTCAGAGGGTGTGGTCTTGAGATCCGAGCCACAATTCCAGGTCAGCCTCCAGACTACCACCCAGAAATGCCCGAGACTTATCAAAATGGTAAATGACATAAGGACGATGCTAAATGTATAAAACTTGAACGAGAAATTGACCTAACGAGGCCTAACCATGACAATCATTTCAAAAAACATATGGCAAACATGTAAGCTACAGGTCATGAATGCATATATGATCATAGGAGTTTGAAACTTATCTGAGAATTACCAAGAAGGTCTTATTCCCTCCCATAATAGCCACAATAAAATTTGTTAGTACATCTATTCATCAACCATTCATCCATTCATCAAAACATGTCGAGAGGCATAAGTAATATACATTACATAACCAACGTATAACCAGTAAATAACCATCATGTAAACCATGGCAACTAAACCATAATATCACCAACATAATCACTACAATTATACATGAACCACAATAGAAAAATATTTCTTATTAACATATGAAAATACCAACCAAGGCAGGGACTTCCACGTACCACCCGACCATAGATTGGGCTGAACCAAATTTCTCTTTCATCCAATCACCCTCGCGCCATATTCCAAGCATGAATGTGGGATATCATGGAATAAACCAAGACAAAACAAACGAGGGCTTTCAGATGAAAAACCACCTCAACCTTCAGCTAGTGATTCCACCTCATGATCAGACATCAGTAACACCAACTAGATTGGTCTCTACCCAAGCTGTCCAGGGCTCCAAGTATAAGGAACTCAACCCACAGCCTTCGAGAGCTCCAGAGCGATTGTCCAAGTTGGCTCTAGGGACTAGTAACTCAACCCACCAAGGGATCCAGAGCATTTGTACCAACCTAGGCTCTAGGACTAGTAACTCAACCCAGTTTGTTCCAGGGCTTCCAAAGTGTTTGTTCCAACCCATAACCATAAGGAATTATGAGCATCAATCATAAAAAAGTCAAGTGGAGAAACCTACAACACCATGGTTATACAAGAAATGGCAAGGCACGGCTAAAACCACTGTCAATCTGGGAATATCTCCATGCCAATGACAACACATAACCAAAAAATCACATGCATATACCATGCATTCATAAATAAGCAAGGAACTCACACATGCAACCTGTTACCTGCAAAGAAATCTAGTTGTAGCTATTGATCCACCTGTTCCCTTGTGCTTTCCTTCTTTCTCCAAATCCAAATGAATACTAGAGTACTCCGAGCATTCTACAAGAATGCTGTAAATATGCCAGAGTATGAGAGAGTGAGAGAACAAAAGAGAGCTCCACCCAAAATTTATCAAAAGTTAGAAACTGATCCCCAAAAGCCATTTTATAAATGAGGCCTCTATTTTCTTCATTTTTCTCTAATTTTCCTTCAATTTCCATCTCATGGAAATATGTGACCTTTAATATCCCCTTTCTACTATTTTCCTTTATTTTCATTAATAAATTCCAATTAATGCCTCTTTGCCTTTAAAAATTTCCATAACCATTAATTAATCACAAGTGATAGCCATCATTATGTTTTTCCCAACATTAAACTTGGAATACGTGTCCCATGACCTTGGTCTTATTTTATTTACATAGAAAATCAAGTGGGGGCTGTTGCAAACCCCTCCCCCTTGGGGGAACATCGTCCTCAGTGTTCAATGACACTCATAAACTTGTAAAACACATGTTTCGCATGGAGGCTTATAACACAACTTGATTCGACATTTACATCATATCATACTGGTACGACCATGACCATCATACCATGAACACCATACCACTTATTGGAGCTTTATAACACAACTCGATGCAATATTTACATAAATATTCATATACGTATAGACATAACCAAAACACAATATCAAAACATATATCAAAATACATATGCTTAACCAGGGAATAGAGAAGGAGACATAGCCCACACATGATCAACCATCTCCCATGTAGCTTCATCGGGTCTAAAGTGCTTCCATTTCACTTTAACTTGCTCGATTTCTCGATTCTAAAGCATAAGCACCTTTTGCTGCAAAATGCATTCAGGTTCCGACTGGAATTCTCCTTCTGGTTCCACCTGCAATGCAAACTGGTCAATCACATGATCAACATCCTTCACATATATTTTAAGCAATGACACATGGAAAACATCATGGAATTTCATTTTCGGAGGCAGTGCAAGTCGATGGTCACCGGTCCACTCCTCTCAAGGATCTCGAAAGGCCCGCAATACCGAGGTACCAACTTGGCACATGATCCAATCCTTAAGGAGCTCCTCTTGGGCTTGATGCACAAGTACACATGCTCCCTAACCCAAAACTCCTTAAATACCCTGTGTTGATATGCATAACTCTTCTTCCTATCTTGTGCTACCTTTAGATTCTTCTTAATAACCTACATTTCTTGTTCCATATATTCCAACATATTCGGCCCAATCAGTACCTTACTCGTTGGATCACTCCAGTTGATGGGAGTATTACAACTCTGCCCATAAAGTGCCTCAAATAGACTCATCTTCAAGGGTTCATGATACCCATTATTATATGAAAATTATACCCATGGAAGATACTCTTCCCACTTCTGCTGTTGATGCATAACGTACATCCTCAACATGTCCTCAAGAATCCTGTTAACCCTCTTTGTTCGTCCATTTGTGTACAGATGATAACCTGTACTAAAAGCTAATTCTGTCTCGAAACCTACAGACAAATCTTTCCAAAACCTGGAAGTGAACTTGGCATCTATGTCAGATAAAATCTTCTTAGGAACACCATGCAACCTCACTATCTCCCTGATGAAAATCTGAGCTATGTCACTAGCTGAGTTTGTAGACCTAACTACAATGAAATGATCTACCTTGGTCAACCTGTGTTAATTTTAGTTAACAATGGTATGTTCTATGCTTTTCACAATTACTTCAATGTTCCTTTAGCAAACCAATGACAATTTCCAATTTAGTTTTCCAATAGCAATCACATTAACCATAAATCACGTTGACAATAAATGTAGATAGAACATGAATAACAAAATGTAGAAGACAAGTGAGGACAAGAGAACACCAGATTTGGTGAATGCCAAGGAAATAACCCCAAGATGGGGAAAACCCTTTGATCAATTCTTCTTATTATGATATCAAATGTTAAGCAGAGAGAGAGAGTACAATAAAGTCAAAATTGACTTGCCAAATGATGATCAAAGCAGGCCTGTCAAATATGTAATTTTCCTGTTTCCAGATAATAGCAATCAACATCCCTAACTAGAAAGTCAACATTGGTCAAAGTAGCAACAAACATTCCTCAATGCAACTCAGTCATACCTAGTCAAACTTGACCTTCTTAGGTGGTCAAAGTTAGCCCAAAACAATCCATAAATCAACAGTCAAACTTGGTCGAAGTCTGCACTTGAAGTCTACGGTCAACCCTGAGGTCAGCCTTGGTTAATGTGCCCATAATACCTCAGTTTTTGTGCCAATAGGTGTGGCCTCCAAAGATCAAAATTTTTGTAGAAAATATAGTCAAATGTGGTTAAAATACCCCTGGTCAATGCTAGTCAAACGTGTAACAAACTCTGAAATTTCAACCCTGCAATTTGTCCTCCTTACAACACGTGTGAGAGAATATGGCTGCCCAATAGTCGTACGAACTAATCAAATGAAGATAGAGAAGAATGTGTGAGATGAGATGATGCTAAATGAGGTTTCCAGTCTCTCTTATTTATATAGGTCATTGGGGCTCAAGAGACATGTCCATTGGGCTTCATGAGCCTACATGATGATGTGGCTGACCTTGACAATTTGCACATGTGTGGGCTTGACCTTAAAAACATATTTCTCCTTGTCCAAAATTGATGACCTTTAGGTTGAGTTTGGTCCTCTCGAAAAGAGGAATTTAATGTAATAATAATCTCCATTAAATGAGTTCTCCAAAGTGAAATTTGGCCATAGTTTCCATTTTTAACACTCCCTCTCAGCTAGGAAGAATTCCACCTGCCAATCCATCCATCATCATGCCATCCTGTACCATCTCTACATATCATCTCTACTCTGCTAAACAATGATATAGATAATGAAGAAGAATTGATCAAGAGTGAGTCACAAGACCTTGCCACTCTCCACTAATAAAAGTTAGTCTAGGGGTAGAACCCCAATCAGACTTGATCCTAGATCAAGTTGTTGAACACTACGCATCCTATACATAGGGAGTCTGACAATACACAATGCATCCATCTATAGTGATATGGTCCCTATCCACTTTTCCTAACTCACTGGCCAGATGAGAGGTGCTTCTAATGAGTCTTGGACTATATGCGTAGGATGTATGCTGGGGCATCCACAGAAGAAGGTGAATCACTCATCCTGCTCATATACCATAGGAGAAGGTGAATCACTTATCCTATGTACATATCATCAATTGTAGGGGAAGGTGAACCACTCACCCAACACACATGTTGATCTGGTGGATCAAAATAATGCTCAAAATTGAAAGTGTGTGACAGAGATCAAAACATGTACGATTGGATAGAGCTCGATGACCTGAATCCAATGCAACTTGTTTCACTCAAATCTGACATCAGATGCTCCCAGAATTATGTTCTAATCGAATTGGCAAATAACTAAATTTTTTGGAATTTAGGTTGCAGGGATGTCCAGTCAGCAGTCCATACACTGATTGGGCCATGACTTGGTAGGTGATAAGCCTCATCATTGGCTAATTATATGGGCCTTAATTGGCCTTAATTCACCTCCTAGCTTAGTCAAACCAACTATTCTCACAACTTATTGCATACTTTTGATTATATTTTGTTTATGACATGAGTTAGAGTTGGATATTTTGCTTCATGGTCTAATGTGCATGTAATGCAGGAATAAAGGATAAAAGCAAGGAAAATGCAGGAATAAGGATAAAATCAAGGAACTGTGGCAAAGAACTTGGTCAAAACTCGCATGGGACAAGGGAGTGGAATTATAGGAGGTAAATCCTCCTCATTTACTACCCCTCCATTCAAACATTCCTCCATCGGCTCGGAGTGCAAACAGCCAAATCATGAGAACTAAAAGATAGCCAAGTAAGTGAAAGTGACAGAAACCAGTTTATCTTGAGTGGGGAGCCAAGCCTCCCTAATGGGAAGGAAGTTGTTGGAGGCTTCAGATGCATAAGTAGAGAGGCTTAGGACCTCAGTAGGATTCATATTCTTATTGTAAAACTCTACTTTATTTCTGAGCTGCAAGACTTGTGATAGTTTGTTGTGTAATCCATGGTTTTTATAATAAAGATGAGTTCTGTTTTGAGCTAGCACTGAGTTAACTCAGAGGGCTGAAGCTCTTGGGTTAGGGCCCAACCCGAGCAACCAAATATCCTCTTTAATGTACATGTATGATGGCATAGATTTCTGGTTCTATTCATTTGCTTAAGTAGCTGCATTTCCATTACAGCAGTATAGCACAACTTCTTGGTTTTTTGTTCATTTTCTTTAGTAGCTACATTCCCCCTACAATAGTGTAGAGTAGATTGGTTGTGCTTTAGTTTACTTCGATTTGTGTTTTCTTTTCAATTAGTAGGTTAGCTAGGAGAAAAATATCACCATAAGGTTATCCGCAGGTGTCTCGGCCTCGCCTCCTCCCTCTGGGACCATGACTTGAGGAAGAGATCCTTCAACAATCCCAAAAACATAGTTTTCTAGTTCTCGCATGAGCTTTGGAGTTTGTTGTTTGATGCAGTTACTTGTTTCATGTCATTATCATCGTTTTCCCTCACTCTCAGTCCACCCTCACCCTCATTGGTTTTTCTGTTGTTTTCATTTGAAACCTCCTTCAGCACATTCTTCATGAGTCGTTTCCTCACTATCTGATTCATTAGTTTACCCAATGGCCATCGCGCGCAAAGTCTTCCACCTACTTTATGCGCTCTAATCTCCACCGTCGATCTATCTCTTGATCCAATGACTATCGCATCACCTCAATACTTTATGTGCCCTAATCTCCACCGTCGATCTATCTAGCCTGATCCGATGGCTATCGTGCAATCTCGCTCGGATTCTTGCACGACCATTATTCGCCCAAGAGCACACGAGAAAAGTGGTTTTCCCGTGCTACGTGTCACCTAGTTAGGCTAATCGCGTGAAATTTCAAAATACAACTTACAGCTTTGAGGGCACGCGAGAAACTGCTTACTGCCTCCGAAAACCCGCTCCATCATTTCCACATGTTTCTTTCGCGATAAGATCTCTGCCATTCATCTGTCGTTAACCCTGTTCGTCCATCCATTTACTTAATTCCTTGCGATAAGACCTCCGCCGTTCATCTTCTTCGTTACCATGTTCGTTCACCTATTCACTAAATCAGCCGTGACAAGATCTCTGCGGTTCATCCTGTTTGTTAACCCTATTCATCCATCTATTCACTTAAGCCCCCGCGATAAGATCTCCGTCGTCCATCTTCTATTCGTTGATCAATCAAACGGTCCCTATGCACTACTGTGTCCTTACGTCCTCCTTTCACCAATTTCGATCTCTGACTTCTCTTCCGCTTGAAAAAAGATTTAGTTTAGTTCCTTCACTTACACCTTAGTATAGTTTAATGCTCTTTACCTCTGCAAGTTAGATAGCAGCATTAGGTTAGTGTTGATTTAGCAATTCTTTTTAGCATAGATGATTAGATGGTTAGTTAGGTTATGGTATGGTTTAGCATTACATGTTGTTTTCTTCATTACTGTAGCAGAGTAGCTCTCTCTTAGAATAGATTTGCTCTTCTTCCATCAAAGAATTAAGCTTCTTCTGACCCTATAGAAGTCTGGCTTGGAACCCCTAGGGTCTCTTTCCAGAGGAGCAGTGACAACAGGCAAGACCTTCACTTTTACTTGTTCATATAGCACTGTCACCTCCAAGTTTTTAAGAACCCCGGGTTGATAAGTAAAGCTGGTAGCCCTAGGAGTTGCAACATTCTTGTTGCAATACCTAGGCTCACCACTTTTTTGTGCCACTGCCGGGGAGGTGTCTAAGTAGAATGTGATTACTGCTTTCTTCTATTTCTAGTCTCCAATTTTCTTCCGTTAGTTTATTTCTACAAAAGTAATCTAGTTTCTTCCTTTCTTTTATTTGTCATTATCTGCTTTCCTTTTCATTCTGCAAGTTGAATTTCAATTCAGCAAGTAGTCTTTTTTCTGTCAGTAGTCTTCCTTCAATCAACAATTTCATTTGCAAGTAGAATTTCAATTCAGCAATTAGTTTTTCTCATTAGTGGTTTTTCATTCAATCAACAATTTCCTTTCTGTAGAGTATTTTCTAGCTTAAAAAAAATCTTACAAAAACCAACCTAAAACATTTCCTTTCATGCCTTATAGGAAGATGGACAATTCAGGGAAATTCTTGTCAAATACCCCACCCCCACTGCATCCAACAGTCAACCTTCTCTCTTCTTTGGTGCTGTGAAATGGAAAACCCTTTAGGTGAGCAACCTTACATATTTGAGGAACCTACAGGGGAATAAGAAGAGGAGGAACCCATTCCTACTGAACCAATGGATGAAAACCGAAATGACAGAGGAAATAGAGAGAGAATTGAGGGTGCCTTCCCCATTAGGGAGATCAATGGGGACACTAAGATGAAGAATATAATCCCCTTTTCTCTACCTCATTTCCATGGACTAACCATAAAGGACCCTGACACTTTCCTATTTGAATTTGCTGTTATATGCCGAACCTATGACTATATAGATGATGAGAAAAAGTTAAAACTGTTTCCATCTACCCTCAAGGATGCATCATTGTGCTGGTTCATGGGTTTACCTGGATATATCATCACAAATTGGGCTCAGATGCAACAGGCTTTTAACAAAAACTATAGGGATTACTGTAGGTCAAAGGATACTAAAGAAGAGATTTTTAGGATGACCATAGGCCAGGATGAATCCTTAGAAGACTATGAAGAAAGATTCCAGCTCAGTTACAAAAGGGCTAGGTGCACACTTGACCCTGAGTCACTGAAGCTGGTCCTACTTAGAGGAGTAAGGGAGGATCTTCTAGATACCTTACATATGATAGCAGGAGGAGATATCTACCAATTACCCTATGAGGATATTAAGACTGTATTTAGAAACCATTCTAGGGCAACCAGGAAAAAGGGTAGGGGTAGTCAACCTATGGCTAGTACATCATCCTCCAACTCATCCATCAAGGGTGAAATTGGAAATATGCTGGAAGATTTCAAAAGTGATATGCTGCAAACCCTTGCCTTGCAATTGGACACCATGAAAATCAAAAGGAAGCAAGAGGAAGTAGAGAGAGCCTTGGCCATATTTTGTCCTAGATGCACCAGGAGGCATCCTAGGAATGAATGTCCATTGAATTGTATTAAGATTTGCTCAGTCTGTGAAGAAAACCACTCCACAGACAAGTGCCCTTCTTTACCTGGACTCAAAGTTGTAGAAATCCAGGAGATCAACCTAATATCTGGGATAATTCTCCCAGACAACCAACCTCCCTCTCCACATAGGAAGGTTGAGGAAGAAAGAGAGGAAAGCAACCTTAAAGTAAATCCACCCTTTCCTGAGAGATTAGCCCAACCACTCCAACCTACCCCAGAAGAAACTGAACTTCTGGGAGAATTGAAAAATATATGTGTAAACACCCCCCTTCTCCAGGCAATAAAAGATGTTCCCATTTACAATTAGTTGATTAAGGAGAAATTCTTCAAGCATGTAGGAAGAAGAAAAAGGGATGCCCCTACCATTAATGTAATTGGGTAGCTGTTTGAATTAATGCTTGGGAAGGTAATATGTCCAAAATATTTGGAACCTGGAAGCCCTGTAGTAGATGTGCACATCTATGGCACCATTGTCCCACACACTCTGATTGATCTTGGGGCTGCCATTAATGTGATGACCAAGGACACCATGCTCAAGCTCAACCTCCAAGGGTCATTGAGGAAGACCATAACAGTTCTGCAACTTGCAGACCATTCCACAGTCACCCTGGAGGGAATTGTGGAGGATGCGATGGTGTCCATTGACTCCTGGGAGTACCCTGCAGATTTTTTAGTTCTCCAGCCTAAGGCTAAGCTTACTGGTTACCCCCTCATCCTTGGGAGGCCATGGTTGGCCACAGCTGATGCTTACATTAGCTACAAAGCTGGGAATATGACCATCAAGAATGGGCATATGTCCAAATAGTTAGTCCTATACCCTCCTGCTCAACCTTTCCTAGAGCATGATTTACCTTTATGGTTGGAGGAGGAGGAAGAAGATGAGGTTTATTTTGCCCAACTTTATGCTTTGGAAGCAACCATAGGAGGAGGACAACAAGATGATGATGACTTAATTGAACACCTGCTCCAAAGTCCAACTCCTAGTTCATTACCATTAGAAGAAGAAGTAAGGGAAACCCATAACAATCATCCAATTAACTTATGCTTGGCCAATTCCAACCCACTCCGTGTCAAAACCATAGAATTCAGCCCAGAGAAAACTTTGAAAATTAATCCATCTTTGTTTGCTCTTGAAGAGGAAGAGTTATGCAACATGTTGAGAGAAAACCTAGAAGCCTTTGCTTGGAGTTACAAGGAAATGAAGGGAGTACACCCCTCAGTGTGTACTCACCACATATACATCAAAGAAGGTTGCAAGCCAGTCAGGCAACCACAAAGGAGGATGAATCCAACCCTTAAAGACATAGTCAAAGAGGAACTGCAAAAACTGCTAGATGCAAGATTCATTTACCCTATCTCTGACAGTGAGTGGGTCTCTCCTTTAGTGTTAGTTCCCAAGAAAAATGGTAAGTGGAGGATTTGTGTCAATTATAGGGAGTTGAACAAATCCACAAAGAAGGATCATTTTCCCCTACCCTTCATTGACCAAGTGCTAGATGGCCTGGTAGGGAAGAAGTTATTTTCTTTCCTAGATGGATTCAGTGGGTAAAACCAAATCCAAATCTTCCCAGAAGACTAGGATAAGACCACATTCACCTGTCCTTGGGGTACTTTTGCCTATAGGGTCCTTCCTTTTGGCCTATGCAATGCTCCTGCCACCTTCCAGAGAGCAGTCTTGAGTATTTTTGCTGAATTAGTACATGATTCAGTGGAAATTTATATGGATGATTTTACACCTTATGGCTATGATTTTCAAGAAGCCTTGACTAACCTAGGAAAAGTATTGCACAAATGCATTGAAATGAACCTGTCTCTCAGTCCAGAAAAATGTGAATTCTTAATGACTGAAGGGACTGTGCTAGGTCATTCAATATCTCAGCAAGGACTGCAGGTGGACCCAAACAAAATAGCAATCATCCAAAGGGTCCCACCTCCACAAAAGTAGAGAGATGTTAGGAGTTTCTTAGGGTTAGCTGGATACTACTGAAGGTTCATAAAGGACTTCAGCAAGTTGGCCTCTCCTTTGTTTGGGTTTTTGGCCAAAGATTATGAGTTTATATGGTCAAAGAGTTGTCAAGAGGCCTTAGACATTCTAAAGGGTAAGTTAACCACTGCACCAATCCTTAGAGGCCCAAACTAGGCCCTCCCTTTTCATATTCATGTTGATGCCTCACACAAAGCCATAGGAGAAGCCTTAGGTCAGGAAGAGGAGAAATTGCCCTATGCCATCTATTGTATCAGTAACAGCCTGTCAAAGGCTGATCTAAACTATTATGTGACCGAAAAGGAACTCTTGGCTGTTGTGCATTCATTAAACAAATTTAGGCATTACATTACAGGCTATCAAACATTTGTGCATACTGATCATGCTGCAATCAAATATTTAATGAACAAACCAGATGTGAATGCTAGAATTATAAGATGGTTGCTTTTATTACAACAGTTTTATCTAACTATTGTTGATAAGCCTGGCAAGGAAAATGTTGTTGCAGACTTTCTATCTAGGATGAATCTTCCTACAGGTGAAGAAGGAATGGTGGATGACCAGTTACCAGATGAGCATTTGTTTGCTATTTCAGTTCTCTCCCCATGGTTTGCTGATATAGCAAACTATTTGGTATCAGCACAGTTCCCACCAAACTTGCCCTCCAAAGAAAAGAGCAAGATAGTCAGGAAAATCACCCCCTTCACCTGGATTGGGGGCAATCTATTCAAACTTGGCCCAGATCAAATCTTGAGAAGGTGTGTAAGGGAAGACGAATTTTTTGACATCCTTATGACCTGTCATGATGGGCCTTGTGGAGGTCACTTTGCAGTAAAGAGGACATCATTCAAAGTGTTGCAAGCAGGCTATTATTTGCCTACTCTTCATCAGCATGTGAAAAAGTACATTAGTTAGTGTGATCAGTGCTAGAGGATGGGAAAGCCTACTCCAAGAGATGAAATGCCCCTACAACCTCAAGTGACTTTCGAGCCATTTGACAAGTGGGGCATGGAATTCATTGGGCCTATCAACCCTCCTTCAAAGCAAAAGCAATGCATTATTGTGTGCACTGATTATTTGACTAGGTGGGTTGTAATCAAGGTGATTAAGGCAGCAACAGAAGAGAAGGTGGTTGAGTTCCTAAGGGAGAATGTATTCTATAAATTTGGGTACCCTAGAGAGCTAGTCACAACCAAGGTAACCAGTTTACCTCCAGCATGATTGAAGAACTGCTTAGCCATCACAAAATCAAGCATAGGACCTCCACTCCTTATCATCCACAAGCTAATGGGCAAGTGGAGGTGACCAACAGGGCACTAGATAACATCTTAACCAAGGTAGTGAGTAGCAGCAGGAAGGGTTGGGCAGAGAGACTAGTTGAGGCCACCTGGGCCTATAATACCACATGGAAGACCACCACTATATTTACACCCTATGATTTGGTCTATGGGAAAAAGGCTTTGCTGTCCATTGAGTTTGAAATAACACATTGAGGATGGTAGCCCAACTAGATTTGGATCTCAGTCATTCATAGAAAGAAAGATTGTTCCATTTGAATGGCTTGGATGAATTCAGAATGTAGGCCCTCCTACATACAGAGGTAGTTCAGCTTCAGAGGAAGATCTGGCATGACAAACATATCAAGGAGAAGCAATTTCAAGAGGGAGACTGGGAATTTTTATATGATTCTAGGTATAAATACTTCAAGGGCAAGCTAAGGACAAGATGGCTCAGCCCTTATGTGGTGGAAAGATGCCATGATAATGGTTTAGTGCAAATTAGAACTATAGATGAAGAATCCATTCCATTGCTTGTTAATGGACATCGATTTAAAATGTACAAGAGGCCTTCATCAAAACAAGAGTTCATTAACAATATCAATAAGACAGTGATGATGGTGGAACAACTTCCAGCTCCTCCCTCATCAGGGCACTGAAAAAGAGAAAAAAGAATAAGGAATCAGGTGAAAACCTCCATGAGGTGCCTAAGTCCCATCCTTGGGTTGAAAACCTCGTGAGGTGGCCCAAGAATGAGAAAAAAATGAAAAAGAGTAAGAAGATCCCTGGGTGAAAACATTCCTTGAGGCGCCCAGGGCAGATATCTAAGGTGAAAACCTCTTTGAGATAGCCTAGGTGTTTTTCAAAAAAAATATAATAATAAAAGAAAAAAAGAAAAAAGAAACAATTGTTATTTGTAGGTGGGTGAGAAAGACAATCAAGGAGAAAAGAGAAGATCCAAAGGGAACCCTGCCTCACATATATTCATCTCCTCCACTCCTTACCTGGCATGCATTCCTCCATCAATTCATTGTTTTTCACTTCATTTCTTCAATTTAGGTGAAGATTGTGTTTTTTATAGGATCCCCTGAATGGTAGATTGGTTAGGTCCCCAAAATTCATACTAGACATGATCTAACTAATCGCCTTAACCATTATCATCACCCTATCCCACAGAATACCAATCATCAGCTACAAAGTCTTCACTAGGGTGATCCAGGAGCTCCACAACAGTAGCAACATTAGATCTTCAGTCACAGACACTTGCAAAAGCCAATAAACCATCAGTAGGTAGCAGAGGAATAAGAAGAATGACCGTGCAACAAATGAACAACACACCATCTCCAATCCTTGACAAACTGCAGCATGGCATCGAGACCACAGGTAAGTATCCCACTCACTCACTCATATGCATCATTTGATCAAAAGTTGTAAAGGTTACGAAGTAGTTGGTTTGTAAGTGAAAAGGTGGCTAGTTAACTTGGCCATATTCGTTCAATAATCACATACAAAGTAGGGTGTCCTCTCACACATGGCTGCAGTCAACTCAAAGAACATAGGAGGAGTAGGACAAGAAGTGGTTAACTATGGATTTAACAAACTGTGGGAGATGATTACAAGGAGTGGGAATGATGAGGTGGTATAAAGGGAAACAAAACATCGTTTGCATGCATTCATGCATTCCACCTCCTTGAAACTCCCTCACTCAAGTTGCTCTCATAACTGTGGCCACCCACTAGAAGGAAGGATCCATCGTTCTGCAAGAGAATTCCTATAAGAACAGTCTACAGGATACACAGAGGTAGTCTACAGGATAGGCAAAGAGGAGTTCAAGACGGAATATCAAGAGAATTATCCACTACCACCATTCTAAAGAGGTAGGATCTAAAAATCCATCCCCATTTACAAGAAAATGAACTAGAAGTACTCTAAAAAGCTAGTGGATTACATACACATGAAACTATGTTTTCTCAAGAATTTTCTCATTCCCTCACTCCACACAGTAGAATCCATGCCACTGTTATAGTTAGAGGGCTCACTATAGATCTCATCCCAAAGTTCATCAGTAGGGTAACCACACTTCCCCTAGGAATTGCATGGAGAAAAGAAGACAAAGTAGACAGTTTGGTGGAAAAAAGGAAATTCTTTTTAGAAGGTGAAGAACACACAGAAGATAAAAATGGAGTAAGGAGGGATAGTATGCCATACCCATGGAGTGAGGTAGGCTACCAACTCATCAAATATATCTCATATGAGGGTAGATATAGTGTTGTTTATGGCTACCATTTTAGGATGCTTGAAGAACTAAGATTTGGGGTAGAAACACCAGTTCACCAAAGACTCAGCATACCCTATTTCTTGATGCAATCACTCATAGACTCTAGCAACAAAGTAAAGGAAGGGAATTCCCAACAGTTGGCTCACCATGGTTTGATCAGAATCCTCATTGAGGATGCCCTCCAAAACCTCAAGATCCCTATAAAATGGTCAGTGTTCAGAGACTTACCAACAAAGGACGACATCTAAACCCTCATCTATGATGTTAGTCCTTCTGTCAGAGAGGAAGAAAGCATTGAAACAGAAGGGGAAGAACATAAGGAGGAGTCACCTAGGCTGTCTCTAGAGGCTCCTAAGAGGACAGCTGTAGGAAAATGAAAACCAACTAGCTTGTATGGCCAACCTCTCCTTGGAGGATATCTAGTGTAGGATGCCAGCTAAATCCTATGCT
Organism: Pinus tabuliformis; assembly: GCA_031772625.1. Classification (NCBI taxonomy): domain Eukaryota; kingdom Viridiplantae; phylum Streptophyta; class Pinopsida; order Pinales; family Pinaceae; genus Pinus; species Pinus tabuliformis. The sequence continues at coordinate 763,504,228 of CM062805.1, forward strand.
CTTTACCTCAGAGAACAATGGCTGCAATTTCAGATTAAAACACTAGCACAAAGGGGCACCATGCCATTTCAGGACTGCAGGCAGTTTATTGATCTTTGTGATCAAAGTGCACTAGAGGATAGGGCCAAAATGGCTGAGTTTTACTTGCACAACATGGCCCTCACAGACATGAATATTTGGGATCCTAATGCAGAGCTAGGAGATCAATTAATGGCTTTGGAATAATCGATGAACCATGAGAAGTCAAGGGTTGCAGAGATGAAAAGAATATTGGCCAGAGAGAAAAATGAACCTCTTTTCATCAGAGCTGAACAATTAAATCCCATGGCCCTAATCAACACCCATAATCTAATTGCAAATGATCCTCAGCTAGCACCTAGATATCTTGCTGCCCAAGAGAAAGCAATTTCACATTTTGAGGATATGTTTAGGCTGCTAAGAGATGATAATATACATGCCTACTAAAGGAGATGGAAAACATTGCCACACAACTTGAAGATCAGAGAATATCACTCCCCTCAAAGGTTGAGAGAGGCATTCAATAGGACACCTATGTATAAGCAATCAATGCAAAGGTTGAAGGTCAATTGGATAGGCCTAAAACTCCGTCCACCACTGCTCCTAGGGATTCTAGAAGGGAGAAAAGAAGAAGAGGAAGAGAGGCAGTGGGAAGAAGTAGAAAGGAAATAAGGCTTCTATAAACAAGAAGAAGAGACCACAACAGAAGCATGGGATGTCAGAGAGGCTACCAGAGCCATGAAGGACATAGCCATTGACTAAGTTGCTCAGAGGATGAGAAACACTTTTAGGAGGGGGGTGATGATGAGCCTCATCATTGGTAAATTATATGGGCCTTAATTGGCCTTAATTCACCTCCTAGTTTAGTCAAACCAACTATTCTCACAACTTATTGCATAATTTTGATTATATTTTGTTTATGAGATGAGTTACAGTTGTATATTTTGCTTCGTGGTCTAATGTGCATGTAATGCAAGAATAAAGGATAAAAGCAAGGAAAAATGTAGGAATAAAGGATAAAAGTAAGGAACTGTGGCAAAGACCTTGGTCAAAACTCGAATGGGACAAGGGAGTGGAAATATAGGAGGTAAATCCTCCTCATTTACTACCCCCCCATTCGAATATTCCTCCATCAGCTCGGAGTGCAAACAACCAAATCATGAGGACTAAAAGACAGCCGAGCAAGTGAAAGTGACAGAAACCAGTTTATGTTAAGTGGGGAGCCATGCCTCCCTAATGGGAAGGAAGTCGTTGGAGGCTTCAGATATATAAGTAGAGAGGCTTAGGACCTTAGTAGGATTCAGATTCTTATTGTAAAACTATACTTTATTTCTGAGCTGCAAGACTTGTGACAGTTTTTTATGTAATCCATGGTTTTTATAATAAAGATGAGTTCTATTTTGAGCCAACACTGAGTTAACTCAGAGGGCTGAAGCTCTTGGGTTAGGGCCCAACCCGAGCAGCCAAAGCTCCTCTTTATTGTACATGTATGCTAGCATAGATTTCTGGTTCTGTTCATTTGCTTAAGTAGCTTCCTGGTTTTCTGTTCATTTTCTTAAGTAGCTGCATTTCCATTACAACAGTATAGCATAGCTTCCTAGTTTTCTGTTCATTTGCTTAAGTAGCTGCATTCCCATTACAATAGTGTAGAGTAGATCGGTTGTGCTTTAGTTTACTTCCATTTGTGTTTTTTTTTTCAATTAGCAGGTTAGCTAGGAGAAAAAGATCACCATAAGGTTGTCCGCAGGTGTCTCGGCCTCGCCTCCTCCCTTTGGACCATGACTCGAGGAAGAAACCCTTCAACAATCCAAAAAACACAGGTTTCTAGTTCTCGCATTAGCTTTTGAGTTTGTTGTTTGATGCAGTTACTTGTTTTATTTCATTATCATCGTTTTCCCTCACTCTCGGTCCACCCTCACCCTCACTGGTTTTTCTGTCGTTTTCATTTGAAACCTCCTTCAACACATTCTTCATGCATCATTTCCTCACCATCCGATCCAGAACAAACCTAATCAATCACCATTCGATTCATTAGTTTACCCAACGTCCATCGCGCGCGAAATCTTCCACCTACTTTATGCGCTCTAATCCCCATCGTCGATCTGTCTCTTGATCCAACAACTATCGCGTCACCTCAATAATTTATGCGCCCCAATCTCCACCGTCGATATGTCTAGCTTGATCCGACGGCTATCGCGCAATCTCACTCGGATTCTTGCACAACCGTTATCCACCCAAGAGCACGCGAGAAAAGTGGTTTTCTCGTGCTACGTGTCACCCAGTTAGGCTAATCGTGTGAAATTTCAAAATACAGCTTACAACTTTGAGGGCACGCGAGAAACTACTTACCGCCTCTAAAATCCCACCCCACCATTTCCACACATTTCTTTCGCTATAAGATCTCTGCCGTTCATCTGCCGATTAACCCTGTTCGTCCATCCATTCACTTAATTCCTCGCGATAAGACCTCCACCGTTCATTTGCTTCGTTACCCTATTTGTTCACCTATTCACTAAATCGGTCGCGATAAGATCTCCACCGTTCATCCTGTTCGTTAACCCTGTTCATCCATCTATTCACTTAAGCCCCCGCGATAAGATCTCCGCCATCCATCTTCTGTTTGTTGATCGATCCAACAGTCCCTATGCACTACTACGTCCTTACAGCCTCCTTTCACCAATTTTGATCTCTGACCGCTCTTCCGCTTGAAAACAAGTTTAGTTTAGTTCCTTTTCTTACGCCTTAGTATAGTTTAATGCTATTTACCTACGAAACTTAGATATCAACATTAGGTTAGTGTTGATTTAGCAATTCTGTTTAGCATAGCTGTTTAGATGGTTAGTTAGGTTATGGTGTGGCTTAGCATTACATACTATTTTTTTCATTATTACAGTAGAGTAGCTCTCTCTTAGAATAGATTTTCTCTTCTTCCATCAAATAATTAAGCTTCTTTTGACCCTATAGAAGTCTGGCTTGGAACCCCTGGGGTCACTTTCCAGATGAGCAGTGACAACAGGCAGGACCTTCACTTTTACTTATGCATATAACACTATCACCTCCAAGTTTGCACGAACCCCAGGTTGATAAGTAAAGCTGGTAGCCCTTGGAGTTGCAACATTCTTGTTAGCAATACCTAGGCTCACCAGTAGGTTGACTTGTCCTCCATCGACCAATGAATGGTCGACACTTGGCGCAACATGGTTGGTTCCATTTGGTGAATTTCTATTGCTTGATGGTTTGGTGTTGTGGCCCAATGAGGGAGTGCCATGTGGGCCAACCAGTGGCTTCCACGTGGGCCAACAGGTGGCTGCCATGTGGCCTCCTCTTGGCCATGCAAATTTTTTTTATGAGTTTGAGCTTCTTCTATGGGGATCGAAACTGAGACCTCACACATAGTAACTAAGGCCCACACCGATGCACCACACATGTTTCTTGTTTAAACATTATTTTAAAAATATATTTAAAGTTTGGTAAGTGCATATATAGAGGGGGGGATGGGCTAAGCCCTAGCCCCTGGCTAACCCTACGCGATAGGACCACAGGCGGGGGGCCAAGGGCTACGGCCTATCCCAACCCTTATGACCCTTTCTCACAGTCGAATGTCCACAATGTAACTGGGAGCGCCAAAGAGACGGGGGTCATCTAGAAGGGGCTAACCCCAAGCCCTATGGGGCCTCAATGTGACCAACAACATGCATGGAGGAGGGGTCAACCCACGGTCATCGCATGCACCACAAGAACAGGGGCACGCATGGATATAGGGGCTAGACAGAGCCCCCAAACTTTGGCACTTTTCGCTATCATATGGCTGCCATGTGACCAGGAATTTCGAGACTGGGGGCTTAATGACGCACTTAACGGTGATACAAATTCTCCCGCTGAGTAGGAATGTAGGCCAGTTTTGTGTGCCGTTTCTGTGTTTGGGGTTCTTAAGACAGGTTGAGGCTGAATTAGAGGATGGTTAGTTGCAAAATTTGGGAAAATGAAGAAAAAAGCATAAATTTCTCATTTTTTGGCCAAATGAGGTGTAGAAAGAACCAAAATAGGGGTTTCTGACAATGTTGGATCCATTGGAGACACCAGTTTTTCTATTTGAGATGTGAAAAGCATGTAAACATAATTTTGAGCTTTTTTAATGAAAGAGGCCCTGCATTGGAAGTTGGACTAGGACATGTAGCCCAAGATAGGGGTGAACTCCTTTATCATGCTTTGTGTTATGTGTTTTAGATATGATTATTTGTCACTGTTTGGCTATAAAATTTTGTTAAAATTTACTTGTGTATGTGTTTAGTAAACTGATCCTCTATCAAAAACACATATAAACTTAACTTGCAAATTGTTTAAAATCTTCAAGTTTACACATTCATATCATTTTGGTATCAAAGCAACAGGTTTTTGTGAAGATTTGATTTGTTTGCAAGGTTTTTTTTTTTTTTTTTTTTTTTCTTCTCTGATGCTTACAAGGTTGAAGCTCAAAAGAGGAGAAGGAGAACTTGTGGAGCCAAGATCTCAAATTGTTTCAAGGTGAACAAACACAACTCAGGCTTTAATAGTCATGGCACATGAAGGAGGTCCTGAAGAGATGTTTGAAGATGAGAAGATTTTCAGAAAAGCATTCTTTGAGACGTCATAAATGGTTAAGGTTCTATATGAGGAGAGGAATTCCAAACTGTATGGAGAGAGCTCAAAATCTCATGGAGGAAAAGGAGACAAGCCTCTAAAAGGGAATGGAGGGAATGGTGACAAACCACCACCTTCACCTCCATCATCATCCTCATCTTCATCTTCAACCTCATCTTCTTCTACTGCTACTACCCTTTCAAAAATACCTCCAAGTTCCCCAAGGGGTCATGGTAAAACTCCTTTGCTTAAGCTTGACATTAAGTTTGAATTGCCTATGTACAATGGAGAGGTAAATGCAGAGAGATTAGATAATTGGATTCGTCATATTGAAGTGTATTGCAGGATGCAAAGAATCAAAGATGATGAAACCAAAAGTCATCTTTCTTCTCTTAGATTGGAAGGTGCAACATTAATTTGGTGGGAAGCCAAAAATCAAGAGGACATGAAGAAACATGGTAAGGTTTTATCCTCTTGGAATGATTTTGTTGTTGCAATAAGAAGGCAATTTTATCCATTAGCATACATGCAGAAAGCTATTATGGATTGGAAGAACTTTAGGCAAGCTAAAGGGAAAAATGTGAAATCTTATACTCAATAATTTAGGAAAAGAGCTTTGATTTTGGGTATAGATTTGTCCTCACAATATACTTTGCTCAAATACATTGGAGGATTGCATAGTTATTTGAGACATACCATTCTCATGTTTAACCCTACAAAACTAGATGAAGTTTGTGTTCAGGCAACTCATTTAGAGGTAAGAGGGAAAAATGTTTCTAAAGAAACTAGTGAGAGTTCCTTTGAGTCTGGAGAAAAAGGAAAGGGTAAGTTCAAAGGAAAAGGGAAGAAGAATGCTGCCATCAAGATGGAGAAATAAAAACTTACATGTAAACATTGTTCCAAAGAGGGCCATGATGAAGATCATTGCTGGAAAATTCATCCAGAAATGAGACCCAAAAAGTTTAAGAACAAGGAGAAGGAGAAGACAACTACAACTACACAACATGATTTAGGTTTAGATTTTGGAGATGAAACAAAGATCACAACCATGGGTTTGAAAGGTAAGTACATTTCAAGTACTAGTTCTTCAAATTGTCTCAATGAAACTCAAGATGAAAAAACAAGAATAGAGTTTTTCCATATTTGAATTATTTCAAAACATACCAAGATAGATACATTGTTTGATAGTGGTTAACAAAAAAATATTATCTTAGAAGACATTGTCAAGAAGTTGAATTTAGAAGCCATTCCTCATCCTAAACCTTATCCTTTAGGTTGGATATGTGAAAATGCAAAATTGCATGTGAAAAAAAGATGTAAATTGAAATTTGCAATCATTGCAAATTTTTTAGATGAGGTAGAGCTTGATGTAATTCCAATTGATATATGTGGTATTGTTTTGGGAAGCCCATTCTATATGATAAGATAGCTATTTTTCATTGCCATGAGAACAAATATCATTTGTTCAAGAATGGGATTGAGTACATTGTTAGAGCACACATCAAGAAGTTAAATACATCTCTTGTAAATGCGGGACAAATGAAGATGATTGTTAATGCTAGTTAGAACTTTTCATTGTTAATGATCAAACATGAAGGTGTTGAAGAATCTAAAGTCTTTCAAGGATATAAATCAAGTTTGAAATCTGATTTCATTGATGTTTCTAATTCATGTGATAAGATGTTTCAGGAGTCTAACATGTTGCCTCCTAAAATAGGTAAACAAAATGGAGTAGATTTGCAGCAGGATACATCATTGTTGAACATTGGTGTGAATAAGATGTTAGTGTTAAAACATGCAGAGGTCAGAGAAAATGCAAAAGCAAATTGACAAAGAGGACATTGGTTCCAAAACTTCTCCTTGTGGGTTTCATAATGTGTTGGATTTGAAAAGGGATGGTGCATGGCGATGGCGATCACATTTGATGAAGAGTAGAGCCAAGTACAAGGTTAGACATGGTAAGCATCGTCATGACGACAATGTTCAACGTGAGAAAAATTTGAGATTTTTTAAGTTTCCTTTGATTGGAGACAGAGGAGGGAATGTGTTTGTTCCTTCAAAGGCAGTTTGTTGTTCTGCATATTCTGGCAAATTACACCAAGATGTCATCAATGACAAGAAGGCAAGGACTCCAAAATCAGGGAAAATGATGTAATTTCATGAAAAGCTCAAAATTACAAATTCAAGTAAAGTTCAATGGATTGAGACTGTAAGGGTGAAGGAATGGTAAAATCATATATTTTTTGACTGATAAAGAGCTTTTGGAGGTCCAAAAGCTTCCAATGGGGAGGAGTGATCTGGTGGATCAAAATAATGCTCAAAATTGAAAATGTGTAACAGAGATCGAAACCTATATGATAGGATAGATCTCAACGACCTGAATCTAATGCAACTCGTTTCACTCAAATCCAACATCGGATTCTCCCGGAATCATGTTCTGATTGAATTGGCAAACATCTAAAATTTTTGGAATTTGGCTTGTAGGGATGCCCAGTCAGCAGTCTGTATGCTGACTGGGCAATGACTTGGCAGGTTGACTCATCCTCCATCGGCCAATGAAGGGTCGATACTTGGTGCCACATGGTTGGTTCCATTTGGTAAATTTCTATTGGCTAATGGTTTGGTATGGTGGTCCAATGAGGGAGTGCCACGTGGGCCAACCAGTGGATGCCACGTGGCCTCCTCTTGGCCATGAAAATTTTTATTATGATGCCGAGATACCTCTATGGGGTTCGAAACTGAGACCTTACACATATTAACCAAGGCCCACACTAATGTGCTGCACATGTTTCTTGTTAAAACATTGTTTTAAAAATATATTTAAAGTTTGGTAAGCACATATATGGAGGAGGGGTCTAGGCTAAGGCCTAGTTCCTAGCCACCCATGTGCCATAGGACGGTGGGTAGGGGTCCAAGGGCTAGGTCCTAGCCTAGGCCTCACGACCCTTTTGCACAGTCGTATGCCCACAGCGTAACAAAGAGCACAAAAGAGGCAGGGGCTAGCCCTAAGCCCTATGGGGCCTCAACATGACCAACAATACACATGGAGGAGGGGCCCGCCCATAGTCATCACATGGACCACAAGACTAGGGGCACGTGTGGAGACAGGGGCTAGATATATCCCCCAAACTTCAGCACTTTTTGCGGTCATATGGTCGCCATGCGACTAGGAATTTCGGGACTGGGAGCTTAATGGTGCCCTTAACAGTCCTACAAATTCACCAATCAAGCGAGAATGTAGGATAGGTTTGCATGCTGTTTCCGCATTTGGGGTGCTCAATCTAGGTTAAGGCCTAATTGGAGGATGGTTAGTTGTAAAATTTGGGAAAATGAAGAAACAAGCATAACTTTCTCAGGTTTTGGCCAAATGAGGTGGAGAAAGAACCAAAATAGGCGTTTTTGACAGTGATGGATCAATTATAGACATCAGTTCCACTATTTGAGCTATGAAAAGCATGTAAACACACTTTTAAGCATTTTTAATGAAAGAGGCCTTGCATTGGAAGCTGGACTAGGAGATGTAACCTAAGAGAGGGGTGATCTCCTTTATCATGCTTTGTGTTATGTGTTTCAGATATGCTTATTTGTCTCTGTTTGGCTGTAAAATTTCGTTAAAATTTAGTTGTGTATGTGTTTAGTAAAAAAATCCTCTACCCAAAACACATATAAATTTAACTTGAAAATTGTTTAAAATCTTCAAGTTTACACATTCATATCACATGCGTCATCAATCGTAAGGGAAAGTGAACGACTCAACTTACACACATGTCAACCATCATGGGGTATCACAGGGGAAGGTGAACCACTCACCCTATACATAACACACCTATAGGAGAAGGTGAAACACTCACCTTATGGTTGCTCATAGCTCCAAGAAGTACCCCAAGCCCCCAGGAGCTCCCAGAGCTCAATGTCCAACTCAAGCAGGACCCTCATGAGAGGGTGTGGTGAAGTAAAATTATAAGTGCGGACATGAACGAATTCCTCTAGCCCCAACAAATACATTCTATGGAAGATTTCCTTAGGTTAGAATCAATCAATAGGGCCTACCTCTTGCTCGCTTATCCTGCTTGATGATGTCTTTGCTTGCTCGCTCCAGCAATCTCTCGCTTCCTTCTTCAAGCTCCTGAAACAAGTAAACAACAACAAAAAACAAACATAATAATAAACAAATTGCAATTCAACCTACTTAATGAGTCAAGAAGCATTAAGAAATGAAAATGTAATATTACAAAACATGTAGGAAATCAACCGATAGTTGCATATATTATTATCAAAGAGAGATTACAACCATTCGTCTTGACGTCGCAGTCTTCCTCTGACAAGACCAGGTTCCCTCACACTTCTGCTAGCACTCCATGATGGATTCAAACAAAAATAATTTAAAGGCTCTTTTCTTTAGGCTTCACTCCAAACCAAACACACTTCTCCCTCACACAACTAGATGGCTACAACTAGTAATGGCTTGCTTGTCTAATCAAAATAGTATACTCACACTCAGCCAACACTCTAACTAGCTTGTGCTTGGGAAGAAGCGAGGTTTATATAGGAAAAAGAGATGGGAAATGGACCCTCTTATCATGGGAGAAGGACTTATCCCTTGAGGTAGTTCCATCATTATAGGGGAAAGGAGCCCAAACTGTCATCCTCGACCCCATTCGGCCAAACCATTTACCAGACTTTCGTTACGGAGCTTCTAGAGCTGGAAGCTTCGGCTCTAATTTAAAAAACTTTCCATAATAGGATTGGCATGACTGGAACACAACTCAGTCGCACCGGTTGGCACGGGGAATAGTGCTAATATCTACACATCAGTGCGGGGGATACAAAGGTCATTAGCGCCAGTCTTGTAAACTGGGCAAAACAGAAGTTTCAGGGGAAATGGTGCAAAAGGGAAATGATCTTCTCATGAAGAGGGACATAATGGGAGTTTCTCCATGAAGGCAAAGCATGCGGGGTTCACTGTAGAGGTCCTCTAGGATCAAGGAATGGGGAGTACAGGGATAGTGACAAAATGCTGTGTAACAGATGCCCCCTAAAGCGTGAAGGCTGAGTCGAAGTGATGGATGAAATGCTTTATAAATCAGTGTGAGGAACCAATATGTCATCGGAAAACCTGCAATCAAGTATAGATACATATACATAAACTGAGATCTCTGTCAAATGATACATGAATCATGGCATGGATGCAACCATCCAGAGAATGATCATGTAAATGGATCCAGGTATGGGCATAGCCATCCGTCAAAGAGGATCATAATGAAACCAAGGTATGGTCGCAACCATCCAATAATGAGAAGGATCGCATATGATAACCCATGGTCTGGTCACAGCCAGCCATTTGAAGGAGACATGCATATCATCATAACCATGTCGCATCACTTCACAACCTAGACTTATGTGATTTGAGTCCAGGGTCTTGCGCTCCAACATGACCCGATCAAAGTATAGATCCTAGCATGCGAATAGATGTGTTGACATCGAACATGCTAGAAAGTCGCTTGATTACCAGTAAATGATGTAAACTATTAACAAGCGTGAGAGAAACAACCAATAATGACAATGGCCCTCAAGGTACTATCAACACAATTCACAGAATGTGAATACAGGAACTGGAGTCGAACACCTGTGAAATCACTCGATTGAAAGCCAATGATGTGATCTTATCATCGAGTGCGAAGAACTTGCTACTAGGGCATGCAAGCTCTAAGGTACTGGAAGGGAGTCTCTCGGTCAAATTCCCAGATAATGAGTTGAAGTTGATGGAAAGCGACCATGTCGAAGGATGGCCATAATGAATCCCACATCATCGACGCGAGACAAGAGGATGCAAACTGATTTTGGATGATATAGAGAATTAGAGGTAAGTGTAATTGCAAAAGGACAACTCTTGAATATATCAACGATACAACTGGAAGTTTGGCAGCTTTTGGATCCATAGGATCGGTGGTCATGATGACATAGCAGAGATCAGATGGAAGGAAAAAATGAACGTCCCAAACCCAGGAAGGTCAATGATGTAAAGGAGGATGTCCCAACCCGACACGAAGCAAAGAGTGTCATGTTCAAGAGTAAGCTGCCGACACGACTGATAGATTTCCAAATTTCCTCCCACCATTTCTGGCAAGTACCCCAATTATTTTTTAATTGCAAACTTGAAGGGGATAACATATGCTTGCACTATAAGTTTATCCTTTGGACAAATCCGACCTAGTAAGTTTAATGAGCCCTAGGAAGGAGAAGCTCATGTTCATCATGGTGACGAATCCGATGTCGTTTAATAGTTTAACGAGTCCGACAAAGGTGTAACTCGATATCTTTTTCATGTTTAGAGAGTTTGAAAAAGATGCGTAAAAGAAAACTCCACATGGTCCCTTTTTGTACATTTGTGTCTCTTGAGCCCAAAAAGGTAGAAAACAATACTTCAGAGAACTGCTTGACCATTTCAGTCAAGGAGTACCTTTTTCGTAAATAGTGCATCCCAGCTCGAAAAAGGGGTAAACTTATATTGGGTGCATGACGTTTCACATCCATTAACGAGTTCAAAATGACAAGGGCTTGACCATCTTTTCACTTTTGAAGGGTCGGAAAAGAGCTGAAAACGGACCCCCCATTTTTATTCTCTTTAACGAGTCAAAAAGGGAAAAAATACTCGGAAATATTTTCATATGAGTTTAACGAGTCAAGAAAAGAGCTGAAATGCGACTCATTGTCATTGTCGAACATCCATCACTTGTTGATGGACAAGTAAGGCGAAGTGTATTATCGAGTCCTTGCGGTAAAATAGGTCAATATTTACAATACTTGATATTTTCATGAAAAAATGAATAAAAAGGGGAAAAGTAAATATATTTTTACCATTTACCATTTTACCTTTGCAGTGAAGACTTTTTACCCACTTTTTCCCTAGTTTTTCCGGAGCAGATTACGGGAGATCCGGGAGGTCAATCGATGAGCCGTCAGTTCTAGGTAATAGCCGAAGCCCTAAGCTCCATTTTCATGCTATTCATTTATGTTTTTAGCCATTTTTTAGGATTTTTAGGGAGGTTTTTGAGAAATTTTTTCGCCCTTGGTCGGCGCGATTTCCATAACCATCTGCGCTGACTGGTGCGACTATTTCTAAAACAGGCATGCCGGTGCTGTGGATAGGGAAAAATCATTTTTCCTCAAAAACTGACCGTTAAAACTTGAATTTTATGTGCCAAAATTGATAATTGACTCAAATAAATGGCTTTTGCAGGAGAGAAATTGCCGAAAATGGTGGATTGGAAGGAAAGAGAACACGAAGATGTTGACACCCAGGCATTGAATGATCCAAATTGCCTGGAGGCTTTGAGGGCTTGCGGGCTCCTCAAATTTTTCCTTACACCAAGGATGCGGGCCCAACCTGAGTTGCTTCAGTACTTGATAAGCCTTTGGGACATCAATCGTGAGATTTTTGTCATTGGGGACCAGGAGCTGGAGTTGACAACTTCAGATATCTACTTCATCACTGGACTGTCTCGTAGAGGTGAGCCAGTGAACTTGTATGGGTCATGTCCGATTGGGGCAAGCATATCTTCCCTGCTTACCGAACATTGTCCTGAGGCCCTGAAATCCAAGAGTGGGAAGATAAAGATTTTTAGTGTGCGAGATCTAACACTGAGGGTGCTTTTGTTGACTATCAACAGAGTGGTAGGGTCCCAGGTGGAACATGAGACTAACAAGTCGAAATTCCTTTATGCTATTGACTGCACAACTCCTACGATCTTCAACTAGGTAGAGGCCATGAAGATGAACATGAAGCGCCAGTTGTCTAAGGCCAAGGCAAGGAATCTGAAGCAATTTGGCTTCAGATCAGTACTTGTGACCTTATTCCTGGAACGAGTGCCACTATTCCAGTATCAGTTGACTGAGGTCGATCCTCTTGCGCCATGCGATCCGTAGATGGCCCGCTGGAGTCTTCTAATGTCTAGGATCACTGGGGGTCAACATATGTCATACCAACCGACATTCTTCTCATGGCTACGACAATAGAAGATCGATGTGGAGGACTGACTGTACAATAGCACTGATTTCTGTGGAGTTCCAGATATGCCCTTACTAGATGGAGAGGATTTTGATTTCGAAGGTAAAAAATCATAACTTTTTGATTTTGATGTTTTTGTTTTTTTGGCATATGCATGCTTATAACATTTCTCTTGTTTATGCAAATGTTGGACCAGAGCGACCAGTCAGGATGTCCCTGATAGCCAGGCGTGTCCCCCATCCTATTGATGTTGTCACCTCTTATCAGGAAGGGAGCGATAACGAGGAGGAGATTGCAAGGAACCTCGAAGGGTTCACTCATGGTATCCCAGAGTATGCTCGGATAGGAGACATGCCTCGACGGTACCAGAGGCACACATTGGGAGTCTCAGATCGGATCTGCCGACTGCTGAGTCGGGTTGCACGAGCTGTCTCATGCTACCATGACCACCATGCTGAGTAGTTCCTAGGTCCGACACTTACATATTTTTTGAGGGTTGCGTGCCACATATGTACGAGGCTGCGAGCCGCTGATGTTATTATAGACACACATATTATTTTTTGGGGTTCTGATGTATCAAACATTCTCACACATATATATATGTTGTATTTCCCTATCTATTATGGTAGAAATGGTTTGTCTTATCTTTTACATGTTTCGTAAATGTCTATCCAACACGTAATTAGCTAATGCATCTGTCAATGTATTCATACATCTAGGAATATGATGATATGTAATATAATCAAAATATCTTTCCAATAGATGGATACGGAAATACTTTCGTAATATTTGAGGGCTCCTAACGGAATATTTCCTGTTGAGTTGAAGGACGACAAGCTGTGAATCTAGGTTGACAACCAATTCTCTGATGCCCAGAGCGATGGCTTCTGACAACAGTTCGATGACCGCACTGTATTCAGCAATGTTGTTGGTTGTACGACCCAGGCAGATACCTTGAAGGTCAATCAACTCACCGTTAGGGTCATAGATAACCCATGCCGCGTATGATAAGTTCCAGGTACTATGACAAGCACCATCGGCGAAACCAACATGAGGAGTTGCAGACATCTGTAAAGAAAGAAAAGCATAGTAAATAGGAAGGCTGTTTGAAAACTATCACACAAAACCACGTTGTACAAAAATGAATCACACACTAATGTACATAAGTATCCATGCAAGATGACCTAAGCATAATAATTTTTGAGGTAGGAGTCCATGCTGGGACTCGAGTAATCAATCAACACAGAAGGACACCAGAGTGTTACCATTTTCATGATGAGTAAGCATCGACTCAGGAAAACAATGAAGTAGAACTCATATAAGGCTTTGCCCCCATGCACCTTGGGTGAGGGAGGGTTACGAGTCAGAGGACAATAGGTGAAAACTCGGGGAGGGTGGAAAATTCTGAATCCATGAAGGGATAAAGGTGCCCTTAGTTGAAATATCTTGATAATGTCAGGATGAATTGACACATCAATAAGCAATGGAGAAGAGGACTCTTCGAAAGCGATAGACGTGACCACCGGGTGAGGCAGGAACGAGGAGTGATGATGAGTATCGATCCATGGCGGTTCCTTGAGAGACATGATTTCCATGATACCTTCATCAGTGAGGAAGGTCTCAGCTAAGGGATTAGATGATTCCAAAGTGCCAAGCCAGGGGGATTGAGAGTACATATCGAGAGAGGTCTTTGACATATGAGAATCAAAGCATGCAGAGTTCGAAGCGAAAACAATTTCCATGTAATTGACTTCAGTGGGACTAAGCGGCATGACCTCGCCCCAAGCATCAACAAGATCTGGTGCAGGTATGACCCAGGGATCAGATTTGACACATGTTGAAAGAGGCAACATGAGGAGCTGGGAGTGGAAAAATTCTCATTAAGGAAAAATCTTTTAATAGACCTGCCCCCACACTCTCATAGGGAGCACCAGAGTGCTTGACGTATGGAACATTTGCATCCGAGGAGGAAGAGGCAAAGAAAGAAAACTGATCGACTGTGACAATCTTCCCTTGATGGGGAAAACGTATCACGTGAAACAAAGAGGAGGCCACGACATGCATGGCCTGAGTCCAACTTCGGCCGAGTAGAAGATTATAATTGAGATTGGCATCAAAAATCTCTACTTCGACTTGCATTGTCTTTCCTTCCAGGGTGATGGCAAGGTTAGGTAAGACACTGAAGGGTCGTAAATCGCACCCATTGAAAGCTTCCAAAGTGTTCAGAGACTGGTTCAGTGCAGGGGAACCAATAGCCTTCCAACATGCAGTTGACATGATGTAGCTGGAAGCACCTTCATCAATGACAGTGCGGTGGATGGTCTTCTTGTTTATGATTACCTGAATAAGAAAGGCAATCTAATGAGGGAGTCATGGAACATGGTTCTCCAGATCGAAACAGATCAAATTAGAATCGGTGGGATCGATGCCCCCGATAGCTGACAACAAAGATTTCTGCTGTGATGGGCAGCTTTGGAGTACCTCGAGAGCCGACATGGCTGACGGCGCTTGAGCCAAATATTCAACAATATTGTAGTGTTGAGTGGCTCGGGCATTGGGATTATACGAGGATTTCCATAGCACACCTCGAGAGGGTGGCCACGTAGCGGAATCAGGGTTAGGGTGCTCGATTTGCAGAGGGCCAAAACTTGGGGTAGAAGAAGAAGGTGTAGCTTCTTTTTCTTTCCCAACTGCCAGAGCTGGAGTTTGATAATCTTTCGATCGAGTAGCCACATTAATGGGCGTGCTCATCATGAACACTTGAGATCCAGAGGACGTAGATCGGGGTTGGTCTTTTGAGTCTACTAAGATGGAAATGGATCTTTAAGGACAATAGGGGTCCCTTTGAGCAGGCGACTAACTTTAGATCGTTGTGGACAATCCTTAGTATAGTGATCCTCCTCGCAAATGAGGTAGGGATACTTAGGTTTCCATTGCGAAGATTCACCAGTAGACGATTTGGGAAGACCTAGTTTCGTGGCATCGACTTTAGCTTTGACTTTCTTTTTCCCTTTCGAGTATTTGTCCACTGCGGTAGACTAGACATCGTGAACCTATGAGGTTTTACCACGGCCTAGCAGGTTTTGAGATGAACTATTAGGAGTAGCATTCGAGACCGACTTCTGTTTAGAAGAAG
This sequence comes from Pinus tabuliformis, assembly GCA_031772625.1. Taxonomy (NCBI): domain Eukaryota; kingdom Viridiplantae; phylum Streptophyta; class Pinopsida; order Pinales; family Pinaceae; genus Pinus; species Pinus tabuliformis. Next base: position 763,520,010 of record CM062805.1, read on the forward strand.
TTTTAGCAGGGGTCTGGGATACTGAACCAATAACTCCATCAACGTGAGGAACATCTGGTGACTTTGATGCTGTGGGATTGGATGATGGCCACGGAGCATTGGGTAAAAACTCGTATAAGGTGCCAGACTAAGAGTAGACCAGATCCAAGTGCTGGGCACGGGTAATGGCTTGCTCTTCAGTGACGCATCCACCCATAGCTATATCACGAGCAATTGGGGCTACAAATGATCTGGTAAACCATTCAGTGAGCAACTGATCAACTATCTCGAAATTGATTAGGTGATGTATACGTCTCCATTCATGGATATGATTAGAGATGTGCATCGCAGTGTCTTGCTTAAGCAATGTAAGCAAATAGGTGCCGGTCTCATAACGAACCAGCAGCTGAAAATGCGTGAGAAAAGCCATGGCTAACGAATTGAAGTCATGGAAAGTACTTCAAGGTAGCTCGATGTACCATTTTGCTGCGACACCCATGAGGGTCCGTTGGAAAAGACAAAGACGAATGGAATCACCCACGTATGAGTTCGATGAACACGGGCGGTGAAATGTCATCACATGGGCCTAAGGATCTTCTTTAGCTTTTCCATCGAACTTTGGGTAATCACTTGGTATCTTGGACGGCATCGGAGGCCAGTACGGTGAATGAAGGATCAGATCATTCGTAAGGTGTGATAAATCTGGCAACTCAAGTATAGCCAAGAAAGGTAATTGAGTGTTAAAAGGCATGTGAGGTTGATAAGTGAGCCCATAGGGAGGAACCCATCCCTGTTGGTAAGGATTTTGGCCCCATAGTGGGGGATTTTGGCCATATGGCATCTGAGGCTGCCCCCATTGCGGATTACCTTGACCAAAGGGAGGATTCTGACCTTGCATACCTTAAAACAGTCCAGGCATATGTTGCTGATAGGTAGCGTATGGGTTAAAAGATTGTTAAGCTTGTTGACCTTGGACATATGGATATGGGACTTGTTGTCCCGGAACATAGGGTTGTTGAACTTATTGTCCTTGGACAAGAGGGTTCTGGACCTGCAGTCCTTGGGCATAAGGTTGATACACTTTTTGCCCTTGGACGTAGGGGTTTTTTACTTGGTGCCCTTGGCTAGCAGGATTCTGAACCTGTTGACCTAGGACAAGAGGATTCTACACATGCTGCTGCAGGACTTGACCTTGTTGATATGTATACAAGGGTTACTATTTCCTTGGTTGGTTTTGCTATTGCAAGGGCTGACCTTGCGGTTGCAAAATTTTTCCTTGGGTTTGCATGGGTTGGCCCTGTGAGGGTATATATTGAGAGGCATGCGGAGCATATTGCATCTGCTGTTGCGCAACCTGCTGCAAATTTTGGAAGGATTGACCTTATGGTTGTTGTAGTTGACCTTGCTGTGGTATAATTTGCCCTTGCTGTTGTGCGAAAACCCTTCTTGCAACAAAGGTTGCCCTTGTGATAACAAAAGCTACCCTAGTTGTTGTAAAGGCTTTCCTTGCTGTTGCAAGGGTACTTGAACAGTGCCTGGGAAATTACCGAACTAAATTTGGCTGTAGCTAGGTTGGATGTACTATCCAGATTGGAGGGTGTAAGGTTGATTAACCAATCCTTGAGAACCATATGGAACGTAAGGATTTTGGTATTGGACTTGAGCCCCATAGGGCTGCTGATACTGAACATTTCTCGATCCAGACGGACCAACAGGATTCTGAACTTGTTGGTACTGGACATTGCTTGATCCAGTAGGGTCAACAGGGTTATAAATAATACCAGAAGAGGGTTGGTTTATACCAAGCATGTGAGCTTGTGAGCCGCTCACATTAGTGGCACCTGACACCATAGAGACATTCAAGTTCTTCCCCCCAGGCGGTGGCACAATCTGGCCACTGACTAATGGGACAGAAGAACTGGCAGAGACAATATTTGAAACTACCAGTTGTGACTGACGTGTAACTGGGATTGATGATACAAGAGTATTCGGGATGGTGGGTTGCACCGAGACTGAAGTAACAACTGGCTGGGAAGTTGTGTTCGTGACGAACAAACCTGACACCTGACGCCCAAACAAGATTATGGTAGAGTGATGAGGCACTAGGTGTGCCTGAAACTAAGTGCCCCAAAGACACATAGCCGGGTAGCAAGTTGGCGGGAATACCTTCCAAATAAGGGAAACCCTTGGGAGGAAACTACAATTGCAATTCTTCCTCCTCAACAATGTGTGGAGTAGAAACTTCGAACTCATCCGAATAAGTGACTGGAGCATCGGCTTCGGGTTCCATGTTTAAAAACAAACGACAACGAATGACCGAACGTGTACTGGGGGATAGTTCCAAAGGAACACCCGGTTGGTCGTACGGACTGTAAGGACATTGCGGTGATATCTCAAAAATGTCAAATAGAGGGTTCAGAGGATAGATAACCAGTCCAAGCTGACAGTCAGTGGTCGACGAATTCTTTGGAGTTCGAACGAGATTATTCAGAGATTCTGGGCCAAGATCAGCAGATGACCCTGAATCGAAAGCAGGCAGAGGATGAGATGACAAAGGTTGAACACTCAAAACAATTGCAAGTTCAACATTTTGGTCCTGAAGTGGCTTTGATAACTCAAGAAATGGCTCCTCAAACAATCTTTCAGACGGAGGAGAGGAAGAGGAATTGGGTGAACCAGATGGTTCAACCACGATGACCTTGTCTTAGTCGACAGAACAAATAACTTCAAGGATTTAAAATGTCCTTTTAAGGGAACTCACGATTTGGTAAAAAAGACTAACAAGATGTTTTGGATCATGGGTAATCAATTATTAAGACACATAAAAGACTGATGTTCTTTCATTTTTTAAGAGTCGAGAAAGAAACAAAGATGACTCTATCACTTTCGATTGGAAACGAGCTCGAAAGGACAAGTGCTCGAATGATCTTTTAAGTTTAATGAGTCAAAAAGATCAAATGACTACTTTGGATGATCTAGGTAAACAAGATTACCAGGAAACCGTGAACTGCAGAATACCTCCTAGCGAACCAAGAAGTACGAGCAGGAAATCTCCCCAAATGCTGTGTTCGGTGTATCACGTTCGCAAGGTGGCCGACTCGGCTTCCTAAGGATAAAAGGATTGCATCCTAGTGGGGTCTCCCGTTATATACTCGATGGTACAGGGAGCACAAATCCGTGCTAGTGCTGTCTAATGCCGAAGCTAACGACAACTACTAGGTTTAAAGATGTCGGAACACGTCTCTAGCCTAGACCTTCTAGATATGATCGTTAATGTCAAATGCGCCTTAGGTTAATTGAATTCATTTTAGAGTTGATCTTGAGTTAAGTTTCAGTTTTCAGGTCTTAGCGATGCTACTTGAAAAACCTAAAATGCAACTAAATGGGACAAGGCCTTTTCAATTCGATGAAATGCCTACACTAGAGAGGGTAGAAACTACTCAATCAAATGCAAATAATCAAGCAACTGAAAACGAAATGATCTTTCACTACTTCACTTTTTCAAAAAATAAACTAATGAAAAATGCATTCCAATTCCTAATTTCCTGACAAGCACTTATCTATTAGTCCTTTCAAAATGAAAAAAATTCTCTTCCTTTTTCAAATGTTGATGCAATTCTAGTTTTTAAGAGATGCAAATCATAATGATGCAACAAGCTAGAATTTCATACTTTCTCATGAAACAACGAAACAAACTTTTCGCATACAATCTTTCAATGAAATTTTTTTCAAGACTATGAGCTCTTCAAGAAGATGAAAACATGAAAAGAGAAGTTCATTCAGATCAATGAAACACCGACTTTACCAAACACAAGACCAACAATATAATCTATGCCCGAAAAAGACGTTCAAGCTAGTAAATGAAACCTTTTTCAAACTTTTGCAAAAAGAGGTCAAAGTCGTAAAAGGACCAAAAAACAAATGCAAGGAGCAAACACACCCACACTCGGACTTGATGAGTCCAAAAGCCGCTGAATGGGCGATTAACTAGATGCCCTAGTGTCACTAACCAGTGAATGACTCAATCAATCAAATCGCAATATGACAAGCCAACAAGCAAGAAAAAACTAAATGAAAAGTAGCTTCCTAATCAGGGAGAAAATAGTAAAAAAGGCTCACGGGGTCAAAACACAAGAGTAGAACACACTGGCCAAGATTGGGGTCAAGCCCTAATCTCCACTTACAGGCATCGGTGTGACTGCCTAACTGACAACAAGTGCTAGAGGCTTGTCGGTGCGACTGTTCCTCCGTAATTCGCACTGGTCGGCGCAACTGTCAGCGGAGTAAATGCGCTGGCCTAGGCAACTAAGGAAAAATAAAAAATTTTCAAAACAGGGACCATATCTACTACTATGAATTTTAGACTTAGGCCAGTAAGCAGGAGAAAAGAAACAGAACCAAAGGGAAAACATGAAACTAGCAAAGTTCTCACGAAATCATGAAATCCAAAACAAACAAAAGATGGGATCTCCCCAGCGGAGTTGCCAATTTGTGGTGAAGTAAAATTATAAGTGCAGACATGAACGAATTCCTCTAGCTTGATAATGGGTCTAGCCACAACAGATACATTCTATGGAAGATTTCCTTAGGTTAGAATCAATCAAGAGGACCTACCTCTTGGTCGCTTATCCTGCTTGATGATGTCCTCACTTTCTCGCTCTAGCAATCTCTCGCTTCCTTCTTCAAGCTCCTGAAACAAGTAAACAACAACAACACACAAACATAATAATAGACAAATTGCAATTCAACCTACTTAATGAGTCAAGAAGCATTAAGACACGAATATGTAATATTACAAAACATGTAGGAAATCAATCGATAGTTGCATATATTAATATCAAAGAGAGATTACAACCATTCATCTTGACGTCGCAGTCTTCCTCTGACAAGACCGGGTTCCCACACACTTCTACTAGCACTCCATGATGGCTTCAAACAATAATAGTTTAAAGGCTCTTCCCTTTAGGCTTCACTCCAAACCAAACACACTTCTCCCTCACACAACTAGATGGCTACAACTAGTAATAGCTTGCTTGTCTAATCAAAATAGTATGCTCACACTCAGCCAAAACTCTAACTAGCTTGTGCTTTGGAAGAAGGGAGGTCTATATAGGAAATATGGATGGGAAATGGATCCTCTTCTCATGGGAGAAGGACTTATCCCTTGAGGTAGTTCTATCATTATAGGGGAAAGGAGCCCAAACTGTCATCCTCAACCCCATCTGGCTAAACCATTTACCAGACTTCTGTTACGGAGCTTCTAAATTTGGAAGTTGTGGCTCTAATTTAAAAAACTTTCCATAATAGGACCGGTGTGACTGGAACACATCTTAGTCGGACCAGTCATCGCGGGGAATAGTGCTAATCTCTGCACATCAGCATGGGGGAGACAAAGCTCATTAGTTCCGGTCTTGTAAACTGGGAAAAACAAAAGTTTAAGGGGAAATGGTGCAAAAGGGAAATGATCTGCTCATGAAGAGGGACATAATGGGAGTTTCTCCATGAAGGCAAAGCATGCGGGGTTCACTGTAGAGGTCCTCTAGGATCAAGGAATGGGGAGTACAGGGACAGTGACAAAATGCTATCTAACAGAGGGTTCTTGCACAACTTCAAGTCTCTATCGTAAGGATAAGAATTTGATCTTCCCCATGGGCTTCGTGAGGATATATGCAACTTGCTCATCAGTCCTGATGTGTTGGAGCCTTATTTCTCCCTATTATACCATATCCAGAATAAAGTGGTACATGATATCAATGTGCTTAGAGCAGTCGTGGAACACAAGATTCTCTGAAATGAAAATCCCATTCTAGTTGTCGTAATATATTACAGTGGTATCTAGCATGTGCTCAAAAAACTCACTAAAGAGCTTCCTCAGCCATAGAACTTCACAATAGTCCATACTAGTTGCAATATATTTGGCCTCTGCCAGTGCTTAGAGCAATTGATTTCTACTTCATGCTCATCCAATAATTGAAGCAGAATCCTGACGTGCTCTTTCTATCTACCCCATCCCTAGCCCAGTTAACATCAGAATATCCATGTAGCCTCAAATTCCAGACAGTGTATCTCAACCCGTAATTGATTCTACCACAGATATATCTCAAGAGATTCTTAGCTGCAATCCAATATATGTGATGAGGCTCAACCATAAATTGATTCAAAGTATTTATAGTGAAGCATATGTCTAGACAAGAGTTTACCAAGAACATCAGGCCCCCCACAAGTTGTTTGTACTCACAAGGGTTTAACAATTCGAGGCCAACAATAGTTCCCTGTAACTTCTTGAAGTTGAGTTCCATCGAAGCAGACACAGACTTGTAATCAACCATCCCACATCTCTCTAGAAACTTCACAATGTATTTTCCTTGAGAAAGGAAAATATCGCCTGAGTTTCAACAAACCTCCAGTCCTAGGAAGTAATGCATTATACCTAGGTCCTTCACCTCAAACTCAAAAGACAACTCCCTCTTGCATTGATAAATGAGCTAGTCTGCACCTGTTAGAAAGAGATCATCAACATAAAGGACCAAAATAAGAGGCGTGTCCTTTTCAACCTTGAAGTATAGGTTAGGATCAACATAGATCCTCGTAAATCCCAACTTTACGAGATAACTTTCAATTCTCTCTTACTAAGCCTTAGGGGCTTGCTTCAACCCATAAAGGGCTTTATTAAACCTGCATACATGTGTCTTTCAATCTTGTACTTCGAACCCCTGAGGTTGTTCCAAGTAGACTTCCTCCTTAAGTGAGCCATGCAAGAAAGAAGTCTTGACATCCATTTGATGTAGGCTCAATCCTTGGTTGGTAGCGAGAGCAATAATAGATTAGATAGTGATATATCAGGCAACCAATGCAAATATCTCATCATAGTCCCTTCCTTCCTTTTGAGAGAAGCCTCAAGCAACAAACCTTGATTTATATTTTTTAACACTCCCATCAACTCCATGTTTAATTTTGTAAAGCCATTTTGAGGTGGCCACATACTTGTCCTTAGGTCTAGGCACCACATCTCAGACATCATTCTTCATGATTGATTCATATTCCTCATTCATCACATCCTTCTAGAGTTGGTGTTTTACAACTTCCTCAAGCATGCATGGTTCAACTTGAACAATAATACTCGTAGCAACCGAATAAACTTGATACCTATTCAACTTCTTACTTTCACAAAAAGTACATCTTGGAGCAGTATGTCTTTCAACATCTTTGAGAGTATCTTTGAGCCATAGTGGATGTTTCCTTGAGGTAGAGGAATCACCAAGAGGTGGATCAATAGGATCCATCGGTCCATCAATATCGGGCATATGTTAATCTACCCGAGGATCATCCTATTTTTCTGCAACATCATTATTGTCCTTCCTTGGGATAGGGAGATCTTTGGATTTCCCAAGGGTAGTGTCTTCATCAAAGGTGACATCATGACTTACTGCCACATCTCTTTGACCAGGCATGTAGATTCTATATGCCTTTGAATTTTCACTGTAGCCGACGAATACTCTTTTCTTTCCAGAAGCTTCTTACTTATTCTTTTTCTCTTTAGGCACATGAAAATACACAGGAAAACCAAATATTCTAAAATGAGAAACGTCAAGATTCTTACCATTGAAGAATTCTTCGGGTGTCTTGAAATATAAAGCTTGATGCGGGCTCCTATTTTGAACATGTATGACAATGTTGGCAAATTCTCCCCATAAGAACTTTCGTAGGCTTTGATCATGGAGCATGGCATGAATGGATTCTGTGATTGTTCAATTCTTCCTTCCAGCAACACCATTTTTCTTAGGAGTGTATGGAACAATTGTCTCCCTCTTGATGCCAACCTCTCTGCAAAAGTCATTGAATTCATTTGATTCATATTCGGTTCCATTTTTGATCCTCAATATTTTGATATTCTGCCCTATTTTATTTTCCACCAATGCTTTGAAAGAAAAGAACCATTTGAACAATTCGTCTTTCCTCTTAAAATACTAGATCCATGTTTTGCGAGAGTAGTCATTCACAAAGATTGCATAATATGACTATCCTCCCAATGATGTTATGAGCAACATACTAGAGATGTGAGAATGGACCAATTGAATAATATAGGTTGTTTTGTTTTCATTGGCAGGGGATGGTCCCTTTGTATGTTTCCCAGCTGCAAAACCCTGACAAACACCTTCATGGTTCATATTAAATACATGCATACTTGTGACCATATTCCTTACCATAGGTAAGGCTTTGTAATGTAGGTGGGCAAATCTTTGATTCCATTACTCAGATTGAAGAGAAGTATCACTTGCCAAAGCTCCCAAAGGACTTCCTCCAACTTGATAGAGACCATCAATACTAAATCCTAAAGTAAATTCATCTTTATGATTTCTTTTCCAAATACGTACCTTTCCATCGATGAATGTTAGCTTGAAGCCTTTATCTTCCATTGCATAAATAAACACCAGGTTTTTCTTCAAATCAGACACATAAAATACTTATTGTAGGTGAATGGTTTGAACTTGATTCAAGTGAAGAGTGACAATACCTATCCCTTTCACAAGGTAGGTGGCATTATCTCCAAGTATGATCTTCAAATTATTCTTATTTTCATCCAAATTTGAGAGGGCCTCCTTGTACCCGGTGAAGTGTCTTGAGGCTCCACTATTAATCAAACAATGATCCAAAGTATCCGGAGGAGAGGTAGTAGATAGAATGGAAACAAGATATAATTCACCTTGTTTTTCTACAACATTACTTTCATCATACCTGGAATTTCTTGTCCTTTTGGGAGGTCGACCATTTCCATTTTGAGTACTGGGAGCATTCCTCTTTCCTTTTTTTGTTCAACCCATTGTTCCTTTGATTGCCATTACCTTTGAAATTATTGTGGTTGTTGTTGTTGTCATCATCCCTTGGAGAATTATTCTTGTGAGAACACTCTCTAGCATAGTGGGCGAACTTGTTGTAATTGTAGCACCTTCCTTTTCTTCCTTCTTTGAATCCTTTCTTGGATCATGGACCTTGTCTCCTCAAACCAACATTAATCTTCCTATTTGCATGAGCGGAGAAGGCAGTAGATTCATTTTAATTTGAGGGATTGTATCTCTCCATCATCCTAGTCTCCTCTTGAGTACATCTAGCCAATAAATCATTGAAATCAGGTATCCCGTCATTGTTGAGAAAAGTGGTGAAAAATACATCCCAAGGTCTTGAAAGGCCTCCAAGTGCAACAAGAGTGAGCTCCCTGTCAACAATGAATTCTCCAATCGATAACAAATCATTCCTGATTTGAGTTATTCTCATGAAGTAGGATTAAACATACTCCCATTTGTGCATCTTGATATCCTTTAACTTGTTCTTGAGAAAGAGGATTTGATTTGCATTGTTCAATTTGAACATCCCAACAAGCTTATCATATGTAACGACCTCAGGTTAAAATTTCATGTAATAAAGTTAATAAAGGAAAAAATAAGACCAAGGTCATGGGACACGTATTCCAAACTGAATGTTAGGGAAAACATCCTAGTAGGTGTTCATTTGGTTTACTATGGCTAAGGGAAATTTGAAAAGGATTTGAAAGGCAAGAGGCATTACTTAGAATTTATTTACGGAAATAATGAAAAATAGGAGAAAAAGAAGGTGAAACGTCACATGTTTGCATGTGAGGAGGAAATTTAAGGAAAATTAGAGAAATTGAAGAAAATAGAGGCCTCAATAATAAAAAGGCTTCTAAGGATCAATTCACAATTTTTGATAGTTCTATGGTGTAGATCTCTCTATTCTCTCTACCCTATCATACTATTGCACACTTAGAGAGTTTTTGGAGCACTCAAGCATAGAAGAGAGGAGGGAAAAGGGAAATTTGGATCAAGCAACTTCAGTGAGAATACTTGCAAGTATCAGGTTGCATGTATGATTACCTTGCTAGTTTTGGCATGCATGGTACATGCATGTGTGTATTTGGTTCCATTTCTTTCATTGACATGGGTTTTTATAGGTGTGATAGTTGTTTCAGTCTTGCCTTACCATTTCTGGATAACCATGGTGTGATGGGTTCTTTTATTTGGTTGAGCATTGGATTTCCGATGGTTTTGGAACTGGATGAGGTGGTCTCAGGAAAATTCCCAAGGGCCTAGGAATCCTTTGACTGGTTTTGGCGGGATTGTGGTAAAGCCCGAGGGTGGAGACACACAAATTAATCGAGGTATTGGTGAAGAAATCTGGAGGCATCCAAGCTTGTTTGGGCCTAGTGATCCCTTGACTGCTTTTGGTAGGATTGCGGTATATCCTCGTAGTGTATGTTTTTTTGTTTAGGCCTAGGAATCCATTGACCAGTAATGGTAGGATTGCGATAAATCCTAGATGTGTAGGTGCTTGTTTTGGGCCTAGGAGTCCCTTGACCAGTTTTGGAAGAATTACAGTAAAGACTGAGAAAGCCTTGGTTGTTTTGTTGTGAGTTGTACATTCATGCTTGGAATATTGCATGAGGGTGATTAGATGAAAGAAAGATTTGGTTCAGCTTAATATATGGTCAGGTGGTATGTAAAAGTCCCTAACCTGGTTGGACTTTTCATATGTTAGTAAGAGCTCTTTTCCTCTTGTATTTTATGAGTAAATGTACTTGTTATGATGTGGCTTTAATGGTTGTTCTATCATTGTTATTATTATGGTTTTATGCTGGTTATAAGCATGGTTTTATGACAGATTCTAGCAATGGCTCTTATCATGTTTTTTTGGTCAATGAATGGTTATGGAATGCATGAACTAATAGATGTTATTGCAACTATCGCAAGAGGGCCTTAGACCTTCTTGATGATTCTCAAATAAGTATCAAATCCTTATGTTCATATATGCATTCATGGCCCGTAGAATACATGTTCGCGATATGTTTCATGAAATGAATTTCATGGTTTGGCCTAGTTAGGTCAATTCCTTGGTCATTTTTTTGTGTTAGAGGCTTTGTCTTTGTGTTATTTATTGTTTTGGAAAGCCTCATCAAGTTCTCGGTAGTGGTTTGGATACTAGCCCTGAAAAATTGGCTGAGATTTTGAGGTCGCATGCTCAGAACTAGGAAATATGGACTGCAATCACTAGGAGGTAGCGTTATCCATGCGGCTGGAGGGTTATAGCCATTGGTCTGGCTTGTTATGCAAGCAACTATAAGACCAGATCACTAAAAATGAAAGTTAGCTTAGGGTTTGGGCACCTGGAGTGGTTGTTTATCTCCTGGGGGTCATGTAACTCCTTAGGAAGGTGAGTAAAGTTTTAGCTTGTCGATTCCACTTCCTTAACTGCACTTAGGAGGTTGATTCATGTCATGGTATCCCTTAACTCATGTTTACCTTAGCAGGCTGGTGAAAGTGGGTAAATGTGGGAGAGGTGTTTACAAATTGGTATCGTAGCATGCTTCAATACTTGGACTGGATGGACGAAATGTGTTTGTCGTACATGCATGTCAATGTTTATATGTTTGTTATGCATGCATTGCCATGGTTATAGTTGTCATGCATGAGGTCATGGTATGTAGTTGGTATTATCATGCATGAGGTTTATATATTGATATGATTATTTATATACATGTATTGTGCTAATCTGGACTAATTTTGTAGACGAGATAGCCTCCCCTGAACTTCAATGAGGTATGTTGATTATGTTTATATTTAGGTATCTGACATGGTATGTTTGCAGGAAGAAGAGGACCAAACATGACTAGAAAAATGGTGGATTACAGTTCACAATAATCTTCTTATATATCAGATAAGCAACCAATAGATGAGTACTCTTCATACCTAGCAGATAGATTGAGAATATTGAAGGTAGAGATTAGAAGTTGCAAAGCAGACAATGACATAATCATTTAGTGATAGGAAATACTTTCTAGGGAATAAGAGAAGAAAGCAGAGGTCAATGTAGTTATCCTTTAAAGTTTGTCAAATTTGCAGAGACATGGAGAGCCACAGATCAGTTATGTATAGGAGGACAAGAATAATGGGGCATATGGAAGTAGGTCTCGTGGTGGGCACAAATCGGATAGAGATGACACAGTCAAAGACGACCGATTCTTGGATACACTGGATAGGAGAGGCAATGGACACGGGTTCTACTCTAGTTCTGGTTCAAACAGGTGTCATGGTTAGCATCCTTACAGGAGGAGTGGCAGGGGATATTTTCCATATGAGTTGAAGAAATCCAAGCCACCTACATTTGATGGAGAGTTGAATAAATTGTAAGATGCAGAGGTATGGTTGCTGAGAATGAAGAAGTTATTTGAGCTGCATGATTGCATAGAAAACATGAAGGCCATGATAGTTATTTTCAGTCTCAAAAGGAAAGAAGACATTTGGTGGGAAGATGTGAAGTGGGTCAGAGACATCCAGATGGAGGAGTTGAGTTGGTATGAATTCAAGAGACTCTTTAGGAAGAAGTACTTGTTAGAGAGATACTATGATAGTAAAGCTAAGGAATTTTTTGAGCTAAAGATGGGATCAATGAAAAATTAGGAGTATAGGAATAAGTTCCTGGAGTTGTTGAGGTATGTGTTGTATCTTAATGATTAGAAAGCCAAAGTTCATAGGTTTTTCAGTGGATTTCCATTAGCATTTAAGGATTGAATTGAGAATGATGAGTCTCAGTTGCAGGAAGAAGTAATTGGGAAGTTGAAGCACTGTTATGAGCAATTGAAGTGTAAGACTGAGTCTTAGCAAGGTTGGAAAGGGAATGACAAGACTAATTGTAAATGGCTACCGAAGTGAACAAGACCTCATGATGTATGTGAGAAAGATAATTTTTTTCCTTACAAGAAGTTTAATGTAGTTGAGAAGGGACATGGGTTGCAACCTGGAGAGAATTAGAATAGAGTTGATGGTAGGAGACATTTGTAGTCTTGGATATGTGGCAAGGAGCATCTCAAGAAGAATTGGGTGTCATATCATGGTGGTAGGCCTCAGATCTACAGTACTCAGGAGCCACAAATAGTTGGGGATGTTGGGCAGATTATTCCTCGGATCTATGCAACATTAGATAACATGCAGGCAAATCACCAAACATCTATTATTGAGATGGATGGTAAGCTTTGTGATAAAGTTATTTCTATTTTGATTGACCCTGGATCTAATTATAGTTATGCTAACCTTGACTTGGTGGATAAGTATGGTTTGAGAAAAGAAGTTCATGGAGAGTCTTGGTTGGTGAAGTTGGATACAACCATTAAGAAAAGAGTTCATCATTGGGTAAGAGTTTGTGCATTTGTGTTGAACGATATGCCTACATCAGCGCATCTGAATGTACTTCCATTGGGATCGTACAATATGCTTCCGGTTATGGCTTGGTTATGTCTTCATAGGACTAAGGTGGATTTTAATGAAAAGGATATTGAGTGCTTGGATGAAAATGGAGAAGAATGAATCTTGTAGGGTAAGAAGAAGGCAACATTAGTCAGAATGGTTACAACTATGCATGTGAAGCGTAGTCGAAGGAAATGATGTGTGTTATTTGTAGTTCATATATGCAGTGATAAAGGTAATGATGTTGAGGATGTAGAAGTATTGAAGAGGTACCCGGTCTTGTAGTAGTTTCAGGATGTATTCCAAGCAGAGATTTTAGAGTTACCATCTCATAGGGAAGTGGAATTTTCAATTGAGTTGATTCTAGGAGCAACACCAACATCGAAGGCACCTTATAGGATGAGCACTCCAGAGCTAGTGGAATTGAAGTTGAAGGAAATGCTTAACAAGGGATACATTAATCCAAGTGTGTTGGTTTGGGGTACACCGATATTGTTTGTGAAGAAGAAGGATGGAACTCTTAGGATATGTATTGATTACATGTAGTTGAACAAGGTAAACATCAAAAACAAGTATCCATTGTTGAGGATCGGTGACTTGTTTGATCAGTTGAAGGGAGCAACAATGTTCTCAAAGATTGATATGAGATCAGGATATCATTAGGTATGCATCAAAGAAGAGGAAATCTACAAGACTATTTTTTGGACTATGTATGGGCATTATGAGTTTGTTGTGGTTCCTTTTGGTTTGACTAATTCTCCAACTACTTTCATGTGTTTTATGAATAGTGTGCTATGTCCTTATCTATACAAGTTTGTGATTGTATTCATTGATGACATATTGATATATTCTAAGAATGAGGAAGAGCATTCCAAACTTAGTAAGTGTAGTTTCTTTCAAACATAGGTACATTAATTGGGGCATGTGGTTTCTAAGGAAGGTATAGTAATGGTTCCAGAAATGATCAGAGAAATCATGGAATGGGCAACTCCTAGAAATGTGGATGAGGTTAGATCATTCATGGGGTTAGCAGGTTATTATAAGAGGTTCATCAGGAACTTCTCATAGAGTTCCTATCCTATTACATCATTGCAGAGTAAAGGAAAAAAATTTGAATGGACTGAGGAATGTGCAATGAGTTTTGAGCATTTGAAGCAGTTCCTTATAAATGCTCCAGTTCTAAAGATTGCATATTTAAATAAAGAGTTTGTGGTATGTATAGATGCTTGCAAGAGAGGATTTGGTGGATTCCTTATGGAAGAGGGACAGGTGGTATGTTATGAGTCAAGGAAACTCAATGAGCACAAGCAAAACTATGTGACACATGATCTTGAGTAGGCAACAATCATTCATGCATTGAATATGTGGAGGCACTATCTTCTTGGTAGGAGGTTTGTGTCGATGAGTAATCACAGTGGGTTGAGATATTTTTTTGACCAACCGAATCTAAATGCCAGACAAGCTATATGGGTGGCATGCTCAGTGAGTTTGACTTTGAGATCAGGTACATTAAGGGTAAGAAGAACATGGTTGTAGATGCTCTAAGAAGAAGAGTGAAGGTGAATCACATAGCAACTATGAGCTCATATGGGACATATTTACAGGATCATATCTTACAAGCATGACAATAGGATGACAGGTATATGGAGCTTAGGAACAGTTTATAAAAACAAGATACAGGATTCAAGATGTGGATTATCATCTCATGAAAGATGGTTTCATCAAAGTTAGGGACAAGATCTATGTGCCGGACAATAGTGAGATCAAGAATCTTATTTTGAGGGAATTTCATATTAAGCCATATTCAGGTCATCTGAGATATCAAAAATATCTAACAGCTGTGAATAAATTCTACTATTGGTTGAATCTAAAGAAAGAGGTAGTTGAGTTCATCACAAGGTGTT
Source organism: Pinus tabuliformis (assembly GCA_031772625.1). Lineage (NCBI taxonomy): Eukaryota > Viridiplantae > Streptophyta > Pinopsida > Pinales > Pinaceae > Pinus > Pinus tabuliformis. The sequence goes on from CM062805.1 coordinate 763,535,146, forward strand.
TGGATTGTCAATAGGCAAAAGCAGAGTGTAAGCATCGATGTGGTGCATTGCAACTGATTCTGATTCTAGAGTGGAAATGGGAGGTCATTTTGATGGATTTCATTATAGTTTTGCAAGAACATCTTGACATCATGATTCCATCATGGTTGTGATTGATAGGTTGACTAAGGTAGCTCACTTCATAACGGTTAAGTCAACTTATTCAACTAGCGAGGTAGCTCATGTCTTCATCAAATAACTTGTGAGATTGCATGGTAGTCTTAGGAAGATCGTGTCAGATAGAGATGCCAAGTTCACTTCCAGGTTTTGGAAGGAGTTATTTGCAGGTTTGGGTATAAATTTGTCCTTCAGTACAACTTATCATCCACAGACAAATGGACAGATAGAGAGGGTCAACACGATTCTAGAGGACATGTTGAGAATGTATGTTATGCACTAGGAGAGGAGGTGGGAGGAGTATCTTCCATTGGTTGAGTTTGCTTACAACAAAGGGTATCAAGAGTCACTAAGGATGAGTCCATTTGAGGCACTTTATGGGTGGATTTGTAAAACTCATATCAAATGGAGTGATCCAGTGAACAAGGTGTTGATTGGACCAAACATGTTGGCAGAGATGGAACAAGAAATGCAGATTCTCAAGAAGAATTTAAAGGCAACATAGGATAGACAGAAAAGTTATGTAGATCAACATAGGGTATTTAAGAATTTTTAGGTTGAGGAGCATGTGTACTTGCGCATCAAGCCAAAGAAGAGCTATTTGAGGATTGGGTCATGTGATAAGTTAGCACCTCGGTATTCAATCCTTTTGAGATCCTTGAGAGGATAAGACCAGTGGCCTACAGACTTGCACTGCCTCCGACAATGAAATTCCATGATGTTTTCCATGTTTCATTGCTTAAAATATATGTAAAGGATGTTGATCATGTGATTGGTTGATATGTATTGCAGGTGGAGACAGAAGGATAATTCCAATCATAAACTCAGTGTCTTTTGAAATGGAAACAACTCATGCTCCGGAACCGAACAATCAAGCAAGGTAAAGTGCAGTGGAAGCACTTTGGGCCCGATGAAGCTCCATGGGAGATGTATGATCATATGCAGGATATGTATCCTTCATTGTTTACTGTTGAGGAAAAGGAGTTTTGGTATATGTATATATTTTGGTTTTTGTTGTAAATACAACAATGAGTTATGCTATAAAGCTCCAATAAGCAGTATGGTTGTCATGTCGTTATGTTTGTCATGTTGGTTTCTTTTTTAGCAGTTTTTTTCATTGTAAATACTACATCGAGCTAAGTTATAAAGCTCCATGGGTAGCATGTTTTGGTTTTCAACGGTCTTACTAGTCATAGGTGTCATAGAACACTAAGGTTTTTGTTCCCCTAAGGAGAAGGGGTTTGTAACAACCATGGGTTAAAATTTCTTGTAATAAAGTTAATAAAGGAAAAAATAAGACCAAGGTCATGGGACACGTATTCCAAACTGAACGTTGGGCAAAAAATCCTAGTGGGTGTTCATTTGGTTTATTATGGCTAAGGGAAATTAGTAAAGGCATTGGAAAATGCTTTGAAAAGGCAAGAGGCATTATTTGGAATTTATTTATGAAAATGATGGAAAATAGGAGAAAATGAAGTTGAAATGTCACAAGTTTGCATGTGAGGAGAAAATTGAAGGAAAATTAGAGAAATTGAAGAAAATAAAAGCCTCAATAATAAAAAGGATTTTGAGGATTAGTTCACAACTTTTGACAGTTCTATGGTGGAGTTGTATCTCTCTTCTCTCTACTCTCTCATACTATTACACACTTGGAGCATTTTTGGAGCACTCGAGCATAGGAGAAAGGAGGACAAGAAAGCAAAGGAAAGCATGGATCAAGCAAATTCATCGGGAATAATTGTAGGTATTAGGTTACATGTATGATTTCCTTGCTAGTTTTTTCATGCATGGTACATGCATGTGTGTATTTGGTTCCATTTTTTTCATTGGCATGAGTTTTTCCAGGTGTGGCAGTGGTTTTAGCCTTGCCTTCCCATTTGTTGATAGCCACGGTGTGATGGGGTTCTTTTATTTGGATGAACTTTGGATTGCTGGATGGTTTTGGAACTGAGTGAAGTGGTCTTGGGAAAATTACCAAGGGCCTAGAAATCCATTGACTGGTTTTGGCGAGATTGCAGTAAAGCTTGAGGGTGGAGATGGGAAAATTACTCAAGGTATTGGTGAATAAATTCAGGAGCATCCAAGCTTGTTTGGGCCTAGTGATCCGTTGAAAAGTTTTGGCAGGGTTGCGGTAAAGCCTGGTAATGTATGTTTTTTTATTTGGGCCTAGGAATCCCTTGATTGGTAATGGCAGAATTACGACAAACCCTAGTTGTGTAGGTGCTTGTTTTAGGCCTAGGAGTCCCTTGATCGATTTTGGTAGAATTTCGGGAAAGCCTGAGGAAGCCCTGGTTGTTTTTTTGTGAGTCCCACATTCATGCTTGGAATATGTCACGAGGGTGATTAGCTGAAAGAAAGATTTGGTTCAACCCAATCTATAGTCGGGTGGTATGTGGAAGTCCTTGACTTGGTTGGATTTTGCATATGTTAATAAGAGCTCTTTTCATCTTGTATTTTATGAGTAAATGTACTTGTTATGATGTGGCTTTGATGGTTGTTCTATCATTGTTATTATTTTGGTTTTATGCTGGTTATAAGCATGGTTTTATGAAAAATTCTAGCTATGGCTCTTATCATGTTTTGATTGGTAAATGAAGGGTTAATGAATGCATTACCTAATAGATGTTATTGCAACTATTTTGAGAGGGCATTAAACCTTCTTGATGATTCTTAGATAAGTATAAGACACTTATGTTCAGATATACATTCATGACATATAGATTACATGTTCGCCATTTGTTTGACGAAATGTTTGTAATAGTTAGGCCTCGTTAGGTTAAGTCCTTAATCAATTTTTGTGTTAGAGGCTTTGCCTTTTTGTCATTTATTATTTTGGATAGTCTCATCAAGTTCTAGGTAGTGGTCTGGAGACTAGCCCTGAAAAAGTGGCTCAATTTCTGGGGTCGCATGCTCAAAAGTGGGAAATCTGGACTGTAGTATCTAGGAGTTAGGGTTATCCATGTGAATGGAGTGTTACAACCACTGCCTTGCCTTTTTATGCAAGCGAATGGGAGACCATATCACTAAAAAGGCAAGTTTTCTCAAGGTTTGGGCACCTGGAGTGGTTGTTTAACTCTTGGGGGTCCTGTAACTCCAGAGGAAGGTCAGTAAAGTTTCGATTTGTTGATTCCACTTCCTTAACTGAACTTAGGAGGTTGAGTCATGTCATAGTATTCCTAAACTAATTTTTACCCTGATAGGTCGGTGAAAGTGGGTAAATGTGGGAGGGGTGCTTATAGATTGGTATCAAAGCATGGTTCAATACTTGGACTAGATGGGCAGAATGTGTTTGTCGTACATGCATGTTAGTGTTTATGTGTTTGTTATGCATGCATTGTCATGATTATGGTTGCCATGCATGACATCATGGTATGCAGTTGGCATTATCATGCATGATGTCGATATATTGATATGATTATGTATATACATGTATCGTGCTAATCTGGACTGGTTTTGTAGACGAGATAGCCTCCCCTGAACTTCACTGAGGTATGTTTATTATATTTATATTTGGGTATTTGACATGATATGTTTATAGGAAGAAGAGGACCAAGTATGACTAGAAAAATGGTGGCTTATAGTTCAAGGGACTCCCTTTAGATATCAGATTAGAAGCCAAAAGATGAGTACTCTCCAGACCTAGTGGACACATTTAGAAGCTTGAAGGCGGGGACAAGAAGTTGCAAAGCAGATAATGACATAATCATTATGTCACATGAATGACTTTCTAGGGCGTATGAGAAACAAGCAGAGGTCAATGCAGTCATCCTTCAAAGTTTGTCAGAATGTTATAGACCAGGAAAACCATGGATCGATTATCGACAAGAGGACATGAATAATGGGGCATATGGCAGTAGGTCTCATGGTGGGCATAGATCAGATAGAGATGACACAGTCAGGGATGGGAGGCTCTTGGATACACCAGATAGGAGAGGTAGTGGACATGGGTTCTACTATAGTTCTGGTTCGAACAAGTGTCATGGTAATCCCCAGTATCATCCTTATAGGAGGAGTGGCACGGGATATTTTCCAAATGAGTTAAATAAAGCCAAGCCATCTACATTTGATGGAGATTTGAAGAATCCGAAAGATGCAGAGGCATGGTTGCTTGGAATGAAGAAGTTCTTTGAGCTGAATGATTACACTGAGAACATGAAGGCCATGATAGTTATTTTTAGTCTCAAAGGGAAATCAAACATTTGGTGGGAAGATGTGAAGTGGGTCAGAGACATTAGGACAAAGGTGTTGAGTTGGCATGAATTCAAGAGACTCTTCAGGAAGAAGTACTTATCAAAGAGGTACTATGATAGTAAAGCTAAGGAATTCAATGAGATAAATATGGGATCAATGAAAATTGAGGAGTATAGGACTAAGTTCCTAGAGTTGTTGAGGTACATGCTGTATCTTAAAGATGAGAAAGCCAAATTTTAGAGGTTTGACAGTGGATCATCATTAGAATTTAAGGATCAGATTGATTATGATGAACCTCGGTCGCTAGAAGAAGTAATTGGGAAGTTCAAGCAATGCTATGAGCAATCAAAGTGCAAGACTAAGTCTACGAAAGGTTGGAAAGGGAATGCAAATACTAAAGGTAAATGGCTATCTAAGGTGAACAAGATAAAGATAATGTTGTTCCTTACAATAAGTTTAATGCAGTTGAGAATGGATATGGGTCAGAGCCTGGAGAGCAGTATAATAGAGGTGATGATAGGAGATAGTTGAAGTGTTGGATATGTGGCAAGGAGCATATCAAGAAGGATTTTCCATCATATTAGGGTGGTAGGCTTCAGATCTATAGTGCTCAGGAGGCAGAGACAATTGGGGAGGGAATTCCTTGGATCTATACAACATACGACAATAGGCAGGCGGCTCACTGGGCATCTATTATCGAGATGGACATTAAGATTTTTGATAAAGTTGTTTCTATTTTGATTGAACCTGGATCCAATTATAGTTATGTTAACCGTGACCTAGTGGATAAGTGTGGTTTGAGAAAAGAAGTGCATGCAAAGTCTCAATTGGTGCAGTTGGATACAAGCACTAAGAAAAGAGTTCATCATTGGGTAAGAGGTTGTGAATTTGAGTTGAATGGTATGCCTACATCAACACATCTGAATGTACTTACATTGGGATCAAACAATATGCTTATAGGTATGTATTGGTTGTATCTTCACATGACTAGGGTGGATTTTTATGAAAAGGCTATTGAGTGCTTGGATGACAATGGAGAACATAGAATCTTGTAGGGTAAGAAGAAGGCAACATTAGTCCGAACGGTTACAACTATGCAGGTGAAGCTTAGTCATAGGAAAGGATGTTTGTTATTTGTAGTTCATATCTGCAGTGATAAAGGTAAGGATGTTGAGGATGTAGAAGTCTTGAAGAGGAAACTTGTCTTGCAACAGTTTTAGGATGTGTTTCCAATAGAGATTACAAGTTGCTGCCTCATAGGGAAGTGAACTTTTCTATTGAGTTGATGCTAGGACAAACACCAACATCGAAGGAACCTTATAGGATGAGCACTACAAAGTTAGTTGAATTGAAGCTGAAGGAAATGCTTGACAAGGGATACATTAGGCCAAGTGTGTCACCTTGGGGTGCACCATTTTTGTTTGTGAAGAAGAAAGGTGATACTCTCAGGTTATGTGGTGATTACAAGCAGTTGAACAAGGTAACCATCAAGAATAGGTATTCGTTTCTGAGGATTGATGACTTGTTTTATTAGTTAAAGGGAACAACAATGTTCTCAAATATTGATTTGAGATAAGTATATCATCATGTACACATCAAGGAAGAGGACATCTATAAGACTTCTTTTTGGACTAGGTATGGGCATTATGAGTTTGTTGTGGTTCCTTTTGGTTTGACTAATGCTCCAACTACATTCATGTGTTTGATGAATAGTGTGTTGCATCCTTATCTGGATAAGTTTGTGATTGTATTAATTGATGATATAATGATATATTCTAAGAATGAGGAAGAGCATGCAGAATACTTAACATCAATATTGAGATTGCTAAGAGAGAATCAGTTGTATGCCAAGCTTAGTAAGTGCAGTTTATTTTAGACAGAGGTACATTACTTGGGGCATGTGGTTTCTAAGGAAGGTATAATAGTGGATCCGGAAAAGATAAGAGCCATAATGTAATGGGAAACTCCTAGAAATGTGGATGAGGTTATATATTCATGGGGTTAGCAGGTTATTACAGGAGGTTCATCAAGAACTTCTCACAGATTGCCTATCCTATTAGATCATTGTAGAGGATAGGAAATAAATTTGAATGGACAAAGGAATGTGAAATTATTTTTGAGTAGGTTAAGTAGTTGCTTACAAATGCTCCAGTTCTAAATATTGCAGATCCAGATAAAGAATTCGTGGTATGTACAGATGCTTGCAAGAGAGGATTTGGTGGAGTCCTAATGCAAGAGGGATAAGTGGTATGTTATGAGTCAAGGAAACTGAATGAGCATGAGTAGAACTATGTGACACATGATCTTGAGTTGGCAGTGATCATTCATGCATTGAAGATGTGGAGGCACTATCTTCTTGGTAGGAGGTTTGTGTTAATGAGTGATCACAATGGGATGAGATATTTGTTTGACCAACAGAATCTGAACGCTAGGAAATCTATGGTTGGCCACATCCCATGAGTTTGAATTCGAGATCAGGTGCATTAAGGGTAAGGAGAATAGGGTTGTAGATGCTCTTAGCAGAAGAGTGCAAGTGAATCACATAACAACTATGAGCTCATATGGGACAAATTTATAGGATCATATCTTACTGGTAGGACAATAGGATGACAAGTATAGGGAGCTTAGACACATGTTACAACAACATGATAACGGTGATTAGGATGTGGATTATCATCTCACGATAGATGGTTTGGTCAAAATTAAGGAAATGATCTATGTGTCAGACAATAGTTAGCTCAAGAAGCTTATTTTGAGGGAATTTCATGTTAATTCGTATTTAGGTCATTCGGGATATCATAAGACTTTAATAGTTGTGAAAAAATTCTACTATCGAGTGAATCTGAAGAAAGAGGTCGATGAGTTCATCGCAAGGTGTTTGGACTGTTAACAAGTAAAAGCAGAGTGTAAGCATCTAGGTGGTCTATTGCAGTTGATTATGATTCCAGAGTGGAAATGGGAGGTCATTTCGATGATTTCATTACAGGTTTTCTGAGAACATCTAGACAACATGATTCCATCATGGTTGTGGCTGAAAAGTTGACTAAGGTAGCTCACTTAATAGCGGTTAAGTCTAATTATTCAGCTAGCGAGGCAGCTCAGGTCTTCATAAGAGGAATAATAAGATTGCATGGTATTCCTAGGATGATCGTGTTAGACGAAGATGCCAAGTTCACTTCTAGGTTTTGGAAGGAGTTATTTGTAGTTTTGGGTACATAGTTGGTCTTCAAAACAACTTATCATCTGCAGAAAGATGGATAATTAGAGAGGGTCAACAAGATTCTAGAGTACATGTTGAGAATGTATGTTATGCTCCAGCATAAGAGGTGGGGGGAGTAGCTTTCACTCGTTGAGTTTTCTTACAACAATGGGTATTAGGAGTCACTGAGGATGAGTCCATTTGAGGCACTTTACAAGTGGACTTGTAATACTCCTATCAGTTGGAGTGATCTAGTGAACATGGTGTTGATTGGATCAAACATGTTGGAAGAGATGGAACAGGAAATGAAGGTTATTAAGAAGAATATTAAGTTAGCACAGGATAGACAAAAAAGTTATGCATATCAACACAGGGTATTTAAGGAATTTCAGGTTGGGGAGCATGTGTACATGCACATAAAGCTAAAGAAGAGATCTTTGAGGATTGGGTCATGTGCTAAGTTGGAACCTTGATATTGCGGGCCTTTCGAGATCCTTGAGAGGATTGGAACAATGACCTACAAACTTGCACTGCCTCCGACAGTGAAAGGACATGATGTTTTCCATGTTCCATTGCTTAAACTATATGTAATGGATGTTGATCATGTGATTGATTGGTCTGTATTGCAGGTGGAGCCAGAAGGAGAATTCCAGATGGAACCTCAGTGCATTTTGCAGTGGAAAAAACTCATGCTCCAGAACTGAGTAATCGAGCAAGTTAAAGTGTAGTGGAAGCACTTTGGGCCCGATGAAGCTACATGGGAGATGGATGATTAGATGCCGGCCATATATCCTTCATTGTTTGTCGGTTGAGGCAAAGGAGTTTTGGTATATGTATATATTTTGGTGGTTTTTGTAAATACCGCAATGAGTTGTGTTATAAAGCTCCAATAAGTAGTATGGTTGTCATGTTGGTTTGCTTTTTAGCAAGTTGTTCATTGTAAATGTTGCATCAAGCTAAGCTATAAAGATCCATGGGCAGTATGTTTTGGTTTTTAGTGGTCTTGCTGGTCATAGGTGTCATAGAAAACTGAGGACGATGTTCCCATAAGGGGGAGGGGTCTATAACAACCCCAGGTTAAAATTTCATGTAATAATTTTAATAAAGGAAAAAATAAGACCAAGGTCATGAGACACGTATTCCAAGATGAATGTTGGAAAAAACATCCTAGCGGGTGTTCATTTGGCTTATTATGGCTAAGGGAAATTGACAAAGACATTGGAAAAGGATTTGAAAATGCAAGAGGCATTATTTGGCATTTATTTTTGAAAATAATGGAAAATAGGAGAAAAGGAAGGTGAAAGGTCACAAGTTTACATGTGAGGAGGAAATTGAACTTAAATTAGATAAATTGGAGAAAATAGAGGCTTCAATAATAAAAAGGATGATGAGGATCAGTTCACAGCTTTTGACAGTTCTATGTTGAAGCTCTTTCTCTATTCTCTCTACTCTCTCATACTATTGCACACTTAGAGCATTTTTGGAGCACTCGAGCATAAGAGAAAGGAGGGAAAAATATGGACAAGAAAGCAAAGGAAAGCAAGGATCGAGCAAGGGAAAGTTGGATCCTGCATCTTCAGCGACAATACTTGTAGGTATCAGGTTGCATGTATGATTTCCTTGCTAGTTTTGTCATGCTTGGTACATGCATTTTTGTATTTGGTTCCATTGCTATCATTGACATGGGCTTTTCCCGGTGTGATAGTGGTTTCAACCTTGCCTTTCCATTTCCTGATAACTATGGTGTGATGGGGTTCCTTTATTTGGTTGAGCTTTGGATTTCTTTGTAGTTTTGGAACTAGGTGAGGTGGTCTCAGTAAAATTCCCAAAGGCATAGGATCCCTTGAGTGATTTTGGTAGGATTGGGGTAAATCCTGAGGGTGGAGACATGAAAATTTCTCAAGGTATTAGTGAAGAAATTCAGAGGCATCCAAGCTTGTTTGGGCCTAGTGATCCCTTGACTAGTTTTGGCGGGATTGCGATAAATCCTGGTAGTGCATGTTTTTTGTTTGGGCCTAGGAATCCATTGACTAATAATGGCAAGATTGTGGCAAAGCCTTGTTGTGTAGGTGCTTTTTTCAGGCCTAGGAGTCCCTTGATTGGTTTTAGCGGAATTGTGATAAAGCCTAAGGAAGCCCTAGTTGTTTTGTTGTTTTCCCACATTCATTCTTGGAATATGGCATGGGGGTGATTGAATGAAAGAAAGATTTGGTTCAGCCCAATCTATGGTCAGGTGGTATGTGGAAGTCCCTGACTGGGTTAGATTTTTCATATGTTAATAAGAGCTCTTTTCCTCTTGTATTTTATGAGTAAATGTACTTGTTATGAAGTGGCTTTGACGATTGTTCTATCATTATTATTATTCTGGATTTATGCTGGTTATAAGCATGATTTTATGACAAATTCTAGCTATGGATCTTATCATGTTTTGATTGGTAAATGAATGTTTATTGAATGCATGAACTAATAGATTTTATTTTAACTATTGGGAGAGGGCATTAAACCTTCTTGATGATTCTCATATAAGTATTAGACGCCTATGTTCAGATATTCATTCATGACCTGTAGATTACATGTTCGCCATATGCTTGACGAAATGACTGTCATGGTTAGGCATGGTTAGGTCAAGTCCTTGATCAATTTTTACGTTAGAGGCTTTGTATTTGTGTCATTTATTGTTCTGTAAACTCTTATCAAGTTATGGGCAATGGTTTGGAGACTAGCCCTGAAAATGTGGCTTAGATTCCGGGGTCGCATGCTTAGAACTAGGAAATCTAGACTACATTCACTAGGAGGCAGGGTTATCCATGCAACTAGAGGGTTACAGCTACTGGCTTGCCTTGTTATGCAAGTGACTGGGAGACCACATTACTAAAAAGGCAAGTTAGCTCACGGTTTGGGCACCTGGAGTGATTGTTTAGCTGCTGGGGGTCTTGTAACTCTCGAGGAAGGTTAATAAAGTTTCAGTTTGTCGATTCCACTTCCGTAACTGCACTTAGGAGGTTGAGAAATGTCATAGTAGTCCTCAGCTCATGTTTACCCAGAAAATCCATTGAAAGTGGGAAAATGTGGGAGGGGTGGTTATGTGATATATCTCCTTAGAAGTTCCCAAATCAGAAATATAGGCAACCAAACACTTTTGAATAGAGTCAATCAAAATTTTCTTTGTCTTGACCTCAATTTTTCTATGCATCGTCTTAGCAATATCCAGTGCATTTGAAGGAGGCCGCACTTTTGTGCGTACATAGCCCAGTAATTCATGCTCCTCCAAAGTCAGGTCCAAAGTCATCTTCCATGCATGATAGTTAGATTTGCCATTGAGCTTGTCCCCAGACTTGAAGTAAGATGTCGAATCCATTGAGACTTGTCTAATAGATCTCTATTAGTGATTGATTTTCTCTCTTTCACTTGGTCTTTGTCTTCACGTGGGCTCTGATTCCATGTTAATTTTAGTTAACAATGGAATGTTCTACGCTTTGCACAATTACTGAACGTTCCTTTAGCATCCAAATGGCAATTTCCAATTTAGTTTTCCAATAGCAATCACATTAACCATAAATCACATTGACAATAATTGTAGATAGAACATGAATAATAAAATGTAGAAGACAAGTCAAGACAAGAGAACACTAGATTTGGTGAATGCCAAGGAAAAACCCCAAGATGGGCAAAACCCTTTGATCAATTCTTCTTATTATTATATCAAATGTTCAACAGAGAGAGAGAGAGTACAATAAAGTCAAAATTGACTTTCCAAATCATGATCAAAGCAACCTTGTCAAATATTAATTTTCTTGCTTGCAGATAACAACAGTCAACAACCCTAGCGAGAGAGTTAATGCAGGTCAAAGTGGAAGCAAACAATCCTCAATGCAGCTTGGTCATATCCAGTCAAACTCGACCTTCTTAGGGGGTTAAAGTCAGCCCAAAACAATCCATAAATTAATAGTGAAACTTGGTCAAAATTTGCACTTGAAGTCTATGGTCAACCCTGGTCAATGTGCCCATAATACCATGGTTTCTATGCTAATAGGTGTGGCCTCCAAATATCAAAATCTTGGCAGAAAATCATAGTAAAATGTGGTCAAAACACCCCTAGTCAAGGTTGGTCAAACTTGCAACAAACTTTGAAATTTTGGCCGTTCAATTTGTCCTCCTTCTTGCCACACTTGTGAGGGTATCTGGCTACCCAATAGCTGTACGAACCAATCAGATGAGGAGAGAGAAGAATGTTTGAGATGAGATGATGCCAAATGAGGTTTGAGGTCTCTCTTATTTATACAAGTCAGTGGGGCTCAAGGGACATGTCCAATGTGCTTCATGAGCCTACATAATGATGTGGCCGACCTTGACAATTTTCACATGTGTGGGCTTGACCTCAAAAACATATTTCTCCTTGTCCAAATTTGATGATCTTTAGGTCGATTTTGGTGCTCTCTAAAAGAGGAATTAAATGCAATAATCATCTCCATCAAATGAGCTATCAAAAGTGGAACTTAGCCCTAGATTCCAATTTTAACAACCTGTCAACCACAACCGTAATAGAATCATGCTACTTTGATGTCCTTGAAAAACTTTTAATGAAGTCCATGTAAATGACCTCCCATTTCCACTTTGGAATCGAAATCGGCTACAATAAACCACCTGGATGCTTACACTCTGCATTTACCTACTTACAATCCAAACATTTCACAACATACTCAACCACCTCTTTCTTTAAGTTTGACCAATGATATAACTTCTTAACTATTGTCAATGTGTAATAGATCTGACCTGTAAATATATTAAAATGCCAAATATGCCCAAGAAATATCACGATAGATGATATAATTTTAGATCTTTATTAATATCAAAACCCTTGAGGTAGGAAATTACCATACAAATACTCCTTAAGGAAGGAGAACACTCCACAAGCCATATGCTTGTCAATATAATAATCCTTGACATCTCTCAATGGAGAGTCTCTAGCCTCTATATAGGCTTCATACATACAATACCATGGGTCTCTCAATACCATACATCCATTACAATGGGATTATCACATTATTCCCTAACTACTTGTGGTCTCTTACATAATGTGGGTTAACCACTTTATTTATTAACTATGGCCCATCACATTATTACATTATTCCCTTGGGTACCTCCCTTTGTACCCCATAATATCCCCCTTAGGTATTCTACATTCCACCCCCCTTAAACATGTTGCGTCCCCGAAACATGAGAATAACACAAATAATAATATCTACTCAAAAGAGTAGCCCATTGGTACCATGCACGTGCATCTAACCATCCTAGAGAAAGATGAACACTCGATCTAGTCGGTGTCTCGCTCGCTTGAGATGGAAGCTGATCCTGACGGTTTCTCTGTGTTGATGTGTTGTAGGTGGATCGTCGCACCTCTCTATCTGGCGTCCTAGGGATGTTGTCCTTATTGCTAATTCCTTGCTGCCTTGCTGGTTGTTGTCTTGTTGGGTGATTTTGGTGATGATATGTTGAAGCTTTAACTGATGGAATATCTTTCATTAATTCCTCTACAATTGGTGCCTGAGTGATGTTTGGTGCTTTTTCTGGTACCTCCACTATTGGTGCCTGAGTAACATGTGATGTTTTTTTTGGTACTTGGTTTGATGTCCGTGTTTAGTTGTCGGCCATCAAAGGCTCATCATATGATGTGTTAGTTTCGTTAGAGATTTGTGCTTCTGCGTCCACAGTCTCTGCCTAATTCTTAATGGAAATATCTTGCAATGTAATTTTCTTCTTTTTATACAAGAGCTTCAAAAATTTCTTCTGTACATTAACATTGATAGTACCAATGGATTCCATCCAAGGGTATCCCAAAACAACATCCAAATCAATTATATCTGAAGCATAAAAATCAAAATGAAACACATACTTATCCATAGAAATCTTCAAATCTTTATAGATTTGAACATCTTCATTATCAACCTGCTTGTTTTCAATATGTTTTGCTAGAACTTGTAATTTTTTTACCATATTAACATTGATAAAATTATGCTTGCAAGTAGGATTGATAGACACGAGGATATTCTCTTTCTGAATACTCCCATGAACAACATAGTTACAGATCAAACGAGAAAATTACATAGTACCCATTTTTTTGAGGTAGCAAAAAGTCACTCGATTTTGAAAAATGGTGATTCAGAATACACCTTTTTTTTGGAGCATATTTTTGGCACTTTAAATTTTTTTATGTATCAAGTATGAATATTTTTTTTAAATGTTAGTGATTTTCATGTTGATTTTGAAAAGTGTTGATGGAACATCAACATATTTTTTTAGAGGGCTTATTTTTGACACTTAATTTTTTTTATGTATCAAGTATGAACAATTCTTTTTGTTAGTGATTTTCATCTTTATTTTGAAAAGTGCTAATGAGCATCAACCCCTTTTGTTTAGAGGGCTTATTTTTTACACTTTAAATTTTCTAATGTATTAAGTGTGGATATTTTTTTATAAATGTTGGTGATTTTCATGGTTGTAATAAAGCATTTAAAAAAAAAAGGAAAATCAAATATAAAAAAATATATAAAAAAGAAAAAAGAAAAAACCAAAATTAACTTGTAAAAATAAAAAAAAATTAAATAAAAAATTAACAAAAAAAAGGTATCAAAAAATAAATAAAAAAATGTTTTTTTTTTCAAAAAAAAAAAAAAACTTTAAGGAAAAAAATTAAACCAAAAAAAAAAATCTAGCACTGTTTTTTTAGGATAAAAAATAAATTAAAATAAAGACATCTTTAAAAAAATACCAAAAATAAATTAAAATAAAAAAAAGTTGAAAAAAAAAATAATAAAAAAAATTTAAAACAATTCAAAACAATTAAAATTAAAAAAAAAAATTAAAAATTGAAAAAAAAATGTTGAAAAAAAAAAATAAAAATTTAAAAATAAAATTAAAAAAAATAAAAAATTAAAAATTAAAATAAAAATAAAATCTCTGCCCTCTCACCGTACCCAACCTGCCCATCCCTCTCATGCCTCCCCGCTCAACCCACCCACCGCTTCGTCCTATCCCACCCAATCGACCCCTCCCTCCCACAGCGCCCCACTCACCCCACCCCTCCCTCCCTCCCACTCCTCCCCACCCTTCCCTCCTCGCCCTCCCTCCCACTCGAACCCACCTTCCCTCCCCGTGCACCCCACCTGCCTTCCTCCCCACACAACCCACCCCTTCCTCCCTCCCACACCTCCCCACTATCACTATGTTTTTCCCAACATTTAGTTTGGAATACGTGTCCCATGACCTTGGTCTTATTTTATTTACATAGAAAATCAAGTAGGGGTTGTTACAAACCCCTCCCCCTTGGGGGAACATTGTCCTCGGTGTTCAATGACACTTATAAACTAGTAAAACGCATGTTTCCCATGGAGGTTTATAACACAACTTAATGCAAAATTTACATCATATCATACTGCTAAGACCATGGCCATTATACCATGAACATCATGCCACTTTTTGGAGCTTTAGAACACAACTTAATGTAGTATTTACATAAATATGCATATACATATAGACACAACCAAAACACAATATCAAAACATATCTATCAGAATACATCTGCTTATCCAGGGAATAGAGAAGGATACATAGCCCACATCTGATTAACCATCTCCCATGTAGCTTCATTGGGCCTAAAGTTCTTCCATTGCACTTTAACTTGCTCGATTGCTCGATTCCAAAGCATGAGCACCTTTTGTTGCAAAATACGCTGAGGTTTCGGCTGGAATTCTCCTTCTGGTTCCACCTACAACATAGACCAGTCAATCACATGATCAACATCCTTCACATATCTTTTAAGCAATGACACATAGAAAACATCATGGAATTTCATTGTCGGAGGCAGTGCAAGTTGGTAGGCCACTGGTCCATTCCTCTCAACGATCTTGAAAGGCCCACAATACTAAGGTCCCAACTTGGCACATGATCCAATCCTTAAGGAGCTCCTCTTGGGCTTGATGCGTAAGTACACATGCTCCCCAACCTGAAACTCCTTAAATACCTTATGCTAATCTGCATAACTCTTCTTCCTATCCTGTGCTACCTTTAGATTCTTCTTGATAACTTGCATTTCCTGTTCCATCTATGCCAACATATCTGGTCCAATAAGTACCTTGCTCACTGGATCACTCCAGCTGATGGGAGTATTACAACTCTACCGATAAAGTGCCTCAATCATACTCATCTTCAAGGGTTCTTGATACCCATTATTATATGAAAATTAACCCGTAGAATATAATCTTCCCACTTATGCTGTTGATGCATAACGTACATACTCAACATGTCCTCAAGAATCCTTTTAACCCTCTCTGTCCATCCATTTGTCTACAGATGATAACCTGTACTAAAAGCTAACTTTGTCTCGAAACCTGCAAACAACTCTTTCCAGAACCTCAAAGTGAACTTGGAATCTTTGTCAGATACATTATTCTTAGGAACACCATGCAACCTCACTATCTCCCTGATGAAAATCTGAGCTATGTCACTAGCTGAGTTCGTAGACTTAACTACAATGAAATGATCTACCTTGGTCAACCTATGTTAATTTTAGTTAAAACTGGTATGTTCTATGATTTTCATAATTACTTCAATGTTCCTTTAGCAACCCAATGACAATTTCCAATTTAGTTTTCCAATAGAAATCATATTAACCAAAAATCACATTGATAAGAAATGTAGATAGAACATGAATAACAAAATGTAGAAGACAAGCTAAGACAAGAGAACACCAGATTTGGTGAATGCCAAGGAAAAACCCCAACATGGGGAAAACCCTTTGATCAATTCTTATTATTATTATATTAAATGTTAAGAAGAGAGAGAGAGTACAATAAAGTCAAAATTGACTTTGCAAATGATGATACAAGCAACCCTGTCAAATATGTATTTTTCCTGCTTCCAGATAATAGTAATCAACATCCCTAACAAGAAAGCCAACGCTAGTCAAAGTAGCAACAAACATTCCTTAATGCAGCTCGGTCATACCCAGTCAAACTCAACCTTCTTAGGTGGTCAAAATCAGCCCAAAACAATCCATAAATTAGTAGTCAAACTTGGTTGAAGTTTGCACTTGAAGTCTGCGGTCAACCTCGGTCAACGTGCCCATAATACCTCAATTTTTGTGCCAATAGGTGCGGCCTCTAAAGATCAAAATTTTGGCAGAAAATCAAAGTTAAATGTGGT
Organism: Pinus tabuliformis; assembly: GCA_031772625.1. NCBI lineage: Eukaryota > Viridiplantae > Streptophyta > Pinopsida > Pinales > Pinaceae > Pinus > Pinus tabuliformis. The sequence continues at coordinate 763,551,893 of CM062805.1, forward strand.
TAAAACACCCCTAGTCAATGTCGATCAAATGTGCAACAGACTCTGAAATTTTAGCCCTGCAATTTGTCCTCTTTCTTACAACACGTGTGAGAGAATCTGGCCGCCCAATAGTTGTATGAACCAATCAAATGAGGATAGAGAAGAATGTGTGAGGTGAGATGATGCCAAATGAGGTTTGTGGTTTCTCTTATTTATATAGGTCATTGGGGCTCAAGAGACATGTCCATTGGGCTTCATGAGCCCACATGATGATGTGGCCGACCTTGACAATTTGCACATGTGTGGGCTTGACCTTAAAAACATATTTCTCCTTGTCCAAATTTGATGATCTTTAGGTTGATTTTGGTCCTCTCGAAAAGAGGAATTTAATGCAATAATCATATCCATCAAACAAGTTGTCCAAAGTGGAATTTTTCCCTAGTTTCCATTTTTAAAACTCCCTCTCAACTAGGAAGAATTCCACCTGCCAATCCATCCATTATCATGCCATTTTGTACCATCTCTGCATCTCGTCTCTACTCTGCTGAACACTCATATAGATAATGAAGAAGAATCGATCAAGAGTGAGTCGCAAGACCTTGCCAATCTCCACTGACAAAAGTTAGTCCAGGGGTAGAACCCTAATTAGACTTGATCCTAGATCAAGTTGTTGAACACCATGCATCCTATACATAGGTAGTATGACAGTACACAATGCATCCATCTGTAGTGATATGGTCCCTATCCACTTTTCCCAACTCATTGGCGAGATGAGAGGTGCTTCCAATGAGTGCTGAACTATATGGGTAGGATGTATGTTGGGGCATCTGTAGGAGAAGGTGAACCATTCATCCTATGCACATATCATCAATCGTAGGGTAAGGTGAACCACTCACCCTACACACATGTTGATCCGGTGGATCAAAATAATGCTCAAAATTAAAAGTTTGTGATAGAGCTTGAAAACTATACGATTGGATATATCTTGATGACCTAAATCCAACACAAATCGTTTCACTCAAATCCGACATCAGATGCTCCTAGAATTGCGTTTTGATTGAATTGGCAAACAACTAAAATTTTTGGAATTTAGGTTGTAGGGATGTACAGTCAGCAGTCCGTACGTTGACTGGGCCATGACTCGACAAATTGACTTATCCTCCATCGACCAATGAATGGTCGACACTTGGAACAACATGGTTGGTTCCATTTGGTGAATTTCTATTGGTTGATGATTTGATGTGGTGGCCTAATGAGGGAGTGCCACGTGGGCCAACAGGTGGTTGCCATGTGGCCTCCTCTTGGCCATGAAAACTTTTGTTATGAGTCCAAGCTTCTTTTATCGGGTTCGAAACTGAGACTGCACACATATTAACCAAGGCCCACACATGTTTCTTGTAACATATTTTTAAAAATATATTTAAAGTTTGGTGAGCACATATATGGAGGGGGGGGGGGGGGGGACGGGCTAAGCCCTAGCCCCTGGCCACCCCTATGCCACAGGACCGTGGGAGGGGGGCCAAGGGCTAGGGCCCATCCCAGCCCTCACGACCCTTTTGCACAGGCGTATGCTCACAATGTAACTGGGAGCGCAAAAGAGACGGGGGCTTGCCACAAGGGGCCAGCCCCAAGCCCTATGGGTCCTAAATGTGACCAACAATGTGCATGGAGGAGGGGCCAAGCCATGGTCATCACATGTACCACAAGACCAGGGGCACGCGTGGAGATAGGGGTTAGACAGAGCCCCCAAACTTTGACACTTTTCATTGTCATATGGCCGCCATGCGACCAGGAATTTCGAGACTGGGCACTTAATGGCGCCCTTAACAGTCACACAAATTTGCCTATCGAGTGGGAATGTGGTCCATGTTTTCACGTCATTTCTACATTTGTGGTGCTTAAGCCAGGTTGAGGTTGAATTAGAGGATGGTTCGCTGCAAAATTTTGGAAAATGAAGAAACAAGCATAAATTTCTCAGTTTTTGGCCAAATGAGGCGTAAAAAGAACCAAAATAGGGGTTTTTGACAGTGTTTGATCCATTGGAGACACCAATTCTTCTATTTGAGATGTGAAAAGAATGTAAACACACTTTTGAGTATTTTTAATGAAAGAGGCCCTCCATTGGAAGCTGGACTTGGACATGTAGCCCAAGAGAGGGGTGAACTCCTTTATCATGATTCATGTTATATGTTTCATATATGCTTATTTGTCTCTATTTGGCTGTAAAATTTGGTTAAAATTTACTTGTGTATGTTTTTGGTAAACTGATCTTGTATCCAAAAAAAATATAATTTAACTTGCAAATTATTTAAAATATTCAAGTTTACATATTCAAATCATTTTGGTATCAGAGAAACAGGTTTTTGTGAATATTTGATTTGTTTACAAGTGTTTTTCTGATGCTTACAAGGTTGAAGCTCAAAAGAGGAGAAGGAGAACTTGTGGAGCCAAGATCTCAAATCGTTTTAAGGAGAACAAACACACCTCAGGCTTCAATAATCATGGCACATGAAGAAGGTCCTAAAGAGATGTTTGAAGATGAGAAGACTTTCATAGAAGAATTCTTTGAGACGTCATAAATGTTTAAGGTTTTGTATGAGGAGAGGAATTCTAGACTGTATAGAGAGAGCTCAAAATCTCATGGAGGAAAAGGATACAAACCTCCTAAAGGGAATGGAGGGAATGGTGAAAATCCACCACCTTCACCTCCATCATCATCCTCATAATCATATTTAGCCTCATCTTCTTCTACTGCCACTACCATTTCAAAAACACCTCCAATTTCCCCAAGGGGTCACGGTAAAACTCCCTTGCTTAAGCTTGACATTAAGTTTGAATTGCCTATGTACAATGGAGAGGTAAATACAGAGAGATTAGATAATTGGATTCATCAAATTGAAATGTATTGCAGGATACACAGAATCAAAGATGATGAAACCAAGATTCATCTTGCTTCTCTTAGATTGGAAGGTGCAACACTAATTTGGTGGGAAGCCAAAACTCAAGAGGACATTAAGAAACATGGTAAGGTTTTATCCTCTTCGAATGATTTTTTTGTTGCAATAAGAAGGTAGCTTTATCCATTAGCATACATGCAGAAAACTATTATGAGTTGGAAGAAGTTTAGGCAAGTGAAAGGGAAAAATGTGAAATCTTATACTCAAGAATTTAGGAAAAGAGCTTTGATTTTGGGTATAGATTTTTCCTCACAAGATACTTTTCTCAAATACATTTGAGGATTGCATAGTTATTTGAGACATACCATTCTCATGTTTATCCCTACAAAACTAGATGAAGTTTGTGTTCAGGAAACTCATTTAGAGGTAAGAGGGAAAAATGTTTCTAAATAAACTAGTGAGAGTTTCTTCGAGTGTGGAGAAAAAGGAAAGGGTAAGTTCAAAGGAAAAGGGAACGAGAATACTGGCATCAAGATGGAGAAATAAAAACTTACATGTAAACATTGTTCCAAAGAGTGCCACGATGAAGATCATTGTTGGAAACTTCATCCATAAATGAGACCCAAAAAGTTTAACAACATGGAGAAGAAGAAGACAACTGCAACTACACAACATGATTTAGGTTCAGATTCTAGAGATAAAACAAAGATCACAACCATGGGTTTAAAAGGTAAGAACATTGCAAGTAATAGTTCTTCAAATTGTCTCAATGAAACTTAAGATGAAAAAACAAGAATAGAGCTTTTCCATATTAGAGTTATTTCAAAACATACCAAGATAGATACACTGTTTGATAGTGGTTCACAAGCAAATCTTATCTTAGAAGACATTGTCAAGAAGTTGAATTTAGAAACCATTCCTCATCCTAAACCTTATCCTTTAGGTTGGATATGTGACAATGCAAAATTGCATGTGACAAAAAGATGTAAACTGAAATTTGCAATCACTGCAAACTTTTTAGATGAGGTAGAGCTTGATGTAATTCCAATTGATATATGTGGTATTGTTTTGGGAAGCCCATATCTATATGATAGGAGAGATATTTTTCATCACCATGAGAACAAATATCATTTGTTCAAGAATGGGATTGAGTACATTGTTAGAGCACACAACAAGAAGTTGAATACATCTCTTGTAAATGCAGGACAAATGAAGAGGATTGTTAATGCTAGTAAGAACTTTGCATTGTTAATGATCAAACATGAAGGTGTTGAAGAATCTAAATCCTTTCAAGGATATGAATCAAGTTTGAAATCTGATTTCATTGATATTTCTAATTCATGTGATAAGATGTTTCAGGAGTCTAACATGTTGCCTCCTAAAAGAGGTAAACAAAATGAAGTAAATTTGCAACAGGATGCATCATTGTTGAACATTGGTGTGAATAAGATGCTAGTGTTAAAGCATGCAGAGGTCAAAGAGAAAATGAAAAAGCAAATTGACAAAGAGGACATTGGTTCCAAAACTTATTCTTCTAGGTTTCATAATGTGTTGGATTTGAAAAGGATGGTACATGGAGATGGCGGTCACATTTGGTGAAGAGTAGATCCAAGTACAAGGCTAGACATGGTAAGCATCGTCATGATGACAATGTTCAAGGTGAGAAGAATTTGTGATTGTTTAAGTTTCATTTGATTGGAGACCGAGGAGGGATTGTGTTTATTCCTTCAAAGGCAGTTTTTTGTTATGCATATTCTGGCAAATTGCAGCAAGATGTCATCTATGACAACAAGACAAGGACTCCAAAATCAGGGAGAATGATGTATTTTCATGAAAACCTCAAAATGAAAAATTCAAGCAAAGTTTAGTGGATTGAGTCTATAGGGGTGAGGGAACTGTACGCTCATCTATTTTTTGACTGATAAAGAGATTTTGGAAGTCCAAAAGCTTCCAATGGGGAGGAGTGATCTGGTGGATCAAAATAATGGTCAAAATTGAAAGTGCGAGACAAAGCTCAAAACCTATACGATTGGATAGATCTCAGCGACCTGAATCCAATGCAACTCATTTCACTCATATATGACATCAGATGCTCTCAGAATCACGTTTTGATCGAATTGGCAAACAACTAAATTTTTTGGAATTTGGGTTGTAGGGATGCCCATTCAGCAGTCTATACACTAACTGGGCCATGACTTAGGAGGTTAATTGGTCCTCCCTCGGCCAATGAAGGGTCGACACTTGGCACCGCATGGTTGGTTCCATTTGATGAATTTTCTATTGGTTGATGGTTTGGTGTGGTGGCCCAATGAGGGAGTGCCACGTGGGCCAACCAGTGGATGCCACGTGGCCTGCCCTTGGCGATGAAATTTTTTATTATGAGGCCGAGATGCCTCTATGGGGTTCGAAACCGAGACCTCACACATATTAACCAAGGCCCATACCAATGCACCACACATGTTTCTTGTTAAAATATTGTTTTAAAAAGATATTTAAAGTTTGGTAAGCGCAATAGGAGGGGGGGTGGGGGATGGGATAATCCCTAGCCCCTAGGCACCCCTATGCCATAGGACCATGGGTAGGGGGTCAAGGGCTAGGTCCTAGCCCATCCCTCATGGCCCTTTGCATAGTCATATGCCAACAGCGTAACCAGGAGCACAAATGAGACGAGGGCCAGCCCAAGCCCTATGGGGCCCCAATGTGACCAAAAACGCACACGAAGGAGGGGCCGACCCACGATCATCATATGCAACACAAGACCAGGGGAATGCATGGAAACAGGGACTAGATAGAGTCCCCAAACTTCGACAATTTTCGCGGTCATATGGCCGCCATGCGATAAGGAATTTCGGGACTGGGGGCTTAATGGTGCCCTTAAGGGTCCTACAAATTCACCCATTGAGTGGGAATGTAGGATAGGTTTGCACACTGTTTCCGTGTTTGGGGAGCTCATTCCAAGTTGAGGTCGAATTGGAGGATGGTTAGTTGCAGAATTTGGAAAAATGAAGAAACAAGCATAACTTTCTCAGTTTTTGACCATATGAGGTGGAGGAAGAACCAAAATAGGGGTTTTCTATAGTGCTAGATCCATTGGAGACATTATTTCTACTATTTTAGATGTGAAAAGCATGTAAACACACTTTTTAGCATTTTTAATGAAAGAGACCCTTCATTGGAAGCTGGACCATGAGATGTAGCCTAAGAGAGGGGTGAACTCCTTTATCATGCTTTGTGCTATGTGTTTCAGATATGCTTATTTGTCTCTATTTGTTTTTAAAATTCAGTTAAAATTTACTTGTATATGTGTTTAGTAAACTGATCCTCTACCCAAAACAAATATAAATTTAACTTGCAAATTGTTTAAAATCTTCAATTTTACATGTTCAGATCACATGTGTCATTAATCATAAGGGAAAGTGAACCACTCACCTTATACACATGTCAACCATCATGGGGTATCACAGGGGAAGGTGAACCACTCACCTTGTACATAATGCACCTATAGGAGAAGGTGAACCACTCACCCTATGGTCGCTCATAGCCCTAAGAAGTACCCCAAGACCCCAAGAGCTCCTAGATCTCAATGTCCAACTCAAGCAGGACCCTCATGGGAGGGCCCTTCCATGACTCCAAGTCTCTCTTGTAAGGCTAAGAATTTGACCTTCCCTAAGGGCTTCGTGAGGATATATGCAACCTTCTTATCAGTCCTCATGTGTTGGAGCCTTATTTCTCCCTGTTATACCATATCCCGGATAAAGTGGTACCTTATATCAATGTGCTTAGAGAAGTAGTGGAACATAATAGTCTCTGAAAGGAAAATCCCATTCTGGTTGCCACAATAGATTACAGTGGTATACAACATGTGCTCAAACAACTAACTAAAGAGCTTCCTCAACCATATAACTTCACAATAGGCCATACCAGCTACAATATATTCGACCTCAACCAATTCTTAGAGCAATTGTTTTCTACTTCATGATCATCCAATAAATCGAAGCAGATCCCAATGAGAAGCAGAATCCTGACGTGCTCTTTCTATCTACTACATTTCCAACCAAATCAACATTAGAATATCCATGTAGCCTCAAATTCCCGGCAGTGTATCTTAGCCCATAGTTGATTATGCCATAGATATATCTCAAGAGATTCTTAGCAAAAAATCCAATGTATGTGATGTGGCTCAACCATAAATTGACTCAAAGTATTTATAGTGAAGCATATGTCCAGATGAGAGTTTACCAAGAACATCAAGGCCCCCATAAGTTGTCTGTACTCACAAGGGTTTGACAATTTGAGGCCAACAATAGTTCCCCATAACTTCTTGAAGTTGAGTTCCATCGGAGCAGACACAAACTTATAATCGACCATCCTACATCTCTCTAGAAACTTCACAATTTATTTTCCTTGAGAAAGGAAAATATCGCCTGGATTTTTACAGACCTCCAGGCCTAGGAAGTAATGCATAAGACTTAGGATCTTCATCTCAAACTCAGAAGACAGCTCCCTCTTACATTGATAAATAAGCGAGTCTACACATGTTAGAAAGAGATCATCAACACAAGGGACCAAAATATGAGGCATGTCCTTTTCAATCTTGAAGTATAGGCTAGGATCAACATAGCTCCTTGTATATCCCAACTTAATGAGATAACTATCAATTCTCTCATACTAAACCCTAGGGGCTTACTTCAACCCATAAAGGGATTTATTCAACGTGCATACATGTGTCTTTCGATCTTGTACTTCGAATCCCTGAGGTTGTTCCAATTAGACTTCCTCCTTAAGCGAGCCATGCAAGAAAGAAGTCTTGATATCCGTTTTATGTAGGCTCCATCCTTGGTTGGTAGCGAGAACAATAATAGATCAGATAATGGTACATCATGAAACCGGTGCAAATATCTCGTCATAGTCCACTCCTTCGTTTTGAGAGAAGTCATTTTGAGGTGGCCACATACTTGTCCGTAGGTCTAGGAACCACATCTCAGACATCATTCTTCATGATGGATTCATATTCCTCATTCATCATATCCTTCCAGAGTTGGTGTTTTACAACTTCCTCAAACATGCATGGTTCAAATTGAACAATAATACTCATAGTAGCCAAATAACCTTGATACCTGTTCAACTTCTTACTTTCACAAAATGTACCTTTTGGAGAAGTATGTCTTTTAACATCTTCAAGAGTATCTTTGAGCCAGTGGATGTTTCCTTGAGGTAGAGGAATCACCAGGAGGTCGATCAATAGGATCCATTGGTCCATCAATATCAGGCATAGGCTATTATGTCCGAGGTTCATCTTATTTTTTCGCAACACCATTTTTGTCCTTCCTTGGAATAGGGAGATCTCTGGCTTTCCCAAGGGAAGTTTCTTCATCAAAGGTGACATCATGACTTACTTCCACATCTCTTTGACTAGGCACATAGATTCTATATGCCTTTGAATTTTCACTGTAGCCGACGAATACTCATTTCTTTCCAAAATCTTCTAACTTATTCCTTTTCTCTTTAGGCACATGAAAATACACAAGACAACCAAATATTCTAAAATGAGAAACATCAGGATTTTTACTAGTGAATAATTCTTCGGGTGTCTTGAAATCTAAAGCTTGATGCGAGCTCCTATTTTGAACATGTATGATACTGTTGGAAACTTCTACCCATATGAAATTTGGTAGGCCTTGATCATGGAGCATGGCATGAATGGCTTCCATTATTGTTCGATTCTTCCTTTCAACAACACCATTTTGCTAAGATGTGTATGGAACAATTGTCTCCCTCTTGATGCCAACCTCTCTGCAAAAGTCATTGAATTCATTTGATTCATATTCGTTTCCATTGTCGGTCCTTAATATTTTGATATTCTTCCCTGTTTGATTTTCCACCAATGCTTTGAAAGAATAGAACCATTTGAACAATTCATCTTTCCTCTTAAAAAAATAGATCCATGTTTTGCGAGATTATTCATTCACAAAGATTGCATAATATGAGTATCCTCTCAATGATGTTACGAGCAACATACTAGACATGTGAGAATGGACCAATTGAAGAATATAGGTTGTTTTGTTTTCATTAGCAAGGAATGGTCCCTTTGTATGTTTCCAAGATGCAAAACCTTGAAAAACACCTTCATGGTTCATATTAAATTCGGGCATACCTGTGACCATATTCCTTACCTAGGTAGGCTTTGTAATGTAGGTGGGAAAATCTCTGATTCCATTGCTCAGATTGAGGAGAAGTATTGCTTGCCAAATATCCCAAGGGTCTTCCTCCAACTTGATAGAGACCATCAATCCTAAATCCTAAAGTAAATGCATCTTTAGGATTTCTTTGCCAAATACATACCTTTCCATCGATGAATGTTACCTTGAAGCCTTTATCTTCCATTGCATAAATAGACACCAGGTTATTCTTCAAATCGGGCACATACAATACTTATTTTAGGTGAATGGTTTGAACTTGATTCAAGTGAAGAGTGACCTATACCTTTCATGGGGTAGGTGGCATTATCTCCAAGTATGATCTTCAAATTAGTCTTATTTTCAACCAAATTTGAGAGGGCCTCCTTGTACCCAGTGAAGTGCCTTGAGGCTCCACTATTAATCAACCAATGATCCAAAGTATCCGAAGGAGAGGTAGTAGATAAAGTAGAAACAAGATAGAATTCATCTTGTTTTCTACAACATTAGTTTCATCATACCTGGAATTTCTTGTCCTTTTGGGAGGTCGACCATTTCCATATTGAGTAGAGGGAGCATTCCTCTTTCCTTTTTTTTTGAACACATTGTTCCTTTGATTTCCATTACGTTTGAAATTATTGTGGTTGTTGTTGTCATCATCCCTTGGAGAATTCTTCTTGTGAGAACACTCTCTATCATAGTGGTCGAACCTGTTGCAATTGTAACACCTTCCTTTTCTTCCTTCTTTGAATCCTTTCTTGGATCCTTGACCTTGTCTCCTCAGACCAACATTATTCTTTCTATTTGCATGAGCAGAGAAAGCAGTAGGTTCATTTCCATTTGATGGATTGTCTCTCTCCATCATCCTAGTCTCCTCTTGAGTGCATCTAGCCAATAAATCATTGAAACCAGGTATCCTGTCATTTTTGAGAAAAGTGGTGAAAAATACGTCCCAAGGTCTTGAAAGGCCTCCCAGTGCAACGAGAGTGAGCTCCCTATCCATCTTGATATCCTTCAACTTGTTCTTGAGAAAGAGGATTTGATTTGCATTGTTCACTTTGAACATCCCAACCAGCTTATCATATGTAACAACCTTAGGTTAAAAGTTCATGTAATAAAGTTAATAAAGGAAAAAATAAGGCCAAGGTCATGGGATACGTATTCCAAACTGAATGTTAGGGAAAATATCCTAGTAGGTGTTCATTTGGTTTACTATGGCTAATGGAAATTGGAAAAGGATTTGAAAAGGAAGGAGGCATTTTTTAACATTTATTTATGAAAATAATGAAAAATAGGAGAAAAAGAAGGTAAAAGGTCACAAGTTTGCATATGAGGGGGAAATTTAAGGAAAATTAGAGAAATTGAAGAAAATAGAGGCCTCAATAATAAAAAGGCTTCTGAGGATCAATTCACAACTTTTGAAATTCTATGGTGGATCTCTCTCTCTATTCTCTCCACTCTCTCATACTATTGCACACCTAGAGAATTTTTGGAGCACTTGAGCATAGAAGAGAGGAGGGAAAAGGAAGGACAAGGGAGAAAAGGAAAGAAAGCATCGAGCAAGGGAAATTTGGATCAAACAACTTCAGTTGGAATACTTGCAAGTATAAGGTTGCATGTATGATTTCCTTGCTAGTTTTGGCATGCATGGTACATGCATGTGTGTATTTGGTTCCATTGCTATCATTGAAATTGGTTTTGCTAGGTGTGATAGTGGTTTTAGTATTGACTTTCCATTTCTGGATAACCATGGTGTGATGGGGTTCTTTTATTTGGTTGAGCTTTGGATTGATGGATGGTTTTGGAACTGGGTGAGGTGGTCTCAGGAAAATTCCCAAGGGCCTAGGAATCCCTTGACTGGTTTTGGCAGGATTGTGGTAAATATTAAGGGTGGAGATAGGAAAATTACTCGAGGTATTGGTGAAGAAATCTGGAGGCATCCAACCTTTTTTAGGCCTAGTGATCCCTTGACTGCTTTTGGTAGGATTGCGGTAAATCCTGGTAGTGTATGTTTTTTTGTTTAGGCCTAGGAATCCCTATGCAAGTAATGGCGAGATTGGAGTAAAGCCTGGTTGTGTAGGTGCTTGTTTTGGGCCTAGGAGTCCCTTAACTAGTTTTGGAAGAATTGTGGTAAAGACTGAGGAAGCCTTGGTTGTTTTGTTGTGAGTCCTATATTCATGCTTGAAATATGGCACGTGGGTGATTGGACGAAAGAAATATTTGGTTCAACTTAATCTATGGTCTGGTGGTATGTGGAAGTACTTGACCTGGTTGGCTTTTACATATGTTAATATGAGCTCTTTTCCTCTTGTATTTTATGAGTAAATGTACTTGTTATGATGTGGCTTTGAAAGTTGTTCTATCATTGTTATTATTCTGGTTTTATGCTGGTTATAAGCGTGGTTTTATGACAGATTCTAGCTATGGCTCTTATCATGTTTTGATTGGTAAATGAATGGTTATGGAATGCATGACCTAATAGATGTTATTGCAGCTATCGTGAGAGGGCCTTAGACATTCTTGATGATTCTCAGATAAGTATCATATCCCTATGTTCAGATAGGTGTTCATAACCTGTAGATTACATGCTTGTGATATATTTGATGAAATGACTGTCATGGTTTGGCCTGGTTAGGTCAAGTCCTTGGTCAATTTTTTTGTTAGAGGATTTGTCTTTTTGTTATTTATTATTCTAGAAAGTCTCGTCAAGTTCTGGACAGTGGTCTGGAGACTAGCCCTAAAAAAGTGGCTGAGATTTTGAGGCTGCATGCTCAGAACTGGGAAATCTGGACTGCACTCGGTCAGAGGCAGGGTTATCCATGTGACTAGAGGCTTATAGCCATTAGATTGCCTTGTTATGTAACTGACTAGGAGACCAGATCACTAAAAAGGCAAGTTAGCTCAGGGTTTGGGAACCTGGAGTGGTTGTTTATCTCCTGGGGGTCCTGTAACTCCTTAGGAAGGTGAGTAAAGTTTTGGCTTGTCGATTCCACTTCCTTAACTGCACTCATGAGGTTGATCCATGTCATAGTATCCCTCAACTCATGTTTACCTCAGCAAGGCAGTGAAAATGGGTAAATGTGGGAGGGGTGTTTACAAATTGGTATCAGAGCATGCTTCAATACTTGGACTGCATGGGAGGAATGTGTTTGTCGTACATGAATGTGAGTGTCTATATGTTTTTTATGCATGAATTGTCATGGTTATGGTTGTCGTGCATGGGGTCTTGGTTTGTAGTTGGTATTATCATGCATGAGGTTGATATATTGATATGATTATGTATATACATGTATCATACTAATCTAGACTGATTTTGTAGACAAGATAGCCTCCCCTGAACTTCATTGAGGTATGGTGATTATGTTTATATTTAGGTATCTAACATGGTATTTTTGCAGGAAGAAGAGGACCAAACATGACTAGCAAAATGGTGGATTATAGCTCATGAGACTTTTCTTACATATCAGATAAGAAACCAATAGATGAGTACTCTTCAGACCTAGCAAACACATTGAGAGGCTTGAAGGTAGAGATAAGAAGTTGCAAAGCAAATAATGAAATAATCATTTAGAAATAGGAAATACTTTCTAGGGAATAAGAGAAGTAAGAAAAGGTAAATGCAGTCTTCCTTCAAAGTTTGTCAAACTTGCAGAGACATGGAGAGCCACAGATTAGTTATGTATAGGAGGACAAGACTAATGGGGCATATGGAAGTAGGTGTCATGGTGGGCACAAATCAGATAGAGATGACACGGTTAGAGATGACAGGTTCTTGGATACACCGGATAGGAGAGGCAGTGGACATGAGTTCTACTCTAGTTTTGGAACGAACATGTTTTATGGTCATCATCTCTATCATCCTTACAGGAGGAGTGACAGGGGATATTTTCCATATGAGTTTAAGAAAGACAAGCCACCTACATTTGATGGAGAGTTGAACAAGTCATAAGATGCAGAGGCATGGTTGCTTAGAATGAAGAAGTTCTTTAAGCTGCATGCTTGCATAGAAAACCGGAAGGCCATGATAGCTATTTTTAGTCTCAAAAGGAAAGCAGACATTTGGTGGGAAGATGTGAAGCGGGTCAGGGACGTTAGGATGGAGGAGTTGAGTTGACATGAATTCAAGAGACTCTTTAGGAAGAAGTAATTGTTAGAGAGATACTATGACAGAAAAGCTAAGGAATTTTATGAGCTAAAGATGGGATCAATGAAAAATGAGGAGTACAGGACTAAGTTCTTGGAGTTTTTGAGGTATGTGTTGTATCTTAAGGATGAGAAAGCCAAAGTTCAGAGGCTTGTCAGTGGATTTCCATTAGCATTTAAGGATCAAATTGAGAATGATGAGTCTCAGTTGTTGGAAGAAGTAATTGGGAAGTTGAAGCACAATTATGAGAAATCGAAGCGTAAGACGAAGTCTAAGAAAGGTTGGAAAGGGAATGACAAGACTAAATTTAAATGGCTACCAAAGTGAGCAAGACCTCATGATGTATGTGAGAAAGAGAATTTTGTTCCTTACAAGAAGTTTAATGCAGTTGAGAAGGGACATGGGTTGCAACCTGGAGAGCATTAGAATAGAGTTGATGGTAGGAGACATTTGCAGTCTTGGATATGTGGAAAGGAGCATCTCAAGAAGTATTGACCGTCATATCATGGTGGTAGGCCTCATATCTATAGTGCTAAGGAGGCACAAATAGTAGGGGATGTTGGGCAAAGCATTCCTCAGATCTATGCAACATTAGATAACATGCAGGCAGATCACCAAACATCTATTATTGAGATGGATGGTAAGATTTATGATCAAGTTATTTACATTTTGATTGACTCTGGATCTAATTATAGTTATGTTAACCCTAACCTGATGGATATGTCTGGGTTGAGAGAAGAAGTGTGTTGGGATGGGGTCCCCTGGGTCAGTTTTGGGGTTAAAATAACTCAAGTTTTGATGTATTTTTTTGTAAATGATGTAAAGTCTCCACGATTTATGGGTGCGGGGTGTGTAGATCATTATGAGTAAAAGGGGTTTTTGCCCCTTGTTTATGTAAAGTTTGAGTTAGCTTTGAGATCCACCCATGGTCTGCAGACCATGGGATTGTATAAATAAGTGTGTCTTAGAGAATCTAAGGCAAATATCTAAGAAATTATGGATGTAATGGGTCAATAGAAGAGAAGTATTAGCACAGAGAAGTGGGCCAGATAGGAGAGAAAGGCTCTGTAGCTAAGTGCACAGAGGCCTAGGTAGAGTTCACAGCTGAGTGCACGGACCCCTGCAACTGAGTGCGCAGGGTAGTTTTGAGTCTATAAACCTGAACTAAAGATCAATAAAGAAGATTATTGAAGAATTCTTGTATATATCTATTTATCTCTATTTACTTCTGTTTACGATATATGCTGTTGATGAATAACATGTTTATGAAATATTAATCTAATGATCCGTGATACTCTTGAATAACTCTTAATAGATGTACGCATTGCATGTTAAGTACTTTCGCAAAGATTGTGATGAATGTTGTTATGTATACTAAATAACTTAAGTAGATATGTGCGAACACTAATCTAGGTTTGTTCTATAATGCACGTAAGTGGATAAATCAACTGTTAAGGGTCTGCAAAGACTGATCATAGACCTTTGCAAAGGTATGAAGGTTGTTTTAGTAGAGTTGTAGTACCAAGCACTAAGGGATTATCGATCTGTGCGAAGGTAGAACTAAGGCACTAAAAGACATCACACTCGTCTCTGGATGCAGAAACTTGGTTCTTGCATCCCCCCATACTGCTTCAGGTGAGACTGCAACCTGTGCTACGTGGGTTGTTTCCGAAAGGTCTAGCAGTGTAGGGATTTGTTGGTTGGCGCAACTCACTCTGAACCTGGGTCAGGACCCCCTAAGACAACAAATGGTTCCATTGCCGGGACCGAGAACTGCTTGAAAGAGGTGTGTGATGTCACATCACTGGAACCTGACGAAGAAAGAAATTGAAAAGTGGCTGGATAGAAAAATTCATGAATTCGTGGCATAGGAAAGCAATAATCTACACCTGTCAAAGGAGCAGTGGTTGGATAGATATTTTTATACAGAGATACACAAAATTTTCTTATGCACCTTCCCGATCGAATAATACGAGTGGTTAGCTAAGTTGGCAGACGGTCAAGGGAGGTGGAAGCTTGACGGTCCAATAGTGTGGACTCCAAAACTGGTATGGTGATTAGAAACCTCTGAAGACAAGGTCACGCAAGCTGTTAATCACTGGCTCGATTTGAATTATAGGAGGATTTGTTACAGAATTTGCAGTTGATACCTCCGTCAACTACACCGAAGAGGAGCAAATATTTTTCAAGGGACCGCGAGGTAAGTATTTAAGATCTTTAAATACTTGGATTAAAATGATGTTATGTGAAAATAGGTTATGCCATTGTCTTGATGTTCGAAGATACGCGAAGTGGAAAAATCTTCAAAGATAAAGTGAGATTAGGTCCTAAAATAGCCCGTTGATCAAACTTCCTTCGAGCGACGACGAGGGAGCAGTACATGTCTCACTGTGGAGTGTTGTTCAGCTAATAACACAGGGCTTTTCCATGGACACATCATCCATCCACTCCACCTCCACCTCCACTTCCACCACATACACCTTTTCCTACACCTCCACCACCACCGCCAACATTCAACATGTCGAACACAACGAAGTTGCTGATTTTCAAGGGCATAGGGAGTGAAGATACATAGTAGTTTTGGTTTGTTGCGAATGCTGTGTGGATAGCACAACAGATTACTAATGAAAACATAAAGAAGGCACAATTGGTTACTGCTCTGAAGGATGATGTGCTAAATTGTTATATTAAGTACTATTATGATAATCCTCTAGAAATGCTAGCAGAGACTAAGGCTGCTTTAAACAAAGAGTTTAGTAAGCCTAAGTCTGACTCGTAGTCAGTATTTGGATTTAAGGAAATCATAATGAGGGTTGATGAGACACCTTGGGAATTAGATCAAAGGTTGAAATGTGTGATTTGAGAAGCTAACATGAAACTCACAGATGGTTAGCATCATGAGTGGTTTATAGCTTCACTTCTACCTCACCTGAGGATTGATCTGTCGCAATAGAAGATGGGAACTTAGGTGGAGGCCCTGGAAATTGCGATGAGGTTGCATGTAACGTCCATTCATGAAGCGACCTTGGGGGTACAACAGATTCATTCTTAGTTACAGAGCCTCTTCTAGGAATTGCAGAGCTTAAAGAAAGACAAGGAGACTAAACCAGAGGTGCGCGCAGAAGTTTGGTGTATGAAGTTGTTGTGGCTAGCAACAACCCCCCCTTTTTTCATTTAAATGTTGTCCAAAATACTAAATGAATGGGGACCCTTAGTTAAAATTTAGGAAAATAAAGAGTTTCCTTTCTTCAAAATAAGGTTACCATCGTAAGCTTAGGAAGATTTTTTGAATACTTTAAAACCTAATTTTATGATAAGAAAAATCTTTAAAAAGTCGCATCATAAAATAACAGAAAAACACCTCCATTTGGGTATAACCCTGGTATGTGCAAGATTCTCGTACTAAGCAATATATCGCATCGCAATAAGGTAATGCCAATGAGAAAGATTTCAAGATTCTCTGATTTTGCGATAACCCCGATTGCAATATCGCATATCACAGGGAATGGGCTAACAAAATATGGCAAGCATAGAACTTCTGCGATCTGCGATGTTGCGATATCGCGATAAAGTGATCGTTGCGATATTAAGCTAAATCAACTCTGCGATGTTATATTTGTGAGTCGGTGCGAGAGCGCGATGGTGCGATAATGCGATGTCACGATCTGCAACGATTACGAACCAAATCGAAAAATCACTCCATCACGAATCTTTCGGGCACGCTATTCAAGAAAAGCCACTTACCATAATCTGACTCAAGATCATGTGCTTTTAATGATAATAAAGGAATTAGTTGTCATCTATTAAATGTAGATGCGTGCTTTTGCAAAGAGTTACTTCACGTAAAGTGGCATATTTGATATATCTACTGCATTTAAGACTCTCCCATCACCTTTCTTGATCAATCATTTCCATTTGTGAGCTGCAGGAACGAGGAACGAAGGGCGATACTAAGCCATACGCAGGAAGAAATGGGAAAGAAAAGTAAGGCTCAGGGCTCTGAGGTGAAGGAGATGGCACCTTTATATACAGACACAGCTTGTAGCAGAGACGCAGGGATATCGACGTGGGAAAGCATGTACAGACTGCTTGAAGAAGAAAACCCCAGAATAATGAAGGTTACCGCTGTCGCAGATTCACAGGGCTCTTCCGAAGCATCCTTAGAAGAAATAGTGTGCTCATTCCTTCATCGGATAGCAGCAAGGCCTAAAATTCTCCCATATACAGATATGATCAAGTGGATACTTGACAATGCAAAAATGAACGACAGACAGTTCAAGATTCAAGGACATGGGCTCATCGGGTCATTCACTGCACAAGACTTAAAGCTCATGTATCATCTTCCTGAACCGCAGGCGACTTACAATGCACAATTCATTAAAAAATTTGTGGCGGAGAACCCAAACCTATCAGAGACCACTAAAGATTGGTCCAGAAAAGATGAACCGCTCAAAAAAGATAAAAACGGTATGTACAACATTGGTTCCCTCACCTCTCCGTATTGTTTTGCTGCGGCCATGCTTTGTAGATTATTTGGGATGCCAGATATCAATAAGTTTTTGTTTGAATGGTTACCATTGATTGATGCTGCCACAAATGCCGTTATTATAGATTGGGCCAAGATCTTTTCTGATAGCCTATTCACGACTATTATCAATTACCGGTCTAAAAGATCCATGTCTCAAAGGATCTATCCTCCTTTTTACCTATCCGCATATGTTATGGATTCTATTTGTTATGTGTCTAAATTTCCCTCTATGGGTTGGAAATGGACAACTTAGGACCCATTACCCATCCATGTTTATCATAAGATATTATGGGATTCTCAGTTCATTCCACATTTCTACCAAATTTGTCACGGGTTTATCTTACCCATGTATCGAATGATGTATGATAAAGAACCCTCGAGGTGCTCACCTGAGGCATAGATAGATATCATCCCCATCGCAAGATGGTTCGGAGAAGAATGGTTCACCTATATTAGAGTGTTTGGAAGCACCTTTCCCCCTCATGTCCTGCCTTTGTATATTCCTGACAAACTGCTGGCTCGAGAAATTGCATATCAAACCTGTTCAGAAGGCGGCCTAACCAAAGACCTAAAAGACAAAAAGAAGGCCATATGGCCTCAGTTTCCTGTAGCTTGTGGGGCCTTTTCATTGTTCGATGTAGGTCACGCGTTCACCGAAGTGGAGAATATGACGGGTCTACAATTATTTAAATTCCCGGCAAGGCCATTTGACCCAAATGAAGTTGCCCAAGATTTCACAACGAACGTCAAGATAAAAGTGTTCGTTGGAAAGAATGATTTATTTGATGATTTATTTCAAAATAAAAGCTCACTCCAGGAAATTTTGCGAGAAGCTCAATCGCGATTGTCTCCAGATGACCTCCAAAGTTTCATGGTATACAGGGAAAGAAGACTAGCCAGTGTTCCTCTAGAAAAGCTGGAACTACCTGCCAGAGAACCTACTCCAAGCATTAGCCTTAGTGGGAATTCAAGCGCTTCCGGATCTAAATCTAAGACTGGACAAGAGATGCCTGAGCATTCTAAAAAATCCGAAAATGACCAAGATAGAGGCGAAGAGTCAGCTAAGGACACCGCTCAGCCAATGGAATTTCCACAGTAGCAAGTTATCGCCTCCCTGCCAAGAGATGTCCCCCCTATCGTCATTGAAGCACCACCCGTCACAACAGAATTAGATAAAGAATGGGAAACCTTCAACGAACTGATCAATCTTGAAGGATAGGCCCCAAAAACACCTGTGAGCAATACACAGGTAGCACAAGAAGTGGGCTCAGCGTTGCTCTTCAACGAGTGGGACGATCAAATCAGGGAGGCAGAACAAGCAGAATGGAAGCTGAAGGCGCCAGAAAAGGGAAAAGAGGTCCAAGCACTAAACAGGTTAAATTGGGAGTGTTACTGGGCATACTTGGTGAAGCCGCATAGTCAGCAGATGACTGTGAAAAGTATCATAAATGCGGTCGAGAAAGTAGTGCCAGCTCTCATAGATTCTGTTTTCTTAGCCCAGCTCAAAGCAGAAGTCAGCCAGCCGACTCTCCTCAAACCCATGATGAATGCATGCAGCTTTAAAGATCAGATTCAGAAGTAGCTTTATTTAGAATGTTGTTTTTTCTTAAAAAATTAGATTAGAAAAAGGACGGTCATTTGAAAACCGCATCCTAAATTTTGTAAATAAACTATTATTAGAATTAGGAAGTAGTATTTTAACCCTTCTCATGCATTTAGAGAAGGGTCCAGAAATTTGTCAAAAACTTGTCCTCAGAACATGCACTTCTGCACCCTCAGAGGAGGTTTTGATGAATGAATGGATCGAGGTTTATTAATGTTTGCATTTGATATCTGCTACTGATGTTGCACTTCTGTACTCTTAGTAGATATTAGAACAAGTAGAGATAAATCATTATTGCTTGAAGCTTATGAGTAGGACCAGTCATAAATGGTACTTTTATCTCTTGATCATTTCTGCTTATATTCTTAAAGTGATATACAGTTTTTAGTTGTTTATATGTTATTGCATGAATGTTTGAGTTACCATTTGGCACTTTTGTACGGTGGAGTCATTTATTTATGTTTGATATATGAATAACTTATTATGCGATATGCTGTTCACAACTGTTTTGCCTAACTTTTTATGCAAAGTGGTTCATCTTAATTGATTTCCATTCTTATGATAGCTGAATGATCTTTATTACCAGTTATTATTTGAAATCTCTTTAGATCGCATAATAGAAGAAATACATCCCGGATTAGCATAGATTAGATGTGCTGTTTTCATTAGATTACAATATCATAGAATTAGATTAAAGTAGCTTAAATTAGAACTCTTAGATCAGCATCATCCAACTTTGTACACACACAGACCCTTAGATTGGGAAACTGGTCCCATTATCCCCAGTCGGACCCGCTATACCAAACGGATAAGGAGCTGCCAACCAAGGTCAGGACCGGGTGGGTATCCCCCTTGTTGTCGACCCAATTTTCTGGGCTTCAACATATTTGGCGCTAGAAGGAGGGCCTGAACATAGTGTCTGTTGGAATGGTTTGAAATCGTAATCATTTGAATTAGGATGGCTGCTCACAAACTTCCCATTTGGAGTTGCATCCATGTTCGTGCCTCTTCCAACACTCCACCTGAAGTGGTAAGAATCTTGTCTCAGGTAAAATTCAATGGTAAGAATAATTCTTCTGCTTTTAATCATGCCCTTCAATTTATTCAAAGAGTTTCAAGTTCGAACGTTCAAAGAATTGATGAAGGCGTTTTATGCATAATTTTTACTCTCACATTCACGGCGGAAGCTAGAAAATGGTGTAGAACCCTCCCAGTTGCCTCAATTCACAGCTGGGACCAATTTGTCAAGGCTTTCATTTGTAAATTTGATTGCTATGATTATGATCAGGTATATGATGAAATTGAGTATCTACGAAAAGAAGATGAATCTGTTAGGGATTTTAATATGCGATTTCATCTTGATTGTCTAAAATATGATCTTGAAAATGAACTCATGAATGAAGAATCTTCAGATTATGCTGAGCATTCCCTACCTCCTATGTCTGATCCATCAGAAATTAGTTCGAGTCTTGTTTTATTTTCTTCTAATAGGAATGAAAATTCCAATTTGAATGTGCGAATCACTCATGATGAAGAAAATTCCCAAAGCTTAGGAAACACGCCTGCTCTAATGCAAGAAGACAAAAGCGAGAACGTTGAAAGAAAGCCTGCCTTGGAACCAGAAAGCAACTTGGAGACAAGGTTAGATAATATCATCGCAAGTCAACAAATGCAGATGCCAAGGTTAGAACAACAAATTAATTCTCTTTCGGAAAATACAAACACACAAAGGTATGATCTAAAGCCCAATGTCTACGATGAATGTGATGAATAAGAATTTTTTCACGATGATATTTTCAAATGCATTGTTTCGGAATCACATTTTTCTCTTTATCCTGATGTATTTAGTGATAATAATTTTTTCCCCCTCAGTATTAATGATATCTCAAAAAGTACAAAGGATTATTCAAATGAATCACCATTAGGTTTTCAAGATAAAGAGGCAGCAATAGAACATCCTTTGGTCATTTACAAACAAGAATGACTTGACCTTCCTTTTCTGAAAATATTGGATGAAAAAGAAAAATCTAGAGAGACCTGTAAAATCATTTATGATAGCTACTATGATGATGATGATGATGTTGATTTATCTCAAGTAACTCAACAGAGCTCAGATAATGAGAGATATTCTAATTCGAGAATCATATCAGTCGATCCTCATTCCAAAGTGACAGATCATTTGCATGATTTTACTATCCAAAACAATATCCCGATCTATAATTCGTATCATGAGCGAACCCCCATGCCTGTTCCCAATCATAACTTGTTTTCTGATTCACAAGACGTAATTCAAAATTACTCGGATCCCATAATTCTGACCAGTTCTTGTGAAAAAGAAGATATTTCAAGTCAATCCCAGTTGTGCTGTAACATTAATTGTACAGATAATCATTGCATTCTTTTTCACTTGCACTCATTTTGTATAAAATCGGATTGTATTTTAAATTTGCAGACTTTTGATAAATTACTATGGTATATTGAGCACCTTATCAAAGAACATTCGAAAGATGTATTACCATTTTGTAAAACTAAATTGTGTCAAGGAAATACAGAACTTTTTCAATTCCACGATCAATCAATATCAGCCTTTTAGAAGAAACTTCTGTGTCATCCAAAACATCATCAACAAAAAAAAGTATTTTTGGAAACTTGCCAGCAATTCGCGTTAATTGATAAATCTCTTTCCAAAAATTTCCATCTATTCTTCATTGATTTATTTAGTGATTTATATGTGGAAACTTTCCTTTTACGAGAAATTGCTAAAAGCTTGACTTTAACGCATAGTAGATTACAGGTCATTAAAACTAAAAAATCATATTCGCAATCTGGCTTGTCATCTTTCCTATTGCATGATCACCAATCCATAACAGAAATTCATCCCGATTTTTATGATCCAATAGGGATCCAATTGGACAGAAGATTTCATAAGAAAGAAATTTCAGGCGGAATTCCAACTGAAATTACACTTTCTAATCCTACATCCAATATTCACAGTCCAAGAAAAGTTTTATTCTTAACACTGATGTTTAAAAGGTACATACGTGTAGGAATAAAAATGAAAAGATGGTTCCACTGGAAATATCATTTTACCTAGTTAATTTTTCTGTGTATAGTTAGAATAGGAGTAGGGGTAGTTTAGCTAGGTTATTAGGTGGATAATTTAATTTTTAAATGTTGGTAGGCAAAATAAAAGAAGAAATTATCCCTATCATGTACATAATCCAAGGGAATAGTTACCTCTCATTTCTTTAAATATTCTTCTCCCTAATAAAATTTGCCTGTGGTTAACAGCATTTGACATTTACTAAAGACACCATTTCTCTATCAGATTTTGAACTTCTACTTGTATAAATAGCAAATCTTTTGGAAACTTGATCTTTATTATTAATAGATATAGTTAAAAACTTTAAACCAGATGTGATACTAGTTTCAACTTCAAAAAATTTGACGAAAGCAATCTTAGTGAAGAAATTGTTTTATATCAGTACAATGAAAGGTATCAATAACAAAATGAGGATTCCCTGTAGAACAGCCATTTTCAAAAGCTCTATTATTGTCGTCCAGAGCTTTCTTAAGGAAAAAAATGACTTCCTCCCTGCTAAAGAAAATCGCAGCGTTTAGAGAAACGACCCAAGGATACACTATATCTTGAAGAATAAGAGGTCTCATCACGAGCCGGCTTATCATGATCACAGATATTATAACTTTGCTGACTTTGCCAAACACTGCCCATCAACACAGGGCAATGACTCAAGATTGTTGAAATCAAAAGACAAGGGGTCTCATCACGAGCCAGCTTGTTCAACGTGTAAATCAAGTGAATGACTGTGTCATAATTTGGCTACCAAACCAAGACATTGTTCTTTAAGAATAAAAAAGGAAAAAGTGTCAATATGGGTTTTTCTTTGAAAGTTGTAGATCACCTTAAGCAGGATACAGGATCATTATTGGGTAATAGGTAACCCTGTCGAGGCTATGAACGCCTGCTGGCAGCAGAGGCTCTACCTGCGACAAATGAGCATATTTAAAAAAAAACTGGTACACAGGGAAGACCTTATTTTATCTTTACAAGACCAAGTAATGGCTGATGTAAATGCAAGGACAAGCTGAGGAAGCAAATAATTAAAATAGAAAGAGGTTGGAACAAAATGTCATTGACAGTTTGGAGTATAATGCGCTTTATCTTTTTATAATAAGGTTTAATTTTCTAGAAAAATTTTGTTTTGGAAATTTGAAAAGTTCAATAGAAAATCAGAGATAACTGGTTCTCCCAAGTAAATCGCCAATTGTTGTCGCCAGCAACAACCCCCCCTTTTTTCATTTAAGTGTTGTCCAAAATACTAAATGAATGGGGACCCTTAGTTAAAATTTAGGAAAATCAAGAGTTTCCTTTCTTCAAAATAAAGTTACCATCGTAAGCTTAGGAAGATCTTTTGAATACTTTAAAACCTAAGTTTATGATAAGAAAAATCTTTACAAAGTCGCATCATAAAATAACAGAAAAACACCTCCATTTGGGTATAATCCTGGTATGTGCAAGATTCTCGTACTAAGCAATATATCGCATCGCAATAAGGTAATGCCAATGAGAAAGACTTCAATATTCTCCGATTTTGCGATAACCCCGATCGCAAGATTGCATATCGCAGGGAATGGGCTAACAAAATATGGCAAGCATAGAACTTCTGCAATCTGCGATGTTGCGATATCGCGATAAAGTGATCGTTGCGATATTAAGCTAAATCAACTCTGCGATGTTATATTTGTGAGTCGGTGCGAGAGCGCGATGGTGCGATAATGCGATGTCGCGATCTGCGACGATTACGAACCAAATCGCAAAATCACTCCATCACGAATCTTTCGGGCACGCTATTCAAGAAAAGCCACTTACCATAATCTGACTCAAGATCATGCGCTTTTAATGATAATAAAGGAATTAGTTGTCATCTATTAAATGTAGACGCGTGCTTTTGCAAAGAATTACTTCACGTAAGGTGGCATATTTGATATATCTGCTGCATTTAAGACTCTCCCATCACCTTTCTTGATCAATCATTTCCATTTGTGAGCTGCAGGAACGAAGAACGGAGGGCGATACCAAGCCATACACAGGAAGAAATGGGAAAGAAAAGTAAGGCTCAAGGCTCTGAGGTGAAGGAGATGGCACCTTTATATACAGACACAGCTTGTAGCAGAGACGCAGGGATATCGACGTGGGAAAGCATGTACATACTGTTTGAAGAAGAAAACCCCAGAATAATGAAGGTTACTGCTGTCGCAGATTCATAGGGCTCTTCCGAAGCATCCTTAGAAGAAATAGCGTGCTCATTCCTTCATCGGATAGCAGCAAGGCCTAAAATTATCCCATATATGGATATGATCAAGTGGATACTTGACAATGCAAAAATGAACGACAGACAGTTCAAGATTCAAGGACATGGGCTCATCGGGTCATTCGCTGCACAAGACTTAAAGCTCATGTATCATCTTCCTGAACCGCAGGCGACTTACAATGCACAATTCATTAAAAAATTTGTGGCAGAGAACCCAAACCTATCAGAGACCACTAAAGATTGGTCCAGAAAAGATGAACCGCTCAAAAAGATAAAAACGGTATGTACAACACTGGTTCCCTCACCTCTCCGTATTGTTTTGCTGTGGCCATGCTTTGTAGATTATTTGGGATGCCAGATATCAATAAGTTTTCGTCTGAATGGTTACCATTGATTGATGCTGCCACAAATGCCGTTATTATAGATTGGGCCAAGATCTTTTCTGATAACCTATTCACGGCTATTATCAATTACCGGTCTAAAAGATCCATGTCTCAAAGGATCTATCCTCCTTTTTACCTATCCGCATATGTTATGGATTCTATTTGTTTGGTGTCCAAATTTCCCTCTATGGGTTGGAAATGGACAACTCAGGACCCATTACCCATCCATGTTTATCATAAGATATTATGGGATTCTCAGTTCATTCCACTTTTATACCAAATTTGTCACGGGATTATCTTACCCATGTATCGAATGATGTATGATAAAGAACCCCCGAGGTGCTCACCTGAGGCACAGATAGATATCATCCCCATCGCAAGATGGTTTGGAGAAGAATGGTTCACCTATATTAGAGTGTTTGGAAGCACCGTTCCCCCTCATGTCCTGCCTTTGTATATTCCTGACAAACTACTGGCTCGAGAAATTGCATATCAAACCTGTTCAGAAGGCGGCCTAACCAAAGACCTAAAAGACAAAAAGAAGGCCATATGGCCTCAGTTTCCTGTAGCTTGTGGGGCCTTTTCATTGTTCGATGTAGGTCACGCATTCACCAAAGTGGAGAATATGACGTGTCTACAATTATTTAAATTCTCGGCAAGGCCATTTGACCCAAATGAAGTTGCCCAAGATTTCACAACGAACGTCAAGATAAAAGTATTCGTTGGAAAGAAGGATTTATTTGATGATTTATTTCAGAATAAAAGCTCACTCCAGGAAATTTTGTGGGAAGCTCAATCGCGATTGTCTCCAGATGACCTCCAAAGATTCATGGTATACAGGGAAAGAAGACTAGCCAGTGTTCCTCTAGAAAAGCTGCAACTACCTGCCAGAGAACCTACTTCAAGCATTAGCCTTAGTGGGAATTCAAGCGCTTCCGGATCTAAATCTAAGACTGGACAAGAGATGCCTGAGCATTCTAAAAAATCCAAAAACGACCAAGATAGAGGCGAAGAGTCAGCTAAGGACACCGCTCAGTCAATGGAATTTCCACAGTAGCAAGTTATCGCCTCCCCGCCAAGAGATGTCCCCCCTCTCATCATTTAAGCACCACCCGTCACAACAGAATTGGATAAATAATGGGAAACCTTCAACGAACTAATCAATCTTGAAGGACAGGCCCCAAAAACACCTGTGAGCAATACATAGGTAGCACAAGAAGTGGGCTCAGCGTTGCACTTCAACGAGTGGGACGATCAAATCAGGGAGGCAAAACAAGCAGAATGGAAGCTGAAGGCACCAGAAAAGGGAAAAGAGGTCCAAGTAATAAACAGGTTAAATTGGGAGTGTTACTGGGCATACTTGGTGAAGCCGCATAGTCAGCAGATGACTGTGAAAAGTATCATAAATGCGGTCGAGAAAGTAGTGCCAGCTCTCATAGATTCTGTTTTCTCAGCCCAACTCAAAGCAGAAGTCAGCCAGTCGACTCTCCTCAAACCCATGATGAATGCATGCAGCTTTAAAGATCAGATTCAGAAGTATCTTTATTTAGAATGTTGTTTTTTCTTAAAAAATTAGATTAGAAAAAGGACGGTCATTTGAAAACTGCATCCTAAATTTTGTAAATAAACTATTATTAGAATTAGGAAGTAGTATTTTAACCCTTCTCATGCATTTAGAGAAGGGTCCAGAAATTTGTCAAAAACTTGTCCTCATAACATGCACTTCTGCACCCTCAGAGGAGGTTTTGATGAATGAATGGATCGAGGTTTATTAATGTTTTCATTTGATATCTGCTACTGATGTTGCACTTCTGTACTCTTAGTAGATATTAGAACAAGCAGAGATAAATCATTATTGCTTGAAGCTTATGAGTAGGACCAGTCATAAATGGTACTTTTATCTCTTGATCATTTCTGCTTATATTCTTAAAGTGATATACAATTTTTAGTTGTTTATATGTTATTGCATGAATGTTTGAGTTACCATTTGGCACTTTTGTACGGTGGAGTCATTTATTTATGTTTGATATATGAATAACTTATTATGCGATATGCTGTTCACAACTGTTTTGCCTAACTTTTTATGCAAAGTGGTTCATCTTAATTGATTTCCATTCTTATGATAGCTGAATGATCTTTATTACCAATTATTATTTGAAATCTCTTTAGATCGCATAATAGAAGAAATACATCCCGGGTTAGCATAGATTAGATGTGTTGTTTTCATTAGATTACAATATCATAGAATTAGATTAAAGTAGCTTAGATTAGAACTCTTAGATCAGCATCATCCAACTCTGTACACACACACACCCTTAGATTGGGAAACTGGTCCCATTATCCCCAGTCAGACCCGCTATACCAAATGGATAAGGAGCTGCCAACCAAGGTCCGGACCGGGTGGGTATCCCCCTTGTTGTCGACCCGATTTTCAGGGCTTCAACAGAAGTGTAAGAGCCAGGGGCATGATAAAGACCACAGTCCAGTATTCGTGAACTATATCATAGGAGGGGGACCAATTCCCTTGATGCTAGAAGCTCCAGCAGGTCCGACTGTAGTGGGTGCGCTATGGTGCGCTATTTGTCATTTTGCTGGACAACATGCGATGGATAACTGTCATTTGCTTCAAAAGTTCGTCCAGACACCGCAACAATTGTTTTATAACTTCTGCAAATCAGTGGGCCATGATGAGCACCATTGTCACAACTATGAGTTGATGATGGAAAGAACACCTACATACCAGATGCAAGCAGAAACTCGGCCTCCAGAGCAGGGCGCTGAAGGAGTGCGCGGAAGTTATCTGCGATGAGGACGAGGAGGAGGAGGGCCTAGTAGAGGCTAGGGACAGGTTATCTATTACAATTGCGGAACACCAGGGCACTACGCGCGGGAGTGTTAGAATCAAACACGCTCGTCATGTCAATACTGCAGCCAGTTTGACCACACTATAGAAGAATGCCTAGTGATAATAGCCAAGATGCAAGAGAAGAAGGCGCAACCTCAGCAACCTACGCAGAACTTACAAATGATGAGAGCTAAGCCCCGTAAGGAGGATCAAAGCATGAATATAGTGCTGAGGAGTGGGATAACAACTAGCAATGATAAAGGAAAACAACCTGAAGAGGACAGATGGGTCCACAAGGCCCCAGAAAAGGAAGTTGGTTTTGATCTGGAGTGTGCGAAGGAAACATTTATGGAGGCTAAGAAAAGATTCGCTGAGGCATCTGCCTCAGAAATCTAGGACAAGATGCAAGACACCAGCGCACCTGCAGAGGTTGATCCCTCTATTCTTACCATGTTCTTGGAGACCTGCATGAAATTGCCGCGTGACAACAAAGCTGTGAAAGGCATGCAGGAGTTAATAAACAAGTGTGCCAACAAAGAGAACATCCTTGATGGACACCGCGTAGTTAGAAAAATTGGCAAACATAAGGCTAGAACGAGGCACGAGATGAGGCTCACCGTGCAAATAGGAGATTATGAGATGGACCAGGTCATCTTGGATCTGGGGTCGATGCGAACGTTTTGCCAAAGAAAACATGGGAAAGAATGGGGAGACCTGCACTGCAGTGGTCTCCGATTCATCTCAGAATGGTGAACCAGCAGAAGATCATCCCTATGGGATGATTATATGGAGTAACTATTGATATCGAAGGTGCGAGCATGATGGCTGACTTTGAAGTGATAGAAATCATGGATGATAGTAATCCATACCCTGCGCTCCTAGGAATTGACTGGGTCATTGACATGAATGGGGTCATCAACCTGAAAAAGAGGACATTGTCGTTTGAATGGAAATCGATTCGGGTTGTAGTGCCGTTGGACCTTGCAGAAGGAGCACGCTACACTGAACCGGTCCGCGATTATGAAGAAAGTGAGGATGAGATGGATCAAATCTACAAAATAACAGCGCGAGACCAAGACTGGATCAATCCGACGATAGATAGATGGATTACATGGGACCGAGAGAGTTCCTATACCTCTAATTCAAATGAAGAGTTCTAACATTGGCATAATCGTTTGCATGCAGTATCCATGCTACGATGCAATATGACGACAAAATCGATGTGCTGTGTTTCGTCGTAGATTTGGCATTGTGTGCTACACCTACACGATGGTGGGGTACGCATAAAGATAGCTTTGATGGATGGCGAGATTACAGAAGGATTATGAGGTTGCACTTCGATTTTCCTAGCACTCGATTGACTGAGAAATATGATGGGAGGGATGATCCACGCAATCACCTAGCGAAGTGGACTAAAGCTTATGGAACGGAGCTGCAGCCGAAGTGGGTACACTTATTTTTCCATACTTTGGATACAATCCCCATGAACTGGTATCTGGAAACAGAGACCTGCCATGGCACTGCGGAGTGGGATATATTGAGGGAAGGGTTCTTATTGAATTCAATTTTGAAGATGGCTTCACGAGCATCGATGAAGCCCTACAGGAGATTAAGGTAGTTATCTTTAGAATGCTGCAAGAACCTCTGGAATGGGTCCAACCAGATTGGAGCACCTAGCTATGCCATGCGTTGGAATTTTATAATGTGACCGTTGAAGAGGAGGATGAAGATCCGAGAAATATTAACATTCCATAGGCCGAAGGGAATCGCAAAGTCAAGGGTCTGCAAATAAACAACCTGGACATCACTACGCCATTGAAAACAAAGCAAGTAAACATTGGGACTGAAGCAGAACCAAAGTTTGCAAAGATTGGAGATTATTGGGATGACCTTACAGTGGATAAAGTTGTTGAGTTACTCCACAAATATGAGGATCTGTTCCCTACCAAGTTTTCAGATTTGAAGGGCATAGTAGGAGACTTGGGCGTTATGAAAATCACTCAGAAGCCGGACGCGAAGCCTGTTAAGCAGAGGCCGTATCACCTTAAACCTAAATACAAGGAAAAGGTTCACTTAGAGATGGATATGATGATGGAAGCAGGCATCAGAGAACTCGTTGAATAATTTGATTGGGTTAGTGCAATGGTGATTCATGAGAAGAAGCAGAAGGGTGAGATAAGGATCTGCGTTGATCTATGAAAGCTTAATGATGCCTATGTCCATGATCCCTTCCCGATGTCGTTTATCGATGAAGTATTAGACAACATTGGAGGGCATGAGGCCTACTCGTTAACAGATGGGTTCTCTGGATATCATCAGATTAAGATCGTGCCTGAGGATAGGAACAAAATGACCTTCGTAACGGAGTGGGGTTGTTTTCAATATATTGTAATGCCGTTTGGACTCAAGAATGCGCGTGCGATATTTTCTCATGTAGTCATCACAACGTTCAAGGAGTTCATTCATAAGTTCCTGGAAGTATACTTTGATGACTGGACAATGTTCGGATTACTAAAGAGCCATGTAGAAAGTCTGCGCTTGATGTTGGATATGTGTCGCAGGTATCAGATTGCACTGAATTTGAAGAAATGCATCTTCTTTGTTTCCTTTGGAATTTTGTTGGGTCATGTGGTGTGCAAGCAAGGGTTGATGGTGGACCCTGCCAAGATTGTGGTGATAGTGAATCTGGAGGCCTCGAGAAATGTTAAGCAGCTATGTTCGACGCTGGGACATACAGGATATTACAGAAAGTTTATCAAAGCATATGCTCAAATTACCATGCCCATGGAGAAACTGCTGAAGAAGGATGCAACATTATGTTGGGACGAATAATGTCAGTTCAGATTAGATGTTTTGAAAGAAAATATGGTCACCGAGCCGATATTGATATTCCCAGATTGGAAGAAGGAATTTCACATACATGTGGATGCCTCTTGCATTGCATTGGGTGTAGTATTAACGCAAGCCAGTGAAGGAGAAATGGACCACCCTATAGCCTTCATGAGTAGGAAATTATCAAAGGCTGAGAAGAATTACTCAATGACTGAGCGCGAAGGATTGGCCATGGTGTACGCGCTACAAAAATTCAGGCTCCATCTGTTGGGAGGGAATTTCAAGATGTACACGGATCATTCTGTCTTGAAATACCTGGTCAATAAGCCTGTGTTGGGGGGGAAGATCTGCAGATGGTTGCTACTATTCCAGGAGTATGACTTTGAGGTCATTGTGAAGCTAGGGAGGCTGAATGCAGGACCTGACCATCTGTCGCGGATTGAAAAAGGATAAGAACTTAGTAATTTGGAGGAAGGGTTGCCAGATGTGCAGCTCTTCGCGGTGTGCGTAGCGGACAATTATTTTGCAGATATTATTCACTTTTTGACTACGGGGATGGCATCGAAAGGATATACAAGTCAGAAAAACAAGGAACTAGTAGTGTGCGTGGTAGAATTTTCAGTTATTGTGGGACATCTATATAAGATGGGTGCAGATGAAATATTGCGAAGATATGTGCCAGATTTTGAGAGAAATAACATTCTTACTGAAATTCATGGAGGGGCTGTAGGAGGACATTATGCAGGAAAGGCGACCACGCAGAAGATTTTGCGCGCAGGTCTATGGTGGTTGACGCTGCACAAGGATTCCAAAGAATATTGTAAGGCATGCGATGCATGCCAGAGAATTGACAAACCATCACGCAGGGATGAATTTCCATTATAGCCCCAACTATCTTTGCATCCATTTGAAAAATGGGCGATCGATTTTGTTGGGCCAATTCAGCCCCCAGGGAAGAAAACTGGTGCGTGCTATATCATCATCACAACGGAATATCTAACCAAATGGGCAGAAGTACAGCGGGTTAAGGATTGTACAGGGGCTAAAACAACGAAATTTTTGTTTGAGTATGTCTTAACTAGATTTGACTGCTCGAAAGTGTTGATGAGCGATAGAGGTACGCACTTTCTAAATGAAAAAATCAACATGTTAACAGGGGAATTCTAGGTCGACCATCAGAAGAGTACACCATATCACCCACAGGCCAATGGAACTGTTGAGGCCTTCAACAAGATTTTGGAGAACGCATTGAAGAAGATCTACAATGCACAGCGAAATGATTGGGATGTGCGCATACCTGCAGTACTAAGGGTGTATAGGACTACTTGCAAGAAGTTGACAGGGAAAATGTCGTTCAGATTGGTCTATGGGGTAGAAACTATAATGCCAATGGAGTATATTGTGACAAGTCTATGCATATTAGCTCTCAAAGGTATGGCAGATCACGAAGCCTTGGAGGAACAGCTCTCGCAACTGATGGAGCTTGGAGAGGACTGATTCTTGGTAGGATTCCATTAGCAAGGAACATGAAAAAGCATGGCATGATCGCCACATCAAGCTTCACACATTCAAGGTAAATGATCTTGTCTTGTTATATGATAGTAAGTTCACTAAGTTTCCAAGGAAATTTTAGATGCATTGGCTGTGGCCATATCTTATCAAAGAAATTACAGATGGAGGCTCAATTCAGCTCGCGAAGCTGAATGAAGAACCTTTTCCGAGAAGAGTGAACGGGAGACGATTGAAGTTGTATACAGGGGATCCTATGCAATGACTATATGGCGGTAGGACAATATTAGTGCTTCAGGCAGTTGCAAGGGAGCGCGGGACTATAAACTACACTGCTAGGGTTGGAGGACTACACATCAGGCAAGCTGAATGGAAAATGTTGAAGTTGCAACATATGATGCTGCACGCAGGAAGCTGTGCTATGAAGGAATATGCCACACAGTTCAACAGAAAAGTCACCGTTGGAGTCACTGTTCATGATTTGATAGCCAAAAGACGGTTAAGAGGAGCGGGTTGGTGACATTTAAGGCCAAAATCTTTGAAGATCTGCTGCCAAAACATCATTAATTGTCAGAATTTGGGGGAAATGATCAGATTTGAATTCAAAAACCCTATAAATTACGCGTGCCAGTCCAATAGAGAACACTTTGTGCCCTTAGAGTTTTTGCTGAAATTTGCTGTTTGTCGCTTATGAGTCGAGCATTTTGGGAGGAATTCTTCGCCCACACAAACGTTTCTCTGGAAGTTTGAGAGTTGTTTATGGAAAGGATGACTGCCACCAACCTCGCCGAAGCCCTAGGTTCGGAAGCAGCCATATCTGACGCTCCAGGACCTGAATTATCTAGTGTTGAAGCTACGCCTGCGATGCCCACGGTGCTAAGGTCACCAAGGCCAAAATAGTCCATAGTGAAAGACAAACAACCTGTAGCCAAGGAAAAGTAGAAAAAGCCGGTGCAGATACGTGCTTCCCCAAGGAAGCATACCGCAACACCAAACCAGAAGAAAGATAAGCAGCTAGCAAAAGATAAGCAGAAGGTTACATACTTAGAGGTGGAAGAAGGCCAGGGAATAGAGGATATTGATGCTAAAGGCGTAGAACCTATAACAAAGCTCCTTTGGTATATCCCTTCAAGAAAGGGAAAGGCGAAGATTACTAAAGACCCAAACTCAGAGAAATTCACCATATCCATGCCCCTACTACTTCAGTAGGTGCCTTTTGAAGGTCCGCGGCTCACGCGAGTCCCACTATTGAAGATGGAGGATTGGGACCGCGCGGATCACGCTAAGTTCCCACACTTAGTGATAGATAAGTACATGAAGAGAGTGTATTATGAGCAAAAAGGTGTTATCGTGCTGGAAATGGAGGAATGGGTCCACGGTGTTGAGCAATCATGATTGCTCAACTTGGTGTGGGTGCCACATTACCACCGCAGCCCCATTAAGACAATTTGCATACAAAAACTGCTCACTTTGGTGCATGATGGGTGTTTATGGCTAGGAGGGCCTATACCCATCACATATATGCTCATTCACAGGATTACACACCTGCCATATGAAGGTCTGAACTCGGCCAAGGAGTTTGGCAGAAAGATGAGGGAGAAGGAGCTTGCAGAGCGAATGAAAAAAGACTATGAACTCGTAAAGAAGTCACACGGGTACTCAATCTTACCTATCTCAAACCCCGCTATTCAATTGGCCGCACAGATATTGGTAGGAAAGGTGACGAGGAAATGTCATGCGGATGAAGTTCCGAAGCCCGTAGTGTCCCTGGATGCACAGTGCATGAAGGGCGTGCAGTTCAACTGGTCCAGGTATCTTTGTCAGGAATTCCTAGCAAACTGCCGTGAGGCCCAGGATGAAACCAAGCCATTTCATTACGCTTGGTTATCACTGTCTATTGTGTTGGTTGCAAGGGAACTTCCGGAGGACAACTAGTTTCCTCCGCTTGAAGAAGGATTGCTGGAGGTAGTGCAGTTCACCTCCTTATGGGCTACCAAGGACCCCGCATAGATCACAGAGACAAAAATATTTTGGGTCCTAATGGAATCAAGTCTCCACATGGCAATTAACCAGTGCCCAAGATTGTCCCCAACCTTGTACACGCAGTTGTCAGCCTATGCCACATTCAAGGCTAACTTTCATAGGATATATATCCAGGCGTGGAAGGATCCAACATAGAAATGGCATGACTTGCTATATTTGGTGAGGGAGACCAATGTGTAGGAGGTAGTAGCGCGATGGTAATCCGAGTGGCATGGCCCTTCAGATCTAGCTTCTGGGCCAAGTACGGGTGCATAGAGTGCTGACGTGGAGAAAAGGAAAGAGGCAACTAAGCAGGCTACACAGAACTTGGCTACACATAAAAGGAAGGATGTTGTAGAGAAGGCTCGGGTTGAGAAGGAACGCGCTGCCAAGGAGAAGGTAGAACAGGAGCAACACAAGACCCAGAAAGGTGACAAGTCACCTTCGTCAGAAATATAAATAGAAGAGATTACAAGACAAGGCGACAAACGCAAAGAAGGGCAACAAACCCCCTTCATTCTGAAAAGACGTGAGCTGGAGCAACAAAGTGGATCGTGGAAGAAGAAGAAAGCTCAGAAAACACAGGTTGATCCCATGGTGCTCACAGAAAGTGATCTTGATGAGATTAGTGATAAAGTCAGGGACGCCGCAACAGAAGTGCTGCAGCAGTTGGAACAACAGTACATGCAAACATTAGAGGAGTTCAAAAGGATCTCTGTGAGTTGCAGCTCCAAGAAACCAAGATCCAAGAAGATGTTGGGAAAGTGAGTGGTGCACCATGCTGTTTGGCACAGGGTCAAAGTACAGGCACGAAGTTGGTTCCGTGGCCGCAGGATGTGTGAGTCTTCCCCTTGCTTGTAGGTTCAGTCCGCACCGACACTGAGGAACAACGCACCCTCCTTGAAAAAGTCCCAAATATGGGCCTGAACCTTGCCGTGATATCACTGGAGTCATTGCATGCATTACTACAGGGAGTCGTGGAAGAGCTTCACATCAGGGAACAACGGGCACTCAGAGCTATCAGCGAAATCAAAGTCAATAATCAGCAGCTGTTCACTGAAAATACACAGGTTCTCGCAGGAGAATGAGACACTCCAAGTGCACAGTTCATGACTGGATTCAACAATCGCAGAGGCATGCAGGATGGTGCCTGAGCTTCATATCCCCGAGGATGCACAACCAGAAGCGAAGATTATAAAATTAACTGCTGGTGTGCACGAAGCCAAAGCTGAGGTTAACCGAGTTCAATTTGAACTCAACATGAAGATCACCGAGCTGTAATTAAAGTTGCGGCCCATGACTCCGCCGGAGGTCCGGGAGCAGTGTGGAGCCACGATTAAGGAAGGAATGGACACACTAGATGCCATAGTTATAGACTGCACAACATTATTCGAGAAAGCCATGGAGTTGGTAACAAATCTGCAGGAGGATCCAAACCTGTAGACACTAAATATAGAGATCAAGGAGATGCAACGACAATATGACGAAGTTAGGGCAACGACGCGCTCCATTGCCCCAATGCAGCCCCTCGCAAAATTACAGGAGGGGAAGTAGCTCCTATCGCAGGTAGAGGCGGCACAAAAGGAGGCCTTGCTAAAGGCTAGGCTGCATCCATGATTGGAAGAAGCTTATCAGATTACGACAACCATCCAGGATAAGCTGAAGGGCTTGTAGTAGACGCAACAAACAATGAGGTTGGCTTCTGAAGGAACAACTACAGAAAAGTTAGTGGAAGGAGTCAAACGGGAAGCTATGCAGAGCACTGCCGAGGTTGTAGTAATTGAGGTTGATCTAGGGGATCTTCATAGAAATATCACAGCACCAGCCAAGTGACTCGAGGGCGAGTCATGATCTTTTTGTTGGGGTCCTATTGGGATGGGATCCCCTGGGTCAGTTTTGGGGTTAAAATAACCCAGGTTTTGATGTATTTTTTTAAATGATGTAAAGTCTCCACGATTTGTGGATGCAGAGTGCGTAGATCATTAGGATTTAAAGGGGTTTTAGCCCCTTGTTTATGTAAAGTTTGAGTCAGCTTTGAGATCCACCCATGGTTCGCGGACCATGGGATTGTATAAATAAGTGTGTCTTAGAGAGTCTAAGGTAGATATATGAGAAGTCATGGATGTAATGGATCAATAGAATATAAGTATTAGCACAAAGAAGTGGGTCAGATAGCAAAGAAAGGCTCTGCAGCTGGGTGTGCAGGGTAGTTTTGAGTCTATAAACCTAAACTGAAGATCAATAAAGAAGATTATTGAAGAATTCATGTGTATATCTGTTTATCTTTGTTTACTTCTGTTTATGATATATGCTGCTAATGAATAACATGTTTATGAAATATTAATCTAATGATGTGTGATACTCTTGAATAACTCTTAATAGATGTACACAATGCATGTTAAGTACTTTTGCGAAGATTGTGATGAAATCTATTATGTTTACTAAATAACATAAGTAGATCTGTGCGAACACTAATCTAGGGTTGTTTTCTAATGCACGTAAGTGGATAAATCAATTGTTTAGGGTCTGCAAAGACTAATCATAGACCTTCACAAAGGTCTGAAGGCTGTTTTAGTAGAGTTGCAGTAGCAAGCCCTAAGGGCTTATCGATCTGCACGAAGGTGGAACTGAGGCACTAAAAGACATCACAACCGTCTCTAGATATAGAAACTTGGTTCTTGCATCCCCCCATATTGGTTCGGGTGAGATTGCAGCATGCGCTACGCGGGTTGTTGCCAAAAGGGCCAGTAGTGTAGGGATTTGTTGATTGGCGCAACTAACTTTGAACCTGGGTCAGGACCCCCTAAGACAACAAAGTGCATGGAGAGTCTTGGTTGGTGAAGTTGGATACAACCATTAAGAAAGGAGTTCATCATTGGGTAAGAGTTTGTGCATTTGCGTTGAACGATATGCCTACATCAGCACGTCTGAATGTACTTCAATTGGGATTGTACAATATGCTTCTGGGTATGGATTGGTTGTGTCTTTAGAGGACTAAGGTGGATTTTTATGAAAAGGATATTGAGTGCTTGGATGAAAATGGATAACAAAGAGTCTTGTAGGGTAAGAAGAAGGAAACATTAGTCAGAATGGTTACAACTATGCATGCGAAGCATAGTCGCAGGAAATTATGTGTGTTATTTGTAGTTCATATCTGCAGTGATAAAGGTAAGGATGTTGAGGATTCATAAGTATTGAAGAGGTACCCAGTCTTGTAGTAGTTTTAGGATGTGTTCCAAGCATAGATTTTAGAGTTACGCTCTCATAGGGAAGTGGAATTTTCAGTTGAGTTGATGCTAGGAGGAACACCAACATCGAAGGCACCTTATAGGATGAGCACTCTAGATCTAGTGGAATTGAAGTTGAAAGAAATGCTTAACAAGGGATACATTAGGCCACGTGTGTCACCTCGGAGTGCACCGATGTTGTTTGTGAAGAAGAAGGACATTATGCTCAGGAAACGTATTGATTACAGGCAATTGAACAAGGTAAACATCAAGAACAGGTATCCATTGCTGAGGATCAATGACTTGTTTGATCAGTTGAAGGGAGCAACAACGTTCTCGAAGATTGATATGAGATCAGGATATCATTAGGTATGCATAAAAGAAGAGGACATCTACAAGACTGATTTCGGACTAGGTATGGGCATTATAAGTTTGTCATGGTTCCTTTTGGTTTGATTAATGCTCCAACTACTTTCATCTGTTTGATGAATAGTGTGTTATGTCCTTATCTAGATAGGTTTGTGATTGTATTCATTGATGATCTATTGATATATTCTATGTTGGGTTGTGTTATATTCTTTCCACGACTAGCCTACGTAGTTAACCAGGGGGTTAGAGGGGGGGCGGAGCCCCCCCTTCGTTGCGTCGATTGCACAACGGGGGGGTCACAGGGGGTTTGAGGGGGGTGGGTAGCCCCTCTCTACGGGGTTCGGGGTAGCGCCCCAAGGAAATTTTTTTTTGGACCCTATATTAGGTTGGGCGGACCTACCTATGGTTTTGTGCATGGTTTTCGCACATGGTTTTGGATGCGATGGTTTTTGGTCCATGGTTTTGGACGCAATGGTTTTCGGTCCATGGTATTAGATGCTTCAGCATGTATAAATATGTATTGTAACATTGAAAGGAACATAATGAAAAATCAAGTTGGTAGTCTCGCTTCTGGGATCCAAGGGAAAATCTTTGTGTATATGTGTTTTATGTGTTATGCTCTGGCATTTTTTATTTTCTATGTTTTAAGAATTTGTATGCATGTAATTTGTGTACGGGGTTAGAAACTACATTTGGTATTGGAGATGTTTTGGCTTCAAGGGAATGCCTTTGTTGTTGAGGGGTTTCGCTCAGGCCTGTGGTAGACCCTGTTTAGTGGGAGATCTATGAGATTGATTCTGGTGGTGAAAGAAGATGGCGAGCAGTGGAAAGATAGAGATTGAGAAATTTAATGGTCAGAGTTTTTAGTTGTGGAAACTCAAGATGGAGGATCTGTTGGTGGATAAAGATCAGTGGATTGCAGTAGATCCGGATAATAAACCAACGAGAGTTTCCGATGAAGAATGGAAGAAGTTGGATCAGAAGGCAATGAGCACAATACGATTGTGTGTCTTAGATTCAATATTGTTGAATGTATCAGGGGAAGCTACGACTAAGGATTTGTGGGACAAGTTAGGGACTTTGTACCAATCTAAGTCTCTAGTGAATAAACTATTCCTACGGAAAAAGCTGTATAACTTGAGGATGAAAGATGGAGACTCAGTGACAGAGCATCTGAACGCATTTAATACTGTGGTAAGTCAATTATTATCTGTTGATATTAAAATTTCAGATGAAGATAAGTGCATCAGTTTGTTGTGTTCTCTACCAGATTCATGGGATAGTATGGCTATTGCAATAGGTAGCAATGCAGCTGCCTTGCAGCTTGATGGAATAGTCTCATCCTTGCTGACGAAGGAGATGAGATGGAAAAATATGAAGAGCCAGAATGGTGATGCCTTGTCTGTACGAGGATGGTCCTAGAACAGAAACAAAAATAAGTCATCGAGTGGGAGACCTAAATCTAGAGGGAGATCTAAGTCTCTAGGAAAACCTGTAAAGGTGGTGTGATGGAAATGCGGAAAGGAAGGGAACTAAAAAAGGGATTGTAAATCTAAAGCTCCTGACAAAGGAAAGGGATCTAATGATGCTCCTTCTGCAGAGGTGAAAAACAACTCAGATGAATGTGGGGATGTGTACTTGGCTTCTTCAAGTACACATGTAGATCATGAGGCATGGTTGATTGACTCAGGTGTATCCTTTCACTTCACTCCCCATAGAGAGTGGTTTGGTGAGTATGGAAATATGATGGTGGTGATGAATTCTTGGGGGATGACAGGAAGGCTAGAATCATTGGTCGCGGAAAAGTAAAGTTGAAGTTGCAAGGTGGAAGGGTTAGAACACTTCTGGGTGTTCTGCATATTCCTGCATTGGCTAGAAATCTGATTTCTGTAAGCAAGCTGGATGATGCAGGTGTAAAAACAGTGTTCGAGAAGGATACCTGCAAGATGGTTCAAGGAGCACTAGTATTGATGTGGGGAGTTCGGTTTGGAACTCTGTACAAGATGTAAGGTAGCACTGTTTTTGATGGGTGCAACAGTTCTGTGGTTCCTGAAAGTGGAGCAGAAAATCTAGTCATGTCTGGAGAGAAGACCATGTTGTGGCATCAAAGGCTTGGACATATTGTAGAGAAGGACCTTCAAATACTTCATGGTAAACATATGGTAGAAGGTATGAGTAATAGCTCTCTGGATTTTGATTTCTGTGAAAATTGTGTATATGGGTAGCAGAATCAGGTGAGTTTCCCCTCTGGTGGTAAGAGGGCGAAACAGATATTAGAGCTTGTGTACAGTGATGTGTTTGGACCTGTAAAGGTTCCATCACTGGGTAAGTCTATGTACTATGTATCATTCATAGATGACTTCTCAAGGAATACATGGATATATTTCCTTAAGAAGAAATCTAAAGTCTTTGACATGTTTAAAGAATTTAAGGCTCTGGTGGAAAACCAGACAGAGAAGAAAATAAAGGTGTTGAGGTCAGATAATGGTGGAGAGTTTTTCAGCAAGGAATTTCAAGAATTCTGTAAGAAGTGTGGTATAGCACGGCAGAAGACTACTCCATACACACCTGAGAAAAATGGAGTTGCAGAAAGAATGAACAAGATGTTGATGGAAAGGGCAAGAAGCATGCTCAGTGGTGTCGAGTTAGGACAAGAATTCTGGGCAGAGGCGGTGGAGACAGCATGTTACCTGGTCAAAAAATCACCTTCATTAGCGTTGGAGGATAAGACTCCATAGGAGGTATGGACTGTTAAGAAACCCTCTCTTTCACATTTGAGTGTATTTGGATGTGATGCATATGTACATGTTCCAAAGGAGAAAAGAACCAAGTTGGATAGTAAATCTGAAAAGTGCATCTTTATTGGGTATAAGGATGGTTTAAAGGGTTATAAGCTTTGGAACCCAGTAACAAGGAAGGTTGTGTACAACTGAGATGTGGTGTTCAAAGAGGTGAAAGATGTTATTAAACATGAAATCCAACCAAAGGAACCTGAGAAGATAGAGTTTGAGCTTAAGGAGGAAGAATTAGACTCTACAGCAGAGGAGGAATCAGAAGATGAAGAGCCAGAAACTTCGAGTGTGAGAAGATCAGTTCGAGAAAGAAGGCATTCGGAAAGGTATAGTCCATCTGCTTTCTATTCAAATTTTTCTTTATCTATTACTGATGATGATCCCATAACTGTGAAGGAAGTAGTAGATTCAGAGGATGGAAAACTCTGGAAAGAGGCCATGGTTGATGAAATGGCATCTTTTCACAAAGATGAGCATGGGATCTGGTGGAGTTTCCAGCTGGAAGGAAACCCATTGGCAGAAAATGGGTGTTCAAGAAGAAGACAAATGCAGAAGGAAAGGTGGAGAAATACAAATCTCGGTTGGTAGCAAAAGGTTATTCCCACGTGTTGGGAATTGATTTTGGTGATATTTTTTCTCCTATTGCCAAGGTAGCTTCTATTAGATTACTTTTATCTGTTGCTGCTGCTTTTGATTTTGAGGTAGAACAGATGGATGTGAAAACAACATTTCTTCACGGGGATCTGGAAGAGGAGATCTACATGAGGCAAACTGAAGGCTTTGCGGTGAAGGGTAAGAAAGAACTGGTATGCAAGTTAAAGAAGTCTTTGTATGGGTTAAAACAGTCACCAAGGATGTGGTATCAGAAATTTGATACATTTATACGGGGACTTGGCTTCACCAGAAGCAAAGTAGATCACTGTTTGTATTTTAAATTAATTGGTGACCGTGTTATTTATTTGGTCTTGTATGTGGATGATATGTTGTTGGTTGGAAATGAAAAAGATATTATCCAGGATTTGAAGACCCAATTGTCCTCCAAATTCGACATGAAAGATCTTGGTGCTGCAAACTATATTTTGGGCATGGAAATTAAAAGAGATCGGGCAAAGAGGAAGCTCTAGTTAAACTAGAGGAAGTATGTCGAGACAATATTGTAGAGGTTTAATATGCAGGATAGTAAACCGATGAAGGTTCCTATTCCTATAGGTGTAAAGTTATCTGCTGAATAGTGTCCCAAGACATAAGAAGAGGAAGAGGACATGTCCCATGTTCCATATGCAAGTGCAGTCGATAGCCTGATGTATGCGATTGTCTGTACTAGACCAGACATTGCACATGCAGTGGGAGTATTGAGCAGGTTTATGTCAAAACTAGGGAAGGAGCACTGGACAACAGT
Organism: Pinus tabuliformis; assembly: GCA_031772625.1. Classification (NCBI taxonomy): domain Eukaryota; kingdom Viridiplantae; phylum Streptophyta; class Pinopsida; order Pinales; family Pinaceae; genus Pinus; species Pinus tabuliformis. Next base: position 763,593,931 of record CM062805.1, read on the forward strand.
GAAGCAGGTTTTCAGGTATTTGCGTGGCACTAGTGATTATAGCTTGTGCTACCAAGGAAGACTAGGATTGGACAGAGTGTTGGATATTCATGGCTTTGTTGATGCAGACTGGGCTAGATATCTGGATCAGAGAAGATCTACAAGTGGGTATGTGTTTAACCTATTTGGAGGTGCAGTCAGTTGGATGAGTAAGAAACAATCTGTAGTGGCACTATCAACTACAGAGGTAGAATACATGGCAGCCACTCATGCAATCAAGGAAGTAGTTTGGTTGCAGAGATTGTGTTCAAGTATGGGGTTAGTACAGGGAGCTATAAGGATAGACTGTGACAACCAAAGTGCAATTTTCTTGGCAAAGAACGCTACTTATCATTCAAATACAAAGCACATTGATGTTCAGTATCACTTTGTGAGGGATATGATAGAAGACGAAAAGGTGTTGCAGTAAAGGTGGACACTTTGAAGAATACTGCAGATGCATTGACAAAATATGTGAGCTCTAAGAAGTTCTCTTGGTGTAGAGAAATAATGGGCATTGCAGGGCTGGATAAATGACTAAGCTCTCCTTTGGCCCCTTGCGGAAAGAAAACAACAAGTGGGAGAATGTTAGGTTGTGTTATAATCTTTTCACAACTAGCGGTTGGGCGGACCTACCTATGGTTTTGTGCATGGTTTTCGCACATGGTTTTGGATGCGATGGTTTTCAGTCCATGGTTTTGGATGCGATGGTTTTCGGTCCATGGTATTGGATGCTTCGACATGTATAAATATGTATTGTAACATTGAAAGGAACATAATGAAAAATCAAGCTGGTAGTCCCGGTTTTGGGATCCAGGGGAAAATCTCTGTGTATATGTGTTATGCTCTCGCATTGTTTATTTTTTGTGTTTTAAGAATTCGTATGGAGGTAATTTTTGTACAGGGTTAAAACCTACATTATAAAAATGAGGAAGAGAATGCAGAATACTTAGCAACAATATTGAGATTACTATGAGAGCATCAGTTGTATGCCAAGCTTAGTAAGTATAGTTTCTTTCAAACATAGGTACATTACTTGGGGCATGTGGTTTCTAAGGAAGGTATAGCAATGGATCCAAAAAATATCGGAGCAATCATGGAATGGGCAACTCCCAGAAATGTGGATGAGGTTGATCATTCACGGGGTTATCAGGTTATTATAGGAGGTTCATCAGGAACTTCTCAAGGATTTACTATCCTATTACATCATTACAGAGGAAAGGAAAGAAATTTGAATGGACAGAGGAATGTGCAATGAGTTTTGAGTAGTTGAAGCAGTTGCTTACAAATGCTCCAGTTCTAAAGAGAGGATTTGGTGGATTCCTTATGCAAGAGGGACATGTGGTATGTTATGAGACAAGGAAACTCAATGAGCATGAGCAGAACTATGTGACACATGATCTTGAGTTTGCAACGATCATTCATGCATTGAAGATGTGGAGGCACTATCTTCTTGGCAGGAGGCTTGTGTTGATGAGTGATCACAGTGGGTTGAGATATTTGTTTGACCAACCAAATCTAAATGCCAGGAAAGCTAGATGGTTGGCCACGCTCAGTGAGTTTGACTTTGAGATCAGGTACATTAAGGGTAAGGAGAACATGGTTGTAGATTCTCTCAGCAGAAGAGTGTAGGTGAATCACATAGAAATTATGAGCTCATATGGGAAATATTTACAGGATCATATCTTATAGGCATGACAACAGGATGACATGTATATGGAGCTTAGTCACAGTTTACAACAGTAGGATGCCTGTGATCAGGATGTGGATTATCATTTCACAGCAGATGGTTTCATCAAAATTAGGGACAAGATCTATGTGCCAGAAAACAGTGAGCTCAACAAGCTTATTTTGAGGGAATTTCATATTAAGCCATATTCAGGTCATCTGAGATATCAAAAATCTCTAAAAAAATGTGAAGAAATTCTACTATTTTTCGAATCTAAAGAAAGAGGTAGCTGAGTTCATCACAAGGTGTTTGGATTGTCAATAGGTAAAAGCAGAGTGTAAGCATCCATGTGGTCTATTGCAGCCGATTTCAATTCCACAGTGGAAATGGGAGGTCATTTCGATGGATTTCATTATAGGTTTGACAAAAACATCTAGACATCATGATTCCATCATGGTTGTGGTTGACAGGTTGACTAAGGTAGCTCACTTCATAATGGTTAAGTCTACTTATTCAACTAGCGAGGTAGCTCATGTCTTCATCAAATAAATTGTGAGATTGCATGGTATTCCTAGGAAGATCGTGTTAGATAGAGATTCCAAGTTCACTTCTAGGTTTTGGAAGGAGTTATTTGTAGGTTTGTGTACAAATTTGGCCTTCAACACAACTTATCATCCACAGACAGATGGACAGATAGAGAGGGTCAACAAGATTCTAGAGGACATGTTGAGAATGTATGTTATGCACTAGGAGAGGAGGTGGGAGGAGTATCTTCCATTGGTTGAGTTTTCTTACAACAAAGGGTATCAAGGGTCACTAAGGATGAGTCCATTTGAGGCACTTTACGGGCAGAGTTGTAAGACTAATATTAAATGGAGTGATCTAGTGAACAGTGTGTTAATTGGATTGAACATGTTGGCAGAGACAGAATAATAAATGCAGGTTATCAAGTAGAATTTAAAAGAAACATAGGAGAGACAAAAAGGTTATGTAGATCAACAAAGGTTATTTAATAAGTTTCATGTTGGGGAGCAAGTGTACTTGCGCATCAAGACAAACAAGATCTCTTTGAGGATTGGGTCATGTGATAAGTTGGCACCTCAGTATTGAAGGGATTTTGAGATCCTTTAGAGGATTGGACCAGTGGCCTACAAACTTGCACTGCCTCTGACAATGAAAGTCCATGATGTTTTCCATGTTTCATCGCTTAAAATATATGTAAAGGATGTTGATCATGTGACTGATTGGTATGTATTGTAGGTGGATCCAGAAGGAGAATTCCAACCATAAATTTAGTGCATTTTGTGATGGAAACAACTCATGCTCCAGAACCGAACAATCAAGCAAGTTAAAGTGCAGTGGAAGCACTTTGGGCCCAATGAAGCTATATGGGAGATCACTGATCATATGCAATATATGTATCCTTCATTGTTCACCGGTTGAGGAAAAGGAGTTTTGGTATATGTATATATTTTGGTTGTTGTTGTAAATACAACAATGAGTTGTGTTATGAATATCCAATAAGTGGTATGGTTTTCATGTCATTATGTTTGTCATGTTGGTTTCTTTTTTAGTAGGTTGTTCATTGTAAATACTATATTGAGCTAAGTTATAAAGCTCCATGGGTAGCATGTTTTTGTTTTCAATGGTCTTGTTGGTCATAGGTGTCATAGAACACCGAGTTTGTTGTTCCCCTAAGGAGAAGGGGTTTGTAACAACCCTGGGTTAAAATTTTCTGTAATAAAGTTATTAAAGGCAAAAATAAGACCAAGGTCATGGGACACATATTCCAACTTGAATGTTGGGAAGAAAATCCTAATGGGTGTTCATTTGGTTTATTATGGATAAGGGAAATTAATAAAGGCATTGGCAAAGGCTTTGAAAAGGTAAGAGGAATTATTTGGCATTTATTTATGAAAATAATGGAAAATAGGAGAAAATGAAGGTGAAAGATCACAAGTTTGCATGTGAGGAGAAAATTGAAGGAAAATGAGAGAAATTGAAGAAAATAGAGGCCTTAATAATAAAAAGGATTTTGAGGATCAATTCACAACTTTTGATAGTTTATGGTGGAGTTGTCTCTCTCTTATCTCTACTCTCTCATACTAATACACACTTGGAGCATTTTTGGAGCACTCCAGGATAGGAGAAAGGAGGACAAGAAAGAAAAGGAAATAAAGGATCGAGCAAGGAAAAATTGGATGAAGCAACTTCATCGGGAATAATTGTAGGTATTAGGTTACATGTATGATTTCCTTTCTAGTTTTTTCATGCATGGTACATGCATGTGTGTATTTGGTTCCATTGTTTTCATTGGCATGGGTTTTTCCAGGTGTGACAGTGGTTTTAGCCTTGCCTTCCCATTTCTAGGTAGCCATGGTGTGATGGGGTTATTTTATTTGGTTGAGCTTTGGATTGCCGGATGGTTTTGGAACTGGGTGAAGTGACCTCAGGAAAATTACCAAGGGCCTAGGAATCCATTGACCGGTTTTGGTGAGATTGCAGTAAAGCTTGAGGGTGGAGATGGGAAAATTCCTCAAGGTATTGGTGAAGAAATCCGAAGGCATCTAAGCTTGTTTGGGCCTAGTGATCCTTGAACAGTTTTGTCAGGATTGCGGTAAATCTTGGCAATACATGTTTTTTTATTTGGTCCTAGCCATCCCTTGATTGGTAATGGTGGAATTATGGTAAATCCTAGTTGTGTAGGTGCTTGTTTCAGGCCTAGGGGTCCCTTGACCGGTTTCAGTAGAATTGCGGTAAAACCTGAGGAAGCCCTGGTTGTTTTTTTGTGAGTCCCACATTCATGATTGGAATATGTCACAAGGGTGATTGGTTGAAAGACGGATTTGGTTCAACCCAATCTATGGTCGGGTGGTATGTGGAAGTGCCTAACTTGGTTGGATTTTGCATATGTTAATAAGAGATCTTTTCATCTTGTATTTTATGAGTAAATGTACTTTTTATGATGTGGCTTTGATGGTTGTTCTATCATTGTTATTATTCTGGTTTTTTGCTAGTTATAAGCATGGTTTTATGAAAGATTCTAGCTATGGCTCTTATCATGTTTTGATCAGTAAATGAATGGTTAATGAATGCATTACCTAATAGATGTTATTGCAACTATTGTGAGAGGTAATTAAACCTTATTAATGATTTTTAGATAAGTATCAGACCCTTATGTTAAGATATACATTCATGACCTATACATTACATGTTTTCCATATGTTTGACTAAATGATTTTCATAGTTAGGCCTCGTTAGGTCAAGTGTACTTTTCTATTGAGTTGATGCTGGGAGAAACACCAACATTGAAGGCACCTTACAGGATGAGCACTACAGAGTTAGTGGAATTGAAGTTTAAGGAAATTCTTGACAAGGCATACATTAGGCCATGTGTGTTGCCTTGGGGTGCACCATTTTTGTTTGTGAAGAAGAAGGGCGGTACTCTCAAGTTATGTATTGATTAAGGTAACCATGAATAATAGGTATTCGTTGCCAAGGATCGATGACTTGTTTGATCAGTTAAAGGGAACAACGATGTTCTCAAAGATTGATCTGAGATAAGTATATCATCAGATACACATCAAGGAAGAGGACATCTACAAGACTTCTTTTCAGACCAAGTATGGGCATTATGAGTTTGTTGTGGTTCCTTTTGGTTTGACTAATGCTCCAACTACTTTCATGTATTTGATGAATAGTGTGTTGCATCCTTATCTGGATAAGTTTGTGATTTTATTCATTGATGATATATTGATATATTCTAAGAATGAGGAATAACATGAAGAACACTTAGCAGCAATATTGAGATTGTTAAGAGAGCATCAGTTGTATGCCAAGCTTAGAAAGTGAGTTTTATTTCAGACAGAGGTACATTACTTGGGGCACATGGTTTCTAAGGAAGGTATAATAGTGGATCCAGAAAATATCAAAGCCATCATGGAATGGGCGGCTCCTAGAAATGTGGAGTAGGTTAGATCATTCATGGGGTTAGCAGGTTATTACAGGAGGTTCATCAGGAAATTCTCACAGATTTCCTATCCTATTAGATCATTGTAGAGGAAAAGAAATAAATTTGAATGGATAGAGGAATGTGAAACTATTTTTGAGTAGTTGAAGCAGTTGCTTACAAATGCTCCAGTTCTATAGATTGTATATCTAGATAAATAATTTGTGGTATGTAGAGATGCTTGCAAGAGAGGATTTGGTGGAGTCCTGATGTAAGAGGGATAGGTGGTATGTTATGAGTCAAGGAAACTAAATGAGCACAAGTATAAATATGTGACACATGATCTTGAGTTGGCAGTGATCATTCATGGATTGAAGATGTGGAGGCACTATCTTCCTAGTAGGAGGTTTGTGTTGATGAGTGATCACAATGGGATGAGATATTTGTTTGACCAACTGAATCTAAATGCTATGAAAGCTTGATGGTTGGCCATGACCAATGAGTTTGACTTTGCGATTAGGTGCATTAAGGGCAATGAGAATAGGGTTGTAGATGCTCTTAGCAAAAGAGTGCAGGTGAATCACATAACAAATATGAGCTCATATGGGACAAATTTACAAGATCATATCTTACAGGCAGGACAATAGGATGACAGGGTTAGGGAGCTTAGGCACATATTACAACAACAGGATACAAGTGATTAGGAAGTGGATTATCATCTCATGATAGATGGTTTGGTAAAAATTAAGGACACGATCTATGTGTTAGACAATAGTTAGCTCAAGAAGATTATTTTGAGGGAATTTCATGTTAAGTCATATTTAGGTCATCCAAGATACCAAAAGACTTTAACAATTGTGAAAAAACTCTACTATTGGTCGAATTTGAAGAAAGAGGTAGCTGAGTTCATCACAAGGTGTTTGGATTGTCAAGAGGTAAAAGCAGATTGTAAGCATTTAGGTGGTCTATTGCAGCCGATTCCGATTCCAAAGTGGAAATGGGAGGTCATTTCGATGATTTCATTATAGGTTTTCCAAGAACATTTAGAAAACATGATTCCATCATGGTTGTGGTTGAAAAGTTAACTAAGGTAGCTCACTTAATAGCGATTAAGTCTAATTATTCAGCTAGTGAGGTAGCTCAGGTCTTCATCAAAGAAATAATAAGATTACATGGTATTCCTAGGATGATCATGTTAGAACAAGATGCCAAGTTCACTTCTAGGTTTTGGAAGGAGTTATTTGCAGTTTTTGATACATAGTTGGTCTTCAACACAACTTATCATCTAAAAATAGATGGACAGATAGAGAGGGTCAACATGATTCTAGAGTACATGTTGAGAATGTATGTTATGCTCCAGCATAGGAGGTGGGAGGAGTATCTTTCACTCATTGAGTTTTCTTACAACAATGGGTATTATGAGTCATTGAGGATGAGTCCGTTTGAGGCACTTTAAGAGTGGAGTTGTAATACTCTTATTAGTTGGAGTGTATTTTCTAGGAAATCCTCTTTGCAGGTAGAGACAATCCCTCTAACCCAATGAGTGGGACTAGCAACCTATGTGACAATCTACTAGACACTTTCCTAACTTACAATCGAAATAGGAGAAGAGGAAGATGACCTACCTCGTTCTGATGTTATAATGTTATCCTTTGTTGAAGACCTCGAATCACTTGTGCCATGGGCTCGGTCCTACTACTCACAACATTTGAATGCCTACACAAGAGATCAAGACACAACAAAGCATACAAGTACAAATAGCATAATCGAAAGTAACCTACTTAACATATCAAGGAGCATTAAGATAAATGATGCATTAACATACACATTTATGGAAAATGAACCAACAATTGTATATATTAATAGAACAAAGGAGGAAGCATACAACCAAGCCTTGATGTCAATAAGATCTCCTTGAGTAAATGTCCAAGTCCAAGGTCAAGCTCTCCAATCACTCCTTCTCCAAGCCAAATGAGTAGCATGTAGGCACAATCTCAGCATAAGGGTGCAAATATCCAAAGATTAACTATTTGGGAATGGGAGAGGATGAATATATAGGCAAGGAAAGGGAGTTAGGATCTCTCCAAAGATAGGATAAGGCCCTCATCTCAAGGAGGTAGCTCATAGGGATAATACCAAAGGGCCAAGTTGAGAGAACTCGACCTCATCCACATCGAACAACCTCTAGCTCGTCGTTCTGGAAGCCTCTAGATCACGAAGCTTCTTGTCCTATTTGGGAAAATTTCCTTTAAGGGATCATCACGGGTATCAAAGCCAAAAGCGTGCTGGCATTGTGATGCTAGCATAGTGAAACTAGTGACCAGCATAGGTTCCCAGTGGTAGAGAAGCGATGATGCTAAAATTAGGGTTTTAGAGCCTTTTCCTTCAGGGGAAGCTCAAGGCATTTTTCCATTAGTGTTTTAGGGAGGATCTAAGATGCATACCTGGATGAGTACATTGCATGATGGCCATGTTTAGGGAACTTTGAGATATGTCACAAGGAAGTGTGGGAGATGTGACAAAATAATGTGTAACAGATGCCCCCTAAAGCATGAAGGCAAAAGAGGGAGTGATGGCTGAGATGCTTTACGAGATTTTGAAAGGATGAGAACAAATGTTGTCATGAGACCTATAAATGTAGGATGCATATACATATACATATCTGATATAAAAACATGAATCCATGGTATGGAAACAACCATACAGATAGTAAGGACTATGAAAAATATCCACAACATGGGAAAATCCATCCAAATGAGAGGATCATCTGTAAATCTAAGATCCAAGGTATGGACACAACCACCCGATATATAAGGATCATCATAAATTTAAAGTCCCATGGTATGGTCACAACCATCCATATAGAAGAAACATGTGCATAATCATGAACAATACATAACTCCACGCAACCTAAGTCATATCAGACAAAACTCAGGGTCTTGCGCTCCATCCCAACTCGATCAAAGTATGAATTCTAACATGAAAATGAATGAATTGAAGTCGAACATGCTAGAAAACCACCTAAGTACCGTCCAATGATGTGGACCGTTAACATGCATGAGAGAAACCACCAATAATGACAATGGCCCTCAAGGTACGACAATACAATCCTTGAATGTGAAAAATGAAGCTGAAGTCGAACCCTCATGGAATCATCCGATTGAAGGCCAATGATGAAAACCTGTCTTGAGATATGAAGAACTTGCCATTAAGGCATCCAAACTCTAAGGTACTGAAAGAGAGTCTCTAAGTCATATTCCTGGATAATGAGTTGAAGTCGACAAGGAGTGACCTGTCAAAGGAGGGCCATGATGAGTCCCCCATCATCGACATGTGATGAGAAATAAAGTGGAATGAAATGAATATGATCCAGGAATGTAGCAAAGTGTCAAAAAATGTATAGGTAATAGACTGCAGAAAGGACTGCTCTTGAACACCGGCGACACGACTCCAGAGTGTGGTAGCATTTGACTCAACATAATACCAAGGGTCATGATGATGAAATGGAATAGTCAGATGAGAGGAAAAATGGATCACCCAAACCTGGTAGGACAAGTGACTGAGTGAGGATATCCCAAACTTGACACGAGAAGTAGAAGAGTCTCATGTTCAAGAGTGACATGCTGCCTAGACTAAGGATGTTTCACTTTCATTTTCCCCACTATTTCTAGCGAGTACCCCAATTATTTTTTATCACAAGCTTGAAGGGTATAACATATGCTTGTCATATAAGTTCATTCTTCGAATGAATCCATCCTAGTAAATTTTATGAGTCATAGAAAGGACAAACTCGGTCTCATCATGGTGACGAGTCTTTTGTCGTAAAATTTTTAACGAGCCCGACGGAAGAATAACTCGGTATCTTTTTCATATTTAGAGAGCTTGAAAAAGATATGAAAGATAAAAATACATCATGTCCCTTTTCGTAAGTTGTCCCTCGAACCCGAAAAGGTAGAAAACAATATTCGAGAGAACCTCTTGACCATGTCGACCAAGGTGTACCTTTTTCATAAATAGTCAATCTCAGCCCGAAAAAGGGGTAAACGTATACTGAGACGATGTCAATTCATTTAATTTAATGAGTTCGAAAAGACAAGTACTGGATGATATTTTCATGTTTCGAGAGTCAGAAAAGAGATTAAAGATGACTCTAATGGGGTTCCTTTTTCATTTATTTTCAATGAGTTCGAAAAAGAGATAAAATAAAACTAGTTGAATCAATAAAGAATGATCACTGTATCCACCAAAAAGTACTTGTAACTACACAAAGATAACCACGCATCACTGGTATCGAGGAAAATAATAAAATATTGGTAAAAACGAGTTTAAAACTTATAAATAGACTAAAAGTAAAAACATTTTTACCATTTCACTTGGAGTAAATTTGAGAGTGCATTTTTGCCACATTTTCTTCAATTTTTCAGGTGAGCAGTGTGGGAGATCCAAGGCATCATTTCACGAATCGTCAGTTGCATGTAAGAGCTCTTCCTTTTCTCTTGCATTTCATTGTGTTTTCATGCCTTTTCATTGAGTTTTTTCTTGCCAGAGGGAATGATTTCAATTTTTTTATAGCAGGGGCGATTATCACGGGTTTGCTCATCGGACTCGCAATGGTTGCCCCTGAGCCGAAAGGCCCTCACGATGGCCGTTAGGTGAAATTTTTTGAAGAAAATATTCCTATTAGAGCAAAATTTCTGAGTTTTATCCATGGAAAAGCATTTAATTGATGTTTAAGGGTTGTTTTGCAGGAGATTTTGATAACATGGTCACCGAATGGAAGGAAAGAGGCCATGAGGCAGAATATCACCAGGTTGCCCAAGATCCAAAATGCGTGAATTCTTTGAGGAACTGTGGGCTACTGAAATTCTTCTAAACCACAGGACTCAGAGCCCAAAATGAGCTGCTACAATACCTAATCAGTTTATGGGATATTGATCGGGAAATCTTCATTATTAGAGACCAAGAACTGGAGTTGGAAGTAGTAGACATCTACTTCATTACTGGATTGTCTAGAAGAGGGGAAAGGGTTCAACTCTTCAGATCCCATCTTGGAGGTGAGAGCACCAATGCCCTAATCAGGAGACATTTCCTGAGTGCAGAAACAATAGTGAGTGGGAAGGTGAAGATAATGACTGTCAACAATCTTCCCTTGAGGACGATTCTACACACCATGGCTCATATAGCTGGGTCACAGGCTTTACATGAGATTTCAAAATCTCAATTCTAGTATGCGGTAGATTGCCTTACTCCAACAGTATTCAATTGGTGTGATGGGTTTTTTTCCAATATGAAGAGGCAACTAACCAAAGGTAAGCGGGGAAACCTGAAGCAGTTCGGCTTCGGTTCGATCTTGGTCACTTTATTTCTGGAGCGAGTGCCCCTATTTTGGTATTAGTGGATAGAGGTATCGGATCCTACTCCACAAGATCCGAGGCTGGTCAGATGGAGTGAACTCATGCCTCGTGGAGGAGGAGGCCAACAGATGCATTTCCCTCCGTAGTTTTTTAGTTGGTTGCGTCGCCAACTGATCGTTGTGGATGACTACACCCATGCAGGCACAATTTTCAGATGGGATTTGGATCTACCTCTTCCACCGTGTGAACAATGGACTAATTTAGGTAAAACTTGTTTTTGGATTTTCCAATTTTTATGAACTTTTTATGAAAGTGTATCTGAGATTTAACTTGTGATAAATGTGCAGATGCTGGACTAGAAATGCATCCTGGCGTGTCGCCAATAGCACGACAAGTAGCATGCTAGATAGAGGATGCTCCATATGAGGAAGGAGAAGATCCCATGGTGGAGATGGAATGCAATCTAGAAGTGATTACCCGTGGGATTCTAGAATATGCGATTATAGACGACGTGCCACTGCGATACCAGAGGGATACAGTTAGAGTGTATGCGAGACTGTGTTGGTTATTAGGCCGAGTAATTAGAGATGTCTCGTGTTATCGCAATAAATATGCAGGTGAATATCCTTTTTAGTTGTTTTTTTCACTGTTGTAGGCTTTGAAAGCCATGTGTCTCAGAACACTTTATTTTTTGAGATTTTGATGAAAAACCCCTAACAAAAACGATATATATATATATATATATATATATATATATATATATATATATATATATATATATATATATATATATATATACACATATGAATGTTTTATTTTCTACTTATGTGTTCATGTATCATGATGATATGATCAATTTTACAAATTACGCAAATGTCTATCAAGAACATAATTTGCTAATGCATCTGTTAATATATTCAAGTTACGTGGAATGTGTTGATATGTGATAAAATAAAAAATTATTTCCAGTAATCAAACACGTAGATACATACGCAAAATTTGTGGATTTATTACTAAGTAATGATTATTCAATTGTAACACAATGAGTTGTGAATCTAACTTTAACAACTAAATTTCTAATGCCAAGAGAAACTGCTTCTAATAACAGTTCAATGACTGCACTGTATTAAGCAATGTTATTAATTGTCCATCCTAGGAAAATACCTTGTAAATCGACCAACTCGCCATTAGGGGCAAAGAGTGCCCAAGCTGTGGAAGACAAGTTCCATGTGCTACGACAAGCACCATCAACAAAACCAACATACTGGTTTGACTAATAAAAAAAACATGTATGAAAAGCAAACAATCACACCAAAAAATGAAAACTGCACACCAATGAATTCACACACTAATGTACAAAAGTAATTACACGAAACTCACCTATAATACTTTTTCAGATACAACCCATCGTGAGGCTATGACAATGCATTTCCGTAGTAGTCAACTAGCTCATAGGTGCCCTTTTGCAAGACACGTTTTACAATATATGGTCCATGCCACATAGGTTCGAACTTTCTAGCTCCAAACTTATCGTTGGCCTAATCATATAGGAGGACCAAGTCGCCTTCATAAAAAATGTGTGGAGAAAGGGTTTGATCAAAATGAGCTTTAGCAAGTTTCTTTTGTGCTTCGATCACCATCGTAACAATATGATGGGTCTCATCAAGACTCTCAAGGTAAAGTAACCGCTCCTCTTTAGGCGAGGTATCAGGAAGTAGTTCGATAGCTAATTTAAACGAAGGGATTTCAAACTCAATCGAGAGTGTCACCTCTAAAACATTAACCAACTGGAATGCAGTGAAACCAATGGCTATCTTAGCCGAATTCTAGTAAGCCCAAAGAGTCAAGAATAGCACGAGGTGCCAATCCTTTTTGTGCTTCCCAATGGTTCATTGAAGCATAGTAATCAAAAATTTATTAATTGCTTCAACTTGGCCATTGGCCTGTGGATAGTAAGGATTTGAGCTATCATGGTGAAGAGCCAACTGAGCAGTCAGCTCTGGCATCATGTACTTATGAAAATGTGGTCCATGGTCAATGAAAATGGCTTAAGGGATGCCAAAACAGGCTATGACATGGTTGAAGAGGAACTGAGCAATAGTGATACCGTCATCATTATATGTGGGCATTGCCTCGGCCCATTTAGTGAAGTAATCAATGACGACGATGATATTTCCATGCCCCCCAGTTGAGCGAGGGTTACATGTAATAAAATCTATGCCCCATTTAGAAAATGGGCTAACAGTAATGACTAGGTGTAAGGGTATTGGCGGGGCGCGCTGCTTGCAGTTATAAACTTGACATTCATGGCAATTTTGAATGGCTAGAATACAATCCTTGAAAATGGAAGGCCAGAAATAACTAGCGCGGAGGATTTTCTGAGCAGTGGCATAGCCTGACATGTGACCACCACATGCCCCAGAGTGGCAGTCATTCAAGACTCGTTCAACCTCTTCAAGTGTTAGACATCTGCGAAGAACATAGTCAACACCGACTCAATATAATGTATCACCAAGAATCCAATAAGGTTGAGAATGATGTCGAATGCGGCGTCGGTCAGATCGAGACAACTTGGATCGGAAGGTTTGGGTCTGAAGATAAACAATGATATCTCCATACCACAAGTCAAAAGTGCTGATGAGATACAAAGTGTCATCAGGAATCTGCTTAGTAAAAGTGGTGGAAGTGTTTGCAGAAGGAAGGACACAAATCAATTCGGCAAAAACAAGTTATTTCTTTGATTTGGTGGCAGTAAACTCCAAATCAAACTCTTGTAGGATAACAATCCATTTATATTATTTTCCCCCAAGCAATTGATGAGTCAAAATATAAGTCATGGCATTGTAGTCAGAAATCACTATGGTCTTCCATAGAAGAATATAATGACGAAATATTTGAACAACATAGACTGCTGCCAAGGAAATTTTCTCGACATGAGCATATCGAGTTTCATTGTCAATGAGATTTCATCTTAAATAATAAACCACGTGTTCATTACCATCGTCATCATCCTAGATCAATACCATATCAATGGTACTTTCGGTTGCGGCCAAGTAGAGGATATAATTGCGGCGATAGTTTGGGGGATGAAATAAAGGAGCACTGATGAGCGTGTTCTTTAGGGCATCGAAGGATTGCTAGGAAATTTCATCCCAAATGAATAGTATCCCCTTTTTGAGAAAGAGAGTAAATCCCTTGGCGAGTTCAGCGTAATTAGGACAAAGCGACGAAGAAAAGTAGCCTTTCCTTGCAAAATTTGCAATTGATGTAGCGAGGTAGGAGGGGGTAAGTTTACAATAGCTTCAACTTTCAGACGATCTATTCGAATACCTTATTGGGACAAAATAAAACCCAAAATCCAACCAGATTCTATGTAGAGGACACATTTATGCAAATTAAGATGAATATTATAGTGTCGACAGAACAAAAAGATGGCTCGAAGGTGGTTCAAATGATCACGACGCTTAACAGAATGAGCTGGTAAGTCATCTAGATAAGGTTGAACAATGTGTCGAATATCATGAAAAGCATATGACATTGCTCTCTGAAAGGTAGCACTAGCGTTTTTCAAGCCAAAAGGGAGCTTCTTATAAGAAAAAGTCCCCCATGGACAGATGAAGGCTGTCTTGTGTTGATCAATGGGTAATATGTTGATCTGGCTGTAACCAAAAAGGCCATCCATAAAAGAGAAAATGTCACTCCCAGCACACTCATCAATGATTTGATAAATAAACAGAGTGGGATAATTATCTTTCAGGCATGCATGATTGATGTTGTAGTAATCAACACAAACTCGGATTGTGCCTTGCTTTTTAGTAACAGGTACAATGTTAGAAAACCAACTTGTTAATGGGATAGGGTAAATAAAACTAGCTTTTAAAAGCTTTTCAACTTCTGCCTTAATAGAAACAACCTTCCTAGGATGCATGGGATGAAGCCGTTGATGAATGAGCTTCACATAAGGATATGTGGGTATTTTATGCACCACAATAGCTAGATCAATACCAAGCATTTCCTCCTATGACCAAGAAAAGACATCACAAAATTCTTTGAAAAGATCGGTGTAAACCCTAATCTCATCAGGAGAATAAGAAACCCCAATGTGAATGTTCTCAACAATCCCAGGTTTAATGGAAATGTCGAGGGTCATGGTTGCAGTGATATTTCCCGTATTACCTTCAGACAAGACTTCGTGCACCAAAACAGGTGTTTGATCAGGTTATGAGAAACGAAAGCTTCAAGACAAGAAGGAATCTCACTTAGGTTTGGAAGAAATGAAGAACGGTGATGAACATCGTTCCAAGGAGTTTCATCAAGAGACATAACCTCAATAATACTCACATCAGTGGGGAATGTCTCGTTCAAAGGATCCGAGGAATCCAAAGAACCAAGCTAAGGATATTGCACATAGGTATTTAGGTTCATACTGAAAATAACATGACTTTTTGAAGTAGTCGCTGAAGCCGAGACAATTTCACGATAAGCTTGTTCCAATGGACTTAGCGGCATGGAATCACCAAACGAATGAATCTGATCTGGGGAAGGAATAATCCATGGATATGTAGAAATAGAGATCATATTGATCAAGGCGACATGCGAATGTGGGAGAGAAAAAGTTCCCATTAAAGAAAAATATTTAAAAATATCTGCCCCCACACTCTCATATGGAATTTCGGTATTTCCCACATATGGGACATTGCCATTCAAGGCACCAGAAGAGAAAAAGGACAATTGGTCGACGGTGACAATTTTTTCTTCATGAGGAAAAATGAGCATGCAGAACAAAGAGGAAACCACACAAATCATGGCATGGGTCCAACTTTGCCCAAGTCGAAGGTTGTAATCGAGATTTGCGTCTACAAATTCCACTTCTAGATCGACAATCTTCCCTTCCAAAGTGATAGGCAAACTTGTGAGAATACCATAAGGAAGGGAGCCTCTGCCATCAAAGGCCTCCAAGGTGTTCGGGGACTCATTAAGGGGTAGAGAGCCAATGGATTTCCAACAGGAAACAGAGACGATGCAGGTGGAAGCACCTTCATCAATGACAGTCTGATGGATCGTCTTTCCTTCTATAATAACTTGAATTAGAAAAGAAATCTGGTGGGGAATATGAGGAACATGGTTTTTGAGATTGAAGGTAATAAAACTAGAATCAATAGGATCAATGGCTCTTATAGTAGACAACAATGATTTCCATTGCGTTGGACATGTTTGGAGAACTTCCAAAGTAGACATCATTGAAGGCACTTGAGCTAGATCTTCGACTATACTGTAATGCTGAGCAGCTCTAGCATTCAGATTATAGGATGATTTACGAAGCACACCTTTCAGAGGTGGTCGGAGAACAGATTCATTATTAGGTTGCTCAATATGAAGAGGATCAGAATTGGGTGGAGTAGAAGTAGAAGGTATATCAGTGGCTTCTTTCTCCACTATCTACTTTTGAGGGGTTTGATAATCCTTTGATTGAGTAGCGACAAAGATAGGCAATCAACCCATCATCATGAAAAATTGAGAACCAAATGAGGCAGAGGATTGCGGTTGGTCTACCAACTGAGTCTGCTGATATGGAAATGGTTCTTTCAAAATAGTTAGAGTCCCTTTCAATAAATGACTAACTTCAACACATTGGGGGAAATCCTTGGTATAATGGACTTCCTCACAAATGAGGCAAGGATATTTCAGTTTTCATTTAGAGGCATCATCAACAGATGACTTGGGAGGATCCTGTTTGGGGTATCATATTTTTCTTTGCCTTTACCCTTTTCATTACCTTTTGAGGCTTTATCTGCCATAGTAGACTGGATGACATGAACCTCAGAGATTTTACCAGGATTTGATGGATTTTTCTAAGGATGATTAGAACCAGTATCTCAAACAATTTTTTTCTTTGAAGAAGCTTTAGTGGAAGTTTGAGATACTGATCCAATTATACCATCAATAGGTTGTACATTAGGAGACTTTGAAGATTCCAATCTGAAGATGGCCTTCGAACATCAGGAAACATTTCATATAGCGTGCTAGATTGGGAATAAACTAAGTCTAAATATTAGGCATGGGCAATAGCTTGGTCCTCGGTAACACATCCACCCATTGCTATATCTTTCAATTTTTTTACGAATGATTTGGTGAACTATTTAGTTAACAACTCATTAGGAATTTCGAATTTGATGAGGCGACGCCGACGTCTCCATTCATGGATATGATCGGAAATATGGGTTGCAGTATCTTGCTTCAGAGATGTGAGAAAATGAGTACCAGTTTCATAACGAACTGGCAATTGGAAGTGGGTGAGGAAGGCCATAGCCAAAGAGTTAAAGTCTGCATAGGTACCCCGAGGCAACTCAACATACCATTTTGCGGCAACACCTGTCAAGGTTCGCTGAAAGAGGTGGAGACGAATAGAATCATCAACGTAAGAATTGGAAGAACACCATAAGTGATATGTCATCACATGGGCTTGAGGGTCCTCTTTAGGTTTTCCTTCGAACTTGGGGAAATTGCTCGAAATTTTAGTAGGAATTGGAGGCCAATAAGGCGAATGAAGAATGGGATCATTAGTAAGCCTCGAGACATCGGGCAATTCCAATGTAGCTAAAAATGGAAATTGTGGATTAAAGGGCATGTAAGGCCTTTGAGGAGGCCCAACCTGTGGGTTCCAACCTTGTTGGTAAGGATTCTGCCCCCAAAGCGGAGGATTTTGACCATAGGGGATTTGATTCTACCCCCATTGAGGGGTACCTTGACCATAAGGTGGATTCTGTCTAGGGTAGGGTTGATATTGACCTGCCATAGGCCATTGATAAGCATTATACGCGACATATGGATTGTAAGGTTGTTGCACCTGTTGACCCTGGATGTGAAGTGATTGGCCTTACTGCTGCAGGGGTTGACCTTGTGTCTACAAGGTTTGACCTTGTTGATATACAAGTTGAGCTTGTTGCTGCAGGGGTTGACCTTGCTGCTGCAAAGGTTGGCCTTGTGGATACAAGGGTTGAGTGGGTTGTTGAAAAAACTGTGTTTGTTGTTGCAAAGGTTGTTGATACTGCTGCAAAGGTTGCCCCTGCTATTGCAAAGGTTGCCCTTGCTGTTGTAACGATTGTTGGACAGTTCCTTGAGGGATACCCTATGGGTATTGGTAAGTTCCGAATGGGATTTGACCATATGCACTAGGAATAACAGATTGACCAAGTTGCACATGAGGTCCTGCTTGCAGAATATAGGGCAGATTTTGTAGTGCTTGTGAACCATATGGAACATAAGACTATTGGAGTGGTATCTAGGCCATGTAAGGCTGTTGATACTGGATATTACCTGCCCTGGATGAACCAACAAGGTTAGGAATACCACCAGGATAAGGTTGATTGACTCCAACCATGTGAGGTTGTGATCCACTCACATGGGTTCCACCTAACACAAGAGGAATGTTTGGATTCCCTCCCCCAGGATGTGAATAAGGTGGTGGTACATTTTTTCCACTTAACGGAGGGATTGAGGAACTTACGGATGCATGAACCGAAAAAGTCAGTTGTACCAAAATGGAGGGTTGAAACGATGGTAAAGTTTGCGACGAAATTGTTGGTTGAATGGGAACTGATGTAACGAGAGTTTGCACATGTATTTGAGAGGTCATGTTTGGGATAAACAGACCAGAAGTAGGCATAGCATTTGGCGACCGAATATTATTTTGGTACAAAGAGGAAGAATTGGGAGTTCTTGAAACTAATTGAGCTAAGGTTGTATAACCATATGGAAGCATAGGCCCACTAGTTTCAGGAAGTGTTTGAGACAGGACTCTTCCCGTAAAAGGAAAGCCTTCTGGAGGAAAGTCATATTCTTGCTCTTCATCAACATGAGGAGTGTGAGTAGCGGAAACTTTCGAAGGACCTTGAGGAGAGGTTGGAATCTCACCTTCTAAATCCATGGGTGGAAACAACTGGTGAGGAGGAATTCGAGATGTACGAGGAGATAACTCCAAAGGAACACCAGGTCGATCGTAAGGACTGTAAGGACGTTGAGGAGATATCACAAAAGGATCAAATAATAGATTCAGAGGATATAAGACAAACCTCTGTGGACTCTCAGGGGTTTCTGGATCAGACTCTTGAGGTGACAAAGAATCTGAAGGTGGTGGACGAGAAGCAAGGGGTTGGATGCTTGGGACAATCCCAAGTTCAAAGCCTTGAGCTTCAAGTGACTGTGGAAGTTCCAGATGAACTCCTTGTGAAGACCCTTCAGTATCAGACAATGAAGGGGAACTGTGGGGTGAACTCAATGGTTCAACCATAGTGACTTTCTCTCAAGAGCAGAAGAAGAAGAGATGATTCGTTGAGGGTTGATTAAAATTAAAATTTACAAGGAATTACTCAATATTGGGCCAAGAAGCAACTGCATGGGTTTGACATGTTATCGTTGGCAGTTAATTTTATGACACGAAACAACAAATAAATCAAAATGGGTAATACTAGGCAAGAGGGTTTACCAAGTAACCGTGAACCGTTATATATACCTTAGCTGAAACCAATGACTTGACGTACAATGGTCGATCTCCCCAAATTTTGTGTTTGTTTTATCACGTTTACAAGGCGGATGACTCGGTTAGATGTGGCTAAGGGATAGAAACCTATTGGGGTCTGCCAATATATATGCGAAGGCACGGGGAGCACAAGTCCATGTTAGTGTTGTCTAATGGAAAATCGTTCGATGAGAGCATCCTGATATACTTATCATACTGAAGTGCCTCCGATATACTTGAAAGTACTGAAGAACATTCTATATACTTCCATACTGGGATGGGATTTCACCCCTAGGATACACTGCAGGTAATTAATGATAGCTGCTATGTTTAAAGAAGCCGAAACATGTCTCTAGCCTAGACCTATAGATATTTGTGTTAAGTGACAAATTCTCCTTAGGTTAACTGAGGTAAATCTTAAGTTTGTCTTGGATTAAGTTTTGATTTGATGGCTCAACGATTTCACCTGTTCCTATAATGAAACTAAATGATGAACATGAAATCTTTTCATTCGATGAAGGCTAAACTAACGAAGGAATAAAGACAACCAAATAATGCATCAAAGAAGCAAAATGCATCAAAACACAATTATTTCCAATGAAAAATGTAAAAATGAAATCTAATTTTTCATTTCACTAACAAATGCAATGCCAAGATTCGATCCTATAGAAACGAAAATCACTTTCCTTTCATTGAGATGAAATAATGTTTTTTTGTTTCACTTTGATTCAATCAATGAAAACTAATGCAATGAGCAAATGAAAATGCAATCAACTCAACTCAATGAAAATTTCTTTCACTTTATGGTTTTGAATGCAAGAAATGTCTCAAAAATACTTAAATGATGAAATCTTTCACTTTTTCTTTCTGAAACATAAGAATGAAAACAAGCACTTTCTTTCAGTAGAACCAAAGTAAACAATTTGTAATATATGCTTGACAATGGAACTAAAGCAATCTTCAAAGGCCCAACACGATTTGACACTAATGAAAACAAATTCACATTAATGAACCAAAAGAAACTTGAAAAGGATGTCCTGATTGCAGGAAGACTCTTGAACAGGAGCAATCAATCTCAGAGAAGCAGATCAAACAATGAGTGGAGGGTGACTTAGAAGCCCTAGAAACCCCATAAAGAAATCAAGCTTCGAAACACATTAACAAATTCAAGAGACAATTGCAGTCATACAAGCATAACAACCAAGACAAACACGCTGTAGACAAACTGAAAAACCATTGACAGAGGCCAAAAACACTGAAAATAAGAAGAAACCCTAATTTTTCTTTATCCTCTGGGATCAATGCATCTCTTATAGGCAAAAGGGAGATGCAAGGGTAATCAACATGACTGTAATTAAAAAAGTAACGATGACAACGTGACTCTTAAATCTAAACCCACGATGGGCGAGAAAAATAAAAAATCTTCAAGTCTAGAACAGACTGAGTGTCCCCAAGAAATAACCAATGAGTGCAACTAGCTATAGAGAAGTAAACAAGCCCATAAAATGATGATTGGTCAAAATCATCATAGAATATGATTGAAGGAATGGATCGAAAGGGTCATAACTTCCCCAGTGGAGTCACCATTTTGTTGTCTAGGCAATCCTCTCTACGGACAGAGACGATCCATCTAGCCCAATGAGTGGGACTAGCAACCTACGTGACAATCTACTAGACACTTTCCTAAGTTACAATCGAAATAGGATAAGAGGAAGATGGCCTACCTCATTCTGATACTATAATGTTCTCCTTTGTTGAAGACCTTGAATCACTTGCACCACAGGCTCGGTCCTACTGCTCACAATGTTTGAATGCCTACGCAAGAGATCAATACACAACAAAGCATACAAGTACAAATAGCATAATCTAAAGTAACCTACTTAACAGATCAAGGAGCATTAAGATAAATGATGCATTCACATACACATTTATGGAAAATGAACCAACTATTGTATATACTAATAGAATAAATGAGGAAGTATACAGCTAAGCCTTGATGTCAATAAGCTCTCCTTGAGTAAATGTCCGAGTCCAAGCTCAAGCTCTCCAAGCACTCCTTCTCCAAGCCAAATGAGTAGCATGTAGGCACAATCTCAGCATAAGGGTGAAAATAGCCAAAGATCAACCATTTGGGAATGGGAGAGGATGAATATATAGACAGGGAAAGGGAGTTAGGAGCTCTCCAAAGACAGGAGAAATCTCTCATCTCAAGGAGATATCTCATAGGGATAAGACCAAAGGGCCAAGTTGAGAGAACTTGACCTCATCCACGCTGAACAACCTCCAACTCATTGTTCTAGAAGGCTCTAGATCATGAAGCTTCTTGTCCTCTTTGGGAAAATTGCCTTTTAGGGATCATCACGGGTATCAAAGCCAAAAGTGCACTGGCATCGCGAGGCTAGCATAGTGCAACTAGCAACTAGCACGGGTTCCCAGTGGTAGAGGAGCAATGATGCTAAAATTAGGGTTTTGTAGCCTTTTCCTTTAGGGGAAGCTAAAGGCATTTTTCCATCAGTGTTTTAGGGAGGATTTGAGCTGCATACCTAGATGATTACACTGCATGATGGTCATGTTTTGGGAACTTCGGGGTGTGTCACAGGGAAGTGCGCGAGGTGTGACAAAATACTGTGTAACAGAGTGATCCAGTTAACAGTGTGTTGATTGGATCAGACATGTTGGTAGAGATGGAACAAGAAATGAAGGTTATCAAGAAGAATCTAAAGTCAGCACGGGATAAAAAAAAAAGTTATTCAAATAAGCACATGGTATTTAAGGAATTTCAGGTTGGGGATCATGTGTACATATGCATAAAGCTAAAGAAGAGCTCTTTGAGGATTGGGTCATGTGCTAATTTGGAACCTCGATATTATGGGTCTTTCAAGATCCTTGAGAGGATTGGACCAATGACCTACAACCTTGCACTGCCTCCGACAATGAAAGTCCATGATGTTTTCCATGTTTCATTGCTTAAAAGATATGTAATGGATGTTGATCATGTGATTGATTGGTCTGTATTATAGGTGGAGCCAGAAGGAGAATTCCAGCCGGAACCTCAGTGAAATTTGCAGTGGAAACAACTAATGGTCTCGAATAGAGCAAGTTAAAGTGTAGTGGAAGCACTTTGGGCCCGATGAAGCTAAATGGGAGATGGATGATTAGTTGCGGGCTATGTATATGTATATATTTTTGTTGTTTTTGTAAATACTGCAATGAGCTATGTTATAAAGCTCCAATAAGCGGTATGGTTGTCATGTTGTTATGTTTCTCAAGTTGGTTTTCTTTTCAGCAGGTTGTTCATTGTAAATACTGCATCGAGCTAAGTTATAAAGCTCCATGGGTAGTATGTGTTGGTTTTCAATGGTCTTGCTGGTCATAGGTGTGATAGAACACTGAGGAAGGTGTTCCCATAAGGGGGAGGGGTATATAACAACCCCGGGTTTAAATTTAATGTAATAAAGTTAATAAAGGCAAAAATAAGACTAAGGTCATGAGACTCGTTTTCCAAGCTGAATGTTGGGAAAAACGTCCTAGTGGGTGTTCATTTGGTTTATTATGGCTAAGGGAAATTGAAAAAGACATTGGAAAAGGCTTTGAAAAGGCAAGAGGCATTATTTGGCATTTATTTTTGAAAATAATGGAAAATAGGAGAGAAGGAAGGTGAAATGTCACACGTTTGCATGTGAGGAGGAAATTGAAAGAAAATTAGAGAAATTGAAGAAAATAGAGGCCTCAATAATAAAAAGGATTATGAGGATCAATTCATAGCTTTTGACAGTTCTATGGTGGAGCTCTTTCTCTATTCCCTCTACTCTCTCATACTATTGCACATTTAGAGCATTTTTGGAGCACTCGAGCATACAAGAAAGGAGGGCAAAAGAAGGACAAGAAAGCAAAGGAAAACAAGGATCGAGCAAGGGAAAGTTAGATCAAGCAACTTCATCGGGAATACTTGTAGGTATCAGGTTGCATGTATGATTTCCTTACTAGTTCATGCATTTTTGTATTTGGTTCCATTGCTATCATTGACATGGGTTTTTCCAGGTGTGATAGTGGTTTCAACCTCGCCTTTCCATTTCTGGATAACTATGGTGTGATGGGGTTATTTTATTTGGTTGAACTTTGGATTTCCAGATGGTTTTGTAACCAGGTGAGGTGGTCTCAGGAAAATCCCAAAGGCATAGGAATCCCTTGAGCGATTTTGATAGGATTATGGTAAATCCTGAGGGTGGAGACATGCAAATTTCTCAAGGCATTGGTGAAGAAATCCATAAGCATCCAAGCTTATTTGTGCCTAGTGATCCCTTGATCGGTTTTGGTGGGATTGCGGTAAATCCTGGTAGTGTATGTTTTTTATTTGGGCCTAGGAATCCCTTGATCGATAATGGTGAGATTGCGGTAAAGCCTATTCGTATAGGTTCTTGTTTTGGGCCTAGGAGTACCTTAACTGGTTTTGGCGATATTGCGATAAATCCTGAGGAAGCCTTGGTTGTTTTGTTGTGAGTCCCACATTCATGCGTCGAATATGGCACGAGGGTGATTGGATGAAAGAAAGATTTGGTTCAGCCCAATCTATGGTCGGGTGGTATGTGGAAGTTCCTGACTTAGTTGGCTTTTGCATATGTTAATAAGAGCTCTTTTCCTCTTGTATTTTATGATTAAATTTACTTGTTATGAAATGGCTTTGATGGTTGTTCTATCATTGTTATTATTCTGGCTTTATGCTAGTTACAAGCATGGTTTTATGACAAATTCTAGCTATGGATCTTATCATGTTTTGATTGGTAAATGAATGTTTATTGAATGCATGACCTAATAGATGTTATTTTAGTTATTGGGAGAGGGAATTAAACCTTGTTGATGATTCTCAAATAAGTATTAGACCCCTATGTTTAGATATGCATTCATGACCTGTAGATTATATGTTCACCATATGCTTGATGAAATGACTATCATGGTTAGGCCTGGTTAGGTCGAGTCCTTGATCAAGTTTTGTGTTAGAGGATTTTTAATTGTGTCATTTATTTTTCTGAAAAGTCTTATCAATTTCTGGGCAATGGTCTGGAGACTAGCCCTGAAAAAGTGGCTCAGATTCTTGGGTCGCATGCTTAGAACATGGAAATTTGGACTGCATTTGCTAGGAGGCAGGGTTATCCATGCGAATGGAGGGTTACAATCGTTGGCTTGCCTTGTTATGCAAGTGACTAGGAGACCAGATCACTAGAAAGGCAAGTTAGCTCAGGGTTTGGGTACCTGGAGTGATTGTTTAGTTCCCGTGGGTCTTGTAACTCTCGAGGAAGGTCAGTAAAGTTTCGGTTTGTCAATTCCACTTCCTTAACTGCACTTAGGAGGTTGAGAAATGTCATAGTAGCCCTCAGCTCATGTTTACCCCGAAAATCCATTGAAAAAGTGGGAAAATGTGGGAGGGGTGGTTACATGATATATCTCCTTAGAGTTTCCCAAATCAGAAATATAGGCAACCAAATACTTTTGAATAGAGTCAATCAAAATTTACTTTGCTTATACCTCAATTTTTCTATACTTTGCCTTAGCAATATACAATGCATTTGAAGGAGGCTCCACCACTTTTCCATGCACATAGTCTAGTACTTCATGCTCCTCCAAAGTCAGGTCCAAAGTCATCTTCCATGCATGATAGCCATATTTTCCATTGAGCTTGTCCTCAAACTTGAAGTAAGATGTAGAATCCATTGAGACTTGTCTAATAGATCTCTATTAATGATTGATTTTCTCTCTCTTTCTTGGTCTTTGTCTTCACGTGGGCTCTGATTCCATTATAATTTTAGTTAGCAATCCTATGTTCGATGCTTTGCACAATTACTTGAATGTTCCTTTAGCATCCAAATGGCAATTTGCAATTTAGTTTTCCAATAGCAATCACATTAGCCACAAATCACATTGACAATAATGTAGATAGAACATGAATAACAAAATGTAGAAGATAAGCCAAGACAAGAGAACACTAGATTTGGTGAATTCCAGGGAAAAACCCCAAGATGGGAAAAACCCATTGATCAATTCTTCATATTATTATATCAATTGTTCAGCAGAGAGAGAGTACAATAAAGTCAAAGTTGACTTGCCAAATGATGATCAAAGAAACCTTGTCAAATATGTAATTTTCTTGCTTCCAAATAAAATATTCAATAACCCTAATCAGAGAGTTAACACAGGTCAAAGTGGAAGAAAACAATCCTCAATGTAGCTTGGTCATTCCCAGTCAAACTCGGCCTTCTTAGGGGGTTAAAGTCCACCCAAAACAATCCATAAATTAACAGTCAAACTTGGTCAAAAGTTTCACTTGAAGTCTACAGTCAACCCTGGTCAATGTGCCGAAAATACCGTAGTTTCTATGCCAATAGGTGCAGCCTCCAAAGATCAAAATTATGGTAGAAAATCATAGTAAAATGTGGTCAAAAGACCGATAGTCAATGATGGTCAAACTTGCAATTTGTCCTCCTTCTTGCTACACATGTGAGATAATCTAGCTACCCAATAACTATACGAACCATTCAGATGAGGAGAGAGAAGAATGTTTGAGATGAGATGATGCCAAATGAGGTTTGAGGTCTCCCTTATTTATACAAGTCGGTGGGGCTCAAGGGACATGTGCAATGGGCTTCATGATCCTACATAATGATGTGGCCGACCTTGACAATTTGCACATGTGTGGGCTTGACCTCAAAAACATATTTCTCCTTGTCCAAATTTGATGATCTTTAGGTCGATTTTTTTCCTCTCGAAAACAGGAATTAAATGTAATAATCATCTCCATCAAATGAGCTGTCAAAAGAGGAACTTGGCCCTAGTTTCCAATTTTAACAACCTGTCAACCACAACCATAATAGAATCATCCTGCTTTGATGTCCTCAAAAAACTTGTAAGGAAGCCCATGGAAATGATCTCCCATTTCCACTCTGGAATCGAAATCGGCTACAATAAACCACCTAGATGCTTACACTCTACTTTTACCTGCTTACAATCCAAAAAATTCACAACCTACTCAACCACTTATTTCTTTAAGTTCGAAAAATGATATAAGTTCTTAACTGTTGTTAATGTGTAATAGATCTGACCTATAAATATATTAAAATGCCAAATATGCCCAAGAAATATCACGATAGATGATATAAATTTAGATATTTATTAATATCAAAACCCTTGAGGTAGGGAACAACATACAACTACTCCTTAAGGAAGGAGAACATTCTACAAGCCATATACTTGTCAATACAATAATCCTTGACATCTCCCAATAGAGAGTCTCCAGCTTCTATATAGGCTTCATACATACAATACCATGGGTCTCTCAATACCATACATCCATTACAATGGTCTTATCGCATTATTCCCTAACTATTTGTGGTCCCTTACATAGTGTGGGTTAACCACTTTATTTATTAAATATGGCCCATCACATTATTACATTATTCCCTTGGGTACCTCCCTTTGTACCCCATAATATCCCCCCCTAGGTATACTACATTCCACCCCTTCAACATGTTTCGTCCCCGAAACATGAGAAAAACACAAATAATAAGATCTACTCAAAAGAGTAGCCCATTGGTACCATGCATGTGCATCTAGCCATCCCAGAGAAAGGTGAACACTCGATCTAGTTGTTGTCTCGCGTGCTTGAGATGGAAGCTGATCCTGACGGTTTCTCTGTGTTGATGTGTTGTGGGTGGATCGTCGCACCTCTCCATCTAGCATCTTGGGGTTGTTGTCCTTGCTGCTAATTCCTCGCTGCCTTACTGATTGTTGTCTTGTTGGGTGATGTGGGTGATGATATGTTGAAGCCTTAACTGATGGAATATCTTTCGTGAATTCTTCTACTATTGGTGCCTGAGTGGTGTTTGGTGTTTTTTCTGGTACCTCCACTATTGGTGCCTGAGTGGTGTTTGATGTTTTTTCTGGTACCTGGTTTGATGTTTGTGATTGGTTATCAACCATCAAAGGCTCATCATATGATGTGTTAGTGTCGTTAGAGCTTTGTGCTTCTGCCTCCACAGTCTCTGCCTAGTTCCTAATGGAAATATCCTACAATGTAATTTTCTTCTTTTCATACCAGAGCTTCAAGAATTTCCTCTGTACATTAACATTGACAGTACCAACGGATTCCATACAAGGGTATCCCAAAACAACATCCAAATCATCCATATATGAAGCATAAAAATCAAAATGCAACACATAATTATCCATAGAAATCTTCAAATCTTTATAGATTTGAACATCTTTATTATCAACCTGCTTGTTTTCAATATGTTTTGCTAGAACTTGCATTTTTTTTGCCAAATTAACATTGATAAAATTATGCTTGCAAGTAGGATTGATAGACACGAGGATCTTTTTTTTTCTGAATACTCCCATGAACAACATAGTCACTGATCAAACGGGAAAATCACCTAGTACCTGTTTTTTTGAGGTAGCAAAACATCACTCGATTTTTAAAAATGGTGATTCAGAATACACCTTTTTTTGGAGGGCTGATTTTTGACACTTTAATTTTTTTTATGTATCAAGTATGAACAATTTTTTTTGTTAGTGATTTTCATCTTGATTTTGAAAAGCGCTGATGAGCATCAACCCTTTTTGTTTAAAGGACTTATTTTTTACACTTTAAATTTTCTAATGTATTAAGTGTGGATAATTTTTTTAAATGTTGGTGAATTTCATGTTGGTAATAAAACATAAAATAAAAAATAAAAAAACATGACAAAAGAAAAATCAAATATAAAAAAATATATAAAAAAGAAAAAAAACCATAAAATGTAAAAAAAACCAAAATTAACTTGTAAAAATAAAAAATTATATAAAAAATTAACAAAAAATAAATAGAAAAATGTAAAAAAAAATAAAAAAAATAATATATATATATGAAAAAAATCTAAAACTATTTTTTTAATGTTAAAATAAATAAATAAATAAAGACATCATAAAAAAAATAATTACCAAAAATAAATTAAACTAAAAAAAGAGTTAAAAATATTTTTTATTTTTTATTTTTTAAATTTAAATTAAACTATAATAAATTTAAAACAATTAAAAAAAAGTGAAAATGAAAATTAAAAAAAAAATAAAATAAAATAAAATAAAATAAAATAAAAAAAGTTGAAAAAAAAATAAAAAATAAAAATAAATAAAACTCAAAAAAATTTAAAATTTAAAAGTAAAAAAAATAAAAAATATTCAAAATTAAAATTAAAAAAAAAAAATTCTCTAGTCTGCCACTCTACCTACTCCACCCCTCCTCGCTTACCCCACGTACCCCTCCGTACCACCTTACCCAACCCACCTCTCCCTCCCACACCTCCCTGCTCACCCCACACCTCCCTCCCTCGCACTCTTACCCACCCTTCGCTTATCACCCTCCCTCCCATGCGAACCCACGCTCCCTCTCTGCCCACCCCACAATGCCGTCCCTACCCACCCAACCCACCGCTCCCTCCCTTCCACACTTCACTGCGCACCCCTCGTCACCCACCTCACGACCCAACCGACCCCAAGTGGTGAGGGGCCAATTCGCGCAGCTCCCTCCCTGCCCACCCTGCGGCCCAACCGACCCGGGGTGGCGAGGGACCGATTCTGGGAATTGACCCCTCGCCACCCCGTGCGGTTGGGCCACAGGGTAGGAGGGGGAGGGAGGGCTTTGTGGGCAGGGAGGGACGAAGGGGTAGGAGTAGCGGGCGGGGAGGTGTGGAAGGATTGGGGTGCGATGGGGTGGCAAGTCAGGGTGGGCTGAAGTGGGCCGGGTGGGCTAGGAGGGTGAGGACGGGTGGCCCATGATTTTTTTTTTTTAAATTTAAATTTATATATATATATATATATATATATATATATATATATATATATGATATTTTATTTTTTATTTATTTTGTTTTCCCTTAAATTATATATATTTTTTGAAATATTTTCCTTTTTTTTTCATTTATTTTTTGTTTTTTTTTTTACAAGTTAATTTTGGCTTTTTTGTTTTGTTTTTTGTTTTATATATCTTCTTATATTTGATTTAATTTTTTCATGACAGTTGGGCCTCGGGGTCGGCGGGGATATATATATATATTAATTTTTAATTTTATTTTATTTTGTAACTTTATTTTATTTTATTTTCTTAACTTAATTTTTTTGACTTTTTAATTTTTTTTTATTGTTAATATTTAACTTTTTTTTCTTAAATTATGTCTATTTTTGAAATATTTTCCCTTTTTCATTTATTTTTATTTTTTTTTTATTTTTTTTTAAATTTGTTAAATTTTACAAGTTAATTTTGATTTTTAATTTTATAGTTTTGTTTTTGTCCTTTCTATATATTTTTTATGTTTGATTTTTTTGTCTTGTTTTTTATGTTTTATTATTTGTTATTATTTTTTAATTTTTTTGTGTGTTTTTTTTTGTTTTTATTTTTTTTCAATATTTGAATTTTTGTTTTTTGTTTTTTGTTTTCTTTGTAGGGTTCGTGTCTATGCTCATCTAACAACCAGATCCCATTATGTGCAATTTGATAGTTGATTTTAAATTTGTCGTTATAATAAATCGAGTCTGCCCCCACAATGTTTCAATTTCATGGTTGGTCTTTAAGTTTTCATTACAATAGGCCGAGTTCACCTACACTGCATGTCAATTTGATGGTTGATTTTTTTTTTTTTGCAATGTATGAAGTTGGCTTAGGCTAAGATTTTAAAATTGCTATACATTTAGCATTTAAAAAAAAATTACTCTTGGTATAGTAACTCTTTCTTTTTTTTGATCAAGTAAGAGCATGACCTTCTATTAAACTTAGTCAAATATACATAATTTACAAGGAACCACACCCGCTCTGCGAGAGTTCAGCAGTCAGCCGGACAGGCCAAACCAAACCAATCTCCCAAAACTAAGAGAACCTAAACCAGAAAACCAGGGAGAACCGCCAAACAAAGTACAAGGAGCATAGTAAACCTTGGAGGGCAAGTCCAAAACCTGCCATGGAACCACAAGAGGTCCCACCATAAGTCAGACTGAAAACTGACAAACTGACAAACAGACAAACGAACCCGAAGGAAGTTTAAAGCATAACACTCTAAATATTTTCGGGTCCAACCAACGCGCACACACAATCGCCATCGTTGATCCATTGATTAAGATCCAACGGTCATCATGGATATCGGAAGGACGAGAAATGCGAGAGTTAACCGCCCGATGAGGGCGGTTTTCTCTCTCCTCATTCTGCAACGTGTCACTCAAAGAGTGGAATCGGAGCCAAACACAGAAAAACCGGAAACCGTTTAGACCCCGCCCGATATACCGCTTGTGGTATTGGACCAGTTGACTCGCGTAAAAACCCACCCGACCTTTCGCCACGTGTTGTCCCTTAATTCCTTCCAGCGAGCAGTACTTGAGCCAATCTTGTTCACCTGGATTCTCTGTCAACCACCACCTAAGCCAAATGACAAGGGCTACCCCGCCGTGTGGAACAGTCCGAGTCAAACCATTCTTCATTCAATCAGAGGGAATCCTGACCTTGGAGAATCACTGAACCATAGCGAGTTGGACTATATGGAGTTCTCCAATCTCCCGTTGGTCTTCAGGGTTCCTCTGATCCTCCTTGTTTGTCCATAGTTCCATGTCTTGGGTAGCGTTACATAGACAGTCCTCCCGCAATTTACCTGGGGGAAGCGAATCCCAAGCATACCTAGAATCCCTGTCCCTATTTGTGACTCCTTCATTTGCCAACCGATCCGCTAACATATTAGCCTTCCTTTTCACATGAGCAAATATGACAGTTTTGAGGGTTTGCAGGTGAGAATATATGTGGTAGAAAACCTGCAAGAGCTTCCAATGCTTCGACACTTTATCTGGAGAGGTGCCATTACTGATCTTCTTAGCCGCTCTAATAATTAATTCTGAATCTGCTTCAATTATAACATTGTGTGAACCTGAATTCACTAGGATTTTCAAGCATTGTTCTAATGCCATGAGCTCAGCCATGTTGTTTGTAGCCTTCCCCAAGTGGTCATGGAAGATCATCTGTATTTGTCCTTGATCATCTCTTATGGCACCCCCAAAGCCCGCTAATCTTGGGTTTCCATTAGTTGCTCCATCAATATTGATTTTTAAGAAACCATGAGGAGGAGGCTTCCAGATGGTAGCACACGTGTTTAGAGGGTTCACTGTCTTCATTATTCTCAAAGGATTAATATACAGGAGCCCCAAATGAAGTAAAATTCTCTCCTCATGGGGCAGGGGAGGATCTTTAGGAAGGGTCCTCAGCAAGCTTTAGCTGTGTCTTTGAGCTTCCTTAGAATTTGCTCAATTATGTGTTGGGGCCTGTGATTTTTGTTTTTGAAGATTCGACTGTTGCGTTCTTTCCATACATTCCAGATGACAAAACTTGGAACCAGAATCCAGGCTTTGTTAACTATCTCATTTCCTGAGAAGTTCTTCCTCTAGTTCTTTAGAGTGTTAGATATTTTGAGATTGTCCCTATCAGTTTGTCTAAAGATAGTAGCCACCCAGTCCCACACCTTTGAAGTGAAAGGACAGAGGTTGAGAAGGTGTTCAATCATCTCCTCATGTGCGCCACAAAGGTAACACCTGGAAGGAACAATGAAGCCTTTCTTGAGGAGATTCTCCCAAGTTAAGATCTTCCTTTGATGCACTAGCTAGATGAAAAGCTTTATTTTCATCCAATGCGGACTTTGCCAAAGTTTCTTCCAGATCTGATCAAGATTCACAAAGTTAAATCCTGTGACTTCCCATTTGGCCTCTTTGAGGTTAAAGTTGCCTTCAGTGTTCTTTCCCCATCTTAATTGATCCGTTGAGGAAGAGACAAGAATCCTTCTATGCTCGAGCTCTTGGGTGAGGGCTTCTGCCTTGGTTTTCAGCTGGTTTTCATCACTGTATCCTAGATCCTTCCACTCCCTCCATTTTCCATTGTTTCTTCCCTGATCCCAAAAGTCTTTTACCAGAACCATGCCTTTCTTGTCTGTGTCATTTTTGAGATCTGAAAATTCATCCCTATACAGGTTGGGTTCCTGTTGCCAGTTATCCTCCCAAAATCGAGCAAGATCCCCTGCCCGAATTTCCCAAAAACAATGGTGCTGAACAATGTTTTTATTATCCCAGGCAAGGTTCCAAATATGGGAGCCCCTGATTTGCCCTGACATTTTAATATGATCCTTTTCCTGCCATTGCTTGGCATATTTTTGTTTCCAAAGCTTAGCCCAGGGGGCATTCGGTTCCTTAATCCATCTCCACCAAAGCTTGGCTCCCGAGACATTGCTGAGGGTCTCAGAATCATGAAGCCTCAAACCACCATGGCTCTTGGGCTTACAAAGCTTGTCCCAGGCTACTAAAGCCCACTTCTCTTTATCTTCCCCTCTGCCCCACATAAAGTCCCTTTGAATGCTTCTTATTAGCTGCTTAATACCTTGAGGAGCAGGGAGAGCTGAAAACATAAAGATAGGAATGGCCTGCAGGACCGCCTGTGTGAGCACAAGGCGTCCCTCCAGATTTAGTGATCTGCATGTCCATTTTTTGATCTTATCCTAAATTTTATTTAAAATGGGTTCCCACACTTTCTTGCTTAACGGTTTGTCAGTAAGAGGAATGCCAAGATATTTGGAAGGTAGATGTTCTCTTTGAAATCCAAGAATTCTAGTAATATTTCTCTGAATAACAATATTAGTATTAAAGAAAAAAATTTGGACTTATTAAGGCTTACCTTAGTGCCTGCTACCATGGCAAAGTCATTTAAGATATTTTTAATTGTTGTGGCCTCCCTAATGACAGGTATGCCCTGCAACATAGTATCATCTACAAATTGTTGAAGAGTGTTTGCCTCTCCATCTATGGTAAGTTTGATACCCTAAATTCTTACTTCAGCATTTTCCATCTTAATCACTCTGCCAAGCCCTTCCATCATGAGGACGAAGAGGAATGGTGAAAGCGGATCTCCTTGTCTGAGCCCTTTGGAGGGATTGAAGGTCCTAGAAGGAGCTCCATTAAGCAGTATGGAAAAATTGGTTGAGGTAACTAATGCCATGACCCATCTTATCCAGTTCTGATCAAAACCATAGGCTTTTAGAATTGCTCTTATGTAAGCCCAACTCAATTTTTCATAGGCTTTCGCGAGGTCCAACTGAATGATCATGCTAGCTTGTTTGTTGCTTTTGAGAGAGTGTACCACCTCATGAGCTTGGATGATATTGTTGAGGATTTGTCTTCCCTCCACATAGCCTGTTTGTTCCTCTGAAATGAGAGAGGGTAGAAGTGGTTTGAGTCGATTGGCTATTACTTTGGAGATAATTTTATACACCACATTACATAAGGCTATGGGCTGAAAACCATCTGGAGTCATGGCCTTTTCCTGCTTTGGGATCAGAGCTATGAAGGATGCATTCAGAGCCTTTAGTACCTTTTTGGATCTTCTTGAGTCTTCCACCACCTCGAGGATATCATGTTTGACAGTTTCCCAATAGGCCTTGAAGAAGTCTACATTGAATCCATCCAAGCCTGGTGCTTTTCCACTCTGCATTTCATTAATCACTTCACTAACCTGCTCTTCCGAAACTAGCCTATTGAGATTGTGGTTGTACTCTCTGGTAACCAGCTGAGGGATATATTGATTGAAATATTCAATGAACCTAGATCTCTCCTCCAGAGGCTCCTTTGCAATGTTGCAAAAGTGCTGAACAAGGACCGATTCCATATCACTGTGAGAAACTAGCTCAATGCCTTGACAAACCTTGATCTTTGTGATTCTGTTGTGTGCCCTGTGAGCTATGGTGGTTTTTTGGAAGAATTTTGTGTTTCTTTCTCCCTCTTTAATCCATTGTATTCTTGATTTCTACCTCCAGAAAATTTCTTCTTGTAAGCATCGATTCTCCCATTCTTCCTGCAGAGAGTCAGTTAATTTTTGCCTCTCTTCGGTGAAGCCATCTGTGATGATGATTTGATTGATCTCATGGAGCTTTAGTTTAGTTTCTCTTTTGGCTTTGAAAATATCTCCAAATTCATTTTTGTTCCAAACTTTAAGACAATATTTTATATGCTTAAGTTTCTGCTGGAGCATATACATTTTTTAACCCTGAATATTCAACTCCTCTCTCCACCATGTATCAACATTATTAGTGAAATTAGGATGTGAGAGCCAGGCGTTTTCAAACCTGAAAGGTCTGTTTCTCGGAGTGCCCATAAAGGTGGCTTCCAGTTGTACAGGCCAATGATCTGATCCTCCAAAGGGCAGAATGGAGGCTGTCATGGTAGGTCCTAAGAGAAAGAGGTCTTCTGAAATCATGAATCTATCAAGTTTGGAAGCGACTTGATGGGCCCCTCCCCTTTTGTCATTCCAAGTAAAGGTTCCATTTATTGTTTCAGCATCCACCAACCTCATGTTTCTAATGAAGTTTTGGAAGGCCATGGAGTCTCTGCCTAGCTGTCTAGTGCCTCCTTTTTTTTCCGAAAGAGATGTTATCATATTGAAATCTCCTGCAACGATTCAGGGCAGAGTGGGACGTCTCTCTAAGTTCCTCCACGGAAGTGAGAAACTTGAGCTTATCTTCTAGCTTTTGAGGTCCATAAACATTTGTAATCATGTATATCTCCTTGTCCCCTACAGGTTGACATATCAGGGAAAGGTAGTTCCTGGATGCTTCAGCATCTAGAATTCCCAATTTTTGTGGGTCCCACAAAGTGAGAATCCCCCCCGCCGAATGATCTGCCTTGACCTCTAAATACTCATAATTGAATAACCACTTATTATGAATATCTCTTATCTTTTCCATCAAACATTTTGTCTCCTGAATAAAAACCATGTCTGGTTTTTCTTCTTTCATTCTGTTACTAAGATTTCTTTGTTTCCTTCTATTACCTATTCCTCTAATGTTCCAGGTTGTGAACTTCATTAAGAAAGATTAGTAAAGGAATAACTGGTAAGATCTTTCATCTTACCTGAGTTGATCAACAGTTTTCCACATTCCCTCAGCAGTTCATTCTGCCTCTTTCTTCCTCTTTTCTTGCCTGAGTTCTTTGGAGATTGTGCCTAAGGATTCTCCATCATCTTGACCCCACTTGGCTCCTGGATTTCATGATTTCTTTTGACTCCCGCTCCCTTCGCTTGTGACCTCCAGAGAAAGAGCTGTTGTACTCTATCATAGTCCTCTTTTGGTAGGGATTCCACCCCTAATTTTTTACCTTGTTCCAGAAATTTCTCTAGATCTAGATTTTCCTTATCCAGAATCTCCTATAATTCATGGTCCTCTGTTCCTGCTTCACTTGGAGTCATCTCCTAGTCCCTATTGATCTCCATCAGGCTTGGTAGATCATCCTTTTGCTGGTTGTCTACTGTGATATCCTCCATGTCAGCTACCCTATCCTATTCTTTTGTTACATTCTCCATGTCTTGGACTGTCTCCTTGTTCCCCTCTTCTTCCTCCAGGATCTTGAAGCTGTTTTGTCTTATGTGTTTGTCCTCATTTGCCTTCTTGTGTGGACATTTTCCTCCTTTTCCTTTACTCCCAACTTTGGTGAAACCCTCGCGGTCTCTCTCGACAGTGGTTTTTTGATTATCTTCCCTGTTGATTGTAGGGTAGTCTCTATATAGATGCCCATGTTCATGGCATTTGCGACATCTAAATGGTATGTGCTCATAGTCCACTGTCTGCACCCATTCTTCATCATATACTTCTAAAATGATCTCTTCCAGCAAGGCTCCAGATAGATCCATTTCCACGCATATTCGGGCAAAGGAGGTATATCTCCCTTTCAGAGTTGCCTCTGAGATTTTTAGAAAATGTCCCAGCTTGTTGCCTATGGTTTTCAAAGATTTTGGCAACCAATAATCCAGAGGAAGGGAATATAGTCTAATCCAAACCGGTACTGAAGTGAATGTTTCACGTTCCAGGACAAAGTTCATCATCCATGGCTGCATGTAGAGTCCTACCGCAGCGTAGAAATAGGGTCCCCCTTCAAACACTCTGTCTTTGTCTTCTAGACTTGCGAACACTACTGTGAAAAATCCCTTAGATCCCAGATGTAAATGTATTTCCCCCTTTGGCTTCCAATAGCTCCTTGTCTAGACATGTAAATCCTTTTCCGTTGGTCATAGCCCCATGAACTTGCATATAATTGCATGCTCCATCATATGATCTCTGTGAGCTTGTATCGCTGGATCGCTTAATACGACCCGAGGAATAGTGCCTGACTTAGGTTTGCAGACTCTCGTAGTCTTTCTGGAAGCCGGTTTTTCACTACTGCCTCCAATCTCCTTTTCTTTTCTCATTTCCTATTGATCCCCTTCCTGTCCCTGATCTTTGCTTCTTCCAGATGTCCCCGGACTTCTGGTTTCTGAGATCATGTCCAGTGGTTTTTTGAAATGTTTCTTTCCCGCGTTTTGACTTCCTCCTGTGACTGCCTGGCTGTAGGAGGAAGTAACACTCCCCCGTGCACTTCCCGCCTTGGTACCCTGAATCCAAAACTCTGTCTTCAACTCCAACCCTAGCTTCTCTACTCACCCCCTGTCCTGGTATAGTAACTCTTTCATTCATGTGTTCATTTTTTAAATTTTTAGTCATAAAATTTTTCCATAATGTCATGCTTGAAATATTTTGAAAACTTAAGATTATTTCGTAGCCATAACTTTCGTTTTCATTCCATGGCTGAAAAATTGTCAAGATTTTAATGTTTTTCTAAGTTGTGATATTTTATCTTTAATGTTATGGTTGAAAACAATTATAAGTGCTTTTTCTTAGCACCATGCCTGAAAATTATTGGAATTTTTTTTTCAAATACGTGATATTTTAAATTTAATGTCAAGCCTTAGAAATCGTTGGAATTTTAAGGCTTTTCAAAGAAGTGATATTTTATTTTAATGTCATGCTTGAAAATTGTTGGAAATTTAAAGTTTTTTAGTCATAATATTTTATTTTTAACGTCATTATTAAAAAATGTTGAAAATATACCCTAAAAAAAAGACGTTATTCCAACATCAACACTTTTAATTTTCAGGGGGTTTTTTGCACAAAATGTTTTGGTTCTTATGGTCATTTTAAAAAAATGTTCAAAATGTACTCCGAAAAAAAATATGTTATTCCAACATCAACACTTTTCGTTTTCAGTCTGTTTTTTCATGTTTTTTTGGGTTTTTGGGCTAGAGTACCCGTTTTGAGGTAATAGTTTCGATTTGATCGGTAACTATGTTGAACCTATAATAAGGAGATATCAGTAGAAAATAACCTTTTATGTTTCTTATTATCCTTCTTTCTAGTATGAGACCATTTTTTTAAAATGATTTTTTCAAGTTCTTCACCACGAAGTTGCCTCACTAAACTGTCAAGTGAGAACCACAATTTAACAGCCCATCTTTCATATCAAGCCCTAGGGTGGATGTCCAAAAATATTTATATTTAAACTTGTTATATTGTATAAATTGTTCAATAGTAGGAGCATCATATTTTCCTGTATAAATCATCTTGCTAAAACCCCTAAAACATAGTAAGGGTTTGATGAAAATCACTTACTTTATGCGGAAAATTTAAAATGGCCATAACTCGGTCAATATGGCTTAGAATACTTATTATAGATTTTTTTTTGGAAATTGAACAACCATTCTGCATCTTCCCATATGATTGAAATCCTGATCTGCATACTCTAGAAACTCAGATTCACGCTGCAAATCTCTCGCCGTCACAAAAAATTATGAAAAAAGAGTTGATTTTAAATCAACGATATCTCCCCATCCAAACTCCGATTCAACTGTTTTTTTTTTTTTTGAATTTGGGCGATTTTTTGAGAGGATCTCAGATAGACAAATAGTTTCCCAATATTCCCCACAAAGACCTCCAAAAATTTAGTGGAGAGTCGCCATCCACGAATTACCATCAGAAAAATTTCTACAAAACAACTGATTTTAAATTAGCGATATCTCTCTCATCTGGACTCCGATTCGACTGATTTTTGTTTTGCAATTGGACAATTTATTGTAAGGAATTCATATATTCTATCTCTTTTTTTTGCAAATATTACACCAAAAGTTTCAAATCTGATCTGCAAACTCACCGCTCAAAAAATTCCTGCAAAAAATTAAAAAAAAAGTCTCCCCCTCTTTGCCCAAGAAATTGCTATGATTCCACTTGTAATAGATTTGACCTGTAAATATATTAAAATGCCAAATATGCCTAAGAAATATCATGATAGATGATACAACTTCAGATCTTTATTAATATCAAACCCTTGAGGTAGGGAAACACCATACAACTACTCCCTAAGGAAGGAGAACACTCCACAAGCCATATGATTGCCAATACAATAATCCTTGACATCTCTCAATGGAGAGTCTCTAGCCTCTATATAGGCTTCATACATATAATACCATGGGTATCTCAATACCATACATCCATTAAAATGGGCTTATCACATTATTCCCTAACTACTTTTGGTCCCTTACATAATGTGGGTTAACCACTTTATTTATTAAATATGTCCCATCAAATTATTACATTATTCCCTTTGGTACCTCCCTCTATACCCCATAATATCCCCCCTAGGTATACTACATAATGTTTTCTGAAATCCTGGGTGACCCGAATATGGATTGACATGGAATTCCCTCAAGATAAGCTTCTTGAGCTCGTTGTTGTATGGCACATAGATCCTGTCCCTTAATCTAACCAAACCATCAGCCGTGAGATGATAATCCACATCCTAATCACTTCTACCCTGCTACTGTAACCTATGCTTAAGTTGCTAGTACTTGTCATCCTGCCGTCCTATAAGTCTGTCCCATAAGACCTCATAGTTGCAATGTGATTAAGCTGTACTCTTCTAATAAGAGCATCTACAACCTTATTTTCCTTTCCCTATATGTACCTGATCTTGAATTAAAATTCACTGAGAGTAGCCAACCATCTAGCTTCTCTAGAATTCAGATTAGGTTGATCAAATAAGTACCTCATCCCACTGTGATCACGCATCAAAATTAACCTCTTGCCAAGAAGATAGTGCCTCAACATCTTCAATGCAAAGATGATCACTTCCAACTCAAGATCACGAGTGACATAATTCTACTCGTGCTCATTCAACTTCCTTGACTTGTAGCATACCACCTGTCCTTTTTGCATCAGTAATCCACCAAGTCCTCTCCTGCAAGCATCTGTACATACCACAAAATCTTTTTCTGGATATTAAATCTTCAATACTGAAGCATTTGTAAGCAAATGATTCAACTACTTAAAACTAGCTACACATTCCTCAGTGCATTCAAACTTCTTTCCTTTTATCTGCAATGATGTAATAGGATAGAAAATTTGTGAGAAGTTCTTGATGAACATCCTATAATAAACTACTATTCCCATAAATGATCTGACCTCATCCACACTCCTAGGAGTTTCCTAGTCCATGATAACTATGATCTTTTCTAGGTCCACTGCTATACCTTCCTTGGAAAAAACATGTCCCAAGTAATGAAATTCCATCTGAAAGAAACTACACTTACTAAGTTTGGCATACAACTGATTCTCTCTTAGAAATATCAACAGTGTTGCTAGATGTTCTGCATGATTTTCCTCATTCTTAGAATATATCAATATGTCATCAATGAATACTATCACAAACTTGTCCAGATAAGGACACAACACAATAATCATCAAACACATGAAAGTAGTTGGAGCATTATTCAAACTAAAAGGAACCACAACAAACTCATAATGCCCATACTTGGTTTGGAAATAAGTCTTGTTGATGTCCTCTTGTTTGATGCATTCTTGATGATACCCTGACCTTAAATCAATCTTTGAGAACACTGCTTTTGTCTTCAACCGATCAAACAAGTCATCAATATATGATAAATGGTACCTATTCTTAATCATCACCTTTTTCAACTGCCTGTATTCAATACACAACCTGAGAGTACCATCCCTCTTCTTCACAAACAATACTGGTGCACCCCAAGGTGACACACTTGGCCTAATGTATCTCTTATTAAGCATTTCCTTAAGCTGTAACTTCAATTCCACCAACTTCGAAGTGCTCATCATGTAAGATACCTTTGATGTTGGTGTTGCTCCCAACATTAACTCAATAGACCCTATGAGGCGGTAACTCTGAGATATTTTCTAGAAATATATTATGAAACTGCTGCAAAACCAGATACCTCTTCAAGACTTTAACATCCTCAACACCCTTCCCTTTGTCACTAGAAATATGAACTGCAAACAATACACATCCTTTCCTGCTACTGCGCTTTTCTTGCATAGATGTAACCATTCTCACTAATGTACACTTCTTTTTACCATGCAAAATTCTCTTCTCTCTGTCATCATACAAGCACTCAATAGCCTTATCATAGAAATCTACCTTAGTCCTATGAATGTACAACCAATCCATACCCAACAACATATTGTATGATCCCAATGGAAGAAAATTTAGATGTGTTGGTGTAGACATACCATTCAACTCAAATGCACAAGATCTTACCCAATGATGAACTATTTTCTTGGTACTTGTAGCCAACTGCACTAACCAAGACTCTACATGTACTTCTTTATTCAAGCAACACTTATCCACCAGGTTAGGACTAATATAACTATAGTTAGATCCATGTTCAATCAAAATAGAAACAACTTTATCACAAATATTACCTTCCATCTCGATAATAGATGCCTGATGATTAGCCTTCCTATTATCTAATGCTACATAAATTCGAGGGATACTCTGTCCAATATCCCCAACTGTCTATGCCTCTTGAGCACTATAAATCTGCAGTTTTCCACCCTAATGCTGTGGACAATCTCTCCTGCAATGATCCTTTCATAACCCTTGCTCTTCTCCTCAATCTGAAATCCTTGTCCTCTGTTAGCTACCTTGAACTTCTTGTATGGTGCTACATGCTCCTTGTCATCTATATCCTGAGGTTTGCCTCTCTTCTTAGCCCACTTTCCTTTATTCTTCTAATTACCTTTCCAATCTTGCTTAGACTTAGTCTTGCGCTTCAATTGTTCATAACAGTGCTTCAACTTTTTGATGGTTTCATCTAGTGATCTAGGATCATCAAACTCAATCATGTATTTGAATGATACTGAAAACCCACTAATGAATCTTTGAATATTTTATTTCTCCTCCTTAAGATAAGATACATATCTCAATAACTCCAAAAATCTGCTAGTATACTCCTCATCGGTCATAGATCCCATATTCAACTCATAGAAATCCTTTGCCCTGTCATCATAGTATCTTTCAAATAGATACTTCTTCTTGAAAAGTCTCTCAAAGTCACTCCAATTCATCTCCTCTTCTTGAATTGATCCAAGTGGATATTGGTGGCCACTTGCCAATTCCACTTGGACCCCCACCATTTCTTCTTCTTTTTTTTTTCTTTTTTTCTTTTTTCAGTTTCCTTAATTGTAGCACAATTTACTTTGCGGTCCTAAACTTCCGGATCCGTTTTGAGGCCCTAAACGACGGTTTTTTGGCAATCTACGCCAACGATTTTATGATAAAATTGTGTTTTTTGTCATAGTCCTCAAAGAGATCTTTCCAACAGGGTATCATGTAGGTCAAACATAGATAATATGACCAAGTCACGACCCCGGAAGTTGGCTGTCTAACTAACCCCAACGAGGCCCATAAACTCTTGGTGTTACATCTCCTCGGGTTAGGGTTTTGGTTGCTTATGGTTTTCTCTTATTGTTCAATAATAAAAAGGCCCTTGAGCCTCATTGTAAGGCAGTTCAGAGGCATGTAGCCACCACATCTTTTCTTAGGGATAAGCTACCATTGCCCGAGCTAGTTTATTTCCATTTCTGTTACTAGGCATATTTCAGTATTTTACATTAATGAAATGAAGTATTATTTCTGCTACATTTATGTATTGATGGTTATATCTGTAAATTGTTGTGTTTCTGTTTAAATCTGGATCAGTGGTATCAGAGCGGTATGCTCTTTCTTTGTTTTTCTTTGCATGTCCCCAACGAGGTCAGGATATAAGGAGTTAGGGCTTGAACTGGTCGAACCTTTGCAAGACCAGCCTCGCAAATCCTGATGACCTCCCATGGTAGATGAAAAGAAAGATGAGGGGGCAGGAGATCCTATCAAAATCTTGCTCGAAGAGACCCTTGAGCGACAAAGGAATTCGATGATGGACAACTTTGCCCAGATCCTTCAGCGGCTACCTAGGGGCGACACATTTACTTCCAATAGCCACTCTGGAAGCGCCACACATTTTAAGGTACAAGCCAACTTTGACATTCCCACATTTTAGGGTCAGATAGATGTAGACGTTGTAGATAAATGGTTAAATATGCTAGAAGGGTATTTTTCTATTCATGATTTTTCCGGACAGGAAAAGATTACTTTCGCTCTCCTCAAAGCCGCCCCCCACGTCAAGGACTAGTGGGAAACCTACTGCAAGCAGAAGGATGAAAGTACGACCTCACTATTTTCAGCCGCACCTACTTGGAATTCATTCCGGGATGCCATCAAGGAGCAGTACTACCTTGTTGGAAGCTATGAGGATAAATACATAAAGTGGACCATGTTGTGGTAGGGAAGGGACCAAGACGTGCCGAAGTTTACCAATATTTTTTATACCCTTCGCACAAACTTGGGCATCAAGGATAATGAGCAGCATTTTATACTCAAATACTGCGTCTGCCTACACAAGTACATCCAAGACGAGATGGAGTTCTGGGACATCTCCTCGCTCAACACAGCGTACCGATACGCTGTCAAGATTGAGCAGAAGTTTAAACATAAGAAGCGAGACTTTGGATCTGCGAATCCAAAGCAAGGGAAAGGTGCCCCCAAACTGCAAAACAAAGGACAAAGCCAAGGCGGGGTGGCCCAAGAAAACTCGCCAAAGCCACAAGCAAATAACAACACCGCGAAGCTGAAGAAGGACACGGGAAAGTGGTGTGAGTTCCATAAGAGATCCACTCACAATACAAGTGAGTGTCTGGCCAAGCAGTCATTGGTGGCCAAGTTAAAGGCTTCAAAATCAGATGCATGTTTTGACTCTGAGTTAGAACCCAACAAGGGGAATGACAAAGGGAAGCATATTATCGATGTGGAGCCCAATGCCATCGTTGCCACCACGAAGATCCAGAAGGAGGTGTTAGGTTCCTATACCAATAGGTTTCATTTTTCATGATTGACACTGGAAGTGCCAAATATGTTCATCTTTGATGCTGCAAAGGTTCCATATTTTGTGAAAAGAAAAAAGAAAGTTAAAAAATGTAAAGAGGGTATGCCATAAAAGAATTATCAAAGGGAAAAAAGAGTAAATTTCTCATAAAGAAAAATAAAAATGAACCCCAAAGAATGACCAGGAAAGTGGCCACTCAAAATGCCACTACTATCTTATTTGCAAGTCCACAATGTGCAAGTATTGTTGTTTGTCACTGGATGGGTGGCCCAACAGTTCAATCTGGACCATGCCATGTTTAAATTGCTGTTGTAGAATAGAGAAACAATGTCTGTCCAAACAGCTTAAGCTTGGCAGATGAGTAGCCAGATAGAGAAAGTAAAGGAGCCCAACTGCTTAATCTGGGCCCTTGGAAGAGATAAGGGTAGATTTAGATAGGAGGGCAGTCAAAAGAAAAGAGGATAATCAGGGTTTGCAAGTCTAAGTGCACCCATTCAAAAGGAAGAAAAGATGTTAGGTGTATTAGGCTGGGTAGGTAGTTTGAGGTTGCAGAAGCAAGGTTTGGATCACCTTTGTATTGTCAAACAAGGTCCATCTCATCAATGACAAAAGTGTCAAAGCAGTTGTTTGGTGGCATAACTTTGGAAGCATGTCTAATTCCCTTTCACCTCCCCCTCAAAGTTTCTTAC
This sequence comes from Pinus tabuliformis, assembly GCA_031772625.1. Classification (NCBI taxonomy): domain Eukaryota; kingdom Viridiplantae; phylum Streptophyta; class Pinopsida; order Pinales; family Pinaceae; genus Pinus; species Pinus tabuliformis. The sequence goes on from CM062805.1 coordinate 763,638,258, forward strand.
TAACACCCCCTTGAGGACCTTGGCTTCTGCCCAACAAGTCCTGCTTTCAGTTCATTTTTGTAAAATATCAAGTCAAGTTTTGACTTCCTTCAATGAAAAGAAGCCACATTTCTTGTGTAAAATCACTCCTCCACATTCCATTCACTTCTTATGTCTAAGTTTCAGTTCATAAGCTTAGCCTCTCCCCTACTCTTTCACCTCACAAACCCATATTAACTTCTAATTCTATTATATAGCTCCCTAACTACTTTCCCATCCCTATTGCTACAAAAACTATATAAAATTCCAAAAAATATTACATATCCTACCCTATAGCTATAGCTATGTAAATATAGTTTCGGGAAATAATAGTCCATATGGGACTATTATGAACCCTTCCGCGTCCTAAACCCAGAGTTACTTTAACCTCTGGTTAAAGTAATAACCATGGTCCTCCTCCTTTGTGTATAAACCTAACCCTTCTCCTTTTCGCGCTCTTTGTTAATGTTTGGTGTTTAATACTTTGATTAAACATTAAACTATTATTCCCACCTGTGCATAAACCTATAACCCGCGTTAACCTAAAGTTTTGGACCCCCCCTGGCGCATTATTATTTTAATATATTGGGCGGGTCCCGTGCCTAACCCTTTATCATCCTCACCTATGCCATCCTCCGTCTGATCTGCCATGCAATAGATCAAAGGTGGGCAGTCATTCTCAGTCCCCCGATCCGCCGGAGGTTAGCGTCCGGGGGATGGGCGGTTTCCCTGCCGTACCCCCGCCACGTGTCATCCTCCTGGCATGTTCGGAGGCCCCTACCCTGATACCACTTATGCCGAAAGGTGGTGCAGGACCAAACCAGAAACCGCTCTCCCATCTATGATGTCAGTGCCACGTCCCCGTGATGTCACCTCCGCGTCAACCTACCGCTGCTCCGTGTCACCGCCACCTCATCTGCCTACGTCCCCACCCCGCCAGCGTGTCCTCTACCACGTCGTCACCCGAGTCAGCTGCCATGTCACCCTGCCGTACCCGGGACCCGCCGATGACGTCATGCTGACGTCTTCGCAGAAAGGCGCCAAAAGCACCAATTATGCCAAAATTTTCATAAAAACACGCAAGTCATTTTCATTGGTCGTGTTGGAGAGCTTGCGTGTGCTGTTTTGCATCCATTTGCCTCCAGAATTTGAATTCAACCAAGTGCGCCCCTGCCGTCTCCAAATTCGCCGCCATCGTTCTCCGTTGCACTAGCTCAATTGCCCTTGTCGCCATTATAACCAAGTATTTGCCCAATTTCGCCTGTTTGCCCCTGTTCTTGCCATTCTCTCCGTTTTACATACTTAAAAAACCTGCAAATTCCAAAATTGAAATCACTCACACGCCTAAATATTGCCTAAATTCACTCATTACTCTCCCCCGTTAGAAGAAAACCCTGCCAACCCCCGTCCATTCACAATTTCAGAGTGGAAAACCATTTTTAAGCTCGGGTTCCCGACAAAATTCCACAACAGCTCGACATTATTCTTTTCTGCCACATTCCACTCAAAAACTACAGTAAATTGAGCTGTGATAATCCTCATTTCTTTTGCAACTTGCCCTTATAGTCTGTTAATCCAGAGAGTTTATCAAAAACAGAAAAGCCCTTCCAAACTCTGCAAATTGTCCTCTTTGTGATAGCCACAAACATTGGAGCTCATTGCTCAGCTGAACTCATTCTGCAGCCCCTTTACAAATCCTTAGAAGCATTTATCCTCAGTCTGTTACTGCTCTAAACTTCACTCCAAATATAACATCAAAAAAGTTTTATGATGGCTAGTCCAACAGCTCTAAACATCACTCCTATGAATCCACCAAACGAGGACCTGGAAGATAAGGATTACCTCATTCAAGATTTAGTTGGGGAAAAAAATCATTTGCAGACCTTCTGCCAACTAAGAAACAGTTTCTTAGGCAACTGTGACATGTATGGCATATGGGAGTCTAATTTGCCTCTTTACTTCCTTCCTTCTGTTAATATTTTTCTTGAGATTATCCGTCTGTGTGCTGAGAACTATGAGCCAACTCAGAGAGCTGTCAAGTCTCCATCTGGGAGCATACTTTTTCATATTACTCCTGACTCCATCAACCAGATGTTAAACTTCAAATAGACTCAGCTATTGTTTCCTTTCTCTATGAACTACTTGCTTGATGAAGGCTCCAAGCTCTCCAGCTCTGAGATTGCAAGAATTGCCAAGACATTCATGAGGGCAGACCGCCAACCTACTGAGCCACCTCCATTCCTATATGTCAACTTCAATGAGGTGGGCAAGCTGCTTGTAGATATGATTTCCTCTGTGTTAAGTTTTAGAACAAGTGAGCACATTGATGAAATAGTGCTGGTTCTGCTGTCTGCATACAGACCAGGACAGCCCCCTGCTGTCAAGTATAACTATGCCAAGTTCATAGCCAATAAAATGCATGACCAACTAGTGAAGCTGAATAGGGAGGGAATCTTCAAATATTCATCATATATCTATCATTTGGTCATGTATTACCAGTCTGAATGCTTCCAATGCCCCATCAAGAAGTTGGATTCTAAGGGTGAAAGAAGGTCTGTCATCTTTTGGTCATCAGTTTTTCATGAGGTTCAAAACTCTCCATTTTCCTACTGTGAGTTCATTGACCAATTTGTATACCCAGTCTCTTGTCTCCTAATGAGAAATCCTCCTCCTAGATTATCATATGACATGCAGAAGATCTTGCAGCTATCCAGGAATTACAAAATAGGTGATTGGTATCTCTACCAAAATCACACTGTCATTAGAATCTATGGCTGTGAGCTCTGTCCTTACAGGCTCCCAAGATATGTACCAATGAGACTTTTTGCCTTAGAATATTACAGGAAACTCATCAATTTAGACCTCACTCATTTTCATAGTGCCAAGAAGAAAGCTCGCCTGAAATTTAGAGACCATCTAGGCCCCTTTATTATGAACAAGAAAGAGGGTTGGCAAGATGTTGACCAAATATTGGGGCAGAAACTTAAGTTGAAAAGAAGTTTCTGGTGGGTTCCTTATGACCCGGATGGCTTTATCAGTGCCAGAAGAGTTAAATATAGGCTGAAAGCATATGAGCATTCTAGAGTCCCACAAATTGAACAATTTGCCAACCAAGATGAGTGGGTGGCAGGGACACTAGCTGAGGAATTTACCCAAGAAGAAATTATGGAGCAAAATGTCAAAGATCTAGAAAAAACTCTTGACTTGGATTCTTTTGACTAGGTAACTTTCAAACTGCCACAGCAAGTCGGAGAAGGTCCATCTACAGCTGCAGCTTCACAAGCTGCCCAACAATGGTCTACACCAGCAACAGGTACAGCAAAAGGTAAGGAGCCAATGGATGCAGAGCAAGAAATGGTTACAGAACAACCTACCACCTCAAAGGAGCAAACTCAAGAACAAGCTCCTCCACAACAAACAGAGGCACTACAAGTGCCAGCATTGCAAACTCCTGCTAATGAAGAAAGAGGTAAGAAGAGCGACCGAGAAGATTCCACACCTGCTAGTGGGTCTACACAGCAACCTGAAGCTAAGAGGCAAAGAGTTGATCCTCCAATTGAGGAGGAAATTAGTGAAGACATCCTAGAAAGTCCAAGGAGAGAAAGGGAAGTAAGCCAACACACACCTACTAGCTCTTTCCAGCAAGAGCAAGAGAGGCAGCATGGCATGGAGGTATCCTCCTCAACACAACAGAGCAAGCGGCCACCTGGTATCAAAACTGCTTTCATGGAAATCAAGGCTCAGAATGAACTGTTAAGAGTACAGTTATATGATCAGTTTCTTAAGGCAACACCTGCCAAACAGCAGAGGTTGATGGCAGCATATGACTTCAAAGAGGAAAAAATGATTCTCAGCCATTTCAAGCCGAAGATACAGCAGCCACAGTCAGCTGCAGATTATGTGAAGACAAATTTAGAGGTCCTTGCTAAGGACATTCACCCCATGGATCAAATAGAGCTGCACAAGCAAACAGGTGAGATGGTCTATGCCACTCTAGCAGATAAGGCCATGCTAGCCCATGAATTGAAGGAGTCTTTGAAGAACACAAATACTCAGCTTGACTTGGAAAGAATGTCCTCCTCAGCCAAAGACAACAGAATAAAAACATTGGAGGACATTATTGTGGACCTAGGACATGATCCCAAGGATCCTAAGGGTGTCAGAGCCCCTATGAAGAAAAAAGAAGATGATATTGCTGCCCTTAGAAAACAATTGGGGTTGTCTTCTACTATGCACCCTCAAACTGCAGAGCTGGTACAAGAAAAAGATGTTGAGGATACAATGGATCTACTGATGAGAATGAATCAAAGAATAATTCAGATGGAGAAAGAATTGGAAAGAGCAGTTCAAGGCAAGCAGGGAGAGTCGACCTCCCAGCCACCTCAAACAGTTCCAACTGATGTCCCTGTTCCTCCTATACAAGCAGCAGCAATACCTCCTATCATCCGAGCATCCACCACAGATGCTACAGCAGCAGCAACAACAACAGCACCTGAATCTAGCATGAGCATGGAAGAAATGATGAAAGCAGTTAAAGAGCTAGAACTTCAGGAAACAGAGGTAAAAGAGGCCAAGGAAAAGTTGGCCAAACTGGAAGTGAGCTACGATAAGTCCAAGGTGACAGTAGCTGAAAAAACAAGGGAAATTAAGGCCTTGAATGAAAAAATAAAGGCCTTGGAGAAGGAGCTGAATTTGGAAAAGACTCTAACTGAAATAAAAAATATTTTGTGGGCCAAAATTGGCTAATCAATCACTAGACAATGGAAATCAATCCAAACCATGCATGAACAGATAGAATTAATAGGCCTAGCTCAATTTGAGAATCAAAGGGCTAGAGTAGCATTGGGAAACATGCCTGAGCAGGCTACTAAAATGATTCATTTCCTGAACACTCACACCAAAGAAGAGTTGGCAGCATTAGACATCAGCAACAGGACAAATACTGTTCTGACAGCAAAAAAGGTGCTGACTCTAAGAAATTTTGTCCAAAGTCTAGAAAGAAAGTGTCAGGAAATGCAGGCAGAAGTAGATGATTTCAAGCTAAAGCTTGCAGCATTGTAGAGCAGAGGATTTCCCAGTCTATTGACCAGCACCCAGAGACTGCTGACCCGGGAACAGTATGCCACCAGGATGAATAATTTTATTACAAATCAGATTACAACATCTTCAAGTTCCTCAGAAGAAGCAGGCCCTCCCTCTGGACAATCTCTTTATGATAAATTAGAAAACCTGTTTTACATTGAGCATGAGATCAATCACTTGTTTGAGGTCCCACCCAATTTTTACAGATATACCGAGGCAGATGAGACATTAATAAAGATACAAAGACATCAACTGCCTAAAGAGGATTGGTGGCAGGCAATGCTGGAAATTTTGCCCAGGTGATTTCGGTCTTTTTCCTCTTCTTTCAGCTTAAAATTTTGGTCAGCTATAGGTCATCTACAGGTCAGCAGAGTTGAGTATGCAGGCACCAGACAGAGTAGTTAGACAACAGGTGGAACAGGTCAAACCAATGACTCATCAAAGTGTTGGGACAGCAAGCCCGAAAAACGCAAATTTGAAAGCGCAGCCCCAGCCGACTCAGTTGGTCCCAAAAGTCAAAATTCTCTGACAGAATGGACAGCTAATACACTAATATTTGCTGCAGCATTTAATTCTGCATTTACTTCCTTGGAAAAGTTGGTGATGTAATTTATTGCATGAAGACTCATCAACTAGATATTTTTTATCTTATTTTGTATATATACCTCCCCATGGAATGTATTTGGGGTTGGTTGGTGATTCTCTCTCTAAGAGCTGCGCTGTAAATTTTCAGACTTTATAATACAAATGGCTGGTGAAGTTCATGGTCTCTGCATTGTCTGGATGTGAAAGTAATGAACTGCATTCTGCTACAGAATTCCTGTGTTGTTTAATGGAACAATAAGTTTTTCTAAACCATGTTTTGTCTTTTCTGTGTTAGCAAAATTCACATATATGTTTCATGATCTTAGAAATAGAGAAAAAGAATAGCTCAGGACTTGTTTGAATGCACCCTCTGCTCAATCTCTTTTTCTAAATGTGTTTTCTTCAGAATTGGTCATAAATATGAATTCTTAATTGCTCATCTTTGCACTGATTCTTTCATTATGAATGCTGTTTAGGAATTCTTAATTGCTCCTAGATAATATTCTTACACTTTCCCTCTATCAGCATAGTGAAAGATCCTTGACTGCCTTTCATTTCCTGATTTCATGCCATCGATTCCCAGATTTGAAGATTTGTTTCATGGATGCCTGTCTGGCTCTGTAGCACTACCACTTCCCCAACAAGCACTTTCAGCAGTACACAATCATTGACTCCATTGCCCAATAGTCTAGACTGTTCTGAAATTGCATCCCAGTTCTGCCTGAAATCATCATCCAACCAAATTTAAAACAAAACCCTGTACACCATAACTAGCCTAAAATCACTCCAAGACAAGACTAAAACATAAAGAGAGAGCCCTCTCTGGTTGCAGGTAGGCTAGGACCTGCAGCTAAAAGATTGGTTAGTGGTTACCTCGGCCGTATTCCCTTAGGAGCCAGGGAACAACCTGAGTGATAACATCATTGGCGACTCAACTGGGGACCGAACGAATTTTTGCAATTGCTGTCTATTCCTTAAAACTACAGATGAAGCCTGAATGTCAGCCAGGAAGCCTTTTGAAACTGTTCTTGCTCTGCATTTACAGGATTAAATAAAAGTTGCTTCAATCAATCTTCATTCTAGTTTTAAGTTGTAAACAACTGTTCCAGAATTTGACCCATTTCTTTCTAATCTAAAACATTCTTAGAAAAATACCAAAAAACAAATTTGGAAGTTGGCTCCAAAGAAGAAAACTCGGTATACCAGGTCAAACCTTGACCCTGATCCTCCAATTGTTTTTGACAATCCCAACTTAATCCCAAAGATCCTTAGGAAACAAGAGAAACAAGAAGGTTTTGCTGATTCAAGCCCTGAAACAGTTCAACAAAACTATATTCCAACTCCTACTAAACCTTTAGTCCGTCCTCACATTTCTCCTTCTTCTCCTTCTTCCTCATCCACCTCTCAAAGAACTTTCTCTGCACCTCCATCCACAACACATATTTCTACTACTATCCTTGTTGTCCTAGTTGTTCCATTCCTTCTTGTTATCCCATTTATCCCTGGCAATATGGCAAATCGCTATGCCCCTTTACAGCTACCTGCAAATCCTGGGGCTATGCCTCAAGATTATCAAAGTAAGATTACTTATTTTGATGGTACTGGTACATATACAGCCCAACAACATACAAAGAAAATGCAAGACTATTTTGAGAATTATGAAATAAATGATGATGATGTGAGAATGAAAATTTTTGTCCAAAGTTTAACAGGTGAAGTAAGAACTTGGTTTAGAGCACTTGCTGCAAATTGCATAGCCAATCCGGATGCTCTTTACCATACATTCCTCAACATATGGGAAAAGAAAAAAGATCCACTGCACATTTTATCTGAGTATGACACTATAAAAAGAGGCCCACAAGAAACTGTCCTAGACTATTGTGCAAGATTCAACAATGTTTACAATGCCATTCCTCAAAACCTTAGACCTCCACCTGATTTAGCTTTGATCAAATTCCCGGATGGATTTGATTCCGACATGGCATATCAACTGAGGGAAAGAGCCCCTCCAACCTTACCAGACATGTAGAATATAGCTGTTAGTGTAGAGGCAAACCTAATTGGTAAAAGAAACAGGGCAAGAGCTGAAAGAAGAACTACTTTTAAAGAAGAACCTTCAGCATGTGAACAAAAATTGGATGCAATCATCAAAGGTATGGACAAACTAGGAGATAGAGTGGAAACCATCGAAAGAAAGTCATCATGGGAAGGTTAACCAAGTACTGCAAGAAACCCAAACTTTAGAAAGAATCAAAATCCAAATGTTGGAAGGGCTGGTCCCGACCAGAACATCAGACCTCCTTTTCAAGAAAACTATGCCGAAGCCTTAACATCTAGTGAACCAACCGAGGACCCTCACATCAATTTGATGGGTTTGGACAGTGAACACCAAGTCTTTCTAACACAAGAAGATCAAGAGGCCCATAATTTCAATCAGTTTCAAACCAAATCAGGAGAGTCATTTGATTTTAGAGAAGGCTATGATGCAGCAGTCTATGAGGTTCATAAACAGTACAAATTGAGGAGCAGAACTATAGACGTGCCTGAACCCAGCAAGCTGAAAGATACTAAACAGCCAAAGAAAGTAAAAGATAAAGCTGCTCTCACAGAATCCTCTGACAAAACAGACCCAAACCCAAGAGAAGTTACTGTGGAAGATGTATCAGAGGTACAACGCACTAAAAATCAGACATTTACATGCCCTCCCACAAAAGAAATTTCAAACAGTACCCCTGAAAATAATTTAAAAACAGATTTGACTCAAAACAACATTCAAAATCAAGAGAATATCACTGAAGATTCAGCCGAAAAAGAAAAGTCTGTTGGTCACAACACAAGAATTCCAGTGGAGAAACCCTTCAATCTAGAAGCAGAAATTGGTAAGCTGAAAATAGCCATTCCTCTCTCTGAGTTGGCCAAACATGAAGTATATAGACAGCAAATCAATAGGTCACTCCAAATACCAGAAAATAAGGATGTTGTAAATGTTCTAGATGATCAACCTGAATTACTTTTTGGTCCTGAGGTTAATGGAAAAATAGCGAATGGAGGAGTTCCACCTTTTTATGTCAGTTTAAACATTCATGACAAGGTGTTGCACAATGCAATGTTTGATTCAGGAGCTTCCCATAACCTAATGCCTAAATCTGTGATGGAAAAACTAGTCCTAGATATCACAAGACCATACAAAGACTTATTCTCATTTGATTCCAGCCAAGTCAGGTGTCTAGGCCTAATTAAAGACATGTGTGTCTCCTTGGTCCAATATCCAACCAAAACAATTCTGATGGATGTGGTGGTAGCTGACATTCCACCCAAGTATGGTATGCTTTTGTCAAGATCTTGGGGGGCCAAACTCCAAGGATCTTTGCAATTAGACATGTCCTATGCCACTATTTCAGTCTTTGGACAGCGAAAGAGATTATATCGGGAAACACTAATGAAATATGTGGTGAGCAGTCAAGAAAAACCCCAAAACTTCCCCATCTATTCAATACATTCTGACATGGATTCATACATTTTATATAATGCTGACATGTGTCCCAAAACCGATCTCAAACTCTTAGAAGCAGCACAAACACAAGGCATAGATGAACAATCTAGTGGCCAAGATCAAAAAATCCTTGATATGGTTGATGCAACAAATGAAAGTGACATAACAAATGACTTACAAGAACCCAATCTGCCCATGGTGAAACTTTCTAAAACTCTCAATGCTAGTCTTGACCATGAGATCCTATGGTATTTGGAGTTTGATGGCTCATTCAACAAATTAGGAGAAGGGGCAGGGGTTTGGATACACAACATGCAGAATGACCATGCTGAAGGTCATGCATATAGGTTAAATTTCATATGCACAAACAATATGGCCGAGTATGAAGCCCTTTTGTTAGGTCTCAAACTCATCAAAAACCTAGGTGCAACCAAAGTCTCAATTTTAGGGGATTCAGATCTGATCATACAACAGATGAAGGGAAATTTTGTCACAAATGATCCTAGGTTGAGGGCTTACAGAGGCGCAGCCATTGAAATACTTAACACTTTCTCAGAATTTCAGCTCACCAAAATCTCAAGAAAGCACAATTTACATGCACATAGCTTGGCAACCTTTGCCAGCACATGCAAGCTACCATTTGAACCCAACCACAATTTCACTGCTGAAATCAAACATAGGCCTACAGTCCCAGATAATATCAAAAATTGGCAGATCTTTGAGAGTGACACACAAATAAATAATTTCCTGACGTTGAAAGAGGAATTCTCCAGCATGAACATTGATACTAGCACTGTGGATGATCAACAACAGACAGACAGAATTGAGCAGAATATATCCGTTGAGACAACAAATCTGATTTTGCATCCAACTACTTTTGATGACAAGAATGTACAACAGCTGAAGCAAACAGATTTTGATGAAATAGCTGAGGCAGAAGCTGAAGTAATTGATCTAAAAGACAATTTTCTGCCTATAGGTTTAACCCCTTTGGAAGATTTATTCGATTCAAATGACATCTCAAGGAAGCCAAAAATGCAACCACTGAATGTTGAAATTGAGGACTGCAACATTGGAACCTCAGAAAATCCCAAAATGGTAAAACTCTCCAAAGCCTTGCCTGCTGATCAGAAATTGAAATACATTGACTTGTTTAAGGAATTCCAAGATGTGTTTGCCTGGAGTTATGAGGACCTCAAGTCCTATGATACCTCAGTCATCCAACATACTATACCTTTGAAAGAGAATCAAAAGCCTTTTAAACAGAAGCTTAGAAGGGTGAATCCCGTCCTCCTTCCCCTGATTGAAAAAGAAGTTAAACGAATGTATGAGGCTGGAATTATTGCACCTATTAGGTTCTCAGAATGGATTTCAAATCTGGTACCTACTAGAAAGAAAACGGGAGAGATAAGACTGTGTGTTGATTTGAGAAATTTGAACAAAGTCTCCCTCAAAGATCATTACCCTTTACCAAAAATGGATCATATCCTACAAAGGGTAGTGGGAGCTTCTAGAATTTCATTGTTAGATGGATTTTCAGGTTTCAATCAGATCCTAGTGCACCCGGACGATCAAGACAAAACTGCCTTTACAACACCTTGGGGAACCTTTAAATATGTCAAAATGCCTTTTGGACTCAAAAATGCAGGGGCCACTTTTCAAAGAGCAATGGATATAGCCTTCGCCAAAGAAATCCATGATTTCCTAGTAGTCTACCTTGATGATCTTACTGCCTTTTAAAAATCTGACCAAGAACACTTAGAACATTTAAGGCAAGTGTTTCTAATTTGCAGAAAATATAGCATATCCTTGAATCCAAAGAAATCACTGTTTGGCCTAGAGGAAGGCAAGCTCCTAGGTCATATCATTTCAAAATATGGCATTAGGATTGACCCAGACAGAATTCAAGCTATCCTTCAATTGCCTCATCCAAGAAACATCAAAGAACTACAAGCTTTTCTAGGGAAGATTAACTTCTTGAGAAGATTCATTCCTAATTTGGTCGAGCTCATAAGACTCTTAAACAATATGCTGAAGAAAGATTCTAAAGTAAAATGGACTATGGAAGCCAAACAAGCCTTTGAGGACATCAAAACAGCCCTAACAAAAACACCAGTCCTCACCAGCCCCAAGTTTGATAGAGATTTCATCATTTTTTCCTTTGCCTCTGAAAATACAATTGTTGTTGTCCTATTGCAAAAAGATGACCAAGGGTGTGAGAAGCCCATTGCCTTTTTTAGCAAAGCTCTTAGGGATGCTCCCTTAAAATATCAAATCATGGAAAAACAGGCATATGCCCTTGTAAAAGCCATCAAGGATTTCAGAGTTTACATTTTATACTCACATGTGATAGCCTATGTTCCAAATGCAGTGGTCAAGGAAATTTTAACTCAAGAAGGAATTGAAGGCAAGAGGGGCAAATGGATTGCCAACATCTTAGAATATGACATTGAAATCAAGCCTACAAAACTGATAAAAGGACAAGGACTAGCCAAACTAATGACTGAAACCAATTTCCAAGCCCTTGACATCAATGAACTGGACAACGAAGAGGAGATGGCGACTCCACAGATCAATCAAGCCTTTTTACAATCTCCCTGGTATGCTGACATATGTTTTGTATTGTTAAACCTGCAAGCTCCTCCAGGGTTGTCCAGGACAAAAAAGAGATTCTTGAAAATGAAGGCATCAAAATTCTGCATCTTAGACAGTGCCTTGTTTTGGAAAAATCATGAAGGTATTTTGCTTAGTTGTTTAACATTGAATGAAACTGACAAAGTTCTCAAGGAATTTCATGCAGGGGACTGTGGTGGACACTTGTACTGGAAGTCTATAGCTGATAAGATACTAAGGGCTGGGTTCTATTGGCCCTCCCTGTTTGCTGATGTGAAAAAATTTGTTGTCTCATGCCACAAGTGCCAAATATTTGAAGGCAAAAGAAAGTTGTTACCTTTACCCCTCAAACCTATTTCAACTGAAAGACCATTCCAGCAATGGGGTTTAGACTTCATCGGTGAAATCCACCCTTCATCTTCTGGCCAACATAGGTGGATTTTGACTGCCACGGACTACTTTACCAAATGGATAGAAGGCATCCCTTATAGGCAAGCCAATGACTCTGTTATCATGCAATTCTTAGAAACCAACATCTTGTCAAGGTTTGGCTGTCCAGAAAAAATCATTACAGATAACGCTGCTGCTTTCAAATCCAAAAGAATGATCAGCTTTTGCCACAGATACCACATTGCCTTGGGCCATTCCACAGCTTATTACCCTCAAGGTAATGGCCTAGCTGAGTCATCCAACAAAAGCCTCATCAACATCATCAAAAAAGTCTTGGAGGAGAACAAAAAGAATTGGCATAAGAAGCTGGTAAATGCACTATGGGCAGACAGATTGACCACCAAAAGATCCATTGGTACAAGTCCATATGAACTGGTTTATGGAATGGAGGCAAGGTTCCCTTCATCTTTGGGAATCCCTGTAATCAAGTTGCTGCAAGAAATACAAGCAGAGCCTAATGATATTCAAAGAAGGATCAATCAAACTATTCACTTGCAGCAGACAAGAGAAGAAGTATATCAGAGAACCCAGATTCTACAAGACAAACTCAAAAAGATTTTTGACAAAAGAACAAAAGCTGAAGATTTCTTCATAGGAAACAAAGTGCTGAGGTGGGATTCTAGAAGAGAGGATAAAGGGAAACATGGCAAGTTTGATTTCCTATGGAAGGGACCGTATGTTATTTATGCTGTACAAGGTAATAACACCTATTTTCTGAAGAGTTTGGATGGCACAAATACTGAAGAAGGCCCAGTCAATGGGAGAATGCTCAAACATTATTTTGATCCCCTTTGATGAGCATAGCACAATCGTATATTGTACATAAATATTTGTATTTCCAGCAGTTTTTATTTACAGCAATTAGATCAAGAACAAATGCAGCAGATTTTGAGGAAAAAATCAGGGAATTATTCCACTTTGGTATATATTTCGAAATTACAACAGAGAACAAAGAAAAGGACTTGGGAAGTATGAAGATGTTGATAAACACTCAGAGGAACCAGCAAGAAGCAGAGCTGTAATTTCACAGCAGATCAGCCCAAAGGGTACTGCATACAGGTTACAAAGATTCAGATCATTGGTTTCCAACACAAGGAAGTTTCAGGCTATAGCAAGAATTGAAAAATAAGGCCATCTGACCTGCTGTTCTTGGCTTTTCACCTGGAAAATCCATCCCCAAGTGGAGCCACTGTTAGGTTCCTATACCAATAGGTTTCATTTTTCATGATTGACACTGGAAGTGCCAAATATGTTCATCTTTGATGCTGCAAAGGTTCCATATTTTGTGAAAAGAAAAAAGAAAGTTAAAAAATGTAAAGAGGGTATGCCCTAAAAGAATTATCAAAGGGAAAAAAGAGTAAATTGGTCATAAAGAAAAATAAAAATGAACCCCAAAGAATGACCAGGAAAGTGGCCACTCAAAATGCCACTACTATCTTATTTGCAAGTCCACAATGTGCAAGTATTGTTGTTTGTCACTGGATGGGTGGCCCAACAGTTCAATCTGGACCATGCCATGTTTAAATTGCTGTTGTAGAATAGAGAAACAATGGCTGTCCAAACAACTTAAGCTTGGCAGATGAGTAGCCAGATAGAGAAAGTAAAGGAGCCCAACTGCTTAATCAGGGCCCTTGGAAGAGATAAGGGTAGATTTAGATAGGAGGGCAGCCAAAAGAAAAGAGGATAATCAGGGTTTGCAAGTCTAAGTGCACCCATTCAAAAGGAAGAAAAGATGTTAGGTGTATTAGGCTGGGTAGGTAGTTTGAGGTTGCAGAAGCAAGGTTTGGATCACCTTTGTATTGTCAAACAAGGTCCATCTCATCAATGACAAAAGTGTCAAAGCAATTGTTTGGTGGCAAAACTTTGGAAGCAGGTCTAACTCCCTTTCACCTCCCCCTCAAAGTTTCTTACTAACACCCCCTTGAGGACCTTGGCTACTGCCCAACAAGTCCTGCTTTCAGTTCATTTTTGTAAAATATCAAGTCAAGTTTTGACTTCCTTCAATGAAAAGAAGCCACATTTCTTGTGTAAAATCACTCCTCCACATTCCATTCACTTCTTATGTCTAAGTTTCAGTTCATAAACTTAGCCTCTCCCCTACTCTTTCACCTCACAAACTCATATTAACTTCTAATTCTATTATATAGCTCCCTAACTACTTTCCCATCCCTATTGCTACAAAAACTATATAAAATTCCAAAAAATATTACATATCCTACCCTATAGCATTATAGCTATGTAAATATAGTTTTAGGAAATAATACTCCATCTGGGACTATTATGAACCCTTCTGCGTCCTAAGCCCAGAGTTACTTTAACCTCTGGTTAAATTAATAACCATGGTCCTCCTCCTTTGTGTATAAACCTAACCCTTCTCTTTTTCGCGCTCTTTGTTAATGTTTGGTGTTTAAATACTTTGATTAAACATTAAACTATTATTCTCGCCTGCGCATAAACCTATAACCCGCGTTAACCTAAAGTTTTGGACCCCCCCTGGCGTGTTATTATTTTAATATATTGGGCGGGTCCCATGCCTAAGCCTTTATCATCTCACCTGTGTCGTCCTTCGTCCGATCTGCCATGCAATAGATCAACGGTGGGCGGTCATTCTCAGTCCCCGATCCGCCGGAGGTTAGCGTCCGGGGGATGGGCGGTTTCCCTGCCGTACCCCCGCCACGCGTCATCCTCCCAGCGTGTTCGGAGGCCCCTCCCCCGATACCGCTTATGTCGAAAGGTGGTGCGGGACCAAACCAGAAACTGCTCTCCCATCTATGATGTCAGCGCCACGTCCCCGTGACGTCACCTCCGCGTCAACCCGTCGCTGCTCCGTGTCACCGCCACCTCATCTGCCTGCGTCCCCACCCCGCCAGCGTGTCCTCTACCACGTCGTCGCCCGAGTCAGCTGCCACGTCACCCTGCCGTACCCGGGACCCGCCGATGACGTCATGCTGACGTCATCGCAGAAAAGCGCCAAAAGCACCAATTATGCCAAAATTTTCATAAAAACACGCGTTTCGACCGTTTTAAGTCATTTTCATTGGTCGTGTTGGAGAGCTGCGTGTGCTGTTTTGCGTCTGTTTGCCTCCAGAATTTGAATTCAACCAAGTGCGCCCCTGCTGTCTCCAAATTCGCCGCCATCATTCTCCGTTGCACCAGCTCAATTGCCCTCGGCGCCATTATAACCAGGTATTTGCCCAATTTCGCCTGTTTTCCCCTGTTCTTGCCATTCTCTCCATTTTACATACTTAAAAAACCTGCAAATTCCTAAATTGAAATCACTCACACGCCTAAATACTGCCTAAATTCACTCATTACTCTCCCCCGTTAGAAGAAAACCCTGCCAACCCCCGTCCATTCACAATTTCACCGTGGAAAACCATTTTTAAGCTCGGGTTCCCGACAAAATTCCACAACAGCTCGGCATTATCCTTTTCTGCCACATTCCACTCAAAAACTACAGTAAATTGAGCTGTGATAATCCTCATTTCTTTTGCAAGTTTCCCTTATAGTCTGTTAATCCAGAGAGTTTATCAAAAAGAGAAAATCCCTTCCAAACTCTGCAAATTGTCCTCTTTGTGATAGCCACAAACATTGGAGCTTATTGCTCAGCTGAACTCATTCTGCAACCCCTTTACAAATCCTTAGAAGCAGTTATCCTCAGTCTGTTACTGCTCTAAACTTCACTCCAAATATAACATCAAAAAAGTTTTATGATGGCTAGTCCAACAGCTCTAAACATCACTCCTATGAATCCACCAAACAAGGACCTGGAAGCAATGCCTCTGGCTGATAAGGATTACCTCATTCAAGATTTAGTTGGGGACAGAAATCATTTGCAGACCTTCTGCCAACTAAGAAACAGTTTCTTAGGCAACTGTGACATGTATGGCATATGGGAGTCTAATTTGCCTCTTTACTTCCTTCCTTCTGTTAATATTTTTCCTGATATTATCCGTCTGTGTGCTGAGAACTATGAGCCAACTCAGAGAGCTATCAAGTCTCCATCTGGGAGCATACTTTTTCATATTACTCCTGACTCCATCAACAAGATGTTAAACTTCAAACAGACTCAACTATTGTTTCCTTTCTCTATGAACTACTTGCTTGATGAAGGCTCCAAGCTCTCCAGCTCTAAGATTGCAAGAATTGCCAAGACATTCATGAGGGCAGACCGCCAACCTACTGAGCCACCTCCATTCCTATATGTCAACTTCAATGAGGTGGGCAAGCTGCTTGTAGATATGATTTCATCTGTGTTAGGTTTTAGAACAAGTGAGCACATTGATGAAACAGTGCTGGTTCTGTTGTCTGCATACAGCCCAGGACAGCCCCCTGCTGTCAAGTATAACTATGCCAAGTTCATAGCCAATAAAATGCATGACCAACTAGTGAAGCTGGATAGGGAGGGAATCTTCAAATATTCATCATATATCTATCATTTGTTCATGTATTACTAGTCTGAATGCTTCCAATGCCCCATCAAGAAGTTGGATTCTAAGGGTGAAAGAAGGTCTGTCATCTTTTGGTCATCAGTTTTTCATGAGGTTCAAAACTCTCCATTTTCCTACTGTGAGTTCATTGACCAATTTGTATACCCAGTCTCTTGTCTCCTAATGAGAACTCCTCCTCCTAGATTATCATATGACATGCAGAAGATCTTGCAGCTGTCCAAGAATTACAAAATAGGTGATTGGTATCTCTACCAAAATCACACTATCATTAGAATCTATGGCTGTGAGCTCTGTCCTTACAGGCTCCCAAGATATGTACCAATGAGACTTTTTGCCTTAGAATATTACAGGCAACTCATCAATTCAAACCTCACTCATTTTCATAGTGCCAAGAAGAAAGCTCGCCTGAAATTTAGAGACCATCTAGGCCCCTTTATTATGAACAAGAAAGAGGGTTGGCAAGATGCTGACCAAATATTGGGGCAGAAACTCAAGTTGAAAAGAAGTTTCTGGTGGGTTCCTTATGACCCGGATGGCTTTATCAGTGCCAGAAGAGTTAAATATAGGCTGACAGCATATGAGCATTGTAGAGTCCCACAAATTGAACAATTTGCCAACCAAGATGAGTGGGTGGCAGGGACACTAGCTGAGGAATTTACCCAAGAAGAAATTATGGAACAAAATGTCAAAGATCTAGAAAAAACTCTTGACTTGCATTCTTTTGACTAGGTAACTTTCAAACTGCCACAACAAGTCGGAGAAGGTCCATCTACAGTTGCAGCTTCACAAGCTGCCCAACAACGGTCTACACCAGCAACAGGTACAGCAAAAGGTAAGGAGCCAATGGATGCAAAGCAATAAATGGTTACATAACAACCTAGCACCTCAAAGGAGCAAACTCAAGAACAAGCTCCTCCACAACAAACAGAGGCACTACAAGTGCCAGCATTGCAAACTCCTGCTAATGAGGAAAGAGGTAAGAAGCGCGACCGAGAAGACTCCACACTTGCTAGTGGGTCTACACAGCAGCTTGAAGCCAAGAGGCAAAGAGGTGATCCTCCAATTGAGGAGGAAATTAGTGAAGACATCCTAGAAAGTCCAAGGAGAGAAAGGGAAGTAAGCCAACACACACCTACTAGCTCTTTCCAGCAAGAGCAAGAGAGGCAGCATGGCATGGAGGTATCCTCCTCAACACAACAAATCAAGCAGCCACCTGATATCAAAACTGCTTTCATGGAAATCAAGGCTCAGAATGAACTGTTAAGAGTACAGTTATATGATCAGTTTCTTAAGGCAACACCTGCCAAACAACAGAGGTTGATGGCAGCATATGAATTCAAAGAGGAAAAAATGATTCTCAGCCATTTCAAGCCGAAGATACAGCAGCCACAGTCAGCTGCAGATTATGTGAAGACAAATTTAGAGGTCCTTGCTAAGGACATTCACCCCATGGATCAAATAGAGCTGCACAAGCAAACAGGTGAGATGGTCTATGCCACTCTAGCAAATAAGGCCATGATGGCCCATGAATTGAAGGAGTCTTTGAAGAACACAAATACTCAGATAGACTTGGAAAGAATGTCCTCCTCAGCCAAAGACAACAGAATAAAAACATTGGAGGACATTATTGTGGACCTAGGACATGATCCCAAGGATCCTAAGGGTGTCAGAGCCCTTATGAAGAAAAAAGAAGATGATATTGCTGCCCTTAGAAAACAATTGGGGTTGTCTTCTACTATGCACCCTCAAACTGCAGAGCTGGTACAAGAAAAAGATGTTGAGGATACAATGGATCTACTGATGAGAATGAATCAAAGAATAATTCAGATGGAGAAAGAATTGGAAAGAGCAGTTCAAGGCAAGCAGGGAGAGTCGACCTCCCAGCCACCTCAAATAGTTCCAACTGATGTCCCTGTTCCTCCTATACAAGCAGCAACGATCCCTCCTATCATCCCAACATCCACAACAGCTTCATCCACCACAGATGCTACAACAGCAGCAACAACAACAGCACCTGAATCTAGCATGAGCATGGAAGAAATGATGAAAGCAGTTAAAGAGCTAGAACTTTAGGCAACAGAGGTAAAAGAGGCCAAGGAAAAGTTGGACAAACTGGAAGTGAGCTACGATAAGTCCAAGGTGACAATAGCTGAAAAAACAAGGGAAATTAAGGCCTTGAATGATAAAATAAAGGCCTTGGAGAAGGAGCTGAATTTGGAAAAGACTCTAGCTGAAATAAAAAAGATTTTGTGGGCCAAAATTAGCCAATCAATCACTAGACAATGGAAATCAATCCAAACCATGCATGAACAGATAGAATTAACAGGCCTAGCTCAATTTGAGAATCAAAGGGCTAGAACAACATTGGGAAACATGCCTGAGCAGGCTACTAAAATGATTCATTTCCTGAACACTCACACCAAAGAAGAGTTGGCAGCATTAGACATCAGCAACAGGACAGATACTATTCTGATAGCAAAAAAGGTGCTGACTCTAAGAAATTTTGTCCAAAGTCTATAAAGAAAGTGTCAGGAAATGCAGGCAGAAGTAGATGATTTCAAGCTAAAGCTTGCAGCATTGCAAAGCAGAGGATTGCTCAGTCTATTGACCAGCGTCGGGAGACTGCTGACCTGGGAACAGTATGCCACCAGGATGAATAATTTTATTACAAATCAGATTACAGCATCTTCAAGTTCCTCAGAAGAAGCAGGCCCTCCCTCTAGACAATCTCTTTATGATAAATTAGAAAACCTGTTTTACAATGAGCATGAGATCAATCACTTGTTTGAGGTCCCGCCCAATTTTTATAGATATACTGAGGCAGATGAGACATTAATAAAGATACAAAGACATCAACTGCCTAAAGAGGATTGGTGGCAGGCAATTCTGGAAATTTTTCCCAGGTGATTTCGGTCTTTTTCCTCTTCTTTCAGCTTAAAATTTTGGTCAGCTATATGTCATCTACAGGTCAGCAGAGTTGAGTACGCAGGCACCAGACAGAGTAGTTAGACAACAGGTGGAACAGGTCAAACCAATGACTCATCAAAGTGCTAGGACAGCAACCCCGAAAAACGCAAATTTGAAAGCGCAGCCCCAGCCAACTCAGTTGGTCCCAAAAGTCAAAATTCTCTGACAGAATGGACAGCTAATACACTAGTATTTGTTGCAGCATTTACTTCTGCATTTACTTCCTTGGAAAAGTTGGTGATGTAATTTATTGCATGAAGACTCATCAACTAGATATTTTGTATCTTATTTTGTATATATACCTCCCCATGGAATGTATTTGGGTTTGGTTGGTGATTCTCTCTCTAAGAGCTGCGCTGTAAATTTTCAGACTTTATAATACAAATGGCTGGTGAAGTTCATGGTCTCTGTAATGTCTGGATGTGAAAGTAATGAACTACGTTCTGCTACAGAATTCCTGTGTTGTTTAATGGAACAATAAGTTTTTCTAAACCATGTTTTGTCTTTTCTGTGTTTGCAAAATTCACATATATGTTTCATGATCTTAGCAATAGAGAAAAAGAATAGCTCAGGACTTGTTTGAATGCACCCTCTGCTCAATCTCTGTTTCTAAATGTGTTTTCTTCAGAATTGGTCATAAATATGAATTCTTAATTGCTCATGTTTGCACTGATTCTTTCATTATGAATGCTATTTAGGAATTCTTAATTGCTCCTAGATAATATTCTTACACTTTCCCTCTATCAGCATAGTGAAAGATCCTTGACTGCCTTTCATTTCCTGATTTCATGCCATCGATTCCCAGATTTGAAGATTTGTTTCATGGATGCCTGTCTGGCTCTGTAGCACTGCCACTTCCCCAACAAGAACTTTCAGCAGTACACAATCATTGACTCCATTGCCAATAGTCTAGACTGTTCTGAAACTGCTTCCCAGTTCTGCCTGAAATCATCATCCAACCAAATTTAAAACAAAACCCTGTACACCATAACTAGCCTAAAATCACTCCAAGAAAAGACTAAGACATAAAGAGAGAGCCCTCTCTGGTTGCAGGTAGGCTAGGACCTGTAGCTAAAAGATTGGTTAGTAGTTACCTCGGCCGTATTCCCTTAGGAGCCAGGGAACAAACTGAGTGATAACAGGAGGAACCCGAAGATCCAGAGGAGGAGGAGCACCTCTTCCACTCCCAGATGTGGGTAAAGGGTTCCCCTCTACAATTCATTGTCGACAACAACAACCAAAAGAACCTCTTTTCGGCAGAGGTCATGAAGCAGCTAGGATTATCGATTACAACACATCCCCAACCTTACACCATCGGGTGGCTTCACCAAGGACGTGATCTTCGCGTGAGCCAATAGTGTCGCATTCCATACAACATCAAGCCCTTCACGGATGAGGTATTATGTGACGTTGATCCCCTTGATGTTTGTGATGTATTATTAGGCCAACCATACTTGTGGAAGCAACATGATGTGTGTGAATCAAGGCCTCGTGTTGTAATTTTTACTTTGGGAAATAAGTTGTACAGGATACCGGAGGTAGCACTACCTACCGCCATCTCTTTGGTTACTGCAAAACACTGTAGTAAGCTCATTTCCAAAACTGGTAAATTTGTTTTCCTGATGATATGCCCTCAGGGAAAGAAGAAGATGGTGGTCACAACCTCCAGACAAGGCCCCTCCGCACAACAACTACAAATGGACAAGGTCATAGAGGAGTATGAGGACATCTTCACCTCCCCCACAGGGGTTCCTTTGCACTGCCAGGTCAAGCACTCCATCGATCTGAACCTAGGTGTGCCACTACCCAATGGACCAATCTATCGGCACTCTATTCTAGAGAACGAAAAAATCAAGAGGCGGATTCAGGAGCTGCTGCATAAAGGTCACATCCAACCGAGTTCATCACCATGTGGGATCCCAATCGTGTTGGTACAGAAGAAGGATGGGACTTGGAGACTTTGTATTGACTATCAGGCATTGAACAAGATCACTGTCTGGAATAGGTACCCAATCCCATGGATTAATGACCTTATGGACCAACTGAAGGGTGCAAAATATCTCAGCAAGATCAAATTGAAGTCAAGATATCACCAGGTACTAATCGATCCCTCCGTTGTGAGGAAGACCGCCTTCAAAGCCAAGGAGGGACTTTTTGAATGGTTGGTTATGCCTTTCGGGTTGACGAATGCTCCTGCAACCTTCATGAGGCTGATGGATGACATCTTGCAGCCATTCACCAACTCATTTGTAGTGGTATACTTGGATGGCATCTTGATCTTCAGCCAGAGTTGGGAAGAGCACCTCCACCACATCCGACAGGTTCTCCAAACACTGCTGCAACACAAGCTATGTGCCAATTTAGAGAAATGCACTTTTGGCATGACCCAAGTTCAGTATCTGGGATACATTATTGGTGAACATGGAGTGCATGTGGATCTAGCCAAGATCCAAGTCATTCGGGGTTGGCCATCTCCAACCACTCTGACAGAGCTCCGAATCTTTCTGGGTCTTGCCAATTTCTACTGCAGGTTCGTGTTGGGATTTTCTCATATAACTTAGCCCTTGAGTCAAGTCACCAAGGGACAAGCGAAAGAAAAATTATTTTGGTTTGAATATCAACAGAACACATTCACAGAGTTGAAACATCACCTTTGCTCGGCACCAATGCTCGCATTACCAGATTTGCAACAACCATTTGAGATCGAGACAGATGCCTCTGACTATGCTATTAGGGCAGTCCTTACTCAACACGAGCATCCAGTGGCATATCACAGTGAGACACTTTCAGACACAGTCCAGAAGTATCCCACTTATGACAAAGAGATGTATTCCATTGTGCAATCTTGCTGACAATGGAAGCATTACATTTTGGGGAAGGAAACAATCATCCACACAGACCACCCGCCCCTGTAGTTCATATAGACGTAAGGGAAGTTGCAGAATGATCGCCATCAGAATTGGTCCACATACCTGCAACAGTTCCATTTGAATATCAAGTATAAGAAAGGAAACACCAATAATGTTGCAGATTGCCTTAGTTGACCACCGATCATGGCATTAACCATCGTGCTCAACTCTTGTGGGCACAAGACTTCTGATTGACCACTTCTCTACAAAAGTGTCCCAGAATTTGGCCACACATACAAGACACTCTTGGAGGGTCAGCATGTGCCAGGATTTCACCTCAAGGATGCCCTGTTATGCCACCTGGGTCACCTTTGTGTTCCTTCAAGCGAGTGTGCCAAGATGATTTGGGAATCACACTATAGTCAAGCTACTGGGCATTTTAGGGTTGAGAAAACGGTGGCAATACTGCATAAGTATTTCTATTGGCCGAATCTTTGACAGGATGTCAGGAAGTACATCAGATCCTGCACTGCCTGTGCCATTGCCAAACCGACCATCAAGAATCAAGGCCTCTATACTCCGCTGCCTACCCCTAGTCGACCTTTGGAATCCATCTCCATGGATTACAAGCAGGGCATTCCTTATACTAAGCATGGAAACGACTGTGTTTTTGTGGTCGTCGACAAGTTCTCGAAGATGGCCATTATGGCGGTCTGCAAGAAGAATATCACAGCAGAAGCCACTACTAAAATCTTCTTTGAATGAGTGTGGGTACACTTTGGGATCCCATAGTCTATCATCTCAGATCGAGACAACAAGTTCCTCAGTACATTTTGGTCTAGTCTCTCGTCGATGCTGGACACCAAACTCACTAAGTCCACAACCTTCCATCCCCAAAATAATGGCCAAACAAAGGTTGTCAACAAGATGATCGTACACATTTTGCGCATGTACAACTCAAAGCATCCACGCACATGGAATGAGAGCCTCCCCTATGTTCAGCACAACTATAACCGGGCTCTCCATAGCTTGACTGGCCATAACCCTTTTTAGGTGGGCTTGGGATTCCAACCACTATGTCCCATTGATGTGGCCATGCCATTTGCAGCTACTGAGGAAGATTTGGCTCATGTATAGTTCGAAACAGATAAGGAAAACAACTTCATTGATCACATCCAACATATCTGCTAGTAGGTCCACGACATTCTGGAGAAATCAAATGCCAAGTACAAGAAGCGACATGATCAACATCGGGTGCCACACAAGTTTCAGGTGGGCGACAAAGTCTGGTTGCATTTGCAAAAGGAACGCCTTACCGGAGCTTACCAGAAACTTAGACCACTCCGATATGGTCCTTACACCATTACCAAGGTTGTGGGAGACAATGCATTTGAGCTTAGCATTCCCCCATTCCTTGGCTTGCACCCAGTGTTCAATGTGGACCGCCTTCGGCCATACCTTCCACCATTATTAGACACATTTGACATTGCAGAACAACTCACACCAACATAGTTAAATCTAGATTGCATGGAACAAGCTACAACTGATCAGATCATGGACACATAGATCAAGCACACTCACCAGCAGAAGATCCAACTGTATCGAGTTGTCAAAGTAGGCGAACTCCTTCACCAGGGCAAGTGGCTCACCAGGGACCAAGTTCAGCAGAAGTTTCCTCATCTCATGGAGGAACTCAACGCAATGGGGACCATTGCTTGCTAAGGGGGGAGGAATGATCCAGGTGGATATTGGTGGCCACCCACCAATTCCACTTGGACCCCCACCATTGTTTCTTTCAGTTTTTCAGTTTCCTTAATTGTAACACAATTTACTATTTTTAGCAGTTTTTCGGGCCCTAAACTTTCGAAGCCGTTTTGAGGCCCTAAACGATGTTTTTTTAGCAATATATCGCCAACAATTTTTTATAGAAACATATTTTTTGTCATAGTTCTCAGAGAGATCTTTCCAATGGGGTATCATGCGTGTCAAACGGAGATAATATGACCAAGTCACGACCCCCGGAAGTTGGTTGTCCAACTAACCGTAATGGGGCCCATAAACTCTTTGTGTTACATCTCCTCGGGTTATGGTTTTGGTTGTTTAGGGTTTGCTCTTATTGTTCAATAATAAAACGGCCCTTGAGCCTCATTGTAAGGTAGTTTAGAGGCATGTAGCCGCCACATCTCTTCTCAGGGATAAGCTACCATCGCCTGAGCTAGTTTATTTCCATTTCTGTTACTAGGCATATTTCAGTATTTTACATTAATGAAATTAAGTATTATTTCTATCGCATCTCTGTATTTATGGTTATATCTGCAAATTGTTGCATTCCTATTTAAATCCGGATCATGAATGCCTCTAACATTCTTTCTATCTTCCCACCAAATGTTTGCTTTTCCTTTAAGACAGAAAGCAACTATCTTGGCTTTCATATTCTCTGAATAATCATGCAATCTAAAAAACTTACTCATCCCAAGAAACCAAGATTTTACATCTTGTGACTTCTTCATTTCTCCATCAAATGTAGGTGACTTTTCTTTCTTAAACTCCTCTGGAAAGTACTGCTTCTTACTTCTCTTATATAGATGGTGGCAGTGATGACGACGATGTCTCTCTAAACCAAAACGAGAATAGAACCCAAGGTCATTATTCCTCTTGTCAAGTGTATCAAAGAACCTACCATCTCTGACTATGTCATCCCTGTCAAACCTATATCCTAATTGAGACCTGTTTCCATATGCCCCATTGGTCCTTTCCTCCTATCCATGACTGATCCTAAGCGGTACATGTCTCTGCAAATCTGATAGACTATGAAGGATGACTACATTAACTTCTTCTTGCTTTTAATGTGCCCTGGAAAACCTTTCCTGTGATTCAGTGATCCTGTCATTATCCTCTTTACAACTTCTGATCTCTGATTTCAAGCTTCCCAATGTATCTTCTATGTCAGGGGAGTACTCATCGCCATGTTTTTCATTTGATCTATAGGGAGAATCATGTGAATTATAGTCTGCCATTCTGATAATGATCTTGATCTTCTACTTCCTGTAAAAATAGCATGTTATCTTGTCTGCAAAATCAATCCAGATTAACACAACATATCTATATATAATTAAACCAACATTTCAACCATCTCAACATCAACATCATCAACCTCTACATTATGACACAACTACAACAATGACTATCACAATGCATGCATAAAAATCACATAGACAACTAACATGCATGCATGACAAACAAATTCCACCCATCCAGTCCAAGTGTTTGAACCTGGGAGCTATGATACCACCCTATAACTACCCCTCCCACATTTACCCAAGTTCACCACTTGCCAGGGTGAACATGAGAACGAAGAGTTACTATGACATGACCCAACCTCCAATCTCTAGCTAAGGAAGCTGGGCCTACAAATTGACCACAAACTGACAACTCACAACATCCCTCAAGGCTACAAGACACTCAAGGGCCAAAGAACCACCCTGGGTGACCAAACCCTAAGCCGAGGATCCTTTTCACTGACCTAGGCTCCTAACCACATGCATGACAAGGTCTAAGTGTGGTTGAAGGCCTCCAAATGCATGCACAACACTACCTGAGTGCAATTGTGACCCAGCTTGCCCAGTTCAAAGGGTGCAGTCCCGAGATCTGAGCCACAATTCCAGGTCAGCCTCTAGACCACTGCCTAGAAATTCTCGAGACTTCTCCAAATGATAAATGACACGAGGACAATGTTAAACATACAAAAATTGAACAATAACTTGACCTAACCAGGCCTAACCATGACAATCATTTTTTCAAACATATGTCGAACATGTAAGCTACAAGTCATGAATGCATATTTGATCATAGAAGTCTGAAACTTATCTGAGAATCACCAAGAAGGTATAATGCCCTCTCATAATTTTTGTAATAACATTTGTTAGTCCATGCATTCATCAACCATTCATACATTCACCAAAACATGTCGAGAGCCATAAGTAATATACATCACATAACCAACATATAACCAATAAATAACCATCATAGAAACCATGACAACTCAACCATAATATCACCAACGTAATCACTACAAATATACATGAACCACAAGAAAATAATAGCTCTTATTAACATATGAAAATACCAACCAAGTCAAGACTTCCACATACCACCCGACCATAAATTGGGTTGAACCAAATCTCTCTTTCAACCGTTCACCCCCACACCATATTCTAAGCATGAATCTGGGATATCATGGAAAAAACCAAGACAAACCAAACCAAACTAGGGCTTCCATAGGCCAAATCACATCAACCCTCAACTAGTGATTCCAACTCATGGTCGTACATCATTAACACCAACCAGATCAATCTCTACCCAAGCTATCCAGGGCACCAGGAGCTGGTAACTCAGCCCACAACCTTTCAAGGCTCCAGAGCATTTGTCCAACCTGGCTCCAGGGACTAGTAACTCAACCCACCAAGGGCTCCAAAGTGTTTGTCCCAACCTAGTCTCTAGGACTAGTAACTCAACCCAAGTTGTTCCAAGGCTTCTAGAGTTCTTATTCTGATCCATAATCATAAGGAATTATGAGCACTGATTAAAAAAAATCAAGTGGAATAACCTACAACACCATGGATATCCAAAAAATGGCAAGGAAAGGCTAAAACCAATGTTAATCCAGACATATCTCCATGCCAATGAAAACACATAACCAGAAAATCACATGCATATACCATGCATCCATAAATCAGCAAGGAAATCACACATGCAACCTGTTACCTACAAAGAAATCCAAATGTAGTTGTTGATCCACCTGTTGCCTTGCACTTTCCTGCTTTCCTTTGCCTTATTTCTCCAAATCCAAGTGAATACTAGAGTGATCCAAGCATGCTCCAAGAATGCTATAAGTGTGCCAGAGTATGAGAGGCTGAGAGAATAGAAGAGAGATCCACCCAAAAACTGTCAAAAGATAGCAACTAATCCTCATAAGCCCTTTTATCATTGGGGCCTCTATTTTCTTCATTTTCCTCCATTTTTCCTTCAATTTTCCTCTCATGCAAATATGTGACCTTTCATCTCTCTTTTCTCCTATTTTCCTTTATTTTCATAAATAAATGCCAATTAATGCCTCTTTTCCTTTGCCAATGCCTTTGTCAATTTCCATAGCCATTAATTATTCACAAGTGATACCCATTACTATTTTTTGCCCAAAATTCAGCTTGGAATACATGTCCCATGACCTTGTTCTTACTTTATTTACATAGAAAATAAACTAGGGGCTACTACAACATGGATGGAGGCCTCATGCAGCCCAACCTCTTGCCTTAATTCCTCCACCTCCACTTCAACCACAACTACCCCATAATAACCCCCCAAAACAACCTCAGATGCCTACCCAACCCAATCCGAACCTAAACCATAAGCATGCACAGTAGATCTACAGTGGGGAAACATCCTATCTTGCTTATGTTGTGGAAATCCAAGAGACCAAATTTCGGTTTAGGAAGGTACTTCCAAATGCTCACCCACCTTCTCCCTATCCTTAAGCCAATATACCTTCCTATCTTGAAATGTTGGACCAACATAAACAACACACCCCAGAAGAGGCTAAGATTCTAGGAGAATTGAAGAATTTGTGTGTTAATATACCCCTTCTCCAAGACATCAAAGATGTACCCATTTACAACGAGCTCATTCGAGAAGAATGTTTCAAATGGCCCAGGAGAAGAAAAATATATTCCTCCACTATCAATGTTGTTTGGAAACTATCTGATCTAATGCTTGGGAGGGTGATCTACACAAAGTACTTGGATCCTGGTAGTCTGGTAGTGGATATGCACATTAACAATATTGTAGTCCCCAACACCTTGATTGGCCTTGGGGTTTCAATCAATGTCATGACCAAGGAACCATGTCGAATCTCAATATCTAAGGAGCCTTGAGGAAGACCACTACAATGTTACAACTAGTAGATAGATCCACAATATACCTAAGGGAGATATTGAGGATTTGATGGTCTATATCGACTTCTAGGAATATCCCACAAATTTCCTTGTCCTCCAACTCAAAACCAAGTTTAATGGGTACCCTCTCACCCTAGGGAGACCTTGGTTGGACACTATTGATGCTTACATTAGTTGTAGGGCTGGGAGCATGAGCATTAAGAATTGGCATCTCTCAAATAAGTTTGTATTATATCCCCTTGCTCAACCCCCTATTGAACATGATTTACCCTTGTGGGTAGAGGAAGAGGAAGAAGAATACAATTATTAATCATCCCTCTACCCAGTTTTTACGTTAGACATTGCTATAG
Organism: Pinus tabuliformis; assembly: GCA_031772625.1. NCBI lineage: Eukaryota > Viridiplantae > Streptophyta > Pinopsida > Pinales > Pinaceae > Pinus > Pinus tabuliformis. Next base: position 763,667,064 of record CM062805.1, read on the forward strand.
GGAGTAGGAAACTAGATGAGGATGACCTTATTGATCACTTCTTACATAATTAGCCTTCTACTGCCATGTTAAATGATGAGCTAGTGGAAGAATCCTTAGAGAAACTTGAGAACAATCCATGGAATGAACTACGCTCTACCGACTCTAACCTAGATCATGCTAAGATTGTGGAAATTAGCCCTTCCAAAACTCTAAAAATCAACCCTTCCCTCTCAACTGAGCAAGAAGAGAAATTATGCACTGTGTTGAGGTAACATCTTGATGCCTTTTCTTGGGACTATAAGGAAATGAAAGGGGTGCATCCCTCAATTTGTGCTCAACATATCTACATCAAGGAGGGATGCAAACCTATTCACATACTCCGAAGGAGGATGAATCCTTCCTTTAAGGACATTGTAAAATAGGAACTGCAAAAGCTATTGGATGCAGGGTTCATTTACCCATTTCATATAGTGAGTGGGTGTCCCCTCTTATCATAGTACCCAAGAAAAATGGGAAGTGGAGGATTTGTGTTGACTATAGGGAACTCAACAAAGCTACCAAGAAGGACCATTTCCCTTTGCCTTTCATTGATCAAGTCCTAGATGGCCTTGCATGGAAGAAATTATTTTCATTCTTGGATGGATTTAGTGGATACAATCAAATCTAGATCAACCTTGAGGATCAGGACAAGACCACCTTTACATGCCCATGGGGAAATTTTTCCTATAGAGTCCTCCCATTTGGTTTGTGCAATGCCCCTGCTACCTTCCAGAGGGAGTCTTGAGTATTTTTTCTGATCTCGTACATGACACTGTTGAAATATATATGGATGATTTCACCCCTTATGGAAATGATTTCTAGGAAGCTCTTTCCAATCTGTGTAAGGTATTAAAGAAATGCATTGAAATGAATATTTCACCAAGTCCCGAAGTGTGAATTCTTGATGAATGCAGGGATTGTCCTAGGTCACTTCCTTTCTAAGGAAGGGATCCAAGTTGACCCCAATAAGGTTTCCATTATCAAAAGGGTCCATATCCCTCAAAAGAAAAGGGATGTCAGAAGTTTTCTTGGGCTAGATAGGTATTATAGAAGATTCATTAAGGACTTTATCAAGTTGGCTTCACCTATGTTTGGATTGTTGGCTAAAGATTCAGACTTTTGTTGGACAAATAGATGTCAAGAGGCATTTGAAGAATTGAAAGAGAAGTTGACCACTGCACCAATTCTTAGAGGTCCCAATTGGGCATTGCCTTTCCACACCCGCACAGATGCAACAAACAAAGTTGTAGGAGAAACTTTAGGACAAGTCGAAGAAAAATTTCCCTACACAATATATTTCATTAATAAGAACATCTCTAAAGCCGAGCTTAATTATACAGTTATTGAAAATGAACTCTTGGATGTGGTGCATTATTTGAATAAGTTTAGGCATTATATCACTGGATATCAAGTCTTTTTCCATACTGATCATGCAACCATTAAATATTTAGTGAATAAACTTGATGTCAATGCCAGAATCATTAGATGGTTGCTATTATTGCAGCAATTTGATCTAACCATTTTTTACAAGCCAAGGAAATAAAACAGGGTTGCATATTTTTTGTCTATACTAACATTTCCAGTAGGAAATGAGGAGATGGTAGATGATCAACTTTCAAATGAACACCTTTTTTCTATCTTAGTGTTGTCTCCTTGGTTTGATGATATATAAAATTACTTGGTTGTTGGGAGGTTCCCTCCTAATCTATCCTCCAAGGAGAAGAGAAAAAATGTTAGAAAATGTGCCCCTTTCACCTGGATTGGGGGGAATCTATTCAAATTGGGGTTGGATCAAATCTTGAGAAGGTGTGTGAGAGAGGAGAAAATAATTGACATCCCCTCAGCATGCCATGATGGACCCTGTGGAGGCCATTTTGCTGCTAAGAGGACAACCTTCAAAGTTCTACAGGTTGACTACTACTGGCCCACTCTACATCATGATGCCAAAAGGGACACTACTAGATGTGATGAGTGCCAAAGGATGGGCAAGCCTACACCCAAGGATGAAATTCCCCTGTAACCTCACGTGACTCTGGAGCCATTTGAGAAATGGGGCATGGAATTCATTGGGCCAATTAATCCCCCATCTAGACAAAAGAGATATATCATTGTGTGCACTAATTACTTGATAAAGTGAGCTAAAGAAAAGGCACTAAAGGAAACAACCGAGCAAAAAGTGGCATAATTTCTAAGAGAGAACATCTTCTACAAGTTTGGATTTCCAAGGGAGTTGGTCATTGATCAAGGAACTCAGTTTACTTCAAATTTGATTGAGGGCATCATGGAGCAACATCATATCAAACATAGAAGATCCACTGCCTATTACCCTCAAGCAAATGGGCAGGTGGAGGTCACAAACTGCGCCTTGGAGAACATTTTTACTAAAGTTTTCAACAAAAAAAAGGGTTTGGGAAGACCGACTTGTAAAGGCCACTTGGGCCTACAACACCACTTGGAAAACCACCACTAGATTCACTCAGTTTGAGATGGTTTATGGAAAGAAGGCCCTGCTGTCCATTGAGTTTGAATACAACACCTTGAGGATGGCAACACAATTGGATTTAGATATCACTACAACTCGACAAGAAAGGTTGATCCAACTTAATGGCTTGGATGAGTTCATATTACAGGCTTGCATGCATAATGAGGTATTCCAATTTCATAGAAATATTTGTCATGATAAAAACATTAGGGAAAGAGCCTTCCAAGAGGGTGATTGGACCCTTTTGTATAATTCCAGGTTCAAGGATTTCAAAGGAAAATTGATGACAAGTTGGATGGGTCCTTATCTGGTAAACATTTTTATGAGAATGGATTTTTCCTAATAAGAACAATTATTGAGGAAGGCATTCCATTGCATGTTAATGGTTATCGATTAAAGTTATATAAGAAGCCTCTATCAAAGGAGGAGTTTACCAGCTCAATAAGTAAGGATCTAAATGTAATTGGATGTCTTACAAATCTCAATTCATCCAACCTTTGATCAACAAAAGAAGAAAAAGAAAAAAGAAAAAAATAAAAGGGACTAGGTGAAAAACTCTATGAGGCACCTAAGGCCAACTCTAGGGCTGAAAACCATTATGAGGTAGTCCAAAGAGAAAAAAAGAGGAAAAAATAAATGAAAAGATCCCTAGGTGAAATCCTCCTTTGAGGTACCTAGGGCAAGCCTGTGGGTTGAAAACCTCTTTTGAGGAATCCTGCAGGTCTAAAAAAAGGAGAAAAAAGAAGAAGAGGAAGAGAAAAGTGAAAAAAAAAGGAAGAAAAAAAGGGATAAGCAAGGGAACCCTTACATTTGTTCTGCTAACATGTTTTTGCAGGGTTCTAGTCATGGTCAAAGGGACAATAGTCAAAGGAAGTAGCCTCCATATTCCACTTTTACATCTCCCAGGCTATTTATCTACAAGTCCTTCATCATTCCATCCATCTCCCAAGGTTCCTCCATCACGAGGCCACCCATCTCACTCAATTCTACCTCAGTCCTGAAATGCTATAGGATTGTCCTAAATTGCTACAGGATTGACCAAAATTGCCATAGGATTGTGTTGTGGTCACAACCACCACCTTATTAAAACCTGCCTTGATATAAATTTTGAATGGGTCCTCTGTTTTATCCCAGGGATTTTAGCTCTCTGCCGTATGATTCATCCATAACCCTCTCTAACCCTTCATCCATTTCCTTCATCGGGACCTTTCAATCCCCATAAACCTTCATGGTGCTCTATGCCCACGCACATAACCAACCCCACTCTTTACCATGGTTGTATTTGAATTCAACCCATGAAACCTTCCATCGCTTCCTTATTCCCATTATAACTCTTTACAATGGAAATGCTTCACAAACATGCATAAATCGCCCTTTTTCCGCCTATTGCAATAAACTCAACGCATACCATAAGGCACCGGACTCGACAACTTTATTAACCAGAATACATATATTTCAGGTCCGTAGCCCATCGCATATCACAATCGGCGGAAGTCGAAGCCGGCCGATGCGATATGGCAGACCCGACAGGACTATAAAGTAAAATATATATGTTATCGGGTTTGGTTACCCAATTGCATATTGCATATCGGCGGAACCTAGGCATCATACACAATGCGCACCGTGATCTACCGGATTCAACGACATTATTAATCATATTATATATATTTCGGGTTTGGAGCCCCATCGCATATTGCATATTGGCAGAGCCCTAGGCCCGCGCATATAGCGCAATGCGATATACTGGATCCGCTAATCACTATGAATTCGGGCGCATAATTTTTCAAGTCCAGCCTTATCGTCGGCCGCGGGTTTTCCTGTGTATTCCCTTGTATTGCGATAAAGCATTCTGGTCTTTTCAAAGGAAGGTATTATATGGCGAATCCGAAAGGATTATAAAATGCGGCACATATATATTTCGGGTCCACCTCCCCAATCGCTTATCGCAATCAAAAGAGTTCATCGTTTAAAACATAAGGCCCAATGTGATAAAGCGGACTCGCCGATAGCTATGAAGCCAGGTATATAGTTTTTCAAGTCCGGCCTTATGGCCGGACGTGGATTTTCCCGTGTATTCCTGTGTGTTCTAGTAAATGTTGTATTCCGGGTGTTTTGTTTAAGCATTTCTGTTATATTTTTCATCTTTAGAGCTAATGTTAAATATCTCCGTCGGTGAGGAGAAAGAGATGAGAGGTGACATTGAAGCACTCATGGCAGCGTTGATCCATCTAGATGTCATTTCCTCCAAATACACCTCAAAGCATGCTAGATGTAGGAATGATGAGCACAGTGTCTTCAGTTTCCTTCAAGAAATGATAGGGAATAATGTCTGCTCGATACAGGTGTTGGGGGATGACACGCAATCATTCTCTTTTGATCAACATCTATTCATTTCCCCAGAAAAGGAAAACATCGCAGTAGATATGCCCTCTACATGTCGACAATGACACCAACTGTTCTACGTTTGTGTATTTTGATTTGTATATTGAAAAGAACAGGGGAGGCGAAAAGTGAAAAGAAGACCAAGAGTCGTTTCCAGGGGCATAAGTATCACCTCCGGATAGGAGAGCAGGGATTTTTGTTGGAAGAGAATGGCTTTGATTTATTGTGAATAAAGAAGTCTGTTTGTTTCAAGAAGGAGCCTATTGTTTCAAATTTATTTTCCTTTTCTCTCATATGTTTAGAATCAGTGTGTTGTTGCTGGCATAAAGATAAATGTGATTTGCTTTATGCATATTGATAACGAGTAGTTCATGGTTATTCTTGGTTATTTGAATATAATTCAATAGCATTGTTAATTCATTAAAGGTTGATAATTCGAGACTTTGTTAAACATCAGTTGCAAGTGTTATTTGTATGGAAAGGAATGTGTATTCCTGTATAAGTAATTGTATTGCAATTAGGATTTAATACAACTTTGTTCTTATGTGAACCAGTAATTGATTCATTTGGACTTGGAATATATATATGATGTTTAACCTCTCTTTTGTTATGCTCATGCAGGATAGATTAGGATAGTTAGGACTAGGTTAGAGTAGTTAACAGTAGTGTAGATAGGATTTGATGCATATAGGTTAGCTGTTTCTTTTGTTGATTTAATTGAAGTCTTTCTCTGGGAAGCAATCTCTCAACACCTATAACAGTTCACGGGGTCCTTTAAAACCTGTTGGAACTAGCCATTCCAAATGAAAGCAGATCTAATTGGGGTCTGTGATTGGGTTAGTTTCCCTTGTTGGTATAGTGAAAATTTTCCATGTCAACAAATTGGCGCTAAAAGGAGGGCTTGAACCACCGTCCACAATTTTTCAAGATTTCATCTATAAATGCCACGCATAGATTCAAAGAGGTTAATGTATGGATCGTAAAGGTCTAAAAGATCATTCCGCCCATTGGGAAGAGCCTCATTTCGAAGAGATAGAGATCCCTCTCAGTCCCATGTCTGTGTCACCCAAGGAAGAGAGACTATGGGAGTACCCTGTCACTCAGGAACAACCAGTCAGAAGACTTACCCAGGCTTACGCTCGTTCCCTATCACAGCTCCCTATCTTTTAGTCTTTGCCTCCGACAGCAAAAAGAAAGTTGAGGCTCTATCACATAAACGAAGAGACTTCTACAACCCCTTATCTTGAAGATATTGTGCTAGATTCTTTGCAAAGTATTGACTCTCCTTGGGAAGAAATTCCTGAGGATCCCCTTTCTGAAGGCAATCCCTGTCTTGATTTGGAAAATCCTAATGAAGAAACCCTCAACCAAAACCTCCATATCCATAACATGGCTAACGTTCCTCCTCCAGGTGGGAATCAACCTCTACTTCCTCCTCCAGGTGGGAATCAACCCCCACCTCCTCCAGGAGCACTCCCTCCCTGGCTTGCACAAGATGTCGTAGCGGTACCTAGGTAGTAGCATCCCTTGCCCAAGAATGCAGAAATAGTGCTGCCTAAATTCGACTCCAAGCGGGGAGATACTGCTGATAACCATATTCACTCTTTCTTCCTAGCCGTGCGCATGTTAGGGGTAGCCAATGAGGATGTGGTATGTCGCTTATTCCCTTTTACTCTGATTGGTGCGGCCTCCACATGGTACTTTAGCTTGAGAATAGGATCGATCACCTCATGGGGTGCCTTTCAGTAGGCCTTTTTAGACAAGTTTGGCGATGACAAAACACCTGCAGCCTTAGTTTTAGAACTATCCTGTTTAAAAATGGAAGCCAAAGAAAAGGTCAAGGATTTCAATATCCGTTTCAACACTTTATTCAATAGAATCTCGGCTAATGCTAGACCTACTGATGAGGTGCTCATGGAATTCTACATCACTGCTCTCCATGTACCTACTGCGATGTGGGTCAAGAGAAGTAATGCACAAACCTTACAAGGTGCTATCGATGAAGCAATAAAAGTCGAGAATGAAATGATCAGTCTCACAACATGTCATCATACAATCGAAGGGAAGAAAGCCTCTTAGTCATCCAAGAAGAATAATGGGAGTGATAACAAATCGGTTGAGGGCAAAGAAAGGGACACTACAAATGTGGAAGGTTTGCATCGAATCATTAAGAAACTGACAAACACAGTCATTAATATGAAAAGGAATTCTGGAGAGAGTGGAGGAGAGTATAACAACAGAAAACCCTTCAAACCTTTCTATCGCAAGAAGACAGAAGGTGGTCATGGTCAACTTGCTTTTCCTGCTCCACCCAATGAAGGGAACCTAAATATGGAAGAGTTGGTTCTTATCGAATCGCTCCTTAAAAAAGAAGAACCCATAGTGGAGTTGGAGCCAGAACAAGAAGGTGAAGAAGAATACCAAGTAGAAGAGCCCTTGGACAAAGAATCTCAAATCAACGTACTATGGGATTTCTATACAAATGAGAATGATGATGATGAAGAAGATAGCACAACAGAAATCCACACTAATGAAATCCACACACGGAGTAAGGGGCCATTTGCAGGCATGATGAAGCCTATAGACCAAACAAAGAAAGATGATTGCCCTGTGAAGGCATCCACTCCCAAAATTCCTATTGAGAAGGGTAGACCTAGTGGTGAGCCCAAAAGCACTCCAGTTGCAAACTATCCAAAGAAAGAGAATACATCTCCGACTGCAACAAAGGCGACTCAAAATGGAAAACTCCCACCTAAGAATGACAAAACCGGTATGTTTACTTTGCCCTACCCTGTTTATAACATTGATTACAACAATGTGGATGATCTTAAGAAATCTAGGGCTAATATCACATACTTTGATTTGCTAAAATTAATGCAGCAAAGAGATTTGCTCTTGAAAGCTATGAATGAGCAGAACTGCAAAACTCCCACCATCCCAAGCAGCCAAACCAAGAAGTCGGTGTCCAGACCTGTTAGTACCCCTAGTACAACCCAAATACCATCAGCTATGGAAGCCACTTTGTCTAAAATGAATCGAAACCCCCAAGATGTCAATGTAGCCATGATAGGGAGGAAATCAAAATCCATGACTCCACCTTTCCTTATCACATTTGAAATCCTCAACATGAACGTACACAATTGCTTGGTAGATTTCAGTACCTCGTCCACTATGATGCCTTACACTGTTGCTAAAATACTGCATGCGATACCTGAGAAAACTGGGACTCGAATTATGCAATTGGACAGGACAAATGTAAAAGTAATTGGGGAATTGAAAGATGTGCTGATTCGGATGGCTACTAAACCACAATACACACAAGTAATTGATATAGTGGTAGTCGATATACCTGAGGCTTATGGAATTCTTCTTAGTAGGGATTGGTCAGCAAAACTGAATGGATATTTCTCAACTGATTGGTCCCATCTCTTGCTGCCTCAGAAGGGGAAGGGTGATATGTTGAGAGTTGATTGTGAAAGATACATGAAGTATGTGGTGACGGAATTAAACGGCCCCAATGAACCTGTAATGTTTACCAACTCTATCCTTGGGAATTATAGTTTCAATGTTTGTGCCACAAAAACCTGCTTTGGAGAATTCCATGCAGAAGAAACTGAAGGAACTGCAATAAACACATAGTTGGAAGCTCTCCCCTGTAGTCCAACTGATGAACCACCTTGTAATATAGTAGATGATAGAACTAGTTTCATAGGAAGCAATTCAATTGATGTAACATTCGACTCTATATTTTGGACACTCTATTTTGATGGCTCTAACTGCCTTGAAGGTGCAGGTGCTGGGAGCATTCTCATTAACCTGCAAGGGAACCAACATCTGATAGCCAGCCAGTTAGAGTTCACATACACCAACAACACGACAGAATACGAAGGCTTGCTACAGGGCCTGAAAAAAGCCATTGATATGAAGGTAAAAAATCTTAAAGTTTTTGGTGACTCACAGATAATTGTGGACCAGGTAAGGAAGAGGATGCACTGCCATTCGCCACACCTGGTAAAGTACCAACATGAGGTATGGAGATTAATTGACAGTTTTGATTCTTTTAATATCACATACATACCTTGAGGGCAAAACCAAGATGCTGATCTAATGGCTGGTATGGCTACAAAATTTCTATTGGATTTTAGATTAAAGAAGAATAAATATTATGTTGAATTGATTTTTAGACCATCCGTACCTAATAACATCTTAAATTGGCACGCATTCGAAGGTGACGAGCAGATCCTTGAGCTCCTGCATTGCGAGAAGAAATTAAAAAACACACTCATTGATGAAAAAGAGCATGACAGGTTTATGAATGAGAGCAAAGACAAGGTAATATCTTTCATTGAGAAATTTATTGTCAATAGGTTTGGCATCCCTGACGCTCTCATGTTTGATAACGCGTCTTATTTTTCATCACTAAAGTTGACCGAATTCACTATCGATAAATCAATTCGCATAAGATATGCATCAAGCTATTACCCCTAGGGAAATGGAGTTGCAAAGTCCCCAAATAAAAACCTCATCGTGCATCTGTCGCTGACAACCAGAGGAATTGGCACAATGCCCTATCAAATGCCCTCTGGGTTGATAGTGTCACCCCAAAAGGTAAGCACGCGAAACTCCAACACTTATGGCTGGGCTCGTTCCAAATTGAGGAGAAAATTGGTCAGGGGACTTACAGATTGAAAAATTTACAAGGAGACACTAAAAAACTCCCTGTCAATGGCCAACATCTCAAGAGATACTTCCAGTAGCCACCACATGGTGGTTACCTCGTAAGTAGGTTAGGATTCATTTTATTTTGTTGTTAGCTTAGTTATAGCTTCGTCCCTCCCATTCCTGTTGTTTCCGCATAGTTCATTTTTCTTCTGTTTTGAATTTCAGTCCTTTCTCAGCCAACTGATTTCGATCCTCCGGTCTTGTTTTCGCCTCTTGAAATCTCTTCAGATTACCCTCATCCACCGCCTTCAGCTTTTGCACCCTTCATTAACCTGTTGATGAGTCTGTTGATCCTAAATCCATTATTACCTTGCAAATCAAACAAATTTTCAATGAGCCCATGAGAACTGGAAAATCAGAGGTGGAATTCAAACCGAAGTCACTCATTAGCATCTATTGGGAACTAGGCGATATCTATTGATAACGTGGATACTTGGAACATGTAGGGGCTTCTTTATAAAACGAAAAATGTGTAACTACAACTGGACTGGCATGGAGGAACTCTGCATTTTGAATAAATCCCACTCAAACCTAGCCTATACTTGCCTATAAGGTTTGCAGTCATTCTCCATTGGTCCCATCCACCACACTAAATTGTCCAATACCTGTTATCTACAAGTAAATCTCCTTTCATGGGCTAAACTCACCGTCATATACCATGTGGAAAATCCAATTGTGCTCTAGTACTTGTGCCTGAAATTGGAAGGACTTATTTAAAAGAAAATGAAATGTCAAGTCCTTGTGCCAATCTGAAAGGACAGGTTGTTTGGGAAGCCGGTTAGAGTAAGCACTGTTGCTGGGCTCAGAGTACCGGTTGACATAGGAAGCCCAACCTTACTTAAGCGGTTTAAAAATATGGCATGATCCATGACTGTGCCTCATTCAATCATATGAAAACATGGCACTGAAATTCTCATATAAAGTGCAGACAAACATATCTACATCAAGTTTGATGAGAAATAAAGAGCTGAGGTACACGCCTAAACAGGTATTGACAGATCAGTGATGGCCCCGGAAGGATTTTTGAAAGAAGGAAACAGGTAAAGGAAGGTCAATAAATTCCACAATATTACCATTGGAGAATGCCTGTCAAAACCCTATCAGTAAGTAGAAGCTATTTGTCTTTATCCCACCTGAAGCAATTAATGTTGAAGTGGAACCCATGCCTGCCCATCCTTATAGTTTACATTTTAAGTTTATCTTAACACCCTGATGTTCTATTGATCCAAGGTTTATTTGGAAACAAAGATAACTAGTTTGCCCAGCGGTTCACCATTTGTTGTGGTCACAACCACCACCCTATTAAAACCTGCCTTGATAGCAATTTTGAATGGGTCCCCTAAAAAAGTTGACCTTTCACGTCTCTGAATGATCTGTTTTATCCCAGGTATTTTAGCTCTCTGCTGTATGATTCATCCATAACCCTCTCTAACCCTTCATCCATTTCCCTCATCGGGACCTTTGAATCCCCATAAACCTTCTTGGTGCTCTATGCCCATGCACATAACCAACCCCCACTCTTTACCATGGTTGTATTTGAATTCAACCCATGAAACCTTCCATCACTTCCTTATTCCCATTATAACTCTTTACAATGGAAATGCTTCACAAACATGCATAAATCGCCATTTTTCCGCCTATCGCAATCAACTCAACCCATACCATAAGGCACCGAACCCAACGACTTTATTAACCAGAATACATATATTTTGGGTCCAGAGCCCATCGCATATCGCAATCGGTAGAAGTCGAAGCCTATACATGAGGCTGATGCGATATCGCAGACCCGACAAGACTATAAAGTAAAATATATACGTTATCAGGTCTGCTTCCCCAATCGCATATCACATATCAGCGGAGCTCGGGCTCATACACAATCCGCATCACGATCTGCAGGATCCGACGGAATTATTAATCATATTATATATATTTCGGGTCCGGATCCCCATCGCATATCGCATATCGGCGGAGCCCTAGGCCTGTGCATATAGCACGATGTGATATACTGGACCCGCCAATCACTATGAATTCGGGCACATAGTTTTTCAAGTCTGGCCTTATGGTCAGCCACGGGTTTTCTCGTGTATTCCCTTGTATTGGATAAAGCGTTTCGGTCCACGTTTTCAAAGGAAGGTTTTATATGGCGGATCCGAAAGGATTATAAAACGCAGAACATATATATTTTGGGTCCGCCTCCCCAATCGCGATAAGAATTATAAAATGCGGAACATATATATTTTGGGTCCGCCTCCCCAATCGCTTATCGCAATCGACAGAGTTCATCATTTAAAACATAAGGCCCAATGTGATAAAGCGGACTTGCCGATAGCTATGAAGCCGGGTATATAGTTTTTCAAGTCTGGCCTTATGGCCAGATGCAGATTCTCCCATGTATTCCTATGTGTTCCGGTAAATGTTGTATTCTGGGTTTTTAAAAGAAAATCCAATAGGGGTGATTTTGCATGTGATTGCCCGCTACAATCTGTGATTGTGACTCGATTGCATCGCACCCTTGGCTGGACCACGGGGCTGCTTCTTTCACACTTGTTCCTTGTGATTTTATAAAAGTTTAATAAAGGCAGCATTTGTGTTTTGTTTAGTCATTTTTGTTATATTTTTCATATTCAAAGTTAATGTTAAATATCTCCGTAGGCGAGGAGAAAGAGATGATAGGCGACATTGAAGCACTCATGGCAACGCTAATCCATCTTGATGTCATTTCCTCCAGATACACCTCAAAGCATGCCAGATGTAGGAATGATGAGCATAGTGTCTTCAGTTTCCTTCAAGAAATGATATGGAATAATGTCTGCTCGATACAGGTGCTAGGGGATGACACGCAATCATTCTCTTTCGATCAAAATCCATTCGTTTCCCCAGAAAAGGAAAGCATCGCAGCAGATATGCCCTCTACATGTCAGTAGTGACACCAACTGTTCTACGTCTGTGTATTTTGATTTGTATATTGAAAAGAACAGGGGAGGCGAAAAGTGAAAAGAAGATCGAGAGTCATTTTCAGGGGCATAGGTATTACCTCCGGATAGGAGAGCAGGGCTTTTTGTTGGAAGAGAACGACTTTGATTTATTGTGAATAAAGAAGTCTATTTGGTTCAAGAAGAAGCCTATTGTTTCAGATTTATTTTCCTTTTCTCTCATATGTTTAGAATCAGTGTGTTGTTGCTGGCATAAAGATAAATGTGATTTGCTTTATGCATATTGATAACAAGAAGTTCATGGTTATTCCTAGTTATTTGAATACAATTCAATAACATTGTTAATTCATGAAAGGTTGCTGATCCGAGACTTTGTTAAACATCAGTTGCAAGTGTTATTTGTATGGAAAGGAATGTGTATTCCTGTATAAGTAATTGTATTGCAATTAGGATTTAATACAACTTTGTTCTTATGTGAACTAGTAGTTGATTCATTTGGACTTGGAATATATATATGATGTTTAACCTCTCTTTTGTTATGCTCATGCAGGATAGATTAGGATAGTCAGGACTAGGTTAGAGTAGTTAACAGTAGTGTAGATAGGATTTGATGCATATAGGTTAGCTGTTTCTTTTGTTGATTTAATTGAAGTCTTTCTCCGGGAAGCAATCTCTCAACACCTAAAATAGTTCACGGGGTCCTTTAAAACTCGTTGGAACTAGCAATTCCAAATGAAAGCAGATCTAATTAGGGTCTGTGATCGGGTTAGTTTCCCTTGTTGGTATAGCGAAAATTCACCATGTCAACAGATTGTCATTGGCATAGAGAGAGGGGTTGAATTCTATGTTTTCCTTGGGGGAATGAAAAAACAAGTCTACCACACCTCCATCATCCATCCTTCACACCATTTAGCCACTTCTCCATCCAAAAATCCATCTTTGTCCATGAAAAAATCCATTTTCTGTTAGGATATTCTGACACATAGGAAATAGTTAAGTACAACTTGGTCTAGTATAGAGTTAGGTATAAGTTAGGTAAAGTGTGTTTCTTTACCTTGTACATTTTGTAACTTACAATCCGACGGTCACAATATGTAGTGATCCGACGGTTCATTCTCTCCTCGGTATTACCGACACTTGATCCGTGGCTTGACACCCGATTGGTCCATGATTTCTATTTAAAGCGCATGGAGGGTCATTTGTAGGGTAATCCGTGCATGAGAGAAGCTTATGTAAATTTTCATTCTTTTATTAATAAATTGCCTGAAGTGGCCGCGTTGGCTCAGGCCGTGGACTGTTTCCCTCTTTGAGGGTTTTAACCACGTCAAAAATACTGGTGTATTGATCTGCGATCTGGTTGTGAGCGGTGTCCTTTGGTGTTCTGTCTGAGGAACTTACCCTGTAAATTCCTACATGGTATCAGAGCTATTTGAGGGCCGCGTCCATTGGTGATCCAAATCTGAAGCCGGTAGAACTGCATCCGACTGTTGTTTCCCAGATCTATTGTTTCTAACTACTTTCGGGCCGAGAGGACTGCACTATTGTGTTGGGATAATCTATTCCAGTGAGGAACCCCTTTCGTTTCACGAGAAAAGGTTTCCGGTAGCCCTAGCTGCGTCATTTTTAAGATCTGGAGGTATACTGTGTTTATTTGCAATTTACAGTTATTTTCTCTCTATTTATTTCGGTTTCAGTTTATTTAGCCTTTTTTTATTACAGGATCTATACCTTTCATTTCTGCGTATGCTCTTTTCCCTGCGACTCTGTGCAATCTGGGCAAATCAGAAACAGAAAGGAAGGATTTTTCTCATGCGTATGCTCTTTTCCCTGCGCCTTAGTGTGATCTCGGAAAATCAAAAACATTGAGAAAAATATTTAGTTTCCGGCTAAAGCTAACTTTGAGCCGCAAGGTTCATTTTTGAAAATATTTAGTTTTTCGGCTAAAGCTAACTTCGAGCCACAAGGTTTGTTTTTTTTTGTATATCCATGTTGGGTTTTGTGTTTTTTGTTTTGTAGAGAAAAAGAGCCTTCTCAAAGCAAGCACGCAACCCAAAGCATCAACCCCCTCTCTCTCTCTCTCTCTCTCTCTCTGGTTCAAAGCTATTTTAAGAGAGTAGAGGTCTTGGGTTCAAGTCTCCATTTTGTGGGGGCGGACTTTTTCATTTCCGCACATTCCCGCACTTCGTCGGCGACTTCATCAACTTTTTTTCAAAAAGCCATAACTTCTTCATCCGGAAGCCGTTTTCAGAGCCGTTTTTTTTAAACCAGCCTAATTTTTCGAGATCTATCCATTGGAACACTTAGTTTTAGCATCTTTAGCTTCAGTTTCCACTAAAATGGAAAGTCAATACCAAGTTACCCTTGACAGCACCAACTACTTCCAATGGTTGTCCTACATTGAGGATTTACTTAGAAGTAAAGGTCTCTACAGAATAGCCTCAGGCCAAGAAAAGAAACCGAAGGATGAAGATAAGGCTGCTAAATGGGAAAATAGGCAAGATCAAGCACGTGGATTGATAGGGATGTCTATTTCTCCAGATCTTAGATTCCATATTGCAGAACTTGATACTCCTGATGAAGCAATGAAATAAATCAATAAAGTTTTTGGGATTAAAAATGAACTTAGAGCCCATCAACTTGAAAATGAGTTGCTTACATTGGACCCTAATAATTTTTCTTGCATTGAAGATTTCTTGTCCAAGTTCAAGACCCTTAGATATCTCTTGGAAGGTGTTAAGGTTAAGAAAGAAGATAGTAACCTTATCTATTCCATTCTTACTAAGTTGGGACCAGCCTACTCTGTGTTTGTTTCCACCTTCCATTCTACAAGAGAAGCCTTCATTTCTCAAGGAACAGACTACAAGTCCCCTTCCTTTGACTCTTTTTGTGATTCTTTAATAAGAGAACAAGAAAAACTCTTACACCTTGGTCTTCTTAATCTTGGAAACTCTTCCAAGAAAGCGTTAGCCGCCCAGCAGCAACCAAATTCAAAGAATCCTAAGAAGTCATATCCTAAAAAGAATGGTACTAAACCAAACAAGGGTCCTAAGCAATTTCAGCCTCAAAATGAAAAATCATTTCAACAAAATGATAATACAAATAAAAACAAATGGAAGAAGACTGATAGACATTGCAACTTTTGTAATCGAGATGGCCACTTAGAATCCAAATGCTTTAAGAAGATGGAAGCCTTGGAAGTAGCGATGAAGAAACATAACATCCATGTGGAGCATTCTTCAACTTCAACTTCATCTTCAGGAATGGCACTTTCTGCATGTGGTTGTCAATCATCTCGGTCTGGTTATGCATTAAATGTATCTTCTTCTTCTCATTCTCATGAGTGGCTCATTGATTCTGGAGCTTCTTATCACATGGCCAAAAACAAAGCCATGTTTTCTTCTCTAAATGATTGTAACACCAAAAATATATATGTTGGTGATGATAGATCTCTTAATGTTGTAGGGACTGGAACTGTTCATCTAGACAATGGTCAATTTAATGATGTATTATGCATTCCAACCTTATCCTACAACCTTCTATCTGTATATCAGATAACTCATTCAGGTGAAGGTAAAATCGTTGAATTTTCACCTCATGATGTTGTAATCAAGGACCTAAGAGATCCTAAACAGCTTTTAGCTACTGGCATTGCTGATGATTCTACAAGATTGTATAAGTTTCACAACTTTGGGTCATCAAATCTTCCCTCAGTATTTGTTGCTCATAACGATGAAGTGAGCAAACTTTGGCATGAGCGATTTGGTCACTTAAACTATCGCTCCCTTCAGCATCTATGTAAAGAAAATATGGTGACAGGTCTTCCTATGGTATCTTGCAGAGATGCTGTTTGTTCCGGATGTGTACTCAGAAAACATCATCGGGACAGTTTTGAAAAACATGCCTCTTGGCACGCCTCAGCCCCTTTACAGCTTGTGCATAGTGATTTATGTGGTCCACTTCCAGTTGTTTCATTCTCTGGTTGCAAGTATTTCTTAACTTTCATTGATGATTTCTCCAGACGCACTTGGGTATACTTCTTAAAACTCAAGAGTGAAGTATTTAACACATTTTTGGCCTTCAAGGCCTTTGTTGAAAAACAATCTGGACATCAAATTCTTAAGCTAAGATCTGATAATGGCGGAGAATATGTTAAAAACACATTCATCAACTTTTGCACTGAGAATGGAATTCAAATGCAACATACTGTTCCATATACTCCACAACAAAATGGTGTAGCTGAAAGGAAGAATCGCACCTTAAAGGAAATGGCTAATTGTATGCTACAATATAAAGGACTTGGTCTTAGTTTTTGGGCAGAAGCAATTAACTGTGCAAATTACATAATAAATCGCACTCCTACTAAGGCTTTAAAGAATATCACTCCAGAAGAAGCATGGAGCTCAATCAAACCAGATGTAAGCCACTTTCGTGTTTTTGGAAGTGAAGCGTGGGCCCATATTCCAGATGAAAAGCATAAAGCTTTAGAACCTAAGAGTGAAAAATGTACTTTTGTTGGATATTCTGAAGATGTCAAAGGCTATAGACTTATTCCATTTAAGTCCAAAAATGTTATCATTAGAAGAGATGTAAAATTTGATGAAAATATATCGGCCTGTGAGCCTAGTCCGGCGGATGTGCCACCTCTCCCTATCTCTTCTACTTTTGAAAACATTTCTTCTTCAGATGATGAAAGTGAGGATGACAATCCTCCCCCACCATCTCAGGATCCTCCTTCAGCTCCTCAACTTCCAAAATGGGTTCGTGCTACTCGAGATGCAGCAGGTGATCTTGCCGATGATCCTACAGATCAGCGACGCACACGTTCTCAGTTTGACAGAGCCTCTTCTTTACTGGCTCAAGCTCCAGTAAATTATGATCCTGACACGTTTGCAGAAGCTTCAGGCCATCCAGATTGGGAAGCAGCTATGAATGAAGAATATCATTCATTATTGGCAAATGATACATGGGATCTTGTTCCTCTACCAAAGGGACGAAAACTTGTTAGATGCAAATGGGTTTACAGAAGCAAGTATGGACCAGATGGGAAAGTTGATAAACATAAAGCTCGTCTTGTTGCTAAAGGTTTTTCACAGGTTGAAGGCATTGACTACACTGAAACCTTCTCCCCTATTGCCAAAATGAACTCTATCCGCCTTGTTCTTTCCCTTGCTGCCTCGTTCAAATGGGAAGTCCATCAGATGGATGTTAAATCCGCCTTCTTGCATGGGGACTTGCATGAAGAAATCTACATGGAACAACCCATTGGCTTCATAAAAACAGACTCCAGCCTTGTATGTCGGCTTAAGAAATCCCTTTATGGTCTTAAGCAAGCTCCTCGAGCTTGGTATGCCAAAATGGATAGCTTTCTTTTAGAATCTGGCTTTTCTAGGTGTCATTCTGACAATACTGTCTACACCAAGAAAGTGGGAAAGTCTCTTATCATTCTTGTTCTTTATGTTGATGATCTTATCCTTACCGGTAATGATCCCAACCTTATAAACCATGTGAAGTCCAGCCTTAAAAAGAAATTTGAAATGACAGACTTAGGACACTTACATTATTTTCTCGGTCTTCAAGTCTTGCAATCCAAGGAAGGTATTTCCCTTTCTCAGTCCAATTATGCCTGTGATATTCTACGCCACTTTCACATGGAAGACTGTAAGCCAGCATCTTCTCCCTTCCAGTCTGGAGTCAAAATTTCAGTCACTTGTACTTCTCCTGAAGTTGATGCTACCTTATACCGTCAACTTGTAGGAAAACTTTTGTATCTAACCCATACTCATCCTGACCTTTCCTTTGTTGTCGGCCTTGTTGCTCGGTTTATGCAAAACCCACATGAAAGTCATTGGAAAGCAGCTAAAAGAATACTTCGTTATGTTTGAGGTACAGTTTAGTTTGGGATTCATTACAGTGCCAAAGCAGCTCCTCTATTGGTTGGTTTCACTGATTCTGATTGGGCTGGTGACCCTGATGATCGGAAGTATACTGTCGGTTATGTGTTCACTCTTGGTTTAGGACCTATTACATGGGATTGCAAGAAACAAGGTGCCATTTCTCTTTCATCAGCAGAAGCAGAATATCATGGTGCTGTAGAAGCTAGTAAGGAAGCCTTGTGGCTTCGTCAAATCCTGTCAGAGTTTGGCTTTCATCAGCAGCATCCGACTACACTTTGGTGTGATAATCAAAGTGCCATTCAGCTATGCAAAGATCTAGTCCAACATCAGCGCAGCAAACACATTGAACTGCACATGCACTTCATCAGAAAGCTCATTCATGACCATGTTCTTGAAGTGCAATATTGTTCAACAGATGATCAAGTTGCAGACATCTTTACAAAGGCTCTCACAGAGGCGAAGTTCACTAAACTTCAATTTATGGTTGGAGTTCAGGAAGTTGTCACTAAGGGGGGATAGGCTCTAGTGCCTCCTTCCTTCTCCTATTGTGTCATATTTGTAAATCCTTCAATCCTATCCCAAGTTGTTCTTAAGGGGGGATGTTAGGATATTTCGACACATAGGAAATAGTTAAGTACAACTTGGTCTAGTATAGAGTTAGGTATAGAGTTAGGTAAAGTGTGTTTCTTTACCTTGTACATTTTGTAACTTACAATCCAACGGTCACGATATGTAGTGATCCGATGGTTCATTCTCTCCTCGGTATTACCGACACTTGATCCGTGGCTTGACACCCGATTGGTCCATGATTTCTATTTAAAGCGCATGGAGGGTCATTTGTAGGGTAATCCGTGCATGAGAGAAGCTTATGTAAATTTTGATTCTTTTATTAATAAATTGTCTGAAGTAGCCGCGTTGGTTCAGGCCGTGGACTGTTTCCCTCTTTGAGGGTTTTAACCACGTCAAAAATACTGGTGTATTGATCTGCGATCTGGTTGTGAGCGGTGTCCTTTGGTGTTCTGTCTGAGGAACTTACCCTGTAAATTCCTACATTTTCACCCCTTCTTCCGCAATTTTCACCACCACCAAAGTTTCTATTCCTTATCCATGAGCTCACCATGAACTATCAGGGCCTATGAATGCATTTCATGAGAATTATTGTGATCTTGGAAGGGTATGTGTGACTAATGTATAAAATGATTCATTCTTGTAGCGGCCTGTACAAAGCCTACAAAACCACAGTTGGAGACACTTGACAGCACCAAAATGAAGACTTAGCCATCATGAAGCATTGAAGGACCACCTTTGTGATCTTGGGCAGCCATACAACTCTTGAGGAGCTTCTATATGGTCATTTGTTCAACCCCAAAAATAGAAAATTGATCCAACATTTGAAGAACCCATATAAAAAAAATTCGCTCAATCAAGCACTTATCAGAAAATATCTACAAAACTATTTTGTTCAAAATAAGGTGCAGAGCATGAAGCAACTAGCATGGCAAATAACACCTCCAGAGACCAGTAAATCAATCACTATCTTGAAGCAGCATGTAGGCATTGAAGTAGCTTGATACCATCAGGTGGGCACATGTATGACACTCACCTCTTCCTTCAAGTGCATGGTATCTCAAAAAAAAATTAATGTATGAGGAACAAGCTTTTATAGGCTGGAGGTGGCCAATAGGCTTTGCCACCCTCGAACAATTAAAGTGCAGTTAACTCACTCATCCACGCAACGTGGAAAAATATAAAAATGAGAGAGTGATAATTACGAGGAGTGGGGCCAATGGTCTATAAGAGGAAAGTATGTAGGTGGTAGGTGGGGGCTAGCTCACACAACATGCTGAACCCACTTCCATAAGAGGAAATAAAAAGACAAGCTGGAATCCCATTTGTACCGAGAAGCTCATTCCTAAAATGGTAAGAGAGGCATACTAAGGCAATGAGAATGGATCTAATAAAGGATTCCCTAGGGTGCTACAAAGAAGCTACAGGATTAGAAGCAACTACTACATGATTATAGTCTACTGCTATAAGATTGCAGACAATGCTACAGGATTGCAGACAATGTTACTGGATTGGGTTGATAGGTGAAAGAAGGTTCTAATTGGTGATAATTTTCCTCCAAACACTCACAACCATGAAGCAATATAGTGGGGAAGGGTAAGTACCTCATTTTCCTCACTTCCCAATAACAAAAAGTAAGACAATTTGGTTAAAATTCTGCCTATACAAACATTATGTAGCACACCCTTGCAGATTGATTTTTTCTCAAAAAGATTTCTTTTCATATGAGGCAAGCATGGTGGAAAAAAAGTTAATTTGTTTGGAATTCAACATTTAATTCTCTTCGCTCTAGCTAGAAGAAGAGCACCAACCCTCTCACCTCTGTTTTGAAACCCTAAGCTCCTTACAAGACAACAATTTATAGAAAATGCTTTGAGGGAACTTGAGGAAGCAACAATAGGAAACATGGGAGGGGATTTCAATATAAGGGAGCCCACGTATACTAAAGGAATCCACCAACATACTCCTGTTAGAGATATCTTCAAAATCCACCAATGTATGGGGTTCTTTGAAAATCTAAAGGGGTATGATGATGAAATAACCCATGAATTTTTCATGGCCCTTCACTTTCAGGGAGAAGATAATGCCACCATTATTGTAAGAGGACTCCCATCCAATTAAATGTAGAGCTCATTAGCAGAGTGAACACACTACCTCTAGGAGTTATATGGGGCAAGGAGGATAGGACATAATCCATCACAACTAAGAAGAATTTCTTCCTCCCTAAAGAAAAGCCAATTGAAGACAAGAATGGAGTTAGAAGGGAAAGCCTTCCTTACGCATCAGATAAAGTGGCTTATCACATCCTAAAATACATATATTGTGAAGGAAGGTTAAGTGTTGTGTATGACTATCTGTTTAGGCTACTCTATGATTTGAGGTTCTAGATAGAATTTCCCATCCTAAGCAGGCTCAGTATTCCCCACTTTCTCCTCTAGTCTATGATTGAAATATGCGAGAGGGTAAGAGAAGGTAAGAATCAATACATTGCTCATCATGGCCTCATTAGGATCATTTTTATGAATTCCTTGAGTCACCTCAAGAACCATGTGATATGGACTGATTTTGTGGACATGGATAGGGACACCTTCATTGAGACTCATTCCCAACCTCTGACAGAACATGAAGAGACCAAACAAAGTGATGCTAAAGAAGAAGATGAAAAGGAGGAACAAGTTGAATATAATAAAGAAGATATTGAAGAAGGGACTAGAGAAGGAAAGGAGGAAAAAGGGGGGGAACTAGAGGCAACAAAAGAGACACTTTGGGAGCCCTCTAGACCTCGGGAGAAGAGAAAACAAAAGCTACAAGTAAACCCCTCAAAAGGGAATACAAAATAAGAGGTGGTTTCCACCCTAGCAACCCTTAGCACACCTATCAAATCCAAAAGGAGGTAACCCAAGAAAGGCCCCTTATATTTCAAAAGAAGGAATAGCACTAGGATCAAACAAGGGAAGCCTCAACCTCCTTCAACAATCCCAATTACAATTGAATAATCTGTCAGCCACTGAGAAGGATAATTGGGATGAGGCAAAGGGAAAATTGAGGAAGTAACCTCCCTCAAAGCCAAGGGAAAGCATCCTTAAACATACATAAGAAGGCCAACCACTAGGGTAACTAGAGCCAAGCAATTACAAGCAAAAACTTCCCAACTACAAGAAGAAAAAGGACTGCTATAGGAAGGGGAAGAATTGCTAAAGCATAGGGAGACACTACTATAGGAAGGAGAAACAACAACTCAAGAGGGAGAAGAAGGACCATAATAACTCCAAGAGCCTAATCCATAACCTAATCTTGGGTCCTACTACAAGTTTTATGAACAAGGATGAATCATACCTAAAAAATTTGCAGTCCCCATCCTACTTGAGCTAGAAAAGGAGAGAAGCCAGACTCATCGGTGGATGTAGATTGCTAAGTCCAAGAAAGTTGAGGATGTGGGCCTCATGGAAGAAAAGATGAATAAAATGGGTGAAGAAATGGATGACTTAAGATTCAAAGAGTCAATCATGAGGGAGCGATTGCAATTAGAAAATAAGTGGCTAAGAAAGTAGTTACAGGAGAAGGAAGCACAACTTGCCACCATGGAAAGCTCTTCCATTGAGGTCATCTAGTGTAGGAAGCCATCCAAATCATATGCCATATTCCTCAAAGAAAAATGTCAAAAATTTCAAATCAAGACATTGGCACAATATAGATCTCTCCCATTTTGGGATTATAGGAAGTTCATTTATTTCTGCCAACAAGTCAGCATTGAAGATAGGGTCAAATTGCCTGAGTTCTACATGCACAACATGATCCTCACAAACATGAAATTCTGGGACCCCAATTCAAGGTTGGGATATGCACAACTAATGGCCCTATCCTCTTGGCTTGTCCATGAGGAAGCAAGGGTTGAGGAAGTGAAGAAAGTTATGGCCAAGGAAGCAAGTGAGCCTCTATATATCAGAACATAATTAAGAAGTCCCAAGGCTGTCATAAACAACCATAGCCTCATCTTTGCAGACCCTAAATTAACTCCTCTCTACCTAGATAAACAAGAGCAAGTTATCATCCATTTTGAAGACAATTTTAGGCTTTTGGGGACTAAGAGTTTGCAAGCCTCTCAAAGGAGATGGCATGATCTTCCCCACAGTCTACAAATCAGGGAATACCACTCTCCTGAGAGGTTGAGGAATTCCCTAGAAAGGACCCCTCTCTACAAGAGAATTTTTCAAAGGTTGAAGATCAATTGGATAGGGTTAAATCTCAGTCCTCTCTTGTTATTGGGACTACAAGAAAGAATAACTTAGGCAAAGGAACAAAGGGAGTGGACAACAATAGAGGCAAATGCAGGTTTTTATTCACAAGAAGGCACACCATATGAGGTGCCTTGGGATGTCAAAGAGGCCACTAGGTCCATGCATGAGTAAGTTGCTCATAGGGTGAGAAACACCTTTAGAAGGGGGGTGATGATGGTCCCCATAAATAGGTATATCATAAGGTCCATTTTTCCATCCTCCAACCTATAATTTCCTCTTTTCCTCACATTTATTAACATCTTTTGACTATAATGTGCTTAATAGGGAGAGTAAATGATGTTTGTTATACTTTGTAGCATAATGTAGCTAATGTGTAGGAAAGATAGTGCTTTTGAGTGCATTTAATATGAATAGGCATGTTGGAGGCAACTGGAGGAGATGTAGGAGGCTTGTCCCCTGCATTTACTCACCTACAACTTTACTTGATCACTAAAATCACTCACCTACCACTCGAGGATCTACTAGCAGCCCAGGAACTCAATGAATTGCGAGGATATAAGGGATCTAGATCCACCTTTTTAGATATTTTGGAGGGAAACAATAGTCTTTCCAAGGAGGTTGCCCCTCAATAATTTTTGTATAAATAAAAAAGTGTAAGGGCTCAATAGGATTGGAAATTTTGGAACAGGTAAGAGCTACTAAGAGCTAGGAGCTTGATATTTTCATTTTCATTCCCTTTACATGATGTATATTAACTCTATTTTATGTCAATGAGAAGCTTATTGTTATCTTTCATCTGAGTTTGTTTCAAAGGGCTGAGTCCCCTTAGGTTAGGGCCCAACCCAAAGGCTCTAGTCTCTCTTTGTGTATTTTATCCATGCATTGCCTTTGTTAGCAACATCTCTTTTCTTTCTTGATATAAATTTGCTTATAAAAGTTGTTGGTGCAGGCCTATCTACCACCTCTCTTGTGGGAAGTGTGGTTGAGGAATATGTATTAGCAATCTAAAAATACATGGTTATTTTACCTTATAGTTGTTAGGTCTTAGATCAATGCTCTTTTCCATACTCTGTTTTCTGCATACTTAGGGATTAAATCACAATATTCTTTAAGATTTCATGGATGTAGGTCATGTGCATGCTACAAGTTAGATTTTATTTTGATGCAAATAAAATTCAACTCATCCTTTTTACTTAGTTTCATAAAATTCAACTCATCCTTTCTTGTTTAGTTCATTTTGCTGCAATTTGGTTATTAGTTTGGCATTCTTTTCAAGTTGCAAAAAGGATTATTTTTTTGTTGTGTAGGTACTACTATTGGCTTCCAGGGTTGGCATATTCATTCGTAATTCCTCCTACCATCATCAACCTCTTTCCCCTCGCCTCACAATGCCCTCAAAACTCTACCACTGAAAGTACATTTCTGGGTCATTATAGGATATTGTGTGCCTTTGTTTTTGTGCAAGATGGGCCTATGAGAGGTGCTAATCTTGGAAAAATCCTCATAAAACCTTCATATACCTTAATATACCATTTCCAACCTTGATATCACCTTTTTCACCCTCAGAATGCTCATGGATCCAATCCTGTAGCATCGTGTAGGAATCTTGTAGCATCGTGTAGCAATATTGTAGCAATCCGGTTGCGTTGTGTAGCATCGTGTAAACTTGAAAAAAATTGCTCCAAAAGCTTGATTTTTTCCTCCTAGTCTTGAATAATTTCCCCTAGTCTCTGAAACAATGATTGAGGAGGACCAAAGACCACTTAAGACTTGCCTTTTCTTCACTACAACATAATTATGGAATTAGGGTTAGAGGACATATTCCTGAATTTGAAATACAATGATGCCTTTCTTGATTATGTCATGAAATACCTAACTCATCCCTTTGAGACAAACTTAGATGAAAGATAAAAACAAGCTCCTCATTGACTTAAAACAAAGTTCACATACATCATGTAAAGGGAATGAAAATTGCAATCTCAAGCTCCTAGCTCTTAATAGCTCATATATGCTCCAAAAGTTCCAATCCTATTGAGTTGTTAAGCTTGTTCATTTAAACAAAAATGACTGAGGGGAAACCTCCTTGGAAGGAGGACTACTTCCTTCCAAAATCTCTAAAAAGGTGGATCTATCTCCCTTAGATCCTTACAACTCCTTGAGTGCCTCGGCTGTTAGTAGATCCTCGAGGTGTAGGTGAGCGATTTTAGTGGTCAAGTCAAGTTGTAGGTGAGCTCCTAAATTTTCTCCAACTACCTCCAACGTGCCTTTGCATAGTAAATGCACTCATTATCATTCTATTTCCTGCACATTAACAACATTAGGCCATGAAGTATAACAAACATCCTTTAGTCTCCCTATTAAGCACATTATAGTCAAAATATGTTAATAAATGTGAGGAAAAGAGGAAATTATAGGCTAGAGGATGGCAAAATGGGCCTTATGATATACCTATTGATGGGGCCCATCAAGTACCATCTCGGTGCAGAGAACCACTGCATCCCATTTTCCAAGGTATGGCCATCCCCAACATCAAACCTACAACCCCACTCACACATTCAAAATTTGAGGTAAATTCTTCATTGTTTATTAGATTTGGTCAGTTAGCAAAGTAAATTTAGCATAGATGGGTAGATAGTGAAAGTTAAAGTAGGGAAGAGGAAAAAGAGACAATGGGAGAAGGACAAAGAGTACAATTGGCAGAAGTAATAGAGGTTAGTTTGACCTCAATGGAGGATTTGAAAAATAGGAAAGAAGGGATAGAATGACAGATAATGGTTAGTGTGGATTCTACACTAAGATTTTTAGTCTTCCATGGGAATGGGATAGAGGATCTCAAGAAACACTAGTTTGTATATGAGGCCGTATGGATAGTTAACCAAATCGTAAATGATCATATGAATATTACCCAATTAAAGATGACATTCCAGGACCATGCATTAGCGTGGTACATGAAGTATAAAGCTACAACACCTCTAGGTCAGCCTAGGACATTATTGCATATTAAGCATGCATTGTTGAAGGAATTTTAAAAGTTGAAATCATAATCACAGTTCATCACAAATATCAAGGATATCAAACAAAATTTTGGTGAGTCTATCTAGGAATTTGACCAACGATTTAAAGTATTGATGGATAGACTAATGTTTTAGATTCCTGATGAACAACACCAGGAATGGTTCATAGCATGGTTATTACCACATATCAGAATTCCATTGAGACAAAAAAATGTAACATTCCATTGTTGGGCCCTAGATATGTTATCATATTGGCTATCCAAACCATTCATTTACAAGCCATATTCATACCTTTACAACATATTACGTAACTATTATATTACCAATTTTCACTAAATGCATTCATTTTACCTTATGCTTAATTATTAATGATTTCTTGTATTTTCAATGATTAAATGAATTTTTAATATGGCTTTATCAATGATGGTTTACTAATGTGGTTATGTGGCCAATGAGCATGTTCCACTACGAAAATTTCAATCTCTGTATCAGTTCAGCAGTTGGGTACTTAATTCTGCACTTGCACGAATGGAGAAAAAAAAATACAAAATTATAAAATATGTTTTTATTTTATCTAACATGGTAAATTAGGTGTCACATGGACCTAATATGTTGGTACAATCCTTGGAATATACCCATATCACACGTGGGATCCTAGTACATAATTTAAGTTACAACAAAAAATATTTAACAATTTTGAAATTGCCATGTTCTACATCGATTTACGTGCATAAGATGGAAAATCTCAAAAATATGGAAAACCTAAAAATATGATTTTATCTTAATCCATTTCCCAAAATTCAATATGGTTTGAAAGTTACAACTGGTTCTTTGAAGCAGTTTTGTACAAAATTTCTGCAAAACCCAGATTGGAAAAAAATCTAAACAGTCATATTTGGGTGCAATTTACAAGGCCATGGAATTGAATCAGGAAATTCCAAGAGAGGTTTTTGTTGAAAATATAACAAGTTAGGATCCATAGAAACAAATCCCAAAAATACGTCATGATCGAGAATATATGGTTGGTTATTTAACACCAATTTGTATATAATTACACAAAAATCAGAGTTATGAGATTTTCCTCTAAAGTTGTAAATTTGTTTTATGAGTTTAGGGGATTGAATCTTATCCTTCTTCAATGAATTTTATGTATAAATAAAGCCTCTAAGGGCAGGGGAAAGGAGGTTGTTCATTATTGTAATAGAGGAGATCAATGATTAGTTTTTGGAGAGATTTAGAGAGTTGATTTGTAATAGAGATTTTTGAAGTGAATAAAGAATTGATGGTTGTTGAATTGTGGTACATCTTCTTAGCTTGATTTGAGATTTTTTTAGCAACACTAACCTCATAAGAAGGGCCCCTCAGTGTGGGTAAGTGTTGCTATGCTTCATGTGTTTTGTAGATTAGTCTTACATCTAGCAATTTAGTTTTATTTTGCAATGAATTTATGTTAGATAAAACTTAGATCTATTCACTTTCATGCTTTAATTTTAGTGTTTAGTACTTTTATTTAGGTTTAAGAAGTGAATTCCATTTGATTGCATATTTTATTTGATGTTCTTTTCAATTTTTCATTAGATTTGTATTTCACCTAGTATTAGATTTATTGCTCTATTTTCATATCTATTAAGTAGAATGCATTATGATCAAATTCAAATTGATTTTTCTTAGGCTTAAAGAGTCAAACAAATTTAAATTGGTTTCTTAACATGTTTTAATATTCATAATTTCAAATTCCAGCCTTTTTGTACTTAATTCAATGCTAGGTTCTATACTAGAACAAAGTATTAAAGCAATATGTAATTTGCAGTTTAGGATTCTTTAATTGATTGGAACTTTGCAATTACTTGATAAAAGATTCCTGCAGCGAATAAGAACCTACAATATATCTCTAAGCCTACTTAGCATTTATTTTTGATAGTTTGTTAATGCATTTCTTGTAGTTTATTGCATTGTTTTATTTATTTGCCTCACACGATTTTGCTTATAGTTGCCAACATTTACTTTTATGCAGCATGTTTAATGGGTTTTCATCACTATAGGATTAAAACCGCTGAAGTCTCAAGACCTAATAAGCTACATATATAAAACCACATGAACATTGTTAATAAAATATTGTGGTTCAAAACCTAATAAGCATTAGAGTCCCATAGTCCATTGACAAGTGATAATCCTTAGTGATTAGTTCTTTCTAGTGTTAGTTGTTAGCATAGGCTAGAATAGGCTCTAATCCTGCATTTCATGTGCTTGCATATCTAAGTATTATGATCCCAGATTCGATAATTAAATGTTAGAATTAGAATACATATAATTCCACCAACATTTTTGGCACCATTGCCGGGGAGGTGCTAAAGGGATTAGAGCATAGCTTCTTTCACAAAAATTTTTGCGTGATCTTAGTTGCAGGGAAACTAGAAGGCAGAGAAAGATAGCAAGATGTGAGTGAAGAGCCACACATCCACAATGGTGGGGTCACTCCAAATTTTGGTTGTATCTAGTTGGTTTTCTCTTTTCTTTTTCATATGCATATAATTAAAAGTAAGATCTAAAGCCTCATTTTTCTTTATTTTTCTTTGCAAGTGTGTTTTCCTTTAGATTGATTCATGGAAAGAAGAGAAGCCTAACTTGTGTGAACAGATAACTTGGTGACAATAGGGTCTTAGTAGCATGGTGGCACTTTGAGTACATGATTGGTTTGCTTGCCTTTGTTTCAAGTGTGTTTCCTTCTTATTTCTTTAGGATTTTTAATAAGAATTCCATCCACTAATCCATGTGCATGACAGGGATTAACAACCAACAAAGAAATATTCAAGGATGATCAAGAGTTTGGAAGAACTCTCTCAAATTCTAGCAGCAGCTGGGATATCTGCTTCTCAGGAAGAACAAATCTTGATAGCAGTCAAGAACTTATCTACCTCTCCAGAAGTGATAGAAGAACAAAAAATCCATGAATCACAGGAAGATCTCCACCCTTGTAATATTGTCGAAGAAACTAAAGAATCATGGACCACATTCAATGGAGAGCAACCATTAGAACTTGAGATTGAAGAATTTTCAACATGCCTATCTACAAATCCTCTAAGCACACAAGAGGATAATCATCTAATGCTAGAAGATTTGCATGGCACAGTAAAAGAGGATATTCTTAATGAAATATATAACGAGGTAAACCAAGGGCATTTTGATTTTATTGAAAGTTTGTTTCAAGAAATTGTAAGGCCATAACACTCCTTCATTCTTCCTTACTTCTTGAAATCATGATTAAAACAACTGGTTCTTCATACTCAAGTATGCATTGAAGATTATATTCTAAACTTGAGTATGAATGCATTTTTATACTTGTTACATACATGGTTACATTGGAAATACTCATATACTTGAGGAGAGGAATTTATTTTTCTCAAGTAGAGTAGGATAATAAATAAATAAATAAATGTTGCATATAGTAGTTAGCTTAGTTATAACATATAGTGCAACATCTTTCTCATTTGTTTTAATTAAGTGGGGAGGTTAATAGCTAAAAAGTAATTAGTTGAAAAACATAGGTCTATGTTCCTAATGCATATTTTTGTTGGGGTCTCTTTGAGCTGCATATTATTTTAATCAAGATTTCCACATAGTCTTATTTCCAACTGCAACATGGTTCAACTATTACTTTTCTTTCTCAGTTATATTTTTTTTTAGTTAGATCTGTTTCTAGTTTTTCTTTTCAATAAAGCAAGTTATGACCATTATGTTTGGAATTGTAGGTAAAGTTGGAAGTGATTGCATAGCAACATCGTCTAGTATTGCATACTAACTGTTTAGTACCATATTTCATCTAACCAGTATTGAGAATTCTGGTACCAATTTTCTATTTTGCAAGAAAAAGCATGATTCAAGGATATTGTTCATTTGGGATGCTTAAATACTAGAAGAATAATTTCAAAAGCAGAAAATACATTTTCATCAACCGAATTGAACACTTAGGGGAGTATTTGATGAAATCTTTCATTTTCCCTTAAGTTATTAAAAATGATGCATTCATGATTTATCTGTTTTAAGACTGCTATTTTACAAAGATGATACAAGCAATAATTTTCATAAATTTGAATTTAATAATAGTTCCAAACTATTCATAACTAATATACCTTTTCTTTTTTTTCGAATTTCATTTCTCTTATTCATATATATTTCTAATTATCAATACAAAACAATTGCTCAAAATATAGTTACCAATGCATACTAAGGGGATTAAAACAAAGTTAAAATGTCCATACAATGATACCAATGAAAAAGAAACTTGAATATTATAACCGTAACACCAAAGCATGATCTTCGAGCATCTCTATTAAGACTTGCAAGAGAGTTGATGAAGTCTTTGTCCATAGTGGAA
Organism: Pinus tabuliformis; assembly: GCA_031772625.1. Taxonomy (NCBI): domain Eukaryota; kingdom Viridiplantae; phylum Streptophyta; class Pinopsida; order Pinales; family Pinaceae; genus Pinus; species Pinus tabuliformis. The sequence goes on from CM062805.1 coordinate 763,697,692, forward strand.
CACTACTTTAAAAGTGAAAGCATATATCAAGACTATGATTAGTAGGACTTTATGTGTCTTTTGTTTATTCTTTGGTTAACCTCATCCATCTCACAATAAAATGATTCATTCATGGTATGTCCTTTGAGTACCTATGAGTACCTTATGCGTCCAAGACGTTATGCAAGTAATCAAAGTCACTCTGAGAGGTATCATCCTATGCTTTTAAGGGGCTTTTTGAAGCCACTTCCCCATCTACCAATTGCAAAATCAATGTTCATAATCTAAACCTTAAATGGTAGGAAACATGGGACTGGAGCCTTAAGTCTAAAATAGGTTTAAGAGGTTAAACCATCGAGGCTATGGACACCTACAGGCAATGGGTATTGACTTGTGATATCATAAGGTAAATCCATCGGGGCTATGGACGCTCGCAAGAAATGGACCATTTTGCCTAAAGAAGTGTCAACTAAACCAAGGCTTTTGTCTACACGTATGATGGTTACTTTATAGTGTTACAATAAAAAGGAAGCATGTGTAGATGAAGTCAAGGGTAAAAACCAAATCCATAAATTTGCTGCTAAAGAATGGACTTAAGGTCACCTTGAGTCCTTTATCATTGGTTTTTTATACTATATCTAAGATATAATTGTCCTAGAAGTGGGACCTATGATCACAAAGAACTAATAAAACTCAACTGCAAAGCTTATCTGTAATACTTGGATGACTATAAGACTATGAGATTTGGTTAGTAATAACTAATTTTTCATTGGTTCATCATTTCTTGTGATCATACAAATCCTCTTTTTCTACAAAGGAGGAGAGCCCCTTAAATTTATAAAATGTTTCTTTTTCTTGAGCATAAAACTATTAAAGATTGATGAAATAATATGTAATGAGTGATTTGAAATTTCTTCTATGCTTTATTTTAGCTTTACATCATTTTAATAAATCTGAGATGAATTATTTTTGTTCAGTAGTCATCTCATTAGTTATGTTGTTTTTTTTTCTAGTTTCCTTTGTACTAAAGACATCTCAGTAACCCTCCTCACTTCTTCAATACCTCACCTTGTTTGCATGAGGACATGCAAAACCTCAGGCAAGGGGAAGTGGTTGTTGCGATATTTTCAACATCATCATTTCATTCTCTCTAGCTTCCTTCAGCATATTAGATTGGCACTCATCAACTCTGGCTCCTCCAGATCATTCCAGACTCTCTGCCTTACTCTGCCTCATATTCAACTTCATACAACTTCCATTGCAACCTGTATTACAAATCAAGTCTGAAAGGTATACTTGAGATAAAACATGTTCAAAGGATCTTTAGATCATTAAAATTTAAGGAATATTGATGATTAACCACTCCCTATTTCTTCACCTTTCTTAAACCACCATTTCCAAATCCATTAATGCATATTCTAGTTTCCAAGTCCATATTTATTTAGCCATTATCTTCATTGTCACCTTATATCATCCATCATTCCTTCCTAGTCCATATTTTGTTTGCATGAGGGCATGCAAAGTCTTAGGCATGGGGGGATGTTGGGCCCTAGATATTTTATCATATTTGCTATCCAAACCTTTCATTTACAAGCCATATTCATACATTTACAACATATTACGTAACTATTATATTACCAATTTTCACTAAATGCATTCATTTTACCTTGTGGTTAATTATTAATGATTTCTTGTATTTTTAATGATTAAATGAGTTTTTAATATGGTTTTATCAATGAAGGTTTACTAATGTGGTTATGTGGCCAAGGAGCATGTTCCACTACGAAAATTTCTATCTTTGTATCAGTTCAGCAGTTCGGTACTTAATTCTACACTTGCACGAATGGAGGGGAAAAATTCAAAATTATAAAATATGTTTTTATTTTCTCTAGCATGGTAAATTAGGTGCCACGTGGACCTAATATGCTGGTAAAAACCTTCGAATATACCCAGCTCACATGTGGGATCCTAGTACATAATTTAAGTTACAACCAAAAATATGTAACAACTTTGAAACTCCCTTGTTCTACCTCGATTTATTTGCATACGATGGTGAATGTCAAGAATATGGAAAATTGGTTTTTGCACAACCTAACAATTTAATTGTATCTCAAACCATTTCCCAAAATTCAATATGGTTTGAAAGTTACAACTGGTTCTTTGAAGAAATTTTGTACAAAATTTCTGCAAAACTCAAATTGGCAAAAAATCTAAACATTAATATTTTGGCGCGATTTATGAGGCCATGGAATTGAATCAAGATATTCCAAGAGAGATTTTTGTTGAAAATATAACAAGTTAGGCTCCATAGAAACATCTCCCAAAAATACATCATGGTCGAGAAGATATGGTTGGTTATTTAACACCAATTTGTATACAATTATACAAAAAATTAGAGTTATGAGATTTTCCTCTAAAGTTGTAAATTCATTTTCTAAGTTTAGGGGATTGGATCTTATCCTTCCTAAATGGATTTTATGTATAAATAAAGCCTCAAAGGGCAAGCGTAAAGGAGGTTGTTCATTATAGTAACAGAGAAGATCAATGATTAGTTTTTGGAGGGATTTAGAGAGCTGATTTGTAATAGCGATTTTTTAAGTGAATAATGAATTGATGGTTATTGAATTGTGATACATCTTCTTAGCTTAATTTGAGATTTTCTTAGCAGCACTAACCTCCTGGTAAGGGCCCCTCAATGTGGGTAAGTGTTGCTATGCTTCATGTGTTTTGTAGATTAGTCTTACATTTAGCAATTTAGTTTTATTTTGCAATGAATTTATGTTAGATAAAACTTAGATCTATTCACTTTCATGCTTTCAATTTAGTGTTTAGTACTTCTCTTTAGGTTTAAGAAGTGAATTCCATTTGATTGCACATTTTATTTGATGTTCTTTTCAAATTTTTATTAGATTTGTCTTTCACCTAGTATTAGATTTATTGCTCTATTTTCAGACATGTTAAGTAGAATGCATTATGATCAAATTCAAATTGATTTTTCTCGGGCTTAAAGAGTCAAACAAATTTAAATTGATTTCTTAACACGTTTTAATTTTCATAATTTCAATTTACAAAATTTTCGTACTTAATTCGATACTTATTTAGAATTTCAAATTCCATCCTTTCGGTACTTAATTTGGTATGAGGTTCTGTACTAGAACATAGTATTAAAGAAATATGTAATTTGTAGTTTAGGATTCTTTAATTGATTGGAGCTTTGAAGCTACTTGATAAAATATTCCTACAACGAATAAGAACCTATAATATATCTCTAAGCCTGCTTAGAATTTATTTTTGATAGTTTGTTAACACATTTCTTGTAGTTTATTGCCTTGTTTTCTTTACTTGCCTCGCACGCTTTTGCTTATAGTTGCCGACATTTACTTTTCTGCAATTTACTTTTCTGCAACATGTTTAATGGGTTTTCATCACTATAGGATTAAAATCACTGAAGTCTCAAGACCTAATAAGCTACATATATAAAACCACATGAACATTGTTAATAAAAGATTATGGTTCAAAACCTGATAAGCATTAGAGTCCCATAGTACAGTGACAAGTGATAATCCTTAGTGATTAGTTCTTTCTAGTGTTAGTTGTTAAGGTAGGCTAGAATAGGCTTTATGATTAGGCACATGCTACGGCCTCCACAAAGCACTTTCTTGGGCAAAGCGGGAAGAATTTTTCTTTTTTATTTTTTTGCAAGATTTTTCTTGGGCAGCGAGATTTCAGATCATATCTGAAACTTTTGGTGCAAAATTTACAAAAAAGAAATAAAAAATTTGGATTCCTTGTGAAAGTATACCCAAATTCAAAAAAAAAATATGTCGAATGGGAGTCCAGATGAGGGAGATATCGTTGATTTAAAATCAGCTATGTTGTAGAATTTTTTTTTACGACAATTCTTGGACGACAACTCTCCTATCTTTTTTGCAGTTTTTGTGCAGAAATTTAGAAAAATGATTGTAGATTTGAATTCGTCTTGAAAAATCACCCAATTTCAAAAGAAAAATTGGTCGAATCAAAGTTTGGATGAGGGAGATATCGCTGATTGAAAATCAGCTGTTTTTTTTTTTCAGAACGTTTGTGACGGTGGGACATTTGCATCACGAATATGAGTTTTCAGAGTGTTCATGTAGAGATTTCAATGACATGTAAAGATACAAAATGATCATTCTATTTCCAAAAATAGGTTATGATAAAGATTATGAGTTATATTGACTGAGTTATGACCATTTTAAATCTAGAGCAACATTCGGAGTGGATGCCCTTTGGATATGTGCCCTCCCACCCCGCTTTAGTAGGCACCTGCTTCACATTCATCAGTTTTAGCATAGCAAAATCTGGCTTGGGTTCTTTGGAGACATGCCCTCCCACCCCAGGTTATGTAGGCATCCGCTACTTCATCAACAATCAACATCACGATAATGGGTCAACCGCACAAAATCCTTGTCATCGAAGTCCATTAGCCAGGTCGCACACTATTAGTATCACATTTGGTCACAAGCATTACAAGGTATCTCTATCCTTGGATCTTCATTTTCATGGTTATCGGTCATCCACAAACCCACACTTCATCGAAGTCCATTTGCTAGGCCGCACACTGTTAGTATCACAGTTGGTCACAAACATTACAGGGTATCTCTATCCTTGGATATTCATTTGTCATGGTTGTGGGTCATCCACAAACCCACACTTTATCGAAGTCCATTTACTAGGCTGCACACTGTTAGTATCACAGTTGGTCACAATTGGTTACAGAGTATCTATATCCTCAGATCTTCATTCATCACGGTTATGGGTTAACCACACAAAAACCTTCTCTTCAGTGGCTCTTCATATTCAACAAAGGTTTCTCAGGAGGGATCTTCACGCAATGGGGACCATTGCTTCTTAAGGAGGGAGGAATGATCTGAATGAAAAATGGCATCTACCCATGGTATTCATCCACCCATAGTATTCATTCACCCATGGTACTATAAGTGGAATCCACTCATGGTATTCATCCACCCATGGTATTTATCCACCCATGGAATTTACCCATGATATTGTAAGTGGAACCCACCCATGGTATTCATTCACCCATGGTATTTCCCCATGGTATTGTAAGTGGCATCGACCCTTGGTATTCATCCTCCCATGGTATTTATCCACTCATGGAATTTACCCATGGTATTGTAAGTGACATCCACCCATGGTATTCATTCACCCATGGTATTTACCCACACATGGAATTTACTTGTGGTATCATGACCAAAAAAGATTATAAGTAACAAGTCGCATTTTGTAAAAGGACAGATGGTCCACCACAATGTAGCCTTACAATTTTTTTTTTAATAAAAACGTTTCTTTGTGGTTTTGTTATTGTGTGTTCTCCTCTTTTCTTCTGGCATTTCAATTTCTCAGATCTTGGGGGCCTTCCCCCAAGATCCAGATCACTCGAATCTTGCATTTCATGTGCTTGCATCTCTAAGTCTTACGATCCCAGATTCAATAATTAAATGTAGGGATTAGAATACATATAATTCCACCAACACCCATCTTAATGATAATTGATGTTTTTGGTGTGTAATTGCTTAATGATAAATCTAACATAAGATAACTTGATTGGAAATCATTGGAAAGTAATTATCAAATCAAAAGATCAATTTATATTATGCATTATTCTAAAAAAATCAACATGGTATCAAAGCTTTGTTGAAAGAACAACCATAAGTCAACCTTAGAAACAGGTGTTTAAGAAACTTAATTGGTTTTGGGTCTCTCGCCTAAAATGGCACCAAATTTTAGAGTTGAAGATAGGTTGGATGGTGCCATCAATATTTCAAATCTTGGAATACCATTATACTATTTATTTTGAAAGAGAATGAACTTCAGGATCATGTGGAGAAAGTAATTCCAGAGCCAGAGGGAGCTGAAGAGAGCTAAATATAAGAAGAATGAAGGAAATGGCAAGATAATTGTGGTAGATTCCATAAAATATCACTTGATTCCTCTCGTAGCATGATTAAATACTGCCAAGGAAATATATGATGCTTTGGTAAAATTTTATGCAAGTAACAATACCAATAGGAAGTTAGCCTTGAAAAATAGTCTTCGTAATATCACAATGACTAAATCAGATTATGTTGTCTCATATCTTATGAATATCTCATGAGTCAGACATGAGCTTTTAGCCAATGGAGACACCAATGAATATCTAGAACTTGTTTCAATTACTCTCAATGGATTTCCTCCCTCATGGGAGCCATTTATTCAAGGAATCTGTGCACAATAAAAAATACCCACATTTGATGAGCTATGGATTAATTGTGTTCAAGAAGAGTCAAGATTATCATCCAAAAATAAGTCACAAACTCCACAAAATGAAGAAACACAAGCCCTTACAACTCATACTATAAAAGGAAAGGGAAGAAGGAACTTTGGAAAATGTGACAAAAAGGACTTTGGAAAATTTAGTAAGAATAATTCATGTAAAAGACCTACTCACACTCAAGATAAGAAGAAAAAGGACATGTCAAAAATGAAGTGTCTCACTCGTCAAAAAATTGGACACTATGCATCCAATTCCCCTGAAAGAAAAAATAACGAAAGGGAGCATGCATGAACAACCAACATTGAAAATGATGATGATGAGTAGCCATATTAGAAGAAATTGAAAGAATTTTCCCTTTATATTTATCATGAAATTGAAAAATCACTTCAATTCTCAACTGTTTGTTTTATATATATATATATATAAGATAAGTATTTTCTCTCTCCCTTGATTATTATTTTATTTAGTCAGCATCTTGTCTTTTCATTTTTGGCCTTGATATTTATTTCTTACTTCCATTATGAATTTTCTTTTCCATGACCCCTTGAGTGAGGTTCATGGATAATCGAGTTTATTGTAAAGACTGCCATTACATAGGTGACAACATTAGGAAGTATAAGGCAAGGTTGTGACAAGAGGGTTCTTCGAGTATGAGGGAGTGAACTATGATAAGATTGTTTCTCTCGTAATAGATGGTCATATTCTTAATAATGTTTGGAAGAATTTGATCTAATTAACATCCAGGATCGTGTCTAACAATATGAAGAGCTTCCATTTCTAAGGGAATTGAAAATCAAGCAAAGTGGAAGGAGCAACCTTCAAAGAAGATGTCATGGGATTGAGATTGTCAGACTAGATGCTTAGAGACAAAAGGTCTCTAAGAGAAGAAGGAATTGCTTACATGACAAAGGAAGTAGTAGTGGCAGAAGCATTTACTTCCATGACAAAGGGAGCAACCTAGAATACCATATAAAACCTGCTTCAATGTCAAAGGGGGTTTGGCCTCGAAGATTGAAATGAAGGATTCTTACATATGCACTATTTCTTGGGATTGGTGATTCAAATTTGGTAATCCAATAATGTACAAGCAATTGATTAAATTCATGAAGTAATTAGTTAACTCCAGGCCAAATATTTTCTCTGCAGTGAACATCTTGAACTAGTTTATAGTTAAAATGAGGCATATAAAGTGGATGACAACAAATAATGTGGTACATGTGTTGTAAAGTTGGATGTGGTTTGAAATATGTCCCATGGGGTGAAGTGAGTCTTTGTAGAAATATCACATGTTATGAAGCAATGAGGCTTAAAATTACATAAGGACATGACCGGGTCACTTCATCCAAGACATGATGCAAAGGGGAGCAATAGAGATCTAATACATATTATCCATAAATGAGTAGATTTTGGACAAAGATGAGCTTAGTTTGATGCTAAATGTCTCCCTCATTAGAAGGGAATGATGACGTCTTTGCAAGATTGGGTTGATCATCTCCTAAATCTATAAATGAGTTTGGCTAGGTCATAAAGGACTTTGTCCAAGAGGAGATGAATACATTCACCTTTGAAGCTAGAAGGACTTGGCTGATAGAAGGTTCTCGCTAGGTCATTGATCAGGTGCTCAAAATTATGATCAAAAATCAAAGTTGTTAGAATGATCTGGAACCTAAACGACCACGTAGTGCTCATCATCTTGAATTCGACGCAACTTGTTTCGCATGAAACGGACACCGTATGCTCCCAGAAACACGATCTATTCACTTTGTCAAACATGTAAAAAATTTGCAGATGCATGACAGGGATGCTGACTGGGCATCCATACTGGCTAGGTGGCAAGTGGAATATTCTTAGAATATTCCTAGAATATTTTGTTGTGGTGGCATCATTTTATTGGACCATGTGTTATTGTTTTGGCCAATGAGGAGGTGACACATGGCTAGGCTGGAGGCGACCATGTGTCCTAATGGCATACAAAATTTTGGTATGGCGGACAAGGCGGAGGTTGGGCTCGACCCCACAACCTCCCACAACACAGCGCAATGAGTTACCAATCCACCTGTACATTGTTTCTTAACCTTATGGGTTCCGGGTTTATCTTAAAGGTTATCATCGACGAGGTTGGGGGGAGACCGCTAGTATAACCGTTAGCAGCCCTCCCATGTGAACACATTACCGCCTATTTGCAGCAACAGTTGCTATCACCACCACATTGACCATCGGACTAAACTACCAACGCCTTTGCCCATGTGAATGCGCGTACAAACCGTAAACGGTTACCATGACCGACGGAGGGAGGAAAGCCAACGTTGGGGGTTAGCCCTTGGGTGCATGGCCCCCATATGACCCAATTTTTGGTTCTAAAGCCTCGGTGGCCAAATTAATGATCCTACAAATCTGCTCGGAATTCAGGGAATTTGTTGCTCCATTAACAGAAAACGGGGCAAATTTGTAGGATGATGCCAGATTTGGTGCAAATTGTGGAGCAAATAGTGGAGAAACTAGGAGAGGTCATAACTTCTTCAGTTTTCGACCAAATTGGATGCAAAAAGAGGCTAGGTAGCCATTTTTGGACATTCTAGACTCATTGGAGTAGGTTTCAGAAGCATTTGAGCATTGTAAACACATATTTTTACACTTTTGAGCATAATAGAGAGGCCCAAGCCATTAGAAGCTGGACCAAGGAGACATAGCCCAGGAGGGGTGAACTCCTTTATCATGTTCTTGTTGTGATGTGTTTTTGATGATGTTCTGTACATGTTTATGCTGCAGTTTAATCTCTTATTTAAGTTAAAATTTCTCATAAAATTAACATAGAAACTCATTTTTCACTTGCAAAATTCATGAATCCTTAAGAACAATGAAAGCATTTTGTTTCTAATCTGAGGAGGATCTTAGCACAACAATCTAATATTCTAAATCAGATCAGTCATAAAAGATTTTGACCAGAAAGGTGAATGGACCAAGACAATTACAGGGGAAATTATAGGATACCTTCACCTCTAAATCCATAAGGACTTGGATAGGTCAACGAAAGGTGAATGTCCTAGGGAAATTATAGGACTGTACAAATCATCTCCTTAGAAACCAAAAGGACTTGGTTGTGTTGACCGAAGGAGATAGATGCAATTCACATTTGAAGCTAGAAGGACTTAGCTAGGTCATAAAGGACTTTGACCGAAAAGGTGAATGGTCCAAAGGAAATTTTTCTCTTGAGAAGCTAGAAGAAATTGGATGCCAGAAGGACTTGGCTAGGTCATGACCAGAGGAGATCAACACATTTTCCTAAAGAGCCTTAAAGGATTTTGGACAAAAACCCTAGATTCTTACATACATATCAGCGAGATACATTTCCCACTTCAGGATGGAGTTATTTTAGACATGCATCAACATGAAAAGATCATGAAATTTTCTTAAGGGAGGAGAAATTTCAGCAAGGGAAATATGTTGCAGAGAATATCTCCCTCACTAAGAGGGAGTGTTGATTTTTGTATAGCATCAAGAGGTATTCCCACATGAAAAAAGGCCCCTGAAGTCATATAAAGGAAATTATGGAAATGAAAAATTTAAATTGTTTATTTTTGGGCTTCAAGTAGGCCCCAAATGGTCAAGTAGGCCCCACCTGAAGGGGTATGACTTTTCGTCAAAAAGTCACCCATTTGCAAAATATAAAAACACAATTGGACCTCCTCATTTGGACCAACTCGAATCACACACATTCTTCTATTTTTTGATCCACACGAGCAAATTCAAGAGGATAAAATCTAAAGTTTGACCAAGAAAAAAAGGTGCCATTTGACTGAGTTTGACCTACTCTGTTTGACCAAGAATCTGCTTTGTTTGACGAAGAATTTGATTGAGTTTGACCATAGAGAAATGGGCAAGTTTGACCTTAAAAGAAGAAGACTTTGATCGCATATCTAAGTCACAGTCAACTAAAGTTGACCATAGGACCAAGCTTACCTCAGGCCGAAATTTCAGACTATTGACTAGCATTGACTAGCACTAATATCTTTGATTTTTGGAGGTTTGGCCAACATTTACTAGCTGGCTTTTGATCAGGTTTGACTTGTATCTTAGACTTGGATTTGAGCATTGTTTCATATAATTCTCTTGAAATTCTAAATATTGTCGAAGAACAATTTCTCCTTAAATGAAAAGTTGTTGGGTTTTTCCCAAGGTTGGCTTTTTTCAGGGTAAATTTGTTGTCTCTATCATGCTTGCATGTCTCTTTATGATCATATTGTTTTCATTGATCTACTGTTGATATTTTATATGTAATTGCTTAATGATATATGTGACATAAGATAACTTGATTGGATAGGATTGGAAAGTAATTAACATATTAGGTGATCAATTTCCATTGTGCATTATTGTATAAAATTCAACAATCTAATGGTCATACAACCAAAGAAAAAAAGCAAGATCTATATTTGTGTAGATTTGAGGAAATGAAATGATGCATATGTACATGACTCGTTCTCCATGTCTTTTACAGATGAAGTACTAGAGAATGTTGATGGACAAGAGGCTTACTCCTTCACAGATGTTTTTTCAGGGAACTATCATATTAAGATCGATAAGGAGGACTGCTAAAAAATGAAATTTGCAACAGAATGGGGATCATTCCAATTTACTATTATGGCCTTTAGATTGAAGAATGCACCAACATATTTTCTTAGGTGGTGGTTGTAGGATTTAAATATTTTATTCATATTTTTTTGGAAGTTTATTTGGATGATTGGACTGTCTTCAACCTATTACAGAAGCACATTGAGGTACTTCGACTCATGTTGGATGTTAGGATATTCCGACACATAGGAAATAGTTAAGTATAACTTAGTCTAGTGTAGAGTTAGGTAAAGTGTGTTTCTTTACTATGTACATTTATAACTTACAATCTGACAATCACGATATGTTCTAGACATGAAGTGATCTGACGGTTCATTCTCTCCTCGGTATTACCAACACTTGACCCGTGGCTTAACACCCGATTAGTCAATGATCTCTATTTAAAGAGCATGGAGGGTAATTTGTAGGGTGACCGTTCATGAAAGAAGCTTATGTAAATTCTCTTTCTTTTATTAATAAATTCCCTGAAGTGGCCACGTTGGCTAAGGTCGTGGATTGTTTCCCTCTTTGAGGGTTTTAACCACGTCAAGAATACTGGTGTATTGATCTGTGATCTATTTGTGAGCGGTGTCCTTTGGTGTTATATCTGAGGAACTTACCCTGTAAATTCCTACATGGTATCAGAGCTATTTGAGGTTCGTATCCATTGGTGATCCAAGTCGGAAGCCAGTACAACTACATCCGACTGTCGCTTCCTAGATCTACTGTTTCTGACTGCTTTCGGGCCAAGAGGACTTCTCTATTGTGTTAGGAGCATCTGTTCCAGTGAGGAACCCCTTTAGTTTCATGCGAAAAGGTTTCCAGTAGTCCTAGCTACGTCATTTTTAAGATATGGAGGTATATAGTATTTATTTGCAGTTTTAGCTATTTATCTCTCTATTTATTTCAGTTTATTTATCTCTTTGTTTTTTATTACCGGATCTACACTTTTCATTTCTGCGTATGCTCTTTTCCCCGCGACTCTATGTGATCTGGGCAAATCAGAAACATAAAGGAAGGATTTTTCTCATGTGTATGCTCTTTTCTGCCGCACCCTAGTGTGATCTTGGAAAATCAAAGATAATGAGAAAAATATTTAGTTTTCGGCAAAAGCTAACTTCAAGCCATAAGGTTTGGTTTTTTTGCATGTCTGTGTTGGGTTGTGTGGTTTTTTGTTTTGTTTTGTTTTTTGAATGTCTTTGCATTAGAACACTTAGTTTTAGCATATACAGCTTCAGTTTCTGTTAAAATGGAAAGTCCATGCCAAGTTATTCTTGACAACACTAACTACTTCCAATGGTGGTCCTACATTATGGATTTACTTAGAAGTAAAGGTCTTTACAGAATAGCCTCATGCCAAGAAACTAAACCTAAAGATGAAGATAAGGCAGCCAAATGGAAAAATAGGCAAGATCAAGCACGTGGGTTGATAGGGATGTCTATTTCTCCAGACCTTAGATTCCATATCGCAAAACTTGATACCCCTAATGAAGCAATGAAATAACTCACTAAAGTTTTTGAAAATAAAAGTGAAATTAGAGCCCATCAACTCGAAAATGAGTTGCTTACGTTGGATCCCAATAATTTTTCTTCCTTTGAATATTTTTTGTCCAAGTTCAATATCCTTAGACTTCTCTTGGAAGGTGTTAAGGTTAAGAAAGAAGGTGGAAACCTTATATATTCCATTCTTACTAAGTTGGGACCAGCCTACTCTGTGTTTGTTTCCACCTCCCATTCTACTAGAGAAGCCTTTATTTCTTAAGGAAAAGACTACATGTCCCCCTCTTTTGATGCCTTTTGTGATTCTTTAATAAGAGAACAAGAAAAACTCTTACATCTTGGTCTTCTTAATCTTGGAAACTCTTCTAAGAAAGCCTTAGCCGCCCAACACCAACCAAATTCAAAGAATCCTAAGAAGTAGTATCCTAAAAAGAATGATCCTAAACAAAATAAGGGTCCTAAGCAATTTTAGTCTCAAAATGAAAAATCATTTCAACAAAATGATAAGGAAAATAAAAAAAAAGGGAAGAAGACTGATAGACATTGCCACTTTTGTAATCGAGATGGCCACTTAGAATCCAAATGCTTTAAGAAGATGGAAGCCTTGGAAGCAACAATGAAGAAGCATAACATCCATTTGGATCATTCTTCAACTTCAACCTCATCTTCAGGAATAACACTTGCTACATGTGGTTGTCAAGCATCTCGGTTTGGTTATGCACTTAATGTATCTTCTTCTTCTCATTCTCATGAGTGGCTCATTGATTCTGGAGCTTCTTATCACATGGCAAAAAACAAAGCCATGTTTTCTTCTTTAAATGATTGTAACACCAAAAATATATATGTTGGTGATGATAGATCTCTTAGTGTTGTAGGGGCTGGAACTATTCATCTAGATAGTGGTCAATTTAATGATGTATTATGTGTTCCAACCTTATCCTACAACCTTCTATCTGTATATCAGATAACTAATTTAGGTGAAGGTAAAATCATTGAATTTTCACCTCACGATGTTGTAATTAAGGACCTAAGAGATCCTAGACAGATTTTAGCTACTGGCATTGTTAATGATTCTACAAGGTTTTATAAGTTTAACAACTTTGGGTCATTAACACTTCCCTCGATATTTGTTGCTCATAATGATGGAGTGAGCAAACTTTGGCATGAGCAATTTGGTCACTTAAACTATCGCTCCCTTCAAAATCTATGTAAAGAAAATATGGTGACGGGTCTTCCTATGGTATCTTACAGAGATGGTGTTTGTTCTAGATGTGTACTCGGAAAACATCATTGAGATAGTTTTGAAAAATGTGCCTCTTAGTATGCCTCAACCCCTTTACAGCTTGTGCATAGTGATTTATGTGGTCCACTTCTAGTTGTTTCATTCTCTGGCTACAATTATTTGTTAACTTTCATTGATGATTTCTCCAGATGCACTTGGGTATACTTCTTAAAACTCAAGAGTGAAGTCTTTAACATGTTCTTGGCCTTTAAGGCCGTTGTTGAGAAACAATCTGGACATCAAATTCTTAAGCTAAGATCAGATAATGGCAGAGAATATGTTAACAACAAATTTATCAACTTTTACAGTGAACATGGAATTCAAATGCAACATATTGTTCCATATACTCCACAAAAAAATGGTGTAGCTGAAAGGAAGAATTGCACCTTAAAGGAAATGGTTAATTGTATGCTTCAATCTAAAGGACTTAGTCTTAATTTTTGGGCAGAAGCAATTAATTGTGCAAATTACATAGTAAATCGCACTCCTACTAAGGTTTTAAAGAATATCACTCCAAAAGAAGCATGGAGCTCAATTAAACCAAATGTAAGTCACTTTCATGTTTTTGGAAGTGAAGCATGGGCCCATATTCCAGATGAGAAACATAAAGCTTTAGAAACTAAGAGTGAAACATGTATTTTTGTTGGATATTCAGAGGATGTCAAAGGATATAGAATTATTCCACTTAAGTCCAAATTTTTTATCATTAAGAGATGTAAAGTTTGCTTAAAATATATCGGCCTATGAGCCTAGTTCGATGGATGTGCCACCTCTCTCTATCCCTTCTACTTCTGAAACTATTTCTTCTTCAAATGATGACCACGAGGATGAAAATCCTCCCCCACCTTCTTAGGATCCTCCTTTAGCTCCTCAGCTTCCAAAATGGGTCTGTGCTACTATGGATGCAGCAGGTGCTCTTGCAGGTGATCCTACAGATCAACGACGTACACATTCTCAATTCGATAGAGCCCCTTCTTTACTGGCTCAAGCTTCAACGAATTATGATCCTGACACCTTTGAAGAAGCTTCAAGCCATCTAGATTGGGACGTAACTATGAATGAAGAATATCGTTCATTATTGGCAAATGATACATAGGATCTTGTTCCTCTTCCAAAGGGATGAAAACTTGTTAGATGAAAATGGGTTTACAAAACCAAGTTTGGACTAGATGGAAAATTTGATAAACATAAAGCTCGTCTTGTTGCTACGGGTTTTTCACAAGTTGAAGGCATTGACTATATTGAAACCTTCTCCCCTGGTTCCAAAATGAACTCTATCCACCTTGTTCTTTCCCTTGCTGCCTCTTTCAAATGGGAAGTCCATCAGATGGATGTTAAATTTGCCTTCTTGCATGGGGACTTGCATGAAGAAATCTATATGTAACAACCTACTGGCTTTATACAAACAGAATCCAGCCTTGTATGTTAGCTTAAGAAATCCCTTTATGGCCTCAAGCAAGCCCCTCGAGCTTGGTATGCCAAAATGGATAGCGTTCTTTTAGATAATGGCTTTTCTAGGTGTCATTCTGACAATACTGTCTACACCAAGAAAGTGGGTAAGTCTCTTATCATTCTTGTTCTTTATGTTGATGATCTTATCCTTACTAGTAGTGATCCAAACCTATAAACCATGTGAAGTCCAGCCTTAAAAAGAAGTTTGAAATGACAGACTTAGGACACTTGCATTATTTTCTTGGTCTTCAAGTCTTGCAATCTAAGGAAGGTATTTCCCTTTCCCAGTTCAAGTATGCATGTGATCTTCTACGCCAATTTCACATGGAAGACTGTAAGCCAACCCCTTCTCCCTTTCAGTCTGGAGCTAAACTTTCATTCACTTGTACTTCCCCTGAAGTTGATGCTACCTTATAATGTCAACTTGTAGGAAAACTTTTGTATCTGGCCCATACCCATCTTGACCTTTCCTTTGTTGTTGGGCTTATTGCTCGGTTTATGAAAAACCCACATGAAAGTCAATGGAAAGCAGCTAAAAGAATACTTCGTTATGTTCTAGGTACAATTCAGTTTGGGATTCATTACAGTGCAAAAGCATCTCCTCTATTGGTTGGTTTTACTGATTCTGATTGGGTTGGTGACCCTGATGATCAGAAGTCTACTACAGGTTATGTCTTCACTCTTGGTTCTAGACCTATTACATGGGATTGCAAGAAACAAAGTGCCATTTCTCTTTCTTCAGCAGAAGCAGAGTATCATGGCGTTGTAGAAGCTAGTAAGGAAGCCCTATGGCTTCGTCAAATGTTGTTAGAGTTTGTCTTTCAGCAACAACATCCGACTACACTTTGGTGTGATAATCAAAGTGCCATTAAACTATGCAAAGATCCAGTCCAACATCAACACAACAAACACATTGAACTACACATGCACTTCATCAGAAAGCTCATTCATAACCATGTTCTTGAAGTGAAATATTGTTCAACAGATGATCAAGTTGCAGACATCTTTACAAAGGCTCTCACAGAGGCGAAGTTTACTAAAATTTGATTTATGGTTGGAGTTCAGGAAGTTCTCACTAAGGGGGGATAGGCTCTAATGCCTCCTTCCTTCTCCTATTGTCTCATATTTGTACATCCTTCAATCCTATCCCAAGTTGTTCTTAAAGGGGGATGTTAGGATATTCCGACACATAGGAAATAGTTAAGTATAACTTGGTCTAGTGTAGAGTTAGGTAAAGTGTGTTTCTTTACTATGTACATTTGTAACTTACAATCCGACGGTCATGATATGTTCTAGACATGAAGTGATATGATGGTTCATTCTCTCCTCGGTATTACCGACACTTGATCTGTGGCTTAACACCCGATTGGTCCATGATCTCTATTTAAAGAGCATGGAGGGTCATTTATAGGGCAACCGTTCATGAGAGAAGCTTATGTAAATTCTCTTTCTTTTATTAATAAATTGCCTGAAGTGGCTGCATTGGCCCAGGCCATGGACTGTTTCCCTCTTTGAGGGTTTTAATCACGTCAAGAATACTGGTGTATTGATCTGTGATCTGTTTATGAGCGGTGTCCTTTGGTGTTATATATGAGGAACTTATCCTGTAAATTCCTACATTGGACAGATGCAAACAGTTACAAATTTCCCTACATCTAAAGAAATGTATTTTTTATTCACCCATGGATCTAGTGAAGATCGCCATGATAGTGAAACAATTACCTTCAATGACAGTATGACAACTGCATGTGACACTGGGGTGTACTGGATATTACAATAAATTTATGCATGGACATGTGCAAATTATTACATCAATGGAAATATTATTGGAGAAGAACGCCAGGTTCTAGTGGATAAGAGAGTGCTAATGGGCGCTAGATACCTCAAAAAATAAATTGCTCATTACACCGATCCTATAGTTCCATGAATGGAGCAAACAATTTCATGTTCATGTGGATGCATCATCAATTACCCTAGGAGTAATACTTGCACAACCAAGAGAGGCTAAGATGGACCACCTAATTGCTTTTGCTAGAAGGAAACTATCTTTAGCAAAGAGGAATCACACCATGACAAAGCATGTAGGATTGGTGATGGTGTATGCTCTACAAAAATTTAGGCACTACCTGATAAGATCACGCTTCAAACTATATATTAACCATTTTTCATTACACTACCTCGTCAACAAGCCAGTGTTGGAGGGGAGAATATGAAGGTGGTTGTTGTTGTTCCAGGAGTATGATATCAAGGTGATAGTGAATCTTGGTAGGCTAAATTCAGGTCCATACCACTTATTAAGGATCCGTTTTTGGTGAGGATGCATGAAACGTGAATAGTAGCCCACTAGATGCACAATTATTTAGTGTGGAGATGTTAGATGTTCACTTTGTAGAGATCGTCCACTTCCTCAACATGGGAACAACACCATAGGATTACACAATTGCATAGAAGAAACAATTGTTAGTCAAAGCAGTGGACAATTAGCTGATTGTGGGTTATTTATATAAGCTAGGTGCAACTAGTATACTTTGTTGCTATGTAGTGGAGCATGAAAAACCAATTATTTTGACAAGGGCTCATGAAGAGGTGGCCAAAGGTCACTATTAGGGTCCTATAATAATAGGATTCATAATTTTGAATTGGTTATGGTTAGTCTTGTAATATTGTACATACTTTTTCTTTCTGCAAAATGTTTTCCATATTAAAAATTAAAAAATGTAAAGAGGGTATGTCCCCCAAAAAGAAAGATAAAGATAAAAAAAGTGAAAAATATGGACCCCAGAAAGAAATAAAATAGATCATGAAAGTGTGCAAATTCAAATGCCACTACTTTTTACTGTATTATGCAAAATAAAATTGTGTGCAACTTGTCAGAAATGCCACGATCCATGATGGTCAAATAGCTTAATCTTGACTCATTCATGCTTTAAATTTCATGTTAATAGATAGAGAATAAATATCTAGCCAAACTGTTTAACCTTGGCAGATCAGTGGTTAGGTAGAAAATAAAAATGAGCTCATTAGTTTAATCTGAGCCATTGGAAGTTATAAGGTTAGAATTAGATAGTTTGCTTGTCAAAAGAAAAGGAAATAAAGGGTCAACAAGTTCAAATGCACCCAATAAAATGAAGAAAAAATGTTAGGATAAATAAAGGGTAGGTAGAAGAAAGGTTGCAAACGCACAAGGTTACTGAGTCAAAATCGCATTTATCATGCTGGTCCCACTTTATTAACCCACTATTTATGTTAAAAGACCAAAATTTATTGGTTAATTAATTACATTTCTGTGTAATTAAACCCTGGGCCCTGCAAATCCCTTTCCTGATTCCCTCCATGCAACTTAACCGCGCAATAGCCATCCGATATCCTACCCCGAGATCCGACGGTGTCCATCCATATCGCGCGGGTTCATCAACTGATCAATAACAACCCGAGAGCACATGAGATTCGCGGTTTTTCTTGGGCACTATTCTGCTACATGGCAGCACCAGGTGATATCGTGTGCTCGCGAAAAATACTACCCGCCCTCCAAAAGCGGTACGATGGCCCAAAAAACCACCTCCCCTCCTAGACCAAAAACTTCCCACTCTTCATTTATATTTTTCGAGCCAAAATGTGACTGTTACACGTTAAAAGGCTGAAAAAGCCCTAAATTTCTCTTTTCTTGTTTTTTTCACTATAAACTACTGCTAACCTATTTGCGGCACCTTGAACCTGAAATGACCAAATTGACCACCGTCTGCCACCTGAAGAAGCTCCGGACACCTAATTGAAGCAACCAGTTGACAGTTGAAGCCACCGTACTCTCTACATTCACCATTGAACCCAGTCTGTGCATCAAACCATCAATTTCTAGGTATTCTTGGAAAAACCAGAAAGACCCCTGAATTTGAAAACATACAGTTTACATTGAGAGGTTAATTAATTCAATTAATCAAAGAAACATGGCTAAATTGAAAAGAAACCTGATATACACCCCAAACCCTATTTACAAACTACAATTACTCTCTCACTGTACCAGAACGTATAAAACTCACTCCTAAAACCACTATCAGCCTAATTCTTGTCTCTAAACCCAATTATGGCTTCCCAAACCTCTCTGGACGTGAGACCTTTGCAAACCCCTCACCTGGACATTGACCACCTTGCATTAGTAGACACATACTTCCAAATAAAGGATACTACTTCCCCTTCTTACCTTCTAAAGCTCCACTGCTAGAGTAAGGACAAGTTCCTAAACCAGAACGATGACATCCACCTTTGGGAGTCTAATTTTCCCAAATATTTGTTTCGAGACGTACATCCATTCCCAGAAATTATCCACTTTTGTCATGCTTGCTACATTCCTAGCCAAAGAGCTATTGTCACCCCTAACTAGCAAGTGTTATTTACCATCACTACAGAATCCAATAACCAAATGCTGCAGGTCCAACCAAGCCCTAATGAGACCCCACTATCTATTGGAGACTTGCTGGACCTCTATGTCAAGTTAGGCCTGCCCAAAATAGCCCAAATTTTCCAAACTTTCATCATAGAGGAATGTCATACTCCCATAGATAGTCCCCCTTTTGCTGCCACTATTTTTTCTAAGAGAGGAAGATAAATCATTACTATGCTCTCTTGCATCTTAGGATACACCACAGATGAGCATGTGGATGAGGTTGTCCTTGCTTTCCTCTCCATCTTTAGCCCAAGAAAGCCTCCTGCAGTTATTTACAACTATGCTCAGTTCATTGCAGACAGGATGCATGAATAGTTCACCAGATTACCTACTGAAAGAGTCTTCAAGTACTCTTCTGTATTATTTCATATGTTCTTGTATTGTCAATCAAATAAATTCCCTGTCAGCATCCAGAAGTTGGATACCAAGGGAAAGCAAAGATCAGTTATTTATTGGACACCATTGATCCAAAAGTACTCCACTACATTCACTTATAAGGACTTCATTGATTCATTTGTCCATCCAATCATGAATATGCTAACCAGTAGCCCTCAGCCTAGAATCAGCCAAGAGATCAAAAGGGTGTTACAGTTGGCCAAGAACAGTAAGGTGGGAGACTGGTATCTGTACCAGAACCATATAGAGATAAGAATTTATGGATGCCAAATTGCCCCTTACAAATTGCCCAAATAATTCCCCATGAGGATATTTGCACTAGAATATTTTAGGCAGATTATCAATTCTGATGAAGTCAACTTCCTAGTAGCTAGGAAGAAAACCCAATTCAAAATGAAAAATCAATTGGGCCCCTTCACTTGTAACACTAGGGAAGCTGGACCAGAGGCAGACAAGATTTTGCAACAAATGAAGTTCAAAAACAGTTTTATGTGGTAGTATGACCCTCATGGAGTCATAAATACACTGAGGATCACAGTCAAATTAGGACCTTTCATCCATCATCCCAGACCAAACATTGAGAGGTTTTCCAACCAATAAAAATGGTTGGAAAACACTCTAATTGACATTGATATCACTATAGTGGATGTAGAAAATACATTGATTATGTAGAGAGACAGGACGATGAAAGTTCCTTCCTGCAGGTTCCAGAACTATGAAAAACAATGAATATTCCTCCTGTTTTACAGACTCCAGCAAATGAAGATAAGAACCCAAATAGAAATAGGGAGGAGGGTTCCAATTCAGCTATGGAAACCACAAATGAGTAGTTTGAGATCAGGAAGAGGCCCAAGCTTAATCATGTAACTGAACAGGAAGAAACCATTGAATCAATGGAAATCACTGACACAGATGCAATGGTGGAAAGAATCAAAGGTACAACAGCTTCAGGACACAACTCCCCTCAACATCTAACACTCAACTGATTGAGAGACAACTCAGTGTTGAGGTTTCTTCATTCACCAGGCCAGCTGATAAAGAAAAGGATATCAAGGATAGGTATAAAGAAATTAAGTTAATACATGAGAAGTTGAAGGCTGAAACCTATGCTCAATACTTCAAACACACACCAGCAAATCAAAGTAGGTTGATGTCAGATTTTAACATCAAAACATGAAAAATGCATGTGTCCTTCATGCAGACAACTGTCCAACAACCAAAGACATTAGATGACTACAAAAAAACAAACTTTGAGGTGTTGGCCAAGGATGTTCATCCCATTGACCAGATTGAATTCCAAAAGAAGGAAGGAGAGATGATCTACTCCACCATTACGGGAAAGGCCATGGCTGCACATAAGCTGCAAAGTTCATTAGATAACATCACAGCTCAATACAAATTGGAAAATGCCTCCTCACAGTCCAAGGACAACAAGATCAAGTCAATGGAGGACTTGGTAATTGAGCTGGGACATCATCCCAATGACATCAAGGCTACTGAGAAATTGATCAAGAAGAAGAATGAGGACATTGCAACTCTCAAAAAACAACTAAAACTTCATCATTCAGAGCACCCACAGACAAAAGAGGTCCTTGAGAGCCAGACACATCAGGAGGAAATGATGTACCTTGTTTTACAATTGAATGATCAACTGAAGGAAATGGAAAAGGAGCTAGATAGCTTGATACAGTCAAAACAAGCTAGTCTTGAGACTACCCCTACCACTACTATCCCAACAGTTATTACTGCAGTAGCATCCACCTTGGCAACATCATTAGCTCTTACAGCTCCAATGGCTACAACACTACTAGCTTCTACAACGTCTACATTAGCAATATGGTCAACAGCAACAACTCAGCCAGGTGATGAGGCTAGTAAATTGGTCAAGGCAATGGAAGAAATGTCCATTCAGACCACAGAAATGAACAAGCTCAGCGAAAAGGTAACCAGTCTAGAGACTAACTATAAGCTTGCACAGATTATGCTCAAAGAAGAAGTGCAGAAATAAACCAGGATGAATGAAAGAATAAAAAGCTTGGAGAAGGAATTAACTTTGAAGGAACGCCTTGGCCAGGCTAAGGAACAATTATGGGCCAATATCATTGACTCTATCAATGATATTTGGCCATCCATTCAAGTAATTTTTGAGCAAATTGACTTATTGAAGGAGGCTACAAAAGCCATACAGAGAGTGAAAATAGAACTGGGAGACATGCCAGAGGAAGCCACTAGGATCATTAACTTCCTTAACTCCAAAAATAAGTATGAATTGTAGGAATTGGAGATACCTGACAGGATAGATACAATACTAGAAGTAAAAAGGGTCCTAACCAAGAGAAATTTAATGCTAAATCTGGAAGATAAGTGCCAAACCATGCAATTGGCTATAGACAGATTCATGGTTAAATTTGAAGTTTTGAGGCAAAAGGGTCTGCCAATTCCCTTAGTAATAAATGATAAATTAATGCCACAAGAGGACTACACTAGAAGAATTAGAGAAGTGGCCAGATATCAGGTAAATACTTCATTTATGAAGGGGATTCCTACTAGCAAGGTCCTATCCCAGAATTTTGAGAACTTGTTTTACCTCCAGCATGAGGTAAAACACCTTTTTGTCAATAAACCCACTTTTTCCAAGTACACAGAGGCAGATGAAATTTATAGGAAGATGATAAATATCCAATTACCAGATGCAAAAACATGGGAGAAATTGAATGACTTACTGTATAAATACACAGTCAAATGTAAAAATGTACAGTAAGGGTGAAAAAGCACAGTAAAAGGATAATGACAGGCCAACCAGACGAAAGAGTATCAGGTAAAAGCGTATAAAGGTTAGAGTGAAAAGAACATCCAACGTGAATGTTATAGACATTTTTGTGCCTCGCAGCATGGAGCATGAAATGTCGATAATTACAGGGATCCAAAGTCCATAAACATGTTGTTCTTACCCCAAGAGGAACAAGGTCAGCAAACCACAGCACTTCCTATCAGTTCTCCACCTGAAAACACTCAAAAACAGGCTATTTTTGGATCATGTCAGCTGCTCCACTGAGCATCTGCGCTGAATGTCAACTGCTCCTCCTTGTACCTGCGCTGAAAGTCAAAACCAATGAAGGCCACCTGCGCTGAGCGAGAAAGGACAAGTGGCACAGTGAGTCATTGCTTTGGAATCTTCCAAAAATGACACTTGGATCAGGTATTTCGCCTTGTGATGAGTCAGAGGCTTTGTTTCTCCAAGTGGAAGCAAGGTTCACCAAGTGGACTCAAGAACTGAAGATCAACTAAAGATTAACTGAAGAGAGAGAGGACACAAGGCAGCTACACATCAGTTGCAAGCTGACTCATCCTTTCTCAATTCATCTATATATTGAGCTCTCTCCTATGAGCTCAGGAGGCTGGAATTTTGTGCAAAGCAAGGAAGTGCTGTTGGTTTACAGTTAAAGCTATTGGGTGATTGCTTTTATAGAGGGGAAGAGGAGATTTCTTGCTGCTGGGGAGGTGCTGCTGGATTGGAGCCATTTATGGTTGTAACCTTCTCAGAACCTTTTTCTTCTATCAATAAAGCTTTGATGTTCTCCTATATACTTGTATTGCAATGATGTATTGTTTTTATCTGTATATTTGATCCATTCTAATCCATGCATCAGTTAGGAGTACAGGTTTCTTGTAGTTTCCCTCTCTTGTTTTTGCAGGATCTTTGTGTAGCTGGGCCGGCAAAAGGAGCAAGGAGCTGGGAACAAGAGGCAAAGAGAGAAGACAGGATCGACAAAAGCGAAAGACATCGGTTGGTCAATCTTTTCTTCCTTCTCTGTACTTTCATAAAGGAAAAATATCAAAGCTTTACTTTCAGTTGTTGCTAAGGAACTATCACCCTTAGAGTAGGGATAGGGTCATTCCGAGTCGGATACTTTTCCCCGCAACAAACTAGCGACTCCACTGGGGAAACTAGTATCTTGTTGGTTTATTGTGTTTCTTGCTATTCATCTCATAAACAAGGAGAGCACCAAATCGAACTGCAATTGAGTCCTTCAATTGCAAAAGTAGAGGGCAGCTGCTCTGGCTCAGTTTCTGAGCAAGTTTATGATTTGAAGAGCTGATCCACAAGGACTCTTGTGCTCTTTGTGATAGATTTTCATCCTCTTGATCATCCCTTAGCTTGTACTTGACCTATAGCTTTTTATTTCAGCAAAAACAGTGAATTTTTGAGCTTTTTATGACCCGGAAACCCTTGTAAATGCAACTCTCGTGTCTCAGTGCAGGCTGTCCAAAGGCAGTCTGCATTTCAGCGCAGGTACTCCCTTCGGGAACTGCGCTAAGAGTCAGTTTGACAGACCAGAGCCTGCGCTGAACCAGTTAGGCTATGTCTTCCTGAGGTTTCCCACTGAGTCTTGGCCCTGTTTTCACTGTTATTTTGCTGCTGATTGCTTGTCATTTGTACTTGCTGTAAACCAACTTTCCTTGACATTATTCCGCCTCAGTTGTGTGATGAAACTGTGATTGTTCTTTCAGTATTTCTTGTTTCAGTTACAGTTTCCCATTGTGAAAAGCAAACCAGTATAGCTGTGGCCTCTTAGATCTTGAACTGTAAAAGTGTCGTCGTGATCTTAAGAGCTAGTTTTATTACTGTTCATGGCTGTTTGAGTTTGTTTGTTTTTCATTTTATGGTTTGAATTCATACATTTTTAGTGTCGAAACAAGTACCTGTAAGGCGTCTTTTGATTTTAGACAAAACTTGTTTGTTTACGCTTCAAATTGAATTCGAAAATTATACGACAGTTTCCTTTTGTCTACATCAACATTAAGGGAAAAGAAAAGAAATACATGCATCTTGCATTTGCATTTTTTGATAAGTTTGCGTGATTGATCTAGGGGAAAGTGCATTAGTTTGTGCTTTGTGCTCTGTGTGGAAAGATAATGTTTTTCTCTCCCCTCAGTAGTTAGGATTTTCAAAGCTAAAAAGATTGTAAAGCTTGCTTATCATTTTAGCTGCATTTAGGAATTTGTACCAATACATCTCGTGGTGATCCTGAAAGACAAACTGCTAAACAAGATCAACTTAAAATATATTGAATGAATCTAAAAACGCTTTGTAACATAACGCTCACAATAGAGGTCTAGGTAGAGACGTGTTCCGGCGTCGTTAAACGTAGTGACTGTCGATCTCTACGAAGGTGGGTGATTCCTCCTGAGAGTCGGTGGCACTAATACGGACTTGTGCTCCCACGTACCGTCGCGTATATATTGGGAGACCCCTATAGGCATATATCCTTTATCCTTAGGAAGCCGTGTCGACCGCCCTACTGATCGCAATGCAGTGAACACAGCATTCACGAAGATTGACCACACGTACCGTAAAACGTATTCCGTGGTTTTGCGAAAGGTTTGGCACACCCTCTGCCTAGATCTCCAGAGCAGTTTCTTTTGGCCTTTTTCAAACTCTATAACTGAAAAAGTCCAACCGAGCATTTGTCACTTCGGGCTCGTTAATACATCGAAGGAGACTAGAGTCATCTTTAGCTTTTTCTCGACTCTTTAAAACTGAAAAAGCAAGTTGTGTCTAAAAGCGTCGTTATAAAAATTTATTTTAAGCGGAATAATCATCACCCTTCCCTCGTTGATCTTCGAAGTTAGTCCACCACAAGTGGAAGTTCCTGTAGAATCGCTAAGAAATCTTTTGGATAGACTAGATATGTCTGAACAACCGTCGACATCTAGGACTGTGTCGTCCGACACAGCTGCAGCAGAGCCTCCTGCTGCTACTCCAACGATGTTCGCTGGTATACCATCTGTCCCGGCAAATTGTCAACAACAAGCCGGAGTCCAATCAGGGACAGCGACATGGTTAGTTCCTATTTCTTCATCCGGATTATCATCTGGTATTTCTTATGTTGAAACTCGCCAAATTGATCCATTTGGAGGTCAATCTGGGCAATCGATCCCCTTGAGTCCCGGATTGATACCATATGGGGGGCAGTATGCCCTTTCATTACCTCCTCCGGGAGGATGCCCATCCGTGAGTTCACAACAAAGTTCAGGTCAAACTGGAATTACATCCAGCGGTTGGGTACCAATACTGCCTCAACAACCAGGAGTTGTATATTCGATGCAACCAGTCCACCCTGTGTCGAATGTTGCCACTATACCTGGTATGGTGATTGCGTCGCAAGTACAAGCGCTGCCTACTGTATGTCAACCCCAAGTTTCTCAGGTTGCCATACAACAGCCTCTTGTCTCGACATCTCAATCGCAACCTCAGGTCAGTGCCTCCTTATCTGGAGCGACTCAGGATCAAACAAGTACTGTGACTCCTCATCTTGGTCAATCATCTAGTATTGGGCATCAGCAAATGGTCCAACAACCAGAGCTGGTTCGAACTCAACAACCGCAATTCCAGCAATCATATCAAGGACCTGAGCAACAAGTCTTTGTAAGTAATGGGCAACCATACTATAATGGTTATACCCATCAACCTTGTCAAAGTTGCCAACATTATGCTGGTATGCAAAGACCCACTGCTCAGGCGATTCCATCTTATCCTGGATATGCTTCGCCTAACCTGAATCAACAGTTGCCCTTTGTAGCAACTCTAGAATTACCGGATCTAAACCGGCTGACGAATGATCCAATTGCTTATGCCCCTTGGTGGCCAGCGATTCCACACAAACTTCCATCAGACATTCCTAAATTTAATGGAAATCCAGGTGAAGACCCGTCGAATCACGTGATGACATTCCATCTATGGTGTTCATCAAACACCC
Source organism: Pinus tabuliformis (assembly GCA_031772625.1). Classification (NCBI taxonomy): domain Eukaryota; kingdom Viridiplantae; phylum Streptophyta; class Pinopsida; order Pinales; family Pinaceae; genus Pinus; species Pinus tabuliformis. The sequence continues at coordinate 763,724,424 of CM062805.1, forward strand.
TGAATGATGATTCGATAAGACTTCGCCTTTTTCAGAGGACGTTAACGGGTCCAGCGGCAAAATGGTATATTGAATTGCCTAGAGCTTCGTTCGACAACTTCAGTGCCTTAGCCACAACCTTTTTAACCCATTTTCAATTGCCGATAAGGTATGAAACGGGAACAGAACTCCTTACCAACTTCAAACAGACAACGGCCACTCATATATCTGATCATATACATGAACGGCGACGTCGTCGTAGGATGGTAAAAACATATGTTCCCGATCAGCTATTAGCTGAATGGTTTATAAAGTCATTACTTCCGGCCATAACGGAAGATGTGGCCAAGGGGGGAGTCGTAACAGAAGAGCAAGTTATAGCTCGTGCGCAATATCTAGACTTGGTTTATACTCAGTCTGGCACGCTCTACGACAAAATACATGACGCCCCTAGACCGGAATTCTCAATTCCTCCTCCTCCTAAATCAAACAATGACTCTCACGCCGGCGATGACGTGATCGACAAGCACAAAATTTACAGTCAAAATGCAAATGAAAAACTTCTTGCCTCAGAAGTAAATGCCATGTCGACCGACAAGGGCAAACAACTGAAGCAACCAGGGGGCAAGAAGAAAAAGACAGGAAGAAAAATGAAACCCCCGGCAGGGTGTCATATATGCGATGAGGATCATTGGACGAAATATTGTCCACATATAGCTGAAGTTAAGAAACTCTTCAAGAGTTCAAAAACCCCAGCAGTATTGACTGATCCGTTTCCTAATCCAGGTCAAAATATGGTTGCTAATCAAAATGCTTCCGGATCCCAAGTGCTTATGTTGTCTACCTCAAAGCAACAGAATAATGATTTGACAAGGAATAAAGATTACAGGAATCCAAAACTGTCGAACAACAAGGTTAACGAACGACCTAGTAGTTCAACAACAACTTTGACCGAAGTTGTGCCACCCATCGTTCCTAAGCCAATGATAAAGTCACCAAAGGGAGTAGTACACAAATCGACATTTAATCCTCGTGCCAAAGAAGCACAGAATTATAATATAGTAAAGGACCTGGCCCAATCGCCGTCCACTATGTCGACACTTGAGGTACCACAAAATTACCCCTCCCAAGAGCAAGCTTTATTATCAGCAATAGGTGGGATTGGCCCAATGGATTCCAATCTTGTGGCCTTTGATCATAAAGGATATGACCCGCAATTACCAGCTCAACTAGCTTTCCTTATTCAAGTGAAAGCCCTCAACAAAACTGTTCATCGAACAATTATTGATGAGGGGGCATCTACATGTCTTATGTCGATGAGTTGCTGGAAAGATTTAGGCTCACCACCCTTGTCGAAATCGTCAACGACGTTAAAAGCATTTGATGGACGATCATACACTCCATACGGGATTTTAAGTAACTTGCAAGTTGAACTGGGGGGAAAAACAGTAGGAATTGATGTTGAAGTAATTGATGGAAACCTTGATTACAACATCCTACTTGGAAGACCATGGATCTATGCCATGGCCGCAGTTGTGTCGACCTACTTCAGGAAGATTGCATTCCCCTTCCAAGGGGGAATTACAATCGTTGACCAACAAACTTTTCTCCACGACAGTTCACAAGTTACAGGAAGCATTCCAATGATCCATGGAAGGAATCATTTGCTCCAAAATATCGGAGTAGGTCTCCTAAAAGACCCTGCCTTAATGGGTACTTTCGCCCTACCGCCTCCAAGTAATCTGGCGGGAGTGGCCACGGTGGAAACCTACAAAATGAAATCTAATCCAATCTTCTGGTTGGATTCGGAAGACTCCTAGATATTTTGTCGGCTCCGAGGACGGTTCTTATCTCGTGTCAACCTCGTTAAAAAATGAAACAAGGAGTCATGAGGATAGTTCTTTTACTATCTCAACCTCATTAAAAAATGAAACAAATCCCCTTTTCAAAATTCAAAGGTAAACCTTCATTCCAACCACCAAGTTGAATGCAATGAAGCTTGGGGGGCACCCTCCTTTGACACGCGTTATTATGATGCTGGGGGCATGCAAATATTCGAGCAGTTTTAGCAATGTTCATGCTCGTTAAAAAATAAAAGCAATCATCGAGCAATTTTTGTGCAGAAGTTCATGCTCGTTAAAAAATAAACGTAAATTGTGAGCAATCTTTCCCTAGCAGTTCAAGCTCATCCAGAAAAATGAACCGGTAAAACAACCTCGAGAAATGTAACCTTTGAAAGCCATATTAAAAGCCCTTGGTCGTGTTTATATGCCATCACCTCCATCTAGTCATTTGGCCAATCGTTCACCTCCATATGTTTGTTTACCCATTTTGAGGAACAGCTGCGAAGAGTGATTTCACTTAGCCATCCTTGTGACACTGCCGTGATTGGAAAATTCCAATTTGTACCTGGAATCAGTTGCTATCCCTTTTTATCACTCGTTCCTCAAAAGACGAGTCATCTTTGAGCTCTTTTCTGACTCGTAAAATATGAAAAGTTTGCCGAGTTCTGGCCTTCCAGCTCGTTAAAGGGACCGGAAGAGCTATCCCTCTTTTAGACTTTAATCTTTTTGGACCTGAGGGATTATTACACAAAAAGATCGAGCGCTTGTCTTGTTCGGCTCGTTAAAAGTACCGAACACCCATCCCTTCTGTATTGTTTTATACTTTTTCAGACTTAAGGGATTAGATGACGAAAAAGGAATTATGGAGTTAACTTTCTGTACCTTTTCAGACTCTCTAAAAATGAAAAGGACCGAGTTTTCCTTGTCGTTAGACTCGTTAAAATGATTAAATAGCGACAAACTTGTCTTTAGACGAGAACGAGTTTCCCTATCGCTAAGCTCGTTAAATCATAGCGATGGGCTTGCCCGAAGGGCAGGTTATAGAACAAGCATATGTTATCCTCCTCAAGCTTGACAAAAATAAAGAGGTACTGGTCAAAAATGACTGGGGAAAAATTGGGAGAACATCAAAGCTTAATGGTAGCAAGTCGCTCTTGAACATGACACTTTTCTTCCGTACCACATCGGGTTGGGTTGTTTCATTCACTGGTCTCATCACCATGGTCTTCGCCAAACCATCCACATTTTGGGGTAAAGCTACCGATCCATCGCATCAGTGTCGTTATATGTTCAAGAGAGGTCATTCTGAAAGTGTCAACCGTGTCCCATCCACTGCCATACATTATCCTTCATCCATTCATGATTGCCACCCTGAATCATATGTCACAGTTTGTTTTCACCTCCACTAAAATCATTAGCTCCGTTCCGTGTCATTGATGTGGGATTCATTAAGGCCCTCCTTTGACGGATCGCTTCTTGTCGACTTCAGCTCATTATCCAAGAAGTTGATCTAGGAACAACCCCATCAGTACTTTGAAGCTTGCATGCCTCAATGGCAAGTTTCTCACTTCCGGCGACAGGTATACATCAATGACCTTCGACCAGAAGATTTTGCGTGGCGTTCGACGCCAAGTCCTTTATTCACGCCACGTGAATTGTACTGCAGTACCTTGAGGGTCATTATCATTATCGGTGATTCCTCTCGCGCTTGTTAACAGTTTTCATCATTGACCGGTAATCAAGCGATGTCTTTCCATGTTCGACTTCAGCGAAATTCTCACATGGATCGACTTGTACTTAGAGTGAAGATCGAACGAGTTTGAAGACCCCAGATCTAGTTTCATCCATCCGGGCTGCGATACATATTCAGGAAATATAAAAGCATTTGTCATGTACATCATTGCAGCAGATGATCATCCTACTCAAAGGATGATAATTTCAGTAGAGAATTATCAGTCTACCATCAGACGATCGTCTGTTCTATGTACCAAAATGTATTTATAAAGCTGAGCATGGGAATGCCCGCCTCAGCTAGATCATGAAAACAGAATGAAAAATAATGTATTGTATTGTATTGTATTACAGGGCACCTCTCAGCACTTGAATGAACTTCGGACCCTCTGGATAAAGCATTTCACCCGATAAACGGCCTCATACTTTAGGGGGCAACTGTTATAGACATTTTTGTGCCTCGCAGCATGGAGCATGAAATGTCGATAATTACAGGGATCCAAAGTCCCTAAACATGTTGTTCTTACCCCAAGAGGAACAAGGTCAGCAAACCACAACACTTCCTATCAGTTCTCCACCTGAAAACACTCAAAAACAGGCTATTTTTGGATCATGTCAGCTGCTCCACTGAGCATCTGCGCTGAATGTCAACTGCTCCTCCTTGTACCTGCGCTGAAAGTCAAAACCAATGAAGGCCACCTGCGCTGAGCGAGAAAGGACAAGTGGCACAGTGAGTCATTGCTTTGGAATCTTCCAAAAATGACACTTGGATCAGGTATTTCGCCTTGTGATGAGTCAGAGGCTTTGTTTCTCCAAGTGGAAGCAAGGTTCACCAAGTGGACTCAAGAACTGAAGATCAACTAAAGATTAACTGAAGAAAGAGAGGACACAAGGCAGCTACACATCAGTTGCAAGCTGACTCATCCTTTGTCAATTCATCTATATATTGAGCTCTCTCCTATGAGCTCAGGAGGCTAGAATTTTGTGCAAAGCAAGGAAGTGCTGTTGGTTTACAGTTAAAGCTATTGGGTGATTGCTTTTATAGAGGGGAAGAGGAGATTTCTTGCTGCTGGGGAGGTGCTGCTGGATTGGAGCCATTTATGGTTGTAACCTTCTCAGAACCTTTTTCTTCTATCAATAAAGCTTTGATGTTCTCCTATATACTTGTATTGCAATGATGTATTGTTTTTATCTGTATATTTGATCCATTCTAATCCATGCATCAGTTAGGAGTACAGGTTTCTTGTAGTTTCCCTCTCTTGTTTTTGCAGGATCTTTGTGTAGCTGGGCCGGCAAAAGGAGCAAGGAGCTGGGAACAAGAGGCAAAGAGAGAAGACAAGATCGACAAAAGCGAAAGACATCGGTTGGTCAATCTTTTCTTCCTTCTCTGTACTTTCATAAAGGAAAAATATCAAAGCTTTACTTTCAGTTGTTGCTAAGGAACTATCACCCTTAGAGTAGGGATAGGGTCATTCCGAGTCGGATACTTTTCCCCGCAACAGTGAAGACCAACAAAAAGGCAGAGAATAAAAGGAAAAATATCAGAGCATAAAGACAACACAACCTAATAAACAGGGACAACATACATCAGTTGAACATCTGTCTCTATCTTCTTGCATGAAGATATTTCTTTCTCCTAGATTAATTCCCAAGACAGTTTGGGATATTTTGTAAATTATTTTTGTATAAATACTTCATAATTCGAAGTATTGAGGGTGGATTGCTATACATTTGTAGAGTTATTTTGATCATAAACCTAAGGGTTATTGTACCAATTTTTCAAGTCAGCAGACTGGACCAAGTAATAAAGAGATTGCATTACAGGATTCATGTGTTGAGCTATTACAGTGAAGTATTTTCTTTGTCAAATTTGTTATTTTCTTATGTTTTTCACAAACTTGAATGTTATCTAAATTTGAATGAATTAACTGGAAATTTATCTCAGAATTTGTTTAAGTACACTCTGTTTTGAACAATTGATCATTTCCATGTTTTCTTCTGATATCCAGATCTGATAATCCTTAATTTCTCTCCCATCCCGGTTGACCTCTTTCACTTTCTTCATAATCCGGGCCTAAGGAACCCTTAATTTCTCCTTGGATCCGATTGAAAACCACTTCACCATCCAGCCTTGAGATTTGAAGTAACTCTGCTATCTTCCCCTGTAGACACTATTTTTTAAAACTTGATCCAGTCTTGTTTGCTTGAATTTTTACCCCATAGCCCAATGGTAAAAGACATCCCTTTGTCCATCTAAGTAAGTAATCCCACCACCAAATCCAAATCAAAACCCAAGTACAATCATAACTAGCCTAAAATCAATTGACTAAACAAAGTTAAAACATAAAGAGAGAGCCCTCTTTGAGCATTATGAAGGCTAGATCCTAATCTCCAAAGTAGGTTTGTGGTTACCTCTAATCATTTCTTTCTAACCAACTCTAGAGAAATATTGGAGTGATAAAATATTGGCGACCATACTGGGGACTTCGATCCTCAGTGTAATAAAACTTTAAGGAAATATTAATTCTCATCTTGTGCCCCTTAAGGTCATTTTAGAGTTGATGTTAAAAAGTTTCAAAAAAAATTAAAAAATTAAAATTCTGGCTCCCAAAAAGACTCACTATACAGGGAAAATCCAGATCCAAACCCTGCTACAATAGTTGATGACCCTGACAGAATTTTAAGAAAACCAAAAAAGGTAGAAACTCAAGCAAGTAGTAGCCAGTTAGTTAAAGCAAATTCACTCCCCGAGGAATTATCAACTTTAGAGGAAATTCCATTTGATTTGTCATTTGACCTCTCATTGTTTAGAACTAAATCAGAAAATGCAATTCATGAAACTGTGTTAGACCCTAATTTTATTCAATTCATTGAGTCAAAAAAGGTGCCTATACATCCAAATTTAGATAAACTTGTGTTGGATACTTTTGACAAGCTAGAAGCTTTAACCTCTACATTGATAAGCCATATAGATGATGCCTACCTTCAACAATCAGTTGAATTAGCTGCCCTCACTGTTGCTGCCTCCGAAATTTCTGCATGACCTTCAAATACTGTAAATACACCTTCATTTACTACCACCTCACCTATAATATCCACCACAATTCATTCCCCTAAACCAGTTGTCCATCATCTTCCTATCCCACCAAACTCATCAACCTCATCTATCATCTCCATCCATTTCAAACCCTTCCTCAAGCACCACTATTTTGACCCCTAGTCAAACCAAAATCTCAGCCATGGTAGACAGATATGCACCTTTGGTTTTACCAGCTCAGCTCCATGCCATGCCCCAAGATTATCAAAGAAAAATCTTTTTGTTTGATGCTACTAGTCAGTATACTACCCAACAACATGTGAACAAAATGACTAGCTATTTTGAGTTGCATGAAATTGATGAATCTGATGTCCAAATGAGGTTGTTTGCCCAAACATTAATTGGGGATGTTAAGAAATGGTTCAAAGGTTTACCAACTAATCATATTGTAGATTTAGCTGATTTTCATAGATTGTTTATTGATAGATGGGAGAGAAAGAAAAACCCTTTGCAAATACTATCGGAATATGATAACATTAGAAGAGCTCCTAATGAGTCAGTTCAGGATTATTGTACTAGGTTCAATATCATCTACAATGAAATCCTTGCTAATATTAAGCCACAACCAAACCTAACATTGATTAAATTCCCTGATGGTTTTGACACTGACATGTCATACCAATTAAGGGAAAGAAACCCTGAAACATTGGAACAAATGCAAAGTAATGTTGTTAGCGTAGAAGCCAATCTATTAGCTAAGAAAGTTGGGATGAGAAATGAAAAAAGAGTTGTCATTAAAGAGGAAACCTCCACATCTGATGGTAAAATAGATAGTTTAGCAAAGTGTGTTGAAATAACAATGGATAGATTAGAAAACATGGAAAGAAAAACTCAGTGGCAGAATCAACAACCTCCCCCAATAAGAAACCCCAACTTCAAGAAGAATTCTAACACTGGAAATAATGCTATACTAGATCAGCAAATTAGACCACCCTTCCAGGAAAACTATGCTAAGGGTTCACAAAACCATGAACAAGAGGATGACACCCCAGATAAACCTATTAGGGATCAAAAATGAAGATGTTGTTTTTCTCACTCAAGAAGAACAGGAATTGTACATGCTGCAACAATTACAATTAGAATCTAGAGAGTCCTTTGGCTTTAAATAGGGTTATGAATCTGCTATATATGAGGTTCACAAACAATATAATCTTAGAAGTACAAATAATAATGAAATTCCCACTAATAGATCAATCCAAACCCAAACTAAAAAGATAACAAAATCTCATGTCACCAAAATCCTACAAATCCTCCCTAGGGGAACTTGGGAGACTTCTAGCCCAAAAATTGTAGATATAACTTCATTTGAAACTCAAACTAAAACTGTTACTCAAATCATTCCAAATAAGAGAAATCAAAACAAAATAGCTGAAACACAGACTGAAGTGCCAAGTATAGAAAAATAAGATAAAAACACACATACCACATTTGCTAAGGAAGATCTCATCCAGTCAAGCAAAACTCAATTGCCATTTAACATTAAGACTAAGATAGCAAAATTGAAAATATCAGTTCCTTTGACCAAGCTAGTGAAAAATGAATCATATAGATCACAAATCACTGAAACATTAAATATAGGTGAAGGAGAAGATGTTGTCAATTTGAATGATGATCAACCTGAGTTATTGTTTGGTCCTGAAGTAAATGGCACCCACCAACAAGGGGGTATCCCTCCTTTCTACATTAGCTTGAATATTCATGATAAGATATTACATAATGCTATGCTAGACTCAGGGGCATCCCATAACTTAATGCCAAAAGAAATCATGGAGAGACTAAATTTAGATATCACCAGAACATATAAGGACCTGTTTTCCTTTGACTCTAGCCAAGTTAAATGCCTCGACTTGATTAAGGATTTGTGTGTAACTCTAGTCCAATGCCCAACAAAGAGTATTGTCATGGACATAGTAGTTGCTGACATCCCACCCAAGTATGGAATGTTGTTATCTCGCTCATGGGGAGAAAAATTGCAGGGATATTTACAATTAGATATGTCATATGCCACCATCTCTGTTTTTGGTCAACAAAGGAAACTTTATAGAGAGACCTTGATGAAATACATGGTGAGTAGTGCAGAAAAACCAAAGAATTTCCGTATATACTCCATGCATTCTGATATGGACTCTTTTATCTGTATAATTCAGAAAATGACAAAAATGAAATCACAGCCGTAGAAGAAGAGTACAAAGCTCCTGATAGTGAAAAAAAAATTCATGAGTCTCTACGGCATTTGGATTTTGATGGATCTGTGAATAGATTAGGAAGGTGCAGGAGTGTGGATTCACAGCATGGAAAATAATCATTCTGAAGGTCATGCATTTGGATTAAACTTTAAATGCACAAACAACATGGTAGAATATGAAGCTCTAATCTTAGGACTATAAATAGTTAGAAAACTTGGAGCCAATAGAATTTCTATTATGGGAGACTCAGAATTGATTATTAAATAAATCAAAGGTGAATACTCTGTAAATAATCCCAGACATGGCCAATATAAAGAGACTGTCCTAGATTTGATTAAAGACCTTTTGGACACTGATTTTGCTGCCATTCCTAGAAAATGGAATATGCAAGCCCATAGTCTGGCCACTTTTTCTAGTACCTGCAAATTGCGTTTTCAGCCCAACCACCAGTACACTGCAGAAGTGAGACATATGCCTGTTATACCTGACAATTTTAAATATTGGCAGATTTTCTCACAAGATTCTCAAATTTATGATTTCATGAATGTTGAAGGTGAGTTTCAAAATTGTAATATAGATACAGATTGTACAATAGACAATGACATAAATAGTGGGATAGATGTAAATATTTTACATATAGGTAAACCCACTAATTTCATTAAAGTAGAAATAGATAACTTAGAAAATGTAGAAATAGAAGAAATAATGAATGATGATCCTGAAATTCTAAACCTTAAAAATAACTTTTTGCCTAAGGGATTAGTCCCATTAGAAGATTTGTTTGATTCAAATGATGTAGCTAGGAAACCAAAAATGGAGCCTTTAAGAGAAGATATAGAAGAATGTAACATAGGAACTGAAGAAATACCTAAGTTCATTAAAATATCAAAAGCCTTACCTCCATATGAAAATATTAAATATATAAGTCTGTTCAAAGAGTTTCAAGATGTATTTGCCTGGAGTTATGAAGACCTAAAGTCTTATGACACCAACATAATTCAACACAAGATACCCATCAAAGAAGATCATAAACCCTTTAAACAAAAGCTTAGGAGAATTAATCCAGCTCTTATGGCATCAATTGAAAAGGAAGTAAAAAGAATGTATGATGCCCAAATCATAGCTCCCATTAGATATTCAGATTGGGTCTCAAACTTAGTCACTACTAGGAAGAAAATAGGAGAAATCAGACTCTGTGTTGATTTCAGAAACTTGAACAAAGTCTCATTAAAAGACAACTATCCTCTCCCAAAGATGGACCATATTCTTCAGAGGGTAGTAGGTTCATCCAGAATTTCATTGCTTGATGGATTTTCTGGATACAACCAAATCTTAGTTCAACCAGAGGACCAAGCAAAAACTGCATTTACTACTCCTTGGGGTACTTTCATGTATTTGAAAATGCCTTTTGGATTAATGAATGCAGGAGCAACATTTCAAAGAGCTATGGATATAGCTTTTTCCAAAGAAATCCATGACTTCCTAGTTGTTTACCAAGATGACATCATAGTATTTTCAAAATCTGATAATGAACATCTAGATCATCTGAGAAGAGTTTTCATTAAATGCAGAAAATTTGGTATTTCATTAAATCCCAAAAAGACACTCTTTGGTCTAGAAGAAGGTAAACTCTTGGGACATATAATATCCAAAGATGGAATTAGAATAGATCCTGCTAGAATAGAGGCCATCCTGACCATCACCCATCCTAGAAACATCAAAGAATTACAGTCATTTCTAGGCAAAATAATTTTTCTTAGGAGATTCATTTCAAACTTAGCAAAATTAATTAGAGAACTAAATAACATGTTAAGGAAAGATTCAACACTTAAATGGACAGTGGAGGCTAAACAGTCCTTTGAGGCCATCAAAGAAGCCCTTACCAAAACTCCAGTCCTCATAAGTCTTGATTTCCAAAAAGATTTTATAATTTTTTCTTTTGCTTCAGAACATATTATTGTCGTAGTCTTGTTGCAAAAGAATGATCAAGGATATGAACAGCCCATTGCATTTTTCAGTAAATCTTTAAGAGATGCAACACTGAAGTACAAAATAATGGAAAAACAAGCACTAGCTTTAGTGAAAGCTATTAAAGATTTAAAAGTGTACATCTTGTATTCACACATCATTTCTTATGTTCCAAATTCAGTAGTAAAGGACATTTTGACACAAAATGGGCGTGAAGGAAAGAGAGGCAAATGGATTGCCACTATTTTGGAATATAACATAGAAATAAAGCCTACAAAACTTATCAAAGGCCAAGGTTTAGCTAAACTCATGGCTGAATTGAACTGTCAGACCTTAGATATAAATTTCATTGGTGTCCTAGATGATCAGGAAGAGATGGTGACTCCACAGACCACTGAAGCTTTTACAGATTCACCTTGGTATGCAGATATCATATTTGTTTTACTAAACTTACAAGCTCCTCCTGGTTTATCTAGAACTAAAGCTAGATTTTGGAAAGTGAAATCAATGAAATATTGTATCATAGATAAATTTTTATTTGGAAAGATAATGGTTGAATTCTATTAAATTGTTTACTAAAAGATGAAGCTGACAAAGTTATGCAAGAATTTCATGCATGAGATTGTGGAGGACACTTGTATTGGAAAACAACTGCTGGTTTTTACTGGCCCACTCTTTTTGCAGATGTTAAGAAACATGTGACCTCCTATCATAAGTGCCAGATATTTGAAGTTAAAAGGAAGCTTTTACCTTTACCTCTCAAGCCCATCTCCACAGAAATTCCATTTCTACAATGGGGTTTAGAATTCATTGGAGAAATTCACCCAGCCTCCTCAGCCCAACATAAATGGATTTTGACAACCACTGATTACTTTACCAAATGGATAGAATCCATCCCTTCTAGACAAGCCACAAACTCTGTCATTATCTCATTCCTTGAAAACAATATCGTGTCAAGATTTGGATGCCCCCAAAAACTCATTACTGATAATGCAGCTGCTTTTAAATCCAAGAAAATGGTATACTTTTGTAACAGATATCACATTACCCTTGGCCATTCCACTGCCTATTACCCTCAAGGTAATGGACTTGCAAAATCCTCAAACAAAAGCCTTGTCAATATCATTAAGAAACTACTGGAAGACAACAAGAAGACATGGAACAAAAAGTTGGTCAATGCCTTATGGGCAGACAGACTAACTACCAAAAATTCCATTGGTACATCTCCTTATCAGTTAGTATATGGAATGGATGTTGTTTTTCCATCCTCTTTAGGAGTACCAGTGATGAAGATCATCCAAGAGTTGCAGGTAGAACCAAATGATATCCAAAGAAGGATAAATCAGACAATACACTTGCAGCAAACCAAAGAAGAAGTCTATGTCAAATCACAAGTAATCCAGGATAAAATCAAAAAGATTTTTGACAAAAATACTAAAGCTGATGATTTTTACATAGGTGACAAAGTACTTAAATGGGATTCTAGAAGAGAAGATAAGGGCAAACATGGAAAATTTGATTTTCTGTGGCAAGGCCCTTATGTCATTTATGGTTACAGAGGTAACAATGCATTTTTCTTGAGAGAGTTAGATGGAACAGATCTACCAAGAGGACTTGTCAATGGTAGAATGTTGAAGCATTACTTATCCACAGATTAACAATATTTCATTTTACTTTACTCATTGTATATAACATTGCAGAGTTTAGATTGGATTGGATGGTAATCTTTTGAAGTTGAAGCCCAGAGAGAAGGCCCTGAGCTTTGAAGGGTTCACCATCATAAGTATGAATAAAGCAGAATCACAGAAGAGCAGTTTACAAGTTAACTACAATCATAGTTCCAAAGGCTACTGATCTTAAATTTCTTGACATTTCACTAGGAAATTCCATCCCCATCTGGAGCCACTATTAAGGTCCTATAATAATAGGATTCATAATTTTGAATTGGCTATGGTTAGTCTTCTAATATTGTACATACCTTTTCTTTCTACAAAATGTTTTCCATGTTAAAAATTAAAAAATGTAAAGAGGGTATGTCCTAAAAGAATAATCAAAGGACAAAAAGAAAGAAAAAGTGAAAAAAAGTGAAAAATTTGAACCCCAAAAAGAAACAAAACAGATCATGAAAGTGTGCAAATTCAAATGCCACTACTTTTTACTTTATTATGCAAAATAAGGTTGTGTGCAACTTGTCAGAAATGCCACAATCCATGATGGTCAAATAGCTTAATCTTGACTCATTCATGCTTTAAATTTCATGTTAATAGATAGAGAATAAAGATCTAGCCAAACTGTTTAACCTTGGTAGATCAGTAGTTAGGTAGAGAATAAAAATGAGCTCATCAGTTTAATCTGAGCCATTGGAAGTTATAAGGTTAGAATTAGATAGTTTGCTTGTCAAAAGAAAAGGAAATAAAGGGTCAGCAAGCTCAAATGCACCCAATAAAATGAAGAAAAAATGTTAGGATAAATAAATGGTAGGTAGAAGAAAGGTTGCAAATGCACAAGGTTACTGAGTCAAAAGCACATTTATCATGCTTAATCCTATGTTTCATGTGTAGGAGGATTTATGAGAAAGAAAAGATATTCACAAGCTTGTTTACTAATTTTCCCTCATTTCACTATACCCCACATGCTTATTTGCTAATTTCCCCATTATTCCTTCATCACTTATAAATCCCCTTTTTCCCCTCATTTTGATCCTTACCCCTTGGTTTTACACATTTCCCTAGTAATTACCCTTCAAAAATCATCCCCAAACCCAAAACCCCTTTTCGCTAGTGTGAAACCCATTCCCCATTGTAAATATTACCTACCCCCTTATTAATTTCCCTATTTCCCTTCAAAACCCACAAAAACCCCTTTTTCATAAGTTTTTATGCCCCCGCTTTACCTAATTAACCCCCCCATTTCATATTTCCCCGAAAAAAAATTTTAACCCACCAACCCTTGGCGCGGTTAAAAAACCCCGCCACATAACCCCTGGTCCCACTTTATTAACCCGCTGCTTATGTTAAAAAACCTGACTTTATTGGTTAATTAATTACATTTCTCTGTAATTAAACCCCAGGCCCTGCAAATCCCTTTCCTAATTCCCTCCATGCAACTTAACCGCACGATAGCCATCCGATCTCCTACCCCCCAAATCTGAAAGTGTGCATCCATATCGCGTGGGTTCATCAACCGATCAATAACAGCCCGAGAGCACGCAAGATTCATGGTTTTGCCTGGGCACTATTTTGCTACGTGGCGGCACCAGGTGAGATCGCGTGCTCACTAAAAATACCGCCCACCCTCCAAAAGCGGTGGAATGGCCCAGAAAACCACCTCCCCACCCAGACTAAAAAATATCCACTGTTCATTTATATTTTCCACACCAAAATGTGACCGTTACCCATTAAAAGGCCGAAAAGGCCCCAAATTGCTCTTTTCTTGCGTTTTTCACTGTAAACTATTGCTAACCTATTTGCGACACCCTGAACCTGAAACAACCAAATTAACCACCATCTGCCACGTGAAGAAGCTCCGGACACCTAATTGAAGCAACTAGTTGACAGTTGAAGCCACTGTACCTTTTGCATTCACCATTGAACCCAGTTTGTGCATCAAACCATTGATTTCTAGGTATTCTTGGAAAAACCAGAACGACCCCTGAATTTGAAAACGTATAGTTTACATTGAGAGGTTAATTAATTCAATTAGTCAAAGAAACTTGGCTAAATTGAAAAGAAACCTGATATACACCCCAAACCCTATTTACAGACTGTAATTATCCTCTCACTGTACCAGAACGTATAAAACTCACTCCTAAAACCACTACCAGCCTAATTCTTGTCTCTAAACCCAATTATGGCTTCCCAAACCTATCTGGACATGAGACCTCTGAAAACCACTCACCTGGACATCGACCACCTTGCATTAGCAAACAGAGACTTCCAAATAAAGGATACTACTTCCCCTGCTTACCTTCTAAAGCTCCACTGCTGGAGTAAGGACAAATTCCTAAACCAGAACGATGAAATCCAGCTTTGGGAGTCTAATTTGCCCAAATATTTGTTTCCAGAAGTACATCCATTCCCAGACATTATCCACTTCTGTCATTCTTTCTACATTCCTAGCCAAAGAGCTATTGTCACCCCTAACCTGCAAGTGTTATTTACCATCACTGCAGAATCCATTTACCAAATGTTTCAGGTCCAACCAAGCCCTAATCAGACCCCACTGTCTATTGGAGACTTGCTAGACCTCTATGTCAAGTTAGACCTGCCCAAAATAGCCCAAATTTTCCAAACTTTCATCATAAAGGAATGTCATACTCCCACAGATAGTCCCCCTTATGCTGCCACCATTTTTTTGAGAGAGGCAGACAGATTATTACTATGCTCTCTTGCATCTTAGGATACACCACAGATGAACATGTGGATGAGGTTGTCCTTGCCTTCCTCTCCATCTTTATCCCAGGCAAGCCTCCTGTTGTTATTTACAACTATGCTCAGTTCATTGTAGATAGGATGCATGAACAGTTCACCAGATTACCTACTAAAAGAGTCTTCAAGTACTCTTCTGTATTATTTCATATGTTCTTGTATTATCAATCAGATAAATTCCCTGTCAGCATCCAGAAGTTGGATACCAAGGGAAATCAAGGATCAGTTATTTATTGGACACCCTTGATCCAAAAGTACTCCACTACATTCACTTATAAGAACTTCATTGATTCATTTGTCCACCCAGTCATGAATATGCTAACCAGTAGCCCTCGGCCTAGAATCAGCCAAGAGATCAAAAGGGTGTTACAGTTGGCCAAGAATAGTAAGGTGGGAGACTGGTATCTGTACCAGAACCACACAGAGATAAGAATTTATGGATGCCAACTTGCCCCTTACAAACTGCCCAAATACCTCCCCATGAGGATATTTGCACTAGAATATTTTAGGTAGATTATCAATTCTGATGAAGTCAACTTCCTAGCAGCTAGGAAGAAAACCCAATTCAAAATGAAAAATCAATTGGGCCCCTTCATTTGTAACACCAGGGAAGCTGGACTAGAGGCAGACAATATTTTACAACAAATGAAGTTCAAAAACAGTTTTATGTGGTAGTATGACCCTCATGGAGTCATAAATAAACTGAGGATCAAGGTCAAATTGGGACCTTTCATCCATCATCCCAGACTAGACATTGAGAGGTTTGCCAACCAATTAGAATGGTTGGAAAACACTCTAATTGACATGGATAGCACTGTAGTGGATGTAGAAAATACATTGATTAATGTAGAGAGACAGATTGATGAAATTTCCTTCCTGCAGGTTCCAGAACTAGGAGAAATAATGAATATTCCTCCTGTTTTATGGACTCCAGAAAATGAAGATAGGAACCCAAAGAGAAACAGGGAGGAGGGTTCCAGTTTAGCTATGGAAACCACAGATGAGAAGTTTGAGATCAGGAAGATGCCCAAGCTTAATCTTGTAACTGAATAGGAAGAAACCATTGAATCAGTGGAAATCATTGACACAGATGCAATGGTAGAAAGAAGAAAAGGTACAACAACTTCAGGGGAAACACAATAGCCCTCAACATCTAAAACTCAACTGATTGAGAGACAACTCAGTGTTGAGGTTTCTTCATTCACCAGGCCAGCTGATAAAGAAAAGTATATCAAGGATAGGTATAAAGAAATTAAGTTAAGAAATTAGAATTTGAAGGCCGAAACCTATGCTCAATACTTCAAACACACACCAGCAAATCAAAGTAGGTTGATGTTAGCTATTGACATCAAAATAGGAAAAATGCAGGTGTCCTTCATGCAGCCAATTGTCCAGCAACCAAAGACATTAGCTGACTACAGAAAAATAGACTTTGAGGTGTTGGCCACGAATGTTCATCCCATTGACTAGATTGAATTCCACAAGCAGGTAGGAGAGATGATCTACTCCACCTTGACAGGATAGGCCATGGATGCACATAAGCTGTAGAGTTCATTAAATAACATCATAGCTCAATACAAATTAGAAAAGGCCTCCTCACAGGACAAGGACAATAGGATCAAGTCATTGGAGAACTTGGTAATTGAGCTAGGACATGATCCCAATGACATCAAGGCTGCTGAGAAATTGATAAAGAAGAAGAATGAGGACATTACAGCTCTCATAAAACAACTAAAAATTCCTCATTCAGAGCACCCACGGACAAAAGAGGTCCTTGAGAGCCAGACACATCAGGAGGAAATGATGGACCTCCTTTTACAATTGAATGATCAACTAAAGGAAATGGAAAAGGAGCTAGATAGCTTGATACAGTTAAAACAAGCTAGTCTTGACGCTGCCCCTGCCACTGTAATTCCAACAGTTACTACTACAGTACCATCCACCTTGGCAGGATCATTAGCTCCTACAGCTCCAATGGATACAACATTGCCAGCTTCTACAACGTCTACATTAGTAACAGGGTCAACAGCAGCAACTCAACCAGGTGATGAGGCTAGTAAATTGGTCAAGGCAATGGAATACATGTCCATTCAAACCACAAAAATGAACAAGCTCAAGGAAAATGTAACCAGTCTAGAGACTAACTATAAGCTTGCACAAATTATGCACAAAGAAGAAGTGTAGAAATCAACAAGGATGAATGACAGAATAAAAAGCTTGGAGAAGGAATTAACTTTGAAGGAATCCCTTAGCCAGGCTAAGGAAAAATTATGGGCCAATATCATTGACTCTGTCAATGATATTTGGCCATCCATTCAAGTGATTTTTTAGCAAATTGACTTATTGAAGGAGGCTACAGAAGCCATATAGAGAGTGAAAATAGAACTAGGAGACACGCTAGAGGAAGCCACTAGGATCATTCACTTCCTTAAATCCAAAAATAAGTATGAATTGCAGGAATTGGAGATACCTAACAGGACAGGTACAATATTGGAAGTAAAAAGGGTCCCCACCAAGAGAAATTTAATGCTAAACCTGGAAGATAAGTGCCAAACAATGCAACTGGCTATAAACATATTCATGGTTAAATTTGAAGTTTTGAGGCAAAAGGGTCTGCCAAATCCCTTAGTAATAAATGATAAATTAATGCCAAAAGAGGACTACAACAGACGAATTAGAGAAGTTGTCAGAGATCAGGTAAATACTTCATCTATGAAGGGGATGCCTACTGGCAAGGTCCTATACCAAACTTTTGAGAACTTGTTTTACCTCCAACATGAGGTAAAACACCTTTTTGTCAATAAACCCAATTTTTCCAAGTGTTATCACTCAAAACTTTTCCTTAGAAGTTTTGGAAGAAGGGAAGGCTTCGAGGTAACCACAAACCAACTTTTAAGCATAGGCTATAGCCAGCCTATGGCTCAGAGAGGGCTCTCTCTATATAATTTAACTATGTTTGCTTAGATATTAGGCTAGTTCTAGAGTTCGGGGGGTTTTTGATTTGTATGAAGATCTGGTGGTGGAATCCTTAAAACAGGCTGATAGGTTGATTCCTTTAGGCCATTGGAAAATGGAGTCAAAGAAGGGGCAGCAAAGATGGAGTTAAATCACTAAAGGGAAGGCTCAAGGGGAAAGATAGCAGAGTAAAGTACAAATCCTTGGACTAAATGGTGAGATAAGTCTTAATGGAGGTGAGAGGGAAATCAAGAATCCTCAGACCGAGGCTAAGATGGGGGAACAACACTGAATCATGAGTAAAGGGAAATTAAGAATCCTTTACTATAAACCAGAGGAGAAACTACGGAAGCTAAGGAGCAGTTAAGAATTCCCTAGCTAAGATAGTTTAAGAGAAAACATTAAGAATGTATAACAGTGAGACAGAGCGTAGTCAAGCAAATTCTGAAATAATATTCAAGTTAAACATTCAGACTTCTGAAACATTTATGATTTTGAAACAAATTTAAAAGAGGTAAAACAACACAAGAGAATTACTCATTTGTACTCCGCTTTACACATGAATCCGTTGAAATATCTGATCTTTATTCATCAATACAGCATGCTGGCCCAGCCAGTGATACAAAAGCTTTTACAGTCTTTGAACAAAATTCTATTGAAAGTATAAGAATCCACACCTACATACTTCAATTTGTGAAGTATTTATACAAAATGTTCTTACAAAATATCCCAAACTAACTTGGGAATTAATCTAGGAAATTCAAAATATCTTCTCGCATGAAGATAGTGACAGCTATTGAACTGTTTTCTTGCTGTCCCTTTTATTGTGGTTTAGCTGGAAGTTTATGGTTTCTATGCTCTGTGTTGGCCAAAGGCTGCTGTCTTTTATACTGATACTCTTTGACACGGATACTCTTTGACCCTATAACCACTTGACTCTGATGCTCTTTTACCTCGTTGACTGTGTGTTTGACCTTTAACTATTTTCTGCTAAAGTAAGTCGGTCAACTTTTCCCATTCTTGATCTATTGGTAACTGGATACTCAGCATTCTCCAGTAAGTTTCATCTGCCTCAGTGTATTTGGAAAATGAAGGTTTATTTACAAACAGATGTTTTACCTCATGCTGGAGGTAAAATAGATTTTCAAAAGCACTGTACAGTACATTTCCTGTTGGCATTCCTGAAACCTGTGAAGTAGCCACTTGTTGTGATGCTACATCCCTGAGTTTGTGTTTGTAATCTCCTTGTTCCATAAGTTTATCATTAATGACTAAGGGATTAGGTAATCCCATCTCTTTAGCTTATCAAACTTAGCCATGAACCTGTGAATGGATACTTGCATTTCCTTGTGCTTTTCCTCTAAATTTTTCATAAGGTCCCTCTTGGTGAGGACTTTCTTTACCTCCAGAATAGTGGTAGTCCTGTCTTCAATTTCCAGTTCATGTAATTGGTAATTGTTCTTTGAATTTAAGAACTAGATGAGTTTGGTAGCCTCTCTAGGCCTGATGCCTAATTCTATCTTCACTTTCTCAATAGCCTCTGTTATTAATGTTATGAGATCAATCTGCTCAAATATGACTTGTATGGATGGCCAAATATCATTGGCAAAGTCAATGATATTGGCCCACAGTTTTTCCTTGGCTTCTCCAAGAGGCTCCTTTATTGTCAAGTCTCTTTCCATTGACTTGAGCTTTTCCTTTATCCTGGCAACCTTTTGTTCCTCCTCTTTCTGCATAATCTTGGCAAGCTTACAGTCTGTTTCTAAGCTTGCCACTCGTTCCTTTAGCTTGTTTATCTCTTTTGTTTGAATAGACATTTCTTCCATGGCATGAACAAGCTTGGTTGCTTCATCTATTGCTATACCTTCTGCTGATGTAGATGTTGCGGTGGTGATGGGAAAGGCAGTGCCTATAGGAGTTTTTGGAGCCAATGTAGTTGCCAATGTAGATGGTACTGCAGTAGTCACTGTAGGGATTACAGTTGCTGGTGTGGTCCCTACTTCACCTTGCTTCAATTGGATTAAGGCATCCAATTCCTTCTCTGTGCTCCTCAACTGATCATTCAGCTTGAGGACTAAATCCATTAAGTCCTCATGCTGAGTTTGAGACTGTAACACCTCCTGTGTTTGTGGATGATGCAAGGAGGGTATCTTTAGTTGCTTCTTCAGTGAAGCAATGTCCTTGTTCTTCTATTTTATTAACTCCTCTGTTGCTTTGATATCTTTGGGATCATGTCCCATCTCTATGATCAAGTCTTCCAAAGACTTGATTCTGTTGTCCTTGGCTTGTGATGAAGCCTGTTCAAGCTGATATTGAGCTGAGATGTTGTTTAGGGAATTTTTTAGTTGATGAACAACTATGGACTTCTCTGTCAGGGTGGAGTAGATCATTTCTCCAGCCTGCTTGTGAAACTCTATTTGGTCCACAGGGTGAATATCCCTGGCCAACACCTCAAAATAAACTTTCTTGTAGTTAGTGGGTGTCCTTGGTTGTTGCACAGTTGGTTGAATGAAGGACACATGCATCTTCCCCTCTTTGATGTCAAAGGCTGACATCAATCTATTCTGACCTAGAGTAGAAAGTTTGAAAATTTGAGGATATGTCCCAGCTTTCAACCTTTCATTCCTCATTTTTATCTCTTTGAATTTGTCTTTGATACTTTTATCCTGGTCTGTTGGCTTGCTGAAAGACGAGGCCTCTACACTCATCTGTCTCTATATCATCTGGGTTCCTAATGATGATGGGGGACTCTGAAGGAGCAGTACCTTTACTCCTTTCTGGCTCAGAATCAGTTATTTCAACTAAGCCATCGATGTCTTCCTATTCTGAAACAGGATTGAGTCTAGGCCTTTTGCTTTGGCCTCTTTCATATTGAACATTGAAGGCATGTGTCCCTAAACTTGATCCTTCCTCCCTACCCCTTTTGGGATTTTTCTCTTCATTCAGAGGAGTCTGCATGATAGGGGGAGTGCTCATTGTCCCTTCTTGAGGTGGTACCTACAGAAATGAATTTTCATCAAGTTGATTTTCCAGATCTAATAATGTGTTTTCCCCAACAACTTCAGTATTATCCTGTCCTCTAAAGTGTTTTCCACCCATTGCAATTGGTTGGCATACTTGTCTATCTCAGGGATGCGATGATGGATATAGGGAGCAATCTTGTTTTTTTGCCTTCTTTTGCAAATGAAATCCAAGAGATCATATCTCCATATGAAGCTCTGTTTTAATTTTAATCTCTGAAGGATCAGGTCTGCCTCCTTTCTAGCTTCTCTGCTATTACAAATAAAAGGACCCAATTGGTCTTTGATCTTGAGCTGGGATTTCTTTTTGGCTTTAACAAAGTTTACCTCATCTGAATTTATTATCTACCTGTATTACTCCAGGGCAAATAACCTCATTGGGAGGTATTTAGGTAGTTTGTATGGGGCCAGCTGGCACCCGTAAATCCTGATTTCAGTGTGGTTTTGGTACAAGTACCAATATCCCACTTGATGATTGATGTTTATATAAAGGACTCTCCTAATCTCAGGACTGATTCTTGGTGGAGGGGTTCCACTGAGCATGGTCATCATAGGGTGGACAAAGGAATCTATGAATTCATTGTATGAATAGGGGGAGGAATATTGATGAATCAATGGGGTCCATAAGATGATTGATCTTGGTTGGCTCTTGGTGTCCAACTTTTGCAAGGTAAGTGGGAATTTGTCTGACTGGTAATATAGGAAAAGGTGATACAAGATGAAGGAGTATTTGAAGACTCTCTCATTACTCATTCTAAGGAACTGTTCATGCATCCTGTCAACTATGAGCCTAGCATAGTCATATATGACAACAGGAGGCTTCCCTGGAGTGTATATGGACATGAAGGCTAAAATAATCTCATCAATATATTCACTGGTGGTATAGCCTAGGACACTAGATATCATAGCCACAATATTTCTCCACCATGAGGAGAAAATGGTAGCTACACATGGAGGAGGGTCTTTGGGGCTATACTTCTCTTCTATGATGAAGGTTTGAACCAATTGGGCCAATCTTGCAGAGCTGAGTTTGGGGAACTGATCTAATAAGGCTCCAATTGAAAGAGGAGTCAAGTTTTGGCCCGGCTGGAGTTGTAACATCTCATTTATAGATTCAGCAGTGATAGTAAAAAGTATAGCCTGGTTAGAGGACATGATTTCTCTTTGACTGGGGACATAGTTAGCATGGCAATAATTTACAATTTCTGGGAAAATGTGGACTCTGGGGAACTGGTACTTAGGTAAATTGGACTCCCACAGACCAATTTCATCAGTGTGGTTCAAGTATCTATCCCTACTTTGACAATATACTTTGAGCGAGGATTCTTGGACAGAGGTGTCCTTTATCTAGAAATCCTTATCAGCCATGGGGAGGTGGTCCAGGTCTAAGTGGGGTGTAGAGATTGGTCTCACATCCATGGCAATTGGGGCAACCATTCTTAGTTCTTGTGGATTTGAGAATGGGGGAGGTAATTTGCAGTTTTTTTTTTTCTTAGGGCAATAGTGGTTCAACACGGAGTAGGCTTGAGTTTCCTTAATTATTTTTAAACTTAACTAAGAATACTCAATCACTGGTTTCTTTGAAATTAATAGGATTTTTGATGAATTGTGGCTTAAATACCTGGAACTAGGGTGAAATGGTTCTGAGAAGGGCGGCTGGCGACTGCAAATGGTTGAAGGGGTTTTATATAGGCTGTAAGGTTGTCTGGGTGGTCTGTGGCATCTTTGGAGTGCAATTGGATGTGGGTTGACAACTTCGACATTCGCAGGTGGCGTGCATGCGTACAGAGCTTTACAGTTGAAATTCCAGTGAAAATCAATGATTTGGGGCTTTTTGGCTTTTTTATATGGAAAAATACTTTTTGGCGGGTACAGGTGAATAGCAACTGATTTGTTGCGTAGCGGGGAGGTGGTAAGCGGTTAATTTCACATCGCTTATGGGAATCAGGTGGTTTTTGGGAGGGGCTGCCCGATTCCACTAAGTGACTGACACTTCGCTGGGGCGGTCTCGTGGAAAACAACTTTTTCGGGCGTGTATCATCCGGCGGAGGATCTCGCCCGAAATGGTTTCAGGGCGTTGGATCTGGGCATTTAGATCGGACAGTGGTCGGGGTACGATTGCGTGTGGAGGTTATTGGGGGCCCAACGGGCACTTTAAATATGGCGGTATCAGGATTAATGGCGAATTAAGGTGGGATTATTAGTGGATTAATATATATATATTAGTTAGAAGTTAATATGAAAAACATTGGAAATAAATAGTGCCAAGCATAATGTATTTTTTGTGATTTATTTGTTTTTCGCATATATGCATTATAACTTAGGCTAAAGTGTTTTTGTGGGTTTCTTATATGAAAGGGGAATTTACATGGGGGTGATTACTTTCCCTAGGCAAATAATGTTTTAACCTTAGGAAAAGGGGTTTTATTAGGGAAATGAATGAAATGAAGGGGGGATGAAGTTTTATGAGGGGAATTTGGTACTTGGTATCTATAAGTCATTGAGCCGAGGGTTCGGTCCCTCCAGAAGTCAGAGAAATGCTCTGAGCCCCTTTGACTTAGAGTTTTTTAGTACTTAGAACTTTATTATGGGAAATTAGTTAAGTAAAATAGGTAAAATGAATGGGGGAAGTTAATCAATTAACCTTGAAATCCATCTTCATGCTTGATTGACCATTTACATTTGAAACCTATGATGAGAGATGATAAATATGCTTTTTGCCCTATCATCATATTTCTGCAACCTTTCTTCTACTTACCCATCTACTTGTCCTACCATTTTTTCTTCACTTTATTAGGGTGCATTTAGACTAGAAAACCCTTATTAAAACATTTTCTTTTATTTTCGCAAAGCAAACTATCTAATTCTATCACTATATCATCCAAGGGCTTAGATTAAACTAATGAGATCCTTTTATTTTACTCTACCTAATCTAATGATCTGCCAAGATTAAAAAGTTTGGTCAGATTTTATTCTCTAACTGTCAACCTGAAATTTAAAGCATGGTATAATCAAGATTAAATAGTTTGATTACCTTGGATTGTGGCATGAATCACAAGATGCACACAATCATTATTTTGCATAAAGTAAATAGTAGTGGCATTTAGACTTGCACACTTTCATGGTCTCTTTTTCTTTTTTGGGGTTCATATTCTTCACTTTTTTAGACATTTTTCTTTATTCTTTTTGTCCTTTAATTTTCTTTTAAGACATACCCTCTTTTCATTTTTTTTTTTAAATATGGAAAACATTTGTAGAAAGCAAAGGTATGTACATATTACAAGGCTTGACCTTAGCCATTCAAAATTATGACCCCTATTGGTATAGGAACCTAACAGTGGCTCCACTTGGGGATGGCATTTTCTTGTGAAATGTCAAGGACTTTGAGACCAATAGCCTTGGAATTTTGACTTCAGTTACCCTGTGATTTTTCCCCTTTCAACCTGCTTTATTCATACTTATGATGATAAATCCTTAAAATCTTAGGGCCTTCTCTCCGGGCTTCAACTCTAAAGGTTTACCATCCAATCCAAACTAGACTTTTTTCAAAATAAAATATACACACATGGGGAAAAACAATTAGTAAATAGGTTCTATGTAATGTTTGAGCATTCGACCATTCACTGGTCCTCCTCCTTCTTCAGTACCATCTAGTCCTTTAAGGAAGAATGCATTTTTCCCTCTGTAAGCATAGATGATATAGGGGCCCTTCCATAAGAAATCAAATTTCCCATGCTTACCCTTATCTTCCCTTCTCGTCTCCCACTTGAGTACTTTATCACCTAAGTAGAAATCATCTGCCTTGGTCCTTCTACCAAAAATATTTTTGATCTTTTCCTGCACAAGTTGAGATCTGATGTAGACCTCTTCTTTGGTTTGCTAGAGATGAATAGTCTCATTTATTCTCCTCTGGATATCATTTGGTTCAGATTGCAGTTCTTAGAGCATCTTCATCACTGGTACTCCCAAAGAGGATGGAAAAATAGCTTCCATGCCATACACTAGCTGATAGGGGGATGTACCAATTGACTTCTTGGTGGTCAATCTGTCAGCCCATAAGGCTTTGACTAACTTCTTGTTCCATGTTTTCTTATTATCTTCCAATAACTTCTTAATAATGTTCACCAGGCTTTTATTTGAAGATTCTGCCAGTCCATTTCCTTGAGGGTAGTAGGCTGTAGAATGACCCAGGGTAATGTGATACTTATTGCAGAATTCTATCATTCGTTTGGATTTAAAAGCTGTTGCATTATCAGTAATGAGCTTGGTTGGACATCCAAATCTAGACAGAATGTTGGCTTCAAGGAAGTTAATAATAACAGTATCTATGGCTTGCCTTGAAGGTATGGCCTCTATCCATTTTGTGAAATAGTTTGTGGCTATGAGGATCCACTTATGTTGGGCAGAGGAGGGTGGGTGAATTTCACCAATGAAGTCTAAACCCCATTGTTGAAAAGGTACTTCAGCAGTGATTGGTTTAAGGGGTAATGGTAGAAGTTTTCTTTTTCCTTCAAAAATTTGACACTTGTGACAAGAGGTCACAAATCTCTTGACATTAGAGAACAAAGTTGGCCAGTAGAAACCTGCCCTTAAGATTTTATCTGCAGTGGTTCTCCAATAGAGGTGTCCACCACAGTTACCTGCATGAAATTCTTGTAGAACTTTGTCAGTCTCATCTTTTATCAAACAATTAAGGAGAATTCCTTCATGATCTTTCCAAAACAAAGCATTATCAAGTATACAAAATTTCAAAGATTTTATTTTTAAGAACCTACCTTTGGTTCTAGATAATCCAGGAGGAGCTTGTAAGCTTTGTAAAATGTAGATGATATTAGCATACCATGGTGATTCAACAAAGGCTTGACTAATCGGTGGAGTTGCCATCTCCTCTCCTTCATCTAGTGCAGCAATAAAGTTTATGTCTAAGGCCTGACAGTTCGACTCAGCCATAAGTTTAGCTAAGCCTTGGACTTTGATTAACTTTGTGGGTTTGATCTCTATATCATACTCTAAGATTGTAGCAATCCATTTTCCCCTTTTCCCATCAGGACCTTCCTGAGTCAGGATGTCTTTGACTACAGAATTGGGAACATAGGCTACTATATGAGAATACAAAATATATACCCTAAAATCTTTGATAGCTTGGACTAAAGCCAATTCTTGTTTCTCCATTATGTTGTATTTTAAGGGAGCATCTCTTAAGGCTTTGCTAAAGAAAGAAATGGGTTGTTCATATCCTTGGTCATTTTTTTGCAGTAAAACTGCAGCTATTGTATGCTCAGAAGCAAAGGAAAACAAAATGAAATCCCTATCAAATTTGGGACTAGCTAATACCATGGTTTTTGTCAAGGCTAGCTTGATGTCTTCAAATGATTTCTTAGCTTCGACAATCCAAATTAGGGTCAAATATTTTTTCAACATGTTATTTAGTGCTCTAATTAACTCTGCTAGGTTAGAAATAAATTAAAAAGGAAGTTAATCTTTCCTAAAAAGGCTTGTAGTTCTTTGATATTCCTAGGGTGTTGTATCAGTAAGATGGCTTCAATTCTTGCAGGATCTATTCTTATGCCATCTTTAGAAATGATATGCCCTAACAATTTCCCTTCTTCCAATCCAAATAAAGATTTCTTGGGGTTCAAGGAGATGCCATACTTTCTGCATTTTATAAAGACCTGCCTTAGATGATCTAGATGTTGATTGTTTGATTTTGAGAAAACAGTAATATCATCAAGATATATCACAAGGAAATCATGGATTTCTTTGGAAAAGGATATATCCATAGCCCTATGGAAAGTGGCTCCTACATTCATTAGCTCGAAAGGCATTTTGACATACATAAATGTGCCCCAAGGAGTGGTGAAAGAAGTCTTGGGTTAGTCGTCAGGGTGAACCAAAATTTGATTGTAACCAAAAAACCCATCCAGTAATGAGATTCTGGTTGACCCAACTACCCTTTGTAAGATGTGGTCCATTTTGGGAAGAGGGTAGTTGTCTTTAAGTGATGCTTTATTCAAGTTTCTGAGATCTACACAGAGTCTGATCTCACCAGTTTTCTTCCTGGTTGGGACCAAGTTTGAGACCCATTCAGAAAACCTTATTGGTGCAATTATCTTAGCATCATACATTCTCTTAATTTCTTTTTCTATTGAAGGTAATAAGACAGGATTAATTCTCCTAAGCTTTTGTTTGAAAGGTTTTTTATTCTCTTTGAGAGGAATTGTGTGTTGGATGATGCTGGTGTCATAGGATTTAAGGTCCTCATAGCTCCAAGCAAAGACATCCTGAAATTCTTTCAATAACTCAATGTATTTCACCTTTTCTGTTAAAGGGAGTGACTTTGACAGTTTGATTAGCTTGGGATTGTCTTCAGTGCCTATGTTACACTCTTCAATATCAGATTTTAATGGTTCCATTTTAGTCTTCCTAGGAACATCAGTTGAATCGAATAAGTCTTCCAGAGGGGTTAAACATTTTGGTAATAAATTATCCTTGAGATTAATTACTTCATTTTCGTCATTAATTGTTTCATCAATCTCTACCTGTTCTAGGTTGTTTATATATGTCCTTGTGAATTTAGTGGGATTAAAACTATCTACTTCATTACCTTCTAGCTCATCTATTATTACTTCATCCCTAGAGCTAAGATCTATGGATGTATCAATGTCTATGTTACTATGTGCAAATTATTCTTCTAAAGTTAAGAAATTGTTTATCTGTCTATCATTTGAGAATACTTGCCAGTTCTGCACATTATCTGGGATTGAAGGTCTGTGCCTGACCTCAACAGTGTACTGATGGTTAGGTTGGAAGGGTAACATTTAGGGATTGGAAAACATTGCTAAACTATGGGCTTGCATATTGTGCTTCCTAGGAACTACTACAAGTTGTGTTTCTAGAAAAGTATTGAGTAGTTTTACAATGGTTCTTCTATAATAACCTAATCTAGTGTCTTTAGTCATATATACACCCTTAATCTGATTTACAACTAGCTCTGAGTCTCCTATGACTGAAACTCTTTGAGCACCTAATAACTACGTTGAGACCTAGAATCAAAGCCTCATACTCAGCCATGTTATTGGTACATCTGAAATTTAACCTATAGGCGTGGCCCTCTGAGTGATTGTTTTCTAAATTATAAATCCATACTTCTGCTCCTGCTCCTAACTTATTTACAGAGCCATCAAATTCTAAATTCTATAATATTTCATGTACATAGTTCTCATCATCAGTATCCAATTTATTTTTATTTCTAGCAACCTGATTACTTTCTTTATTGCACAATTATGAAGTTTCTTTAGATTCATTAGCAGTGGAAACTGCAATTTGTTTTGGTTCTGCAACAACATTGTTAGGAGTTTTGTTTGGTGTTTGATCAGTGTTGAACATGATAAAAGAGTCTACATCTGAATGCATGGAGTAGGATAGTTTTGAGGTCGATCTTGGCTGCTCACCATGTATTTCATGAAAGTTTCTCTGTACAATTTCTTGGGTTGTCCAAACAAAGAAATTGTGGCATATGACATATCCAGTTGGAGGGATCCTTGAAGCTTGGCTCCCTCAGATCTGGATAACAACATGCCATATTTTGGTGGGATATCAACCACTAAAATGTCCATGAGGGTGCTCTTGGCAGGATATTGGACTAAAGTAGTACACAAATCTTTGATTAACGCTAGACATTCTACTTGACTTGAGTCAAAGGAGAACAAGTCTTTGTAAGGTCTAGTAATATCTATTTTCAATTTTTCCATTACTGATTTTGGCATTAGGTTGTGAGAAGCCCTAAAATCTAACATGGCATTGTGTAGTATTTTGTCATGAATATTAAGGCTAATGTAAAAAGGTGGAATTCCTCCTTCTTGCAGTTTTCCATTAACATCTGGTCCAAATACTAATTCTGGTTTATCATCAAACAAGTTAACTGAGTCTTTGTTTTCAATAATGTTCAGGGTCTGATTTACCTATGATTTGTAAGTTTCATTTTTAACTAGTTCAGTCAAAGGGACTGAAATTTTCAACTTGGATATCTCTGCTCCCAAATTGAATGATGAGGAAGGGTTGTAAACCTTTGGAATAGGGTTTTGAGTGGAATTATCTTCCTTTTGTTTACTTGGGATTTCCTTATGGGGACTTTCAGATTTGGCATTATAGGTGTCTTTCTCTGGTTCTTTAAGTGGAACTGATGTGGATGGCTGCTCAACCAAGGGTTGGTTGGCAGTTATTTCTTCAATGATGGGACTAGGGGATTTTGGTTTAGTCTAGGGAGGATTTGAAGTACTTCCAAAACAAGAACTTTATTTGTTATTTTGGGTTGATTTGCCATTGCTTTCTTAGTTTGGTCAGGAGGACCAACATTCTTTTTACTTCTCAAATTATATTGTTTGTGCACTTCAAATATGGCAGAGTCATATCCCTGTTTATAGTCAAATGACTCTCCAGACTAGGTTTGAAGCTGTTGTAACATATGCAATTCTTCCTCATCCTGGGAGAGGAATACAGGGTTTTGATCATCTAATCCCATTAGATTGATTTGGGTATCTTGTTCTGGATCATCAGGATCAGATGATTCTGCATAGTTTTCTTGAAAAGGGGGTCTAATGTTTTGATCAGGTCCATTCTTTCCTATGTTTTGGTTTTGATTTTGGTTTTTTCTGAAATTAGCATTCCTAACTGGGGGTACTTGTTGATTATCCCATGTTTTTCTATCTAGGTTGTCAAGTCTATCCATGATTCTTTCTACAGTTTTGGCCAAATATCTACTTTACCATCAGATGTTGAAGCTTCATCAGCAAATCCTACTCTCCTTTCTATCTTTGCTCGGGCTTTTTTGGCTAAAAGATTAGCCTCTACTTTTACTACATTGGTTTGGCTTTGCTCTAGGGTTGCAAGCTCTCTTTCCCTAAGTTGGTAGGCCATATCTAGATCAAAACCATCAGGGAACTTCATCATTGCGAGATCAGGAGGAGGCTTAAGGTTGGCAGGGATGGCATTGTAAGTGCTATTAAACCTGGTGCAGTAGTCTTGAACTGATTCTTTAGGACCTCTCCTAATGTTCTCATACTCATAAAGTATCTGCAATGGGTTTTTCTTCCTCTCCCATATCTCGATGAACATCCTATGAGAGTTTGTCATATCTGCAAGACTACCAGAAGCTAAGTTTCTCAACCAGGTTCTAACTTCCCCAGCTAGTGTTTGGGCAAAAAGCCTCATTCTTACATCTGCATCATCTATCTCATGTAACTCAAAATAATCGTTCATTCTGTTAACATGTTGTTGATCAGTGTATAGGCCTGTAGCATCAAATAATTGAATTTTGCTTTGATAGTCCTGAGGTAGGTCATGTAACTGACTAAGCAACACCAAAGGGGCATATCTATTGGGACTCGAAGATAAGGGAAGATTATTTTGGGTTGAGGTGGAGATGGATGAGCTAGCAGTGCTTACAGTTGAAAATGAAAGTTTTCCAATTGAAACTGGAGTATTAACAGTTGAATTTGGAATATTAACAGCTGAAGTTGGAATATCTACAAATGAAACTGAAAAATTAATAGTGGATGAAGTTGTTTCTATAACGGAAATTGGGATAAAATGGACAGTTGTGTGTATAGGGGAAACAGAAGTATCTATAAGTGAACTCGAAGGGATAATGGGTGAAGTGGGAGTGTCTATAGGTGGAAACGGGATTCTAGGTTGTATAGGGAGCTCTGGAATGAATGGGCCAGTGGAATGAACTGTAGTAGAAATAATGGATGGTGTGGTAGTAATGAAGGGGTATTAATAACGTTGGAGGATTGAGCAGGAAGTTCAGCAGTTAGAGCAGTATTAATGGATGATATTGGAGTATTCAGAATATATTCGTCAATTGTTCTATTAGCTCTTTGAGCTTCAAGGTCTGCAATAAAATTAGGATCTAGAACAGTTTCATTAAGCACACTTTCAGATTTTGTTCTAAACAATGAGAGATCAAATTGCACATCGAAAGGTAAATCTTCTAAAAACAACCACTCATTAGGATAAGAATTAGCTTTAACTAATGGTGTTTTATCAGCTGAACTCTCTTCTTCTTTGGATTTCCTTATAATTCTGTCTGGATCATCCATAATAAAAATAGGGTTTGGATTCGGGTTGGTCCTGGTATAATGAGTTTTCCTGGTAGCCAGAATTATAACTTTTTAAATGTTTTTTAGTGTAATTTTAAAACTTCCGTAAAAACTGACTTTAAGGGGCTCAAGATGATGATTAAGATTCCCTTAAAGTTTTAGGAGACTGAGGTTTACGTACCCTAGTATAGTCGCCACTATTTTATCACTCAAAACTTTCCCTTAGAAGTTTTGGAAGAAGGGAAGGCTTCGAGGTAACCACAAACCAACTTTTAAGCATAGGCTCTAGCCAGCCTATGGCTCAGAGAGGGCTATCTCTATATAATTTAGCTATGTTTTCTTAGATATTAGGCTAGTTCTAGAGTTCGGGGGGTTTTTTATTTGTATGAAGATCTGGTGGTGGAATCCTTCAAACAGGCTAATAGGTTGATACCTTTAGGCCATTGGGAAATGGAGTCAAAGAAGGGGTAGCAAAGCTGGAGTTAAATCACTAAAGGGAATGTTCAAGGGGCAAGATAGCACAGTAAAGTACAAATCCTTGGACTAAATGGTGAGATGAGTCTTAACGGAGGTGAGAGGGCAATCAAGAATCCTCAAACTGAGGCTAAGATGGGGGAACAACACTGAATCATGAGTAAAGGGCAATTAAGAATCCTTTACTATAAACCAGAGGAGAAACTACAGAAGCTAAGGAGCAGTTAAGAATTCCCTAGCTAAGATAGTTTAAGAGAAAACATTAAGAATGTATAATAGTAAGACAGAGTGCAATCAAGAAAATTCTAAAATAATATTCAAGCTAAACATTCAGACTTCTGAAACATTTATGATTTTGAAACAACTTTAAGAGAGGTAAAACAACACAAGAGAATTACTCATTTGTACTTCGCTTTACACATGAATCCCTTGAAATATATGATCTTTATTCATCAATCCAGCATGCTGGCCCAGTTAGTGATACAAAAGCTTTTACAGTCTTTGAACAAAATTCTATTGAAAGTATAAGAATCCACACCTATATACTTCGATTTGTCAAGTATTTATACAAAATGTTTTTGCAAAATATCCCAAACTAACTTGCGAATTAATCTAGGAAATTCAAAATATCTTCTCGTAGGAAGATAGTGACAGCTATTGAACAATTTTCTCGCTGTCCCTTTTATTGTGGTTTAGCTGGAAGTTTATGGTTGCTATGCTCTGTGTTGGCCAAAGGCTGCTGTCTTTTATACTGATACTCTTTGACACGGATACTCTTTGACCCTGTAACCACTTGACTCTGATGCTCTTTTACCTCGTTGACTGTGTGTTTGACCTTTAACTGTGTTCTGCTAAAGTAAGTCGGTCAACTTTTCCAATTCTTGATCTGTTGGTAACCGAATACTCAACATTCTACGGTAAGTTTCATCTGCTTCAGTGTATTTGGCAAATGAAGGCTTATTTACAAACAGATGTTTTACCTCATGTTGGAGGTAAAATAGATTTTCAAAAGCACTGTACAGTACCTTTCCTGTTGGCATTCCTGAAACCTGTGAAGTAGCCACTTGTTGTCTTGCTACATCCCTGATTTTATCGTTGTAATCTCCTTGTTCCATACATTTATCATGAATGACTAAGGGATTAGGTAATCCCTTCTCTTTTAGCTTATCAAACTTAGCCATGAACCTGTCAACGACTACTTGCATTTCCTTGCTCTTTTCCTCTAACTTTTGCATAAGGTCCCTCTTGGTGAGGACTTTCTTTACCTCCAGAATAGTAGCAGTCCTGTCTTCAATTTCCAGTTCCTGTAATTGGTACTTGTTCTTTGAATTTAAGAACTGGATGAGCCTGGTAGCCTCTCTAGGCCTGTTGCCTAATTCTATCTTCACTTTCTCAATAGCCTCTGTTATTAATGCTATGAGATCAATTTGCTCGAATATGACCTGTATGGATGGCCAAATATCATTGACAGAGTCAATGATATTGGCCCACAGTTTTTCCTTGGCTTCTCCAAGAGGCTCCTTTAGTGTCAAGTCTCTTTCCATTGACTTGAGCTTTTCCTTTATCCTGGTAGCCTTCTGTTCCTCCTCTTTCTGCATAATCTTGGCAAGCTTACAGTCTGTTTCTAAGCTTGCCACTTGTTCCTTTAGCTTGTTTATCTCGTTTGTTTGAATAGACATTTCTTCCATGGCATGAACAAGCTTGGCTACTTCATCTGTTGTTGTACCTGTTGCTGTTGTGGAAGCTGCTGATGTAGATGTTGTAGTGGTGATGGGAAAGGCAGTGCCTATAGGAGTTTTTGGAGCCAATGTAGCTGCCAATGTAGATGGTACTACAGTAGTCACTGTAGGGATTACAGTTCCTAGTGTGGTCCCTACTTCACCTTGCTTCAATTGGATTAAGGCATCGAATTCCTCCTCTGTGCTCCTCGACTGATCATTCAGCTTGAGGACTAAATCCATTAAGTCCTCATGTTGAGTTTGAGACTGTAACACCTCCTGTCTTTATGGATGATGCAAGGAGGGTATCTTTAGTTGCTTCTTTAGTGAAGCAATGTCCTTGTTCTTCTGTTTTATTAACTCCTCTGTTGCTTTGATATCTTTGGGATCATGTCCCATCTCTATGATCAAGTCTTCCAAAGACTTGATTCTGTTGTCCTTGGCTTGTGATGAAGCCTGTTCAAGCTGATATTGAGCTGAGATGTTGTTTAGGGAATTTTTTAGTTGATGAACAACTATGGACTTCCCTGTCAGGGTGGAGTAGATCATTTCTCCAGCCTGCTTGTGAAACTCTATTTGGTCCACAGGGTGAATATCCCCAGCCAACACCTCAAAATAAAATTTCTTGTAGTTAGTGGGTGTCCTTGGTTGTTGCACAGTAGGTTGAATGAAGGACACCTGCATCTTCCCCTCTTTGATGTCAAAGGCTGACATCAATCTATTCTGACCTGGAGTAGAAAGTTTGAAAAGCTGAGCATATGTCTGAGCTTTCAACCTTTCATTCCTCATTTTTATCTCTTTGAATTTGTCTTTGATACTTTTATCCTGGTCTGCTGGCTTGCTAAAAGACGAGACCTCTACACTCATATGTCTCTGTATCATCTGGGTTCCTAAGGATGATGGGGAACTCTGAACGAGTAGTACCTTTACTCCTTTCTAGCTCAGAATCAGTTATTTCAACTGAGCCATCGATGTCTTCCTGTTCTGACACAGGATTGAGTCTAGGCCTTTTGCTTTGGCCTCTTTCATATTGAACATTGAAGGCATGTGTCCCTGAACTTGATCCTTCCTCCCTGCCCCTTTTGGGATTTTTCTCCTCATTCAGAGGAGTCTGCATGATAGGGGGAGTGCTCATTGTCCCTTCCTGAGGTGGTACCTGCAGAAATGAATTTTCATCAAGTTGATTTTCTAGATCTAATAATGTGTTTTCCACAGCAACTTCAGTATTATCCCTGTCCTCTAAAGTGTTTTCCACCCATTGCAATTGGTTGGCATACTTTTCTATCTCAGGGATGTGGTGATGGATATAGGGAGCCATCTTGTTTTTCTGCCTTCTTTTGCAGATGAAATCCAAGGGATCATATCTCCATATGAAGCTTTGTTTTAATTTTAATCTCTGAAGGATCAGGTCTGCCTCCTTTCCAGCTTCTCTACTATTACAAATAAAAGGACCCAATTGGTCTTTGATCTTGAGCTGGGCTTTCTTTTTGGCTTTAACAAAGTTTACCTCATCTAAATTTATTATTTGCCTGTAGTACTCCAGGGCAAATAACCTCATTGGGAGGTATTTAGGTAGTT
This sequence comes from Pinus tabuliformis, assembly GCA_031772625.1. Lineage (NCBI taxonomy): Eukaryota > Viridiplantae > Streptophyta > Pinopsida > Pinales > Pinaceae > Pinus > Pinus tabuliformis. The sequence goes on from CM062805.1 coordinate 763,759,501, forward strand.
TGTATGGGGCCAACTAGCACCCATAAATCCTAATTCCAGTGTGGTTTTGGTACAAGTACCAATCCCCCACTTGATGATTGATGTTTAGATGAAGGACTCTCCTAATCTCAGGACTGATTCTTGGTGGAGGGGTTCCACTGAGCATGGTCATCACAGGGTGAAAAAAGGAACCTATGAATTCATTGTATGAATAGGGGGAGGAATATTGATGAATCAATGGGGTCTAGAAGATGATTGATCTTGGTTGGCCCTTGGTGTCCAAATTTTTCAAGCTAAGTAGGAATCTATCTGGCTGGTAATATAGGAAAAGGTGATACAAGACAGAGGAGTATTTGAAGACTCTCTCATTACTCATTCTGAGGAACTGTTCATGCATCCTGTCAGCTATGAACCTAGCATAGTCATATATGACAGCAGGAGGTTTCCCTGGAGTGTATATGGACATAAAGGCTAAAATAATCTCATCAATATATTCACTGGTGGTATAGCCTAGGACACTAGATATCATAGCCACAATATTTCTGCCCCATGAGGAGAAAATGGTAGCTACACATGGAGGAGGGTCTTTGGGGGCATACTTCTCTTCTATGATAAAGGTTTGAATCAATTGGGCCAATCTTGCAGAGCTAAGTTTGGGGAACTAATCTAATAAGGCTCCAATTGAAAGAGGAGTCAAGTTTTGGCTAGGTTGGAGTTGTAACATCTCATTTATAGATTCAACAGTGATAGTAAAAGGTATAGCCTGGTTAGGGGACATGAATGCTCTTTGAGTGGGGACATAGTTGACATGGCAATAATGTACAATTTCTGGGAAAATGTGGACTCTGGGGCACTGGTACTTAGGTAAATTGGACTCCCACAGACCAATTTCATCAGCGTGGTTCAAGTATCTATCCCTACTTTGACAGTATACTTTGAGCGGGGATTCTTGGACAGAGGTGTCCTTTATCTGGAAATCCTTATCAGCCAGGGGGAGGTGGTCCAAGTCTAAGTGGGGTGTAGAGATGGGTCTCACATCCATGGCAATTGGGGTAGCCATTCTTAGTTCTTGTGGATTTGAGAATGGGGGAGGTAATTTGCAGTGTTTTTTTTTTTAGGGCAGCGGTGGTTCAGCACAGAGTAGGCTTGAATTCCCTTAATTAATTTTAAACTTAACTAAGAATATTCAATCACTGATTTCTTTGAAATTGACATTGTGGCTTAAATACCTGGAACTGGGGTGAAATGGTTCTGAGCAGGGCGGTTGGTGACTACAAATGGTTGAAGGGGTTCTGTATAGGCTGCAAGTTTGTCTGGGTGGTCTACGACGTCTTTGGAGTGCAATTGGATGTGGGTTGATGGTTTCAACGTTTGCAGGTGGCATGCATGCATATAGAGGTTTATAGTTGAAATTCCAGTGAAAACCAATGATTTGGGGCTTTTTGGCTTTTTTATATGGAAAAATGCTTTTTGGCAAGTACAGGTGAATAGCGACTAATTTGTTGCATAGCGGGGAGGTGGTAAGTGGTTAATTTCGCATTGCTTATGGGCGTCGGGTGGTTTTTGGGAGGGGCCGCCTGATTCCACTCTGCGATTGACACGTCGCTAGGGCGGTCTCGTGGAAAACAACTTTTTTCGGGCGTGTATCATCCAGCAAAGGATCTCGCCCGAAATGGTTTATGGGCGTTGGATCTGGGCCTTTAGATCGGATGGTGGCGGGGGCGCGATTGCGTGAGGTGGTTAATGGGGCCCCGACGGGCACTTTAAATATGGTGTTATCGGGATTAAAGGGCGAATTAAGGCGGGATTATTGGTGGATTGATATATATTAGTTAGAAGTTAATATGAAAAACATTGGAAATAAATAGCGCCAAGCATAATGTATTTTCTGTGATTTATTTGTTTTTCGCATATATGCATTATAACTTAGGCTAAAGTGTTTTTGTGGGTTTCTTATATGAAAGGGGAATTTACATGGGGGTGATTACTTTCCCTAGGAAAATAATGTTTTAGCCTTGAGAAAGGGGGTTTTATTAGGGAAATGAATGAAATGAAGGGGAATAAAGTTTTATGAGAGGAATTTGGTACTGGTACCTATAAGTCATTGAGCCGAGGGTTCGGTACTTAGAACTTTATTATGGGAAATTAGTTAAGTAAAATAGGTAAAATGAATGGGGGAAGTTAATCAATTAACCTTGAAATCCATCTTCATGCTTGATTGACCATTTACATTTGAAACCTATGATGAGAGATGATAAATATGTTTTTTGCCCTATCATCATATTTCTGCAACCTTTCTTCTACTTACCCATCTACTTGTCCTACCATTTTTTCTTCACTTTATTAGGGTGCATTTAGACTAGCAAACCCTTATTAAAACATTTTCTTTTCTTTTCACAAAGCAAACTATCTAATTCTATCACTATATCATCCAAGGGCTCAGATTAAACTGATGAGCTCCTTTTATTTTACTCTACCTAATCTAATGATCTGCCAAGATTAAACAGTTTGGTCAGATTTTATTCTCTAACTATCAACATGAAATTTAAAGCATGGTATAATCAAGATTAAATAGTTTGATTACCCTGGATTGTGGCATGAATCACAAGATGCACACAATCATTATTTTGCATAAAGTAAATAGTAGTGGCATTTAGACTTGCACACTTTCATGGTCTCTTTTTGTTTTTTGGGGTTCATATTCTTCACTTTTTTGGACCTTTTTCTTTATTCTTTTTGTCCTTTAATTTTCTTTTAGGACATACCCTCTTTTCATTTTTTATTTTTTTAATATGGAAAACATTTGTAGAAAGCAAAGGTATGTACATATTACAAGGCTTGACCTTAGCCATTCAAAATTATGACCCCTATTTGTATAGGAACCTAACACCAAGTACACGAAGGCAGATGAAATTTATAGGAAGATGATAAATATACAATTACCAGATGCAGAAACATGGGAGAAACTGAATGAATTACTGTAGAAATTCACAGTAAAATGTAAAAATGTACAGTAAAGGTGAAAAATCACAGTAAAAGGATAATGACAGACCAGCCAAATGAAAGAGTATCAGGTAAAAGTGTATCAGTTGAAAGGTCAGAGTGAAAAGAACATCCAGCGTGAAGACCAACAGCAAGGTAGAGAATAAAATGCAAAATATTAGATCATAAAGACAACATAACCTAATAAACAGGGACAACATACATCAGTTGAACATCTGTCTCTATCTTCTTGCATGAAGATATTTCTTTCTCCTATATTAATTCCCAAGACAATTTGGGATATTTTGTAAATTATTTTTGTATAAATACTTCATAATTCGAAGTATTGAGGGTGGATTGCTATACATTTGTAGAGTTATTTTGATCATAAACCTAAGGGTTATTGTACCAATTTTTCAAGTCAATAGACTGGACCAAGTAATAAAGAGATTGCATTACATGATTCATGTGTTGAGCTATTACAATGAAGTATTTTCTTTGTCAAATTTGTTATTTTCTTATGTTTTTCACAAACTTGAATGTTATCTAAAGTTGAATGAATTAACTGGAAATTTATCTCAGAATTTGTTTAAGTACACTCTGTTTTGAACAATTGATCATTTCCATGTTTTCTTCTGATATCCAGATCTGAGAATCCTTAATTGCTCTCCCATCCCAGTTGACTGCTTTCACTTTCTTCATAATCCGGCCTAAGGAACCCTTAATTTCTCCTTGGATCCGATTAAAAACCACTTCACCATCCAGCCTTGAGATCTGAAGTAACTTTGCTATCTTCCCTGTAGACACTACTTTTTAGAACTTGATCCTGTCTTGTTTGCTTGACATTTGACCCCATAGCCCAATGGTAAAAGACATCCCTCTATCCATCTAAGTAAGTAATCCCACCACCAAATCCAAATCAAAACCCAAGTACAATCATAAGTAGCCTAAAATCAATTAACTAAACAAAGTCAAAACATAAAGAGAGAGCCCTCTCTGAGCATTAGGAAGGTTAGATCCTAATATCCAAAGTAGGTTTGTGGTTACCTCTAATCATTTCTTTCTAATCAACTCTAGAGAAATATTGGAGTGGTAAAAGTCACTACGTAGGAAAAGAAACTGTGCAGAAGATTTTGCGTGCAGGTCTTTGGTGGACAACAATCCATTACAACGCGAAGGAATTCTATCACACTTGTTATTTTTTTCAAAGAGACAACCCTTGCGTCGAGACAAAACACCACTTTATCCATATATCACACTACAACCATTTGACAAATAGGCAGTGGATTTTATTGGTTCAATTATTCTGCGGACAAAAGTAGGTGGAGCACGCTATATCATAACTACGATGGATTATCTGACCTGATGGGCTGAGGCAACACCCATCAAAGATTGTAGTTTAGAGACTACAACCAAATTTTTAATTGAGAATGTTGTGACCTGCTTTGGATGTCCTAGATTCTTGATGAGTGACCAGGGGACTCACTTTCTAAATTTGACCATTGAAGCATTGACAAAATAATTATAGGTACACCATTAGAAGAGAACAATGTACCATCCACAAGCGAATGAGACAGTGGAGGCCTTCAAAAAGGTTATAGAGAATGAACTAACAAAGGTATGTAATGTAAATATGATTGGGACCTGAGAATTCCTGCAGTGCTATGGGTCTACAAGACTACATCAAAGAATCTTACTGTCCAAACATCATCTTGGTTGTTATATGGGCAGGAGGTAGTAATGCCCATGGAATTCATAGTCCCTAGTCTTCACATTGTTGCCACAATAGAGTTGGTAGATTCGAGGGAAGTAGAGAAAAGACTAACAATGTTACTCCAACAAGAAGAAGATAAATTCATGACATGGTTTCACTAAAATGCGCAGAAGGCCTGCGGGAAGGCATGACACAACTGTCATATTAAGTAGAAGCAATTTTAGAATGGTGATATAGTGTTGCTTTATGACAGTGAATTTCTGAAGCACCCTAGAAAATTTCAGTTGCATTGGTTGGGTTCGTATATCATAAAGTATGTCACAAATGTCGAGGTTGTTCAGTTGGAAAAACTAAATGGGAAGCTCCTCGAAGGACTTGTCAATGAGACTCGGCTGAAATTGTACAAAGACAACCACCCCACATCCCAAAGATTATATATATATAACTTTATATGTATTCCCAGTTAGGAGTTGGTGTTGAAAATTGGTAGTTATGGTCTTAATTTCACCTTTAAAATTGATAGGGAAAACTTAATTTTTTACCATTGTCTATGTCAACTTCAAAAGGTCAAGTCAACCTCAAGTCAAAATTTGACCCACCAAAACATCATATAAATACAACATCGTTGACTCCTCCTTTGACCCATCTCATCCACACAAAATAATTCAATCTAATATGAAATTCATAGGTTGAATTCACATGTGTGAAGAGGAGAGAGGAGATTCATTTTTTACTTGTGTTGACTTTCTATTTTGGGCTATTATGACTTGCGTTGAATTCTGTTGATTGAGCTCTTCTTTTGTTGCTTTGAATCAGTGCTTGGAGGGAGACTTTGATCAAATTGATTGCTGGGTTGACAGAATTGTTCTAGGAACTTTGACCACGAGTTCTGTCTAGGGTTTGACCATAGGTTGACTGTGGAAAAGGTGACCGAATTGAAGGAAGGATTTTTTGATTTGTTTTGACTAGGTCTGACTGAGGAAGGAAGGGAGAATTCTTTGATGAGTTGACCAAATTTTTTTGAGTATTTGGACTATTGACTTTGAATGGTTAGGGTAGTTCATTGACTATTCCTTCACAGACCGAATTATTGCAAACCTGTACCTTTGACTAGATTTGACTTTATCTCTCATTATTGACTCATTTTCGATTGGTTGATATGGAAAGTCAAGGTTTTGACTTTAAGTAGTTGTTGGATGTACTATTTGGACTATGTATCTCATGTTAATTGAATGACTAATAGAAGAAGAAGAATTGATGAAAGGGTTTTTCCCTTTGCGGGTTTTTTTTCCTTGGTCTTTAACCAAATCTCTGTGTCTCATTGTGCTTGGATATCTTCTATTGTGCATTTATTGTTTAATTTTCTAACTATAATTTCTTATCTGTTACTGGGGTGATTGGAATTGAAGAAAATTGTTTTAAGCGATTATAACATAATAGAACATTGTGTAGAATTAACTGTTGAGAAGGTGATAACATCAAAAACTTCATGATTGTGGGAATCAACGAGATAGAAATGTCAGAGTAGAATATTCTTGTCATGGTGAGAATTTAACACACTACACACTAAGAGTAATATGATGTAAAGAGATAAGGTTGCTAGATGAAGTGCATGGTACTGGGAAGAACCAAAAAGGTGGACTACAACTGGAAGTTGGTGACAGTAATGGGAACCAAAAAATGTAGAAAAAGGCACCGACAAAATTGTGTGCCACCCATGTGGATTAGACACTATGGAATTTTAGTGAAAAAAACATTAAAGTTATTTAAAAAAAATCTATTATAGATTGGTATCTTTGAAAGAAAAGTTTCTAAAATGACTTGCAGCATGGTTAGGTCCAAAAAATAGAGTTCCTGCCTACAGTTCCATCCTATGTGAGATTGACGAAATTATTCCAAGAGTGTGCTAGAATCACCAAAAAGTTATTGTAGGGGAAAGACTCATAAGGCATGTAAGTGAATATTATTTCCTCCAATTTCACTTTCATTATATTCTACTTGCAATGTAGAGCCGAAGTTTGAGCGCAAACCAAAGAGAACAACTAATCGAGAGACCAATGTGTAGTATACATTGCAGAGGATTTTCAATTACTAGATATCTCTACTATGGCTTCATCATTGGTACCCAAGAAGGTGAGGACCAAGGGAACTGGTGCTTCTCACCACCTCCATAGTCAATTGTGAAATCTAAGGATCAACTAGTTAAATAGCTAAAATATAGGCTCTTGACAACACCCATTTCATAGGGGTTATACAAGAAGGAAAAATGTTAAGAATGGTCGAAAAATTAAAGTACAATGACCATGATGTACATGGCCTAAATAAATTCCCTGAGTTTGTCGACGTTATGTAGACCAAGAGGATCAAGCAACCAGAACAAACGATGGTCGTTGAGGTTCAGAAGTGGGCCACAAGACTGGGGAAGTCCGACATGCTAAATGTCCCTAATATCACGCACTTTGGCAGGAGTTTAGACGTTAACATTTGTTCAAATTGTTGCTAAGATGTGTGCATGGCAATTTATTGTGGCTCAATGAGCGAACTTAGATTTACACTCGTTTGATCGCTCGGATTATGGGGCTCCCCACTAATGGTGAGGATCAAAAGACCTTGTTTGATAAAAATAATTCACAAAAATATCACAAAAAAATTCTCAACTACTCGTAAACATCATGGAGTGACAATATCCACCACAGATGATTATGGTGTAAAGTTTTCTACCCAACTCATGGCTTGTAAATTGTTGAGGAAATGCAGGAATCATCAATGCTCTGAAGGCATAGTCATGACTACTGTGAAGTGTGTCGAAGGGGTTCAGATGAAGTGGGTGAATTTCTTGTTGAAACAATTCATGTAAGAGTTCCTTAAGGTCCAAGACAAGAATTTTGAATTCATTACTCTTAGCTTTTGATCCTATTCACCCTCACAGATTGGGCAAAAGCAACAACATGATAACCATGTCATATTATACATTTGGAATGAGGTTGTTAGCCATGTGATTAAATATGTATCTCGTATCCTTATCTAGGATGTTGAGATTTACAAATTTGTGGCATGATTCCACACCACACCCCATTTTATATATAATCAGGCTGGCATAGACCTCGACAAGTAGTGGCTATAGTATCGATACAATATTGATAAGCTAACAGTTGTAATGATAAATTCTTGGCCAACAAAATGGCACATAGCATCCATGAACAAGCAAACATAGGTATAAACAATTGATACTGGCATAGAGGAAGAGCGCCAATATCCCAAACAGGAAGGGTAGACTTCTCAACAACAAGATGAACAGCTAGAACCCCCACTATAGGAGCTTGAAGAAGAGCATCCCAACACACCACAATGCGACCCTGAAGAAGAGGAAGTTGCATTAGGAGGCAAGAAGATACCACTTCATGGTCAAAAAAAGGGCACACAGAAGAATAGGAAGGTGAAGAAGATGACTAACCTTGAGGTAACTTCTCTATTGGAGGAGGACTTAGAAAAATTTGTCAAGCAGATCAAAGAGGTGACAGAACAAGGAACTTCCCCACTTGTCATGACCATTGAAAAAGTGGCCCAAGAGAATAGAGAACTACAAGACCAGACACAACAATAGTTGGAGAATCTGCACTCATTAATTAAGTCATCACAGGAAATTGATCTTTCACCAAGTGTAATGAGTCAACTACTATGATGGAGGTAACCAATGCACCTCATGCACCAGAGATATGAATGAAGTTGTTGTAACCATTGTCTACCTCGATGAAGTATCACACCTTGACTATTCCCCTAGTCACAATATACTTTACAGAAATTGATGTCCAACATCAAGCCCAGGCATTGCCCTAGGTAGATTTGGTTATTTCTCAGTTACCCATGCATGTTTTACATTTATTGCAGCAATCTGTTTCCCATGAAGTACAATTTAGGGCACAAACAACCCCGACATACCTAGTCCAACTCACTAATGAGCACAAGCTCTCAAAATTGCACACATGTGAATGGTAGAAGTGCCATAGAAAGATAAAGAGAAAGAGGGGACACTCAGATGGGTCGTCGAAGAAGTATACCGTAAACTCTCGGGTTTCCCAATGGAGATTGACATTCATGCAAAGGAGAAACTGTCCAAAATTCAGGAGGTTATTCAAGGCCTCAAAGTGCAGGTGGAAGAATTGAAATTACAGGTCAAGCTGCCCACTCCTCTAGATGAGCTACAAATGATAGATAAGGAAAATGAATTTTCTGCATCATTTGAAGTTGTCCAAGGAATTAGTACATAATATAGTTGATTATGCGAGGAGGCCTTGGACATTTGGAATAAATTGTAGTACACCACTGAATTGAAAGATTTTGGTAATTAAATCCAGACTGTGCAACAGATAAATGAAGGCATCCACAACAGTCTGGCTACTCTCTCACTACCTGAGTGCCGACTAGCCATGGTAGAGAGTGAAAATATAAATAAACAAATCAATCATCTAAGGGTGGGTCAACATGAGCTTGCATAATGACTAGATCAATTGCAAGATGAAGCACTTTAGATCACTGACCACATTGTTGCAACATAAAATATAGTAAGAGAGATGATTGAACACAATAATATTTTGTTTCTAATGCCCATGTCTATTGAAGTAGTGGAGCAAATCCTTAATCAAGAAAAGGAAGAAAAATAATAGGTAGCAATAACAAAGTAGAATTTTCAACAATTTTTGGCAAAGACCAAGCAAGTTCTCCCTTCCATTGGCATACAAGAAGAACAAAGTGGCTGAGGGGCAAGCCACAAGTAGTATTGTGGGCCTGTTGGGGCCCAGAAAGAAAAAGGAGATTTTTTTTTGAAAAATTTCCCAATTATGGAGAGACCATGTAGAGGATGGTGGACACCACACACAACATGCCGTGCAAATGTCTAATATACCACACAAATGAGTGACGAAAGCTGTGAAGATTGCAGGACAACAAAAATATTATTTGGTTGATAGTGCAATCCCCAACTATGTGAGTTGGTTGGTTATGAGAAACAATGGTGATTTGGCCCAATATGGTCAAGTAATCGGTTGCATATGGACATGTACGAGGAAAAATCATCAAGGTGAGATGGCCTAAGATTCTCAGGAGCATGTTTTTGAGGATTGAAGAGTATATAAAAAGTTGTTGATTGTAGATGGTTCTAATCGAATACAATTCCGCTCCACTGCTATTTCATTTTATTGTGGTTCCACTCTATTGTCATTATACTATGATAGTTCTAATGTTGGTATGTTGGTTAGTTGATGGTTCTATAATGTTGTCATTGCTTTTATATTTTCTCTCTTGAAGACATTTCTAGATATATGCTTTGATAATTATCACTAGGGGAATTTTGAGGTCTAAAATGGGCCTCCTAAGAAAAATGTCTACCAACATAAACTTTATAAGAACCAATAGGATTCAAGATTATGATGTCAACAGTGGGGGATGATTCACCGTTTTTGGAGTAAAAAAGTAAAAAGATTAAAAAATAATAAAACTACTTTTTCAACTCTTATTTTCAACTTCTCTCCCTAAGGTTTTACTCAAATTTTGAGCAGGAGTACTCGTTGGATGCAAAATTTTATTCCTCATCCAAGGAGTACCCATGTTGCATACTTTCGATGGACCCTACTACATGAAAAATGAGAAATACATGGAAAAACGTGATTGAATCACATTTTTCAGTATTTCTCATTTTTCATGTAGCAAGGTCCATCGAAAGTATGCAACATGGGTACTCCTGGGATGAGGAATCAAATTATACATCCTACGAGTGTTGCCGCTCGAAATTTGAGTAAACCCATATGGAGTTAAGTTGAAAATACGAGTTCAAAAAATAGTTTTTTATTTTTTCCCTCTAAAATTTGATGATGTAATCTCATCTTATTTTATTATTTCCACTATTATTTTATTATTGCCTTAGGAGGCCCATTTTAGACCTCAAAACTCCCCTAATGCATGACGTTGGATTAAAAATCTATTATGGATAATGATGGTTTGATTTCTCCCCTTTTTGGGTGTATGAGACTCCTTTGTACTTGTGTTCATGATATTTGTTGTTAATATAAAATCCCTAGAGGCTTTTGGCTAGTTTCTCATGGCTCTGTTATATTGCACTTTGTCATTGATGGTTTAATGAATGAATGAATGATGGAGTTCTGACGATGAGCTCTAGGTAAATGCTCTAAATCAATAGGTTGGTTGGAATACAGTGTTAATGACAATGTATGGGTATGAATGAACTTTGTTTCCCCTACTTTGCATTGGCATTAGTTTTGCACTCAGATAATGAATTCTTGTTGAATGCTCACCTTTTTGGTTAAAAAATGTATTTTACTTGACTGATGTATGTCGCAGTTCACTGGGAATATTTCAACTTATGTTGTAAAGGTGTTTGAAATGCACTTCTGTTTAATGGATCAGTATACCTTGGGTGAGACCTCACCTGCTTGCAGGCATTGAAAATGCAAGTGTATAAAGGGAAATTGCTGGCTTGAAATGTGATCCCTGGGTCACCCCTGCGTGCCAATAGATAGTTACTTGGAGAGAAATGTAGGATATCAGTTTGAAAAATTTATGATAGAACCCACTTTGGCAAAAAAAATTGATGCCCTCAAGGATGAATTCTACCATGTTGGAAACCCTAAAGACCAATACATGAGATGGACAACTATGCACTAGGAGAGAGACCAAATGGTGTTGAAGTACATCGATATATTCCATACTTAATATCAAATATGGGTATTAGAGACTCTAAGTGGCACTTGATCATGAAGTATCACTATGGGATTTCTTGGACATCTCCTTGTTGGGAGTTGCTTGTTGATATGCTATTAATTCAAGAAAAAAATTACATAGAACAATAAGCAATAATTTGGATTTAGAAATCTACTATAGTATAAGCATGCTAAGTGTGGTACTAGCTTGCAAACCAAAGGATAGAGTAAGGATAGTCAATGTCAAGATAACCAATCCAAGCCATAGCATAAGATGGATGATGGAAAGTCAAAGAAGGAAATTGGAAAGTGGCATGAGTTCCCAAAAAACCCCTAACACAACATAGATGAATATCACTTGAAGCAATCATTAGCTAAGATAAAATCCCCAGGGATTTTGGATCAAACTCTAATACTAACCTAGATAAGAGAAAGTAGATCATTGATGTAGAACCTAATGATACGATCACAACCAAAAATATCCAAACATAAGAGTTAGAGGAGGCTTGAGGAAGGTGAGCACTTCTTCTATTCACAAATGTGGGTGAAACAGACCCCACAACATTTCACTGTTGACAATGGTATATAGAAGAACTTGATATCGATAAAGGTTGTTAAGAGCTTGAATTTGTCGATAATGCCACACCCCCAACCATACACCATTAGTTGGTTGAGCCAAAGATGACACATTTGAATGAGTCAACAATGCCACCTACCCCATAACATCAAACGCTTTAAAGGTGAGGTGATATGTGATGTTGCCCCACTTGATATTTGTAATTTCCTTTTTAGGGAAATCCTATACATGGAAAAACCATGTTGTTTGTGAGTCTAGGCACTATAGTGACATTATCATTTTGAATGGTCAAATCTATAACGTACTAGTTTTTATTACCATAATTTCCTTGATCTCAATGAAGTAGTGCAAGATTGTAATATCTCAAACTAAAATAGTTTTCCTCTTCATGATCTAGTTCAATGGTGAATGGAAGATTATTCTGACCATAATGGCATTTGCATAGGGTCTCTCTACATAACAAAAGGAGGTGAACAATATAGTGAGAGAGACCCATGGCACCCAATGGAACCTTTCCTAGACCTTAATCAATCATGACTGTTGACCTCGTTTATGTAGAGATTTCGTCCGATTAACTTGCAAGGAGTTGAACACCAATTCCATGGTAGAAAAGGTGATACCACTCTCCATGTATGTGAGCCAATTAGAGTGATTTTTCCCCATTTGGAGAGATTTCTTACTTGCCTTAAGTGTGCGATGAAACTACTAGAATTTTTTGGAGAGTAGGGTCCAACCAAACCATGTCACCCCATGCCATTTCACCCTTATATTATCATGTGACACCCATGTGTAGTTGATCTAGTCCCCATGGCACTGCCATGCCAACTCAACATGGGGTCCACAAATCCCTCAACTACATCACAAGTGTTTATGGGTGTTAGCGCTTGGAATTCACCTAGGCTGAGATAGACAAACTCTCAAGGCTACATCAAACCATTTCACCTCGTAGCTAGCCCTACGAGGTATGAGAAGGCTCTCTCGGGTCAGATTCGATAGATCTTTCAATATGATTAGGCTGACCAATTAATAATAAATATTTTAGGCTAGTAAATTGATAAGGGGGTTGATTTAATGATTTTTTGGGGTTTTTGGTGGCAATTGGTGGAAGTGCAATTCAAGGTGTGGGGATTGAGCACAGTTTTCACAGGGGGATCTAAGGGGCAAGGTAGGAATGAGTGTTGATGCCTTAATTTGAGATGGATGATCAGAGATGATAGAGGAGCAGCTAAAGAGGGCAAACACACAATTCGAATCCTCTCTAGACAGTAGAAAACATTAAAATTGAACAAACTAAAAAGCTGAGCATGTCAAAACATGAGTTCAAACTTTACCACTTCATCTGTCCAATTTAGAAGCATAAGAGAGATGTGAAACACATAAACAAACTTACAAGAACATGTAGAGAACACACCATCAACAATCAGATCCACAAGAATCCTCAAAGATGTCTGTAAAACCCTGGCTTTCCTTGCCTTCAATTGCAGAAATAGATGCACAATATACAATAAAGCTTCCTTACACAAGAGTCCAACCATGAAAATGAGAAGGAGAGAGCATAATATAGACCATCTAGACCATCTAACTCCTTTCCCCACCTCTAGGGGTCGAGCTCAGCTTCCTAGGAGCAGTTTGAACTAATTCTAAACTAAGAACTAGAAAATAGGCAGCCCAACAACTTGCCTCTATTACTTAGCTAACTCATCCATGCATTAATTATTCACTATTTACATCAAAGAAGCTTCTAGAAGAGTAAAGAAAGATAAAACCTATCAAAGTGCCATGAAAATATTACATTCATCCATCATCTACAAGTAAAAATGGTCAACCATAGTCAAAACAGTGTTTTTTGACCGAAAATGGCAATTCTGGCAAATCTGGAAGTTCTGGTCGCGCCCCTGGAAGTTCTGGTCGTGCCCCTTTACAGCTGTTTTTGAGTGGGTTCCACGGATCCAAATCAGGTGCAAAATGGCTCATTGGAAAGCTTGGCCTGTCTACTTTCCATCCCAAGTGGAATTTCTGAATTTGGTGTTGATTTGACCCCTCAAAAACCATTTCTCCCAAGGTCACTTTCTGCAACTCAAAAAGTGGGCAGAAAGTCATTTTTTAGGTGTATTTTGAGCTTTTGGAGGCTCAAAACTCAAAATCAGGCTTCTCCCAAGTATTGGTAATTTTTCTTTTTGAATTCCCTTTCCAAAAATGCCAAGTTTGCAAAATTCCGAGCAGCCCTTCAAACTGGTCTCACCCGGGGTGAGACTAGTTCTTGGGAAAAACCTGTAATTTGCACAAAAAATTCACAAATGACAAAATTTTCTCCAAATTTCTTGAAATTTAGGCTGGGAGTCCCCAATCAAGTACCATGCTCATTCAAAGAGGCTTTGGCCAAATTTTGGAGTGGATCGGGCGTTTTCCTTCGTTTTTGTGCTTTGGCCAACCGTCCTTGGAGCACCTTCATTCTCGCCGGTATTTTTGACATTTCTCTCAAACCATGACACCTTTGTAAAAAGTGAAAGAGATTTTTCTTCCTTGGCATGTTTTGGACAAAAACCTCTCTCAGTTTTCCAAAATTCATCTTTTATTGCTCTGGAACATCATTTGAGTGCGACTTGTCCCGATGTGTGAAGCAAGGAATTTTGTCGAAATGGAGCGAGATGAAGGGGATAGGGGGCTTCTAAATTCTTGGGGAAATTTTTGGGAGTGGGGAAGGATGTTAGGAAACAGGGGAAAGTGGAATCTCAGTTATTGAGTGAGGGGAAGGGGTCGAAAAGGGCAAAACACAGGCCAAACCTAGAAAATTGCCAGATTGTAGCTAGAAACTAGGGTTTGTGCAAAAATGAGGAATTTGGTGGATCTAAGGGATGGGAAGTGTTTGATAAGGTACTTTAAGGATAGGGGAAGGTGTATGAACATCAGGAAACAAGTTTTGCCGGTGATTTGACCATCCAAGAGAAATTGGCTTCAAAACCCTAGGAGAGGGAAATGACCTTGCCTGGGTGGCAACTGAAGCATGGACCAGATGTAAAATGACTCATTAGACACTGATATGATAATGAAAACCATATGAATGATGATAGACTCAGCTGAATAGTGACATGGACTGACATTTAGGCAAACCCTAGACCTAATGCCTAGTGACCAAATTTTGCTTGAAGACTCACTGAAATGACAAAATTTGACCTTGACACTTCAAAATCACTATGTAAGAGCACATTTGATCACTGGAGGAAGGCTGTAAAGACTGACACTAACAATGGGCATGGCTAAATTTGGACTTGCACCTTTGTGCTAACATTTTCATCCCAAAAGTTTTGAACTTTTTGATAACATAGTGAAGGGTTCCACAATGACACCATTCAACTACTGGGTTAGCCCTCCAACACCAAGAATAAAATCTGGTTCTAGCTACATCTAGATTATCAAAAGGTGTGTGCCTTTCATCACCCCCAAATTCCCACACTCTCAGATTCAATACCTATATAAAGTAGTGAGTGCGGCTCGACATTGTTTATGTTGTGTGGGCCCCATGTGAAGGTTAGAGAGGTTGTTATCTGGGCTTAGGTACATCCGTTCATGTGAGAAGTGCGTGACCCTTGACACCCCTGGACCTACCCAACTCTTGGATACAACCACATCAAAAAGGGGAAATATGACCTCGAAGGCCTCTGGGATAGTTCCCAAAAAAACTACCTCTTGCCAACCATGATCCATGACTACATTTTAACATGAGAGTAATGTGACCCAAAAAGTAATCTGGGCCTTTAAAAAAGTGGTTGCTCCTACTAACATCGGATCTTCGAATTTCGTAGACGCATGAAAGAAGAGGAAATAAGGGGGATTTTGCAAGGAAAAGGGAAGACAACCTTGAACAACAAATATCCTTGTTTCTAAGGCATAGTCGATTGAAGTCTTCAAACTCAAATTCTAGTTGATATCTAGTACGGGAATTGGTATCCATGACACCTATTATGTAGTTTATGAAAGAAGAAGGGGGCAGATCCTTAACACCTAATTTTATAGTTTTTCAATAGAACTACACCAAGAGGTTATTCTCAATTAATCCAACCCTACAACTTCTTGCAAGCTAGTTAAATTTATATTCAGAAATATATATACATTAATCACATAAATATGGAATACATAGAACTACATCATTACACAAGGGAAGTTATAAACTATCCTTTAAGCCATATGAATCTCTGATCATTAAAACTATTGCATTCCTTAATTATAACAATAATATGTGTGTGCATAAACATAGATTATCACATCATTCATGAACTAAGTTTTCATCGAAACAACTTTGGTATTCCATTCATAACATATAATACAACCCACAAATCCTATGTATGGCAACAAGCTTCAAAATGCAAACATTCACTATAACCATAGGCATAAGATAGTCATCAATCATGAATATAACAATGAACCTCATGAATTCATTCATGAACATAGAGGATCATGCCTTGGTCAATAACATAGCAAGGACTACTTTAGCCCATAATCCAAATATGCACAAATAATTATATTTATCTGAATGTTTTAAATTGGATGGAAACTGAAGGATGGACTTCTAGTCTCCACCCAAGGATAGGCCAGCTACAATGTAGTCTTTCTTATAGCTGACCACCCCTGAGCTGGATCCAAAGTTTGAGGGGATGCTTGCTAAGGGAAATTTACACCAAAGGTTTAGTCACATACCCAAGAGGTGAAGTCCATTGTCTTGGTGATTTAATAACTGCTCTCTAAGAGTAAGCACCACAATGACTCACCATCACAGGGCTTCACCCAAGGTCTAGATGGGTATTGCTCAGTTCCTGGAAATTTAATCCACTATTTATGTGGTGTTCCAATTTTGTTTTCATAGAATGAACTATAGGGGTTTGTAGTTCATTGTATATGTGGTTTAACAACTCTTCCAACAAGCACCATTGTGGATCAGATTGCCTTGTCCAAATGGTTTAAAAACTTATACAACAAGCACCACAATGATTCTTTCATCCACTGAGCTTCCCATTGACTATTTAGGCTTAGACACACATTCCAGTGGCCTCAAACACATCAAATACAAGGAATATCACCCCAAATTGCTGAGCACTATGCTCATACACAACTCCAACATTACTCAGTCTTCATGCTTAGCTCTAGTAAATCCTTACTCTTTATCCACAACAATCATTTTGCTTGACTGCTATTCTTCGCCAGTGTTTTCCATCAATATTTTTCCAATACCAGGATTTCTTTTGTTGTGAATATAATATGTGTGTGTATGTGTGTTGGAGAAAGCGATGCTTTGGATCTTCTATCTACTCAAGGAATTGGGCACCACCCTCTTTCTTTCATTTTCACCCCGATCAACGAGGGGGAATGGGCATCGTCCTGTGCCCTTTTCTGCCCCAATCCAATCTATTGAATGTCTGTTAGGTGGTGGCTTCTCTTTAATCGCATCTATTACCAAAATCTGCCAGACAATGCGATTGACCTACAACTAGTGGCTCAACAATTTAATTTGGCTAGGTTATGGATTTCAAGGCATGCAATTATGCAAGCTTCCCTTAAGCTATGGATCCATAAGGAAATCCTTCCTTCAGTTGGTAGTAATTTAATTTTAAATAAATAATGTTAAATGCTCAATCAACATATCGACCATCCTTGGCTATATATATTGGTTGTACAATCATAATATCATATTACATAAATAGGGGCAATGCAAGGGATGTTACATATAGGTTCATTTAGGTTAAGTTACAATAGAAAACATTTGAGGGTTTGAAACATTGCCTTTATTTGGCATTGATACTGGCTCTACCACATTTACAACAACTCTTCAATATTGAGACTTATGCTTCAAATTGCGTTGTTGATGTAGCCCTCACTTAGAGGGATATCATGTGATCTATCACAACGAGACACTCTTCGAAGTAGTTTGTAGGTACTCAAACCATGACAAGGAGATGTAATCCACTATGAAAGCCTATCACAAATTGAAGCATCATACTTTGGGGAAGGATAAGATCATCTACACTTATCACAAGCCCCTGGAGTTTGAAAATGTAGTGAAATTTATGGAATGACCATCCTTAAAAGAATTCCATGTATATGCAATAGTTCCACCTGAACATCAAGTACAATAAAGGTAACATGATATCAAATTTGTAACTTATCTTTGTCGACATCCAATTGTAGTGTTAACTGCACTACTCAAATTTCAATGACATGAGATCTCCAAGTGGCTCAAATTGTATGATAATGACATTGACTTTGTTGCTATCTATTAGACATTAGGTGTAGGTAAGATGTACTCAAACTTTCATCTCTAGGATGAAATTTTATGCCACATTGGCCATCTCTATGTTCGTTCAAGAGATAATGAGAAGTTTATTTGGGAGGTGAATTACTATTAGGTGGTAGGGAACTTAAACATGGAGAAGATAATGATAGCACTACAAAAGTGCTTCTACTAGCTAAATCTCCAGTAAAATGTCAACAATTATATCAGATCATAGATTTCCTATGCTATCGCTAAAGCTATCATAAAAAAAAAGGGTTTGTACACTCTTATGCCTACCATGGAAATATATTGGTAGTATATCTCCTTAGAATACATGTTTTTCCTACCTTCAACCAAACATGGCAACAAATGTTTATTTGTAGTTGTTGATTAGCTGTAAGATGTTCATTTTGATGCATTGTAAGAAGAGTATCACAACAGAGGTCATTGCTAAGCTCTTACTAAGCATGTTTTGGCTCATTGCAGGCTCCCATGAACCATTAGTTTAGATAAGGACAATAAGTTCCTTAGCATTTTCTAGTCTAGCATATGGTCATTGATAAACACTAAGCTAACTAATTTAACTACCTTCCAACCCAAACCTATGGAATAACAGATGTAGCCAACATGCTGATAATACATATCTCAAGAGTGTACAACTCCAAACATCCAAAATCCCTTCATAGCTCTATTAGCCTCAACCCTTCTCAGGTGTGCTTGGAATTCCATCCATTGGCCTCAATTAGCATATATTTTCCCATTGCATCTACATAAGAATAATGCTTCTATGTTCAAAGCAAGGATGATAGAGAAACTAATTTTTTTTTAATGAATTGAACATATCCAACAATAAGTTCATGATATTTTTCATAAATCCAATGACAGACACAAGCACTGAAACACTCAACATCAAGTTCCACACAATTTTGAGGTGAAATATAAGGTAAGGTCGCATTTGTTGAGAGATTTCCTTGTAGGACCAATTCAAAATATCTTCCCACTCTAATATGGGCCTTACACAATCAACAAGGCCATGGGTGAGAATGCTTTTGGATTAAGTAATCCCCTTTCCTTGGTATACACCTTGCATTTAATGTGGATCCAATTCCACCATATTTTACACCTCCCTTGGACACCTCAGAGGTGGTTGAGTACTTTTGCCCTAAAAAAATCAATCTTTTTTTACTTTAAGTAGGCAAAAATTGACTGGATCAAGGACACCAAGATGAAGGGCCACCACTAGTAGAAGATCCAACTCTATTAAGTACGAAGGGTAGATCCTTCACAAGGAGTTAGATTCAATAGAAATTTTCCCATCTAATGGAGAAACTTGATGCAATGTGGACCACTAATTCTTAAGGGGGAATGATTTCTCGTGGTTACTCCTTTGTTCCACTAAGTACGAATGGTTCCACATATTTGTAGTTTTACTGTAGTTTTTGATGTCCACAAATTTCAACAATTTTTTTAGGCATTTCTTTTTCATTTTTGGAAATTGCCACAAACAAAAGATATTTGATTGAGTGGCTAAACAAATATATAGAACATGGATTAATATTTGTAATAGTCCAAGAAACAATCTAATTGAAGTTTTCATACAAAATTTGCACCTCAAGAAAGTTGATGTATCAACTATCCTCTTTAAGGCTTGCATGCCTTTTTCCATATCATTTCTTGGGATTAGGGTTTTAAATATTTAGGGTTTTTGAATCTCAAGGAATCATATTTTATTTCTAAAGGCACTTTTGGCCTCTTGTAATAAATAATTTTGAATTATCATAGCCAATACATCTCTCTTTAGTGTTCAATTGATGCCATTCTAACTAATTTGAATAGCTTTACATTTTTTTCCATGAGAAATATCTTTATAATCCATACGAGGAGTATAAATGTTTCAGTCCTCGAGGGACTGCTTAGACTCAACAAAAAGACTCGAAGCTACTACAATAAATATCATCATATCACCTACAGTAATCGAACCTAGGTTGGGAGGATAACAATAATTCCTCCCAAATAGATAAACTAAATTGGCAAATTGCTTTGCATTTCATATTTTTTTATTTTATTCCATTCATTAATAGAATTTAGGTCTCACTATATTACTGTGGTCCTTACAATATCTCTTTATATGTTCCCATTTATATTTCTTCCTTCATTTCATTCTATATATAATCTAGATCAAGAAATAAGGGAGTAGATAAAGGAAGATGCGCGTGATGGTGGGGAGAAAAAGGATACTAGAGGGAACAAAAAGGGAGGAGGCAATGATGGGTGCTAATGAATCCAAACATGATGTTGAAGAAAATAATTCTTCAAGAAATACTAATGAAGCACCTTTTCATAGACATGTCATTGAGAATGTTCATGGACTCAACTATTTAGTGATGAAAATACAAATGCTTTCTCTTTAATATAACCCTTTTAGATCATTGTTATTGAATATTTGTTGTGGGAAGGATTAAATCCTTGGGAAATTGAAAGGCCATGACAATCCCAATAAAATTAGTTAAGATTGTGGGGGAAAATTCTTGTGCTTAAATCTTAGATAGGGGATAGCAAAACAATAACTACTTAGCAACTTGAGTGGTGGTTCCTTTTCTTGTTCCAATATATTCAAGTATAATGTATTGTAGTTGTTGGAAGAAATTGTCATTAATGTCAAAGGTTGAATGAGCCATTGATATGATGTATTTATTTGATTATATGCATGCACAAGTCAGTAAAATTAGGTACAGGACCACCCTAGATTAATAACCCTCATCAAGCCATTTCATGTGATAGGTTGCATACTTTGTGGGTCCTCTTCATTGAAGAAATATTAAAGTTTGAAGCTTGATGCCATAAATGGATGGGTGTATCTCCAATTCATGCCCCAGGAATCCATGGTATTAAAATTGTAATGTTTCCCCTTGAGAAAGGTCTATATTGTAATCAAATCTACCCCAATTCCATCATCTGAGTCAACCTTGAATGAAATTATCTTGAAAGACAAAAAAACATAATTTTTAAAAATGCTCTAATCCTCCTTTGCTGGTGGTCTTGATAGAATGTTTATTGCATAACAAAATCTTGTATTTGTGTGGATAGGTCGGCCCTAAATTGATATATATATATATCCTATCCATGGGAATTCTAAGCAAGGAATCCAAGCATCTAAAATTAGAACATCTTAGGAGTAGTCCAAGGCTAAAAGAAGGAGAAATACCAAGACATGAAGAACAATGATGAAGGTTAAAAGACAAGCTATTTTCTGATCTTTGACAATAGACTGAAAAATCCTTGCTGAGGTTTTCTTCTGAAGCACAAATTGTTTTGGTTTTATTCCTTATTTTCTTATTGTAATTCACTGGGGTTGAGACTGAATTTTGAGCCATTTTTTAGGCCACATCTAAAGAAAGGAAACCAAATATATGCCCAGACTGAGCTCTATGTGGGCCGCAAGACAAATGTTAGTAAATTATATATTACAAAGTAATGGAACACATAAAATATTGTAGAAATATAAACACAGAAAACACATAAAACAAGAGAGACACAGATATACGTGGTTCACCCAGTTTGGGCTACATCCATGGAGAAACAGCTAGTCCTTCCTTTTATATTATCTAGCAAACTGAAGAGATACAACCTACAACAGATCCATTGTAATTCCCTCTTCGCTCTCAATCTCCTCTCTTGTCCTCACTCAGAATACAAATCTACATAGATGCAATACAATTCCCTCATATATAGTGAGGGGTTGCCTTCTAGGGGAAAAAACCCTAAATTAAATATAACTTCTACCGTCAGAAGTTATTCAAAGGTATCACCGCCCCCCTGGACCCCCCCTACAGTGAATGTTTTATGGGCAGCATTGTTGCCCCATTACGAACTGGGGTCCATTGCGGCAATACCTTTGAATACAGAAGATAAACAAGCTCCACACCCAACAATGTCCCACTTGGAGATTGATTATAGCAACTCCACTGCTGCTTCATTAGTTGGACAGTGACTCCACTTTGGACCTGGTTGTTTCTCATCTTCTTCATCATACTTGAAGACTAATTGAAACTGAGCAGATTCTCAGTTTCTCCCTAGTTACACCTTTTGTTAACATTTCTACAGGATTCTGGCTAGTGTGTATCTTTTCCAACTTCAACTATCCATCTTCCAACGCTGACTGTATGAAATGGTACTTGAGCTGTATATGTTTAGTCTTGGAATAAAATGTAGAGTTCTTTGCAAGATGTATGGCACTCTGGTTGTCACTGTATAACTTGCCCAACTCCTGCTTCTTACGCAATTCATCCAAAAACCTTCGTAACCAAATCATTTCTTTACTAGCGTCTGTAGCAGCAACATACTCTGCTTTTGTTGTTGAGAGTGCAACAACACTTTTCAGTTTTGAGACCCAACTGACAGTTGTTCCACATACAGTAAACACAACCCCCCCTGGACCCCCCCTGGACCCCCCCTGCAACGAATATTTTACTGGGGTCCAATGCGGAGATACCTTTGAATACAAAAGATAATCAGGCTCCACACCCAACAAAAAAGTTCAGTTTCATTCAAGTTTTTAGCACAAAGATAAGTTTGTTGAGACCATAAAAGGAGGTCAAAATAGGCCTACTAGGACACAGGAGGAAGCATATTTATGCCTGTATAGGCTCATAGGAAAGGGGATGATTTTTGGCCATAGAGAAGCCATTTTTTATTTGAAGTCCAATATGAGAAGCAGAGGGAAAACCTAATGATTAAATTGTAACATTCATTTGAAGTAATACCATCAGCAAGATGAAGGTTTAATCCTCTACTCTGGTGTGATTTAACCTCTTCCAATTGATGTAAAAACTGAGGTATGTGCCAGAGCTTTTGTTTTGAAGTAGCAGTTAAGAATATTATATTGAAGGTAACCAAATATAAGAGATGATAGTAAGGTGAATTGTCAATGATCGATTGCTATTGTAAGTGGGTCATTATCCTTGGTACGAGAACCCACTTTTTCTTCTTCTGATTTTTATCTTAAGGGTGGTAGGGTGGTGCTAGGGAAGGAAGTTGTAGCTTCCTTCAGGAGGTTGTCGTCTCCTTCTAGTAGTGGCTAGTAAATAATTAGGGGTTGTATCTCCTTCCAATAGTGGCTGGTAAATAATCATGGGTTGTAGCCTCCTTCAAGTTGATGTTGTAAATAAATTGAAACTACACAGATCAATTTTCATGTATATTTGATATTCTCTCATTGATGATCATTTGCACTCTAGCTTATTGATTGTTAATGAAGTAAAAATTCCTAAAGGTTCACAATACTTATTCACCCCTTCTCCCTCCCCACTATTGTTTATATTTCCAACAATTGGTAATAGAGCAAGTTACCCTTAAAATAGTCTAATCATTGGAGGGAAGATCGTGAACATATATGGATCAAATGGAAAGAATCTCTTCAATAAAAATTCACGTATTTGATGGAAATGACTACCAATTATGGAGAAATAACATGGAAACCTACTTGAATGCTTGAGGAGTGGATGTTTGGATCTCCATTGTTAATGGATAAAAAAGTCCAAAATATCCTCCAATTGATCCTAATGAGAAGAAATTGTTTGGTTGTAATTCAATTTTCATGCCATCATAAGTAGATTGTCAAGAATTATTAAGACCAAGGTGATGACATGCACCACCTCAATAGAGATTTGGGATAAACTTAAAAATATTTATGAAGGTGATGGTAAATTCAAACAGGTTAAACTTCACAACATAGACCACAATTTGAAAATCTGAAATGGATGAAACAAAAAATATTGCAGCCTATATACTGAGAGTATATGAAATTGTCAATGCCATAAGAGGATTATGAGAAGAATTCAAAGAATCCTTGATTGTACAAAAAGTGCTAAGATCACTTCCTTTGAGATACAATGCCAAGGTATCTGCCATAAAAGAAAGCAGGGATTTGAACAAAATGACAATGGATGAATTACATGGCACCCTTACAACATACAAAATGAGTTGGCCAATCAAATAGAGAAGCAACTTTTAAAGCCACGAAGAAGATAAGGAACAAGGAAATAAAGGTAGAAGGAACACTATGTGATGGATCAGATGAAGAAGAAGCAAATTTAGTTAGGAAGCTCAAGAAGGGAACTAGAAAACACAAAGGTAAGTTACCCTATAAATGTTTCAATTTTGGAAGAATAAGTCATTATCCCAAGATACGTACTTTTGGGGAAAATAAAAGCTTCCACAAGAAAAATATTTATTCTAACGAAGATGAAAATTCTCCAGATGAAAGTGATACAAAAGAAGGGGATGCAAGAGAAGTTCTCTTCATAACCCAAGAAACCCAAAATAATGATCATGATGAAGAGGTCATTGATTTAGAGGAAGAAAAAAAAGAATCAAACATGAAAATAGATTATTTTTGGGGACTCATAAATGATTTAAAAATTGAATAGGAAGATGAATATATTAAAGAAAAATTGAAGGATAGTGAAAACGGAAATGACAAGCTTAGAAAAAAAACTAGAGAATTGAAAAGCTTACTTGAAAAACATGGTGAAGAAAATATCTCTTTGAAGTTCCAACTTGAAGAAGAAAAAATAATTGAGGAATTAATGAAGATATACATGAAGAAGAACGAAGAAGATTACAAGAATCGTGAAGAGGAAATTGTGTCATTGAGGATTGAAATTAATAAGCTCAATAAAAACTTGAACAACTCGCTAGTGTTGGATAACATTCTCAACTATCAAAGATCACCAGGTGATAAAACATGTATTGGCTATACAATTGTATCTTCAAGCAAAGAGGACACAAGCTCTAAGCCTTTGAAGGAATAAAACAAAAAAGAGTTAAGAAATTATGTTGATTTTTCCAAGAACACTCATCATAGAAAATACAACAATGAAATCAGGGATAAGGATTAGTCATGGATTGAATGACCTCCAAGAAAAAACAAATCTAGAAGATCATCTTACTTTCCAAGGCATGGAAATATTTTTCCCAGTCATTGTCACTCTTGCATAAATTTTGGGCATAACGCAATTCATTATAATAAAAAAATGCAATTATGCAAGACGTAGGAATGATTATGGATTTGCAAGAAATGACCATAGATCAAGAAATGTTCATCGATCTCCTAATAGAAACTACAACCCATTTGAACCAATCATGAATTAGAACATAGTATGCTACAAGTGCATTAATCTTGGTCACAAGGCACATGATTGCATGCTTATAAAATAAAATGCTTAAACCATAAATATAGAGAAGCCTGCTATGATATGGGAAAATAAAAAGAAGGAAGATTTCAATCTAGCATTGATCGCTGAAGATAAAGAATATGAATGGTACATAGATAGTGGGTTCTTGACACATAGATCAAAACAAATTTTTTAGGCTAAAGAGAAAAAGTGGTAGTGTTACATTTGGAGATAACTCCTCTGTCAAGGTATTGTGGACATGTAAAAGCAACAAATGTTTTTCTGGTTGAGGATTTGAAGCACAATTTTCTCAATGTCGACAAAATGTGTGATCAAGGGTATAATTTCTTGTTTGATTCCTGGAAATGTGGAATCATAGAAGAAGACTCAGGAAGATTGGTTGCAACAACTACAAGAAGACCAAACAATATATACATCCTAGACCAAGTAGAGAAAAAGAAAATTACAGGAAAGAAAAAGAGCCTTAGGGACAACAAAGAAGGGTAGAATAAAAAAGTCTTGTTGATTTCCATATATTCAGGGGGAGCAAACCCAAAGAAATAAGTCACAATTTTCCATTATTGCCAAAGGGGGAGAGAAAGAAAGTGAAGCATTGATAAAAATGGAGCATGAAGATAGGGGGAGCAGGAGTATTGACATCAATGACAAAGGGGGATATTTTTGGAATAAATTTTGATTTTTATCGAAGGGTTAATGGGACAGTGATATGATGTATTTGTTTGATGATATTCATGCAAAATTCAGTAAAATTGGGTACAATACCACCCTATATTGATAGCCCTCACTAAGCCATTTCTTGTAATAGGTTGGATTCTTTGTGGGTCCTCTTGGTTGAAGAGATATTAAAGTTTGAAGTTTGATGCCCCAAATGGATGTGTGTATCTCCAATTCATTCCCCAAGAATCCATGGTCTTAAAGTTGCAATGTTTCCCCATGAACAAGGTCTAGATTATAATCAAATATTCCCCATGTTCATTGACCAAGTCGACCTTGAAAGAAAGTATCTTGAAGGACAAAAAAAATTAATTTTATAAAATTCTCTAAGCCTCCTTTGTTGGTCGACCTGATAAAAGGTTTATTGCATAATAAAATCTTGTATTTTTGTGGGCGGGTTGGATCTAAATTAGGCCTTCCTCCAAATAGTATATATATATCCTAGATGTGGGCATTTCAAGCAAGGAATTTAGGCATTTGAACTCATAACATCTCAGGAGGAGTTTGAGGATAAAAGAAGGAAATATCAAGAGATGAAGAGTAGTGATCAATGTTAAAAGATAAGGTATGTTATGATATTTGACAACGTGAGGAAATCTTTGATGAGGTTGTCTTTTGAAGTAGGATTGTTTTGGTTTAATTCCTTATTTTCTGTTGTGATTCATTAGGTCGTAGACCAAATTTTTAAGCCATTTTTGAGGCCATATTTGAAGCAAAGAAACAAAATATATGCCCAGACCGAGCTCTGTGTGTGCCACATGATAGAGGCCAGTTCAGGCTGAGTTTAAGCATAGAGAGAAGTGTATTGAGACCATAGAAGGAGGTTGAAACAACCCTATTAGGCCGCAAGAGGAAGTAGATTTAGGCTTGTGATGAGAACCAGTATTGCAGCAAGGATGCTGCAACTACTGGGCTACCAACTTTACTTATCAACTAGGGGTTCATACAAACTTGGAGGTGACAGTGCTATATGCACAAGTAAAAGTGAAGGTCCTACCTGTTGTCACTGTTCAGCCAGCGAGAGACCCCAAGGGTTCCAGGCCAGACTTCTATAGAGTCATAAGAAGCTTGATTCTTTGATGGAAGAAGAGCAAATCTATTCTAAGAGAGCTACACTACTGCAGTAATGAAGAAAACAACATGTAATGCTAAATCACACCATATCCTAATTTACCATCTAAACAGCTATGCTAAGAAGAATTGATAAATCATCACTAACCAAATGCTACTATCTAAGCTACAGAAGTAAAGAGCATCAAACCATACTAATGTGTAAGCAAGAAAACTAAACTAAATCTGTTTTCACTTTTTTTGGTTTTTAAAGGAAAAATCAAGTATGTAAATTAATTGTTCTTATGGATGTGATAGGTGGATGGAAGGTGATTGAGGATGGCTAAAAGGCTTATGGAGTGGTTGGATGGTGTGAAAGGGTCCTAGGAGGCTTTTTGTGACTTCTTAGAGGTTCCCCATCAATTCGGCATCAAAACAAGCCATTTCAAGAAAACCTACAAGATGATCATGTAGGAATTACAAGAAACCTACAGGATACGATCGAGAGATAATTGTGAGGTGTTGGAGGTGTTGGGAAGCTTGGAAAGGTGTGTGATGAGTGGGATGGGGTGTTAGAATTTCTAGGAACACCCAAGAGTCAATATCCAAGATCAGAGATGGCTAGATTCGCTCAATGTATCTAGGGGAATTTTAATGAAAAATGACAAAAAAATAGTGAGGGTAATGGTAGAACAAGAGATGGCTAGGGTAGATGAAGTCGAAGGTGGCTGATGGTGATGAAGTCTGGGTCTCCTCCTGAAGTACCTGCTTTGCTTAAAACATGTGTGTTTTCCAAGAACTATGCAACAAGATACATTTTCATAAACTAGAAAAGCATGAATCAATTGCCTATATTATGCATGAAGAAAGTGCTGAAGGGAATGAAAGCATGAGTGAGATATTATTGTAGAAATGGAGTAATTGAAAAATATGAAAATGAAATGAACCAAATGCTGAATCAAGACAACAAACTCCAAAGCTCATGCAAGAACTAGAAATCTGTGTTTTTGGGGTTGCTGAGGGAGGAAGTGAGGCTGAGACACCTGCTGACAACCTTATGGTGATCCTTTTTCTCCTTGCTAACCTATTAATTGTAAGAAGGCACAAATGGAAGCAAACTAACATACAACCAATCTAATCTACACCGTTGTAATGGAAATGCAGCGACTAAGCAAATGAACAATTTAACTATGAATCTATGCTAGTATACATGTACAATAAAGAGGATCCTTGGCTGCTAGGGTTGGGCCCTAACCTAAGAGCTTTAGTCCTCTGAGTTAACTCAGTGTTGGCTCAAAACAAAACTCATTCTTATTATCAAAATAATGGATTACATCAAAAACTGTCACAATTCTTGTAGCTCGACAATAGAAGAGAATGGCCACATACAGGAAAATTTTGAAAGAAAAGAAGCAAGAAGCCAAAGGTCCATTGGACAAGGCAAATCATGCTGTCAAGAGGATGCACATGTGTTGCACTTACTGCCATAAGCAAGGACATCTTGCTGAAAAGTGTTGGACTCTGAATCCAACAATGCTTCCACAAAAGCCGAAGAAGGTGGAAAGAGAAAATGGCAGAAATGGAAAGGAAGATTCCATGAATGATGTGTCTCAAGATGATTCACATGTTGATGCTGATGTGTAGACAAAGGAAAGACCTTTGAAATGGGTTGCTAAGAAATGGTTAGAGTTCTTATCCAATTAAGATTGCATGTATATTGATGCATCTATTTGCATTTCTTTGTTAATGGAATGCAAGTTGCAGGATTTTACCAAGAAGCTGAATGGAGAAGTTGAGAAGGAGACTCACTTTGTTGCTGCAACATTATATTTCATTTCAGCTTCGAAAGTACAGTGTGCTTAAGCGAAAGTTGAAGGATGAAATGCATGCATGAGCATGATATGCATGGACACATGGATGTTGATGATTTCCTTGTTTTTGAACATGTATGTGTAATTAACTTGCAGGGTTGATTTCTTTGACATACATGTGATGCAATGTTAACTTGGGAGAAGTTAATTTGGTCTCCAATATGGAGATAATGATGAAGTGTTTCATCTTTTGAAAAAGAGCCCTAATGGTCTTTTTCTAAATGCTTGACTTGAAGGGTCATTTGTTTTAAAGGAATGTTTTTGTGGGCTTGTTAGTAGTCCATCATTTATATGCAGATGTAAGACATGGAGGTGTTCACAAGATGTGAAATATGTCTCTTTTGTTGAAGCAGGAGTTTAGTCCATCCAGTTGTTGTCTGTGTTTCTGTTGTTGTTAACAGTTTTTGTTGAAAGCTTTTCAAACAGGTACAAATGAAAGTTTTTGTGAATCAGATGTACTTCACATTTGTTTGAGCCACCTTGGATCAATGATCAGGGCAGATAAGTTCAAACTACCTTCTGTGACCATCTAAGCAGGAGTTCTACAGGAAGGCAAGGAGGAAGGCAGTTCTTCCCAGGAGGACCAGCACATCCAGGAAGGAAAGTGGTCAGAGACTTTGGTTCAGAGGCACTATGCAAGGAAAGTGTATGGAGGTTGAAAGAAGAGGGTGTTTTTACTCTCATTTACTATTCAGATCAATATATCAGTCTTTTGGAGACCAAAAATTCTTTAGTGGGAAGGCGTGATCCAAAATGGATTTTGGATAGACTTCTAAGTCTAAGTGTTCCTCACAGAGGAAAATGGAAGTCCAAGGATGTTCCTGGAAATAGCCCCATTGCAGAGATCTTTTCCTTCTGAATCTACTGCAACTTGAATGGGCTAAAATGGACTTCGGAGGTAGAAGTTATCGCAGAAAGAAGTTGCCCTTTGTTCTTTGGAAAAAGAGGCAAAATCTTCAAAAATGGAAAAAAAACCCTTATAAAGGGAAATCGCATTAGAGATGGGTCGAGAGGAGGACTTAACGCAGAGGAGGAAGGAACCTCTGACTGCGACCTTCGACTTATCGCATCGGAGGTAAGCCTTCGCCCGATATCAGGACCCCGGGCTATGCGATGGAGTGATTGTGATCGGCGGATTGGCAGATCGACGATCGACACACCCAAAAGGGCAGGACCCCCGGGCCAACGCGACATGCGATCACTGATATCGGCATCGGCAGATAGACACACCCAAAAGGGAAGGACCCCCTGGCCAACGCGACATGCGATCACCGATATCGGCATCGGCGGATCGGCATACCCAAAGGGCAGACCCCTGGGCCATTGCGATTGTTATTAGCGATCAGGACCCGGACCTGATAGGGATTATGGACCCGATTGCATAAAATTTGAAATCCGAGGTTTTCCGATTTTCTGTATATTAGCGCCTTTCCACTATAAAAACTGAAATACAAAGGAAACGACCCGAAGTGATAAAGCCGAACCCGAAAGGTTTAAAGATGCGGCTCTAGGTTATTTTGAAATCTGTGGTAAGCGTGATTTTGGGCGGGCCTTAGGCAGTAAGTGGTATTGGGCTGGCTCCGCTCGATCCCATACAATGGCCGACACGTGGCATGGCTAAGGAGAGAGAAAACCGCCTTTTCGGGCAGGTAACCTCCGTGCACATAAGCCACCCAAAACGGACTATCAGCCATTGGATCGACGACCACGCAGATCAACGGTGGGCTTGCGATAGCCATAAAAGGCAGACCTGAAAGGGTTTATAGGGGTGATTAAATGGAATTTGAAGTCCGGATTTCGTGCCCAATAGTGTATTTTTGGAAAAATCTCTGTGTATTGGATTTTCTCCATTTTCAGTTTTTCGCCTAAGGGAAGGCCCCGAATCCTCTGTAACGGCTCCAAATCACTGTGCCACGTTGCAAGCAGATGTTTTTGCAGAAAATGATGTGCTTGAAAGCCACAGAGCCGCAGAGCCAGATGGCCAGTCGAACAGACAACGCGCAAGGAAGCCGTAGAGCACGCAGAGAAATAGCCAAGGAAGCCAAAAAGACGGAAGAATGCCTCAAAGGATCCAGAGAGCATGATTGACAAGGGGGCAGCCAGAGAAAGCTGAAGGCAGGCAGCGCAGAGAGCTGAGAGAGTTTTTTGGAGTCACTTGGAGGTTGAGTGAACCAAAGAGCTGCAAAAGGGTCGCTGGAAGGTTGCCAAGGACCGCTTGGAGGTCAAGCAAATCACAGAGGCACGTAGAGGCCAAGAGAGAGAGCTTAGAGAAGCCAAAGCTGAGAGCCAAGAGCTAGAGCTAGAGCCACGAGCCAGAGCCATGAGCCAGAGCCAAGAGTCATAGCCAGAGCCAGAGCCAAAGCGCAGAGCCAGAAAGTCGAGAGCTTCAAAGCCAGGGATAAGATGGTGTCTAAACCCATTGTGTTTTGTGTAAACCAATGGAGTTGAGAGAGGAGCTTGTAAAAGGACTATTGCCATAATCCTAGAGAGACTAGTCGAGTTGATTAGAGCTCACGGAGGCGTAGCCCAAGAGTTTTGGGTGAACTCCTAATTAAATTGATGTCTTATGTGTTTGTTATTTGCTGCACTATTTTACTATTATATGCATGTTATATCAGCATAAACAATAGAATTTTAAAGCACATAAACAATCAAAAGAAGCCTTTAGCGCCCCATTTTCAGATCAGTTGGTTTTGTAAAAAAAAAATTAAAGCTGGAAAGTACTTTGCAGAAATGAAATTGCTGATTGAATGAAAATCATTGATAGAATGAAAAAGCTACTTGCTGAATTGAAATTCTGCTTGCAGAATGGAAAGGAAAGCAGATAATGAAAAATGAAAGAAAGGAAGCTACTAGATTACTTTTGCAGAAATAAACTAGTGGAAGAAAATTGAAGACAAGAAGTAGAAGAAAAGAAAGCAGTAATCACATTCTACTCAGACACCTCCCCGACAACGGCGCAAAAATGTGATGAGCGCCAGTATTGCAACAAGGATGTTGCAACTCCTGGGCTACCAGCTTTACTTATCAACCTGGGGTTTGTACAAACTTGGAGGTGACAGTGCTATATGCACAAGTAAAAGTGAAGGTCCTGCCTGTTGTCACTGTTCATCCGGTGAGAGACCCCAGGGGTTCCAAGCCAGACTTCTATAGAGTCAGAAGAAGCTTGATTCTTTGATGGAAGAAGAGAAAATCTATTCTAAGAGAGCTACACTATTGCAGTAATGAAGAAAACAACATGTAATGCTAAATCACACCATATCCTAATTAACCATCTAAACAGCTATGCTAAGAAGAATTGCTAAATAATCACTAACCTAATGTTGTTATCTAAGCTACAGAAGTAAAGAGCATCAAACCATACTAATGTGTAAGCAAGAAAACTAAACTAAATCTGTTTTCACTTTTTTTGGTTTTTTTAGGCAAAATCAAGTATGCAAATTAATTGTTCTTGTGGATGTGACAGGTGGATGGAAGGTGATTGAGGATGGCTAAAAGGCTTATGGAGTGGTTGGATGGTGTGGAAGGGTCCTAGGAGGATTTTTGTGACTTCCTAGAGGTTCCCCATCAATTCAGCCTCAAAACAGGCCATTTCAGGAAAACCTACAAGATGTACTAGAAACCTACAGGATGATCCTGTAGGAATTACAGGAAACCTATAAGATACAACTGAGAGCTAATTGTGAGGTGTTGGAGGTGTTGGGAAGCTTGGAAAAGGTGTGTGATGAGTGGTATGGGGTGTTAGAAGGTCTAGGAACACTCAGGAGTCAATATCCAAGATCAAAGATGGCTAGATTCGCTCAATGTATCTAGGGGAATTTTAATGAAAAATGACAAAAAACTAGTGAGGGTGATGGTGGAACAAGAGATGAATAGGGTGGATGAAGTGGAAGGTGGTTGCTGGTGATGAAGTCTAGGTCTCCTCCTGAAGTACCTTATTTTCTTAAAACATGTGTGTTTTCCAAGAACTATGCAACAAGATACATTTTCATAAACTAGAAAAGCATGAATCAATTGCCTATATTATGCATGAAGAAAGTGCTGAAGGGAATGAAAGCATGAGTGAGATCTTATTGCAGAAATGGAGTAATGGAAAAAGATGAAAATGAAATGAACCAAATGCTGAATCAAGACAACAAACTCCAAAGCTCATGCAAGAACTAGAAATCTGTGTTTTTGGGGTTGCTGAAGGGTCTCTTCCTCAAGTCATGGTCCCAGAGGGAGGAAGTGAGGCCGAGACACCTGCTGACAACCTTATGGTGATCCTTTTTCTCCTTGCTAACCTACTAATTGAAAGAAGGCACAAATGGAAGCAAACTAACATACAACCAATCTAATCTACACTGTTGTAATGGAAATGTAGCTACTAAGCAAATGAACAATTAAACTATGAATCTATGCTAGTATACATGTACAATAAAGAGGAGCCTTGGCTGCTAGGGTTGGGCCCTAACCCAAGAGCTTCAGCCCTCTGAGTTAACTTAGTGCTGGCTCAAAACAAAACTCATTCTTATTATCAAAACAATGGATTACATCCAAAATTGTCACAAGTCTCTCAGCTTGAAAATAGAATAGAGTTTTACAATAAAAACTTTGAATCCTACTGAGGTCCTAGGTTTCTCTACTTATACATTTGAAGTCTACAATGACTCCCTTAAAATTAGGGAGGCTCGGCTCCTAAACTCAAGATAAACCGGTGCTTTGTCTTTCACTTGCTCGGCTGCCTTCTAGTCCTCATGATTTGGCTATTTGCACTCCGATCTGATGGAGGAATATTCGAATGGAGGGGTAGTAAATGAGGAGGATTTTCCTCCTATAATTCCTCTCCCTTGTCCCATTCAAGTTTTGACCAAGATATTTGCCAAAATTCCTTGCTTTTATCCTTTAATCCTACATTAAATGCACATTAGACCACAAAGCAAAATATCCAACTCTAACTCATCTCATAAACAAAATATAATCAAAAGTATGCATTAAGTTATGAGAATAGTTGGTTTGACTAAGCTAGGAGGTTAATTAAGGCCCATATAATTACCCAATGATGAGGCTCATCAGCTTGCATAAGCTCACAAGAAAGGGACTGAATTTTGGCCATAGAGAAGCCAATGTTGATTTGCAGTCCAAGAACATAAGTATAGGGTAGCCTAATGATTAATTCTCAACATTCATCTGAAGAAATACCATGAGAAAGATCAAGGTTTAATTCTCTAATGTGGTATGATATAACCTCTTCCAATTAATGTAAAACTAAGGTATGTTCCAGAGATTTATTTTTGAAGTAGAAGTTAAGAAAATTATATCGAAGGTAACCAAATATGAGAGACAACAGTAAGGATAATTGTCAATGATAGAATGCTATTGTAAGTGGTTCATTCTACCTGGTATGGGATCCCACACTTTCTTCTTTTGATTTTTATCTTAAGGGTGGTAGGGTGGTGCTAGGGAAGGAAGTTGTAGCTTCCTTTAGGAAGTTTTTGCCTCCTTCTAGTAGTGGCTAGTAATAATCAAGGGTTTTAGCTCCTTCAGGTAGTGGATGGTAAATAATCGTGGGTTGTAGCCTCCTTCAAGTTGAAGCTTGTAAACAAATTGAAACTACATAGATAAGTTTTCATGTATATTTAATGTTCTCTTATTAATGATCTTTTTCACACTGGTTTATTAATCGTTAATGAAGTAAAAAGTCGTAAAGGTGCTCAATACTAATTCATCCCCCTCCCTCAATATCGCTAATATTTCCAACAGTATTAGACTAAAAGGAAGAGATGGATTTTTATAAGGAGGATGTATGACTGTCTAACTAAACTATAATTTTTGTTTCATGGAGTAATTGTATGTAATATTTTCATTAAAATGTGCATATTAACCATTTATGTAGCATATCCAATCCATTTAGGTAGAATGGATGATGGAACTATATTGTAAATGAATCAATATATTTATCTCGTGTTTTGTAAATTGTTGTTTTATATTAGTTTGATTTCAAGTGATATGTATGAAATCAACTTTCAAGCCTCAAGTATATTGGTGCAACTGACTATAGGCATTTTGCAAGGGAGTCTGAGTTTGAATTATAGAGACTCATATAGATTCTTTTCATCGATGTGTTTCATGCAGATTATATTACAATAATTTTATACTCAAGTGCACTAGTGGTGCTTTTGGTCACCTTGTTGGAAGAAAAGGAGGTAGATATGGGGGCATGATGTAGGGGAGGAGGAGGGGAAGGAAGTGGAAGAGAAAAATAAGAGAAATATGAAAAGGAAGAGGGAAAAGGAGAAGACACACATGAAAATGAGGAAGAGGAGGAGGAGTAAGATTGTAGGTAGGAAAAAGAGGAAGAAGGAGCAGTGGAGAAGAAGAAGAGGATGAAAAGGAAAATGAAAGGTTTAGGAAGAAGCATAAGGAGAGAAAGAGTAAAAAAAGAGGGGAAAAAGGGAGGGATTAGAAAAATATGAAGAAAAAAATGAGGAGGCACTACACCATGAGCCTATCTTTTTAACCTTTCTCAATGACTAGGAGGGTGGGGAGGAAGAATAGGAACTGGGATGATGGTGAAGAAGATGAGGAGGGAAAGAGAAGAGGAAGGAAAGGATTAGGAATAAGCATAAGGTGAGAAATGGAAAAAAGAAGAGGAATAGAAGTATGAAGAAGAATGAAAGAGAGCATAAGAAGAGGAAGATAGAGGAAAAGGAGAAGAAGAGGTGGAAAAGGGAGAGGGGCCATAAATATAGAAGAAGAAAATGAGAAGGAACTACACCATGAGCCTAATTTTTTTTATCTTTATCAATGACTATTATTTATTCCTCTTTTGCAGTTGAAATATTTATCATGTTTTTGTCAATTTTAGCACATGAAATAATTTCAAACATATTTTCATAATGATTAGTGGATATTACTAACCCATTGCACACATGGTGAAAAATATAGGTCATATTATTCGTCACAATAAAGGTCAACATACATGCCATAAAAAGTGGAAGAAATATGGTTGAAAAGCCTATTTATGGATGAAAAAAGGAGTACAAAAATGAGATTATTTAATCAAAAGTATATATATTTCTCTTGAATATAATGTTGAATAAATATAAAAACAAAAAACCTTGAAAAGGATCAATGTCCCACCACTCCAATGAGGGGAGAAGAGAGTAAAAGAAATTGTGTATAAGAGGGGAGAGGATATCGATGTTTATACCTTGTTAGTGTTTTAAAAAATTCAAGATTTGAACTTTTGTTTTCATTCCAAATGTATCATCTCTTTAAACTTTTAGAGAATAGTTAAATATCAGTATACCAACCCCTTTTGCAATCATAAAAGATAAAGAATGGTTGATATTGGAGATAACCTTAACTAATCTCTTTGGGAATTAGAGGATAACTTCTAAGGCATGCCTCAAGATTAAGATGATGGGTAGAGAATCATTGATGGCTTACATCTAGGAGGTATGGAGACAACAAATACTGTAGAAGGATAAATAATGTTTGTTATTACTTCATACAACCAAAATGATAAAAATATGGTGGTTGTACATTAGCTCTTCTTAGAAATATGGGAAAAGTTGTAATTGCGTTCATCTTTTGTGACCATTGGGATTGAGAAGTTTAAATAACAATGAGCCTAATGAACAAAAAAAATAGCATAAACAATGCGAAATATTACCATGCACTCATATAAGGCATGTGCCAACAAAGACACATGGGGTCAACGAAATTGCATAGTTTACAAACTATAAACTAATTTATAAATAGGTGTTGGGTGAATATAAAGTTAGGGCCAAACATCTTATATCACCACATTATGTGGCAGGGATATTGTGAAGCATTTTTTCTATTTTCATGTACATCATATGGGTGGAGAAGGATATCACGTTGAGGACAAAAAAATTCTCTTCTCTAGTGTTTAATTATTCTAATTGAAACATTAATTATTAAATCACATGATTGTCTTAGTTGTAGCTCTGTCTTAGTCTCACTATTTCCTCTTTATCATTGCTTGTTTGATTTGTGTTTAATGTTGCTTGTCTTAGACATTTTGCCTTTTCATGACATTTTTTGGATGCTTTTTGTGGCAAGTCTTCCTAGTCTAGGTCTTTCTTCCTTGCAACCTTATCATGGTTGTGGTATGGGGATCCAATTCTAGAAGACCCTAATATGGCCTTTTCATTGTTTGTTTTAGGATCTAAGATTCACTCCCTGATCCAGGTGGATATTGGTGGCCACCTTCCTATTCCAATTAGACCCTCATCACTATTTCTTTCAGTTTCCTTAATTGTATCACAATTTAATATTTTTGACAATTTTTCGAGTCTTGAATTTCCAGAGCCGTTTTGAGGCGCTAATCGATGTTTTTTGGAAAACAAACAAACTCGTAGGTTTTGGTAGGGATTTGCAGTTTAAATTTATAAGCCTTGGATCGATATTTATAACGAGGTATTGTATGCGTCAAAAGAAGGTCGTATGCCAAAGTTATGACCTCGAGAGGTTGGTGTACCGACTAACCCAAATGGGGACCGCAAACTTTTGGCAAGTCATCTCTTAGGGTTAGATTTTTGGATGTTTGGCGTTTTCCCTTGTTTCTCAATAATAAAAAGGCCTACAAGGCTCATTGTAACACAATTTAGAGGCATGTAGCCACCACATCTCTTCTCAGAGATAAGTTACCATCGCCCGAGCTAATTTGTTTCCATTATGCATGTAAACATTTTTTAGTATTTTTTTATTAATGAATTGAAGTTCAGTTTTTGCTATAGCTCTATGCTTCTATTTAAATCTATATTTCATTTCATTCCTTCATAAATCTGGATCAAAGGTATCAGAGTGGTCTACTCTTTCTCTATTTTTGTTTGTGCATGTCCCCAACGAGGTCGAGGGTATAAGGATTTAGGCATTGAATTGGTTAAACCTTTGCAAGACCGACCTCGCTGACCCTGACGACCTCTCATGGCGGAAGAAAATAAAGACAAGGGAGTAGGAGATCCTTTCAAAATATTTCTCGAAGAAGCCCTCGAGCGATAAAGGAATGAGATAAGGGACAACTTTGCCCAGATCCTTCGACGGATGCTGACAAGCGACACATCTTCATCCAAAAATCACCCTAAAGGTGCCAGTCCCTTTAAGGTACAAGTCAACTTTGACATCCCCATATTTGAATGGCAGATAGATGCATATGCCATAGATAAATTGTTAAATCTGTTGGAAGAATATTTTTTGGTTCATAATTTTTCTAATAGGGAAAATATTACTTTTGCACTCCTCAAAGCCAACCCCCACATCAACGAATGGTGGGAAACCTACTGTGATCAAAGGGACGAGAGAGGGAACCCTCCCTGTTTTCAGTCGCACCCACTTGGAATTCTTTCTGAGACACCATCAAGGAACAATATTACCCTATTAGGAGCTATGAAGATAAGTACATAAAATGGACCATATTGTGGCAGGTAAGGGACCAAGATGTGTCGAAGTTCACAAATATTTTTCATACCCTTCGCATGAAGTTGGGTATCAAGGATACTGAGCAGCATCTGGTACTCAAGTACCATGACTTTCTACACAAATACATCTAGGAAGAGGTGGATTTCCTGGACATATCCTTGCTTGGCATCGCCTATCGATATGCTGTCAAGATCGAGCAAAAATTTAAATAGAAGAAGCGATACTTTGGATCTACGAACCTAAAGCAAGGGAAAGACGCCCCCAAATTGAAAAACAAAGGACAAAACCAAGGCGAGGTGACCCAAGAAAATCCATCGAAGCCACAATCAAAGAACAACACCACAAATACAAATTAGGACATAGGAAAGTGGTGTGAGTTCCATAAGAGCCCCACTCACAACACAAGTGAGTGTTGAGCCAAGCAGTCATTGGTGGCTGAGCTGAAGGCTTCACAGTCATATGCATGTTTTGACTCTGAGTCAGAACCCGACAAAGGGAATGACAAAGGGAAGTAAATTATTGATGCAGATCCCAACACCATTGTTTCCACCACCAAGATCCAGAAGATTGAGCTCGAAGATCCAGAGGAAGGGGGGCATCTCTTCCACTCACAAATGTGGGTGAAGGGGTCTCCACTACAGTTCATTGTCGACAACGAGATCCAAAATAACCTCATCTCAATAGATGTCGTTAAGCGGTCGAGCCTATCAACCACACCACACCTGCAACCATACACCATCGGGTGGCTCCACCAAGGATGGGATCTCAGCGACAACCAACAATGTCGCCTTCCCTACATCATCAAACCCTTCACGGATGAGGTACTGTGTGACATTGATCCTCTTTAAGTTTGTGATGTACTATTAGGCCAACCATACTTGTGGAAGCGTCATGCTATGTATGAGTCAAGGCCTCACACTATTGTTATTACTTTGGGCAGTAAGTTATAAGGATACAGGAGGTAGCCCTACCTACCACTATCTCTTTGATCTCTACTGCAATAATATCATCTCCCAGACCGATAATTTTTTCTTTCTTTTTTATTCGTTCTCCAAGTAAGGGGAAGACTGTGTCCACATCCATGACCCCCTGTGAAGGGTTCCACCGCACATCAAAAGCAGGTGGATAAGGTCATGGAAGAATACAAGGACATCTTCTCGTCACCCATAGGGTTACATTCACAATGTCAGGTCAAGCATTCGACCGGTCTGATTCCTGTAGCACTTCTACCCAATGGGTTGATATATCGTCGCTCTATTTTGGAAAATGAAGAAATCAAGCAGCAAATCCATGAGTTGCTAAAAAAAGGGCACATCCAACCAAGTTCCTCAACTTGTGGGAGCCCTATTGTATTTGTATAAAAGAATGATGGGACCTGGAGACTCTGCATTGATTATAAGGCACTAAATAAAATCACTGTCAGGAATAGATATTCAATCCCACGTATTTATGACCTTCTTGACCAGATCAAAGGGGCCAAGTATTTCAACAAGATCGATTTAATGTCTGGCTATCACCAGGTTCTAATGGAACCCACAAATGTATGGAATACCACCTTGAAATGAAAGGAGGGAATTTTTGAGTGGTTGGTCATGCCTTTCGGGTTAACAAATGCCCCTGCAACTTTTATGATGCTGATGGATGACATCTTGTGGCCCTTTAACAACTCGTTCATGGTTGTATATCTAGATGACATCCTCATCTTCAACAAGAGTTGGGAAGAGCACTTGCAACACATTGGACAAGTCCTTCCAACCCTATGCCAACACAAACTATGTGCCAACTTGAAGAAATGCACCTTTGACATGAGCCAGGTCCAATATCTAGGTTACATCATTGACGAGAAAGGCGTGCATTTGGATCCAGTGAAGATCCAAGTCATTTGAGATTGGCCAGCCTCGATCACTCTAACAGAGCTTCGTAGCTTTTTGGGCCTTGCCAATTTTTATCTGAGTTCTGTGTTGGGATTCTCTCATATCATTTGGCCTTTGAGTCAAGTTACTAAGGGTGGAGTGAAAGAAAAGTTTTTCTGGTCTGAGTCCCATCAAAAGGCATTTGTTGAGTTGAACCACCGCCTCTACTCGATACCAATATTCACAAATGCCTCTGACTATGTTATTGATGAATTTCTCACCCAGCAAGGGCATCCGGTGGCCTAACACAGTTAGACACTTTTCCCCACAATTCAGAAATACCCCACCTACGATAAGGAGATGTATTCCACTATGTAGGCTTTCCAACAATGGAAATATTACATTATGGGGCAGGAGACAGCCATCCACATAGATCACCTACCCCTATAGTTTATACAAATGAAAGGAAAGTTGAAAAATGATCGCCATCAGAAGTGGTCCACATATCTGCAA
The DNA here is from genome assembly GCA_031772625.1 of Pinus tabuliformis. NCBI lineage: Eukaryota > Viridiplantae > Streptophyta > Pinopsida > Pinales > Pinaceae > Pinus > Pinus tabuliformis. The sequence goes on from CM062805.1 coordinate 763,800,357, forward strand.
AAATTCCATTTGAATATTAAAAATAAGAAGGGTGGCACCAATCATGTTGTAGATTGCCTCAGTTGGCCCCTAGTTGCAGCACTGACCGCTGTTCTCAACTCTCGTGGCCACAAGACCTTTGGATGGCTGCAACTATATAAAAATGATCCTGAGTTCGGCACCACATACCAGATGCTAGTGGATGGAAAGCAAGTCACAGACTTCCAAATCTAGGATGCATTATTATGGTACCTGGGCCACCTTTTTATTCCTTGACGCAAGCGTGCCAAGATGATTTGGGAGGCATACTACAATCAAGTCGCAGGACACTTTGGTGTGGAGAAAGGTATGGTTATACTACAAAAGTATTTTTATTAGCCAAATCTCTGAAAATACATCAGATCCTACACTACTTGTGCCATTATCAAGCCAACCATTATGAAGCAAGGTTTGTATACTCCTCTTCCTACTGCTAGCCGACCTTGGGAATCCATATCCATGGACTATATGTTTGGCCTTCCTTCTACCAAGCATGGAAACCACTGTGTATTTGTGGTTGTCGACAAATTTTCTAAGATGGCCATATTGGTTGCCTATAAGAAGAGTATCACAACAAAGTCCACTGCCAAAATCTTCTTTGAATGAGTGTGGGTACATTTTGGGATCCCGCAGAATATTATATCAAATCAGGATATCAAGTTCCTAAACACATTTTGGTTGAGCCTTTGGTCATTGTTGGACACCAATATCACCAAGTCAACTGCATTCCACCCCTAGAATGATAACCAGATAGAGGTCATCAACATGATGATTATGCACATACTACGCATGTACAACTCTAAGCACATGAGATGAGAGTATTCCTTCTGTGAAACATAGTTATAACAGAGATCTCCATAGCTCGACTAACCACAACCCCTTTGAAGTGGGCCTGAGATTTCAACCATTATGTCCCCTTGATGTTGCACTGCCTTTTGCAACTACATAGGAAGAATTTGCCCATGTTCAGTCCAAAGTTGATAAAGCCACCAGGTTTATTGAGTGCATTCAGGAAATCCACCAGCAAGTTCAAAAAATATTGGAGAAATTCAATGCCAAATACAAACAACGACATGATCAACATCGGGTGCCCCATAAGTTTCAGGTTGGCCACAAAGTTTGGTTACATCTACATAAATAATGCCTCGTTGGAACCCATCATCAGCTTTACCCACTTTGATATGGGGCTTACACCATCACCAAGGCTGTGGGAAATAATGATTTCGATCTCAATATCCCTCCATTCCTTGTCTTGCACTCCGTATTCAATGTGGACCAACTTTGACCATACTTTCCACCATTGTTGGACACATCAGATATTGCTAAGCAGTTGACACCAACAGAGCTCAACCCAGACTGCATTGAACAAGCCACGACTGATCGGATCATGGACACACAGATCAAGGACACTCACAAATAGAGAATCCAACTGTATCAAGTTGTCAAAGCTGGCCAACTCTTGCACTAGGGAAAGTGGCTCATTAGGGACCAAGCTCAACACAAATTTCCCCATCTAATGGAGGCACTCAATGTAATGGGGAGCATTGCTTCCTAAGGAGGGAGGACTAATATAGGTGGATATTGGCGACCACCCACCTATTCCACTTGGACCACCAACACTATTTCTTTTAGTTTCCTTAATTATAGCACACTTTACTGTTTTTGGCAGTTTTTTCTGGTCCTGAACTTCTGGAGCCATTTTGAGGCCTTGAATAATGTTTTTTTGGAAAACGGGAAAAATAATCAATAGAAATAGGCATTGCAGTAAAAAATTGTAGTCCTATGATAGATCTTTCTAATGAGGTATTGTATGTGTCAAATGGAGGTTGTATGCAAAAGTTACGACCCTGGGAAGTTAGTGTTCCAACTAACCCCAAAGAGCCCCACAAACTTTTGGCGCTTCATATCCTAGGGTTAGGTTTTTGGATGTTTGGGGTTTTCCCTTATTTTTGGTTAATAAAAAGGCATGCAAGCCTCATTCTAACATAGTTCATAGGCATGTAGCTTCCACATCTCTTCTCATAGATAAGTTACCATCGCCTGAGCTAGTTTGTTTCCATTCTGCATGTAAACAATTTTCTGTATTTTGTTATTAACGAATTGAAGTTCAATTTTCGTTGCAGCTCTTTGTTTCTATTTAAATTTGCATTTCATTTTTTTCCTACATAAATCAGGATCACTCCCCTTGTACATTTTCCTTCCAAATTTCCTCTCCGCTATTAGTGTCCAACTTTAAGGTCTAAGCATAGATAATTATTTTACATTTTGTATCTTTCTTTAAATAGGATCCACTTTCACACTTCCACATTATCTCACTATTTCCTCTTTCTATTTGCTTGTTTTTTTTGTGTTTATTGTTGCTTGTCTTAGACATTTTTCCTTTTCATGACATTTTTTGGATGCCATTTGTGGCAAGTCTTCCTAGTCTAGGTCTTTCTTTCTTGCAACCTTATCTCATGGTGGTGGTACGGAGATCCAATTATAGAAGACCCTAATATGGCCTTTTCATTGTTTGTTTTAGGATCTAATATTCTGTTGTAGCGGCTACAGCCACCCTCCAAAATTTTTCCTTAGGTTCATTTTAGAGCCTCCCTACCGACCATCCTCAGCAGCATGTCTTGCACTGTTAAGCACATCAGCTTCAACTGTTTCATAGAGTCTTTTCAGCCCATGCATGCAAGTTTGTTTCACACCCTTCATAGGTTGCTTTCCAGACTTAGTTTCAGTTACTGGTTGAGAATATCCCTCTGGGAATTGTGTAATTCTGGAGGGGAACCAGCCTTCCCTCCAGAAATTGCGCAAACCTAACTGGGCTGCAGAATTGCACAATTCTTCCTGACAATCTTACTCTAAAAAATTACGCAATTCATCCCAGGACAACTGCTCAGCCTAGAAATTGCGCATACAGTCAGACAGGCTTCCTTGAGAAAATTACGAGGTTTGACCCAGGATATCTGCTCAGCTTAGAAATTGCGCAATACAGTCATACAAGCTTCCTTGAGAAAATTACGAGGTCTGACCCATGACAGTTGCTCAACTCAGAAATTGCGCAATACAATCAGACATACTTCCTTGAGAAAATTGCGAGGCTTGACCCAGGACAACTGCTCAACCCAGAAATTGTGCAATCCCGGGAGACAATCACTTGTTCCTCCCATAAATTGCGCAACCCCTATGGGACAACCATCTCTGCTCAGCTGGAAACTATGCAGATTTTCATCCCAGGCTCGCAGACCAATGCATGTGCCTTCAGGTTGACCGGTTCCCTCCGAGACTGAGCAAAAATAATTTTCATGCATGGACTACTTTTCCCAAGGCAACATGCAAAGGCATCCCTTTATTTATGGATCTATTTTTAGCCGCTGGAGGTTACATGCAAGGATCATTTCAGAGACCTCCCGCCAAGTGTTTCTTTTCCTAGATTTGTGGCATGCGCGTCATAACCTTGATTTTATCAAAACTTATGAACCAGATGTTGTAGAGCTCTTTCCTCACATCTATCTTGCAGCTCTGACATCCCACATTTCATATAGGAGTCATCAGCACATTTAACCCAACTGTTTTGGGGTAAGCCCGCTTTTCATGTCTTGCACGACGTTTTTGTCGCTTTTTGTGTTTCTCCTTGTGTGAGTGCTATCTGCTTGATTTCAATGAGTGCTTGCTGTCGTTTTGATGTATATTAGCTTGTAGAAGCACCATTTTAGTTTTCGTTCGCATCTCACTGTTGTCGCATGCATGACACTGTTTTTGCACGGACAGTCGTCGTTGCAGAGACTCGCTTCAAACACATGCATGCTTTCCCATTTCTGAATCCTTCACTTGTTGTTTGCATGTATGATCATTTACTCTTGTTTGCACTCATCTCATCATGCATTCATACTTCTCATGTTTTCAGTCGGCCGGTTTGGGCTGCCTTCGCTGGGACCGTGCCTTGCCCAGCTAGCACTGCGCATTTCCAGAAGCGAAGGCTTTGCCTTCCCTCCAGAAATTGTGCAATTCTGGCCCAACACTGACCTCCAGGCTTGCATTGCGCAATTCTTGGAGGCAGTGTCCTGTTGGCCCCAGAAACTGCTTAATGATGTTTGTTGGTTGCATGTCACTACTGACTGAAATTGCGCATTGCACAGTTTAAGTCCTTAGTAGGCCAAGCTGGACTGTGCGTTGCATAGTTCCAGTAGTCAGTCAGCCTCCCGATAGCCCAGATTGTACCTCGTGCAGTTTTGGCAGTCATTCTCCCAACCTCCCGGTGAAAATTGCGCAATCTTCATAGACAGTCACACAGGTATGTTGCATGTCAATCCTCTAGTTTGTTTTGGTTTTCAACTGACAGATTGCTTGTCATGAGTGTTGCTATGTCTCTAGGTATCACAGGTGTTCATCTGCCTATTAGCAGCATAGGTACAATGACTTCCAAGAGAGCAGAGTCGAAGACACCGTTGAGAGCACACTTGGGGATGCAGTCGAGCAAGTGTCTATGAACTTGCCTATCCACGAAGGCATCAAGTTGTTCATGGACAAGGATATCAAGATGAATGGAAATGATATCACAGTGAGCAACACCATCAACAACACACCTGCACACGACAAATGCAAGAGGAAGGTTGTTGACAACATAGAGGCGGAACAAAGTTGCAAGCTCAAGCAGATCCACTTGTGATGAAAGCAACTTTGGAGAATAAGGCTATGAGGCGACGACGCGACAAGAGGATTGCGTGGAGGCAAAGAGAGAGAAACAGAGAAGGAGTTGTAGGTGATCAAGCAACAACTCAAGGAAGAACAGGAGCTGCACAGACAAGAGAAGGAGTTGCAACGGGAACATACACAGCAAGGGGCACAACATGCACAGATGGATGAAATTGCACCCGTACAAGTTATAGATCCATCCCAGCAGCTGGCACGGAGCGAACAAGGTGAGCAATGATGTTGATCGCATGTAAGGGAATTGAGCAGCATGCATGTCATTGTGTGCATGCATGCGATCCCACCCATTTGGCACACTCATCGAGGCGAAGACAAGAAGCAAGTCCAACTGAAGCTGAACATGTACTTCGACAAGTTGATGCACATGGTCACCAACACACACTTGGAGATCAGTATAGACACTATGCATCAATATGTTGTTGGTCCAACCACACTCAAGATGATGATGCACATGCTATCAAACGAGTTGGATAGAGGGGCCATATTAGTGTACCTAGATGCAACGGAGGCAAGAGTTCACTTTCAGCAGGATGTCACCATTGAGTGCACGGATACCATCACGGACGAACAAGCTTGGCATCAGTTCGCCACTATCTACCATCATGAGGATGTCGAAGAGTTGGTCTCACCACAATGGTTTGAGTGTTAGTGATGTCTTGCATGGCTTGCTCAAGCCATTTTGTCTCACATGGGTACATGTGCAGATTGTATGTAACGTCTTGTCAAGTGGAAGTTCAAGTGTCGATAGTTGAATGTAACAGTCATAGAGTAGTTGAAGAGTCATGAGGGTAGATGAACGGTCACAAAGGGGAATGTCAAGGGTCACCCCACCCTTTGCTATAAATATTCCCTCATAACTCATTGTAAAGGCTTTTGGTTAGCCAAGCTTCCAATAGGAGTATCTTAGAGAAAGCTTGGACAATATTGTAACGAGCCTTAGCTTCTCCACTGTGAAGAGCTAGTATATCTCTTTGGAGGAGTGAGTGGCAGTGACTGTAATGTTCCCATACCGGAACTAGTGGTTGGTAATGGTTGTATTGTATGACTAGAACTTACACTTCTTAATATAACAGATCCAACACGTTTCATGCATATGACGTATTGTATTTCAGCTATCTTGTTTACTCTAAATGACATATGTATCTGTTTGCTTACACATGCATGTGTAGCTATTTTCTATATATGTATGTATGAATCTTACTGAAATGTGATGTTGGTTTAACCATCACTTTGGATTGCTAGCTTACTTTCCTTCCATGTTGTGATGCATCCTTTCTCATGTGTTCCCTTCTTAACTACGTGCTTTCATAGGTTTCCAAGGGGTGCACTCACCTCACCCTCCGCGTGTTAGAACCGCTCATGCACCTTCCTTGACTTACTGCATATGTCACACCCTTGCTACCAACAGGGACATATTACTTGCATTTGTGCGAAACCGCGGTCAAGGCAATACCGTACGATCCATTGCTGGGACTCCTAGACCAAACGGTCTGAGGTCTAATTGGGACTTCTTACCGGGGAGATCCCCTGACATGTTGGTGGGTCCAGCACCGTCAACAAATTCACTCCCCTTGTACATTTTTCTTTCAAATTTCCTCTCTGCTATTAGTGTTCAACTTTATGGTCTGAGCATACATCATTATTTTACATTCTGCATCTTGCTTTACATAGGATCCACTTTTGCACTTCCACATTATATCAACATTATTGTACCCAATGGTCCCCTTGACATATTTTTGCAGTCGTTTGTTGAACACTAATAAACTTATGATACCTTAATTACCTTATCTTTTTTATTTCATAGTCCTTTTTTTGGTATAAAATTAGTGTATTATGGTAACACCGTTTTGATAGAATTATGAAGCATTTCATAAAAAATAAAAGCATATGCACCTCTTATATATTTAGAAAATAAATTTGCTTTCATGTACAATAAATCATTGTACATTGTAAAAGTAGACACAATATTTATATCATTCACAACTATTCACTTAAATGAAAATCCAAAAGTTGCATCCTCAAATTAAGTCATTGTTCACTATCTTCGTCATGCCACAGTGCCTAAAGTTGTGGTAGTGTTAATGTTCTTGAACATTCCTCTCGGTGTGTATGGAATAGTAAACCATATTTTGTCCCCTAAAACATATGGGTGAAATAACAATTGACTACAATGACTTGGCCACACATATGGCTCAGTTTTACTCTAAATAAAATTTACTTTAATCAATAGAAAGGAGATATATATCTTCATCTATCCATGTATTGGATTCATTAATGTTTCAAACCATTTGCATTTGAACAAATGAATTATATGATTAATATATTATATCTCACAAATTTTGTATATTGTCCCATACATGTTGATCCAATATTAATAATGTTCTTGTCTAAAACATGTGCATGCCTAATTTGTTGTAATTCTTGTTGAGCAACCAAGCATATGGTAGATAAGTCTTGATTCCTCTTACTTGATAATTACTTGTGGATGTTTAATGTCTTCTTATTACTTCTTAAATGTTCTTCATCAAGCACTTATACAAATGTTCAATCTTTCAAGAAAACAAATAGACAAGAGACACCAAAATTAGGCTCCAAGCCAGAGAAAAACCCCACTAGGGGGAAAACCAAACAATACTTCCCTCATAGAATCATATCAAAATGAGATATCCAAGACCAAGACCAAAACTGCCACCAAAAATTCCAAGTCCAACCCTCCTCCAAGTCACCTCCAAAGTCAAAGTCAACATAGGTCAAACTGGTCAACTCCCTGAATTTTCAGCCCCTAAAATTTTAGCCTTGAAATTTCAAGAATGTAGTAGCACAAAAGCAATTCAGCCTATTCACAAAATTCATTCTTCACATGTGCAAGATTCTTCTTTCCTTTTCTTCTCTCTCCTTTAATGTGGTATACTTATTTTTTGGTGCAGAAAGTACTTATTGGGATGATTATTGATTATCCTCCAAATGAGTCGAATTGTCCTTTATATGTAACTGTCTAGGAGGTCGAGTAGGTGTTTGTTGGAGGAATGGTTCAACTTGTTCTAAGGAGGGTCGACTTGCTCATTTGGTGGACTTTGACTCAAACAAAAAATCAAATTCCTTTTTCTTACAAATGTCCAAAAGGGACATGAATCAAATACATTGTCTTTTGACTCATAAAAAATTCTTTTTGAATCTTTTTGCCTCTTTGAGCATGAAGAACAATCTTTGACCAAAATAAAATAATAATAATAATGAATATGATAAATGCGTCAATGACAAAATTACATTACATTATGAAGACTAACACTAGATAAAATTTCAACGCTACCTCTTAACTAGGGAGGTATTCATAATGACTCAACAAGATATTCTCAAGTTGAAATATTCATACAAGAAAGGATCTAGATTGATAAGCATCAATAATGATAACATGATCATAGCCAACGTTTTCAAACTACCAAGGCCTTGACAAGTACACTCTATCTCTCCACTAGATCAGAGCACAATGCTGAGAGGCATTAATTTGGACACCTCCACCTCTCACGGCACATACCCCACCTAAGTGTTCTAAAGGTATGACCTCATAGGACCATTTCCTAATCCCAAAGAAAAATACATCCATCAAACCATTATTTACCAAGTCCATGTATCCAACTTAGGATGTTAATCCTAATCAACCACAATGCATGACTCAATAATGTACATCCCTTATGCTTATCCAATCTTCCATTCTCCCTACCAGTGTTCATGCACTAGGCTTACGGTCGTTAGTAATGGCCATAGTACATGACACATGGAAAACACGATGTTTGTCCTCACTCCCTCTCAACCAGGGAGGATATATTGACAAGTCCAAGCTTGTCTCGAAAATACTCATGCTTCCTGTTAGGAAGGGACTTTGTCAATACATCTTCTACATATTCATAAGTGGAGATCTTGTTTGTAGCTTCTCGGCTCCTATCTACACCATACTCTCGAATCATCAAGTGCTTCCATCTTCTATGAAAACCCAGGTTCTTGAAAATATTTGTAGAAAATCATGATAAAATCCAACACGTCATCAAATAGTTCATCAAACATTTAACAGAACCAAACTACTTCACAATTAATTGTACCAACATCCACATATTCTTCCTGTGTAGTGCAACAAAAGTCTTCTTCACGCTCTTCCAGGAAAGCATACTAGATCCCAATCATCAGTAGCATCTATATTAGCATCAATACTGTCAACCCAATCAATGTGATATTGAATCGAACATATCAAGGAACCAATTAGTTTTTGTTACAACAATATCAACATATTTCAACTTTTTGCCATAGTTTTGTCATCCGTCCTTTTGAATAATTTTGGTCACAAGCTTTTTTGGGTTTTCTACCAAACTTTCAGTATTGTATCCATCCAAGATTTTACAGGTCCCTCTTTCCAGCTGAGGTAAGTGAACTTCTTCTTTTATTGAGCCTTGCTTTCATGCTTTCATCAAAATGGCTTGTTTGATGCATACTTCAAATTGCTTTCTCCTTGTTCACTTACATCTATTAAGATTCAGAAAAATCTTCATGCTTTGCTACATTCTTCCAATTCTTCCATCTGTTATCTTTTGAGGAAGGTCATCTCCCTCTTAAACTTGGACCTTTTTCACCAACCTTGTCCTCACATTAGCATGATGTCATTTTTCTCATCTTCAAGTGTTAGATCTTCTTCTTACAATAGAAACAATTAGTTATGCTTTTTCTTCCTAGGGTTTTCTAATTCAAACCTTTTCTAGGGTTTACAAACCCTAGCACCTTCAAGTTCCAAATTATTCAAGACCTATCAAAATATTGCAATTTTTGCAAGTACACCAATGTGTTAGTTTCAAATCCTAGAGATGTTATTGTCAAGCCTTCTAAAGGTGTTTTTCTCCATGATCACAAAAACCTAATCTTCATATGTAAAGAAATGATTTGAGTGCTAACATATCAATGATCTCTAATATGTCTATACAAACCCTTTTATAATGTGAAACTATCTTTCAAGAGAGCATGTGATTTCACCATGACCTAGAAAATTTAGCATAGGTTATTGATTGCAAATAAACAAAGATTATATGTACCTTCTTCAACCTTACCTTATCCATCCTTGTAGAGATCCATTCCTTTGACATTTCTTCAGTTGTCATGTCTTATCTTCCTTCAACAGAGATACCTTAGACCTCTAATCCTCGAACTAGGATGTTGACCATAGAGATTTTCTTGGGCTGCTTACATTGTTCTTTGCACATACATTATCTATAGGGGAGGCTTCAATTTCTCCATAATATTTAGTCCTTTCAAATACCTTATCACAGTTATTCCACAACGTTAAAAAATTAGAGAGATGGTCCATTCGAGAAATTTTGAGGTCTAAAATGGGTCTCCTAAGGAATATTATAAAATAACAGTGGAAATGATAAAATAAAATTAGATAACATCGTCAAATTTTAGAGAGAAAAAAGAAAAAAAAAAATACTTTTCAACTTATCTCCCTACCGTTTTACTCAAATTTCGAGCGAGAGCACTAGATGGATGTGGAATTTAATTCCTCATACAAGGAGTACCCACGTTGCATACTTTCGATGGACCCTGCTACATGAAAATTGAGAAATACATGAAAAATGTGATTTTTTTTTCCACGTATTTCTTAGTTTTTGTGTAGCAGGGTCCATTGAAAGTATGAAGCATGGGTACTCCTTCGATGAGGAATTAAATTCCCGTCCAACGAGTTCTTCCGCTTAAACATTTGAGTAAAACCGTAGGGAGATAAGTTGAAAATATGAGTTGAAAAAATAGTTTTTTATTTTTTATTTTTTAATCTTTTTACTTTTTTACTCCAAAAATGGTGAATCATCCCCCATGGTTGACATCATCATCTTGAATCCTATTGCTTCTTATAAAGTTGATTTTGGTTGTACATTTTTGTTTTGGGGTCCATTTTAGACCTCAAAATCTCTCTAATAGGCTTATATTTTTTCTCCCTTCCACTATATACCAATGATAGGGTGATCTTCTAAAGAGCCAAAACTAAATGTCACAGGTTTGTCCTTCACTGTAACAAGATCAACTTCAAAGGTCAACCTATATCCTTAGATTATTGTAACGAAGTAGATTTGTATCCTTAGATCTTCATATCAAACTTCTATATATGGCATAATGTCCCTCAGGTACATATAATCACATACCAATGTGTTTCAGAGTTCGTATATAATCACAGACGTTGTCACAAAAACATATAGGAGATATATGTATATGTATATATATATATATATATATATATATATATATATATATATATATATATATATATATATATATATATATTGTCATAGATTTTTCATAATATAGAGCCACAAAATTTCTCTCAAGTTTCTATAGAATGGAGTCTCAGATTATTCCACAGAGAAATTCATTATATGTATTCATGGACTTGACTACTTAGGAAATTTTAAATGCCATGTATAGTTCGGATCTTGGACAACTGTTATAGTTGTTTGGTGTCATCATGGATCCCTTCATAGAGATACCTTCCATGCTCAGTCACAAATTTGGATGCCATACATGGTCTTCCTTTTAAACCTTATCCTTCACACTAATCTCTTAAACTTATCTTACTCAAACTTTAGAAAAATTCAGATGCCTTCCTCTGATTTGTCATTTGAACACATATGAGGCATGATATGGTATTGATTTTGGATTTCTTTGATCACAGTCCCTTTTATAAGGAGATAAAACAATGTATCTATGTTTTAGAATTACTTTTGTTATGTCTCAGGGATTGCATATAGCTCTAGATTTTGCCTTAGACCTTTAATTTTGATTAGCCTTTCAAATTTCCCTATCTTCTTTTTTTATGTGTGTTGACGGGCTTCAATTAAGAGATGCTAGTGTACAATAAGTAGTCTTTCTCCATAAGCAAATGGATGCTTCCTTCAAATGGTTTCAAAAGAATAAAACTTGCTTCTACAATAGTTTAGATCATTGCCACATAGTAGTAGTCACAAATTTCAGATCTTTTGCATAGGTACAAGCTTGAGATTTTGATCTTCTTACTTAGGTCATAGAATTCAATTTTCTTTTACAGATATGAGTTATAGATTTCAGTCGACACCTCACGATACGAATCACAAAGAATTTAGTTTTTCCATTTTTAATAGTGATTGAACAAAAATATGAGATGTTTTTCTAAGCTTCAATCTGCTTCTTTTCTTCCTTTGTTTGCTCATAATATATTGATTATTTTGTTTGGAGATATAAGAGCATTCCTTCAACAACCTTTGTGTCATAGATGGGATGGTCTTGGCCATGCAAGGATTTTGATCCACTTGCATTAGATTTAAAACCTTCTTAGGGCTTCTTGCACACGGGACTTAGTCTTGATTAGGGATTCTTCAATAGTGCTCTTGCCTTCACCATAACTCTGATACCATGTTGAGAAACCAAGCATAGGGTAGATAAGGCTTGATTCCTCTTACTTGATAATTACTTGTGAATGTTTAATGTCTTTTTATTACTTCTTAAGTGTTCTTCATCAAGCAATTATACAATTGTTCAATCTTTTAAGAAAACAAAGAGATAAGAGACACCAAAATTAGGCTCCAAGCTAGGGCAAAACCCCACATGGGGGAAACCAAACAATCCTTCCCTTATAGAATTAGATCAAAATGAGATATTCAAGACCAATACCAAGACCAAAACTACCACCAAAATCTCCAAGTCCGACTCTCCTTCAAGTCACCTCCAAAGTCAAAGTCAACATAGGTCAAACTAGTCAACTTCCTGAAATTTTGGGCTTGCAGTAGCACATCAAAAATTCAGTCTGTTCATAGAATTCATTCTTCACATGTGCAAGATTCTTCTTGCATTTTCTCTCCTTTAATTCAATATACTTCTTTTTAGGGGCATAAAGTACTTATTGTGATGATCACATATCATCCTCCAAATGGGTCGAACTTTCCTTTATATATAGTTGTCAAGGAGGTATAGGTGTCTGTTGGAGGACTAGGCCGACTTGTTCCAAGGAGGGCCAACTTGCTCATTTGGTGGACTTTGACTCAAACAAAAATTCAAATTCCTTTTTCTTACAAATGTCCAAATCGGACATGACTCAAATACATTTTCTTTTGACTCATAGTAAATTATTTTTGACCCTTTTTTACTCTTTGAGCTTGAAGAACATGCTTTGACCAAAATAAAGTAATAATAATAATAAATATGATAAATGTGTAATTGACAAAATTACATTACAATATGAAGACCAACACTAGTTACAATTTCAACAATTCTGCCATAACTCCACAATATTGCGTCTTTTACTTATACATATTCTTCCCCACCTGCCAATGCTCATACTAGTAACAATTCTATGTTGCGGTGTAAACATAAGTGCATTAAGGCAAGGGAGGAATGGGTAAGCATGGTGCTATGGCAAGATGTGGGTTAATTGAGTTCTTATCCACTTAGACATTTGTCAGAAAATTTATGGGAAGGTTGTGTTAAGAAGCTATTTGATAGGCTGTATGGAGGTTGGATGGTGGAAAGTTTTTGGATATTTGTTAAGGTCTTATATCTTGGTAAAAGGTTGTATATGTTTTGAGTTTAAGACTCAGAAGGACATGGAGGCAATATTTGTGTGATCTTGGCTTTGGAAAATGCCCAACCTTGATTTGAAGAAGTGACACCGAGGTTTTGACCCACGTTCTAAACCTTTTATCATTCAACATATCTGGGTTTTTATTCCAAGGTTCCCCTTGGAATTTTGGTCTAGCCTGGTTTTTGAATTGCTTGCTAATGCTTCGAGAAAATTCGTTTTCTTTGATCATGAATAAAGTCTTTGTCAATAGGGCAAAAGGTTGGCTAGGGTGCTTGTTGAACTGGATTTGAGTATAGGGTTTCTGCGAAAATTATACATTGGAAATCATTCTCTTTCAACCCGTCCATCATTGACCATGAATATATTAAGTTTCCAATTAGGGAAAAGTTAGTAACTCTTGTTTATGAGTGACTCCAACCATATCACAAATTAGATAATGTATTTCATAATGTCACAAGCCATGCAACTAGCAGTCTACTTTTCTAGTCTTTAAAGGTCACAAGCATGTATAATTAATAATAATGTAATATTTAATAAAACCCAAAGTCAAAGATTAAGCTATCAATCAATGCTAGTGAATCATAATCCAAAGAATAATTCTTTTTATGAATCATTCAAACAACCTTTACCTTGTATTTATTTGTGTTGAATGTTGAATTTATTCATATTAAACTACTGTGAGATAGTTTGTTTGTTGGTTTCAATATCCATTTTGTTTGAATTCCAATTAAAAAAAAGGTATAATTGGACCATTTGGTTTTTGGAAAAAAAAAAAAAATATTTTGTTTTTTATGCTGAAGATTAACACTTATTTCATGTTTTTTAAGCAGTTAGCATTTTCCATTCTTTGAGTAATTATAGATGTTTACAACTTGGTAAAAAATAAATATCCACTACAACCTCTCACATATCAAAATATTTCTAACATCCTTGTCAAAATGTTGCTTAATGTGCCCACATATACAATAGCAATTGACATTTCCATAGAAAAACAACTTGCTACATAAGCAACTATGTCTCTCAAGAGCTTAGGTTTATGCAAGGACCTAGCTTGGATAGACATGTCATATCAACCATAACAAGACCTCCTTTATCATCTCCATGCTCATATGTGTTGTATGCCAATATGTTATATTGGGCTTCTTATTCAAAACATTCACAATCAAGTAGCATTGGCATCATCTCTTCTTCACAAAAAAAACCCTTGTATTTATTTGGATGGTTTTCTTTTGTCTTCTAAGCTATACAAACATGAGTAAATACATTACAACTTACAACACCTTAGTACATCCATAAATCTTATATGTACACTCGTCAGTAACCATTTATGATTATATATATGTCAAGTCATAAAATGCATGCAACAACTAAAATAAAACAAATTTAAAAATGCAAAAGCCATGCGACTATGAAATTCTTACAATGCTTATAGGAATTGACTGATATACGTGGATCATGAGGATTGGTTTCCTTACCTCTAAATAAATCAAAAACTCTACATGGAGGGAATAATGAAACATCATCGAATATGGACTCTCCAATCTATATACTTCATTCCAAGCTAAATCCTTTCCAAAAAAAGTCAACATGTCTTTCTCGTCTTGGACCTCAAGGCACATTATAATCTTCTATTTGTTTCACCTTCCCATTTTGTATGGAAACCTAAAAACATCCTGGGACCCCCTTAATATAAAAGTATAATAATATATCAAAGAATCTTAATAAAAGGGAGGTGATATTAATAATGTGAAATCATTTACAAAAAAAATTAAAATTACATTTAAAAACAATCTCTGAACTGTAATTGTTGTCAAATAAAAAATGTAATTTTAGTCAACAAAACTTGTAATTTTATAGCTAGTCATTATAGCTAGAACATGACTAGATCCTCCCCATCTCTAGTGGTTAAGCACCTCACTTAATTAGCTATTGTTTTGCTAGTGTTAGTGTTTAGTGTCCCCATCAATTCTATACAAATATTCTTAGATAGATGTATCGAAAATTATTGTGTTCATATCTACTCATGCATGCTCATTATGTATACAATTTATTTACATGAATGAAACATTTTTAAAAATAAAAGTAACTAAAACCTTTTGCTACTTTATTAATAAAATTTCCTATATTGTTATTGGTTCTATCAATTAAAATTACTAATTCACACAAACTTTCACAAATACAAATTATGAACTCATAATGACTTAGTTGAATATAAAAACTCTAACACATAACCTTAGGATAACTTAGTTGAACACTAAAACTATAACCCATATGATGAATAACCAACATTAAAATAACCTAAATACTTATATCCCATAGGATAAATAACCAACATCAAAATAACCTAAATACTTATATCCCATAGGATAAATAACCAACATATCCCATAGGATAAATAACCTAAATACCTATATCAAGGATAAATAACCAACATCAAGCCTATCTAAGGGATAGACAATAAACATTATAAATAATTGTGACTTTGAAAAAAATACTCCAATAAATATGTTTCATAATTGAGAGTTCTGACTTCAATATCAATAAAGCCTTATAACCTCAACAAACATCAAAAGGGAGTATTTTATAAGAAACTACATGGAACGAATAGAGCTATAATATTTGGTAACTTGGGCAGTTTTTGATAAACAGAGGCAGGTTAAACCCATGGTATGTTTTTTGACGTAAATTAATGGCCTATTTCAATGAGGTGTAGCTTTTGTTTGAAAAACATGAAAATTTTAATACAATTTTGATAAAATTTGGTAGAAAATTTTCAAAATCTAGGTTACAGCGGTTAGGCTTCAAGATTTTGGATATCCGGGGTTTTTGATAGTCTTGAATCCATTTCCACCATCAAAAACACATTTCAAAGGCTCCTATTATCAACACTCCTACTATCAGATTTTTTGAAAAAAACAGATTCCCACGATTTTTGGAGAGAAATTGTACCTATGAAGACAATGCCTAAATTAATTAATAAGGATTTTTTTCTCTAAGTCACAAGTACAAAATTACAGAATTAAATAAAATATTTATAATTATCACAAAATTACACATAATTTTTTGGAGTTTTCTTTAGTGCCACTTTTTGGAAGATTTTATAGTGGGTTTTTCTGGTGTAATTTCTCTAAAATCTGGCAGGAATTTAATGAAATCACAAGCTTGATGGGTAATCCTATGCAATTGAAGTTCTCCAAGGGTTTTCCAAGGCGCTGAATCCATATATACAGTCAAAAAACTAGTTTAAATAACACAAATCAAGATTTCACCTCAAAATTTTTCCATAAGATTAGGCACTGGAAATTCCAAAAAATTGCACTAAATACAACTCCTAATTTTTTCAGTTTTTACCATCCCCATGGTATGATCATGAAAGTGAGAAGGATAAACGATGTTCCCACAGTCCAAGAGAATCCATAATAGACTGTTTGTAATAAACCTAGCTTAGAGCCACTACAATAACAAGGAGGAACCAAATCCAAACTTTGTTGCAGCGTTGAAATGTATTTGTTAATGAATTGGTAGTAGATGAGGATGCACTCGAAGAAGAACTTCCTTCTGGACCGCTCGCTGGTCTTTCAGCGACTAGAGCGTTCTTGCAAACAAAATTGCAGTTAGTGGGATCAGTCACTCTATAAACTCCACTAGCGGTTAGCAGATAAATGGTTTTCCCGTTATCCTCTCCAAAGGAATAGATCCATCCCAAATTAGGAGTTTTGCTACCAGCCGTATAAGTGCAAGAAAGTGGAGATCTGGCAGAACAGTCGTATGCCACCCTTGCATTCGAGTAATTGCCACTGCCAATTGGATCTTCTGTACCAACCCACATACTGCCAAACAAATCAGCATAAAAGTACCTGAAATCCATATGACATTGATAGTTATAGAAGAATTTTTGAGAAGATGATTTTACAATATCAAATGTCCTGATATTATAGGTGGCCTATGAATAAAAAATTACACACATAGATAACATGATATATAATAAAGGTTGACTTTGCGAGGGGGACTCCGGAAGTTAATAAATGGTTGGGATCTACCATTTTGGACACCTTCCCCACCAGTAATGGAAGCGTCGAGTGATCAAATTACCAAATACATCATGTACAGTTAAGAGATTTACTACCTCTTCTAACCCAAACCAGGAGCTAACATATCAGACTGAGTCCAAAATCAGAATACCTAATATACTTTGTAAGAAAATGGCATTTAGCAGCTGCTTGATTTTCCATCTCATCCAAGACAACTTTACAAGTAAATAAATAATTTTCTTACCTTCCATACAGGCACGGATCAATCTGGGATCTTGAAACATAACCACCAGTCACGGAGCCAGAATCCTCATCTGAGTCTATACTTTTGTGATAGTAGCCCATTACTGGAAAAATGGGCTGTATGGAACTTGCAATTGTATTTCCTCCTGGTGACCAGGGAGGAGTGTAAAGATCATTTCCCTCATAGACTCGCCAACCATAGTTCCCACCTTTAGTTATCAGATCCACTTCCTCATACATTTCCTGCAAATTGAACCCATAACAACTTGAAAATTATGGAGTGGTAGATTGTATTAAATTTCACAGAATTTATGAACAACATTGTTAAGATTCTTTCCAATAAGTTAATGTTTCTGGTCTCACACATTTACTTTGTTGCATATACTTGGTAGAAATAAAAATGCTTCAGGCCCCAGTTCAGTCTTAATAAGAGCGACCATTAGGAAATATCAGCAGATGAGTGAGAAATTTAAAGATTTGAATCAAACTAGCAGAAGCAATAAGCTATACAACAAGCATAAATGATGCTGTTAGAGGCCTGCCTGCTCTAGTTGCTTCATTTGAAAATTTGGCTATACAAAGCAGTTAAAACAGTGACCTCTTATTTGTGAGGCATGCTATAGTTCAGAGAGCATTTGCCCATTATGCATGGCTTTTTTCAACAGCTTTAATAATCTAAAACCATCATTCGGCCGGCCTCAATGAACTTTGATTTCCATTTTGCTTAGGATGAGAGGCTTTTTGTCTGATCATATCATTTCTAAAAGCCTTGGACAATTATATTCACCAGCGTTTGCTAAAAGCATCTAGTGGGAATTATCCTGGCAGTTGGTGGCTTGGACTTGTAAGGAGAAAGTAATGCTTCTACCATAAAACATACTCCATTATTTGTTTATTTGGAAAACAAATACATTGGATTCTTAAACTGGACAATGAATTTAAAAAATATTTCTAATGTTAAAAGATGCAATGTCATAATCTGACATCTTTCTCAGAAAACTGGATTTATTTTGATTCTAAACTGGAAAAGCTCAGGGCTCAACATAACCCCATACTTGGTAAACACCCACGTTCTCACCATCGCTTGTGATGATGTCTGACTGAAGAGCCACAAAGCCTGGAAAAGGAATCCTGCTTGTATGGGAAAGTAAAGAGAACTTGTCACTGAACGGAGCCTAACTGAGATGGGCAGTTTCTCTTTTCGTGAAGTAGATGGATTCACTACTTTATGATGGTAATACATGTCTTTGGGGGTGTTGTCGCCCAAATTGTACAGATGAATCCGACAACAACTCAGGGCAGGGACTGTCACTCTGATCCTCACCCTCTCTGTTTAAGTTGTCTCTCTACAACAGGCTAAGGGGGGTAGTCCCTATGGATGAAACAATGGATTCGGGAGACACAACTGAATGATCTAGCAACTTGGTTGAAGATAATTGACATGTGAAGATTATTTAGCACAATTTGATTAGATTTAAGAATTTCTTAAGTATGAGACCAGTGCCTTAGGGGTCAAATTACTTGCACAATATGAATTAATTTCCAAATTACCGGATGAACAATCGCTACTAGGATGAAAACTATCGTATATGAGATGCGACATCTAGAACTAAGTGAAATGCACACTCTTGGTTATGTTTAGATTAAATGCCTATTCTAAGTGAGTCCTCTCTCTCAACTATATTGAAGTTAGTCTCAAATGTAGGTTGTGGCAGTGTTGCGAAAATTGCGATATTATCGTGATAACATCAAAAAATTGCGACTTTTTCGAATCGCCGATAAACTCGCCCGATTTCTACGCAATTTTTTTTTCAAAAAAATTGGCGAAATAATCGCGATAACTTAAAAAAAGCGCGATTATTTCGAAATTATCATGATTTGATGGGAAGTTATCGCCGGGGTGGTGGACAACGCGTTTTATAAGAGAAAACATGAATTTTTTTGTTATTTTGAAATTTGAACAGACAGAGGTGTGGTTTGAGAGTTGAGGAGGAGAGGAACCCTGGAAGGCGTCTACTAGGGCAAAGGAGGAGGAATCCTGGAGATTTTAGCATCGCAAACAAGAGAACTTCGTCTTTGGATCAAATTTCTTCGGCAAACTGTGATTTCCAGGTATGTGCACCAAATTTGGCTATTTTGTTTTGGTTTTTTTCTTGGGTTTCTATAACCCATTGATTATCAATGATTTTGAGTGGATTTGATGGTGTTTTTTTTTTCATTTTGTTGCATAGACTGGAGAGAGTTCATTTTGGATTGAGTTGAGGTTTTTTTGTTTGTTTGTCAAAAATTCAATGCGCTATGTCATGTATGTAAATTTTTTTTTTAATTTTTATAACTTGCAATTCTTATTGTGCCATAGGTTCAACTTCAAAGTTCAAACTTCATCTTACATTAAAACTCAAGAGTTCAACCAACTTACCAAGTTACAAACATGCCAAGGAAATTGGACCCTCTATGGGAATTTGGTGAACCTGACAAAGGGTTTGATAGATTGAACTTGTTTTACAAGTTGTGTGGGTAGCATATGTCAGGGGGGGTTTATAAATTGAAGTAACACCTTGCACAAATCTCTGGACATGATGTAGGGCCTTGCAACAATACAAATGCGGAAATCATCCGAAGAGCCATGAGATCATTGGAAGAATTAGAGCAAGAGAGAGTGGCCAAAGCAAATCTGAAGAAGCAACTAGCAGGGAAGGTGTTAGGAGGTGAATATGGAAGTGGCACTGGTTCTACTTCAGCATCAATGTCTACAACCAACTCTGTAGTTGCCTCATCATTTTTTGTTTCTAGAACCATGCCTGGTTCACAACCATCTATCACTTCAATGCTTAAAAAAATGAGAAAGAACAAGCTGACAAGTTGTTGGGCAAGTTTCTCCTTTGGAGTGATATTCCTTTCAGTGTTGCAAGGAATAATCCATTTTTCCAGCTTGTTGTTGATGCTATTGTAACTGCTGGCCCAGAGTACAAAATCCCTTCTTATGATGACTTTAGAGGCCGCATTCTTCAAGAGGAAAAGGTTGACTGCACCAAAAGATTGGAGGAGTTTAGGGCATCATAGGCACAAACAGGATGCACTGTGATGTCAGATGGTTGGACCGACCAAATGGGGAGAACCCTTATAAACTTCTTGGTTAATTGCCCCAAGGGGACAATGTTTATGAAATTTGTTGATGCATCTTCACATATCAAAAATGCAAAATTATTATGTGATTTGCTGGATGTGTTTATTTTGAAGGTGGGTGCAGAACATGTTGTCCAAGTCATAACGGACAATGCTGCAAATTATGTTGCTGCTGGTAGGATGCTTATGGAGAGGCATCCTACTTTATTTTGGACACTTTGTGCTGCACATTGTATTGATTTGATGTTGGAGGACATAAGAAAAATTTTATTTGTCAAAGATATTGTTGACTCATCAAAAAGCATTACAAAATTTATATATAATCATGCATCTGTGCTTAGCTTGATGAGAAAATTCACCAACAACAAGGAGTTGGTGCGCCCCGCCATTACACGGTTTGCCACCAGTTTCATATCTCTTCAATCCCTCTTGAATTATATGTGGGATGTGAAGAGAATGTTTCTTTCAGAGGAGTGGCGTGCTTTGACAATGAGCCGCAAACCAGAGGGAGAGGCCATATGCAGATTAGTTTCATACCAGGAAGACTTCTGGGCGGGAGTGCAGGAGGTGTGCACCGTTACTGAACCTTTGGTAAAGGTTCTTCGATTAGTTGATGGTGAGAAGCCCGCAATGGGCTATTTGTATGAGGCCATGGACAGGGCCAAAGAATCCATTCGGGCCTACTATGATGATAAGGGAGATGAGGGGTTTCAAAAACAACTCCTCCTATGGGAAGTGATTGATGAACGATGGAACAACACACTCCATCGTCCCATTCATGCTGTAGGGATCTACCTGAACCCCGCATTTTCTTACCCATGTGGGTTCTTATTTGATGTTGAGATCATGGATGGATTCTTAACCTGTGTTCAGAGGATGGTGCGATCTCCAACAAAACGTGTAGAAATCTCCAAAGAAATGGAAATATACATGATGGTAGGTGGCACATTTGGCTTTGAGATGGCTGTAACTGATAGGAAGACTACAATGCCAGGTATTTTCAAATTTCATTGTCTCTTCAAGTTCATAACTTCATACTTTGCTTCAACTTTCAAATTTCATTTTTTTTCTTATGTTTATCTTATTTGTATTTTTGTTGTAGATGCATGGTGGACTCACTATGGTGCCAGAGTACCCCATCTGCGAAAGCTTGCCATTCGAATCCTCAACCAAACATGTAGCTCCTCAGGATGCGAGCGCAACTGGAGTGTATTTGAAAAAAACACAATAAGAAGTGCAACAGGTTAAACTTAAAACATTCCAAATTTCCAATTAATTTTTTGAATTCATTAAATAATATTTTTTTTTATAATTATTATTTTATGATCTTTGTACAAGTTGGAGACCCAGCGACTTAATGACATGGTCTACGTCTACTACAATCTTCGATTGTAGGTGAAGCAGCTTGAGAGGATACTTGATATGGAGGCCATCTCATTGGATGGGATTGACACCACTACTGCATGGAGGGTTGAGGCCGAAGAGGCCTCTCATGGAGTCTGCCGATGATTGGTTAGAGCAGGAGGTAGTGGAAGGTGTGAGGGGGAGGAGGAGGAGGTGACACCACCTAGTCAGGCTACCCCTACCACCAGTAGAGGAGGAGGTGACACCACCTAGTCAGGCTACCCCTACCACCAGTAGAGGACGTGGTCTACCTCCTGTAGCTCCTAGTTCTTCAGCGTCTAGGGCACAACAGAGTCCACTGCCAACTCCACCGGCATCTACATCTAGAGGGAAAGGAAAAGCTATTGCATTTTCTCGCAAGAAGGGTAGAGGAAATCAGTAGTATTAGTTATTTGGTTCATTTCATTGTATATGACATTATGACTCATGATATGAGATACATTATTATTTTTTTGTTGATATTTTGAAGCTGCGTTGGGACTCGGGACTTACTATTCATGACATGATTCACTATTATGTGTGATGTAGCACTAGAAATGATATTACACACTTATATATTAGTTATTTTATCATATTTATGTGTCAATGTATTTATTTTATGTTGTAAATGCTTTAGATTTTAAAAAAACTGAAAAAGAAAAAAAAAAATAATAAAAAATTGAATACTTCTGTATTTTACGTTTTCTTCCCGATTTTTACGATTTTTTTTCCGATTTTTTCCCCTCGCCAATTTACTCCCGATAACGATTTTCGCAACATTGGGTTGTGGAGAGAAAACCAGGGGAAGACAACAATGGCCATATTAACGATACCTCCCTAGAGTTCTAACCACCCGAATGCCTCCGACACTGCAGGCACTGTGGCCATAACCACTGCAAGGTCATCGTGTTAACCACAAGTGAGGGCCTAAACTTCGCAAGCTAGGTGAGAAAAATGGTTCTATCAACCAAGCTTATGCTTGGAGGTGAATTAATTAATGCACTGGGCCAACCCTATAATGATATGCAAGAATATGAGTGATAACTTTAAGTGAGATTATTAATGACCCTTTAAGTAATTTGAGTTAAATTACTTGAAATTAGATGTTTAATAAAGAGCATGAATCAGGTACTTAAAGTGAAACTACAAGACAAATCTCACTAAAGCAATAGTGCCAATGAAACAAGATTGGATAATTAAAGTGCTTCAAAACCAATGAAACAAGCAACCTCCAATTAATTGATAATGACAATGGAAGGATAAGAAGCACCAATTCAATGTATGAATTGTAAACCAAGTGAGGCAGTGAGGAATGTAAAGTGATTTTATCAATTAGAAATCTTCATGTTGATGACAAGGAACAAGAACAATGTTATATTATTTTAACAATTAGACATAATGTTCCTTAATAAACAAGAGCATCAACCATTACCCAAACTTCTCAACAAGATATACAATTAGATTCTTTTCACAATGAGGCTGATTTAGAGCACAGTTATATGCAAATCTGGAAATGCACAATTATGTAAGTGATGCAAAATGCAAGGAGTGACCAACAAGACAACAATGATTAGTTCAACTACTTAGAGCAAGACCACTTATGTTACTTTGCCAAACCAAGCTTACTATGATTTCTTAGATGTATTAGGACTGCTTGGATTAAAAATTTAGCATCAAAACTCAAAAATTTCACAACTGCAACACTTATATCAGATTCAGAAGTATTCGTATCAGACTCAGAAACACTTATATCAACTACCCAAAATTAGCTAGAAAACCATATAAATCATGAAATAATCCTTTCTTATTAATTGAGATTAATTGTGAAGTGAATGTAGACTTATGCAACTGAATTTTAGGGCTTGTTTAGAGTGTGTATTCAGATTTTTTACTGCTGCTATTAGAAAATATCAGATCTGATCATTAAATAGAAATGAGAAAATTGTGGTTGGAGAGCAAACCCTTGGCCCTAAGGCATTTCTAGTTGGCTAGATGAGCTTCCAAAGTGTACTAGAGCACTTCTAAACACCTGCAACACAAGTATTAGCCTTAAATCAAATGGATCATCCCTCTTGTGACTGAAGCTACGGCTGGTTTATGGCCTATTTGGCAACTTTGGCCCTTGAAACCCTTGCCCAAGAGGCTAGTTAATTTGCAAAACAAACTATTAACCCAATAAACTCAAAAATCATGATCCAAATCAATAGATATCAATCCTAGATAATTTTCAATAGTGCTTGTTGTCGCTCAAATTGTATAGGCACCGCGACAACGAATCAGGTCGGGGGCTGCCACCCTAATCCCCAACCTCTCCATTCTAGCTGTCTCCCAACAACAGGCTATGGGGGGTCAACCCTATGGAAATGAAATGATGGAGTACAAGTTGAGAACCAACTACTCCGAGAGACACAGTTGAGTGGCTTAGCACTTTATTAAATCTAGCAAGATTTTAAGGATTAGGTTGAATTTATATATTTGAGACCAGTGCCATATGGAGTCAATACTCCTGCTTTATAAAATTAAGACCATGTACCAGATGGACACCCGCTGCTTTGATGCTTTACTATCTTATATGAAATGCTTTTCCTAAGAAATACGTGAAATGTACAGATCTTGGTTAATTTTAACTAGATGCCTAATCTACGTGTGACCTTTCCTTAACTATTTTGAAGTTGGGCTCCAAGGTAGATTGTGGGAAGGAGGGCAATAGGAAACAAGCAAATGCTTGATTAACGATACTTTCTGTTAGGCTCTTATCACCCAGTGCCTCCGGCACTACAAAGACCGTGGCTCCGACGGCTGTAAGGTCACCATGTTAACCACCGAAGAGTTGCTAAGCCCCTCAAGCTAGATGAGAAGGGTTGTCCTAAAGATCTATCAACCAAGCCTATGCTTGGAGGTAAATTTTTAGATGCAAGTCTAGCTCAGGATGATATGGAAGGTGAAATGAGTGAATGATTCCTAAGGTGAGATTGCTAATGTTTTAAGTACTTTAATTATGGTTAATCTTGAGTTATATCGACAAGTACTTATTAACAATATTCAAAAGACAATCTCAACCAAAGAAATAAATGCCAAATGCCAACAAGAGATACAATTAGCCAATGGTTTAGAAGGGAGACTGCAAATATTCTTAGCCAATGCTCTTCAACAATTATATAGATGCCAAATGTTGTTTACTAATTAGCCAAGATCCACAATATGCCTTAATCAAATGGCAGGAAAGAAAACTAGAGCATTTATCTATTTTCAACAATTATCCAAAAAATTATATGTCAATGACAATTATCCAAAAAGAAGCAATGAATTTTGCAAGTGCTCTTAGTCTACTTCAACACAATATGCCAATGTTAAGGATATCTTTAATGCTCAATTAAGTACTTCAAAAATATGACAATATAATCAACGATGTAAGTAAAAGAGCATAAGTTTGCTTACACACTCAAGATGATAACCCAGTTAGGTATTAAATTTAGCCAATCTCTTACAGCCTAAGTGTAAATGACAACTTATCTTTCAATAAGGTGTATTAGCAATGAGATAATAGAGTTATGCTAATGTTATTGTATCAAATATTCAATAAGATGCTTATTATTAAATGCTAACAACCTTATGAGAAAATGAGAGCACTTAAAGCTAGCAATGTATTCAGATTTTTAAATGACACAAATGAGCAACTCTAGGACAGCAGTAAACTAGTTATGTTTCAGTGAATTTCTTATGATGCAATTTAGTGCCAAAACAATCCTAAAATCGTTGTTTCCTTTGCTTTGAATTTAGTGCGTTTGAAAGAGAGAAACAACAATGGAAAATGCTTATGCAAACTGATATATTTCAGACCTCTGATTCAAAGTTGACAGTGACTAAAACTTATGACTTCGTCCAAACAAATGATAACCAATTATCCTTAAGTGTCTTGTCAATGCACAAGGTAGTTTTCAAATTTATTTTTATGCCATTTACATGAATTCTTTGTCATTGTTATGAAGCATTTACCTTACTGTAGATGAACAGTGAGTAAAGAGGGTTAGATGATGCAAACCCTTGAGGCCCAAGGCTAGAATGAATCTAGAAGTTAGCCCACAAATCCTCCAAGGCTTGAGACACCTGCTACCTATGTCACAAGGTTTGTCGAACTTTAACCTTGAGGTTCGAATTTTGGCGAACCTTAAAAAAAATTTGAGGTTCGGGCGAACCTCATCGAACCTCATAGCCATTGACCAAGTCCATAGACCAAAACTCGTAACTTCCTGTCGCAACTCAAGCTTGTAATTTATCCTTACAGTTTCCATGTCTGTGATAGCATTTTTGATGTTTACTGATGTTGATTTCTTACTATTTTATCGTATAATTCATTTCAAATTAATATATATATAGACGAACCTAATGACGAACCTCATCAAAACATTCGAACACAATCCGAACCTAATCATTGTCGAATCCAAACTCGAACCCGAACCATGTGACATTGCCTGCTACCACTACAACTTACCCAAAATTTATTGCAAACAGATGAAATAAAAACTCAGAAAATCATATGATTGCTTAGTGATTTAGGAGAGGCAATGATAAGAATTGCTTAGGGGTTGAAGGGAGCCCAAAAGAGGCTGTGACAGACAAGAAAAGGGCTGAGAAGGAGTAATTAGGCTATGGCAGGGGGAAAGAAAGGGAGATGGAGGCAGGGAGGCCTAGACGACAGGCAGAGAAAAGGCTTTTCAGGCCTGCATTTAAAGGAAGGAGGCCCTAAAAGCCATGGCAGGCTGGGAGATGGGTGAACAAAGGCTGCTATGAGGGTTTTGAGGGAAAAAAGAAGGGAAACGAGGGAAAGGGAAACGAGGGAAAGAGAAACAAGGGAGAAGGCTGTGGTGGAGGGATAAGGAGATAAGAGGGGTTTGAAGGGGGGCGCAGGGAAAGAAAGGGTAGTGGAAGGTCTGAATGGGCAACAGGGAGGAGGAAAATCCCATGGCTAGGGTTGGCAACAGGCTTTTGGGCCTGCGGCTAGAAGGAGAGGGCTCAAAAGGCTGACGACAGGGCTATAAGCCTCAAAAAATCACTGAAGCCCTAACCAAATTTAGAGAAAATTTTCCAGATCTCAGAATTTCTCTTCAAACAATCACAAAAAATCCCCCGAGGCTTGACGTTTTATCCAATAGCATGAGCGTTGAGTTTGAGAGGACAATGAGGGTGGATCTTGCCTTCCTAGGCCTAGATCCACCTCTACAAACCCTCTTAAAATTTTTCCAATGACTGAAACCCTTGAAACCTTTAACAATTTTTTAGATCTAGGTTTGAAATTCACCTGTACAAGTAAAATTTTAAAAGTCCAAAAGCCCAATATATATAAAAAATAAAAATAAACTCCAAAACCCCAGCTACACACAAGGGTTAGAAAATAAAATTATTCACAAAATTTGATTTTACAATATTCACAATGGTTTATGGCTCTTATAAGCATATCTATTCTTTAAATGCACAATAGATTAAAGTAGATGAGTAAAATAGTTTTAATGGGTAAGCAATGGCCCAGATCTCTACAAAACAATCGTTAGATAAGACCTGACATTTAACACAATGGGCTCTTAAGCTTTCTTGTCTTGGGAGTTGGCTGGTCCAACCGAAGACTTCCTCTCACGCCCAAGATCTGAATCCTTGAGATCTTTACACACTTAAGATCAAGTTATTATATCAATAACGGCTAGATTAACACCATAACTCTCAAGATCTAGAGACAACTCTAGATCAATCAAGCTATAATGCCTCTCTAAACCCAGTAACTAATGCAAGATACCTGTGCAAATATTTAATCTACTCAATGGCTAAAGAAAAGATAACTTATAAAATATTATTCAATAGAGCATTAAGAACATGATTCAAAAATTACCACAATAAGCATAAGATAAACACCACCATGAATAAACCCCAAAAATTTCTTTATTATTTCAAAAAAAATATTACAGAAGAGCTTGACTCAGAGCTTCTTCAAAATTTTCGGTAACTTGAGAAGCAAATGACTTCTAATTTATAGATAAATCGTCCAAGTGGAAAAGAACGGTTAGTTGGCTTGATCCTCGTCAAATTAATCTCGACCATTGATAAATATTTGATCATCTTTTAATCTCCACCATCGATAATCTTTATTTTTGAGGAATTTTCGAATTTCTCATAAATACCATTTTTTATTAGCTCAAAATAATTAACTTTGACTTAACCACCAAGGCCCAAGGGTCTAATTTTTCTTGAAATTTCCAATATTCCCTTGGTGGGGGACCTCCAAAAATTAATTTCTTTAAGACCCACAAATTTTTCCACTTGGATAATTTAATTTCTATAGGACTTTTAATTTTGACTCTAATTAATTAAATTTATGTCTTAGGATTTTAATTTATTTTTGCCAGAAAATTTAATTAATTGACACTTGAGGGGATTAATAATTTTTCCACCCTCTAATATTTTAGCCATGGTGTCTAAATATGAGGGACCATGCACCAAAATATTTTTTACATCAAATAATTACATTTCAACCCTCAAAGGGGGAACACCCGTTCGTTATAGACCCTCAATTTATTACCCAATTTACGACTCAATATGATCTAGTAGACCAAGTGATTTGTAATAAAATAATTTAGCCAATTAGCTTAAATTATTCCCATTTTTAAAAAACTCGATTAAAACACTAGGACTCACCTAAGACCTTGATGATAAATTCCACCCTAGCTTTGGAGTGAGGCTAGAGGGAAAAACTATGTTGATAATCCGTGTTTAGAAACACAAACGAATCAGTGAGACGAAAAACCTCTTAGAATGAAATTCGTCACCAAAATAATAGGCTTACCTAGGTTGTTACATACATATACGGTCTTACTAGCATTATTTACATTAAAACTTTGCAGATTAGGTTTACAACTCTGATAATCTGACGAATGGTGATGATGAATCTAGGATATATGATTGCTCGAACATGATGGAATTCCTTTGCGGAAATGTGTATTGCTATTGGGTAGTTGACACGGAGTGGTCAACATCTGGCTCTACTTGGGGACATGTTGCTTCACTGAAGGAATGTGAGAATCTAGAATCTGCACCCAAGCAACACACAAGTTCATTTAAGTAGCGTCTATCCAAATATAACCCAATAATCATCATATAACATTAAGTACATGAAATAGAAGCTCAGTAACAATTAATCTGTGAAACAGAATGCTGAAATGAAAACTATTGTAACAAAATAAATAACAAGGAGTAGGGTTAGAAATACAATACAAAGGATGCGTTATGGCATCAAATGTCTTCAACATAGTGCATACTGAGCATCTGCCGACTCTCCAACAAGTTTGTGGGTTGTTTCTCGAATGTGCCATGCTGAATTCTGAAAATTCTAGGATTTTGGCTCATCCGAATATCGAGCTACTCTCAGTTATCAAACACATCAAACCTCTTCCTTCTTTTTCTCTTCTTTTTGTTTTTCTTCTCGGTGGGTTGTGATGTCAATAATGAGACCAACTTAGATTTTCTTTCTTGATCACAAAATTGCTCAGATGAAAAATTTGAGGTATGCCCAATTTTATCCTAGATATATTCTGTCAATGGAGACACATAGGTGTGATCTTTCCAATTTTCCTTTTCAACCAGGGCACTTCCAGCTGACTTGTCTTGAATGGGGCAAGTGACCTTCTCGCGATGAGATGAGAACTGCTCTGGTGAACTAGGAGGCTTGTGATTTGTCGAAGGTTCCTTGTTTCTCTCATCCTATGATCCATGTTGAAAATCATGTACCTTTTCCATTACTTGCAGCTTATTTTGAAGAGTGATCTTCTCAATTCTTATGGAATTCATCTGGTTAGAGTGTTCAACCTTCATAACATTGATTTCTTTGGCATGGCTTTCCTCCATGGCCAATAACTTATTCTGAAGACATATCTGACCAACTTCCATATCTCCTATTAATTTTTCATTATTTGTTTTTATAGCAATCAAATGATTCTGCATATTGGTGTGAAAATTTCTAAACTAAAATTCTATTACTGCAACAACTGATTTATTTCACCTACTTATTATTCTCAATAAGTTATTTACGAAATTCATTCAACAAATATTAAAACAAATTCTACTGCATTTATCACACAATTACACAGAGAAAAATACATGCACAAGAATCAATCACATCGACACAGCTATTTTTGGACAATTGTCCCCGGAAAAATCCAATGCAGGAAAACTGGTGCAGTAGATGAGGGATTTATTAATCTTCAACAACAATTTCTTTTACAAGGAATGATTTTATAGAGAAACTGAAAGAAAACACCTGAGACTTTCCCTCTGAGACCATTTGACACTTTGGAGACCCTGCTCCCACTTCTGCGTCACCCCTGCGTCACTCTGATTGACCCAGTGTGGCTCTGAGTAGCTCTACGTCCCTCTGTGTCAGCCTGCATAGGCCCTGCATCTCTCCTCTGGACTGCGTCTCTCTTTCTGCGTTGTCTTCCACTGCCCCTACGTCACCTCCTCCTTGATCACTGCTTGTTGTTGAAGCCCTCCTCTTCCTCCACCCTGCAACTCCCTCTGAAATTGATCTCCTCTTCCTTGAAAATCAAATTTCCTTGAGATACTGAGTATCTGCCAGTGTATCTCCAAATGACCCTCAAGTATTCTCTTATTTTTTCCTGTTGATGAATCAATGACTAAGATTAAAACAAACTTGATCCTCGTCTCTTAGAAGCTTCTCATCCTTATCTTTATTAATACCCATTAATATTTTTATTTTCCTAAGTTTAGACTTAGGAACCCATTAAAAATATTGATTATTTTAATAACTCCTCATCTGGATAGAATTTCCCAAAACGATTTCTGAGTCTTGGAGATCTCATGTGCCTTAGCCTCTCTCCAAATTTCAAGGCTAGAGCACATTCGATGCTACCAAAAGTCAACACTCCCTCTTAGCGAGGAATGTGCTCTAGCAATGTTTCACTATAGAAACATCACACTGATCTTCCGCATCGGTACCTGTGTTGATGCTTGGCTTGCTGCCTCACATCCCCTGCACTGCTGCCCATGACACTGCCACTGCCACTGCTACATCTGTACTGCAGCTCGCTCTCAACCTGCTACAACATGCTACCCATAGCACTACCACTGCTAACTGCTACATTGTAACTTCTGATACTTATCCATTATTGAAATGGATTCTTTACCATCCCCATCTTCTCCCTGAAATGAACAAACTTTGTTCTTCCTAGAGCCTTGGTGAGGATGTCTGCCACCTGTTCTCCTGTAGGAGTGTACCTCAACTGTACTGCCCCTCGTTGGACACAGTCTTTGACAAAGTGACACCTAATATCAATGTGCTTCGACCGATCATGAAATACTGGATTCTCAGAGAGCTTGATGCAACTCTGATTATCACACATGATCCTAGTCGCTTCCATCCTTCTCCTGAATAGATTCACAAGCAATTTCCTAAGCCATATGGCTTCGCATGAAGCTGTGCTATTTACCATATATTCTGCTTCAATTGAGCTCAGAGCCACGGATTTCTGTTTCCTACTGCACCAGGAGGTCATTCCTGATCCGATGTTGAAACAGTGCCCAGTTGTACTTTTCCGATATACTGAACTTCCAGCCCAATTTGCGTCAGTGAACCCACTCAGCCTGATATCATTGCCTCTGGTGTACAATAGTCCATGCTCGATTGTTCCTTGTATATACCTGAGAACATGTTTGGCTGTTGCCCAGTGCGCCCTCTTAGGTTCTACCATGAACTGACTGAGGGTGTTGACAGCGTAACAAATGTCTGGCCTGGTATTGACCAGATACATCAAGGACCCTATGAGTTGCCTGTACAAGGTGGGATCAACATCTTTATCTTCTAATGCATCAATCTTCTTCCAGTTGGTGATCATTGGAGTAGCCATAGGTCTACAGTCCTGCATCCTGAATCTCTTCAAGATTTTTGTAGCATATCTCCCTTGTCCCAGGAAGATCTCACCCTTCTGCTGCCAAACTTCCAACCCCAGAAAATAATGCATCTGTCCCAAATCCTTCATGTTGAATTCTGTGGCTAGGTTCTTCTTGCAGTCTTTGATGAGCCTGGATGATTCTGTCAAGAAGAGATCATCCACATATAACACTAGGATTAGAGGCTAGTTGACCACTACGTGTCAACGACCCATAGCAGTACACCCCCTTTTTTTCGCAAAAGGGATAGTGCCTGATCGATGTGTTCGTCTTGTCCAACTATCATCATCAGCTTGATCATCATTTTATAATGTAAACCCAGTTTGCATGTGTATAATGTAAATAATCTCAGCAGGTCCATGTCGTGTATGTAATCACCTAAGTAAACCTACTTTTCTAGTGACGATCTACATTCTGGGAGGGTTTTTTGTCTCACCGATCCATTCTCGGATGCTCGGCAGAGTTTTCCTTCAGCGTTACCCCAAAGCCGAAATGGATTTTGTCACTGGGGTCTTAGGGGAGTCCTAATGTTCTAGATCAAGTCTATGTAAAAGTGATTTGGGAATAATCCTAACTATTTGGTTAGATTATTTTATTACAAATTGCTTGATCTGCTAGATTATATTTGTGTCGCAGAACTAGGTAGTCTGTGAGGATCCTTTTCAGATGGGTTTTCCCCCTTGAGATGTAAAAAATGTGAAGATCATGATGTAAAGTGTCCCGAAAATCGAACTACTCATGAAATCGAACTGCTCTGTGATTTCTCCAAGCCCCATCAACTTCTTCTTATAATCCTTTGTTGAGACTTCAACGACCAAGATTAGATATTAATCAATGACTAGGATTAACTTGAAGTTGATCTGTGTGAGTTTCTAGAATATTCACACCTTAATTTAATTATTTCTGATTAATTAGTCACATTCCCTACGTTTAGACTTAGGAAATATTTAAAAAACTGACTAATAATTTAATTAAGTCATTTATAGGTGGAATTTCTAGAAACGATTTCTTGGTTTTGGAGATCTCATGCATTCTAGCCTTTCCACAAAATTTCAAGGCTAGAACACACTGGATGCTACAAAAATTAACATAAGTCCCTCCTTAAGAAGTCTCATTCCCAAAACCTAACCCCTAAGACCCTCTTGGCCCTTCTTAGAGAGCCCTTCATCTTGCCTTTTGGGCAACCAAGCCATATATTGAGCCTCTCTTGTGAACATGCCTCTTCAGAAATCACTCTTTTCCCTTTATTGACCCATTTATCTAGGTGATTCCTTTCATACCGGGTCTCCTCCCATCGGTGAAAGTCTGTAAAGAGTAGGGAGCTTTAGCTGAGGTGATAGTGAGCTATTGCTCCATTGTTGCCCTTGACCTAGTAGTGGCCCCTCTAGGATCCCCTTCTAGGACCCCAGCATGTTTGAGCAGTAAAAATAAGTAAACGAGCATAAGATTGCTTAGACACTCAAGATGATAACCCAGTTAGGTATTAAATTTAGCCAATCTCTTAGAGTCTAAGTGTAAATAACAACTTATCTTTCAATAAGGTGTATTAGCAATGAGACAATAGAGTTATACTAAGGCTATTGTATCAAATATTCAACAAGATAATTATTATTCAATGCTAACAACCTTATGAGCAAATGAGAGCACTTAAAGCTAGCAATGTATTCAGATTTTTTAAATGACACAAATGAGCAACTCTAGGACAGCAGTAAACTAGTTATGTTTCAGTCTAAGTTACCAGGAAACGGATACAGGTACAGGGTTTGAAACAGATACGACAAATTTTCAAAAAATCTGGATACGATACGGCAGGAAACGGCACATTATATATATATATATATATATATATATATATATATATAAAAATAAAAATTTCATATTACCATTCATATTTCAGAATCTAGATTATCATCTATGATCTATCATGATTCATCATCATCAATTCAACATATGCCATAAACATTCAACATTGTCATCATCATTAACGATTATTATAACATTCATGATTCAAGTTTCAAGTTTCAACATATCATCAAGTTTTTGTTTCAAATTTCAAACATCAAGTTATCAACATGACAAGTTACACGGACACCATCATTACCAAAATTAATAATGCATACTAATTACTACATAGTACAAAGTACAAAATGAACTATCACTGGTAGTCTACTATGATGACTCATAATTCATATGGTTGTTCAAAAGTTTAAAAGTTAAAAGTTAAAACACCATCATAAATTACATTTACTAAAAAACCATAAAATCTTAATTCAAAACCAAACCTATATAATCCAAGTTCAATGGATTCCAAACATTTCACCAAAAATTTAAGATTTCAATAATCTTCATGAGAATATTCTCACCTAATTGCCCTCGAGGAATTCCTACTCTATCATTGATTTTTAAAGTCTCTTTTAAGATATATAAAAATGAGAAAATGCTATGAATATTTGTCTTGTAAAAAGATTAAATAAACATAACTTTATACATCAACATATTACATAAGAAAACATACTAATTTTATTTTATTTTAAACATACAAATTAAATATAGTATCAAAAAATATTATTTTATTTTATGATTAAGAAAATATAATCTACTAAACAATTTACAATATTACATTCTGAAATAGAAGAATAAGACAGTTGATAGACCTATTATTCTCCCAATAAATTTTAAAAGATCAATTATTATAGGACCTTGTAGTGTAAGCACTTTTGAATTTCTCAATTTACCATGAAAATTGGTTTGCTATAATTTTAAGATAGATTACAATGAATCTTATAAGATAAAATATGCATGGTGAAGTTTATTTTAATATTCTAAATAATATAATAATTATATATAACTAATTGATTAATAAAATAGAATTATAATAATATAAATGAAATATATTAATAAAATAACAAAATATATAAATCTATTAAAACAAAATTTTCAGATATACGAAATTTAAAAACTAAATATTAAATTAAATGCAAATTTAAAAGTACCTCTTTCGTGGCTATGCTTAATCTCTCGCACAAAGATATTTCTAAGATTTTACGGTCTTGCTTTATAGTGGCTATTCACAAGTCATCATCGTTTCCTGCGACAAAACATTGGATAACAAAAAGTTCTGTCCGCGGCCAAACTGGTTACTGAACAGTTCTGGAAACCGTGACTTGTCTCGACGGTGGCTTCCAAGTTCCACTTTTTTCTTCATGGTAACCGGGTTATGAACTTATGGCAGCAGCAAGTAAATCGTAGGTTTAGTAATGTGTAGGTTTAGTAAGTTAGTAAAGCCTAGGTTTAGTAATGCGTGCAGCGTAGTTTGTAAGTTAGGTTTGCGTAGTAAAAAAAATCTGTTAGCTGTTCCCGGCGGGCATACCTCAAAAACGTTTTTTTTTATCAATACGTTTAAACTTTTTACAAATACGTTTCAGATTTTCATGAAACGTTTTCAATTTTTTAAAACGGCACGTTTTTTCTACAAAAATGCCATCTGAAAAAAACATCCCTTATCCAAAATTAAAAAACGGCACAAAAATGCTTTTCCGGCATTTCGTTCCCAGATCCGGATCTGAAACAGGAAAACGCCGTTTTGGAGGTTAGGGTAGCTGTTTCCGACAACTTAGGTTTCAGTGAATTTCTTATGATGCAATTTAGTGCCAAAACAATCCTAATATCGTCGTTTCCTTTGCTTTGAATTTAGTGTGTTTGAAAGAGAGAAACAACAAGGGAAAATGCTTATGCAAACTGATATATTTCAGACCTCTAATTCAAAGTTGAGAGTGACCAAAACTTATGACTTAGTCCAAACAAATGATGACTAATTGTCCTCAAGTGTCTTGTCAATGCACAAGGTAGTTTTCAAATTTATTTTTATGCCATTTATATGAATTCTTTGTCACTGTTATGAAGCATTTACCTTACTATAGATGAACAGTGAGTAAAGAGGGTTAGATGATGCAAACACTTGAGGCCCAAGGTGTAGTGTTCCAAACTAGGAAAAATAGTGCTACGCAAAGCAAACAATAAAAACAACACCATAAAATTTAAACATTCAGTGCACACCCATAAAAAGTCCAGGAATAACCAATAGTTGAGCCATTTTATTATAATCTAGGAGAAAAGTACAATAATGTGGAAGTGGTGCACCTAGGCTTGCCTCAATGGCAATCATGATCAAGCCCAGGTGGTAATATGTCAAGCCCAGATGGCACAAATAAGTTAATAACTGCTGCAATGATGCCCTGCACTGCCCTTGTGAAATTGTGTTGTTTGCTGCAATGATGCCCTGTGTTGCCCTTGTGAAACTGTGTTGTCTGCTGCAAAGATGATGTTGGAAACCCCACCTCCAGTGCTCAGAAAATTACGGGAAATTAACCTCGGCCTCTCCACCAAATACCCAGAATAACCCACGAAGGGATTGGCCAAATCTTGACCTCGGAATTTTGGTCCAAATTCCCCTTAGCTCCTCTAGCTGCTGGCTGAGTTGGGACCCCTGTTTGACCCCTTATATCTACCTATAAAATTATAAAAACTTAGGAGTGCAATCCTTGCCCAAAACCCAGAAAACCCCAGAAAGGGTTTCCCTTGGTTCCAACCTTCAAAAATTGACCCTTCACAGCTTGGCCCTTCAATTTCGAATTATGTTGCTGTGGCTGATCCTGTCAATCTCTGCTCTCCCAACTCCAGCAATCCTCCTCAAATGGCCCTCCAAATGATCTCCTACTTCTCCCGGCCAACTCCAACTCTACAATTCCTTCCTCCAACTCCCACGTGAGCCCAGTGATGGTTCTCTGCGCAGGCCCAGGTGACTGTAAATCGAACTGCTCCAATGCAACAACCTCCTGATCCAAAACTCTCCCGAAAGATTGATCCTCCATTGTGGCTCAAATGCCCAAACTCCCTCGGCATTTGTTGCCCGGATGAACCCACAAGCAACACCTGCGTGTTCCCCTTCTGCATCTTCCAGAAACACACTGGCTGAGACAAATGCTGAATGATGTGACTGTGAAACTCCACTGGCTCTCCTCCAAGGTAGTACGAATTTCCTTCCTAGGGTGGCACTCGAAGTCCACCGAAGCAAGGGTTGAGATCTCCGCTCGGAGACACTCGTGTGCTAAACAACACAGTAACCCGGCTAAGCAGCTCGAGCAACTAAGGTTGAGTTCAATATGTCAAAAAGATACCAAATGAGGCTGAGCCTCCTCTATTTATAATTTGTGGGCCTCTTTTCCCATGTGGGCCCCCTCCAACTAGCAATTCGACTTTCCCTCCTTAGTCATTCGAACTTCCCTCTAAGGTGGTGCGTATTTCCTCATGTGGGTGGCCCCCATGCTATGCCAACAAAACATTTCAACCCCCTTTTCTTTCCTCAATCTTTTCCAAAAATCACATGGGTCCCATGGCCTCCAAAATTGTAGAATAAATAAACCTATAACAATTTAATTTCGGAAGGGAAATTACGCAAGGCTAGAATGAAGCTAGAAGTTAGCCCACAAATCCTCCAAGGATTGAGAGACTTGCAACCACTACAATTTACCCAAAATTTATCGCAAACAGATGAAATAAAAACTCAGAAAATCATACGATTGCTTAGTGATTTAGGAGAGGCAATGATGAGGGTTGCTTAGGGCTTGAAGGGAGCCCAAAAGAGGTTGCGGTAGACAAGAAAAGGGCTGAGCAGGAGTAATAAGGCTACGGTAGGGGAAAAGAAAGGGAGATGGAGGCAGGGAGGCCTAGACGACAGGCAAAGAAAAGGCTTTTTAGGCCTGCGTTGAAAGGAAGGAGACCCTAAAGGCCACAACAAGCTGGGAGAAGAGTCAACAAAGGCTATCATGAGGGTTTTGAGGGAAGAAGGAAGGGAAACGAAGGAAAGAGAAGCAAGGGAGAAGGTTGCGATGGAGGGATAAGGAGATAAGAGAGTTCTTAAGGGGGGCGCATGGAAAGAAGGGCAGTGGCAAGTCTGAATGGGCAACAGGGAGGAGGAAAAGCCCATGGCTAGGGTTGGAAACAGGCTTTTGGGCCTGCGGCTAGAAGGAGAGGACTCAAAAGGCCAATGACAGGGCTAGAAGCCTTAGAAAATCACTAAAACCCTCACCAAATTCAAAGAGATTTTTCCAGATCTCAAAATTTCTCTTCAAACAATCACAAAAATTCTCGTGAAGCTTGACGTTTTATCCAGTAGCTTTAGCATTGAGTTTGGGAGGACAATAGAGGGTGGATCTTGCCTTCCCAGGCCTAGATCCACCCCTATAAACCCTCTTAAAAATTTTCCAAGGACTGAAACCCTTAACAATTCTTCAGATCTAGCTTTGAAATTCACCTGTACAAATAAAATTTTAAAAGCTAAAAACCCCAATATGTACAAAAACTAAAAATAAACCCCAGCAACATACAAAGGTTAGAAAATAAAATTATTCAAAAAAATTATTTCACAATATTCACAATGGTTTATGGCTCTTATAAGCGGATTTATTCTTTAAATGCACAATAGATTAAAGTAGATGAGTAATATGGTTTTAATGGGTAAGCAATGGCCCAGATATCTGCAAAACCAATCGGCATATAAGACCTGAAAATACAATGGGCTCTTAAGCTTTCTTGTCTTGGGAGCTGGCTAGTCCAACCAAAGACTTCCCCTCATGCCCAAGATCTAATTCCTTGAGATATCTACACACTTAAGATCAAGTTATTAGATCAATAGGGGCTAGATTAACACCATCACCCTCAAGATATAGAGATACCTGCTAGATCAATCAAGTTATAATGCCTCTCTAAACCCAGTAACTAATGCAAGATACCTGTGCAAATAGTTAATCCACTCAATGGCTAAAGAAAAAATAACCTATAAAATATTATTCAATAGAGCATTAAGAACATGATTAAGAAATTACCACAATAAGCATAAGAGAAACACCACCATGAATAAACCCCAAAGTCTTCTTTATTATTTCCAAAAAAATATTACAGCAGAGCTTGACTCAGAGCTTCTTCGAAATTTTTCGGTAACTTGATAAGCAAATGACTTCTAATTTATAGATAAATCCTCCAAGTGGAAAATAACGGCTAGTTGGCTTGATCTCTGTCAAATTAATCTCGATCGTTGATAAATATTTGATCATCTTTTAATCTCCATCGTCGAAAATCTTTATTTTTGAGGAATTTTCGAAGTTCTAATAAATACCATTTTTTATTAAGCTCAAAATAATTAACTTTGGCTTAACCACCAAGGCCCAAGGGTCCAATTTTTCTTGAAATTTCCAATATTTCCTTGGTGGGGGACCTCCAAAAATTAATTTCTTTAAGAACCATGAAATTTTCCACTTGGAGAATTTAATTTCTATAGGACTTTTAATTTTGACTCTAATTAATTAAATTTTTGGCTTAGGATTTTAATTTAATTTTGCAGAAAATTTAATTAATTGATGCTTGAGAGGATTAATAATTTTTTCACCCTCTAATATTTTAGCCATGTGTCTAAATATGAGGGACCATGCACCAAAATATTTTTTACATCAAATAATTACATTTCAACCCTCAAAGAGGGGACACCTGTTCGTTATAGACCCTCAATTTATTACCCAATTTTGCGACTCAATATGATCTAGTAGACCAAGTGATGACTCGACTAAAACACTAGGACTCACCTAAGAACTTGACGATAAATTCCACCCCAGCTTTAGGGTGAGGGTGGAGGAAAAAACATTGCCAATCATCCGTGTTTAAAAACACAAATGAATCAGTGAGACGAAAAACCTCCTACGATAAAATTCGTCGCTAAAATTATAGGTCTACCTAGGTTGTTACATACATATATGGTCTTATTAGCATCATTAAAATTTTGCAAGATGAGTTTACAACTCTGATAATCTGACAAATGATGATGATGAATCTAGGATATTTGATTGCTCGAACATGATGGAATTCCTTTTGAAAATGGGTAATGCTATTGGGTAGTTGACATAGAGTGGTCAACAATTCCCAAGGCCTGCAACCACAAAGATTAGTCCAAATTTTGATGCCAAACCCTACAACTATGCCAAAAATCTCTACAACTAGGGAGAAAATGCCCAATGACGCCTGCAGCTAGGGAAAAAAGGCCTCCTAGGCCCACGGCCTAGGGCTGCAAGTGCTCTAAGGCCCGCAACTGCCAAAGGAAAGCCTCCTAGAGGTTGCGGCTTGCCCACAAAGTCCTCTAAGGCCTGCAAAAAGCTAAGGAAAGGCCCTTAGGGCCTGCAACTAAGCCCAAGAGGGTTGTCGCTTGGGGAAAAAGCCAAAACGGGTTGCGGCTAGACCTAGAAAGGCTTCCACTAGGGTTCTAAGGCCCTCGAAGGGTTGTGGCCAGCAAGAAAAGGCCCCTAGGGGTTGCGGCTAGGCCTTAAAGGCCCTAAACACCCCACAACACCCATGCAAAAGAACTCGACCCCCCCGAAACACAAAAATTTCCCTACAAAATCACTTTGAAAGGCCTCAAAAGGCTAGCAGCTTCCCTCTTTGGCTGAGCGTTGAGTTTCTGGAAACTGGAGAGGCTAGATCTTACCCTCGAGGGCCTATATCAACCCTCCTCTCTTGAATGAATAACCAAAAAAATAATTGTTGCTTCAAACCCTTGAGCAATCACCTACACAAATGAAAAAGAAGAAAACCCAAGAGCCCAAAATATACAAAAACTGAAATAAAACCCCAATCATTATTTACAAAACTTCAAAAATAAACAAGGGCTAGATTTATTTACAAATATTCACAATATTTACAGAATTAAAATATTTGCTCTTATTAGAAGATTAAATATTTAAAACCCCAGTAATAAACTTGAAATAATTTTGAGAAAATAATATTTTAATTTTTTTTGTGTGATAGCAAAAATCCTCCTGCATAGGAAATTAGTTAGATTAAGACCTGAAGCCAAACAAGGGTGTGATCCTTTCAAAGTCTATGAACTTGGGTCCCAAGGGCTAGAGCAACCTGTAAGGCTGTAACAATGCACTTCCAATGATAGATTATTAAACAAGAGGGGCTTGATTCATACCATAGATCTATAAGTCTGGAGATACCCGCCAGACTTCGCTAGATCTAGAGTAATTACTCTCACCCAACACCTAAGGTAAGATACCTGTACCAATAGATGTTCCGTTGTGCAAAAATTGAAAAATAATCAAAATATTATAGCTCAAAGCATATCAAATAAATATCCAGCACATACCATAAATCAAAAAATGAGATACACCTTGAATTGAACCCCAAAGACTTTTTATTAAGTGCAAAAAATATCCAGCAAAGCTTCGCTCAGTTACAAACGATTTTCAAGATTATCCAGACTCAAAGATGACTAGAGAAGCTTATTAGCTTCCTTGTATAGTAAATGAGAGAGAAATAACCCCCCCCCCAAGTGGAAATAACGACTAGTTGGCATGATCCTCGTCAAAATAAACTCATTCGTTGAAAATAGCATGATCTTCTTTTCTTCTCCAGCATCGATTTTTTATTTTTGAGGAAAAATTCAAATTTTCCTTAAGAACCGTTTTTTATGAATCCAAAAATTAATATTTTGGACTAATATCCTCAAAAATTTGACTTTGACTTAACCACCAAGGTCCAAGGGTCAAATTTTCTTTAAAAAATCCATTTTTCCCTTGATAGGGTTCCTCCAAAATTTTATTTTTCTTTGACCCACAGAAAGAGAATTTATTTCTCTCAAATTATTTTTTGGCTTAGAATTTTTATTTAATTTTGCCAGAAAAATTAATTAAATCACTAGAGGGGATTAATTATTTTTTCCACCCTCAAATATTTTAGCCATGGTATCTAACTATGAGTAACCATGCACTAAAATATTTTTTTACATCAAATTATTACAATATCAACCCTTAGAAGGAGAACCCACATTTAGAGATAGACCCTCAAGACATTACCCAATTCTGCGACACAATATGATCTCGTATGAAACCAAGTGTGTTTATAATAAAATAATTTAGCCATCGTATCTAACTATGAGTAACCATGCACTAAATTATTCCTAAACACATTTTTACAAATACTCGAAAAATACTAGGACTCACCAAGACCTCGTCAAAGAATTCCACCCTAGCTTTGGGGTGTATCTGGGAGAAAAACTCTATCAATTATCCGTGTTTACAAACACACATAATTTAGGGAGGTTAAAAAACTCTATCAATTATCCGTGTTTACAAACACACATAATTTAGGGAGGTTAAAAAACTCCCTCAGATGAAACCCTTTGAGAAGAATCATAGGCTTACCTAGGTGCTATTACATCGCTTAATGGTCACACTGGAATCATTTACAATAAAATTGCAAAACTTGGGTTTACAATGACAAAAGTAATACTGAATGACGACTTTGATTTTTGAAAATTATTGCCCGTTGCTTTGTACTATTGCTTCTTGGATTGTTGACAAAGTGTGGTCAACATCTGACTCTACTCGGGGACACATTGCTTCACTGAAGGAATGTGAGAATCCAAAATCCTGTATCCAAGAAAACAAAGAAACATTAGGGAGATATCCGCTCAAAATCAAAATCATCATTATACATCCTCATCATACATATCATCTGCTGGAATAGAAATTCTATTCTAACAATGAAAGATAAAGACATAAAATATAAATGCGTGAAAGAAAACTTAGTGACATAAATGAAATTCTATCTAAGAGAGTAGGGTTAGAGATACTATACAAAGATGCCCTATGGCATCAGATGTCTTCAACGAAGTGCATATTGAGCATCTGCTGACTTTCAGGTAGGTGCATGGGTTGTTTCTCTGATGTGCTATGCAGGATTCTGAAGATGCTAGGACTTTGATTCATTCAAATATCATGTTGTTCACGACCATCAGATGCATCAAATTTCTTCCTTCTTTTCTGCCTTTTACCTTTCTTTCCGACGGGCTTTGACAGTAATAATGTGACCAATCTAGATTTTTTGTCTTGATCTTAAAAATTCTCGGATGAAAGGTTTGAAGTATCTAAGGCATGCCCAATCTTATTCTGAATATATTCTGTCAAATGTGACACATAAGTCCAACAAGTACTGTGATTGACCTCAATAGCATGATTTTTCTCAGTGTCTTTTCCAACTGTGCCACTGCCAACTAACCCCCTTTCAATGGGACAAGTGACCTCCTCGTAATGAGATGGAAATTGCTTTAGCGGACTGGGAGGTTTGTGATTCGTTGAAAGTTCTTTATGCTTGTCCCCTGGATCCTCTGGTCTGAGTTGGAGTTCCCGAACCTGTGATTTTTTCATCATTTGCAGTTTACTCTGAAGAGTGATATGTTCAGTCCTCATGGCATTCATTTCTTCGGCGTGCTTTGATTCCATAATTTTCATTTGTTGTATGCAATCAACCTCCATGGTTTCTATCATGTTATGTAACCTATCCTCCATGGTTTCTATCATGTTATGTAACCTATCCTCCATGGCACTCATTTCCTTAGCATGATATAATTCCACGGTCTTTATTAATCCTGAAGGATTTTGTTCCATGGCCAACACCCTGTTTTGAACAGAGATTTGATCGACCTCCATGTCCTTTATTACTTTGTTATGATTTTCTTGAAAGGAACTCATCTCTTTCTCATGATTTGCTTCCATGGTGGTTATTTGATTAGAGTGATTAATCTCCTTGGTTTTCATCTCTTCAGTGTGTTTTTCTTCTATAGCTAACAACTTGGTATGCATGGATCTCATTTCCTTGATGTGATTTGCCATTAACCTTTCCTGATTAAGTTCCACAGTTTTCATCAACTGTGCTTGATTGAATTGCATGTCTTTAAGCATTTGAGTTAATTCCTTGATAAGATGCTTATCATTTTCTTTTTCATCATCAATA
Source organism: Pinus tabuliformis (assembly GCA_031772625.1). Classification (NCBI taxonomy): domain Eukaryota; kingdom Viridiplantae; phylum Streptophyta; class Pinopsida; order Pinales; family Pinaceae; genus Pinus; species Pinus tabuliformis. Next base: position 763,844,238 of record CM062805.1, read on the forward strand.
TCAATTTGATCACTTGTTTCGACCCTTCCATTATCGAGGATTCCTCTTGCAATGGCACAAGGTTTGTAATATGGCAAAGATTGATGTGGCGCATTCTCTTGAAACCTTTCTACGATAGTTGAGTCTTTTACAGATCACTTTCATCTTTCTTTACATTGTAATTGGCACAAGGTGAATCCCTTTAATCTCCATATCTATTTTTAAAATCATTGACGATGACTTGTAAAGAATCAAATGAATTGTCAGGAAAATCATAAAACCAATTCTTAGCATCACCTTCCAAAGAAAGGACAAAAAGCCACATCTTGATGTCTTCATGCTTATAACGTGCAGAGCTACAAAATCTTTCCATACAATGAGTATACTTTATGAGATGATCTCTAGCAATGATTGCATTATTAGCTTTAAAAGAAGGCAAATTATTAATGGCATTCTTCAGGATGTCATGAGGATATCCTTGAATGTTAGTAAAACAACAAGGACGAACAAGTCATTCATGATGATCTACTCAAAAGGAGCTAATGGATGTTAGAGAGAGATCCTTGTTCAAGAAAAACAATAAGTCTACGAGAAGCGAGCTTCTAGCAGAAATTCTTGCAAAAATGAAAGAAGTGGAGTCGCCACTTGAACATGAATCTAACTCTAAAATCCAAAAGGAAAAACAAAAAAGTTAGCCGAGAATCAGGAAGAGAAAAACTCTATCCCTAGTTCAGGGAAAAGCAAGTGGATATTAGGGAGGGCTTCCTGTCCAAAAAAGATTAAATGCTTACTAGAATGTAATTTGTTTAACCGAGCTTTAAGAGCCTTTTCAAGATCAGGAGGCGGGTTAACCAAGCTACCAGGATTTCTTTTAGCATAAGCTCTTGTAAATGGATGAATAAGTGGAGTCGCCAACCAAACAGGAAACTAGCCCAAACGTCTAGGTGCTAAAGGTGTAGACGTCAGGATCAAAAGATAGGAAGGTGCCAAAAAATGTTAGTGATGGTGGACAAGGTGATGAATGACTGAGAAGATTGAAAAGAAAAGAATTCGTGAGAACCCAGGAACAAAAAAATCTATCCCCGACAACGACGCCATAAAATGTTGTGACGATGTCAGTTGAAGGATGAAAAGAGAATCAATATGATAATGATGAAGAGATGAGGATGAAATGTCGTAAAGCCCAGGAACAAAAAAATCTATCGCCAACAACGACACCAAAAAAAGTTGTGGCGTTGCCAGCTTAAATGAAAAGATGAAGATAAGAGATGGAGAAATTGTCGTTGAAGCGTGGAGAACAAGATAAACCTATCCCCGGCAACAACAACAAAAAATGTTGTCGCCCAAATTGTACAGGTGAATGCGACAACGACTCAGGGTAGGGGCTGTCACTCTAATCCCCACCCTCTCCGTTTAAGTTGTCTCCCTACAGTAGGCTAAGGGGGGTAGTCCCTATGGATGAAACAATGGATTCGGGAGACACAACTGAATGGCCTAACAACTTGGTTGAAGATAATTGGCAAGTTAAGATTATTTAGCAAAATTTGATTAGAGTTAAGAATTTCTTAAGTATGAGACCAGTGCCGTTAGGAGTCAAATTACTTGCACAATGTGAACTAATTTCCAAGTTACCGGATGAACAGTGGCTGCTAGGATGAAAACTATCCTATATGAGTTGCGACACCTAGAACTAAGTGAAATGCACACTCTTGGTTATTTTTAGATTAAATGGCTCTTCTAAGTGAGTCCTCTCTCTCAACTATTTTGAAGTTAGCCTCAAGTGTGGGTTGTGGAGAGAAACCAAGGGGAAGACAACAATGGCTATACTAATGATACCTCCCTTGGACTTCTAACCACTCGAATGCCTCCAACGCTGCAAGGATTGTGGCCCTAATGACTGTAAGGTCACCGTGTTAACCACAAGTGAGGTTCTAAACTTCGCAAGCTGGGTGAGAAAGGTGGTCCTATCTTTCTATCAACCAAGCTTATGCTTGGAGGTGAATTAATTATTGCACTACTAGCCCTATAATGATATGCAAAATTATGAGTGATTAAGTGAGATTATTTATGACCCTTTAAATAATTTGAGTTAAATTACTTGAAATTGGATGTTTAATACAAGAGCACGAATCAAGTACTTAAAGTGAAACTACAAGACTAATCTCAATAAAGCAATAGTGCCAATGAAACAAGATTTGCTAATTAAAGTGCTTCAAAACCAATGAAACAATGTGACAATGAAACAAACAACCTCCAATTAATTGATAATGACAATGAAGAACAAGAATCACCAATTCAATGTATGAATTAGAAACCAAGTGAGATAGTGAGGATTATAAAGTGATTTTATCAATTAGCAATCTTAATGTTGATAGCAAGGAACAAGAACAATGCTATATTACTTTAGCAATTAGACATAATGTTCTTTTTTTTTAAACAAGAAAGAGTACAGTTTAGATTAAATCCGCGCCCGGTAGCGGCAAGAACCCGGGTGAATTACATTGCAGAGTGATTCTCAGGCATCACAGTGACGATGAGAGAGCTTTTGAAGCCAGTCCAAGCAGAGTAAAAAATTATACTATACGACAATACCCTTATTCCTCTAGTACTATATAGACAACAAAACTGATGCAGAAGAAAGATACATTGAAAACCAAACATCTAGACTGGTTAATCCGTGGGTGAAGCCAACTGATTCAGGTCTATGTCCCTGCAAAGTTTAGTTGGCGGACTGTCAACCTTGGCAACCTACAACTGGAGATCCACCACAATGTTCCGAAGGGCCTCCACTTCATCCTCAAGCTGAGAAATCTTTTGTCGTTGGCTCCCTATGGTGTCCAAGGTGGTATTGTCAGTGAGGCTCTGCTGGTGAAGCAAAAATTGGAGGTAATAAACATCAACTCATAATTCTGTAATTTCTTTGTAGCATTTTTCACATGTGGGAGCCATGGCTTCGGGGCTAGAGAGATTACTTGCAGAGGCACTGCGCTTACCAAGATTTCATGCCACTCTTCTGGAGCATTGGTGTCGGCAGCCCTATAATCCAAACTCCATATTTGAGCCAAAGAACCAACCACAGGTGCACGGGATAAAGCAGCAAGAGTCGGCGAAGTCACAAGCATTCTGACGCTCAAAAAATTCCGCAGAGAAGGAGGTGACACAACAAACTTTGAGAATGGCAACTGCTACATGACTGAACTCAGGACTTAGAGTAGAATAGGGAGGCTTACCCTTTCCTGGGCACACTTTGCTCTAGTGAAATTGCGCTGACCCTTAAACGTAGACTACCAAGAGGAGTCGAGAAGACCGACTCCAAATGACTGACGACTTGAGGCCAGAAGCGAACTGAAGAACCAATGCACTATGCGGCAAGCCGAGCACTAATTTATGTCCATCCAAGTCCCTAAAGCTCGTGCGAAATTCCAAAATTGCAACTACTCTGCCTGGATCCCAAGCTTTCGCCATCATCAACTTGCTGCCTAAGATGACTTCTACCTTGGAAGAATTGTTAAGATAGTGAATTCCCTGTCTAATCCTCAACATGGAAATTAAATGCAATATGCTGGATAATGGATGTTGAAGCATTTTCAACTGAACCCGCATGATTATAACCTTAACCACCTTAATATTATTTACTACCCACATGTCTTCCTACGTGCAACGCCAATCCATTGCCACGTTGCATCATCTGCTGAAGTATGAACAAATGGAGGAAATGATGGGAAGGTGAAGGGAAAGGGGGGTGGGGAAGGGGGGGGAGGGGGAGCGGGAAGGATGGGGGAGGGGGCGGGGAAATAAGGATGAGGGGGGCGGGAAAAGGGGGTTAGAGGGATCATGAGGAGGGAGGGAAGGAAAAGAGCAAGGCACAAAGGCACTATTATAAGGAGAGGGAGACTAAAAAAGACTAAGATGTCCACCAACATCAGGGAACACTGTAAGACCCCAAGACCTTATTGACATATGTTTTTCCTTCTTGTAAGAGACAAGCTCTATTGGCCATTGAGTCTGCTTCAGCATTAAGAGATCTGAGAACATGGAAGGAGGGGGAGCTAGAAACAGATGAGAGGAGGCTCTTAACACGCTGAAGGATCTGGTTGAGTGCATTATCTTTAGGAGAAGAATTAGTTCTTAAGTATCTGATTACCAAGAAGGAGTCCCCTATGATAGTGAGGTCTTTAACGCCTTGCTGGAGGGCAAGAAGGAGGCCCATATCAAGCCTGTACAATTCCGCTTGATTGTTTGTTTTCCTGCCTAGGCCCCAAGCGTACCTAATTATTGTTTTTCCTTCGGTATTGCGAATAGCCCCCCCCATCCTGCCACCCCTCGATTTTTCTTTGAGGCACCATCAAATTGGAGAATCCAAGAATGAGTTGATCTCTGCCAATCAAGAAAATTGTCCTGGGAAATTCGAAGCAGCCAATTTAGGCTGAGCTTGGTTGAGGGCAGGAATAAAGAGCAGGGATGGGAATGAGACCAAGGGGAGAGCCATTGACATTCGAGGAGGTCCAAGGAAGAATCTAAGTAGGGGGGATTAAGTTCAAAGCAGAAGGAAAGGGCCCAGAGAGTAGTAATCTTCGCAGGAATCGAGGCTGAGTTGAAAATATCACTATTCCTGGAGAGCCATATTTTCTGGTAGACGTATTTGGAGAGAGCAATCCAGGAGGCTTTGAAAGAGGATTTGGTCTGAAGGGAGCCCTGATAATGCTTTTGCCAAGCAGAAATAAAGGAGAAAATGTTTGAAGGCCATTAGATGTGATCAGAGAGTGGGCCCAAAGCAAAGGAATAAACAACTTTGGTGTAGGGGCAATGAAGAAACAAATGTGTAATTGATTCTTCAGACTTCTCATAGAGCGAACATCTTGAGGGGCCAACAATGCCATGTTTTCGAAGATTTTCCGCTGTAAGAATCTTCTTGTGCAACAACCAGCAAAATGTATTCACTTTAGGAATGGTGTTGGGTTTCCACAATTTATTCCATATAAAGGATTTCAAAGGAACTCAGTTTTGGAAGAGGAGAGTATTGTAACCCTCCCTGATAGAATAGATGGAGGATTTCCAACCCCACTTGTCTATTGTAAAATAATTGAGAGGGTCACACCCGGTTAGCTTCGGTTGAATAAGATCTGCCTCATCTTTTAAAGTATCAGGGATGCCATCGAACCTCTAGCCAACCTAGTTGCCTTGGTCATCCCAGAACGAAATTTGAGCCAAAGTGTGGATTCCTTGTTGAGATAAAATCTCCTTCAAGGGGAGAAGAGAGGGATTTGAATTCATAAGCGGGAGGCCTAAGATCGAATCTGTCCAAAAATTGATGGAGTTTCCATTCCCTGGTATGCGACAGAGATTATCAGTTATCAAGGAGGTTGAGGAGAAGATTAGTCTCCTGATTGGAGAGCACTGATTTGGTGCTATGTTCCCCCAACGGTCCTCATTCCCCTGCATGTATTTTGCTTTCAAGACTTGCACCCACCACGAATCCGATTGAGCTATTATTCTCCAGAAAATTTTGGCTCCCATAGCAATATTAACAAGAGATGAGTCTCGAATTCTACGTCCACCATGTTGCCTAGGAGATCTAACAATGTTCCATTTGACCAGATGGTACTTCTTTGTGTCTGTCTTCCCTCCTTCCCACATGAATTTCCTTAAGAAGGCCCCGATATACAACATCACATATTTTGGAGCCAAAAGGGTTGAAAACTGATAAATAGTGATGGTAAAGAGGATTGACTTTACCAGGATGGTTCTCCCTGCAACATTGAGCGAATTCGTACCCCACTTCCTGAATATGGATTTTAATTTGTCTAGGATATTTTTCCAAGAGCTGGAGGATGCTCTTCATAGGTGTATAAGGATGCCTAAATATTTGAAATCCTTCCAGTCTCAGACAATGTTGAATCCCAAAATATCTTCTAGCTTTTTATCTCTTTGTGTATATATATTCCATGCGTAAATTTGGCACTTACTGCTATTTGTTACCCCCCCAAAAGCCAATAGGAATCGGTCTATATTGGTCTTGAAGCGTTTTGCAATTAGAACCGAAGTTCCACCAAGTAGGATAGTGTCATCCGCAAATTGGCCATGATTGATACTTTTTATTCCCTCTACATATCTGATGCCAGGAAGGTGCAAAGAGTCTTTGTCAAACTCCAAACACATACTTAGATAATCTACCATAATGATATAGAGGAAGGAGGAAAGCGGACAACCTTGTCTCAGGCCTCTGTAAGCTTTGAAAAACCCTGTGACTCTACCATTTACCAGAGGAGTGACCCAAGGAGAGGAAATGCAAAGCGTAATCCATTGGATAAATTTGGGATTAAATCCCATTTTCTTCATCACTTTGAAAAGGAAGTCGTGATTCACTCGATCAAAAGTATTGGCCATATCGAGCTTGATGACCATGCCTTGGTCCCCTCTCTTCAAGCTGGAATCCACCACTTCCTGAATCAATATTATGTTATCAAATATTTGACGGCCCGGGACAAACCCCCTTGGCTACTCGAGATCAAAAGGGGGAGGACTTCTTTAAGATGAGAGGTTAACAATTTTGCAAGGATTTTATATGAAACGTTGCATAGTGAGATCGGACAGAAGCAAGCGAAGGAGGAGGGTCTCAATTATTTGGGGATAAGGGCCAGAAACGAGGAGTTAATGCCTCCCCCCATGCACATTCGTTTAAGGGAATAGCCAATAAGTCTGCATAGATCTTGACTAATCAAGTTCTAGTAGCGATGATAGAAACTGGTAGGAAAACCATCCATCCCAAGGGCTTTTCTGGCATGAAGGAGAAGGCGATCTTCCTTATTTATTTAGGAGTTGGGGGGTCAATTAATTTTGAGTTGATATAGTCAGTGATTATAGAGGGCACTCGTTCCAACATAAAATGTTGACTAGCCATATCACCTAGGGGGCTGTCTTTATAGAGAGAATTGAAGTGTTGGACCACAACATTTTTAATTTCCTTCAAAATCAGTGAGGATCGCCCCTTAAAATTGGATTTGAGATATGTTGTTCCTATTTTCTCTAAAGTTGGCTTGTTTGTGGAAGAATTTTGTGTTGTGAAATCCAGCCTACAGCCAAAGACTTCAAGACTTGAGCCTCCAATATTTTTCTTCCTACCTCAAGAGAGAGTGGTAATTCTAGAAGGCCTTTGCTTCATGTGAGAAGTCCTCATTTGAAATTGGGGCGGATTCTGAATGCTCTTGAATAGAATCCAATCTCCATTCCATATCCACAATAGAATGTTGCCTCTGCGGCTTGCCTTCCTTTAACCAAGTTTTCATGTCGGCTTTAAGACGTTTGATTTTGGTTTCCCAGATGACAACCGAGCTTCCGTCCACCCATTGATACCAAGATTCTTCCACCAAATCGGAAAAACCAAGAGAGGGGGCAAGAGGAGGAGGCTGATACGGCGATGATCGGAGCCATTCCAGGGGAGGATGGAGGAGTGCAACGTAAGATTCAGCGAGAGCAAATTGTCTGAAGCAAGGAAATGGTCCAAGCGAGCTACTATATGACCAGGACCCGAGCGCTTGTTGTTACAAGTATAGCAAAAATGAGGGGGTTTCACATCAAAAAGGTTGAGGGAGAGAATAATATCTTCCATTTATTCCTGAAGGGGGTCTTAAACTATCAATCCCCCTCTCTTTTCCTTCTGACTCATGGTGGTATTGAAATCCCCACCGACGATAAAATTTTTCCCGAATTCAAAAGTTCCTAAATCTATTAAAGACTTCTAGCATTCTTTATTTTCTCTGAAATGAACAGGCATATATAGATTAATCACAATACATACTTGATTGAGACTTAGATCTTGAAGGTGGTGGCAACCCAATGTGTGGTTTTCTTGGAATTAAGGAGTTGCACCTTCTGTGGGTTCCACATCGTGCAAAGGCCACCGGATGCACCTCGAGAGTCCACTGTAGTCATACTGCTACCATTCCAAATTTTGTTTTGGTGTAGGGAGGTATCTGACTCTCCCATTTTGGTCTCCTGGAGGAGGGTGATCATAGGTGTCACTTTGCAAATCAAGGACTTTACTTCTGCTATTATCTTTTATGAACCCAGACCCATGCAATTCCAGGAGAATATCTTCATTATTTACTTTTGGAGGAAGAAGTCCCTTTGTCGGGACCGACTGTTGCTCCTTTTTTCTCAACTTTTCTTCCATGATCTGCTAGCTAATGGGGAATGGTGTGCTTGTATCCCAATTCTTTGTCTTTTTTTGCCTGCTTAATTCAGAACTCCTTATTATTTCCTTCCTGATCTTTTGACCTTCCTCAATGTCTCTTTCTCCCATTCCTTATTCGATTTCTCATCAACGAAATTGGCATTAATGACAAGGGCCGCTACCTCCTTGGAGAAGAGGAAATCTTCTTCACCTTCCAACAGTTCTTCAACACTGCTGCTTGTGCTCTTCGCTGAGGGGATTTCTGGCAAATGTTGCGACTGAGGCTGCTGAGGATCGAAGATATGAGGGAGCATAGGGTCCTTTGGAGCAAGAGAGGTTTCCCCTTCCTCAAGAGTGTCGAGAGAGCAGTGAAGCATTTGCATCTGCTCTTGAACTCCCTTCCGAACGGGGGCCTTTAGGAGGCGGATCAAACCTTTTCGAGCTAGGGTTTTCATTGGAAGAAGGGCCTGGAGCATTTTGAGGGGCCTGTTTCTACTGTTGAGTGTTACCTCTTCTCTTTTTCGCTTGCTACCATTGCTCATTCCGAGTTTTTTGCCACTCTTGGGTTGATTGTGATTTAGGGCAACCTCTAGCAAAATGGCCATACTCATGGTAAATCTTGCATTTGAATGAGCACTAATCATAATCTACCTCCTGAACATGGGATTAGTTACCCATACACAGGTTAATCGCAGTCGGGAGACCTTTGTCCAGATCCACCTCCACACAGATGCGAGCACGGGAAAACAAGCCATCCTTGGGCTCAACACAATCGATGTATTTGCCCAGAGCATTGCCGATGAGACGGAAAGTGGCATCGTTCCAGCAATGCAAGGGCAGGTATGGGAGCTTAACCCAAACTGGGACAACAGTGGGGACATCACAATCCGGGTTGAAGTTCGGGGTCTAACGGTCTAGGTAAATACCTTGAGCACCCATGAAATATGGCCCACTTCGAAAGATTAGATCTAAGTCAAGCTTATTTTCAAAGTAAAAGGTGTAAATTTTAAAAACCCTTACCGAAGAAGGAAAACATTACTTCCCCCTTGATGAGGGGTTTCCAGTTCTTTTTGATCCAGGATCAGACAAATTTGGGGGAGGGCCAGAGACCCATAAATTGCCCTATGAGACCCCAATCTTCCAACTCTAGGGTGCGGGTTTGGGCTTGAGGAGCCTTGATCTCAATCTTTGGGACTTCATCCAATTTTTTGACAAAACGTGAAGCTTCAAATCTCTGGAATTTAGGGCCCGAGGCCACCAAGGAGTTGAAGGATAAAATCTCCCTCAATAGGCACAAATCTTGGGCTGGCCCAGCCATGACTGGCTGCCCGACCAGTAGGAAAAGGCTGGAGTAGGGCAGCAACAACAAACTCTTTGAACTTATTGTTAATGTCAATACCTTTCATACTTTTTAGGAGAATTCTTCCTGCAAATCACATTCCAATTTTTAGGGTTGACGCGCTTCGAACCACTTACTGTGGCAGGACTTATATTGGAATGTGATTTGCCGGAAGAATTCTCTTAAAAACATTATTAGACATAATGTTCCTTAATAAACAAGAGCATCAATCATTATCCAAACTTCAACAAGATATACAATTAGATTCTTTTCACAATGAGGCTGATTTAGAGCACACTTATATGCAAATCTTGAAATGCACAATTTTGTAATAGATGCAAAATGCCAAGAGTAACCAGCAAGACAACAATGATTAGTTCAACTACTTAGTGCAAGACCACTTATGTTACTTTGCCAAACCAAGCTTATTATTATTCTTTCTTAGATGTATTAGGATTGCTTGGATAAAAAAATTAGCATCAAAACTCACAAATTTCACAGCTACAACACTTATATCAGATTCATAAGTATTCAGATCAGACTCAGAAACACTTATATCAACTACCCAAAATTAGCTAGAAAACCATATAAATCATGAAATAAGCCTTTCTTATTAATTGAGATTAATTGTGAAGTGAATGTAGACTTATGCCATGATTTTTAATTTTTTAGGGCTTGTTTAGAGTGTGTATTCAGAGTTTTTACGGCTGTTATTAGAAATATCAGAGCTGATCATTAAACAGAAATGAAAAAATTGGGGCTAGAGAGAAAACGCTTGGTCCTAAGGCCTTGCTAGTTGGATAAATGACCTTCCAAAGTGTACTAAAGCACTTCTAAACACCTGAAACACAAGTATTAGCCTTAAATCAAATGGATCAGCCCTCTTGTGACTGAAGCTAAGGCTGCTAGCACTGGTTGATGGCCTGTTTGGCAACTTTGGCCCTTGAAACCCTTGCCTAAGAGGCTAGTTAATTTTCAAAACAAACTATTAGCCCAATAAACTCAAAAATCGTGATCCAAATCAATAGATACCAATCCCAAATTATTTTCAATGATGCCCAAGGCTTGCAATTACAAAGATTAGTCCAAATGGCCAAACCCCACAATTATGCCAAAAATCACTGCGTCTAGGGAGAAAATACCTAATGAGGTCTGCATCTAGGGTAAAAAAGCCTCCTAGGCCCATGGCCTAGGGCTGCAAGGCCTCTAAGGCCTGCAACTGCCTGAGGAAAGCCTCCTAGAGGCTGCGGCTTACCCACAAAGGCCTCTAAGGCTTGCGACAAAGCAAGGGAAGGCCCTTAGGGCTGTGGTTAAGCCCAAGAGGACTACCACTTGGGGAAAAAGCCCAAAAAGGGCTGCGACTAGGCCTAGAAAGGCTGGCACTTGGGTTCTAAGGCCTAGAAAGGCTGTGTCCAGCAAGAAAAGGCCCCTACAGGCTGTGGCTAGGCCCTAAAGGCCCTAAAAACCCCACAACATCCCTGCAAAAGAACTCGCCACCCCCCCCGAAACACAAAAATTTCCCTGCAAAATCACTTTTAAAGGCCTTAAAAGGCTAGCAGCTTCCCTCTCTAGCTGAGCGTTGAGACTCTATAATCTTCAGAGACTAGATCTTACCCTCAAGGGCCTAGATCAGCCCTCTTCTTTTGAATGAATAGCCCAAAAGATAATTGTTGCTTCAAATGCTTGAGCTATCATTTGCACAAATGAAAAAGAAGAAAACCCAAGAGCCCAATATATACAAAAATTGAAATAAAACCCCAAAACCCCAATAATTATTTACAAAAATTCAAAAATAAACAAGGGTTAGATTTATTTACAAATATTCACAATATTTACAAAATTAAAATATTTGCTCTTATTAGCAGATTAAATCTTTAAAACCCCAGTAATAAACTTGAAATAATTTTGAGAAAATAGAGATTTTAAAATTTTTGTGTGATAGCAAAACCCTCCTGCATAGGAAATTCGTTAGATTAAGACTTGAAGCCAAACAAGAGTGTGATCCCTTCACAATCTATGAAATTGGAGCCCAAGGGCTGGAGCAACTTGTAACAATGCACTTCCAATGGTAGATTATTAAACAAGAGGGGTTTGATTCATACAATAGATCTATAAGCCTAGAGATACCTGCCAGACTTCACTAGATCTAGAGTACTTACTCTCACCCAACACCTAAGGCAAGATACCTGTACCAATAGATGTTTCGTCATGCGGCAATTGAAAAACAATCAATAATATTAACCTCAAAGCATATTACATAAACATCCAACGCATACCATAGATCAACAAATGAGATACACCTTGAATTGAACCCCAAAGACTTTTTATTACGTGCAAAAAATATCCAACAGAGCTTCGCTCAGTTAGAAATGATCTTCAAGACTATCCAGACTCAAAGATGAGTAGAGGAGCTTAGTAGCTTCCTTATATAGAAAATGAGAGAGAAATAAACCCCTCCAAGTGGAAATAATGACTAGTTGGCTTGATCCTCATCAAAATAATCTCATCCGTTGAAAATAACTTGATCTTCTTTTAATCTCCACCGTCGATTTTTTATTTTTGAGAAAAAATTCGAATTTCTCTTAAAAACCATTTTTTATTAATCCAAAAATTAATATTTTGGACTAATATCCTAAAAAAATTGACTTTGACTTAACCACCAAGGTCCAAGGGGTCAAATTTTCTTAAAAAAATCCATTTTCCCCTTGGTAGGGGTCCTCCAAAAAATTATTTTTATTTGACCCACAAATTTTTTATTATTTTCCACTTGAAGAGAATTTAATTCTCTCAAGTTATTCTTGACTGAAAATAAATTAATTTTATGGCTTAGGATTTTTATTTAATTTTGCCAGAAAAATTAATTAAATCACTAGAGGGGGTTAAATATTTTTTCCACCCTCAAATATTTTAGCCATGGTGTCTAACTATGAGTAACCATGCACTAACATATTTTTTTATATCAAATTATTACAATATCAACCCTTAGAAGGGGAAAACACATTTAGAGATTGACCCTTAAGACATTACCCAATTCTGCAACACAATATAATCTAGTATGAAACCAAGTGTGTTTATAATAAAATTATTTAGCCATGGTGTCTAACTATGAGTAACCATGCACCAAATTATTCCTAAACACATTTTTACATATACTCGAACAACACTAGGACTCACCAAGACCTCGTCAAAGAATTCCACCCTAGCTTTGGGGTATATCTAGGAGAAAAAATCTACCAATTATCCGTGTTTACAAACACACATAATTCGGGGAGGTTAAAAAACTCCCTAGGATGAAACACTTTGAAAAGAATCATAGGCTTACCTAGGTGCTATTACATCGCTTAATGGTCATACTAAAATCATTTACAATAAACTTGCAGAACTTGGGTTTACAATGAAAAAATTAATGTTGAATGATGACTTTGATCTTTGAAACATTTTTCCCACTGCTTTGTACTCTTGCTTCTTGGATTGTTGACAAAGTGTTGTCAACAGGGGTATACTTTTGTATAGTCCTCTTGTGATAATAAGTATAAAGAGTAGAAGTTGATTAACTTGGAAGATAAGATGGAGGAAATTATCAATTTGTTAATATTTAAAAGACTATAATCTGAAAGGTAAAACAAGAAATAGGGAAGAATGATTATCTGAACTCCTCAGTCCAAAAGATTTATCATTTTTTTCGAGGTGCTATTTATCATATGATAATAATAATAAATAATATTTTTAAGGTCACGATCAATGTAATGATCCTAAATAGGAATACAAGTGATATAAAGCAAATAATCTGTGCAGCATAATATAAAAACGAAATACACATTAAACACCCATGGAAATGCTGCAATAAGGAACTGATGAGCCATTTTATTACTTTTTTGAAGGCAAAATACAATGGATAATGAGATGGTGCACCTAGGCTTGTCTCAATAGACAAGCATGACCAAACCCAGGGGGGAAAATGGTTGAACTGAAAGTTGTCCAACTGCTGCACCAATTTGCACTATGTTGCCCCAGAAAACTGTCTTTCTGCTGAAGTTCGAATGGCTGAATAGTCCACTTCCTATGCCCAGAAAATTATGTGCTTTTAACCCCGGACTCCTCGGCCTAAACCCAGAAAAACCCACGAAGCATTTTGGCTGGTTTAGACTTCTGAAATTCGACCCCCTTGGAGCCCAACTTCAGCGGCAACTGCAAAACTTGGCCTGCTAGAAACTGCCTGTAAATCCTCTCGGAAATGGTCCCAAAGTGCTAGGTTGACCCCTACTATCAAATCCATGACTTCCCAGATGGGCTTTCGGCCTATGGCACCTGCTTTTGAGCTCCACGAAAACTGTTTGAATGGCCTATGCCGTTGTCCCCAAGCCCAACAATTTGAACTGCTGGAATGTTGGCTCTGCTGGCTCCAAAACTCACAAAGAATACTGGCCTATTGCTGCTCTCTCAGTCCACTAACTCTCTCGGAAAATACTTGATCTCTGATGGCTCCAAACTCCCCCTGCGTAATCCCCAGCTACCCAAAAATACGCACTCCCTGTCCTGCGCTGAATAGAAGTGTTGTAGCACACCCCCAGAACTCTTGAAATACTTGTGGAACTGCCTCTCTAGGGCCGGCACGGAAGGTCCCCCGAATTAGAGGTTGAATCTTCCGCTTGAGAGATTCGTGGCTAAACAGTCGGTTGACTCAGTGAAACAACAGAGTGGACAGTCAAGTAATTTTGTTTGCAAGATGTAAGAATGAATCCCAAAATGAGCGCTGCTCGCTCCTTATAACTCCTTGGGCCTCCCTTGCCTCATGTGGGCCCCTCCATCCACCTATTCGACTTCCGTCCAAGCCATTCGAATGACCCAGTCCGAATTCTCACGTGGGTGGCCCCCACATTCCACTAACAACCAAATAAAGTCGAATTGCCTCCTAAGTCCCTAAGTAGAAAATGATGGGTTCTCTTCCTTGGCCAAAATTGTGCAAAATTGTGTAGCAGCACCTTGTTACAAATGTAGTTGAGAAGGGACATGATAGTCCTCCCCACCCAAATGTTGCTTTCCCTCAAGCAACCTCAAAGCTGGGTGGTGCTCCATGATGTGCTCACCCTCCCAGGTGGAATCCTCATCTGGCAAGTTCTTCCAACGCACCAAGAACTCCCTGATGGTCCTGCTCCTCAATTTCCTTTCCCTTCTCTTCAAGATGGCCTCAGGTTCCAAAACGAAGTGACCCTCATCATCCAGTGCGGGTATATTAGTTGTTTCTGTCACCTGTTTTCCCAACACCTTTTTATGGCATGAGACATGAAAGACATTGTGGATCTTGCTCCCTTGAGGCAGCTCTAGCTCATAGGCCACCTCCCCAACTCGTCTAATCACTCGGTAGGGCCCATAGAAGCGTGGTTGTAGCTTCTCATCCCCCTTCTGCTTCAGCGTGGACTTCCTATAAGGCTGTAGCCAAAGGTATACCAAGTCCACCTCCTCGAAATGCCTCTTTGTCCTGTGTCGGTCTGCGTATACCTTTTGCTGATTTTGGGTTGTCACCAAGTTATCCTTGAGAGCCTTGAGGATGTCTTGGCTCTCTTGGACCCAGTCTTGGGCCTTTGGGGCCCCACTGTCTCCAAAAACAATTTAAGCAAAAGATAATGCATCATATCCATATAAAGCACAGAAAGGCATCACACCAATGGACATGTGGTGGGTGGTGTTGTAGCAGTACTCGCCCAGATGCAACCCCGAATCCAAGCCCTCCATTGACCGGTCACGTAGATCCTCAGGTACCCCTCCAGCGACTGATTAACCCTCTCGGTCTGGCCATCTGTCTGAGGATGGTAGCTGGTGCTAGGAGTGAGCTCGGTCCCAACCAATCTGAAAAGTTCCTGCCAGAAGCCTCCCATGAACCTGCTGTCCCTG
Source organism: Pinus tabuliformis (assembly GCA_031772625.1). Taxonomy (NCBI): domain Eukaryota; kingdom Viridiplantae; phylum Streptophyta; class Pinopsida; order Pinales; family Pinaceae; genus Pinus; species Pinus tabuliformis. Next base: position 763,859,621 of record CM062805.1, read on the forward strand.
TCACTCACAATGTTCTTGGGGAGCCCATGCAATCTGAAAATCTCCCGAAAGAACAATTTTGCAACCTGTGCAGCCATGTATCTGGTGGGGATGGCGAAAAAGTGGGCATATTTGGTCAATCTGTCGACCACTACGTAGATGCAGTCCTTCCCCTGCACTATGGGGAGCCCTGTGATGAAATCCATAGAGATACTTTCCCATTTCCCCTTGGGGATGGGAAGTGGTTGTAGCAATCCTGCAAGGTGGATCAGCTCCCCCTTGTTCCTTTGACATGCCTCACACTCTCGTACGTACTTCAGCACATCCCCCTTGAGGCCCTTTCACGTGAATCTCTCCCTGACTACCATATATGTTTTCCAGAACCCCTAGTGCCCGGATAATGGTGAGCCATGTGTTGCCTGGAGCACCCTCTCTCTCGACTGCGAGTTGGGTACTAAGGAAATGTGCCGCTTGTAATATATGACCTCATCCATCACTCGGTAATGCTCATCTGCATGGGTACCCTCCAATATCTCACATGACTTCCTGGCCTTGGAGTACTCCACCAATAGCTAAGCCTTCCAATCATGGCAGATGCTCATGAGGGATAACCCAGCTGGTCTTCGAGATAGAGCATCGACCACCACATTGTGCTTTCCCCACACATACTCTATGTCGAAGTCATAGGCCTGCACCTTCCTGACCCATCTCTGCTGCCTGTCATTGAGGCCCTGCTGCCCCATGAAGTGACGAAGACCGATGTGATCAATCTTCACTCGAAAACTGTTGCCCACTGAGTACTTTCAGGATTTGGCCAATGCATGCATGATGGCTAGCATCTCTTTGTCATATATGGAATATGACAGCTCAGGTGGTAGGAGCTTCCGACTCTCGAAAGCAATGGGATGCCCCTCCTGTGACAATACTGCTCCAACTCCCACCCTGGATGCATCACACTCCACGGTGAATGGCTGCGAAAAATTTGGAAGTGCCAAGACCGGACAACTGCTCTCACCTCCTTGAGGCGATCGAAGGCAACCTGTGCTCCATCAATCCATGCGAAAGCCCCTCTTTTGGTCAAATTAGTCAAGGGTGCTGCCAGCTGTGAGAACCCCTTGACAAACTTCCTGTAGTAGGTGCAAATGCCCAAGAATCCCCTCAGCGCAGTCACATCTCGGGGCACTAGCTGATCCCGGATGGCCCGAATCTTCTCCTCATGGACCTTCACCCCATCAGCACTAATGATATGCCCAAGGTAGAGCATCTTTGTCAAACCAAACTCGCACATGGAGAGCTTGGCATAAAATTGTTGCTCCTCCAGAATGCGTAGTACCTCCTCTAAGTGTTGGAGGTGCTCCTCACATGTCCGTCTGTAATTCAGAATGTAATCGAAGAAAACTAGCATGAACCTCCTCAACTGTCCTCAGAAGACATGGTTCATACATGACTGGAAGGTGGCCGGAGCATTGGTCAGCCCAAATGGCCTAACCAGGAACTCGAAGTGCCCATAATGGCACCAAAAAGTTGCCTTAGGGATATCCTGATCCCTCACCCTGATCTGGTGGTACCCTAAACACAGATCGATCTTAGGCAAGTACTTGGCTCCCCTAAGCTTGTCCATCAGCTCATCTATGCGGGGAATGGGGTGTCGGTTCTTCAATGTCTTCCAGTTGAGGGCCCGGTAGTCAATGCACATACGAAGGGTTCCATTCTTCTTCTTCACTAGTACTACTGAAGAAGTGAAGGGACTGGAAATTGGCCTGATATGGCCCAACGCTAGCAGCTCCTAAATGACCTTCTCTATCTCGTCCTTATAGGCCTTGGTATGCCTATAAGGGGTGGTGATCACTGCCTGCACACTCGGCTCCAACTCAATGGTGTGCTCAAATCCCCTGTCTGGTGGCTGCCCTGGTGGAATGTCCCCAAACACCACTACGTATCAATCCAGCAAACCCTGAATGTCTGGTGGTGGTGGCTGAGCCTGCCCCCCAGCCTCTGAAATCCTCAGCTCAATTGTCCATGCAGTGTCCCCATGTCGTAGATCTGCCTCCATCCTGTGGGCCGAAACTATCCGAGGTGGATAAGTCTACATGCCTCTCAAAACTACCAGTTTTCCATCCGGCCCAATGAACTCCATCTTTGGCTTCCTCCAATCTGTCGTGACTCGCCCAAGGGAATACAGCCACTAGACACCCATCACCACGTTGGTGTCTGGCACATCGACCACAAAGAAATGGTCCATCATTGAGTAGTTCCCCATAACTACTATCAAGGAAGGCACATTTGAGCACACTGTATGGTATGATCACCAGGTACTAGCACTGAGAAGCCCTGAACTTAGCCGTGGTGAGGCCCCTCATCTGAACCAACTCGGCATCTATGAAATTGTGGGTAGCCCCACTGGCAACTAGGACTGACACCCTCTACCCCTGTATAGTGTATCTGATCCTCAGTGTCAAAAATTTGGGAATCCCGCATAAGGAAGGAAGGACTCCCCCAGTTGGGGCAAGGGATGCCCCACCCTGTGGAGGTGGTGGTGGCAGCCCTCTATTTGCCGAACTCTCACCATCTGCCACACCACAATCCTGCTCCACCTCGTCCTCCTGGTCACTGTCAGAAAAAAGTTAAAACCTCAATATAGTGTGCTCTATCGGTAGTGCACCGATGGCCTGGTGCCCAGGGCTCCCTGCATGTGAAGCACAACTTCCTCCTCCTGAGGTCCTTTCGTGTCTCATCATCTAGCTGCCCCCTCCCCTGTGTGGTCCTTTGAGGTGGAGGTCTAGTCTCATGCCCCTTTTGTGGAAAAGGGGTCCGTGCAGGAAAAGGTGCTCTAGTCTTGGGGATGGCCCCCTGTAGATCTCTGGTGCACAAAACTGCTTCCTACAGCGTGGAGGGTCTGCGTGACTTCACCAGTCCACGCAAGGGCTCAAGTAAGCCCTCAATGAAGGTATACACCCTCCTAGCCTCTGACAGATCCAGAACCATTACTGATACCCGCAAAAACTCTGAGATGTACTGCTCTGGGTTACCTGTTTGGTGCAATTGGGTCAACTCTCTGAAATGGGCCTCTGGATCTCTTGGGTCAAAACGCTCCACCACCCTCCTGTTGAAGTCCTCATAAGAAGCCACATTGGTATGCCCTAGGGTGGCTAAGCCATGAAACCACCAGTCATGGGCTTCCCCCTCCACGTGCAGCGTGGCCATCTTGATGGATTCCTGTTCTATTATCCGGTTGAGTTGGAAGTAGGTGTCCATCTTCTCAACCCAAGCCCTAGTTGTGCACTTGGCAGTACCATCGAAAGTAGGGAAGTACATCCTCCCTATGGTCCTGTGCAGCTCGTAGTTATGGGTTCCCTGTCCTCCATAACCCTTGTTCTTCTCACCCTACTTGAGCTTGCAGAAATCTCTGAACGAGAGAGATTCCTTAAAGTCTGCATCCATAGACTGCCATTCTCTGAAATAGTCTCCCATCTAAATGGGGTCTTCACCCCCTGCAGGTTCGATTTGTGCCACTGGTACGAAAGAAGGCAGTGTAGCACGAGTTGGCCCACTAGCTGATGGGTGTTGCGTTGCTGATGAGGGATGATCGAATGGTTGAGAAGCCCTGGAAGTTTCACCAAACAGAAACCCTCTAGGAGTGGTCCTCTTTCTGCTCTACGACTTGATCTCTTCCAGCATGTCTTTCTAACCCTTGGCTAAGTTGGGTCACTCACTGCTTAGCATGAGCTCTTCAAGCGAAGAACTCACCCTCTCTTCGGTGGACCATGAGTGCCACCTTAGTGGGGTTTCTTTCTATCAATCCGAGAGATTGTAGGTGGATATTCAAAGGCCCCAACTCAGCGATCTTTCAGCCAGTATGTACTCCAGGAGGACGCAGTAGTGGAACACGCAATAGATAATTCAGTGGCCTTCCGGGGAGCAATTGCTGGAGGAGTTTTGGTGAAGGAAGTACAGGGGAAGACTAGCCTTTGGGAGGATTTTAGGAGCTGGAGATTATTGTTTGGGAGCAGCGTGATTGCCAGCACTCAGGGCTAGCGCAGGAATTCCTCACTAGGCACACGTGGGAATTCGTGGGTCAGTTTGTGGAGCGAGTATTTGCTGGGGGAGATAAGGGAAAGTTTAGGAAGGATTATCTCAGCCATTTTTGTGTGTTTGGGAGGGCTTATTCAGGAGTTACAGGTAGGTCATACCTTACAGCAGTTGGAGGAGGATGCAGCTCTTGGGAGGCCAAATTTCTAGGGTCAAAACCAAGCCAAACCCTTTCTAGGTTTTGCTTGAGGAGTGTGGGGCTAATTTGTTAGAATTTTCTGAGCACTAGAGACGGGGTTTCCAGCAGCATCTTTGCAGCAAACAACACAATTTCACAAGGGCAACGCAGGGCATCATTGCAGCAGTTATTTCTGCCATCTGGGCTTGACATATTATCACCTGGGCTTGACCACACTTGCCTTTGAGGCAATCCCAGGTGCACCTCTTCCACATTATTGTACTTTTCTCCCAGATTAAAGTAAAATGGCTCAGCTGTTGGATATTTCTTGATTTTCTATGGGTGTGCACTGAATGTTTCAATTTCTTGGTGCTGTTTCTATTGTTTGCTTTGCTTATCACTATTTTTCCTAGTTTGGGACATTACAATGGTATCAGAGCCTTGATCTTGGCCCAGCGATGGGTAGCCAACAAGAGAATGGGAGATTTGGGTATGGGTGCACAGTGAAGGGTGAAACCAGAGACAAACCCATGACTCAAGGGAAATCCAGTATGCAGAAATTCTGGGGTGGAATCCATTGGGACGATGAGAGGTTGGCCTAGTTGTGGAGGGTGACAGGCCATACCCATCCTCACCCTGACAACAAAGACGCTAGAGGTGACCAGGCAGTGGGGGTGAAACCATCTACTTCATGTGGGGAAAGTCGACAGAATCAGGGCACCAGATCTCTTGAAAAGGAGCAGGTAGGATAGGAACAGTTAGAGGCGAGAACAAGGGGTGTTTTTGTTGGTGGAGACCTGGCTTTAGATATCATGAGCTTGAGGAGGAGGTTGAGCATGATGCTGAGAGCCCACGGGATGCTGAAGAGCACATCGATATACTCGGTTGGCGCAAGAGTCACCATTATTAGAGACCTCTTTGATAGCCCCAGTTGACACCTTGGTGGAGAGGACAGAGCCTACACACATAGATCTATCTGTCGAGGAGGTGCCACCCATGGATGAAACGCCGACAATTGCTGAGGTATCCAGAGATGTGATTGAGTTTGCAGGGGATAGATGCCCATGACACTTTCATCAATTCTAGGCCGACCTTCTAGCATTGAGAGAGAAGGCCATGACAGTACGAGAGGCCATTCTACAACAGAATGAGGAGCTAGAGGGCATGAGAGTTGTTTGTGTTGAGTTAGTGGCCAAACTGACTCGTGTTAGGGAATGGTTTGATTCCCTAATGGTACAACTAGAGTGCACATTAGAGCATCAGAGCAGCCCTCTTCAGACATACATAGATGGGGCTTGCAGCTCTAGTGGGTTGCCTCTACACATTGGAGAGGGAGAGGTAGAGTCACCTCCGCAGATTTTGGGTGTTGACTAGGATGGTGAGATGAGGCGACATGAGCTGCGCAGGGTGCAACACTCGCAAGATGGAGGGCTTGTTCTATGTGCGGGGGTTCGTGCATTCAATCCCTCTCTTGGGGTTGGATGATGAGAGATTCTGAGTTGGTACTCGGTGGAGTTGGCTGGATTCATGGAGATGGTCATAGTCTGGAGTAAAGTTCAGTGGGATCCCTCAGACACTGAGGAAATTGGACGCCCAAGTTGGCATTGGGATCCAGGTGGGGCTTCCTATCCGATATCAGACATGTGGGATGGCTATGGCATTGATGAGGTAGTCGACCCAGTGACTGAGCACATGCATTCCTTAAGGGAGTTCCAGTTGGCACTAGCGGACAGGTGGTTTGTGAGCAGGCTCCATGAGTTGTCTTGATATGATGGTTGTGCATGGGATCAAAGGATGATCAACATACTATGGCAGGAGTTTGTCGGAGGAGGTGGCATTGGCAGGCCACCAGACAGTGCTTTGTATGGAGCTGGGGATTCCTCACACTTGCGTAGGGAATGGAGGACACAAAGGAGCAGAGCAGTAGTGGCATCACTACTAGTACCTACAGAGATTCACTTCTTGGTCCCCTCAAGGAAGATTTGGAGAGGAGATATCCTCATCCAAAAGCATGGTGATGCGATGGTGAAGGTGATGATATAGGTCAGGTGCGGGCCGACGCATAAGGACACAACTTTAGGCCATCACATCCAGGGATCGGTAGGAGCATCTAGCGTGGAGTAGTGGTATGCAGATGGACATGGAGACGCATGGGGGTGTGCCATAGTATGTTGGACTGCGTTGTGGAGTGGGAGTTGTGAAAATTCCGAGAACCTGAATCCCTACTGCAGCAACTGATTAAATTTCTCCTATTGGTTAATTACTGAAACAAATTACTTACTGCTTCCTACAACAAATATTGAAGCTAATACACTACAGCCTACACCAATTAAACAATATGCCAAAAACAAGAACTGAAAAATAGAGCAAGATTCACATAAGTGACACAGTTTTTTTTGGACAAATGTCCCCGGAAAAACCCAATGCGGTAAAACTGGTGCAACAGATCTGAGGGTTTTTATTATTATACAGTAGTAAAATCTAAATATATCTCTGGAAGTCTTCCCGGCAATCCAGTTATAGAGAATATCACTAACAGAGAGATCTGTGAGATTACCTCACACTATCACTGGGAATCCTCGTTGATCTAGCCCAAGAAAGATCGCCCCCAACATTTCTGGTTGCCTCTGCGCAATGTCTGCATCAGCCCAGTGTCAAGCTCAATCGGGACAACGTCAATCCTCTGGCTAGTCGATTTGCTGCCTAGGTGATTTGATTTCTGCCTCCCAGTCTCACACCCTGGTTCTCGGCTTCTGAAACTCGAATTCCCTCTACAAATTTCGGAATCCCTCTTGGCTTCTGCGCTGCCTCTACGTCAGCTCCTCTGGCTCAACGCTGCCACTGCTGGATCTCCCTATGCCTTCTCTGCTGAGTATCTTCCAACCGGGAAATATTTCCCTTCAGATACTATCCCTGCCCCTCACTGCACAAGCTCACTATCGATATTCTCTCGGTAGCTGCTCTGCTTCAGAAAATCGAACTTCTGAACTTACTTTGTGTGTCTTTCCAAGTGACCCTCAAGCCTCCTTAAATAATCTCCTCATTGACATTCAACGGCTCAAATTAGAAGCTAATCAATGGCTAAGATCATTTATGCTTGATCCTCATCTTCTTCTAGAAGTTACACCCACAGTTTATATTAATACCCTTTAATTATTTTATTTTCCTAAGTTTAGACTTAGGGTCCCATTAAAAATAAATAATTATTTTAATAAAACTGTTTCTGGGTGGAATTTCCCAAAATGCTTTCTACGTTCTTTGGAATACGTGAGCCTAAGCCTCCCCGCAAAATTTGAGACTTAGAGCACATCCGATGCTACCAGAATTCAACACTCCCTCTTAACGAGGAATGTGCTCTAGTAATGCCTTAAATCTGAGGCATCACACTAACTTCATAACATCGTCCTCTACGCTGCTGATCTGACATGCTATCCACCAAACACTGCACAAATGCTCCATCTGTACTGCTACTGACCCTGCCACTGTCAATTCTGCAATTCCCTCTAAAATTCTACATTCATGTTGCTGCTAGCAATGTCACTGCACTGCAAACTATTGCTACTACTCCATCAACAATGGAAAAACATCCCAAATTACTGAACTAACAATGTTCAGTATGATGCCATGTGAATGCTAGATCCTGACTGCTACTAGTCTCTTCGCTGACCCTCTGAATCCATTGCGTTGTTGTTGACTACTGCTCTGTGCCATCTGCACTGTTGCCAACTCTGCTTTGCACAACTCAATCTCTGGTGCTCCTAGCCACTGCAACTATCTCTCCGACTCCTCGACACCATCTGACAATAGTCCATCCTGCTACTTCTGATCTAGGCTCCCATAGCAAGGAATTGATTCAAGAGGTGGGCTCCTAAAGGATCTTGCCCATCTGTAGCTCTTTCAAACTACAACTCCAAATTAGCGCACCTCCCTCGTAGAGGTATCTCAACTATCATGGCGAACTCCTGCTCCTCGATATTTGCAGGTGCAACTTTTAGATCGTGCTTCTCATCCTTGTCCTTCTTCCTAAGAGGACATTGTGTAGCGTAGTGACCCATCTCACCACACCTGAAACACTTTATCTTCGAGACATCCTTCTTACGTCTCCGCTACTCCTGTTGCCCCTTCGATGCGAGGGTTGTATTATCCTCCTCCTCCTTGGGCTTCGACCCACTGCTGCTGCTTCCGTCAAGCTTGCACTTGACCAAGTCTCTCCTCAGCTCCTCTTGTTTGAGAGTTGCCCACATCTCATCCCAATTCGGCAATGTCGCCCTGCCCAGGATACTCTAGACAAAGGCTTGCCACTCATCTGAGACAGAATTTAGGGCCAGTCTAACCAACTCTGAGTCTTGAGGTGTACACACCACATCAGATAACTCATCACGAGTCTCCTGAAGCTGCGTGAGGAATGCATCGACACGCTCCCCTTTCTGCATCTGAGTTGATCTCAGCTTCTGCTCCAAGTACATCTTCTGCTACTCGGAAGATCCCTAATACAACGTAGACAATGTGTCCCACATCTAGTTAGCAATCCCTCTGCTAGCAATGTGACAAACCACATGATCCTTCACTTCATCGAGAATCATTCTTTTTTCCTTCGCCATTTCAACTCGGTACTTCTTCAACAAAACTGCATCTGTAGGAACAACTACAACGCTGTCGACATATGTCTTGATGACATGCTCATCTAGAAGGAATGACATCCTTGCCTTCCAGATGACATAGTTGGATGCTCCGTCCAACCTATCCTGATCCCTCAATCCACTAGTTTCCATCTCTACCACAAATGTCGAAGATCTCCCCTCTGGTTCTTACTACTGTTGCTCAACCAATAAGAAAACAGACTTCTTCGCGGGAAGTCTTCTGAGGAAAAATTCCCTCATAGTGCTTCTCTTCTCTTCTAACATCTTTCTCCTAGCAAAACGACCTGCAAAAAATCTGCGCCCCACCAGCTCTTCCTCATGTTGAGGCTTCAGCGCTACTCCCTTTGCCACGACAAGATTTCGATTTGGAAGCCTTGCTCTCTATCGACTCTCTTAGAGAGAGACTGCCTCGAAATTCAGCCCTCCAGCTAGGACTTCGCAAACCCCTCTGGAGATTCGAACTGTTGCCTCCTGCAGCCTTTTCAATCTCCCTCTTCTGCTCAACATTTGGTACTCTAGCACTGTTCTTCTTGCTTCACCTGCACTTCCTCTGATACCATGTGAAAATTTCGAGAACCGAAATCCCTACTACAGCCACTGATTAAACTTCTCCTATTTGCTAATTACTAAAACAAATTACTTACTGCTTCCTACAATAAATATGGAAGCTAATACACTGCAACCTACACCAATTAAATAATATGCCCAAAACAAGAACAAAACAATAGAGAAAGATTCACACAAGTGACACAGTTGATTTTGGACAAATGTCCCTGGGAACACCCAATGCGAGAAAACCGGTGCAATAGATCTGAGGGTTTTATTATTATGCAGTGGTAAAATCTGAATACATCTCTGGAAGCCTTCCCAGCAATCGAGTTACAGAGAATATCACTAACAGAGATACTTGTGAGATTACCTCACACTATCACTGGGAATCCTGGTTGATCCAGTCCCAAAAAGATTGCCCCCGACTTTTCTGGCTGCCTCTGCACAGTGTCTGCGTCAGCCCAACGTCAACCTCACTGGGGACAGCGTCAATCCTCTGGCTGGTCGATTTGTTGGCCAGGTGATTCGATTTCTGCGTCTCGGTCTCACACCCCGACTCTCGTCTTCTGAAACTCGAATTCCCTCAACAAATTTCGGAATCCCTCTTGGCTTCTGCGCTGCCTCTGCGTTAGTTCCTCTGGCTCAGCGCTGCCACTGCTGGATCTCCCTCTGCCTTCTCTGTTGAGTATCCTTTGACCGGGAAAGATTTCCCTTCAAATATTATCCCCGACCCTGACTGCACAAGTTCACTATCGATATTCTCTCGACAACTGCTCTACTTCAAAAATCGAACTTCTGAACTTACTCTGTGTGTCTTTCCAAGTGACCCTCAAGCCTCCTTAAATAATCACCTCGTTGACATTCAACGACCCAGATTAGAAGCTAGTCAATGGTTAAGATCATTTCTACTTGATCCTCGTCTTCTTTTAGAAGTTACACCCACAATTTATATTAAGTCCCATTAAAAATAATTATTTATTTTAATAAAACTGTTTCTGGGTGGAATTTCCCAAAACGCTTTTTGGGTTCTTTGGAATACATGTGCCTAAGCCTCCCTGCAAAATTTGAGACTTAGAGCACATCCGATGCTACCAGAAATCAACAGGAGTGCCTCACATCGCATTGAGTACATGCGGGGAGTGATAGGTGTAGTGACACAGGTGAGACACAAGATGGTACAAAATGGTATAGCCATAGTCGGGGGTATCCAGTGGTGTATAGGGGTAGGTTGCAGCATATAGTGGCATGTCAAGGAGTGCAGTGATATAGGGTGGTATGCAGTGGCAGATGTGTTGATTTTTGGTAACATCAGATGTTCTCTAAGTCTCAAAATTTGCAAGGAGGCTTAGGCGCATGCATTCTCCAATACCCAGAAATAGTTTTGGGAAATTCCACCTGGAGATAGTTTTACTAAAATAATTAATTATTTTTAATGGGACCCTAAGTCTAAACTTAGGAATTAAAATAATTAATGGGTATTAATCTAAACTGTGGGTGTAACTTCTAGAAGAAGACAAGGATCAAGCCAAAATAATCTAAGCCATTGATTAGTAGTTAATCTGGTTCGTTGGTTGTCCAACAAAAAGATATAAGAAAAGGCTTGAGGGGCACTTGGAGAACACACAGAGTGAAGATCAGAAGATCAATTTTATGAAGCAGAGTAGCTGCCAGAAAGAAGTTTGAAGTGATCTTTTGCAGTGAGGAGAAGGGATAGTTCTGATTGGAGATTTCTCCTGATCCGGGAATACTTAGTAGAGGAGGCAGAGAGAGATCCGGGAGTGGCAGCGTAGAGCCAGAAGAGGTTGATGCAAGGCCAGGCAGAGCCTTAAGGAGATCCGAAAATTTGTTGGAAGAATCGATTTCAAAGGCCAGAAGACGGGGTGTGACACCCAGAGGTGAAAATCGAAGTTCTTGGGTAGCAAATCGATCAACAGAAGGGGTGACGCAGTCCCTAGACGCTGTGATGCTGGGCTAACGCAGTGACGGCGCAGAGGCAACCAGACGTTGTTCATTCAGTGGTTGGATTAGTCAAATCTCCAATGATAGTGTGAGGTAATCTCACTTATCTCTCTGTCAGTGATATTCTCTGTACTGGATAGCAAGGAGGGCATCCAGAGATTATATTCAGAAATTACTACTGCTTAATAATAAAACCCTTAGCTTTTGCACCGGTTTTCCCACACTGGGTTTTTCCAGGGACATTTGTCCAAAACTAACTGTGTAGATGTGTTGTGTATTTCTTCTTGTTCAGTTTCTTGTTTCCACATTTTATTTAAATGGTGAAGGCTATAGTGCATTAGTTTCGGTGTTCACAGTAGGAAACAATAAATAATTTTGTTCAGTAATTAACAAATAGAAGGAACAAAATCAGTTGCTGCAGTAGAAATTTGTGCATCCAAATTTTCACAAGATGATGCGGCGCAGCAGGCCCTTGGAGCATTGCCTCCAAGGAGACTTAGGGGCAGGGGCATTACATGTACCATTGGATGCAACCCACCTAGGATCGATGAGGACATTGTTGAGCATCTGGGGACACCATGTTTTGTGGAGATAGGGCTTTGAGGGGGTTATCAGCAGATCCGAGACAGAGAGAGGGTCATCCGTAGGATTACTCTTGAGCATTTCGACAAACTCTTGATCATACCCCTTGGGACATACCTACCCATCCTCCTCGGTGTTGCTTACAGTGGCAGAGTGTTTGGTTGTTGCCCCTTGACACTTTCCATTCAGGCAGCAGGGCATGGGAGGCTCACCCTATGTAGTTTGAGGAGACAACGAGTGTCATGGGTTGGGAGGAGACTCTCTAGTTGAGACATTTGGTAGGCGCATGAGTTGATGGATACAGGCTTAGGGATGGCGTGGTTGATTGTCGAGGCAGCCTATGTTCCACCCCTGGGCTCACACTTGGGGAGGTGACTGAGAGGGAGTTGCATGGTGCTTTTTTGGCTAGACAAATCGAGGCATTAGGTGAGCATGAAGTGCGATGGATGGTAGTCCTTGTTGGCAGGATGATACCTAGGCTTTCGGCGATACTCAGGCACATCATCAGGAGTTGGGACAACAGATCTTGTTGTGTGATTTGGCAAGCGCAGAGAAGTTGATTATTCGTGGCACAATTCCTTAATGCTCAGTGCCAACCTATTGGATACCAACAGGAGTCCAAGACGGGGCACAGAGGGGTCCCAACAACTAGCAACATATCACAGCGACACGCAGAGAGGATTGGGGGTTGTGAACCTCCAGTATGGTTATGGGATCCAAGGATCCAGTGGATTGGTGGGATACTCCACTCCTCAGTGAGCCTCGTCAGGATAACAGGCGAACCGATTCATTCGCAGGCGGACACATGGGGAGTCGCTGAAGCCCTCACCATAGGGCGAGGCAGATTGTTGCTCAGGATTGGGGCCATCCATGGAGTGATAGGCATTGGCACTATTGAGGCGCTTTGGTAGGTTGGGCCTAACCTCGATGATCGCATAGATTGTGGTCGAGAGGAGGCTCTAGTACGAGCATGCTAGACAATTAGTGATGACCAGGGAGTCGCGGGGTCAACAGGATAGTTTCTTGCTACGATGGGCATAGAGCCCTAGCATCACAGTACTTAGCAGTTCAGCTACACATAGGGGTGAGCTGGTTTCTACAGGGGATGGCCATCTAGATTTTCCATCGGGTTTTAGTGATTCCCTGATGGCGTGGGAGACTTCATCAGCATGGTAGGTTGACCAACAAGAGGATTTTTGGAGGAGCTCATGCAGGAGAGACTTCATTCGCATAGGGATTGAGTTGTATCTTCAGGGGCCCACAATCAAAGTGCATGAGGTGGACTATTCGGTAGGGAAGCTTCATGAGGATTTAGACAAAGTTTTACATCATCAGGATGCTCTACTTATTGGCAGTAGACAGAGGGGTTCTAACGCCCATATCTGGCAAGATAGTAAGTGGAGCAAGGGGTGCTTCACGTTGATCAGGTTGGCTTGGGATCCTGGTATCAAGGGACTCCTTCACTACAAGATATTACAACGATCAGGGACGATCCAATGGCACATTTGGGACCCTAGTGAAGTTTGCAGTGACAGTGGGGATCCACAGGGGCGCTTGTTCAAACCTTGCTCAAGGACAAGCATTTTTTGGTGCATTGGAGGAACTTGTCGGATGAGGATGCCACCTAGGAGGGTGAACACATACGTGAGCATCTAGTGTTGAAGTTGCTTGGGGACAAGCAACATTTGGGAGGGGAGGACTGTAATGTCCCTTCCTAAATTAAATTGTTACAGGTTTATCTATTCTACAATTTTGACAATTTTGGAAGCATGGGACCCATGGGAATTTTGGAGAGAGACCCATGAAGGAAAATGGGGGCCGAAATGTCTTGTTGGCCAAGTGTGGGGCCACCCACATGAGGAAATACACACCACTTTAGAGGGAAGTTCGAATGGCTAGAGAGAGAGGGTCGAATTGCTAGTTGGAGGGGGCCCACATGGGAAAAGAGGCTCACGAGTTATAAATAGAGGAGGCCTAGCCTCATTTGGTATCTTTTGACATATTGAACTCAACCTTAGTTGCTCGAGCTGCTTAGCCGGGTCACTCGCTGTTTAGCACGAGCTCTCCAAGCGGAGAACTCACCCTCTCTTCGGTGGACCACGAGTGCCACCCTAGTGAGGTTTCTTTCTATCATTCCGGGAGATTGCAAGTGGATATTCAGAGCCCCCAACTCAGCTATCATTCAGCCAGTGCATACTCCACGAGGATGTAGTAGTGGAACACGCAATAGATAATTTAGTGGCCTTCCGGGGAGTAATTGCCGGAGGAATTTTAGTGAAGGAAGTACAAGGGAAGACTGGCCTTTGGGAGGATTTTGGGAGCTGGAGATCTCTGTTTGGGAGTAGTGTGATTGCTAGCACTCAGGGCCAGCGTAGGAATTCCTCACTGGGCATATGTGGGAATTCGTGGGTCAGTTTGTGGAGGGAGTATTTGCTGGGGGAGATAAGGGAAAGTATAGGAAGGATTATATCATCCATTTTGTGTGTTTGGGAGGGCTTATTCAGAAGTTACAGGTAGGTCGTACCTTATGTTGATTTGGGGTAGCATCGAATGTGCTCTAGCCACGAAACTTGGTGAAGAGGCTAAGGCACATGAGATCTCCAATACCCAAAAAGGGTTTGGGCAGATTCTAAACAGTTTGGGAGATATTAAAATAATTAATATTTTTAATGTAATCCCTAAGTCTAAACTTGGGGAAAATAAAATATTAATGTGAATTAATATGAAACTGTGTTAGAATGGTCCAAAAGTCATGGATCAAGCCAGATCTAATCTTAGCCATTGATTAGGGACTTAATCTCGGCCGTTGATTTGTCAACGAGAAAATTATAAGAGGAGGCTTGAGGATCACTTAGAGAACACACTGAGGGAGACAAGTCAGTTCAATTTCTGGAGCGGGGTTAGCTAAGAAATTGAACCAGTGGTCTAGAGAGCAGTCAGGAGGCAACAAGTACGGAACAGAGAGATAGGATATTAGCGCAGAGGCAAAAAAGGCAGACGCAGGGCTAGAGGAAGCCACGCAGAGGCAACAGAGACTGCGCAGAGCCAACAGGGCTTGCGTCATCCACGTAGATGCTGCAGGAGTGACGCAGAAGCCCAGAGAGGTTGCGCAAAGTCTCAACAGGCTGAGGCAGAGGGTTTCAGGTCACGCAGAGGTCAGTGGGGCTGACACTGGGTTCAGAAGAAGTGCTGGAGAATTTGTCTATCTGTGGGTAAGCAAGTTTGGCACCCTGTTGTACTAGAAAATTACTGAATAATAAAATCCTCCCTTGCTGCACCGGTTTTCCCACATTGGGTTTTTCCGGGGACATTAGTCCAAAATCACTGTGTCAATGTGTTGATTCTTGTGCATATGTTTGTTTCTGTATTACGGTGTGATATCTGCAGCAGTATTTATTTTAATGTTTATTGAAATAATTTCATGAATAACTTATGGTGAAATAAGTAGGAAAAGTAAATCAGTTGCTGCAGTGATAGAATTTTCACACCTTACAGCAGTTGGAGGAGGATGCAACTCTTGCGAGGTCGAATTTCTAGGGTCGAAACCAAGCCAAACCCTTTCTAGGTTTTGATGGGTTTTGCTTGAGGAGTGTGGGGCTAATTTGTTAGAATTTTCTGAGCACCGGAGACGGGGTTTCTAGCAGCGTCTTTGCAGCGAAAAACACAATTTCAGAAGGGCAACACAGGGTATCATTGCAACATCTATTTCTGCCATCTGGGCTTGACATATTATCACCTGGGCTTGACCACGCTTGTCTTTGAGGCAAGCCCAGGTGCACCTCTTCCACATTATTGTACTTTGCTCCCAGATTAAAGTAAAATGACTCAGCTATTGGATATTTCTAGAGTTTCTATGGGTGTGCACTGAATGTTTCAATTTCTTGGTGTTGTTTCTATTGTTTGCTTTGCTTATCACTATTTTTCCTAGTTTGGGACATTATACACTCAAGATATCAAAAGGTTAGGCAAAAGAAATCATAATGCTATGATTGAAAAAGGATTTGCTTACGGACAATAAGTGAAAGAAAAAGGCAATTGTTTTATGAGGCTTTCCCTGGGAAGCTTTCTGGCAATTTCCTATATTAGTTTCAAAGTTTGATAACTAATATGTTACATTCAATATAATTTTGAGTGGCTCAAAAATGGAATTTCTTCTGCCTGTAGTCGTCTCCCTCTCTCTCCCCACCCGTTTCCATTCAAGTTTAAAGACTTAAAGTCCTAGGACCTTGCTATCCCCTACATGTCTCATCCTTTTGTCTCTAGGTTGCCATCACTTGTGACTGAGTTGATGACAAGGCTTTCATGCACTACCTGACAACCCTTTGAGTATAATTAACCTTCCCTTGGAGAAGTTATACATTAGTGTATTAAATAAACGAAGATATCTATTATTTGTAAAAAACAAGAGGCCTCAACATACTAGCAGATCGAGCATTTCCAATTTGTGTGAGTTAAACCACTTCCCCTCAAAGAACATAATGTTGAAGTATGGATATCAATCCTTGCAAGAGGGTATCATTCATTCACCTCGATCTAACTACGAGGAGATATGAGACAATGTAAAAAAAATCCAGTGTAAATGATACCACTTGTAATGAGTTGCCCTATCTAGACAATTTTAGTTGGATTTTGCTGTTTAAGATAAATGATGATGATAATAATAATCTATTTTTAAGGTCACGCCCAAACCAGACACCAAATTGGTGTATGAGACCCCTTTGTTTGTGGGACAAGGGACCTGCCTCCACACAACGATTTGACTGTTGAAGTCTACGTAGGTGTACATACTCTAACCCCTTCTAGATTTGAACTTGTGACCTCTTACTAGGAAACACATGTTCTTAACCATTAATCCCAGTCAAGTTGTACTCCCAATGTAGGCCACTTCCCTAGAGGAGACTTGGCCCCCAAATCTTAGAGCCATAAACGATTGTCGATCTAGTAATAGTATCAAAAAGCCAATGCCTAGAGGGTACATCCATAGAAAGAGATACAAAGACTGTCTCCCTACAATAATAGAGGAATAACCATTTTGAAGCCTATGTTTTGTTGCTAAGCACATAAGTCTTAGCCCAATTATTGGACACCAAGGTAGATGTAAGAATCCACAATCTCCAATGTCCATTGACTAGCCACTGAAAGCAAAAACAAGATGGTGTCTCATTAGTACTTCATGGGTTAAGACTATGACCTCGTTTATGATGACGAGACTTAGTCTAGTGAAGATGAGAAAACATGTGTTATATTTGCACTTTGTACTTTATCCTTGTCTCTTTCTGGTGACTTATTCCAAATTGATTGCTCTCCCCTCAATTTTGTATCCCTTATATAGTAATACAAATGAGTGCTCAACATGTGTACAATTCCAACAATCCTTTTCCCATATTTGCATGCTTTCATCCTTACGAATTCATATGTGTCAGTATCATCTTGCATCGTTGGTATTGTGCTCATATAGTCGGTATTGGGGCCTAAGATTATGGCTTTGTAAGCGTTTCACCATTCTAGTCTCCTTTGGGATTTTCCTGCTACCCAAAATCATTCTTCAAGCCCTTTTATACCTTCATCTTTGAATGTTTTTCAATTTTTCCTCTAACCTATAAATCACTATTTAGTATGTAAAACACCCTATGTTCTCACATCCCCTAAGTCCCATGGTTCCCCATAAAAACTCCAATAAATTATGAGACTCTTGGGACTCTAGCCTTGCTGAAATCTTGGTCGAAAAAATGCAGAACTAGAAAGACATTGTTGGAAACCCTATTACTAAACAACAATAGCAAGCTCAACAATAATAGGAGTTCCAAGTTAAACTAATGCATGAGACAATAAGTATGTTCCAACTTCGAACAACTTACCTGTTGATTTGGGGTAGCATTGGATGTGATCTAGCCACGAAAATTGGTGGAGAGGCTAAGGCACATGAGATCTCCAATACCCAGAAAGGGTTTGGGCAGATTCTAAACAATTTGGGAGATATTAAAATAATTAATATTTTTAAGGGAGTCCCTAAGTCTAAACTTAGGGAAATTAAAATATTAATGTGAATTAATATAAAACTGTGTCAGAATGGTCCAAAAGTCATGGATCAAATCAGATCTAATCTTAGTCGTTGATTAGGGACTTAATCTCGGCCGTTGATTTGTCAACGAGAAAAGTATTTAAGGAGGCTTGAGGGTCACTTGGAGAACACACCAAGAGATCAAGATTTCGACTTTCTGGGCTAGGTTTGCTGAGAAAGTTGAGAGAGTGATCAGAGTTGCAGTGGAGGGGCAGTGAATACAGAAGCAGAGAGGCAGAGATAGCACTAGGAGGATCAACGCAGTAGCCGGAGAGAGGGACGCAAAAGCAGACAAGGGTTCACGCAGAGCCAACCAGGGGTTGCACAGGGCCTCAGAGGGCCAGCATGGGTGACGCAGAGGGCCAAAGGGTTGACGCAATACCTCCAGTCGCTGACGCGGGCCAAGCTAGAGTGACGCTGGGCTAACATTGGGCCAGAGAGAGGCTGACGCAGTCCCTAGATGTTGATGTTGGGATTTCGTGGGGCAGATTGGAGCTGTGGAGCTGTCGGAGTGTTTATCCGGGATTTCAGCTGGAATATCTGCTTCCGAGTAGAGAGGTACTACTACCGAGATTTTTCTCTGTTGGGTGAGCCGGATTTGGCACCCAGATTGTATTCTGAAACTGCTTAATAAATCAAACCCTCAGATAGCTGCACCGGTTTTCCCGCATTGGGTTTTTCCGGGGACATTAGTCCAAAAACAACGGTGTCACTTGTGTGCTTGTTTCTATTTCCTTCAGTTGATGATCTGTAATGTGTTGAGCATGCATTTGTATTTATTTCCAGTATTTACATGGTAAATAACTTGTTAATTAACAGAACAAGTAGGTAGGAAGGGTTTCTAACATGTCAGACTTAGAAATTCCAACATGGTATCAGAGCATAGTTGCAGATCGCAGGAGAACTGAGGACATTAGCCAAACAGAGCAGCAGCATTAGAAAACAGTTGTCACGAGTGACAGAAGCTGTTCCTAGCAGAGTAGCAGCAAGGAAGGGGTGACGCAGTGCCTGCGTCATTAAGATTGAGCCAGGAAGAGGCAACGCAGAGGCTGAGGGAGGCAAAGGCAGGCTCACGCAGAGCCACGCAAAGGCCAGGAGGGCTGACACAGTTGGCTGAGGAGGCTGATTTGCCAGTGCCGGGATTGCGCAGAGCCTAGGAGCTCTAACTTTTAGTTTGTTGGGGTTTAGGAGGTTGTGGTTAAGTTGCAGAGTGGAGCTGGTGGGGTACTGTAGTCAGGACAATACCTAACAGGGTAAGGCCAAGGTAGAGGGAGTTGCTGCCGAGGTGGATTTCTAGCCAAGGAATCCAGATTAGTGTTGCAGTTGCACAGACGATTGGAGAGGGGCATCTCGACATTGGCAGAAGGGTTTCTAGGAGGGAAATCGAGGCTCAGAGGAGTCATACCGAGAACTTCCAGGAGGGAAGTAGAGGAGCAACAAAATGGCACTACACGGAGTAAGAGACCAAGACAGACTGGACAGAGCCTCAAACTTCGTAGTCTGGAAGGCCAGAATCTTATCCGTACTAGACAAGAATCGTGTCAAGCACTTCGCCTTGAGGACAATAGCTATACCAGTTGACTCAGCTGATAACGACATGTACGAGGATGCAATGGCAAGGGCTAAGACTATCATCCTTGACGGGGTCAAGGATCATATAGTACCACATATTGCCGAGAAGAACACAGCACGGGAGATGTGGGAGGCCCTGACCAAGTTGTATCAGCACGCTTCCGTGCAGAGGAAGATGCTACTAGAATCATACCAGATGAAGAAGGGAGAACAGATCGACCCATTCCTCGGTCGATTGAAGGAGATCTGGGATCAGTTGACTTCCATAGGGGCAACGCCAGATCCAGAATTGATGGTGAGAACAGCCCTAAACGCAGTCTCAGAAGACTGGGAGGTGTTTGTCCAGAGCATACTGGGCAGGGCGACCCTTCCAGATTGGGAGGAAATGTGGGCTGCTCTTCGCCAAGAAGAGATCAGAAGGCTGAGCAAGGCGGGAAGCAGTGGCAAGGGGATCAGAATCAAGAAGGAGGAGGAGGAAGATGTTGCCCTAGCATCTGAGGGAAAGCAGGAGAAACAGAAGAAGGACCTCTCCAAGGTCAAATGCTTCCACTATGGGGAGCTGGGTCATTATGTGACCCAGTGTCCAAGGAAGAAGAGTAAGGGAGAGGCCTTCGAGACTAAGGCAGCGCCAACAAGGGCAAAGAAGGAAGTGGAGTGGTGGCCTGGGTGCAGGCGATATGGACAAGTGGCCGAAACCTGATGTAATTTCTTCTAACTCTGGTTGAATTTCTCCTTATGTTTCAACAGGTGTATCAGTCATCTATTGTTAGATTGACTGCTTCATGATTTTTCCTCTGATCACCCCAACCCTTGTTATCGGGCACAAATCATATCTTGGCTTGTTTTCCTCCTTCTGAACTATAATTCCATAGGAATTATAATAATATACTAGTGTTGCTTTAAAATGAGGAAACTGCGTTTTCAACGCAAAATACACAGTCGGCAGGCTTCTGTTTCAAAGGAACAGAATAACACTATCGGCACTTTTAAAACCACTATAGTGTTAATTCCAAAGAATTACACTATCGGCACAAGACTTCAAAGAAAAGCGTTATACCCAGATAATACTATCGACGATTACAATCGGCCCTTCCAATGATCCTTCCTCCGATGCGATAACACGTAGTGTTATCGAAGATCGCAATCAGTGACTGCAATATTCTAAAGGCTTGGCTCCTCTCGCTCTGATCTTGCGATGCGATAACACTCGCGGACCCGATATGCTTTTCCACCCTTCTCTATAGTATTTCGGGTCCGAGCCGTCGGAGTTTCGGCACTCGGTGGTTCCAAAGGTTCTTCCTGCTCCCCTGTGGTTCTGCGATGCAATAAAGGTTTCAGAGCCGACAAGGGTATAATCCCTGTACAATAAAATTTCAAGTCCGGAGCTCTGCTCCGGCTAAGTATTTTCACGACTTCTCTATGTAAAACAGAGCTTTGCCCGCGACACTCTGTAAATTAAATAAAGAAGCCAGACTCGCTGATATGAAGGAAACACCATCTAAAGGCTTCAGCCGAAGTATTAATTGGAAAATAAGGCTAGTTCATTGATATTCAGACTCAGAAGAAGCAACTGAAACTGATACACGCATACAATTACCAGCTAACAAAGAACCATAAATTCCAAGGCACAGAGAGGTTTTTTTCAAGATCACAACGTCTCCGGGCTCGACTGACTCAGAGAAGTCCTATTATTTCCTTTTTAAAATAATAGATAAAGCACTCTCGGTCCTTATCCCTTACAAAAGCATGCCAATTACATAGAGCGATTAAAGCAATTATTCATAAAGCTTACTACAGCTTATCCAATAAGCGATTATTACAACATGATCTTTATTCTTAAATTTTATCCTTATCCTAAGCTAGAAAAGCATGGAAATTGATGGCTAAAGGACCCCACTCCTTTGCTTGTAGAACTTTTTTTTTGGATTTTTTGGAATCAGTTTGAAGATTTTTCCTTCCAAGTCACATGCTCCTGCATCAGACTCCTGAGGACAAAATTCTTCATGGGCTCCTGTCCATGAGCTCATCTACAAAACTGCCCTTTTTCTGTAGCATGTTTTCTGTAACCCAAGTAGCTTCAGCAATTGGCTGACCCTTCCATTTTACCAAATACTGGAAGTATTCTCGTCCTCTTGTTTTCTTAAACACCTTCTTGTCCAGAATTCTTTCTCCGCTGCAATTCCTTTGCTGTGGGTAACTGTTTGACCCAGTGAATCTCTTGGGTCTCTTGATCTTGTGCTGTATCATCTGCAGTTTCACCTTCATACTTGTACAGGTCTGCAACATTAAAAATTGGTGATATTCCAACATCACGGGGTAATTCAATCTCATAGGCATTTGCAGAAAATTTCCTCAATACTCTGCACGGTCCAATTTTCTTGAACTTTAATTTGTTATACTCCCTCCTTGGAAACCTCTCCTTTCTGAGGTGTGCTAAAACCAGATCTCCAACTTCAAAGTTCACCTCTCTTCTTCTCATGTCTGCTCTGGTTTTGTACTTAATGTTACTATCTTGCAGTTGTTGTTTCACTTGTTCATGTATTGCTTGCATTTCTGAAACAAAATCTTCTCCCTTTGCACTTCTCATTTCATCTTTTCCCAAGTTTCTTAACTCAGTTACTCATCTTGGATGCATTCCATAAACAATATGGAATGGACTCTGTTTTGTACTCCTGATAGGTGAGTCATTATATGCATACTCAGCTTGTGCCAACACTTGATCCCATTGCTTTAGATGTTCTACAGTAAGGCTCCTTAAAAGATTGCCCAAACTTCTGTTCACAACTTCAGTCTGTCCATCAGTTTGTGGATGATAGGCAGAGCTGAAACTTAGTTTAGTTCCCAACTTCTTCCATAATGTCCTCCAGAAATGTCCAATAAATTTGGAATCCCTGTCTGAGACAATACTCTTAGGCAATCCATGCAATCTTACAACCTCCTTAAAAAACAAATTAGCAATGTGAGAAGCATCACTAGTTTTATAACATGGAATAAAGTGTGCCATTTTTGAAAATCTGTCCACTACAACAAAAATTGAATCATTACCTCTTTGAGTCTTTGGTAAGCCCAAAACAAAATCCATACTTACCATATCCCAAGGCCTATCTAGAATTGGTAATGGGATATACAAACCTGTGTTTTGGCTCCTTCCCTTTGCATATTGACAGACTTTGCAAGTTTTCACATACTTCTCCACTTCAGATTTCATTTTCAGCCAGAAATAAAATTTGTTTAACTGCTCATAAGTCTTCTCTACACCAAAATGTCTTGCAAGTCCTCCACTATGTTTCTCTTTGATTAAGTTCTCCCTCATAGAACAATTTGGTATGCACAGCTGATTTCTCTTAAACAACAATCCATCTTGTAAGAAGTAATCCAACCATTTATTCCTATCCACCAAAACAGGATTTTTACAAGCTTCAAATGCTTCCTTAAAATTTGGATCTTTTTCATACAATTCTTTAAAAAAATCAAAACCCAACACTTGGACTTGACTCTCTTGAAATAATACACTTCTCCTACTTAAGGCATCTGCAACTTTATTTGATTGTCCATTTATATGCTTCAAGACAAAATGGAAACCTTGAAGATACTCTACCCATTTAGCATGTTTCTGGCTAAGCTTTGGCTGCTGCATAATATACTGTAGTGCATGGTTATCTGAATAAAGTATGAACTCCTTTGACATTAGATAATGCCTCCATTTCTTCAATGACTACACAACTGCATAGAACTCCTTATCATAAGAAGAATACTTCTTCTTTGAATCATTCAGCTTTTCACTAAAATAAGCTATAGGTCTATCTTCCTGACTTAAAACACCTCCAATTGCTTCTCCGCTGGCATCACACTTCACTTGGAAAGGCTTACTAAAATCAGGTAGAACCAAAATAGGTTTTTCAGTGATTTTCTTCTTTAACAGCTAAAAATTCCTTTCTGCTTCAGCAGTCCATCTAAATGGTTGTTTGTCCTTCTTTATGGTCTCAATAATAGGTGCATTGATCTTACTAAAGTTCTTTATAAACTTCCTATAAAAACTAGCAAGACCATGAAAACTTCTTACCTCAAAAACACTTTTAGGTGAAGGCCACTCCATGATTGCCTTGATCTTCTCTGGATCCATCTTCAGTCCTTCAGCAGAAATAACAAAACCCAAGTACACTAGCTCCTCTTTCATAAATGAACACTTCTTCAAATTCAGCAATAATTTCTCTTGCTGTAGCCTTTGTAAGACATGATTCAAATGTCTCATGTGCTCCTCCTTAGACCTGTTGTAAACTAATATATCGTCCAGATATACTATAACAAATTTACTAATAAAATCTTTAAAAACTTCATTCATGAGTCTCATAAACGTACTTGGTGCATTTGACAACCCAAAAGGCATTACTCTCCACTCATACAATCCCTCATTTGTCTTAAAGGCAATTTTCCACTCATCCCCTTCTCTTATCCTTATCTGATGATACCCACTTTTAAGATCTAGTTTTGAAAAATACTTTGCTCCACTCAAGCAATCCATTAAATCTTCAATTCTAGGTAAAGGAAATCTGTACCTGATTGTGATCTTATTGTTGGCTCTTGAATCTGTACACATTCTCTAGCCTCCATCTTTCTTTAGACTTAATACTGTTGGTACCGCACAAGGACTCAAACATTCTCTAATTAGCCCTTTGTCAAGCAACTCTTGCACTTGCTTCCTAACCTCTTCATTTTCTGTAGGAGTCATTCTATAAGCTGCTTTGTTAGGTAGACTTGCTCCAGGAATCAAATCTATATGATGGCTAATTCTTCTAATGGGTGGTAACTCATTGGGCAAATCATCAACAATAATATCACAATAGTTCTCTAACATTTCTTGAATTTCAATGGGTAAATCAGAAACTTTAGTAGAAGTCATTATTACCTTGGGCTTGCAAATTACAGCAAAATTTACCTCATTCTCTTCAATCTGCTTCAAGTATTCTTTTCCTCCTAGTAATAGAGTTTTTGGATCAGTCTTCTTTCCTGATGCATCTTCTTCTTGTAGAGGCAGCAACGTATGATTGACACCATCCTTTCTAAACTTGTAGGTGTTTCTTTTCCCATCATGCATAGCTCCTCTGTCATATTGCCAAGGTCTTCCAAGCAATATGTGACACACATCCATTGGCATCACATCACATACAATTTTATCTTTATACTTACCCAATTGAATCTCCACTTCACAGTGTTCATTCACTAACAGTGATGTCCCTTTTGTAACCATGACACCTTGTAAGGTGTTGGATGTTTCATTGTTTTCAGCTTCAATTTCTCCACCACTTCTGTAGAGACCAAATTATCAGTGCTGCCACTATCAATGATCATCTGACAACATTTCCCTTGAACTTTACACAATGTTCCAAATAAATTCTTTCTTTGTGATGGTTCAACTATCTCCTTTGCTAGCTTGAGCAAAACTTTATTAACTACCAAAGATTCTCCTCTCTCTGGTATATTTTCTTCTTCTGTCACTACTGTTGTTGTTGCTTCTCCCTCAACTTGAGCAACAATAGCATTCCTCTGATTTGTTTCTGCTTTCTCTGGACACTCAAAAGCTCCGTGTCCCAGTTTGTTACATTTGTAACATTTTATTTCTCTTCCTCTTCCTCTACCTCCTCTTCCTCTAGAAAAACTCCCTCTGCCTCTTGCATCACCTCCTGTGGGTGCATGCTGGGTTGAGCTGTTGCTAGCTCCATGTTTAGGTGTTGTAGATCTTCCTCTACCACCTTGACTTCCCCTTCCTCGAAAAGTGCCTCTCCCTCTGGCACACTGCTTCCTCATAAGTTTTTCTTCACCTCTCAGTGCCATCTGATAAGCTTCCTCTACTATTTTAGGAGACAATATACTTATCTCATCTTGAATGTCCATCCTAAGACCATTCACATATCTAGCCACCTTCTCATCTGTATCCTGGGTTTCTCCAGCTCTTATGCTTACCTTATAGAATTCCTCTGTGTATTCTTTCACTGTCATAGATCTTCGTCTAAGATTTTGCATCTGTCTGAACAAGGTTTGCTGATAATTATTGGGTAAAAACTTACCTCTTAGCTTTGCTACCATCCTGCTCCAATTCTTGATAGGTTGCTTGCCAAGTCTCTTTCTTTCTGCCTGCGCACCATCCCACCAAAGCGTTGCATGGCCTTTTAGCTTGGTGACAGCAAACTTTACTTTCTTCTCATCTTCTGTTTCTTCATAGTCGAAGAATTTCTCCATGCCATTAATCCAGTCTATCAATTCTTCTGGATTCAGTCCTCCTTCATATATTGAAACCTTGGTATTTGGCCTAGCTATGGATCTCAACGCTGACTGGAAGAATCTCATCTCAGGAGTAACTGCTACAGCTTCTTCCTCTGCAACTTCAACCTTAGGCTCACTAACATCTCCATCGTCTATATTTCTTTCTGTTATTAATGCATCCAATCTAGCTTGCATCTGTTGCACAGCTTCCATCACTTCAGCATTTGCAACTGGCCGTCCTCTTCCACCACGTCCTCGTCCTCTTCCAAATCTGAAAGCCATATTAACTTTCCTTCTCCTGCTTCTGAGATTCAATTCAGTGTCAACAGGTTGCTTTGATACCACTAATGGTGGCCTGGGTGCAGGCGATATGGACAAGCGGCTGAAACCTGATATAATTTCTTCTAACTCTGGCTGAATTTCTCCTTCTATTTCAACAAGTGTATCAGTCATCTATTGTTAGATTGACTGCTTCATGAGTTTTGCTATGATCACCCCAACCCTTGTTATCAAGCACAAATCATATCTTGGCCTGTTTTCCTCCTTCCGGACTATAATTCCATAGGAATTATAATAATATACTAGTGTTGCTTTAAAATGAGGAAACTACGTTTTCAACGCAAAATACACAGTCGGCGGGCTTCTGTTCCAAAGGAACAGAATAACACTATCGGCACTTTTAAAACCACTATAGTGTTAATTCCAAAGAATTACACTATCGGCGCAAGACTTCAAAGAAAAGCATTATACCCAGATAACACTATCGACAGTTACAATCAGCCCTTCCAACGCTCCTTCCTCCGATGCGATAACACGTAGTGTTATCGGAGATTGCAATCGGCGACTCCAATATTCTAAAGGCTTGGCTCCTCTCGCTCCGATCTTGCAATGCGACAACACTCGCGGACCCGATATGCTTTTCCACCCTTCTTTATAGTATTTCGGGTCCGAGCCGTCGGAGTTTCGGCACTCGTCGGTTCCAAAGGTTCTTCCTGCTCCCCTATGGTTCTGTGATGCAATAAAGGTTTCGGACCCGACAAAGGTATAATCCCTGTACAATAAAATTTCAAGTTCGGAGCTCTGCTCCGGCTAAGTATTTTCACGACTTCTCTGTGTAAAACAGAGCTTTGCCTACGGAACTCTGTAAAGCAAATAAAGAAGCCAGACTCGCCGATATGAAGGAAACACAATCTAAAGGCTTCAACCAAAGTATTAATTGGAAAGTAAGGCTAGTTCATTGATATTCGGACTCAGAAGAAGCAACTGAAACTGATACACGCATACAATTACCAGTTAACAAAGAACCATAAATTCCAAGGCACAGAGAGAGGTTTTTTTCAAGATCACAACGTCTCCGAGCTCGACTGACTCAGAGAATTCCTGTTATTTCCTTTTTAAAATAATAGATAAAGCCCTCTTGGTCCTTATCCCTTACAAAAGCATGCCAATTACATAGAGCAATTAAAGCAATTATTCATAAAGCTTACTATAGCTTATCCAATAAGCGATTATTACAACATGATCTTTATTCTTAAATTTTATCCTTATCCTAAGCTAGAAAAGCATGGAAATTGATGGCTAAAGGACCCCACTCCTTTGCCTATAGATTTTTTTTTTTGGATTTTTTGGAATCAATTTGAAGATTTTTCCTTCCATGTCACATACTCCTGCATCATGGAGACAGACGATGATTGTGCCATGAGTGCTCATGTGCCACTTTAGAAGAAGTGGGGAGACATCGAGTTGTAGTTAGGCGGACTACAGGCGATGAGGGGCAGGATCCTCGAGGTGCCCAGCCTCTTGGATTAGACCTTGCTACGGGAGCCCCGAAGAGGAGTAGCAGTATTGGCGATGTCAATAAAGACGAATGTGGATGGAGCGACAGAGGGAGCTACAGTGCAGGATTCCTAGGACAGCGTGAGGCTAGCAGGCTACAACAGTGCGAGAGGCACGGGAGTGTTGCACCAGTGCAGGATGGCACAGAGAGGTGTGAAATAGTGCGAGATGCACAGAGTTGTTGCAGCAGCGCAAAGGTTAGAGAGGGAGCACTTGTTAGTGACAGAGGGAGCTTCAACATCAAGAGTGTTTCTAGCCTGACGGAGATGTCAGAGTTGGGAGATCAGTTATTTACTTCTCAGTAACTGAGTTGCAGTGCAGTAGTTAACAATGGTAGTGCTATGGGTAGCACGATGCAACATGATGAGAGGGGTTGCAGTGCAGATGCAGCAGTGGCAGTGGCAGGGCCATGGGCAGCAGCACGGATGCAGAGGGAGTTGCAGTACAGATGCAGCAGTGGTAGTGGCAGGGCCATGGGTAGCAGTACAGGATGCAGCAGTGTAGAGGATGTTGGGCACCTAGCATCAGCACAGGGACCAATGCCAGATGATCAGAGTGATGCTCAGTGAGGAGTATTACTAGAGCACAGTCCTCGCTAAGAGGGAGTGTTGATTTGGGGTAGCATCGGATGTGCTCTAGCCACGAAAATTGGTGGAGAGGCTAAGGCACATGAGATCTCTAATACCCAGAAAGGGTTTGGGCAGATTCTAAACAGTTTGGGAGATATTAAAATAATTAATATTTTTAATGGAGTCCCTAAGTCTAAACTTAGGGAAATTAAAATATTAATGTGAATTAATATAAAACTGTGTTAGAATGGTCCAAAAGTCATGGATCAAGCCAGATCTAATATTAGCTGTTGATTAAGGACTTAATCTCAGCCATTGATTTGTCAACGAGAAAAGTATTCAAGGAGGCTTGAGGGTCACTTGGAGAACACACCAAGAGATCAAAATTTCGACTTTTTGGGGCTGGGTTTGCTGAGAAAGTTGAGAAAGTGATCAGAGTTGCAGTTGAGGGGCAGTGAATACAGAAGCAGAGAGGCAGAGATAGCACCGAGAGGATCAACGCAGTAGCCGGAGAGAGGGACGCAAAAGTAGCCAAGGGTTCACATAGAGCAAGCCAGGGCTCACACAGAGTCAGCCTGGAGCTGCGCAGGGCCTCAGAGGGCCAGCATGGGTGACGCAGAGGGCCAGAGGGTTGACGCAGTGCCTCTAGAGGCTGACGCAGGCCAAGCCATAGTGACGTTGGGCTAACATTGGGCTAGAGAGAGGTTGACACTGGTGTTTCGTGGGGCAAATTGGAGCTGTGGAGTTGCAAGAGTGTTTATCCAGGGTTTCAGCCGGAATATCTACTTCCGAGTAGAGAGGTACTACTGCCGAGATTTTTCTTTGTTGGGTGAGCCGGCTTTGGCACCCAGATTGTATTCTGAAACTACTTGATAAATCAAACCCTTAGATAGTTGCACTGGTTTTCTCGCATTGGGTTTTTCCGGGGACATTAGTCCAAAAACAACAATGTCACTTGTGTGCTTGTTTCTATTTCCTTCAGTTGATGATCTGTAATGTGTTGAGCATGCATTTGTATTTATTTCCAGTATTTACATGGTAAATAACTTGTTAACTAACAGAACAAGTAGGTAGGAATAAAATTATAAATCAGTAAAGTGCATGAAGGGTTTCTAACGTGTCAGGCTTAGAAATTCCAACATCACCACCCACCAACAATAGGACCAACCACAACCTCAACCTCAACCTCAACCCACTATTCACTAGGTAGTTCCTCTGGCTTAGCAAGCCTTCACACTAGACACCAAACTGTCGATGCCTTGATTTGATGGGGCTCTCAATGGCGAGAGGCTCAATTCTTGGATATGCAACGAGAAGATTATTTCAAAACCCAATTGAACTTGATAGAGGATGACGAGCTTCTAGTCACTAAAGTTCACATGTAGGACTAGGCCCTTATGTGATGGCAAACCCCCATCCAACATTTTCCAACCAATAAAATTCAAAGATGCCACTCATAAGAGGTTCTATCCATTAGGGTACAAGAACACTTAGCTAGCAAAGTGGTTACAACTTCAATAAATCCCGAGATAATTTGTCTAATAGTTTATCCAAACATGTCCATCAAGCCTAAGGTAAGAGACTCTAAAGACACACTCTGTGTTAAGCGTATTTTTTGGGTTATTGCCACATTTAAGGAGGTAATTACTATTCTTTATGACTCCCTTGATGTGTGCCTTCCATCTTGATTCCAAAATAGAGGCAACCAATATTGTCAATCAAAAGAAGCCAATTTCCTCTTTTGAACCCCTTGCCACTTCCGAGGGCCATCTCAACAACATTGGACAAAACTTGGGCTCTCCTAGCGACTAGGACACAAAAGAAGAGATAGTGGTGCTTCTACCACAAAATGTATAGGAATTTTTATGACAACTGCAAGGTTCTCGAGGCCAAGATCGCTAAGAAAGTTCAAATCCTTCTTGTTAAACAATGGCAACTTTATGCCATTATGGAAAGACAAATGTAGCAATCATCAGTCCCATCCCTACAACTGCACATATAACATTGATGATCACAAATTACACAAAGGATGATGAAGAAGCTTTGTGCACTCAAAACTATCAATCAAGAATATGTTAATTTCCATCATTATGGACAATGGGAATGATATAAATCCAGTATCCCATTTGTTGGTTGAAAATCTAAAGCTCCTAACAACACCTCATCCTAGGTTGTATCAACTTGGATGGATCAAAGAGTTTAAAAAACTCCACTCACCATTCGAAAGTGTTTTATCACCTTTGTCATTGGATCCTTCCCTAACACAATGAAGTGTAATGTCACTCGTCTCTGCTATTTTGACTTCATCTTGGGTAGGCCACCGCCATACCATTCTTCCAACCAAGCACAATATGATGGCCACTTCAATGCCCATAGTTTGCACAAGTATTATAAGACACAAATTCATGTCCACTTCTCCTTTTGAGCCACCTGTACTTTTTGTATACCAACTACTAAATAGGTCACTCTCAACAATTTCTTGTCATTATGCTTTGTCCCATAGGTCAAGGAAGAAAACAAAGGGAAGTTACCTCCCTCTAATATACATTATACAACACACAATTGACTCATACACAGATGTACTTGAAGAACCCAAGGGTTTACCTTCCCTTTGAAACAGAAAATGTTTATTATGCTTGTTCCTAGTTGTTTTGTGCCCAACTTTCTTGAATATCACACCTCACCCAAAGAAAGTGCAAGGATTGAGAGGAAAATCACACAACTTTTGGAGAATGGAAAAATCAAGCCTAGTACATATCCTTGAGGATCTCTTTCTTTCGAGTTACCATAGAAAGAGCAACTAGGGTGATGATTTTGAACTGATTACAAGACCTGCAATTATGTCATTGTTAAGAATCTCTATCCCCCACCCCAAATTGATGACCTTGATGAGCTTTGCTACCACGTAAAATGTGGGTGCATTTTATAACATTCTTTTCAGCAGCAATATACAAGGGAGATGTGGATTTAAGGAGCATAACTCTAACATCCTCTTGTTTATCACCTTTTTCTTTCATATGATTGGAGGATGTTTGCATCTTTTAAGGCATGTTTGATGGTTTAGTTCACACACATGGAGAGAAGGCTGCACATGTTGTAGAGATTCGACTTTTGGAGCTCTTACCTACATATTTTCATGCATATTTGTTCATTGAATGTGTATCTCATAGTGTTCAACACATAAGCCACACATTTTGAGGCATTTCACACCATGGAAATTCCTAGGAGCACACATTGCATTAGATATAGACCCATGGTATACAAAGCCAATCTACAAGATCAAGCACGCCTTTCTAGGTGAAGCTTACATCATTCAAGGAGCTTTCATGGCATCAAACACTAAGAGTAATGAAGCGCTCCATCTTTAGAGAAAGTTTAATATATCTTATGGAAAATGTGTTGAATACTAATTAATAAGGGCAGCCAAGCTGCAAATAAGTTTTCACATCTATATGGGGCACACACATTTAGAGGTTACTAATGTTTTATTGCCCGAGATTGAGGTAAGCATAACCACCCTCATCAACAATTTGCACATTCTCCAAGTTTGCACCACTTTTTGAAGTATGATTAACAATGTCTCAACTGATCAAAAGGTCAAAGCTAAAGAACACATGGCATTCTTGCACACTTCTCAAGGGCATTCATTGCTATTTATCTACATACAGACTAATGAATGAGGGTGTTCCAATTACTTTCACATCTCTCAAGGGCACACTATAATAAACATAAATATAAGAATAACTATCAAATAAATAAAATAATAATAAATACTGACAGTAAATGAAGTGACACATCCTAACTAAAGGACGTGACCTATCAACAATTGTGACTAGTCAATGTGTATAAGTACACCATCACATGGCATTGTATCATTATCTATCATCTCTTTTTTATATTACATATTCAATACATTGTTTTAATGATAAGCTATATGGATTCTTTTATGTTATCCTATTTATTTTGGACATTTAGTTTATGAACTAAGTTGTTCATTTTATATTCAACAAATGAAATTTGTTCATTTCATTGGTATCAAAGTAATCTAATCTCAGCCTTTGACCATACATTTTCTAAAACCTTGTTTGAACCAGCTTTTGGCCACATTCATATATTAGAGTTTTCTGACCTTGGTTTTTGACCACAACCAGCCATTTAGAATTCAAATACAATAGTGAAGAAAACGTTACTCTGCTATGAATTAAAGAAATATTGAGTCAAATTTCTACATGTAAAGGGTGAGTAAATCTGATATTTCATTCCGCTGTAAAGTCAAAGAAGCCTGAAATCCAAAAAAGAATTGTAAAAGAGAATTTTTAGGAGGAAATGAGCACCTAGAAGAAAAACAAAAAAGTATAGGACCATAGCAAATTAGAGAATCTGTGAAGTTTCCTTCATTGCTGCCAATCAGGGTAGGAATTTCAAAACTGAAGCATCTGTCAAAGTCGATGGTTTCTGCAACTTTTGTGCCTGTTTCAATCAATTTAACAAAGAATGTTGCCAGGTGGGAAAAATTGTAGGCTGTATTTCACAGGCAAATCACCCCATGACAGGCAATTTTCCCGTCAAAGTCCATCCCTGCTGCCAATCGTGAAAAAGTTCACTCTATAAACTAGAAAAGCTAAATTCCACTAGGCCAAATCACTGATTACAATATAATAATGAAGATCGTAGCATTGTACTGTAGTTTGGGATTCTGCACATAATCGTCTGTCTTGTCACGGAAGGTATCGCTAAGCAAAAGGGTGAGGAGACGGATCTTAGATTGTTACCGACTGTAGTAAACAGTTTGAGGCATCCCTCCAGTTGTGGGAGTAGTATAAATAGTGGAATTGGCTGCCCAAGATCTAGCTGTGACTAAGCTGTCAGGTAGCACACATGACATGATACAACATTCTTAATTGCAGCAAAAGACATACTCCATCAAAAAAATTAATAAGCCGCGATCTTAGCCACCTTCCCATTTGTTTGTTGTCCATTGGAAAACTATAGCCACCAATCATGGGGTGATTTCATGCCTTTCACAAGTGCTGTTGTACCCTTAGCAAAGGTACATCAGAAATCCCAGCAATTATGCCACTATCTGAGGAGACAACACCACCACCCTCAAAGGAAGTTTAATAGTGTGATATTCATAATCCATAACAAGTGAGCATTTGATTCCCACATTAAAGTGTTGACAGGTGTAACTAGGTTCGGTCTTCATAATGACATGTAATTATGATTTTATGTAAAGAGATGTAAATAAGAAAAATGAAATTATTATATTGACTTGCTTCATGGGTTTCATGAGCAAGGATTTTGTTTTTCAGTCAAGACTCCCATTGAGAGTCTTTAGCATTTATTTGTCATCTAGTCATAAAATATAAGGGTCATTGTCAAGTAAATGAAGTCATGTTACACTTTGTAAAAGGTCATCTTGTCTATGTAAAGTATCCTCGAAAGAACTTGTCACCAAACCTCTACAAGTCGGCCTACATCCAGCTGTCAAGTCGGCCTAAAGACCCAGTGAAGAGGGGTATAAGTAGAAGAACTCGACCTCCATTCTAAGCATCAAGTTCGAACTCATTCCAGCGAAGAGAAGTGCAAAAAGAAGTACAAAAAAGAGGCAGTGAGAAAGAGTTTTCTCTAAAGCAAAAAGGACACTCTTCTAGGGTATCGAAGGAAGAATCTTCAGGGGCAAACAAAGTAGAATCTTCCAGAGCAGTGAAGTAGGATCTTCTGGGGCAACGAAGAGATATCTTCCAGGGCAGCAGTATCTTCTAGGGGCAGTGAAGAAGGAATCTTCTGGGAGACAGTGAATAGGTTTCTTTTGGGATAGTGAATGAAGGAATCTTCTGGAATAGAGAAGCAGATACCGAGTTTCTCTAGAATACCTAGAGACCGAGATTCTCTAGAACAATTGTGAAGGTGCAGCATAAGAAATAGAGACCGAGTTTCTCTAAGGAGCAAGAGAAGGAAGGGCAAGGAAGACCAGGTTGGTGGCAAGGTTCTTGAAGGGGATACTAGAGTCAAGGATCAGTGTCATGGTCTTGGTACTTATCAATTGAAGATCTAGAAGAAGAATTTTATCGGGTTTTCCTCTCAAGAGGTGAGAGTTTTTGGCCCTAGCTGGAGAAGCCTATATTTTGTGTCACTTGTCTTTATTTTGATAATTGTCTTGATGAAAAAGAACACACTAATAAGCTAACAAAGTGAAAGATCATAAGTAAAATAAGAACAAGCATATCACAAGCAATTATCAAGCAGAGAAATTATTAACATTGAATGCCCTAGTTTTCTCAACATAAAGTTCTCACTCAACAACTTATTCAATGAGAACAACTCTATTTCAAATGGATTCAGTACCCTGAAAAATCCTGGGTCACTCTGATTGTGCAGAGTTCACATATCAAATTTGTGATTCCAACAAATTACGACCAGATTTCAGATAAATTTGACCAAAAATTAAGCCAGAAAAACCCCAAAACATAGAACAGTTATGCTACAGCCAAAAAAATTAAGACTGAAATTATTAAAGTACATCTGATCAAAGTGATAATAGCTTATTGCCTTAAATACATTTGGTCAAATATATTTGAGATGATAAAAATATCTATAAAAAATTCTTAAAATTGGCAACTAGGGCCAAACTCCATGTGGGTCATCTTATTAATGGCAGCTGATATTTTTCTTGGATCCCTCTCATCAATAGGTGTAGGATTGATCTAAAGATCATCCGATTCCGATAAGTATTCATGGAGATATGAATTTATTAGTGTTATGGGACAATTCGTCAAGGTCGGCCAGCAACCAAACAAACCCCACTTGTGCTCAACGTTTTAGTATAAATAGAGGTGGCCTTCAAGTCATTTCCACACACTCACTTGGGATCTCTTCCTCTCTACTTGTCTTTGGGTTTTAGTAGGAGGAGAGATCCTAAGGGATAATGCTGCCCTAATGGAGATCTACGCTGCCCTAATGAAGAAGCCCTAGACGCAGAAAGGAAGGGAGATCTAGTATGATGAAGGAGGCCTAAACAACAGACTCTAACGCAGCCTATCATACCCATATATATACGCTGTTCTAGAAGAGTTTGGGACAGCCCTTAGAAACAGCAATAGAGATACACGAACAGCAAACAAAAGGCCCTAATACGCAGTCCAACAAGGTGCCCTAGCCGCAGTCTAAGGAGGCCTAATGAACAGCAAACAAAAGGCCCTAATATGCAGTCCAATAAGGTGCCCTAGCCGCAGTCTAAGGAGGCCTAACGAACAGCAAACAAAGGCCCTAATCCGCAGTCTAATCAAGGATACCTAGCTGCTGTTTTGTCTACAATACGCAGCCCTTATCAACAGCACAAGGAGTCCCTATGTATGCTGTAGGTGACAGCATGAATCTAAGTGTTGTAGGTGCCTAAGTGTGCTGGAGATGACAGCATGGACTAAGTGCTGTAGGTGCCTAAGTGTGCTGTAGATGACAGCATAGTGCTGTAGATAAAACTGTTACAAGGCATGAGTTAAGGACTGGGAATTCACTGTCATAAAGAAGAAATAGTGAAGTCTGCTCTCTAGGTTGTATGTTATCTAGTGAACACATGACAGCGACATCTTCAGTCTAATGTATGGCATGTTAGATATATACATGCTGTAATAAATGGAGGACAGTCTTGTGGAAGGCAAAGACAACCTTCCCTTAGAGGACAATTGCAGACAAATCAAGGCAGACATTGTGACGGTTAGTTGACTGCACTTTGGAGGAGTCTAGCTGCTCTGCTAGGCTGTAAGCCATAGCAAGCAGCTAAGACTGGTAAGTGTAAAGCAACATATTGGATGCAGTGATGATGAGTGCAGCATTGAGTGCAGATCAGTGATGAGTGCAGCATTGGGTGCAGATCCGTGATGAGAGCAGCTCAGTGATTGGAGCAGCACAGTGACAGGAGCAGCAGCATGAAGTGCATAGCATGGTCATTAGGTCCAGCACTGTGATGATGAGTGCAACACGGTGAGGTGCAGCATGTGGACGAGATGCAACACAATGATAGGTGAAGGAGTCACCTTGGAGAATCAGTTGAAGCAGCATGTCTTCAACTAATCTCATGTAGAGATGATCTATTCTCTTATCTAGAAAGTCGAAGTGTTGACTTCTGTTGTAAATGTACTATCTCTCTCTCTCTCTCTCTGCTGAACTATTGAAGAACATATAAGAAGAATTGATCAAGGGTTTCCCCACATTGGGGTTTGTCCCTGGTTAGCGCCACATCTTGTGTCCTCTTGTCTTGGCTTGTCTTCTGCGATTTATGTTTATGTTCTATCTGCAGTTTACTTTAATGTTGATGTGATTGCTAATCTGGAAAAGATATTGAGCTAACTGTGAAAATTGAAATAAATTGCTCTAAGCATAGAACATACCTAAACTTAACAAAAATTAATAATAATAAAAGGAAAAGAAAAAAGTGTTTACAAGCTGGTGAATCTGAGAATAGCAAATTGTACAAAGGAGAAATATTATTGATGAGGGCAAAAAGTATTGGAAATATATATTAGATAAGGGATACTTGAGTTTGGAATCTGGATATCCAACTTCCCATTAGAGAAGAATATCAGAATGCAAGAACCCATGAAATGATCAACAGATGCTATCTCATGAAGACCAAAAACTTCATCTCTAAGCAACCTCATTGTGCTAGATCACTTGAAAAGTCAACCGGGTTCTTATGAAAAAGCAAAGCATTAGAGAAAAAAAATAGATTCAGATTGAAATAGCTTCAAATTAAAGATTAGAGTTTATAATTCATTGTAATAAATGATTGGATAAATAGATCCAGACCTATCAACAATCAACTAAATCATCCATTGTACAAGGAACAAGTTATATGAGCAGGAAAGGAAGATTTCAAGCAAATGATATAACAGCATAAAAAATAAAGTAATATAAATAATCCATGCGTTCATCTGGCAAGGGAAAAATGAGAATACAGTAATAGAAGATGGACTTCAGGGACTAGAGATGCATTTACATTTTACAGTATCAGAATGCAAGAGCCTTTCAATCGAGTACAAAATTGTTTATAATGGGGAGAAAAAAGAAAAATATAGTGAGCATTTTTTCTGTCTTATCCGAAGAAAGATGATTAGAGATTTTTATTGGACATAGTGATTAAGTATTGAAAAAGAAGTGGACATCTGACTTGGATGTAAATGGCTGCATGGCATTATCAGCAAAACATAACAACTATGGACAATAACTGTTTATATGATCTTAAATTAGATATGTTTGATTTCTTTGAATGGCCTAAAAGAGGAGAGTCTCTAGACTCAACTGTGTGCAGAATTATCCCTGTTCAGGGAGAAAAATATCTATCAGGCAATGACGGCGCTTTCACGAATCAGATATGTACACTGTAGATAATGATTAGCCAACTCGTTTATGCAATGTCTCATAGGACTTTCACTTATGCTTTGTCCATGGGGATTTGGCTTCCATTCTACTGACTTTCAAAGGCTCTTTTATTAAATCTAAGTATTGTAGGTTGCTGATAACTCATTCCCGTGTTTTTCCTTAGCATTAATTTACATTCACAGTCATTACCAAAATATTTTAACTGTCCATGTTGAAGTCAGTTCAAGTTAGTTTAACAGTGGTAACTTAATTTGCTGACTAAATTCACAAACCTTTGCATTTGCAGTAACCATGGCAATCAAATTTAGGTCAAAATTAACACCACAAGCTTGTAATATAAAGGATAACTCCTTTCTTTCAAATTATGTCAGAAGGACATATTCCATTTATGAAATTAGGATGTGAAATGCACATTGGATTTTCCACCAGAAAGACAACACAAAACCTACCTTTATTAACCCTTGTATAATTTTGGATTCAGAACCCACGTTAACCTTTTAATCTAAGAAATTCTTTAGAAATCTATGAGCAATCCTAAAAGCATGTAACGGCAGACAAGGTCATGTTGTGCATCACCTGGCCGACATCTCCACAGAGAAAATATGTTGGCTTCTGTGAGTCAAAGCTGCAACGCCAAGGATTCCTCAACCCCAAGGCC
The DNA here is from genome assembly GCA_031772625.1 of Pinus tabuliformis. Lineage (NCBI taxonomy): Eukaryota > Viridiplantae > Streptophyta > Pinopsida > Pinales > Pinaceae > Pinus > Pinus tabuliformis. The sequence continues at coordinate 763,897,875 of CM062805.1, forward strand.
CAAATCTCTGGAAGCAAATCCTTGTCCTGCGCAAAGGGATTGTCAGGAGGGATGGAGTAATTTCCCCACAGGGAGTCATCTGCGTCGTCAGAACCTGCCATTACATTTCAAACAACGAAAGGAAATGGGAAAAAAATCAAGAATGGTGCACACAGTACACACATGAACCAGAAAATAATGCAGTGGTATGAAAGTCAGAGGGATATTAAAACCATACACACAATTTCACCTACAAGAACTCAAAGCAATCCATTTTCTCATTTATATGGAGGTTATTCTTAGTGCTACATTTATTGGCGATATACTGCCTATATCGCGAGTCATTTCCCAAGCTGATAATATTGGAAATAATAATCATGATAATTTCATCCTTTGATATTATCAAAAATTCAAAATAATTTCAGTAATTATCACGAGTCAATGAAAATTATCACCCCATCCATGTCAATCTCACCTTATAACTGGATTCTTGTTCTTTTAACCATTATTTTGCAAAAGCGAGTTGGGGGATTGAGCTCTAAGCATACAGTGACTGTTTTTCATCAAGGAAACGAGGGAAATTCCCTTGTTTTCGTTGCCATGATTCATCACATGAGATACATTTATTTTTGCTTTTATGTGATTTTGTATCATCCTATCAAGACTTGGGACAAATATCATTTTTCAATACTGATGTGTGATGTACCACTTGACATCTTATACATTTTATATATCAGTTTTATTTTCATATTTATGTATCAATGTGTCCTGCGCTTGATGTTATTGTTGCTTTAGATTCTTAAAAAACAGAAAGAAAAAAAAAAAAAAAAAACTGCTTTTGTATTTTTTTAAGCTTCCCAATATTTTCCCTAACATTGCTAACAAGTTATATTCCAAACCCTCGGCGATAAATTTTCTAAGATAATAAATATAACATTTATTCATACATGCACAAAACAAGTAGACTCACTATGCCCTCCAATGTGTGACTTAGGGTGTGGGTGTGGCACCTGTCCCACATTTAGGAATAGAGAGTGCGGCATTGCAATTTTTATCAAAGGATACCTTAAGGATCTGTTACCGCCTGAAAATGCATGGTTCATTTTGCATTTTTGAAGGCATATATTTTCTCAGCAACTCAATGCTAGCAGATGTGTGCCATCAAAGAATTAACCACATTTACAAGTTGTGAGTATTGTCTTGGAGACCATTTCCTTGTTCTTTCTTGCCCAGACATTACTTGGTCCATCATTCATGCCTAGATCAAGAACTTGGAGTACTAGTGGTGGCTTCGTGGAGATCCATTGGTCAATATTCTCATGTTTGGATGAACTCTACATATTTGGATACAATTGCTCCATATTTGAAGGAGAGTTTGTTTATGTTGCAGAGTTACTATATATTTTAATGCATATCTTACCTTTGGGGCACCTTTCGATATATTTGGAGGGAATTTGCATATTTTGATGCATGTTTTACTAGTAAGGATGTCATTTCATGTTGTCCAAGGCACATCCTACATATTTTAAGGCATATTTCAATGTTGAGAGGAATTTTTACATAATCCAACATAATCTCTACATATTTCGAGGCATGACTCATCATTCATGGGCCCTTAGCTATTTTCACAAGGCATGTTGGAAGTTTCTAGAGAAGTGCTCTTCCCTAGAGGCTTCTAAGGTTTTATTTATACTATTTTCTAGAGACTTCTAGTATTTTCTAAATATATTTTATGAAAAAATGGCTAGAGATTGAAAACTATAAAAGGATAACTCTCATTGGCAAGATGGATTGGGAGAGAAAATCCACATAAATGTTGAGTTGAATTCTATCTTTTGCAGGTCATTAGACAGGGTTGCAAACACTTTGAAGCTTCCATTTTCTCTTCTCTTGCTGTAAAGCAGATTAAGTGTTGGGCTGTTAATTGAAAATTCAAATAATTCCATGGTTGAAACTATTACACTATATATTGTAAGCTGGTTGGCTGTGACTGTTTTAGTTCTCTTGAACTATATGTAATCAGAGCTGAAACAAAGTGCTAGTTGACTGTTATTTAATAACGTAGATTGTTCTGCCATCCTATTCTGGTTATGATTTTATAATACAGCATTTGATTTTTAGTTAATTGTGAAACTGTATCATCAATGAGCATTTCATGGTGTTTGGCATGGAAATCTGGTTCATATTTGCCGATAGGATCTGCTGTAGCAGTTTAATTACACATTCAAGCTTCTATAGTTTGCCTTTACTCCATTTCCCAAGCGATTAGCCACTTTTCCTCCCAATTCCACCATTTTTCATTATAAAATACTAAAAACTATCCACTTCACTACTTTGATTTTTAGGTCTACATTCACAGACAAGTTAGTGATTTTATCTAAGGGATTCCCCCTAGAGCCAGAGTGTTGATTTTGGGTAGCATCGGATGTGCTCTAGCCTTGAAAATTGGTGGAGAGGCTAAGGCACATGAGATCTCCAAGACCCAGAAATCGTTTGGAGAAATTCCACCTGGATAGGAGTTATTAAAAAAATATATTTATAATGGGGTCCTAAGTTTAAACTTAGGAAAATAAAAATATTAATGTGTATTAATAAAATATGGGTGAGAAAGTTCTAAGTGACGAGGATCAAGCCGGTCCTAATCTTAGCCATTGATTAGGGACTTAATCTCGGCCGTTGAAGACTCAACATGAAAAGTATAAGAGGAGGCTTGAGGGTCAGTTGGAGATACACCAAGTGAGATCAAGAATTCGATTTTCTAGGACGAGGTTTGCTAAGGAAATCGAGTTAGTGATCAGTTGCATCGAGGGGCAATTCAGCAAGGGATTTTCATCCAAGGCTGAAGAATACATAGCAGAGAGGCAGTGAAGTGCGGGGAGAGACAGCGTAGGCCCAAGAAGGGCTGACGCAAAAGCCGAAGGAGGCAGCGCAGAGGACGCAAAGGGTCGTCGTAGAGGCTAACGCAGAAGCCGTAGAGGTTGACGCAGAGGATGCAGAGGACTTCAGAGGCAGCACTGGGAAGATCTTGAGGGGCAGACTGAGAGCAGATCAGCCATGAGAGGGTGACGCAGTTCCTGAAGAGTGACGCAGTTCCAGAGCAGTGCTTGGAGCAGTCTTCGCTATCCACCACAAGGAACAATCTGAGTCACTGTGGGGTTGATCATCTAGTTGTTGATTTGCCAGAATATCTGTCTCCGGATATAGGTACTACTGCCAAGGACATTCTCTGTTGGGTGAGCCAATTCTAGCACCCTAGTTGTATTCAAGAATCTGCTTAATAATAAAACCCTCATATCTGCTGCACCAGTTTTCCCGCATTGGGTTTTTCAGGGGATGATTGTCCAAAAATAACTGTGTCCCTTGTGTTATTGTTTCTGTTTACTTTAGTGCATGATTTGTATACCCGTGAAGGCTGCATTTTAATTTACTTCAATGTTTATGCAATTAAATAACTTGTTAATGTAAAGAACAAGTAGGAGATAGTAAACCAGAAATTGCAGTAGGGATTTCTGATGTGTTAGATTCAGGAATTTTCTCATGGTATCAGAGCGGTCGCAGATCATAGGCGACTGAAGACACCAGCCGAGAAATCTGAGAATTTGCAGCAGAGAAGCAGTTGTCCCGAGAGACAGCGTTGTTCCAGAGCTAAAGAGGCAAGAGGAGGAGTGACGCAGAGGCTCACGCAGTGCTTGCGTCAACACTCTAAGCCAGGAGAAGGGCCATCGCAGATGCAGAGGAGGGGAGATCAGGCTCATGCATTGCCGCATCTTCTTTTTGAGCCAGGAAAGATTGATGCAGTTGGTCGGGAGGAGCAAATTCAACCCACGCAGAGATTGCACAGAGCCTGAAGGGCTCAGATTCTTCGAGTTGCCAGGGCTAAGGGAGTTGTGCAGATATGATTTGTGGAGCTGGTGGGACATTGTTTATGTTGGTACAAAACAGTGTCTAAGGACACTGAACCAAGGTAGAGGGAAGCACTACCTCCACAGATTTCTAGCCAAGAAATCTAGATCCGGGTTGCAACGATAAAGGAGGATTGGAGAGGAGTGATTCGACAGTTGGCCAGAGGATTTCCGAGAGGGAAATCAGGTCTAAGAGGGAGTCTAGAGAAGAGGAGCAAAGATGGAAATAAATGGGTTGAGGGATCAAGACAGATTGGATGGAGCATCCAATTTTGTCATCTGGAAGGCCAGGATCCTGGCAATCCTAGATAAACATCGCATCAAGGACTATGCCTTGAAGGTTGTTGCTGAACTAGTCAATGTTGATCCATTGAAGAAATACGAGGAGGCCCAGGCTAAGGCCAAGTGCATGATCCTAGACGGGGTCAAAGATCATGTAGTACCACACATTGCTGAGAAGAACACAACAAGGGAGATGTGGGAGACCCTGACCACCTTGTATCAGGGCTCTTCCGTGCAACGGAAGATGCTATTAGAAAATCAACTGAGACAGTATTAGATGCAGAAAGGAGAGGAGATAGATCCCTTCCTTATCAGATTGCAAGGGATTCGCGACCAGCTCACTTACGTGGGGTCTACACCGGATCCAGAGCTCATGGTCAGGACTATCCTAAATGCAGTCTCCGAGGAGTGGGAGACGTTTGTCCAAAGCATTTTGGGCAGAGCAACTCTCCCTAGTTGGGAGGAGATGTGGGCAGCTCTTCGACAGGAAGAGCTTAGGAGATTGACCAAGGCAGGGAGTAGCGGTAAGGGAGTTCGAATCAAAAAGGAGGAGGAGGATGCAGCTCTCGCATCAACGGGGCAGTAGGGGCTATAGAAGAAGAAGAAGAAAGACATCTCCAAGGTCAAGTGCTTCAACTATGGGGAGCTGGGACATTATACCTCTCAGTGCCCCAGGAAGAAAGGCAAGGGAGAAGCTTCTAACTCAAAGGCTGCTCCAACAAAGACGAAGAAGGATGTCGAGACTGGTGACGATTGTGCCATGAGTGCTCATGCGCCTCTAAAGAAGAGGTGGGGAGACTTGGAGCTGTAGTCGAGAGGACTACAGAAGGGGGCAGGATCCTTGAGGTGCCCAAACTCTTGGATCACATACAGCTACAGGAGCCCTTAAAGACAGTAGTATGATGACACGTGTTGGGTGGAGCAAGGTGTGATGAAGCAACGGTGGCAGTGCTAGAGTGCTGAAATTTGAGGCAGTGCAGTGGAGGTTGCAGTAGTGCGAGAGGCACAAAGGTGTTTGCAGCAGCATAGTGGCAGTAGAGGGAGCACAGGATAACAGCTGAGGTAGCTTCAACATCACGAGGCTTCCAGACTTACCAAGATGTCAGTATTTGGGTGAAGTCAGTTACTTACTTCTCGATAACTGAGTTGTAGTGCAACAGTTAGTAGTGGCAGTGCTATGGGCAACATAAGGCAGCATTTTGAGAGGGAGTTGCAATGCAGATGTAGCAGTGGCAGTGGCAGTGTCATGGGCAGTAGCACAGGAAGCAATAGTGCAATGGATGTGGGGCAGCAGGCAAAGCATCAGCACAAAGGACGGATGTGGAGGATCAGTGTGATGCTTCTATGGTGAAGCATTGCTAGAGCACATTCCTCGCTAAGAGGGTGTTGATTTTGGGTAGCATCGGATGTGCTCTAGCCTTGAAAATTGGTGGAGAGGCTAAGGCACATGAGATCTCCAAGACCCAGAAATAGTTTGGAGAAATTCCACCCGGATGAGGAGTTATTAAAATAATTAATATTTTTAATGGGTTCCCAAGTCTAAACTTAGGAAAATAAAAATATTAATGTGTATTAATAAAATATGGGTGAGAAAGTTCTAAGTGGCAAGGATCAAGCTAGTTCTAATCTTAGTCGTTGATTAGGGACTTAATCTCGGTCGTTGAAGACTCAACAGGAAAAGTATAAGAGGAGGCTTGAGGGTCAATTGGAGATACACCAAGTGAAATCAAGAATTCGATTTTCTGGGGCGAGGTTTGTTGAGGAAATCGAGTTAGTGATCAGTTGTAGGGAGGGGTAGTTCAGCAAGGGATTTTCATCCAAGGTTGAAGTATACATAGCAGAGAGGCGGTGAAGTGCTGGGAGAGACAGTGCAGGCCTAAGAAGGGCTGACGCAGAGGCCGAAGGAGGCAGCGCAGAGGACACAGAGGGCCGTAGAGGCTGACGCAGAGGACGCAGGAGGCAGCGCAGAGGACACAGAGGGCCGTAGAGGCTGACGCAGAGGACGCAGAGGGCTTCAGAGGCAGCGTCGGAAGATCCTGTGGGGCAGACTGAGAGCAGATCATCCAGGAGAGGGTGACGCAGTTCGTGAAGAGTGACACAGTTCCAGAGCAGTGCTTGGAGCAGCCTTCGTTGTCCATCACAAGGAACAATCAAAGTCATTGTGGGGTTGATCATTCGGTTGCTGATTTACCGGAATATCTGTCTCCGAATAGAGGTACTACTACCAAGGACATTCTTTGTTGGGTGAGCCAATTCTGGCACCCTAGTTGTATTCAAGAATCTTCTTAATAATAAAACCCTCATATCTGTTGCACCGGTTTTCCCGCATTGGGTTTTTCCGGGGACAATTGTCCAAAAATAACGGTGTCCCTTGTGTTATTGTTTCTGTTTACTTCAGTGCATGATCTGTATATCCATGAGGGCTGCAATTGTGTTTACTTCGATGTTTATCCAATTAAATAACTTGTTAATGTAAAGAACAAGTAGGAGATAGTAAACCAGAAATTGCAGTAGGGGTTTCTGAGTGTTAGATTCAGGAATTTTCAGATAGAGGACCAACCTAAGGAGGATGACCACCGATATAACAATGGGTGGTATCCTCAGGTTTCCATAGGTTGTACTTGATGATGGACTAACCTTTTGAAGTGCAAATTTTAGAGGTAACAAATTGGTTCCCTTCTCAGGATAAAGTCCCTTTTCTAGATCCAGTAGAAATGACTACAATGATGTGATGAGAGGTTTTGGTAGAAAATATATCATTCTCATGTAGTGACTAGTGCCTCAAAATCTAGCAGGCTAGACTTAGATGCAACAACAAGGTGGATTGCCAATATCACCTCAGCAATCCTCCTCCTCTTTAGCGGAATTTCACCACACAAGAGGCTTCCCAGTTTTCACCTAAAGGATATTCTAAGGCAAATGGCTCGAGGTGATATGAACCATAGGCTAGGTAAATGTACTTTTTTAATGGGAAAGGGCACAATTCTCTATGTGTAGGAGCAACGTACCATATACAAAGCCTTAGAGAGGCACTTGACACCTAGGGTTTCCAGATGTAAATCCACAAGTAGTACCTAGGCATACAAGTACAAAGAAAACGTTTGCAAATGATGAAATCAACAAAAAAAGAGGGCAAATATTTTATTTAAGCCCCAAGTTGAAGCCTTAGCCAAAGTTAGGGTTTCTCTAGGGAAAAAGTTGCTTTGGTGAGATGATGTCAGCCCTATTAGGGCAAATGCAACCATGAAAAATGCTATAGTTGGAGTGTAAAGGATCAATCAATGTGAATTCAAGCTATAGGAGCCTCAACATCTATCTAAACTTTCCCTAATGAACTCGACCCTATTACCTAGCCCTAGCGGCTCGCCTTAAAGGGCTTAGAAAAATAAATAGGAAGGAAAAAGATAAAGTTTTTGTGATTTTTTATCACCACAAGGATTGCCAGTGCCTTTCCCTGCTTGGTAGATAGAGTCTTTCAAGCTAAATTTAACAAAAAATAAATTTATGCTTAGAGTAAGGGGAAAACCCTAGCTATATTTTTTATTAAGGGAGAAATTAAGTAGGGAAAGCTCTCTAGGAGGTCCTCTATGGCATTCAAGGAAAATAAATTTAACATGCAATGATCAAATGTAATATCCCCAATTTTGTGAGCATGGGAATTTTTCCCAATTTTGGTAATATTAATTAAAAGGGGCAACTAGTATTTTGGAAAAAGGTGGCAAGTATTATTTTATTGCAGATTGGCGGCAAATTATTATTTTATTAAAATGGTGGAAAAAGTAACTAAGTGGAAAATGGCCCCCACCAATAAAATAATATTAAAAGGATTCTAGAAGGATGGAGAGATAATATAAAAGGAGGGACTCATTTTGTGGATCATCTTTTTGAATATTACACTTAACACTTCATCTTCTCTTGGAGTTGTTTAGCGAAAGGGTAGAGTGTTTTTTAGCATAGGAATTCCAGGCAGAATTCCACCCCATCTTCGGAGGACTTTGAGTGCCTCCCTAGTTGGGAATTTCGAGAGTCCATTGATGGGCTTTCATAGAGCTTCATTGAAAGCAGTATTCCCAGCTCTATGTATTTCCTGGGCGTAGAGGCAATTCAAGTTATTCATTGTGGTCCAACATACAGCGAGTTGGACTCTGGGTTACTTGCAAGAGGATTTTCCTAGTTGGAGCCAGGAATTTTGTGGTGATTTTGCAGGGATAGACAACAACAAATCTATGGGACAGAATTCTCTTCATTTGGAAGTGTGTAGGGGTTTGCAAGGGAAGAAGGGACAATAATTGTGGAGAGATAAGGGCCGGAGATTGGAGGTATACCTCAAGGGAGAATTTAGTCAGTGGTAGATTTGGGCATAATTCCATAATATCAAACTGTGGGGCATTTTCTGGCTAGATTGGGCGATTTGCACTTGTTGGGGGTCACCAGGGGTCGGTGGATTCAACCCAAACCCCTTCTGGGTTTTTGTGGGTTTGGTGAGAGGAGTCTGGAGTTAATTTCGTAGAATTTTTTGGGCCGTATTTTTGGCAAAATCAATGTTCTAGTCAGTAGCGAGCAACTTAAATTATTGGAGAAGGTCACAATTCACTCCGGGACCATTTCCACCACTTTTGGGTTCCTTGTGAGGAGTCTCCAGTTGATTTCCTGGAATTTTCTAAGTAGTTTAGAGGGTCGAAACACCAATTCCATTTCAGCCAGCGATAGCAAAATTTACTGGGCCAACGCAGAGACTTGGGGAGAGCAGTTTTCAGCACTTGGGCAGCTCCATTTTCACCTGGGACTTGACTAGCTTATTGTAGCAAGCCCAGGTTCCTCTTCATTTATATGTACCTTGTTTTCTAAGTTAATAAAATGGCTCAACTCTTGGTACAATTTTTGGTGCAATTTGTCATTACGCTATTGTGTTAGTTTTATGGTTACATGTTTATGTTTTATTGGCTATTATCACTTAATATTTCCAGTTAGTAATATTACAGTGGTATCAGAGCCATGACCTTGGCCAACTGTGGGCCTTAAGCCATGTGACGAAAACACTAGAATAAAAAGCTAAGAAATCATGAGATCCAAAGAAAGCTTAAAATCAAACAGCATGGCAGTAGCCTTGAATGAGGTGATTAGGATGCAACAAATGATGATTGCTGTGGGGGAGCAGCTGATACATACCACAATTGGGAATCGGGGCCATTCTCAATTATACAACAAATCCACTATGCCCAAAATTATGGATAATGCATCAAGATGGCAAGACATGATTGCAACTAATGTGGAGTTATTAGCAGCAAATTGGAGGGCATACCAATCATTGGGACATGACATTCAGGTGTCCCTCTTCTTTTGGGAGTTTTGTGAACTAAAAGACATGCACAAATCAATGGGAATTCAATGGAATTATGCAGGGATGATGAGGAGGATCAAGGATGAAAAAGTAGTTGAAGGGGCCATGGTTGGCAAGGAGACAGTTGAGCATACACCCGTTGATGAGATGTCGATAGTTGATGAGGTACCCAGTGTTGTGACCGATTTTTCAGGTGATAGCAGCGCACCACAGGTTGATGAGGTGCTAAGAGACATCTCCACCATTGATGAGGAGTCGATAGTTACAAAGGCATCCAGATCTATGATAGAGTTGTTGGATGACAGTCACCTACTACCGACTGGTGAGGATGTTTTATATGATGGGTTGTCAGTGGAGGAGCAGTTGGAGGCTCAAGTTGAGGCCGTGATGGAGGAGGATGCACAACTGTCCTTGGGGCTAGATATTGACGAGGGGCAGCGCAGAGGGCACATGTTGGGATTCTAACACAGTTTGCTTCAGAGGCACGCTGACGGGCTCCACAACATTATTATCTCAACCTTACGCATTGGATGGAGAGAGGCGGAGTTGTCTAGACAAATCATAGGGGATGACCAGGTCAGTAGGGGCCAGCGGCTTGAGTTGAGTATGGCACAACATCAGCATGGAGGGCTTGTTCCGTACATAGGAGATTGTGCATTCTATTCCTCCTTTGGGATTGGATGGAGGGAGGTATTGCACTGGTACTCGATGGAGCAGGTTAGGTGGTTGGGTACATCCATGGTCGTATTTCAACAAAGGTCGTGGATTACCAGGGGAGTACGAGGGACAGATTGTTGTTGGGATCCAGGCGGGATTCCCCGTCACAACATGAGCTTGGTTAATGATGGTATCAGCAGTACGACGGATCTGGTGATCGAGCGCTCACACACTTTTAGCTCCCCATCAGCACTAGTGTCGGGTTGGATTGACAGGGGGGTAGGCAGACTCTGCGGGTTGTCCAGGGGTGTTGGGCATACATGGGATTGTAGGATGATCAACATACTCTGGTAGGGGCTGGTCGGAGGAGGTGCCATCAGCAGGGCATCAGTCAAGGCATTGTATGGAGACAATTCTCTCTTATTGGCATATTGGACGCAGGAGCTACTGAGGCTAGGCACAGTAGTATCATTTTCGTTAGCATGTAGTGGATTCACTAGCAAAGTATCGGATGCATGGATGCATGTGGGATGGCCGAGGATGCAGGGTGGTGCGGCAGTTGGCGTAGGCGTTCATTGGTGCAGAGAGTCGTTCCACAGAGTTCAATGTTCTACAGAGGAGCATAAAGGTGCACAGTAGTGTTCTGTTGTGCGAGCTTGCATTTTGGACTAGGAGGAGTGATTCACACCACACCAAGGTTTTGCATGGAGTGACAACTACTTCGTCACAAGAGGGATACCAAATGATTCAAGATGATATGGTGGCTGGTAGTGGTGTCCAGCAGTGCACAAAGGTGTGCAACTGGGTGCAGTCGTGTGCCAAGGGGCACAAAGATACATGTTCTTATGCAGGGGAGCGCAAGGATGCTTGGCTGTATGTAGTGATGTGTGATGCTTCCCATTGGGATTTTGGAGCGTTACCACCAGGGAGACCGCCTGATAGAGATGACAGGCATGCCATTAGGTATAGTTCACCCAGGATCGATGAGGACGCAGATGAGCATCATTTGATGATATCCATGGGGACTCGTGTGCCTCTCTCACTTCTACATTATTTGCAGGCACAGAGGAGTTGGATGTTGTCCCTTGATACCTTCATCACGAGCAGCAGGACACGAGAGGCTCACTCGAGACTATTAATTAGGACACAGAGTATCCAAGGAGAGACTTCTCGATGGTGGCATTTGGTCAAGGCCCGAGTTGACAGGTGCAGGCTTAGGGAGGTGACCATGAATGCTCTGCAGGGTGCACTATCGATAGGACAACCTGAGGTGTTATGTCAGCACGAGGTACAAGGGATGGTAGTCCTCATTGGCCGTAGGATGCCCAGGCTCCAGGAAATATCCAGGTACATCATCAGGGGTTGGGATAGCAAATTTTGTTGTGTGGTTTGGCAGGAGCAGAGTAGTTTTTCATACGCAGGACATATTCTTGATGCTTGGTGCCCATCTTTTGGATACATACAGGGGGTCAGAGATGAAGCACAAAGGAGTCTCAGTAGCTAGTTGCATGTCACTGCAGCAGACAGTGAGGATTGGGAATTGTGGACCTCTAGTATGGTTATGGGATCTAGGAATCCAGTTTATTGGTGGGACACTCCATTTCTTAGTGAATACTGTCAGGATAGTAGGTGATTTGGTTCATTCTCAGGCTGACACATTGGGGATCACCGAGGGCTTCATCATATGGCGAGGCAGGTTGTTGCTCGGGATTGGGACCAACCAGGGAGTGATAACCTCTAGCATTGTTGAGTCACTTGGGCAGGTTGGGCATAACCTCGATCATCACATATGTTATGGCTGAGAGTTACAGGACAGGAGACTCTAATATGAGCATGTTGGGCAGACAGTCATGACCAGAGTGTCACAGGGTCAGCAAGACAATTCTTCCTGCAATGGGCATGGGACCTTGGTGTCATAGTACTTGACAGTTCAACTACCCTTAGGGATGAGCTGGTTTCGATAGGGGGAGATCATTCCGATCTTCCATTGGATTTTAGTGATTCGTTGTTGGCGTGGGGGATTTCACCAGCATGGAGGGATGATCAACAGGAGGAGATCAAGGGAAGCTCATGCGGGCAAGGATTCATCTCCACCGAGGTTGGATTGTATCTTCAGGAATCCACCCTTGGAGTGCATGAGATGGATGACTCAGTAGAGCAACTACACGACGAGTTGATCAGGACCTTATACTATCATGATGCTCTACTTAATGACAGTATGCAGAGGGCTTCGGGTTCCTGTACCAGGTTAGACAATGAGTGGAGCAAAGGGTGCTTCACGTTGATCAAGATGGCTTGGGACCCTAGTATTAAGGGACTCCTTCATCGCAGGATAGTGTTGGGGATAGTGATGACTCAGGGCACATTTGGAACCCCGGTATCGTTTGCAGTAGCCATTGGGTCAATTTATGGAGAGAGTGCTTGTTCGAGCATTGCTTGAGGAAGAGCAATTTTTGGTGGGGAGGACTGTAATATCCCCAATTTTGGTAATATTAATTAAAAGGGGCAACTAGTATTTTGGAGAGAGGTGGCAAGTATTATTTAATCGCAGATTGGCGGCTAATTATTATTTTATTAAAATGGTGGAAAAATTAACTAAATGGAAAATGGCCTCTGTAGGAAAATGTAACTATGTTCGGTCTTCAATAATGTACTTAAGTCATTATGTAATGTACTTGTCAAAAGAATAAAGAAAATACTTATTATTATTATGACTTATTAAAGCATGGATTTCATGCTTGGGTCACCATGTTTTAGGTCAAAGTCCCCATTGAGGACTTCTAGGATTATTCTGAGTCTATAGAATTATTGTACATTTAAAGAGACCCTTATTGGGCTTTTGAATAATGTAAAAAGGTTAAGTATTGAGTCAAATATGAATTATGTAACCTCCACACTATGTCGGCCTAAGACAAGACCAAGTTGGCCTAAGGACCCTATTCGACCCCACAAGAAGCCTATAAAAGGAAGGTCATTGAATTCATTTGCAGAATCATTCTCTCATCAAGTTCGAATTCTCTTGTAGCTAGACAGAAGAGTGAAATTCTCTTGTTGCTGGCAGAAGTGAGAAGTTCTCTTGTAGTTAGGAAAAGGTGCGAAATCTATTGTCGGGAAGCCGAAGTGAATGCGAGTTTGGGGAAGTCTAAGGAGACAAGAAAAATCGAAATTTTGGTGTATCTCTCTCTCTGTTTCGTGTCCTAGATTGGGAGATCGAAGTCTTCCAAGTTTCACTATTGCCGGAAGATGCCTATTGTCGTAAGTTGCTGCATAGTCGAAGTTGTTGGGAAGAGGTCGAAATTCTGGGAGGCTGACTTGGTGTGGAGGGAAAGTCTGGTCTTGGTCTAGGGTGAAGAGTCTCAAAGAATACTATTGAAAGGAAGAATTATCTTGACTAGATTTTCCCCTCAAGGGAGGTTTTGCCCTGGCATGTGCCTACATCTGGTGGGTGTCTATTGTTTTATGTGCTATTGCAATTGGTAATTGCTTGATGAACTAAAGAAAGAAGATATAAAGAGTCATAAAAATAAGAAACATCACAAGTAATTATCAAGATCAAGAAAATCTTTACCACCTTTTTGATTTTCTGACATGGTATTAGAGCTTTGGTAAAAAACAAAAGGAAAGAAAAAGGCAGTCTCAAGCACTTGATCCATTCATAGGCACTATCTTAGGGAAGGAGTCTATTATATTCAAGGAGGATGTCTAACTCAATCAAGGGTGAGAACAAACTTGAAGGAGCATCTAACTTCAGATCCTGGAAGAAGAGGATTGACCTAATCCTCGAGAAGAACAAGGTGTTGGATTTGGTAAAAGGAAATGTAAAGAAGCCTACAGAAGAAGCCAGTGATGTCGACAAAGCGAAATTCAGGGATTTAGAATTGGTGGCTATGACTCTGATGGTAGAAGGGATAAAAGACAATCTTGTCCCATTCATAGCTAACATCGATCATGCTCAGGAGATGTATGAAGCCTTGTCGAAGTTGTTCACTATTAAGAACATTGGTCAAGTAGCAAGTTTGAAGAATGAGTTGAGGACTACAAAGATGACTAAAGAAGATATTGTGGCAACCTTCTTTGTGAAGATAGCTAGACTCAGGGATGATCTCTTGGCCATCGATGAGATTGTTCCAGACAAAGAACTGGTGATCACTGCTCTATTAGGATTGCCACCCTCTTGGGGTGCATTTGTTGTAGGTCTCAACAGTTGGAAGGAAGCTCCCACCTTTGAAGAATTATGGACCGCCTGTAGTCAAGAAGAATTAAGGATCTCAATGGTTGCCAATCCTGAAGGAGTATCAAATTCTTATGTTGCTCATCATAAAGGAAAGAGATCGAAGGGATCGAGGAAGAAAGTTGACATGTCCAAGATAGAGTGCTATCAATGTCATAAGAAGGGTCACTACAAAAGTGACTATCCCGAGAATCCAAAGAATAAGAAGAGAGGAAGGGATCAAGCCAACCTTGCTGTAGAAGGAGACTCAAAGAAAGTCAAGCCCGAAGAACCCAACATTAGGGACTTACACTATTAAGTCTTTTGCTTGTAGCTTTACATATCTTGTTTTATATGTTTTAGAATTTATAGGTTTTTAACATATTTTGGAAAAGACATTTTTGTATTGTTTTAAGTTTGTAGGTTTCCCTCAAGCTTTGGAGGGAGCCCTCAACAACTCCCAAAGATAAGTATCTCATGTCTTTTCAGTTTTGGGTTCATGTATTCATTTATTTTTTATTATATTAAATACTAATCACCTTTCTCCCTCTATTGTCTTGATTAGGAAAACATCTGAAAGAAGGAGGATCTCTCAAGACAAGGTTAGTCAAGAAACAAAGGTATGCTTTGAATACATTGATTGAAAGGATTATTCATTTGATGATCTATTACTAACTTTGTTATGACTAGTTGTATTGAATCTTAGTGATTCTTGTTTGGGTGATTCATCTCTTGATAAATCTACCCACCCCACTCATATTCTTGATTGACTATGTAGAACCCTAGACAGGTTCTGGAAAACCCTAACCAAAGGGTATGCTATTGTGAATGTCTGAAATCCTAAGTTGCTTAGGGATGTTGTGAAATGCTAGTTGAATTTTTATTGATGATGTCATGTTTGGGATTTTGGTATGATCGGGAAATCCTAACTTGTTAGGGTTGAGTGATAAGGTCTAAAATCCTGGAACCTTTGAAGTTTTGGTAATGTAGGGTTTGCTATGTTTCTACATTGGAACCCTAGCTCATTGGGGTTTGGTGGAATGTGTGAGCAAGACCCTTACATTGTCTTAGAAATGTTTTCCTTGGTATGAGTGTGTTTGTCTGATCAAACCCTAGTGTAATCAAAATGATTGTGTCTAACTCTTATTTGATATTGTTGTGAAGTTGGGTTTCATTGACACATGATATGAAATATATTTGCATGATAATGAAATCTAGGCATACATTAGATAAGTTCTTTTGGTTGAAGTCCTAGGTTGGTCTAGGTCAAATGTATTAATGTTGTTGGACATATGATATGCTTATGTATGGTTATGAATTCCTAGATATGTGTTGACCTAATCATTAATGGTCATGAGTTTTAGGATTTAACGGAAGTCCTTGTCTAAGATTCTAGGATGATGATATCTGGAAATCTAGGGTGTTGTAGCTAAACCCTAGTGAAGTTAAATTGTCTAGTATGTATGATATAACAATCTAAAATCTATTAAGTGATTGTGGAAAATGAAAATCTAGGATTTTGCAGTTAAATCCTAGTAGTGACATTGTCTAATGTGTGTAATGTAACAATTTGAGATCCATGTATTTAATGATTGTTGAGATTGTGGAATTCTAGGGTTTTGGAGTTAAACCTTAGTCAAAGTAAAATCTCTGAAATATGATGATTTGAAATCTGTGTAAGATTGTTGAAATTGTGAAATTGGAATTCTAGGGTTTTGGAGTTAAACCTTAGTCAAAGTAGAAATCTCTGATATATGATGACTATATGATAATTTGAGATTTGTGAAAGATTGTTGAAATTTGAATTTTTGGTTGAGATTGATGATTGATCGAAAATCTAGGGTTTGCAACTAACCCTAGTGGTAGTTGGTCATGTTAGTGACTGATTGATGGTTGATTGAAAATCTAGGGGTTGGAACTAACCCTAGTGGAAGCTGGTCAGGTTAATGACTAAGCTGTGATTGACTTTGATTGATTTTTTTGTATGAAATCTAGGATTTGTATGAATCCCTAGTGAGAAGTCTAACATATAAATTTTGAAAGATTGTTAGATGCCTTATAGGTCTATATTTGTGTGAATTGTTTCTAGGGTTTGCTATGTGTTGTAGTAAGGTATGTCATACCTTTGGAAGACACATTGAAACCCAAGATGAAATGAATATTGTTATGAAGTAGTCTAGGGTGTATGACAAAAGTCCCTAGCAAGATATTGAAGAGTATATGTCTCTTGTTTGTAATTAAGTTTGGGTATCTGATATATATAAAGATGAAATGATTTCGTGATTTTGATATGGCTAACATCATGCTTCTATAGTTTTGGTTGTACTTTCTATTTATGTTGTGCAGGTGCACAATCTTCAACTTGGTGAAGATGCTCATTGATGTGATAAACATGATGAGGTTGATGATAACTCCGATGAAATGGTTGGAAGCCACGAAAGATTCTCCGATGTCGAAAAGGAAGAAGTTGATCTCCCAGAGGAAGCATGAATAGAAGAAGATCTCCCTAAGATTAAGAGGGAGTCTAGATAAAGAGGTGCTTCCTGGTTGAGAGGGAGGGCATAGCTTGGTATTAATTGAAGAATGAATTTCGGAGGATATGTTGTTGCATGGGAAGTAGGAAGGAAAAATGTATGATTAAGGAATCTTCTGTCAAATATTCGGTTGATAGTCCTACTATGGAAAGTTGAGAAGCAACATCAAGTTGTCTGAAAGACCTCGGAGGTTTTTATTTGATTATGTACATGTGAAAGTATATTATTGATTGGGGTTGTGTTTGTACAGGTGAATCTCTCGAAGGATTTGATAGCATGTTGGTTACCAATCAAGTTTGATTGGGAGAGATTGGTCATTCTTGATCTGTTGAATCAAGGGGCATTGAGGCTTTGTGAGTGAAGCATTGCTTGGGAAGACATCTGGTTGACACTTTGTGTTGATGTCTGAGTCCTGAAGTTGGAAAGGTGGTGTTGATTATTGAGCTCTGTTTTGATACACACCTGGATTTTTGGGTTGATGGTTAGCAAGTAAGCCTGAGGGTACCTAAAGGGGTTGAAAGCTTGAGTCCATCTTAGTCCCACCTGGATAGATTGCCTTGGTCAGGAATCTAGTCCATGGCATTGCGGTGCCTAAATTGTTGAGTGATTGTTTGGATAGATTTCCTTGGTCAGGAATCTAGTCCATGGCATTGCGATGCCTAAAGTTCTTCATGGTTCATATAGTTTGAGATCTTCCATTGTATTTGTACATTATGAATACCTCCCTAGTTAAGAGGGAGTGTTGGAAAATGTAACTATGTTCGGTCTTCAATAATGTACTTGAGTCATTATGTAATGTACTTGTCAAAAGAATAAAGAAAATAATTTTTATTATTATTATTGTGACTTATTAAAGCATGAGTTTCATGCTTGGGTCACCATGTTTTAGGTCAAAGTCCCCATTGAGGACTTCTAGGATTTATTCTAAGTCTATAGAATTATTGTACATTTAAAGAGACCCTTCTTGGGCTTTTGAATCATGTAAAAAGGTTAAGTATTGAGTCAAATATGAATTATGTAACCTCCACACCATGTCGACCTAAGAGAAGATCAAGTTGGCCTAAGGACCCTATTCGACCCCACAAGAAGCCTATAAAAGGAAGGTCATCGAATTCATTTTGGGAATCATTCTCTCATCAAGTTCAAATTCTCTTGTAGCTGGACAGAAGTGCGAAATTCTCTTGTTGTTGGGTAGAAGTGCAAAGTTCTCTTGTAGCTGGGAAAAGGTGTGAAATCTGTTGCCGGGAAGCCGAAGTGAATGCGAGTTTGGGGAAGTCTAAGGAGACAAGGAAAATCGAAATTTTGGTGTCTCTCTCTCTCTGTTTCGTGTCCTAGATTGGGAGATCGAAGTCTTCCAAGTTTCACTGTTGTCGGAAGTTGCCTGTTGCCGTAAGTTGCTGCATAGTTGAAGTTGTTGGGAAGAGGTCGAAATTCTGGGAGGTTGACTTGGTGTGGAGGGAAGGTCTAGTCTTGGTCTAGGGTGAAGCGTCTCAAAGAATACTATTAAAAGGAATAATTATCTTGACTGGGTTTTCCCCTCGAGGGGGGTTTTGCCCTGACATGGGCCTACATTTGGTGTCTATTGTTTTATGTGTTGTCGCTTTTGGTAATTGCTTTATGAACTAAAGAAAGAAGATATAAAGAATCGTAATTATAAGAAACATCACAAGTAATTATCAAGATCAAGAAAATATTTACTGCCTTTCTAATTTTCTAACAATCCCCACCAATAAAATAATATTAAAAGGAGTCTAGAAGGATGGATAGAAAATATAAAAGGAGGAGGGACTCATTTTGTGGATCATCTTTTTACTATTACACTTAACACTTCATCTTCTCTTGGAGTTGTTTAGCGCAAGGGTAGATTGTTGTTTAGCACAAGAATTCTAGGCGGAATTCCACCCCATCTTCGAAGGACTTCGAGTGCCTCCCTAGTTGGGAATTTGGAGAGTCCATTATTGGACTTCATAGAGCTTCATTGATAGCAATATTCCCATCTCTGTGTGTTTCCTGGGCGTAGAGGCAATTCGAGTTATTCATTGTGGTCCAACATACAACAAGTTGGACTCTAGGTTATTTGCAGGAGGACTTCCCTAGTTGGAGCTGGGAATTTTGTGGTGATTTTGCAGGGATAGAGAGAACCAGATCTGTGGGACGTAATTCTCTTCATTTGGAAGTGCATAGGGGTTTTTGGTTTAGCCTGCACAAGAGAAGAAGGGAGAAGAATTATGGAGAGATAAGGGTCAGAGATTGGAGGTATACCTCAAGGGAGAATTTAGCTAGAGGTAGATTTGGGCATAATTTCGTAATATGAAACTGTGGGGCGTTTTCTATCCAGATTAGGCGATTTGCACTTGTTGGCGGTCACCGGGGGTCGGTGGATTCAGCCTAAACCCTTTCTGGGTTTTTGTGGGCTCAGTGAGAGGAGTCTGGGGTTAATTTCATAGAATTTTCTGGGCCGTATTTTTGGCAAAATTCAGTGTTCTAGTCAGCAGCCAACAATAAAAATTATTGGAGAAGGTCGTAGTTCACTCCGGGACCATTTCCACCACTTGGGTCCGTGAGATTTTTCTAGGTTATTTTGGGTTCCTTGTGAGGAGTCTCTAGTTAATTTCCTTGAATTTTCTGATTAGTTTAGAGGGCCCAAACACCAATTCCATTTCAGCCAGCAGTCGCAGAATTCACTGAGCTAGCGCAGAGACTTGGGGAGAGCAGTTTCCAGCACTTGGGCTACTCCAGTTTCACCTGGGAATTGACTAGCTTGTTGTAGCAAGCCCAGGTTCCTCTTCTTCATTTATATGTATCTTGTTTTCTCAGTTAATAAAATGGCTCAGCTCTTGGTACAATTTCTGGTGCAATTTGTCATTATGCTGGTGTGTTAGTTTTATGGTTACATGTTTATGTTTTATTTGTTGTTATCACTTAATATTTCCAGTTAGGAATATTACATTAAGCAAGAATTTCCAATAAAGGTACGCATTTAGATATGGAAGAAGAGATAAATCCTAGCATACATTCATTACATGAAAAACCATAAAAAATCTGCAATTTAACTTACAATTTTTCCAAGAAATAGCCTTCTTTCAATCCTAAAAAGAACACAAATCATTCTCCATTAGCAATAGCTCCAGAATGATCACATATCCAGAAGTAGTGAGTTACAAGTAGGCTAAGTTGAGCTCTCTAAAGGAGGCCGAAAACCACAAGTGATGATTAGAAATAAGAATGGTGTGATCCTACATTTATATGAGGTCTATCAGATCCATTAATTCATCTAAAAGCCATATAAAAAGTTTAATTTTGAGTGAACATGAAGTAAGTGGGTTAAAAGCCAACCCAATAGCTCATTTTAACAAAATAAGCCACTAATTGCCCACATGTGTGAGCCAAAAATCCTCTCCAAGCATGACGTGCTACTAAGGCTCCAAAAGTGCATGGTGAGGATAGATGCATCTCCAACCATCACAATCAACCATGAATTGAGGAAGAGTCCACAAATCAAGCCTCAAAACCTCTCCAAGTGTCTAAAAACCAACTTTGGGTGCCTTGAGTCATCTCCATGGGTGCCATCAAGACAACGTGTTTCAATCTCTCTCCAGCATTGTGGGTCAATGAGGTGGTAAAATCCCTCCCTAATCATCTTGGGGATGATTATCATCATCTAGACTCCAAATCAAGGCATGCCCATCAAACAGGGTCAAGGCAAGCCTGGGGGCATGCTGGGTCTACTGGGTACATCATAAAGAATCCCTAATGCCAACCAAAGTGAGCTCTTTTAGCATCTAGGGGTGCTCAGAGGTGTCAATCAACTGTCAGGATCATCAAAGTGCCCAATGCTCTGTTGTTGAAGGGCAACGCTGCATTTGCAAGGTCATCACTAGTGTAGTACAACTTGGGCATCATATGGAGTAGGCATGGAATGAGTGTGCCCTCAAAGCCTACGTTTCTCTATGTAAAACCACCTGGCAAAACCATTTCAAACTCAAGTGAAAGTAACCACTCATTAGAGACAATGACCATAAATGCATCATAGTGGACCATACTTAATTGTTAAGGGCATAGTAAGACTTCAAACCGAGATCACCTTCAAATATCTAAGTAGACCATGTCCTGTAAAAGTGTTCCCTACCTTGTTAGAGGTGGTTAGGTAATTAACCCTATTAGGTGCTTCCAGCTCCTAAGAGGAGGTAACAATTCCAAGGTCAACCTTTCAATTCATAGGCGTTAGTGACAATAATGGCAACAAAGGTAAAAGACTTCATGGCTAGGGGACAAGCCGAAGGAGGTCCACATCCTGAGTGTATAGATGTAATGGACAGAGTAATCATGGAGGCATGAGTTACCCCTTTCCTTGACTTTTTTTTTGTTGAAGTTTCTAAGTTTACTTAGCTTAGAAACCCTTCATGCACTCTTTCTGATTTATTCCTACCTACTTGTTATTTTTCTTTACCAAGTTATTTACAAAGTAAATACTGAAAATAAACACCAGTGCATGCTCAACATATTACAGATCAGCAACTAAAAGAAACAAGAACAAACACACCACATGACACCATTATTTTTGGACCAATGTCCCCGGAAAAACCCAATGCGGGAAAATCGGTGCAGCTATCTGAGGGTTTTCTTATTAAGCAATATCAGAGTACAATCTGGGTGCCATAACTAGCCTACCCAACAGAGAATTTCCTTAGCATCTATACCTCACAGTTTGAGAGAAATCTCCTGGCTGAAACCCTGAAAACCCTTCCGGCAGCTCCTCAGCACAAAACTGCTCCTGCAACCCCAGCGTCTGCCCAATCTGGACTGCGTCAGCCCCTCTCTGTCTCACGCTAGCCCTGCGTCAACCTTTCTTAGCCTGCGTCAGCCCCTGGAGGCCTTATGTCAGCTCTAGGAGTCTCTGCATCAGCTACGCTGGCCCCTCTGGTGCTCCGCACAACACTTGGCTACCTCTGCGTGAGCCCTTGCTAGCTTTGCGTCACCCTCCTTGGTTTCTGCGCTGCTCTTCCGGCACAATCTCTGCCTTCTCTGTTCCTCTGTACTCAATCCCCCTCAGCTGCTCTCCCGATCACTGATTCTATCTCTCTTAGCAAACCCCGCTCTAAAGAATGGAATGACTGATCATCTGGTGTGATCTCCAAGTGACCCTCAAGCTTCCTCTTATACTTTTCCTGTTGACGATTCAACGGCTGATATTAAGTCCCTAATCAATGGCTAAGATTAGGTCTGGCTTGATCCATGTCTTTTGGACCACTCTAACACAGATTCATATTAATACACATTAATATTTTATTTTCTCTAAGGTTAGACTTAGGGACTCCATTAAAAATATTAATTATTTTAATATCTCCTGATCTGTTTAGAATCTGCCCAAACCCATTCTGGGTATTGGAGATCTCATGTGCCCCAACCTCTCCACCAAATTTCGTGGCTAGAGCACATCCGATGCTACCCCAAATAAACACTCCCTCTTCGCGAGGACTGTGCTCTAGCAATACTCCTCACTGAGTATTACTCTGATCATCCGGCATCGGAACCTGTGCTGATGCCAGGCCTTCCTGCCCAACATCCTCTGCACTGCTGCCTCCTGTACTTCTACCCATGGTCCTGCCACTGCCACTGCTGCATCTGTACAATAGCTCCCTCTGCATCCATGCTGCTGCTGGTCCTTTCTCCCAGCACTGCATCTGCACTGCACCTCCTCTCATCATGCTGCATCGTGCTGTCCACTGCTGCACTGCAACTCAGTTACTAAGAAGTAAGTAACTGACCTCCCTGTTGGGTTAGAAACACCGACTGATGTTGAAGCTCCATCTGCCGCTGACAAGTGCTCTCTCTCTCTGACCTCTGCGCCTCTCCTGCATCTCGCACCGTTGAACACCTCTTTGTGCCGTCCTGCACTGGTGCAACACTCCTGTGCCTCTCGCACTGTTGTAGCCTGCTAGCTTTGCGCTGTCTTGGGACTCCTGCACTATAGCTCTCTCTGTCACTCCATCCGCATCCGTCTCTACCCACCCAGCCAGTCCTGCTACTCCTCGTCGGGGCTCCCGTAGCAAGGTCTAATCGAAGAAGCTAGGTACATCGAGGATCCTTCCCCTCATCGCCTGTAGTCCATCTGACTACAACTCGATGTCTCCCCACTTCCGCTCAAGTGGCGCGTGTGCACTCATGGCACAATCATCGTCTGCCAAAATTTCCTTCTCTGCTCGTGCTGGCACTGCCTTAGTCTCGTAAGACTCTCCCTTATTCTTCTTCCTTGGGCACTAGGTCGCATAATGACCCGTCTCCCCACAGTGGAAGCACTTGATCTTGGAGAGATCTTTCTTCTTCCGCTTCTCCTGCTTTCCCTCAGATGCTAGGGCCACATCCTCCTCCTCCTGCTTGACCTTGATCCCTTTGCTGCTGCTACCTGTCTTTGACTGCCGTCTGATCTCTTCCTGGCGAAGAGCTGCCCACATCTCGTCCCAAGGTAGGAGAGTCCCTCTGCCCAGGATGCTCTAGACAAACACTTCCCACTCTTCTGAGACAGCATTCAGGGTTGTCCTCACCATAAGCTCCTGATCCGGTGTCGCTCCTATAGCAGTCAACTGATCTCGGATCTCATTCAGTCCTCCGAGGAAGGAGTCAATCGATTGACCCTTCTTCATCTGATACGACCTCATCTGGTTCTCGAGCAACATTCTTCTCTGCACAGAAGTATGCTGGTACAAGTTCTTGAGAGCCTCCCACATCTCAACTGTCGTTTCCTTCTCGGCTATATGTGGTACCACATGATCCTTGACCCCGTCAAAGATAATGCACTTGGCCCTCGCCATCGCCTCCTCATACTTGTCATTATCATTGGGGTCAACTGGGATAGCTATAACCTTCAAGGCGAAGTTCTTGACACGATTCCTGTCAAGCACTGATAAGATTTTGGCCTTCCAGACTGCGAAGTTCGATGCTCCATCCAGTGTATCCTGGTCTCTTACCCCGTGCAGTGCCATGACGCTCCTCTACTTCCCTCCTGGAAGTTCTCTATTCGACTCCTCTAAGTCTCTATTTCCTGTCTAGAAGTTCTCTTCTGGACTCCCTTTGAGTCCTAATTTCCCTTTTGGAAATCCTTCTGCCGCTTGTCGAGATGCCCCCTACTCTAATCGTCTTATGCAGCTGCACTGTTGATCTAAGTTCCTCGGCTAAAAACCCTCGGTAACAACTCCTCTGGTCCTGCTCTGTCAGGTACTGTTCTAACTACAGTACCTCACCAGCTTCACTCTGCAATATTTCTGCAGCCTTCTAGACTCCAGCAACTGCCTCTCTGTGAACTGTGTCAACCCCTCTCTGCCTCATGCTGGCTCTGCGTCAGCCCGGAGATGCCCTGCGTTAGCCCTCTGGCCCTCTCTGAGGCTTGGCGCAGCTCTCAGATTCTTCTGCGTGGCTCTAGCTAGCTCTGCGTCACACTTCTTGGCTTCTGCACTGCTAGAAATAGCTTCTGTCACCTCGGGACAGCTGTTTTCTGCTGCTATTTCTCCGCTCAGCTGATGTCTTTTAGTCCTATGATCTGCAATCACGCTCTGAAACCATGTTGAAGTTTCTAAGTTTACTTAGCTTAGAAACCCTTCATGCACTCTTTCTGATTTATTCCTACCTACTTGTTATTTTTCTTTACCAAGTTATTTACAAAGTAAATACTGAAAATAAACACCAGTGCATGCTCAACATATTACAAATCAGCAACTAAAAGAAACAAGAACAAACACACCACATGACACCATTATTTTTGGACCAATGTCCCCAGAAAAACCCAATGCGGGAAAACGGATGCAGCTATTTGAGGGTTTTCTTATTAAGCAATATCAGAGTGCAATCTAGGTGCCATAACTGGCCTACCCAACAGAGAATTTCCTTAGCAGCTATACCTCACAGTTTGAGAGAAATCTCCTCGCTGAAACCCCGGAAAACCCTTCCGACAGCTCCTTAGCACAAAACTGCTCCTGCAACCCCAGCGTCTGCCCAATCTGGACTGTGTCAGCCCCTCTTTGTCTCACGTTGGCCCTGCGTCAGCCTTTCTTGGCCTGCGTCAGCCCCAGGAGGCCCTGTGTCAGCTCTAGGAGACTCTGCGTCAGCTACGTTAGCCCCTCTAGTGCTCTACGCAGTACTTGGCTACCTTTGCGTGGCCCTGCATGAGCCCTTGCTGGCTCTGCGTCACCCTCCTTGGCTGCTGCGCTGCTCTCCCGACACAATCTCTGCCTTCTCTGTTCTTCTGTACTCAATGCCCCTCAGCTGCTCTCCCGATCACTGATTCTATCTCTCTTAGCAAACCCCGCTCTAGAGAATAGAATGACTGATCATCTGGTGTGATCTCCAAGTGACCCTCAAGCCTCCTCTTATACTTTTCCTGTTGATGATTCAACGGCCGAGATTAAGTCCCTAATCAACGGCTAAGATTAGATCTGGCTTGATCCATGTCTTTTGGACCACTCTAACACAGATTCATATTAATACACATTAATATTTACTCCATTAAAAATATTAATTATTTTAATATCTCCTGATCTGTTTAGAATATGCCCAAACCCTTTCTGGGTATTAGAGATCTCATGTGCCCCAACCTCTCCACCAAATTTCGTGGCTAGAGCACATCCGATGCTGCCCCAAATCAACATTTTTTCCACCCCTTTACTGCGTCTTTTGCTTCTTTTTGATAATGCTTTGATAGGGTGCATAACTCAGGTGTCCAAACTTGTTTTTATGATATGGCATTTATTTACCCCTTAAGGATGAGTCGGTTTCTCACTCATCAGTGTTCGGATATGCAAGGGTTCCGTTGATGGTGCTGGACTCGCCAACATTCAGGGGATCTGCCCCGTATGAAGTCCCAACTAGACCTCACATCGTTGCCATTATCTTAAAGATATGCCTTAGCTCTTTCTTGTCATCACATGAGAGTGGTATACTTAGTCTTTAAACAACGAGGTTCGCGTGCCAGGTGAGTGCTTGGTGTAACTTGTGTCTAAGTTCTTTCACTGCAGAGGGAGAGGGTGAGAGTGAATCTCAAGTCGAAAGGGAATAGTCCCTACTCTGTTAAAGACACACAACACAACAGGACATACCCAGCGTTCGGCGAAGTAGTCCACATGGATGCGGCAGTCACAAACACAAAGTGAACAGATAGCACGTACAACACCCAATGGAATAGTCCACACGAGTGCGATGGTCGTTATAACAAGTTTACAAGAATGAATTTGTCGAGTGTTTGGCGGAATAGTCCACACGGGTGAGACAACATTAACAACTGATACAACACATTTCCAACAGCATATGCACTAAAACAACCGAAATAGTTCAACTATCTTAGTACAAGTTAAAACAACATGCATTACAAGTGTCCAAAGAATAGTCTTACAAACGAATACAATACATGTGTGAAAACGTGTTGGCCTGTTAATAGGCTTCTAAATTAAGCGAAAGTTCCAAGACACATCCATACACCATACATCACTAACCCCAATAGTGGGGTGTTGGAGCCACTGCTCGCTCCTCAAAGAAAAGACTACAGACTCTCAAGGCTATGTGGGAGGAGCCAAGGTGAAAAGTCTTTTGCATGTACAAATGAGGGGTATATATAGCCAAGGGTGAAACTGACCCTTGTGACTGTTCGACTTCCCTCATGACTGTTTGACTTACATGACTCTTTGACTTCATCCGTGGGTCTCTTGGACTTCCACATTACATTACATTGATTACATAGTTATGACCAAAGTAATGATGCGGTTGAGGCAACTAATGACACAACTCGACATGACACTGCTGGTATACACATGCTGGTTGTGTTGTTTGTGTCGAGCTGCTGTGTTGCTGAGTGATGAGTGTGCCTATGGTGTACCATAGCTTCACCTCCGCATGGCAGAGTGCGCAGAGTCTTCAATGGTCTTAGTGTTCGCTTGATGGTTCATGCATGTGCATGTGTCTCCTTCGCTTGCTACTTGGTATGCTTCGTGTGTTCGTCCAACCGCGAGCAAGTCTTCTAGCATGCGCTCCTTGTTCATCCCGTTCGTCATCGCACCATGTCTCATCCATGTACCTGTTTCTGCAATCACTCATGACGAGACGACATCAAATCCAGAAATCCCCTAGTCTACCATGATGCATTGTCTTTCATTTCCAGGTGCAGGTGACCGGGAGAGAGGACAAGGCTCTGAAACAACACAGAGCACATGTCAGGCCGAGATGCGAGGCTCTGGGGCACTGTTGGGAAAAATTGCGCAGAGGTCACTGAGAGGCTGGGTTGAGCAGTCCGGGACAGCAGTGACATCTGCGGGATCTGGCTCAGCTGGGAGGCAGAACTGTGCAATTTTTCTGGGGAAGGCAATGCGGGCAGCAGGAGGCACTGGCAGTGAAAACTGAACATATTTTCAGAGGAGGCCGGGAGTGGGCTGCAGGAACTTGCGGGCCAAAACTACGCAAATCTAGGAGGCAGTCATGCAAGACATGTCTGCGCAGTTTCCGGGCTGAGTGGGGTGTCGAGCAGCACGTGGACTGTCCATGAAATCTGTGCAATTTTTAGAGCAGTAGCAAGCAGGCCGACAAGGGGACTGACTTACAGAATTGTGCAATTTCAAGAGACAGTGCAGTGACAGGTAGCAGGTGCTTGTCCCTCTTGTCTGAGCAATTTCTTTAGGCAGTGCAAGCAGGCGGGTTGGCAGCTTCTGCGCAATTTTTGGGAGGAGTGCAGCCCTGGGTCACTGCCCAAGTCAAATTCCCCGGTTGACCAGCGAGAGGCTTGCGAGAAGTGCAAATTGAGATAGCTTCTTGGGCAACTTCTGCGTTGTTCTGGGTGACAGTCAGCCGGGTTGATTCCAGAATTGCACAGTGCAGACTTCCTGGAGGGCAGCCTCAAGCTCTGCGTAGTTCTGGGCAACAGTGCTTGGTCACTAAGGGCTGAGACTGCGCAGTGCAGCTCAGTGGAGGTCCGACTAATGGAGGGTGGTCCGGTCGACAGACTTTCAGAAAAAATGGCTAAGTGTGTGAGCGAGTGAACTCGTGTATACATGACCTTGCAAACACACACTCAACTTAACTCGACGACAAGACACCTCAAACCATCGAGACAACACACCTCAGTGCGACTGTCTAATGGTGAAAACGACAAGTGTGACACTTCGAATAGACCTTCGAACGACCGTGACAACACTTGCATGACAGTGCTTACAACATCGTGTGTGAGTGTGATAGATGTTTACATAGCGAACACAACTCATACACAAACCTTCAACATCACTAGAACAAGGTCGCAAGCATGACATAGCAATCAACATGCTGAAGACAACAGTTGATCAAACGAGCGAAAAGGAAGCAAGACATGTAGAGGAAACACATGAAATGACTTTTTGGTGTTTGCACACAAGCATGTTACTGAAGACATGATGATATGAAAATGACAAGCAATCTTGCAAACTCAACTAAGAGATGTACTTCGAAAGGTTTTCTTTACTTACCCTCAAGATGATCATGCATCCAACGGAGTTTGCATGTGGTCCTAACCTTCACCATCACTTAGTCTCTTGGTCCTTCTCCTCAACTCCTTGGGGTTGATTTTAGCATGTCACCTTTTCCTGTAGTCACTGAGAAGTAGATCAGCACAGCTTCAACAAACAATGACTGCTGCCGAGATGAGGCCCTCGGAGGCCCATTTGCGCAGTTTGTGCATGCAATACCGACAAGACAACTTGGACAACACTGTGCAGTTTTGAGGCACAGGACACTGCTGCAGGATGGGGATCCTGGGAGGATTGCTCTACACATTTCTGGAGAGCAGTGTTGGCTGGGCCGCTGGGGTCTCTACGCACTGTGGGGTTTCAGCAGGCAAGGGAGGAAGCTTGATGGTTGCAGAAGCAAAGTGCACAGTTCCGGGAGGCTGGATGAGGCTAAGCTGCTTGGGAAATTGGCTAAGTGTGAGATCAATGAAACATATGTAAACATTGATAAGACTTGACTGTGATCGCACACCAACACTTAGTGATACAACGTAGACCATCCAAAATGTATAAACATACTCTGCTTGATGCAACAACCTTCGTGACAAGAGTGTGTGTAGTGAGTGTGAAACATGTCTATGTGATGATAACAACTCATGCACGCATGCTTTCCCTTGAAGCAAAACAACATCCCCTTTGCATGACAAACAACAACCCCTATGCCCAAAGATGATACATGCAGTATAAACATGAGAACATAGACAACTCTTAAGATCAAGGAGGGGAGCTTGAAATCATCAGCTTACCAACAAGTGACCAAGGATGATCGATCGCAGGATCCAAGGTAGGCTCTGAAATTTGCATGCGAGCCAAAATTTTGGAGGGTGGTTGTAGCCGCTACAACATTGACGACACATTGGTAGAACTCCAGCTCTCTGTATGGACCTTGTTTCGTGAAAAAAGAGTCTAACCTTTCCGGAAGTATTGTTCGATTCTTTGATCGAGATGGCTTTCGCACTAGTTTGTGTGAAAGATGTAGTCCCTACCATTCTCTTGATCGGTCAGCACACATTCCAAGCCAACTCAACCTAGTTGTTTCGATTGGAGATGAGGGGTATATTGATGCACAAGTAATATAACTGTCGTAGTTTAAGTTTCATCTCTGGTGTTGTTTCGCTGTCAGTAGACCTGGACAGTACCCTGGTGGAGTCACGCAAGAACACAAGCATCGCTCCGCTACCAGTGAGCCTGGTCAGTACCCCAATGGAGTAATTGTATCACCTCTCTGCACAAGAACCCTTTCTCTTCTTTCGCCTTATTCATTTTTCATTTTTTTCATTTTTCAAAGAACTGCACATAAGCACTTATTTATTTCAGATGCGGAAGAAGAATCCCGACTTATTGACAGCAGCAGAGGTTGTTCCTTCAGAGAAGTATGTTATATATACCTCTAACATATTTGTTAAGGTTTTCCCCCTCACCTTACTCTACTTGACTGAGCAGACAAGGGTTAACGCAAAAGAATCGATTAGAGTAGGCGATACTAGTTAATAGCGCAAGTGTTGTGTTTTCACCAAGACTCACTCTGAACAGAACGTATTTTCCATCAAGGAATCATCTACTGAAGATAACAAGCTCTTCATAAAGAGAGAGGACAACATATAACCAGATGTTGGTAGCTGTACAAGTCCTCTTAGATTTGCCTGGCTTGTCTCGGAAGCCAAACACGGTTTCATGCCTATGGGTACAAGCAAACAAAGAAAACAAAAAGCAAAAAGCGGAAGTAAAGCGAAAGCAAAACCAAGTAAGCAAAGAAAGCAAGCAAACAAACCAAACCAAGTAAGCAAGCAAAGCAAACATGCAAACCAGGAAGCAAAGCAAAGCAAGAAAAAAAACACTACTCCTACTCCTACGCTAAACAATGCATGGGCCTACTCACGTGAAGTGATATTTCCAATGAAACCACCGGTGCATTGGCTGGCCCATGTTGGCAAAGACATGGTAAACAAGAAAGATATACATGTAAACCAGTGAACAAGAAAGATTTAACAATGAAGACCAACACAGCCCGAGTTTAAACGCGTCCACAGAAAAGAGGCAAACTTAACATGGTGTTGTGATACACTGCGTGCAGATGATAAACATGCATACTCTTTTGACTGTGACAGACAAGAAAACATGAGAAAGAGAGACAACTTACGTTTTGCAAGTGTGCTTGTTGTGTATGATTCCTCCAATGCATAAGCGATGGGATCATGTGATTCCGGTGGAGGAAGCGAAATTTGTGTGTTGGATTGATCTTCAGTGCATACAGATGAGTGATGAGGAGCCTTGGGTGTTTCACAAATTTTCTGATCGGAAGTGGAACTAACCTCAGGACAATGAGGGTCTAACATAACCATCAACTCAGGCTGAAGTTCCTCGACAGCCTGCGGGGTTTCCACTTCGTCAATAGATAGATCATCGAAGACCAATGACTTAGAAAGATTAACAATAAGTGAATCAACATCGTGATCAAATGAAGAAGTACAAAGATCACGACAACCACGATCAGAAAATTCAGGATGTTCGTCGGCATCCTCATGATTTGATGAATCATGCAAAGGGGTAGATGAGAAATAAGGAAGTTCACCCTCTGTGTTTTCAAAAATGACAGATGACAGATGGGACGGATTTTCAGAGGAAGATGTGTCCTCTCCGCGATGTAATGACAGGCTGACATCCGATGTGTCTTGTGAATGATCGAAAGTAGAAAAATCTGGAGGAGTTTTCACAGGGAAAATCAAAAGTGGCAGAATCACAAGAGATGTCAGGATAGAGAGGATGAGGCATGGATGGAAGGGAGTCATCCTTCACCGTGGGTTTTTCTTCAGATTCCCGCACGCACTCATCACGAATGATAACGCAGGTTGGCTGCAAAACACCAACTCCATCGACAACTTGATCCTCGTTCACAACAATTGTGGAGTCCGGAACGGAAGAACACAAGACAATACAATCCAAAGGATCAATGGAACGTGGGGACGGAGGTTGAGGGAACGAATCCATGTGACAACCAACAAGCTTGCAAGCCAAATCTGCACAGACATTGAGAACGGTGGTGTGGGAGGATGTGATAGTTCAACAGATGTGCGCGCACCTTCTCCCACCTCGCACCATGGAGCTAAGTCTGTTTGATGAGAAGAGGACAAACAGTCACTTGTGACAGCGACCTCGTCCGTCTTAGATTTGGCAGCTCTAACACCAAGGTATGCTAGGAGGGGTTTGAATGATTCCAAGAATTGCGGATTTTCAGAGATGTAAAGAAGATAGTTAAATCTTCCATCGAGGAATTCCCAATCAATTTCATCTTCAGGAAATCGATACGCAAGATTACAAAAGCGTGTGTGAAATTTCTCAACGGATTCATCAGGTGCTTTTCGTAATTCCAGAATTTCTTTATTGAGTGCTTTACGGTCAAAATGATGGAAAGCACGGTCTATCTCTACAATCAATTGAGTGAGAGAGTGAATAGAGTTCTCGGGCAACGTGGCACACCATAGCAGTGGGTGCCCTCGAAGCGTGTATATGAACAACGAGCAGGTCATGTAATCTTCATGGATTTTATACTTGTGACATATAACTGTAATGGCCATTCTGTGTTCAAGCCAAGCCATTCCGCCTTCACCTTCATATGTGTGTTGTGACAAGGAATTCCAGAGCTCCTCTGAGATTTCAAAGTCGTTTCCATAAGACATACACTTCGGAGGAAGAATTTTGTGGGTAGTCATGATAAGTATGCAAAGATTCAAAACAGATTGTGAGGACTAAGCTTGTCATTTGGCCCTCCTTCTAGCGGAAGATACGTTGACAGTGTTGGACCCGCCAACATTCAGGGGATCTCCTCGGTATGAAGCCCCAACTAGACCTCACATCGTTTGGTGTAGGAGTCTCATCCAGTATGATGGCCCGGTTGCCATTATCTTAAAGATATGCCTTAGCTCTTTCTTATCAGCACATGAGAGTGGTATACTTAGTCTTCAAACAGCGAAGTCCGTGTGCCTAGTGAGTGCTTAGTGTAACTTGTGTCTAAGTTCTTTCACTGCTGAGGGAGAGGGTGAGAGTGAGTCTCAAATCGAAAGGGAATAGTCCCAACTCTATTAGAGACACACAACACAGCAAGACATGCGCAACTTCCAGCGGAGTAGTCCACATAGATGCAGAAGTCACAAACACAAAGTGAACAGATAGCACGTACAACACCCAGCAGAATAGTCCACACGAGTGCGACGGTCGCTATAACAAGTTTACAAGAATGAATCTATCGAGTATCCGGCGGAATAGTCCACACGGGCGAGACATCGTTAACAACTGATACAACACATTTCCAACAACATATGCACTAAAACAACAAAAATAGTTCAACTATCTTAGTACAAGTTAAAGCAACATGCATTACAAGCGTCCAAAGAATAGTCTTACAAACGAATACAATACATGTGTGAAAACGTGTTGGCCTATTAACAGGCTTCTAAATTAAGCGAAAGTTCCAAGACACATTCGTACACCATACATCACTAACTCCGATAGCGGGGTGTTGGAGCCACTACTCGCTCCTCAAAGAAAATACTGCACACTCTCAAGGCTATGTGGGAGGAGCCAAGGTGAAAAATCTTTTGCATGTACAAATGAGGGGTATATATAGCCAAGGGTGAAACTGACCCTTGTGACTGTTCGACTACCCTCATTACTGTTCGACTTACATGACTCCTTGACTTCATTAGTGGGTCCCTTGGACTTCCACTGCTACATTACATTGATTACACAGTTATGACCAAAGTAGTGATGTGGCCTGGATGCTACTCTGATCAAGCCATTTAGCCCAACTCAGCCTCTAAGAATAACTCCCTAGCTCCTCCGGAAATTCTCCCGGCCTCCAGCAACAAAATCAACCCTTTGTCTGGCCAAATCGAACTCTACCTCTACCTCTAAAGCTTCTGCGCATGCCCTGCATAGCCCCACTGAGAAAAATCGTCCCTCTTGTAGCTGAATCTTTAGAACTGGAAAACTTCCTTCAGACTCACTATCTCTGCCCCTTTCTGGCTCAAATTCTTCCAGCAAGATGCTGCTCTCTGGAAAATTGAACTGCCCAAGGAAACTCGCTCTCCTAGTGTGTTTCTCCATCTACCCATCGACCTCCTCTTATAATCTCTAGTTGCGACCCAACGACTAAGATTAAAACTTAATCGATGGCTAAGATCAACTCCAAGTCTATTTGTGTGAGTTTCTAGAGAATTCTCACCTTTCTTAATTAATTGCTATTAATTAATCGATTTCCCTAAGTTATACTTAGACATTTTTTAAGTATCGATCAATTAATTTAATTGAATTGTTTCTAGGTGGAATTTCCATAAACGATTTATGGGTTTTGGAGAACTCCTGTGTTTTAGCCTCTCCACAAAATTTTGAGACTAGAACACCATCTAATGCTACAAAAACTAGCACTCCCTCTTAGCGAGGAAGGTATTCTCTCTCTAGTGCTACACAATCTACCACAACACTTTGTTTTTGTAACATCCTCCATACACGTTGTCGATGTCTAACAATTGTAGCTACTTGCCACTATCCACCAACTACTACGCTAACTCTAACTCATCTTCCACAGATTGTAGTTGAACCATGTTGCATCTATGTTGTTGCTGACACTGAACTGTACAATTTGTACTGCTGCCAATTCTACATTTACACTGCAACCCAACTAACCCTCCCTCTCAATTGTTGTTGCTGCTTCTACAACTACTACAACTAAGAAGCATCCAAAATACTAAACCAACTGTGTCTCTGTGCTGCAACTGTCTCCTGAGTCTCTGACTGCTACTAGCCTCTGCACTGTCCACTAGGAAATCTATAGAGTTGTTGACTTTGCTACTGATCCTCCTGCTTTGCTATCAACATTGTTCTTCCCTCCTCAGCGTCTGACTGCCACTAGTCTGCAATTGTCACTCTGGAATCTGACTACATCAACTGACACTAATCCTCCTACTACTGAATGTTGTGGGCCCCTGTAGCAAGGTAATGATCCATGAGGAAACACCATCCGATGCTCACCTCAATGGAACGTGCCCAAATCTCTGCGCAACTCTGGGACTAAAGCTCCACATCACCCCACCTCACTCCTGGATGTAAATTTTCCTATAATATAGAGGAAACTTTATCAATATCTGCAGATGTTGTCGCCTGATCCTGCTTCTCCTTCTTGTCCTTCTTCCTCTGAGGACACTAAGTACTGTAGTGGCCAAACTTGCCACACTTAAAGCACTTGATCTTGGACATATCCTTCTTCTTCTTCTTCTCTCCTTGCGAGCCTTGTCCCTGACTGAGACCTTTTACTTTCCCCTTTGATGCAAGGGCCATGTTGACCACTGAAGTTGCACCATAAACTTTTTTGAAGACTCCATGCCCGATGATATGTCAGAGGCTTCATGTACCATCAGAGTTCATATATCATCAGAGTTTTTTAACTCTACCTTCTTCTTCTCATCTTCTTCTATATTGTACTCAAATTCTGCAAGCCCTATGGGATGATGTAAATTGATGCTAGTGTGATGAATTGAGTTGGTGAAATTAAGGGACATTATTTGAATGCTACTGCAGGTACATGTGAAGAAATGATAAAAAGGGCAGTATTTGTAACAAGCCTAGGTAACTTGGGAAGTTGTCATCAAGTGAGTTTACTCTGGGAGGTTTTTTACTTGGTTAATTATTGAGCTTTCTACCACTTAATAATTAATCGACATTTTTCCTCCAAGCAATAACCCCTAAGCCGGAGTGCGGTTTGATGGCAGGGCCTTCGGTGATCCTAGTGTCTAGATTCATTGTAAATTACCATACTAGATCACTCAAGAAATTTCACGAAATTTGATTAGGTTTAAGGGTCAATTTTTTAATTTTTAAAATTTCCCGCAAAACAAGATTTTTTAATTAATTTTTATGTAATGTTGTAAATAAGTGGCCTTAGGAAATGTCTGGGGTATGTGACTACTTGAAATTCATTCTCAAAGACTCAGCATTATCCTAGGATTGACTTTAAGGGTCAAAAAATGACTTATAGTCCCTCAAAAGCCGATTTTTCTAATGTGAGTGGCAAAAATGAAGAATGTTGTCGCTTAAAATGTATAGGCACCACGACAATGACTCAAGTCAAGGGTTGCACCTAATCCCCAACCTCTCCGTTTAACTTGTCTCCTAATAGCAGACTATGGGGGGTAGACCCTATGGTAATGAGATGAAGAAGGACTAGTTGGGAACCAACTAATCTGAGAGACACGGTAGAGTGGCCAAGTACTTGTTTAAATCTAGCAAGATTTTTAAAGATTTGATTAGATTTATAAGATTTGAAACTAGTGCCTTATGGAGCCAATACTCTGTCTTTACAAATTAAAGACCAAGTACCGGATGGACAACTACTGCTTTAATGAGTAATTATCTTATATGAAATGCAATTCCTAAGATTTATGTGAAATGCAGGAATTTTGGTTAATTTTACTTAAATGCCTATTCTAAGTATGTCCTTTGATCTTTGTCTGTATTGAGCCTAAACTTTATAGAAAATGGTAGAGAGAAGTCAAGGTGAAGCACACGAGGGTGTGATTAACGATCCCTCTCCTTGAAATCTAACATACCCGGTGCCTCCGGCGCTGCAGATGTTGTGGCTCTGACGACTGCAAGGTCACCGTTTTAGATACTAAAAATGATAGACTTCTCAAGAGAAGACGCAAAAGTGTTCCTATCTCTCTACCAACCAGACTTATGCTTGGAGGTTGGTTATGTTGAAAAGTGTAACTAAGTTTGGTCTTCATAATGACATGTAATTGTGATTTTATGTAAAAGATGTAAAGAAAAAAATATGTAATATCCCTTATCAGGAATATTCCTCAAACACAAGCAAACTCCAACCAGAGATGGACTGGGAGGGCATTTACCAAATATGTCGCCTCTGGAAAGAGGACAAGATCTGGAGGCTACCTAGCCCTTTCCAGACTCTGTCTAAGAGTATAGGAGAAAACCCACAAGTGGTATAGTAGCCGGGAAGCTCAAAGAGATAAAAATAACAATGGTGCAACATATAACAATATAACCATAAGCAGATACTCAAGAAATGCAGAGAGAAATGCTAAGCCATTTTATTATACTGAGTAATAGAATGAGTACAGGAGGTGATCAGAAAGATGGCACCTCGACTTGCACAAGGCAAGTGAATAAATACACTCAAACTAGCAAAGGAATGGCCTCTCTCTGAACTGCGTCCAAGCTGCTGGAGAACCGTCGTGCTGCTGCTGCTGCTAGAAATCAAATGAGGATTTGGGGCTATTCCCCTCCTCAGAAAATGTTGAAACTCTGGAATTGGATTCTACTCAGAAAACCCAAAAAAACCCAAAAAGCTTTTCTGAAATGGCCGACCCCCGAAAATCGCCCCCTTGAGGACCCACGCAATCCCTCAAGGCTCTGTGCTGCTGCTGAAATGAACCCACCACAACTCTGCCTGAAACTCAGCCAAAATCCTCCAATATGCAAGGGTTGATCCCCTGCTCAACCTCCCAGCACAAATCCCCCTGCAAAACCTCAATCCAGAACTCCTGCCAGAAAGAACTGCGTCATCCCTCTCAAGACTGCGCAGTCATCCAAGATGCTCAATCCTCCTGCCAAAATGCTGATGAAACTACTGCAAAAATACTGATGGAAATACCTTGCCCGAGCAGGCACTCGAAGTCCCCCGGGGCTAAGGGTGAGATCTCCGAACGGAGACACTCAATGCACTAAACAGTGCTACAGACTAGCTAAACAGCCAGCGTGCTCTAAGTCGAAGTGACTAGCTCAAATGCACATAATCGAATGCCAAAATGAGGAGGCTCCTCTCTCCTTTATAGCATTGGCCTCTCTCAATCCCAAGGCTCACCTCCTCCAACGTAGCTTTCCTCTTGCCACGTGTTTCTCACCATCTGCGCAGTCACTCCATGTGTCTACGTGGGCCCCTCCTCTACGTGGTTCTTTGGCCCCCCTTGGCTCACCTTTTAAGTTACAACGTTGTGCTACTAGGGAGTGTATTTGTTCATGAAGTGAGTATGTCCCCCTCTCCTCACCTTTTTATATATAAACAGCTATACAACGCAAAATTGAGCAAAATCGAATATTCCAATTAGCCATGGCTAATTAGGAATATTACAGTCTCCCCCGGCAAAATGTTGCTTGTCCTCAAGCAACTGAAGTGATGGATGCTGCAAGATCTTCTCACTCTCCCAAGTGGCATCCTCATCCGGTAAATTCTTCCACCTCACCAAGAATTCCCGGACTGTCCTGCTCCGCAGCCGCCTCTCCCTGGTATCAATAATAGCTTTTGGCTGTAACACCAAATGGCCCTCATCATCCGTGGGTGGTATCTCCTCTGTCACTGTCACATGCTGCCCCAATGCCTTCTTCGGGCATGATACATGAAAAATGTTATGAGTCTTGTTGCCTTGGGGCAGCTCCAACTCATATGCAACCTGTCCAATCCTGCGTATCACCCTGTATGGCCCATAAAAGCGGGGCTTAAGCTTCTCAGCCCCCTTCTACTTCAGTGACGACTGTCGGTATGGCTGTAATCGTAGGTAGACCAGGTCCCCTACCTCAAACTGTCTCTCCACCCGACCCTTGTCAGCATACAGCTTCTGCTGGTTCTGCGTTGTAGCCATATTATCCTTGAGAGCTCGGAGAATATCCTGACTCTCTTGGATCCAAATCTTGGCTCTCGGAGCCTTGCTAGCACCAAACATCGCGTCAGCAAAAGATAAAGGATGACATCCATACAAAGCATAGAATGGTGACATACCGATGGACATGTGATGTGTAGTGTTGTAGCAGTACTCCCCCAGATGCAGCCACTGACATAGTTACGCAAGTAGCCCTCCAGCCATACCCTCTACTGCCCACTGACATAGTTACGCAAGTAGCCCTCCAGCCACTTGTTAACTATCTCTGTCTGCCCGTCCGTCTGTGGGTGATAACTGGTACTTGGTGTCAACTCCATCCCCACCAACCAGAAAAGCCCCTGCCAAAACCTGCCCATGAAACGGCTGTCCCTGTCACTGATGATGGTCTTAGGAAGACCATGTAGTCTGAAGACCTCTCTAAAGAACAGCTCGGCCACCTGTGCTGTTGTGTAGTGTGCGGATATGGCGAAAAAATGTGCGTACTTTGTCAGTTGATCAACGACGACAAAGATACAATCCTTGCCCTGCACCATGGGCAACCCTGTGATGAAGTCCATCGAAATACTCTCCCATTTCCCCTCCAGAATGGGAAGAGGCTATAATAATCCTGCGGGATGGCTCATCTCCCCCTTGTTCCTCTGGCAAACATCGCACTCCCAGACATGCTGGAGTACGTCCTCCTTGAGGCCCTTCCATGAGAACCTCTCTCTAATGGCCCTGTAGGTTTTGGTAAACCCCTGATGACCTACCAATGGTGAATCATGTGACGCCTGAAGTATCTTCTTCTTGAGCTGAGACCCCTCAGTCAAGAAGATCCGGTCCCTGTAGTAGATGATCTCATCGACCACCCTGTACCTGTCATCCGCCACCTGCCCATCTAGAACCTCACATGCAAATCTGTCCTTGGAGTACTCTACTAAGAGTCGAGCCCTCCAGTCTGCGTCCAAGCTCATAAGAGACAATGTGGCTGGCCTACGTGAAAGGGCATCTGCTACCACGTTGTTCTTACCCTTGACATACTCGATGTCAAAGTCATATGCTTGGATCTTGCTAATCCACTTCTGCTGCCTCTCCTGTAGCTGCTTCTGCTCCAAAAAGAACTTGAGGCTGTTGTGATCAGTCCTCACCCTGAACCTTTTACTCACCAAATACTGCCGGTACTTAGCCAACGCATGCATGATGGCCAGCATCACCTTGTTCTATATAGAATACAACCTCTCGTGCAGAAGGAGCTTCCGGCCCTCAAAGGCTATAGGGTGACCTCCCTGCATCAACATTGCGTCGATTCCCTCTCCCGATGCATCACACTCCAAAACAAATGGTTGCGTGAAATCCAGCAACTCAAGCACTGGGCAACTGCTCATAACCTCCTTGAGCCTGTCGAAGGCTCGCTGCGCTGTATCCGACCAATTGAATGCCCCCTTCCTCATCAAATCTGTCAGGGGTGCAGCAAGCTGTGAGAAACCCTTGACGAACTTCCGGTAGTAAGTATAAATGCCAATGAATCCTCGAAGTTCCGTCACATTTCTAGGCTCTGGCCAATCTCTGATGGCCCTAATCTTCTCCTCGTGGACCCTCACTCCGTCCACTCCTATGATGTGTCCCAAGTATAACATCTCCGTCAACCCGAACTCACATTTGGAGAGCTTGGCATAGAACTGCTGCTCCTCCAAGATGCACAATATTGTCTCAATGTGTTGGAGATGCTCCTCCCAAGTCCTGCTGTAAATGAGGATATCATCAAAGAACACCAACACAAACTTCCTTAAGTGACTGCGGAAGATGTGATTCATGCAAGACTGGAATGTAGCTGGGGCGTTGGTTAGCCCGAAGGGCATCACCAAAAACTCAAAGTGCCCATAGTGACACCTGAAGGCGGTCTTGGGAATGTCCTGCTCCCTCACGCGAATCTGATGGTACCCAGATCTCAAATCAATCTTTGAGAAGAACCGTGCTCCTCTCAACTCGTCCATCAACTCATCGATCCTGGGTATGGGGTATCTGTTCTTCAGGGTCTTCTTGTTCAGGGCCCTGTAGTCAATGCACATCCTCAAGGTGCCGTCCTTCTTCTTCACCAACACCACGGAAGAAGCAAAAGGACTCGTGCTCGGCCAAATGTGCCCAAGAGCCAGCAACTCCTGAATGGCCCGCTCAATCTCATCCCGATAGGCCTTGGGATGCCTATAGGGGGTAGTAATCACTGCCTGTATGCCCTGCTCAAGCTCAATAGTGTGCTCAAACCCCCGGTCCAGTGGCTTTCCCGGTGGAATCTCCCGAAATACTATGGCATACCAGTCAAGGATGGACTATATCTCCGGGTGCACTGTCTGCCGTGTAGTCCCCGTCTCTGATGCACGCAGCTCTACTGCCCACTCTATGTCTCCCTTCCAAAAGACTGCCTCCATCCGATGAGCCGAAATAGTCTGAGGCGGATATGTATGCTGTCCCCGTATCTTCTCATGCCTCCCTGTCTTCTCATCATCCCACTCCATCTCTAGGGTCTTCCAATCTGTCGTGACCTTCCCTAGAGTGATGAGCCACTGAACACCCAGTATCATGTTGGTGTCTGGAATATCGACCACGAAAAAGTGGTCAGTCAATGTGTAAGTGCCCATCGTCACGGATAACTCTGGTACATAACGTGCACACACCATGGTCTGATCTCCTGGGACCAAAACTGAAAACCCATCGAAGCTCTCTGTCTGTATACCTCTCCGCTCAACCATCTATGCATCGATGAAGTTGTGGGTTGCCCCACTGTCAACCAAAACTGATACTCGCTGGCCACGTACTGTCCCCCGTACGCGCAGCGTCAAATACTTGGGAACTCCTCGCAATGCTGCAAGGGCTCCTTTGGTAGGTGCAAAAGCTGCACCACCCGCTGCTGGTGGTGGAGGTGGCAAACGATCCTGCGCGGCATGACTACCTCCTACCTCCACATCATCCTCCTCATCCTCTTCCCCGCTGCTCTCAGAGAAGACCTCAATAAAATGTGCTTTGCCAGCAGCACATCTATGTCCCGATGCCCATGGCTCCTGACAGGTGAAGCACAACCGCTTCTTCTTCAACTCCCTCCTGGCATCATCATCAATCTGTACTCATCTTGGATTCCCCTTCGGGGGCGGAATCCTCACATCCTTCCCCTTAGGCTAGAAAGCCTGTCGCTGGGGGTAAGGTGTTCGAGTCCTGGGTAAGACATCCTG
This sequence comes from Pinus tabuliformis, assembly GCA_031772625.1. NCBI lineage: Eukaryota > Viridiplantae > Streptophyta > Pinopsida > Pinales > Pinaceae > Pinus > Pinus tabuliformis. Next base: position 763,939,164 of record CM062805.1, read on the forward strand.
TAAGTCCCGGGTCCTACTAATAGCATCCTGAAGGGTGGTTGGTCTAGCGGATCTGACTAGACCCCGAAGTGGCTCTGCTAACCCCTCAACATACATGTAAATCCTCCGTGCCGCGAACAGATCTGGTACCATCACTGAAACCCTCAAGAAATCTGAAATGTAGGTCTCTGGTCTCCCAGTGTGTTTGAGCCTCATCAGCGCCACAAAGCGCTGTTCCGGATCCCTCCGGTCAAACCTCTCCATCAATCTCCTGGTGAACTCGGCATATGTCGTCACTGTGGAGTGTCCGAGTGTAACCATCCCATGGAACCACCAATCCTAGGCCTCACCATCCAAATGTAATGTCGCCACCTTGATGGCCTCCGTCTCCGACATCTGGTTAAGCTGGAAGTAAATGTCTAGCTTCTCCACCCAAGACTTTGCCGAACTGTTTGATGAACCATCAAACGTGGGCAAGTGGAATCTACTAGCTGCACGGTGGGTGTCACCATCATGATAATGCCGGTACCCTCTGTGATGGTCGTGGGGTCTACTATCCCGCTGGAGCTGAACAAAATCTCTGAATGAGAGAGCCTGCCTGAACTCCTGCCCATAGGCCTGGTATTCTACAAAATAATCGCCCATATGACCGAGCTTTGCCTCCTGCTGGGCTCCGGCCCCCGTGTCTGCTCCTAAAAAAGTGGGCATGGTAGAGCGTGTAGGGGCATGTGAGGCCACCTGCTGAGTAGTATCACGTTGCTCTGGCAAATGGTGGGATGCACCCGATCCCTCACCAACCTGGAAAACCCGTGGACTCTAACGTTGTCTAGCCTCTACTGCCGTGAATCTCTGCCCCATCACCTCAATCTGCCTCGACAAATCCTGTACTGATTTGAGGAGCATGTCCGCAAATCTCTTCCCGTCATCATCTGCCATCGGATCCTCCTGCTCTGCGTCCACCACAGGCTCCTCCTGTCCTGCGTCCACCACAGGCTCCTCCTGTTCTGCGTCCACTACTGGAACACAGTCTCCCTCTCTGTAGGTGTTCTCCAACCTACGCCCAGTGTCTCTGTATCTCCTACCTCTTTAACAGATGTAGGGCTTTTCCCCTGGTGTCCTAGATTGCTAGCTCCACAAGTTGAACCAGATCTATGCTCTGATACCACTGTAATATCCCTTATCAGGAATATTCCTCAAACACAAGCAAACTCCAACCAGAGATGGACTGGGAGGGCATTTACCAAATATGTCGCCTCTGAAAATAGGACAAGATCTGGAGGCTACCTGGCCCTTTCCAGACTTTGTCTAAGAGTATAGGAGAAAACACACAAGTGGTATAGTAGCCGGGAAGCTCAAAGAGATAAAAATAACAATGGTGCAACATATAACAATATAATCTTAAGCAGATACTCAAGAAATGCAGAGAGAAATGCTAAGCCATTTTATTATACTGAGTAATAGAATGAGTACAGGAGGTGATCAAAAAGATGGCACCTCGACTTGCACAAGGCAAGTGAAGAAATACACTCAGAATAGCAAAGGAATGGCCTCTCTCTGAACTGCGTCCAAGTTGCTGGAGAACTGTCGTGCCATTGCTGCTGCTAGAAATCAAATGAGGATTTGGGGTTGTTCCCCTCCTCAGAAAATGCTGAAACTCTAGAATCGGATTCTACTCAGAAAACCCAAAAAAACCCAGAAAGATTTTCTGAAATGGCCGACCCCCGAAAATCGCCCCCTTGAGGACCCACGCAATCCCTCAAGGCTCTGCGCTGCTGCTGAAATGAACCTGTTATCACCCCAAGAAACTCTCCTAGGTTGTATCTTGGAGATGCTCGGGAACATTACAAACTCAACAAAATGTTGGAAATGGATGAATGGAAGGAATGATGCATATTCAAGCCAGATAACCACTTCTACTACGCTTAACTCCAGACATGGATGAACACCCCCAGACTACAAGGCTTTAAACCACCAATTACTCACAGTGTGAGGATTGGGTGAACATGGAGAATATTGACCACACCAGCAGATGCACAAGGCCATGTGATGGCCGGATGCAACCAGTAAAGAGGTCTGCAAATCTATTTCCTAATGCACAGACAGGATGACAGCTCTCTGGCACTAAGTAAATAGAAACCTGCATAACACATTCAATGATACGTACCAAACTTCAACATAGAGGTGGGATGACAGCCCCTCTAATGTTGAATGTCAAGAGCACATGAACAAATGCATAACAGGCACAGCCTAGAACAGAGTAGAAATGGAAAACGAGCAATTAATAGCAAAAGAAGCTTGTATTAGCTGAAAATGAAGACTAGACGCTGCAAGTGTCACAGTAGTTACAGTCTCCAGAAGTTGAACCTTACATCAAAACAACAGCCATCAACCTCTATTACATCTGTGTTCAGGGTATATATAGGGTTTGATTACAAAAATATCCTATTGTTCTATGCGTGGAGGGGTCATAATTGACCACCAATCGCTTTAACTATCCAGTATGGGTCTCTGCTGCAACCTGACTGCTTAAATGAATGAATTTGACATTCTCAAGTATTCTATTTTCCTTCTCGAACAGGGGGAGTGTAGTATAGAAGACATTCCATGACTGATAAATGCTTGTAACTGCTCGAGGCACGTCCTTTTCTGCTCGGCCATACTTTCTGTTGAATGCAGTTGTTGAGGAGTAACTGCGCCAGGTACAGGTAGCTGTCCACCTTTGTCCTTCGGGAGCACAGAATGGTTATGGACACAGACAGTATGGCGGAGGCATGGTGGGAAAGATCAACCGTTAAATCGCGTGGATCGACAACGGGAAACGATTTGCAAAGGGTATCGGGAAAGAACGGGAGCGGACAAACGTGAGCTGTCGGATCGCGGGCAGACAGATCCGACAGTGATCGGGCGGAAGAGTAGCGCGGGAGATAACGCGCGGGGACGGGCGAGACGGGCGGTAAGTGGTATTTATCGCACCTCCTTTGGTGGATGGGCGGTAAACGTACAACCGGCGCACGATCATAATCATCACGCGACACGTGGCGGATGTGACGGGGCCAAAACCGCTTTCCCCGCTGGTTAACACGCGGGCAACTTATGGGCGCAGGAAGTGCGAATGCCGTCGGATCGTGCAGCAAACGATCCGACGACGAGGAAATAAATGGGGTTTAGTGCGCGGGAAAAGGCTGTGGTGACGGGGAAAAGCACAAGGTCAGGTGATTGCGGTTATATGACGATTCAAACTTAGCGGTCGGGGTTGATCGAGCATGGACTTTCACAGCGTTTTAGAGGTAAAATTGAGGAAAACAGAGACAGCGGGGCTATGGAAGTATACGAAACATGAAGGAGGTGAAGGAAATCGACCGCCGCAAGCTCCCTTTTTCTGCATAAACACATGGCCAAGCTAGTATTTGGTCCTCCAAATGCTGAAGAATGTAGCAGAGCTAACACTGGCTCCTTCTGGGGATGAGATCCTCCCTGTGAGGTCTCAAGAACTTGCAGATCAATGCCTTTCCTGTAAAAAACAAATTAGCAAAATTTCCTAGTGTTCCATTGGGCATGGAGTCTACTTGGCTTACACTAAATTGATAAACAAAATATTTACAATTTTAAGGCCAAAAGACCTTAAACCACATAAATTTTCAGAAAATGCCCATTGACTGGGCCATCAAAAACTGCTTCTCCTCCCATGCTTTTCAGTATGAAGGTGTTGTTCCCTTGAATCTGAGAAATGATAAAAGGCCCTATCCAGAAAGCATCAAAATTCCCATGATTGCCTTTCTTTTCCTTTAGTGCATCCCACTTCAGAACCAAGTCTCCAACTTGAAAATTATCTGCTTTTGTCCCTTTGTCAAAAGCTTCCTTGATCTTTTTCTGATGTGTTACATTCTTTTCAACCAGTTGTTCTCTAATCTGATGTACCTCTGCTAAATCAGTGATCCTTCATGCCATGTCTTCTTCCTCATTCTGCTCTGGTTGCAGGAACTTCGCCACAGGGAGAGTTAGCTGAATTGGGAATACAGCCTCAGTGCCATATACCAACTTGAATGGAGAGTTCCCTGTGGATTTCTTAATGGTCACTCTGTCAGTCCACAGTGCATACTTGAGCTTAGAATCCCAATTCTTTTTGTTGTCTTCCAACAGTTTTTTGATTATCCTTATCAGACTTTTGTTAGAGGATTCTGCTAGACCATTGCCTTTAGGGTAGTATGAGGTGGAATGAACAAGTTTAATACCCATTGAATTGCACATGTCCACCAATTCTCTTGCTCTGAAGGTTGCTGCGTTGTCCGTGACTAATTTATGTGGACAACCAAATCTGGTGAAGATATGCTCAGTTAAAAACTTGATGACCACATTATGATCAACCTTCCTGGTAGGGATTGCTTCAATCCACTTGGTAAAGTAATCAGTGGCAACTAGGATCCATCGATGCTGGCCACTGGAATGTGGATTGATTTCTCCAATGAAATCCAAGCCCCACTGCAGAAAAGGTCCTTTTGCATGTATTGGTTTTAAGGGCAGGGACTTCAACTGCTGCTTTCCTTCAAATCTTTGGCACCTGTCACAAGATTTAACAAATGAAAATACATCAGAAAATAAAGTGGGCCAATAGTACCCAGCTCTGAGAATCTTATGGGCAGTGGTTTTCCAATAGTGATGTCCTCCACACATGTTGGAATGAAACTGCTGCATAACTTTCATTGACTATTCTTTGTCCAGACACCTCAAAAGCATCCCAGAGAGGTCCCTCCAATAGAGCAGATTTTCATTAATGCAATATTTAGTTGTTCTAAGCTTAATAGTTCTGGCTTGACTTTGAGTAAAGCTTGGAGGAATTTCTAGCTTCAGTAAGAATTTAACTATTGTAGAATACCAATCACAAGAAGCTAGATTCTTTGCCACTGGCTGCTTTCTCTCTGGTTCAGCTGCTTCCTTTTCTTCTGTTTGACCATTTTCTGAAATTGAGCCTATGAGGTTTATGTCCAATGTTCTGCAATTTTCTTCAGCTAACAATCTGGCAAGACCCTGACCTCTGACCAGTTTGGTGGGCTTCAGTTCTATATTATATTCAATTAACTTTGCGATCCATTTATCCCTTCTTCCATCAACATCAGGTTGTGTTAAGACATCTTTTATTGCAGCAGAGGGTACATATGCAATTATCTTGGAATGCAAAATGTAGACTCTGAAAGCTTTCAAAGATTTGACCAGAGCATATGCTTGTTCCTCAATAATGTCATACCTCAGTTCAACATCCCTTAAGTTTTTGCTGAAAAATGTCACTGGATGCTCTGAACCTTCTTCATCTGCTTGCAATAACACTGCTGCAAGGGTGTCATTAGAGGCAAAAGAAAATATATGGAACTCCTTGTTGTAATCTGGACTTATTAAAGTGGGAGCCTCCATAATAGCTTTCTTAATGGACTCAAAGGATTTTCTTGCTGAATCAGTCCATTTGATTTCCGACCCCTTCTTCAACATGGAGGTAATATGCTTCACCAGTTCTGCAAAATTTGGTATAAACCTCCTCACAAAATTAATCTTGCCCAGAAAGGACTGGATATCCTTCTTTGATCTCGAGACAGACAAGGTCTGTATTGCTTTTACTCTTTCTGGGTCAATTCGGACACCTGCAACAGAAACAATATGTCCCAACAACTTGCCTTCTTCTAAAGCAAACTGTGACTTCTTAGGATTGACTGAAATCCCAAACCTTCTACACTTCAGGAACACCTTCTTCAAATGTTGCAGATGATCTTGATGGCTGCTGGAGTATACTGTTATATCATCTAGGTAGATGAGGACAAATTTATCCTTCTCTCCTACAAATGCTATATCCATAGCTCTCTGAAAGGTGGCTCCAACATTCATTAACCCAAAAGGCATCTTGGCATACATAAAAGTGCCCCAAGGAGTGGTGAATGCAGTCTTCTCTTGGTCATCTGGATGTACAGCAATCTGGTTATAGCCTGAAAATCCGTCCAAGAAAAACATTACTTTAACTCCTGAGACCTTCTGCAGCAAATGCTCCATCTTGGGCAGAGGGTAATTGTCTTTTTTAGAGCACTTGTTCAAGTTTCTAAAATCAACGCAGAGTCTGATTTCTCCACTTTTCTTCCTCACTACCACCAAATTGGCTACCCATTTGGAATATCTAAGAGGGACTATGATCTTGGCAGCCAGCAACTTTTTAATTTCCTTTTCAATCAGAGGGAGGAGCATAGGGTTTATTGGTCTCAGCTTCTGCTTGAAGGGGATGGTATCTTTCTCTAGAGGGATTTTATGCTGGATCATCTTCTTGTCATACGTTTTTAGGTCACTATACTCCCAGGCAAACACATCAACAAATTGCTTCATTAAATTGCAGTATTCAGCATTTTGGGCAGCAAACAGATGAGTGGACAGATTGATGTATCTAGGCTGACCTGGACTCCCTATGTTATGCTTACAGACTGCAGACTGATCTTCTTTTTGGGCAGTCTTCTTTCCTTGAATCAAATGAGAATAAATCATGATAGGGTCTGGTGATATCAAGGCCTAACTCTTCCATGACAACTTTTGGCATCAGATTGTGGCTAACCCCTGTGTCTAGCAGGCAATTGTGGAGGATTTTGTCATGAATGGTCAAGGAGACAAAAAGATGGAGAATTATTATCAGCAGGTTCGATCATAGGGTTAAGCACAACTGCAGGCTTGTCATCTTGCAAATTGACAGAGTCAGTGGAGGTTTGTGTGGTTTCCAACTCAAGAGCTTCAAGGATAGGCTTTCTAAATACTTCACTCTTTACCAACTCTACCAGAGGCACAAATATTTTTAATTTCTAGACTTCCGACTCAAAGCTGAAAGAGGAAGGTAACTTGTTAGAACCTCTTACCTCTTGAACTAGTGCTTTGAGGATGACTGGATCAGCTGCTGGTCTTTTCTGCCTGATATTTTGTGATTCTGTTTGGACAGCAGCTCTTTGGGCAGGATTCTCCTTGACATTTTTTGCATTTGAACTGAGATTATATCTTTGCTGCTCACCAGTCTGCAGAACAGCCTCTCTGTCCCATTCTTGACTAGTTTGGTCCTGAAGCAAGGATTCTTCATATGCAGCCAATGTCAAAAAGGCAGCACTGCCTTTATCTTCCATACAATGAATCTCATCCTCATCTTCAATCTGCTCCTCCTCCATTACCACATTCTGGAAAGGAGCCTTAACCTTTTGTTCCTCATTTGTTTCTTTTTCCCTCTGAATGATTTGCAACTATTCATTTGCTCTTCTGAATGGATTTGGATTTCTTGGAGCAAATGTGTTCTGCTGCCTTGTCTTTCTTGAATTCTGCTCAACCTTCAGCTTAGATATTTCAGCAGCCAATGACTCTATCATCTTAGTCATTTTGTCTAATTTGGGTTCTGAAGATGAAGCAGAGGAAGAAGAAGCCTCACCTCTCTGCCTCCTTCTATCAGCATGACTTTTAAGCTTTTCTGCAGCCATAATATTGGATTCCACCTCTAGTGCTGCATCCTGCATGTCGGCTAGAGTGGCACATCTTCTTTCTCTCAACAATAGGCAGAAATCAAAGTCAAAAGAATTGGCATAAGTGAGTTTCGCAGAGGTGGGGGTAGGCTCTACTTCAGCTGGTATATTACTATACATGTGGTTAAATCTTTTATTAAAATCAGGGAAAGACTCCCCTTTCTCCCTCTTTAGGTTTCCAAACTCTGTATGGTAGTAGAGCAGGTCTTTTATGTCTCCCCATTGCTTCAAGAATGCATCATCCAATGCTTCAATGTCTGTTATGGACCTATGGGATAACTCTCTGAACCATTTTCTAGCCTCTCCATCAAGGCTCTGAACAAAAACTCTCATCCACACATCATCTTCACTTATATCTAAGTTATCAGCATAACTATAAAAAGCCTCAAGGTGTTCTTCTGTTGTTACTCCCTTTGTACCAGTGAACTTAGGCATGTATTTCTGATACTCTCCAACAGGCATGGCATTCAAAGGAACAGGCAAGACTAGGGGTCCATACCTAGCAGCAATAATTCTTTCCATCTTGGTGGGAGCTTGTTGGCCTGCCATGACTGGGATATGTGGGAGGACACTGGCAGATTGAGTAGTTTGAAGCAATGTAATGGATGACAGAGACAAAGGGATGTTATGGACTGAATGGGATACTTTCTTTGGATTGAAATCCGAAGGGGAACTAATTGAACAAGGAGTTGTATGGATCTCTGTAGGAAATTTCTCACTAGCAACACTAGGCTTTATATCTTCAATGATACATTCTCAACTATATCCCCTTCTTGCAGAGATACATAAGATTTCTTGGGCTTACCTGATCCTGATGCTCCTTTCTGTGATGTTTTCTTCGATTTAACAATCTTCTTAGGGTCAGGCACTGGAACAACTGGTGATTTCTGAGGATTTCTTCGAGTGTGTCTCACGAACTGAGCCAGGACTATTATGTGGAGTCACCAAAGGTTGGTCTTTCTCCAGTGGAGTCGCCAGATAGATGATTACAACCAGAAATGTGCCCAGACTTTGTCTATCATCAAAATTTGGAACTGTGTCGTCTCCTAGGGAAGCTGAGCTTCAATCTCCTCTCCCCGGCAACGGCGCCAATTAATGTTATCATCCCAAAAAACTCTCCTAGGTTGTATCTCGGAGATGCTCGGGAACATTACAAACTCAACTAAATGTTGGAAATGGATGAATGGAAGGAATGATGCATATTCAAGCCAGATAACCACTTCTACTATGCTTAACTCCAGACATGGCTGAACACCTCCAGACTACAAGGCTTTAGACCACCAATTACTCACAGTTTGAGGATTGGGTGAACATGGAGAATATTGACCACACCAGCAGATGCACAAGGCCATGTGATGGCCGGATGCAACCAGTAAAGAGGTCTGCAACTCTATTTCCTAATGCACAGACAAGATGACAGCTCTCTGGCACTAAGAAAACAGAAACCTGCACAACGCATTCAATGATACATACCAGACTTCAACACAGAGGTGGGATGACAGCCCTTCTAATGCTGAATGTTAAGAGCACATGAACAAATGCATAACAGGCACAGCCTAGAACAAAGTAGAAATGGAAAGCGAGCAATTAACAGCAAAAGAAGCTTGTATTAGCTGAAAATGAAGACCAGACACTGCAAGTGTCACAGTAGTTACAGTCTCCAGAAGTTGAACCTTACATCAAAACAACAACCACAACCCCCATTACATCTATGTTCAGGGTATATATAGGGTTTGATTACAGAAATATCATGCTGTTCTATGCGTGGAGGGGTCATAATTGACCACCAACCGCTTTAACTATCCAGTATGGGTCTCTGCTGCAACCTGACTGCTTAAATGAATGAATTTGACATTCTCAGGTATTCTATTGTCCTTCTCGAACAGGTGGAGTGTAGTATAGAAGACATTCCATGACTGATAAATACTTGTAACTGCTCGAGGCACATCCTTTTCTGCTCGGCCATACTTTCTGTTGAATGCAGTTGTTGAGGAGTAACTGCGCCGGGTACAGGTAGCTGGCCACCTTCATCCTTCAGGAGCACAGAATGGTTATGGACACGGACAGTATGGCGGAGGCATGGTGGAGAAAGATCAACCGTTGAATCGCGTGGATCGACGACGGGAAACGATTTGCAGACGGTATCGGGAAAGAACGAGAGCGGACAAATGTGAGTCGTCGGATCGCGGGCGGACAGATCCAACAGTGATCAGGCGGAAGAGTAGCGCGGGAGATAACGCGTGGGGACGGGCGAGACGGGCGGTAAGTGGTATTTATCGCACCGCCTTTGGTGGATGGGCGGTAAACGTACAACGGGCGCATGATCACAATCATCGCGCGACACGTGGCGAATGTGACGGGGCCAAAATCGCTTTCCCCGCTGGTTAATGCGCGGGCAACTTATGGGCGCGAGAGGTGCGAATGCCGTCAGATCGTGCGGCAAACGATCGGACGGCGGGGAAATAAACGGGGTTTAGTGCGCGGGAAAAGGCTGTGGTGACGGGGAAAAGCACACGATCAGGTGATTGCAGTTATATGACGATTCAAACTTAGCGATCGAGGTCGAATGAGCATGGACTTTCACAGTGTTTTAGAGGTGAAATGGAGGAAAACAGAGACAGCGGGGCTATGGAAGTATACGAAACATGAAGGAGGTGAAGGAAATCGACCGCTGCGAGCTCCCTTTTTCTGCATAAACACATGGCCAAGCTAGTATTTGGTCCTCCAAATGCTGAAGAATGTAGCAGAGCTAACAGAACCCACCACAACTCTGCCTGAAACTCAGCCAAAATCCTCCAATATGCAAGGGCTGATCCCCTGCTCAACCTCCCAGCACAAATCCCCCTGCAAAACCTCAATCCAGAAATCTTGCCAGAAAGAACTACGTCATCCCTCTCAAGACTGCGCAGTCATCCAAGATGCTCAATCCTCCTGCCAAAATGCTGATGAAACTACTGCAAAAATACTGATGGAAATACCTTGCCCGAGCAGGCACTCGAAGTCCCCCGGGGCTAAGGGTGAGATCTCCAAACGGAGACACTCAATGCACTAAACAGTGCTGCAGACTAGCTAAACAGCCAGCGTGCTCTAAGTCGAAGTGACTAGCTCAAATGCACATAATCGAATGCCAAAATGAGGAGGCTCCTCTCTCCTTTATAGCATTGGCCTCTCTCAATCCCAAGGCTCACCTCCTCCAACGTAGCTTTCCTCTTGCCACGTGTTTCTCACCATCTGCACAGTCACTCCATGTGTCTACGTGGGCCCCTCCTCTACGTGGTTCTTTGGCCCCCCTTGGCTCACCTTTTAAGTTACACCGTTGTGCTACTAGGGAGTGTCTTTGTTCATGAAGTGAGTATGTCCCCCTCTCCTCACCTTTTTATTTATAAACAGCTATACAACGCAAAATTGAGCAAATCGAATATTCCAATTAGCCATGGCTAATTAGGAATATTACAAAATAAAATTATTGTAATGCTTACATCATGGGTTTCATGAGCAAGAGATTTTATTTTTAGTTAAGGCTACCATTGTGAGCCCTTAGGGATTTTGTTATCTTGTCATAAAAGTCTAAAGAGTCATTGTCATGTATTGAAGGCATGTTACACATTTTAAAAGGTCATATTTGTCTTGTAAGTCACCCTCCACGACCTTGTCACTAGCCCTCACTCAAGTCGGCCTACAAAGGAAGGATAATTCTAGAGAAATGAATTCGATCTACACCAAGGGATCATGTCGGCATAACTGTCATGGGAAAACCACAACATATAGCAGTGCTCGGCCTCATTTGGAGGACATCAATTTGGTGAAGCAAGTCTTTATCTCAAGTGCGCAAATCATCTTAGAAAGAGCCTTAAAGTCAGTGAAGGAAGAAGCAAGGATAGCGAAGGAAGTGATATCGTTGGTGGACTGTTTTGGGCTAAGTTTACCCTCACACATGCGAATATTGCAGATCCGAAGTTATCTAGAGGAGGTCAAAAGATTGCAGCCACAAAAAGGTGATCTTGTTTGGGTAAAGTCTTCACTAAAGAAAGCCAAGTTAGAAAGAGAAGAGTCTCTCAAGGAGGAGACTATTTGAGAAGCCAAAACAAATCTAGCGTTTCTGTTGTGAAGCTAAAGGGGTGCATACCTACAAGAAGAGGCCGAAATTCTGAAGGAAGCTGAGAAGAGGAAGAGGAAGAGCAACGCTGATCTAAGGGTGAAGAGGAGGCTTGTGACTTGGTCTTGGAAAGGCTCTAGTGTCAAGGGTCTTTGTCATGGTCTTGGTATTCATCAACTGAAGGTTCTATAAGAAGAATTTGATTGGGTTTTCCTCCCAAAGAGTGAGAGGTTTTGGCCTTGGCTGATAGCCTATATACTGTGTCTCTTGTCTCTTTATTGTTCATGAATTGGTAATTGTCTTGATGAAAAGAACGCAATAATAACACAAGAAGAGAAGATCGTAATCAAGAAGTAAAAAGACACTCACAAGCTATTATGATCATTGATAATAGAGAAATCACCTATCTATTGATGCCCTAGATTTCTCAACATGGTATCAGAGCTAAGGTGACAAACTCAAGGAGGGGCACCTAATCAAGGAGACACACAGGGATCGAGTTTCAAGAAAGAGATCAAAGCGAGTCAAAGAATACCAAAGTGAAAGTTTAAGATCTACATCATACTGAAACCCTAAATCGAAGAAATCTACTTCAACAAGAGTGTTGGAATCATCATCAAGGAGGAAGCAGAAAGAAAGAACAAAACCCTAGAAGCATTTCTGGGATCATCACTCACCCATCATCTAAGGAATGGAAGCTTTTTCAAAGACTAAAGAAGGCTAGATCGAAGAATATTGCCATCATCTTCAAAAGGGTTTGTGAAGCAAGCTCTCGCTCATTAAAGCAAAGATTCAACCTCTAAAGAACTCCATCAAAGTGATCTCTCTCACAAAGAGATCAAGGATTACTCTTGTAGAAAAGAATCTATCAAGAACTAGTCTTCTACTATCTATATCACTATCAAGTTAGAGGAGGAAGCAAGTGGAGAAAGTAGCATCTACTCAAGTAAGTATATGGCTTCATTTGAATCTATCAAAATGTCTTTTTGCAAGGAGAGCAACAAATTAGTTGGGGCTTCAAATTTTCATGCATGGAAGAAAAGAACATACCTAAACCTTATTGAGAATGAATTCATGGATCACATCAAGGGGTCAATAACCCAACCTCCCAAAGAAGATACTCAAGCACTTACAAAATACATGAAAGGGGAAGTGAGGGCCCAGAGGATTCTCATAGAATCCATCAAAGACTCCCTCATCCCATATGTATCAAAATTAGACACTTCAAAAGATATATATGACAAATTGGAAAAGTTGTTTTCCATAAGTACAGGAGAAGAAGTTATTTCTCTAAGGCAAGAACTCTATAAATTGAAGATTTCAAAGGAATAAGGAATAGCCTCGTATTTCATGAGGATTTCAGAAATAAGAGATCAACTTCAAGATCTGGGTGAAATAATGTCTGACAGAGAAATGACCACTGTAGTATTAAATGCACTACCAGAGGAATGGGATAACTTCACTTCCAGTATTTATGGCAAGAAAGAAGGCACTCCTTTTCAAGATCTATGGTCACTGGGCAAGATCGAAGAAACCAGCCTGAAGGCAAAAACTGATGTAGGATCAAATGAGCAAAATGAAGCATATGTTGCTATGACAAAAGGAAAAGGAAAGTTTGGTAAATTTGGTCCTCAGAAGAAAAAGAATATGGCTAAAGTTCAGTGCGATGGATGTCAAGAATATGGGCACTATAGAAGAGATTGTCCTAAACTTAAAAAGGGACAATAACAAGAGAAATAAGGAAGAAGCCCATATTACCGAATAAGTATAAGAACCTGAGACGGAGAAACCTAAGAAAAAGAAAGTGAGAGATCTCTATTATGACTGAGATAATCGCCTTCACTAAAAGTACTCTTTAGTTGTGTAAATTATAGCTATCTGGATAGGAAGCATTGTAAATAAGATAGGATGCATCATATTAGAAACCGGAATCATGGTAGAAGCATTAGAAGTAAGAGCTCGTGACATAGGTAACATGACGGATCTCTGGGACAAAATCTATGGCAGTGAACTATGAAGGATATAGCTCTTGGAAACCTCATTGAAAGTGACACTTATGGTAAAAGGAAGAAGTCATCTAGGACAAGGCTCATCATACATTAGTCAAAAATCAACATCTGCAGGATAGGATATGCAAGATCCTCAAGATTCTCTGATGGAATCTGGTAAGGCTCATGGATCATGAGGGGAAACAAGTGTTTCATTAAGAATTCCAAACTTGTGGAATTCATGTGATGATGGTATGATGACATAATAGAGAAACAGATCAAGGGAATGAAACTCCCTCATTCAAAGGAAGCTGCTGCAAGAAGTCTGGATGACTCAAAGGAAAGATGAGGTATGTATGCTTACATTTGATATTATGGAAGTCATGACATATGGTTGTAGGTAACACGGATCTCTGCTCTATCTTGAGAAGCATGATCAAAGAAAGGATCTCCTCCCTCAAAGGGATGCAGGAATGCATGGGTCACATATTCACTAGATGAAATCAACATAACATGTCCTCATATGAAGAATGAGGTGGTTGACTACAATTGAGGAACTCTGGTTGGAAGCTCTTGGGAATGAAATGTGTGAAGAAAGGAAGGAAGAGATCATTGAATATGCAAAAATGGTAAAGGCAATCATCATTCGAAAGACCAAGAAGATTTGACTACGATATCTACCAAAAAGATATGAAGACTCAGATGGAAATCTGGAAAAGATGGAGACCCTTGACAATGCATATCTTTAGAAAGATGTGTCAACATGTATGCAGGATGTTGATTACCTACAGAAAGATGTCATGATGAAAGACCATCACAAAGGTCATTTTAATTTAAGGGTTCATTTCTTATTTTTGAACAATATCTAGATGGGCTTATGCAGGACTGCCAAAGGAAGAACTGTTGATGTCTTCCCAGAAGACCATGTAGAAGGATGTAAGATCCTTACGAATAAGATAGTATGAAGCAGTGTTTTACGAAACGGCCGTACCGAAACGGAAACGGCCGTTTCGTTCCGTTTCATTAAAAAAATTTCTGACCCGGCCTTTGACCCGGCTCGGCTGGCCGAGTCAGCTATGACTCGGCCGGGTCATAGCTGACCCGGTCAACCCGGCCGGGTCAGGTCAAAAAACGGCCGTTTCATATGAGATATGTTTTTGGTCGTTGCAGTCAGTTTGTGTTTGTGGCAGCTTGACACTGTCAAAGAGAGAGTAGAGTTGCGGCCTGTTGCAGATGTTGAAGTACATCCTGCATTGGATATCTATCAAGTTTCCACAAGGATGTTGAGGTACATCCTGCATTGGTAGTTGAGTCAATCTTGTCCCTTGGTGGTATCCATTTGACTAATGAACCTCAACCTGATCAAGCACGAGAAAGGGAACAAGCTCGTGTTGTCATCATTGTTTTTTGTCTTTGTGCTAAATGGTGTGAGAGTTTACTTTTATCTTGGCTTTCATCATTATTTTTACGTCTTTGTGCTCAAAATCCTAGATATCCTCCCTGTAATGATGATATTGGTAGTCTGCAGCATCAGCGTTGTTGAAATCTAGTATTATACCACACAATGGCTCTGCTCCCATCTTCTTTTACTGCACCATCATACTGGAACATTGAGGCCCACCCACACCTCCAAATTGTCAATAAACACCTCTACCCTGATCGGATCCACCAGAGCAAGACTGATGTTGGAGTCCACTCTTGCTTTCCATATGTTGCTCGTCCTAATATAGATTGCGTAAATGCACTTCCCCTCATAATCAGTTGAATCTCCATATCCAATGGTTGAAGAAAAAAGGAAAACACGGGCAAGAAGATTTTGGATAGGCCATGGCTCTCGACCACATTTCCAAATATAAAGGCAATATATTTTTCAAATCTAATAATATTGCTTCTCTCCATTGGGTACATGAGCCATTTTGATATAATGGATTGGTTCATGAGCCTACTTTGATCATATGTTGTCTTCCATGTATATTATAATGTTGTGTGTTTGAAAACTTGAATGAAAATCTTTAAAATTATGTTTTTTTATAAAAAAAAAAAATATTTAATGTATTTTTTACAACGACCGAGTCATTGAAATCGAGCCGGCCGAGTCATTGCCGTTTCCGAGTCCGAGTCCGAGTCGATCCTCGGCCGAGTCCGAATCCGAGTCCGTTTTGTAAAACACTGGTATGAAGAAGGCAGCGTGACAGGAAGCAAAGCCAGATGTAGACTGATGGATCACTTTCTAATGAAAGGAATAATGACATGACTAACTCATGGATGAAAGTGATGGATGGTCTGTGCCCTATGAAGAAGTCCCAAAAAATGAAGACTCCGTGACAAAGTAATTCATGACATCGAAGGAAGGAGCTCTTCAAGCAGTTGTTTGCTTGTTCATCTCCACCTAAAGAGTTGTTGTAGGTCCTTCATTAACAGGGAGCTTGGAAACAAGTTTCTTACTTGGAAGAAACTTGGAAATTCCTAAGCCAAGAGAGAGCTTAGGTACATTCCTTCCATAGGAATGAGTACATTCTTTTATTGGAATAGATATGTCCTCCCAAATTGAGAGGGAGAGATAGACACATCATTCTGGTCTTCACTTGGGAAGACAGAATGGAAGATTGGGTAATCATTTGGCATCCAATGCTCTTTGAGGATGAGATAGGGCATCCAAGATAAGAGTAGTTGTAGAGGACCAATATTCTTTGAGGATTGGGAATCCAAGATAAGAATAGTCCTGATGGAACACACCCTAAGAACCTGAGTGGGGTATGTTCTGAGAGATACAATGATGAGAGAGTCTATAAATCATTGGTCTCGCCAGCATTGAGCTCAGATCTTGTGGAGAGATAGATTTGTTAGTCAATGCCTTGCTATGTGACAATGTTGGTTGATATGATGCTATACAAATGGTTTACCAATTTGTCATGTCCCTTGTCAAACACATTAGTAACAGGGTGCTGCTACACAAATTTGGACATTTTTTGCTAAGGAAGAGGACCCCACACTTTCGACTTAGGGACTTAGGGACGAAATCGACTTTATTTAGCTGCTAGTGGAATGTGGGGGCCACCCACGTGGGAGTTCGAATTAGCCATTCAATATGCTTGGAGGGAAAATCGAATGGGTCGATGGAGGGGCCCACATGAGGCTAAGGAGGCCAAAGGAGCTATAAGGAGATATCAGCTCTCATTTTGGTTTTCATCTTTGACATTTGCAAATAACTACTCATTTGTTCACTTTGCTGTTTAGCGAGTCTACCGGCTATTTATCCACGAGTCTCTCAAGCGGGATATTCAGCTTCTACTTCGGGGGACCATCCGTGCCCACCCCTAGGGAGGTTGTTCCACAAGAGTTTTTAGGAGTTCTGGGGTAGTAACATACACCAGCAACCAGTGCAGAGCAAGAAGTGCATATTTCTAGGCAGCCAAGAAACACGCAGATGGAGATTGAGGCCAGCAAAGATCATATTGCTTGTCAGGGAGTCAGGGAGCTGAGGTAGCAGCACTAGACCAGCATTTTTGTTGGGTTTTACAACCAACTGAGCCAGCATTCCAGCAATTCGAACTGTTGGGCTGAGGGACAGTGCAGAGGCCACTCAACAAATTTTCGTGGTGCTTGGGAGCAGCTGATTTGGGCCAAGAGCTCATCCAGGCAATTAGGGGTTGGATAGCAGGGGTGAATTGAGCATTTTTGATGAGTTTTCAGGTGGATTTACAGGCAATTTCCAGCAAGCCAGTTTTGCAGCTACAGCTGAGGTGAGGCTCCAAGGAAGTCGAAAATCAGAGGTCCAAACCCGCTAAAATCCCTTCTGGTTTTTTCTAGGTTTTGGCCAAGGAGTTCAGGGTTAAAAGCATATAATTTCTGGGCATTTTTGTGCACTTTCTAGCCATTTGAACTTCAGCAAAGCAGTAGTTTTCTGGGCAGCGCAGTGCAGATTGGTGCAGCAGTTGGGCAGCCTTCATCTCAGCCATTTTCCTACTTGGGTTTGGTCCTGCTTGTCCATTGAGACAAGCCCAGGTGCACCATTTCATCATCTATTTTATTCGGCTTTCAGAAATTAAATAAAATGGCTCAGAAGTTCTCCATTTGCAGTTTTTCTATGGGTGCTTGATGAATATTTCGTTTTTGTAATTTGTTGCATAGAATATTTGTTGTTATCACTTGTATTCCCATTTAGGATCATTACACAATCTGATTCTTCTTATTAGAAATTCTTCAGATTGAGAATGACTAGGTACCATTATGAATACCTCCCTAGTTAAGAGGGAGTGTTGAAAAGTGTAACTAGGTTCAGTCTTCATAATGACATGTAATGGTGATTTTATGTAAAAGATGTAAAGAAGAAAAATAAAATTATTGTAATGCTTGCAGCATGGGTTTCATGAGCAAGAGTTTTATTTTTAGTTTAGGCTCTCATTGTGAGCCCTTACGGATTTTTTCATCTTGTCATAAAAGTCTAAAGAGTCATTGTCATGTATTGAAGGCATGTTACACATTGTAAAAGTTCAAATTTGTCTTGTAAGTCACCCTCCAAGACCTTGTCACTAGCCCCACTCAAGTCGGCCTACAAAGGAAGGATAATTCTAGAGAAATGAAGTCAGCATACTCCAAGGGATCATGTCGCCCTAACTGTCATGGGAAAACCACTATATATAGCAGTGCTCAGACTCATTTGGAGGACATCAATTCGATGAAGCAAGTCTCTATCTCAAGTGCGCAAATCATCTTAGAAAGAGCCTTAAAGTCAGTGAAGGAAGAAGGAAGGATAGCGAAGGAAGTGACATAGTTGGTAGATTGTTTCGAGGTAAGTTTACCCTCACACGGGTGAAGGTTGTAGATCCGAAGTTGTCTAGAGGAGGTCAAAATATTGCAGTCGCAAAAAGGTGATCTTGTTTGGGTAAAGTCTTCACTGAAGGAAGCCAAGTTAGAAAGAGAAGAGTCTCTATCAAGGAGGAGACTAATTGAGAAGCCAAAACAGATCTAGGGTTTTTGTTGTGAAGCTAAAGGGTTGCATACCTACAAGAAGAGGCTGAAATTCTGAAGGAAGTCGAGAAGAGGAAGAGGAAGAGCAACATTGATCTAAGGGTGAAGAGGAGGCTTGTCACTTGGTCTTGGAAGGGCTCTAATGTCAAGGGTCTTTGTCATGTCTTGGTATTCGTCAATTGAAGGTTCTATAAGAAGAATTTGTTTGGGTTTTCCTCTCAAAGAGTGAGAGGTTTTGGCCCTGGCTGAAAGCCTATACACTGTCTCTCTTGTCTCTTTATTGTTCATGAATTAGTAATTGTCTTGATGAAAAGAACACAATAATAACATAAGAGAAGATCGCAATCAAGAAGTAAAAAGACACTCGCAAGCAATTATCGTAATAGAGAAATCACCTATCTATTGATGCCCTAGATTTCTCAACAGGTTATTAAATGCAAGACTAACTTAAGATGCAAATGCAAGGTGGAATTAGAAGATGATTAGTGAAACAAGATTTTTAAAAGCCCTAGATTAATTAGATTACGATTTAATCTGAGTTATACCGTTAAGTCCTTAAGCAAGGACTCAATCTCAAAAATGAATGCCAATCTCGGAAAATGCCAACAAAGTAAAATAGATAACTGAAATGAAACCTTGGCAAGATAAACAATTTGCCAAGATCCAAAATAGAGCACTTATCCAATCTTCAACAAAAGAATGCCAATGATAATAACTTGAAATACCCAAAAGAAATTATCTAATAAATGCTCAATTAGATCTAAATCAATCAATTATCGAAAACCACAAATTACTCAATGATATGCAATTGGAGTAAATCACCTTCAATGCCACTTAATTTTAGAGAGAAATAAATGTTGATTTGGGGTAGCATCAGACGCGCTCTAGCCATGAAGATTGGTGGAGAGGCTAAAGCACATGAGATCTCCAAGACCCAAAAATGGTTTGGGCAGATTCTTCCCGGTTTAGGAGATATTAAAATAATTAATATTTTTAATGGAGTTCCTAAGTCTAAAGTTAGGAAAAAATAAAATATTAATGGGTATTAATATAAAATTGGGTTAGAATGTTCTAAATGACATGGATCAAGCCAAATCTAATCTTAGCCATTGATTAGAGATGTAATCTCGGTCGTTGAAGGACCAATAGGGAAAGTATAAGAAGAGGCTTGAGGGTCAGGTGGAGAACACACCAGAGTGATCAGTCATTCGATTTTCTAGAGCGGGATTTGCTAAGAAAATTCGAATCAGTGATCAGTTTGCAGTGAGGGGCAGTGAGTACTGGATAGAGAGGCAGAGATAGTGCCGAGAGACCAGTGCAGAGGCAAAGAGGCAGAAGTAGAAGCTAGAGCAGGCCACGCAGAGGCCAGCTGAGACAGCGCAGAGGCCAGAGGACCTGCGTCATCCACACAGAGGGTAGCAGGAGTGACGCAGAAGGCCATAGAGGCTGCGCAGTGCCTCAGAGGGTTTTGAGGCTGACACAAAGGCCAGGAGGGCTGACGCAGTGCTTCAGTTGTGATGGAGAGGGTTTTGTGGGGCAGATTTTCTAAATATCTGCTTCCGAATAGAGAGGTATTACTGCCAATTATTTTTCTCTGTCGGGTGAGCCAGTTTGGCACCCAGTTGTACTCAAGGATACACTGCATAATAAATAACCCTCAAAATTGTTGCACCGGTTTTCCCGCATTCTGTTTTTCCGAGGACGAGTTGTCCAAAAATAACGGTCTCACTTGTGTGTTTGCTATTTCTTTCAGTTGTTGATCTGTAGATGGTTGAGACTGTATTGTGTTTATTTCTGTATTTATATGTTTAAATAACTTGTTTGTAATTAACAAGTAGGAGAAATAAACCAAAAGAATACAGATAAAATTTCTAATGGATAGACTTAGAAATTTCAACATGGTATCAGAGCGTGGTTGCATATCACAGAAGAGGTGAAGGCACCAACTGAAGCAGAGCATTTGCAGCAAAAACAGCTATCCCGAGTGACAGAAGTTGTTCCTTGCAGGAAGCGACAAAAGAAGGGTTGACGCAGAGGATTGCGTCATCAATCCGGGCCAGAGAGAGGCCAGCGCAGAGGTTGAGGAGGGAAAAAAAAAAAGGCTCACAAAGAGTCACGCAGAGACCAGGAGGGTTGACACAGTTGGCTTGGGGAGCATTTCATCCAGTGTCGGGATTGCGCAGAGCCTAGAGGCTCAGTCCTTCGGTTGTTGGGGCTTAGGAAGCTGTGGGCAGTTTGCGAGGAGTGAAGTTGGTGGGGTGTTGTGGGCAGAACAGTACCTAACAAGGCAAATCCAAGGTAGAGGGAGTTGCTACCGAGGTGGATTTTTAGCCAAAGAATCTAGATCAGTGTTGCAAGTGCATAGGAGATCGGAGAGGTGTGACTCGACGATTGGCAGGCAGATTTCCAGGAGGGAAATCGAGACTCAGAGGGAGTCTAGTAGAGAACTTCCAAACGGGAAGTAGCAACTCAAAGGGAATCGAAGAGAGAACTTCCAAAGGCAAGTAGAGACTCGGAGGAGTCGACAAGAGGAGCAGAGAGATGGCCATGAATGGACTGAGGGATCAGGACAGGCTGGACAGGGCGTCCAACTTTGTGGTCTGGAAGGCCAGGATCCTGTCCATTCTAGATAGACATTGCATCAAGGTCTTCGCCTTGGGAACAGTGGTTATCCCAGTTGACCTAGCTGATAATGAGAAGTACGAGGAGGCAATGGCCAAGGCGAAATGCATCATCCTTGATGGGGTCAAGGATCATGTGGTCCAACATGTTGCCGAGAAGGACACAACAAAGGAAATGTGGGACACCTTAAAGAAGTTGTACCAGCATACTTCTGTGTAGAGGAAGATGTTACTTGAGAATCAGTTGCGGTCATACCAGATGTGGAAGGGGGAGCAGATAGATCACTTCCTTGGTCGATTGAAGGTGATCCGAGACCAACTAACTTCCATAGGGGCCACGCTGAATCAGGAATTGATAGTGAGGACCGCCCTAAACGCGATCTCCGACGAGTGGGAGACATTTGTCCAGAGCATTCTGGGCAGGGTAAATCTTCCAGATTGGGAAGAATTGTGGGCATCTCTTCGCCAAGAAGAGATCAAACGGCTGAGCAAGACGGGAAGTAGCAACAAAGGAGTCTAGATCAAGAAGGAAGAGGAAGAGGATGCAGCTCTGGCATCTGTAGGGAAGTAGGAGAAGAGGAAGAAAAAGGACCTCTCCAAGGTTAAGTTCTTCAACTGTGGGGAACTGGATCATTATGCGAACCAGTGTCCGAGGAAGAAGATCAAGGGAGAGGCGTCTGAATCCAAGGCAATGCCAGTGAAGGCAGAAAAGGAGGTAGAGGAGGATGACAATTGTGCCATGAGTGCTCATGTACCTCTAGAGAAGAGGTGGGGAGACATCGAGCTATAGTCAGGAAGACTACAGGCAATGAGGGGCAGGATCCTTGAGGTACCCAACCTCTTGGATTATACCTTGCTACAGGAGCCCCGAAGAGAGAGTAGCAGGACTGGCGAATGTCAGTAGAAACGGATGCAAATGAAGCGGCAGAGAGTGCTATAGTACAAGAGTCCCAGGCAGCACAGAGCTAGTAAACTACAACAGTGCAAGAGGCACAGAGGAAATTGCAACAATGCAGGATGGCACAGAGAGGTTTGCAACGGTGCGAGAGGCAGGGAGTTGTTGCAACAGCGCAGAGGCAGTAGAGGGAGCAATTGATAGTGGCAAAGAGAACTTTAGCATCAGGAGTGTTTCTAGCCTGACAGGGATGTCAGTAGTTGGGTGGATCAGTTACTTCCTTCTTAGTAACTGAGTTGCAGTGCAGTAGCAGTTGGTAGTAGCACGATGCAGCATGATGAGACGAGGTTGCAGTGCAGATGAAGTGTTGGGAGAAAGGACCAGCGCCAACACGGATGCAGAGGGAGTTGTCGTACAGATGCAGCAGTGGCAGTGGCAGGTCCATAGTACAGGATGCAACAGTGTAGAGGATGTTGGGTGGGGAGGCCTAGCATCAGCACAGGTACCGGTGCCGTATCATCAGAGTGATGCTCAGTGTGGAGTATTACTAGAGCACAGTTCTCGCTAAGAGGGAGTGTTGATTTGGGGTAGCGTCGGATGTGCTCTAGCCATGAAAATTGGTGGAGAGGCTAAAGCACATGAGATCTCCAAGACCCAGAAATGGTTTGGGCAGATTCTTCCGGGTTTAGGAGATATTAAAATAATTAATATTTTTAATGGAGTTCCTAAGTCTAAAGTTAGGAAAAAATAAAATATTAATGGGTATTAATATAAAACTGGGTTAGAAGATTCTAAATGACATGGATCAAGCCAAATCTAATCCTAGCCATTGACTAGAGATGTAATTTTGGCCGTTGAAGGACCAACAGGAAAAGTATAAAAAGAGGCTTGAGGGTTAGTTGGAGGGTACACCAGAGTGATCAGTCATTCGATTTTCTAGAGCGGGGTTTGCTAAGAAAAGTTGAATCAGTGATCAGTTTGCAGCGAGGGGCAGTGAGTACTGGACAAAGAGGCAGAGATAGTGTCGATAGACCAGTTCAGAGGCAGAGAGGCAGAAACAAAAGCCAAAGAAGGCCACGCAGAGGCTAGCTGAGACAGCGCAGAAGCCAGAGGGCCTGCGTCATCCACGCAGAGGGTAGCAGGAGTGACGCAGAAAGCCGTAGATGCTACGCAGTGCCTCAGAGGGCTGACGGAGAGGGTTTTGAGACTGACACAAAGGCCAGGAGGGTTGACGCAGTGCTTCAGTTGTGCTGGAGAGGGTTTCGTGGGGTAGATTTTCTGAATATCTGCTTCTGAATAGAGAGGTATTACTGCCAGTTACTTTTCTCTGTCAGGTGAGCCAGTTTGGCACCTAGATGTACTCAAGGATATACTGCATAATAAATAACCCTCAGAATTGTTGCACCGGTTTTCCCGCATTGGGTTTTTTGGGGACGAGTTGCCCAAAAATAATGGTGTCACTTGTGTGTTCGCTATTTCTTTCAGTGGTTAATCTATAGATGGTTGAGACTGTATTGTGTTTATTTCGATGTTTATATGTTTAAATAATTTGTTTGTAATTAACAAGTAGGAGAAATAAACCAGAAGAACACAGATAAAACTTCTAACAGATAGACTTAGAAATTTCAACAATAAATTCTAGCACAATTATCTTTCACAAAATCAAGGAAAGAGAATGTTTAGAAAGATAAATACCAACAATTCCTTATATTTACTTATGAGCCCAAGCGTATAAAACAAATGTTCTTTAGGCAGTGAGCTAATTAATTATGAATGCCAAAACAAATCTGAAAGTTTAAATTTCTCAACATAGAGCTACCTCTATGCCAAATGCCACCAAAACAAGCCCAAATTATTAATTTTCTTTTGGATACAATTTGACTGTATTGTTCAGATTTCAAATGACATAAAAGAGCATTTAGGATAGCAATGAGAAATTAAATGGAAAGAAGACAAACCCAAAAAATTTCCTCCTTATCTTACTTCTGATGATAGTGAGCATGTACAAATGAGATGCCAAAAATAAGTGCTTTTATGATGTGAGCTTGTGTGTGTGTGTTCAGATTATGTAAAACTTTCCAAACACCAGTGCTAACAAATTGCTTTCATCCTTAATGCTGATGCAAAGACTTCTCTTTTACCAATGAATTCAAATCACTTGAAATTTCAGAGTTTTGATTTCGTGACAGCAGTGATGTTTCAGAGATAATAAGAGCAGCAAAAAGGACTTATGACAGCAAAGAATACCCACTGCAAACAGCTAGGTCAGCCCTCTGAAATCTTATGACACTATTTAAATTAGGATAACAGTGAGATATTTTTATTGAGAGCAGTGGACTAACAATAAATCACTCTTGTGTCCCATGCATAAGGCAGTCCTAGAATTGTTAGATTATTCAAATGCAGATGCAATGCATGAAAGGCTGCCCAAGTCACAGATACAGATCGAATCTCATAATATAGTCAGAACAGAGAGAAAAGTCATCAAATTCATGCAATTTTACTGAAAAAAAAAAGTGTCAAACTTACTTGATTATTTCCTTAAGGTATTAGGCAAGTTCAAAGTTATTTTTAGAGTATTTCCCTAAATGTTGTAACAAAAGACAGAGAGGGCTAGTAAGAGAACCAAACCAATGACTTCAGGCCAAATAGGGCACTTGCCCAAATTTTCTTCAGCAGATGGACCACCTACAAGACCCCCAAAAGGCTCCAGTTCTCTCCAACACTACTTCTTGTCGCACAGATTATCACGACAATGCTCAGACCGGGGGCTGTCACCCTGATCCCCAATCTCTCCATTTAAGCCTGTCTCCCGCGGCTAAGGGGGGTAGACCCTATGCGACAATGGATGACCAACTTTGGACCAATTGGGTTGGGAGACACGAGGGAAAACAAGCACTTATTTGATTTTATTAAGTTAATAGACCAGTGCCTTATGGAGTTAATCACTGAATGATTATTTATCAAATGCTTGCAGAAATATGAACTCATTAACAATTATTTACCATCAAATAACTCAAACAAAGGTTAACTTTTACCAAATGCGAGATAATCGATAAATGCTCAATGGCTCAACGATATCCCAGCAATTAAAATATGAAACATTAAATACTTTAAATAACCACGTAATTTTAAATGCTAACCAGTTATCACTTTCATATAGCTAATCTTCAAATGAACATTTGAGCATGTTTAACCACATAAAAAATGATAAATATTAATCCCACATCAAAATTTTAGCCTCAGCAGAAAAGATATATCGCAAACATGACAAATCCCTGAGCCAAGACTGAATCTGGCAAAAAATTTCCAAAATATTTTTATATTTTCAAATAAAACAAGACTAAGCTAAGTCAAAACTAGATTCTAAGTAAAAGTAACTTAAATCTAAATAAAAATTTAAACCATTAAAAAAAAAAGTCTAAAGATTATTTTTCACGCTTTTTTTTTTTTATGATTAAAATCTAACTTTAAACAAAACTGACTAAATTAAATTAAACTAAAAACCAAAAATAAAGCCTAAATCTAATTCTAAATAAAGTTCAAAACTAAACAAAAGGAAAATCGAAATTTTATATTTTTTTTTTGTCATTTTTTTTTATGAGATTTTTTTTTTTTTTTAATTTTGAAATCTTAACAAAACTAAACTTTAGAAAATTCTAATTGTCAGAACTAAAACTTATCATAAGAAAAATTAAACTAAAGAAAACAAAAATTAATTCTAAAATCTAAATGTATAAAATCAAAAGTAAAAAAAATGTCTAACTCTAAAGCTATATGAAAATTTATATCAAAATCCTAAATTTAAAATTTACATGTGACAAAACTAAAATTAAAATTATCTAATCCTAAAATCTAATTATGCTAACTATATCAAAAGATAAAAATCGAATTACTTACTTTGTGTATGTAATACTCTAACCTAAGAATCTAATCATGCCAAACCTAAACTAAACCACGCATAAAAAATAATTTTCGATCGTTCTTTTTTACTTGTTTGCTTGTTGTTGTTAGTATGCAGGTTGGAGGCGGAAGCTGTGGAAATCACGCATTTTGCAGGTGAAAACTTGCGCTGAGCGTGGAAATAGTGCAGGAACGGAAACGTGAGCTCAGGACGGAGGCGGAGAGGGTTGTAAGTGTATGGGTGCAGTTCTGGCAGCGGCGGCAGCGTTTCTTGACAACGCAGGCTACAGTGAAGAGCAAGGAGCTGCGGTTGAGGCAGAAATGTGGGCTGCTTCTTTTGTATATGTGCAGGTGGGTGGGTTTTGAGGGACGTGTGAGCTGGATGGAGCAGTTTATACGCTGAAAAACAAGGTTGCGCAGAGAAGAGCTGACGACTGCTGCGTGGAGGATGAGGACTGATTGGCTTTGTACAGCAACGTAGATAGAATGGAGCTGATTGCCACAGGATAGCACGCTGAGTGGAAGGATTGACAGAGGTCCAAGGTGCGGATTTGGTTTGCAGATCCGTGGGGCTATGTGATTTTACACAGCATAAAATAAATAAAAAATAAAAAATAAAAATAAATAAATAAATCAAAATTTTTCAGTAAAACGAAACCCTGAGCAGCAGACAGCTCTGATAAACCCTCAAATTTCCTCAAAAGATTTTGAGAATCCGGTTAAAGATTATGCTTGCTAGAAACCCCGAAAAAATTTAAAGTCTATACTTGCAGCCTGCAATGGCAAAAATAGAAAACCCAGAAGTAAAATGTGCCAAAAAAAACAAAACTGAAAACCCTAAAACCAGCTTTAAAAAAATTATATATATATATATATATATTTACAATATTATGACTCTCAACAGCCAGATTTGTCAGTAATCCTCAATAATATTTTCAGAATTTCAGATTTACTATGAGATACTTCAGAAATCTCTCATGCAATTCAAAAATAAACTTTAAATGACAGACCCAGAATCGAAACTGGCTGGGCTCTACAAGAAAATGCTTTTCAGGAGTAGGCTAGTTCAGCCTAGAACTTCCCCAAACGCCCGTTAATCTTCTCAAATTGGATTTCCTACACAACTCACTTCAGCTATCAATAAAGAGGGAAAAAACAGTACTGAATTCCAAATCCAATGGAGATACCTGCCATTCTTTACAGAAATTCTACAACTATTAAAACCCTAGTGAGTAAACAAGATACCTGTGTTCAACATCACTCTTCACCACGCTATTACTAATGGCTGAAAATAAAATTATGCAGAAAATAAAGCAGCTTACAGCACTTCAGGAGAGTAACACCAACAAGATTTCAACCCCAAACTCTTTCTTTATTGCACAAGAAAAAGTTTACAAGAGAGCTTTCTTCAAAGCAAGACTCACAGATCGAATCCTCTCAAATGACCCCTAGCACCATATTTAAAGGAAAAATTTCCAACGGCTAGTTTCAGTGATCCATGTCAAAATGATCTCGACCGTCGATGAGGATCAAGATATCTTTTAATCTCATCCGTCGAAATTTTAATAAATTAAAAGTTAAAATTTTGCATTTGTTTTCTCAAAATTTCAACTCATTTTATTATTTTATTATTATTATTTTTTTTTAATTATTATTTTTATTTATTTTTGATTTTTTAATTTTCTTAATTTTCTTAATTTTTTTATTTTTTTTTGGATCCTCGAACTTAGCCTTTGGAAAAATCACCTAGGACCTAGGACTTAGGACTTATGAGGGGATTAAAACATTTTCTAACCATCAAGACACTTTACATCATGACTTTTACAATTTTACATCCCAAGGGGGAAAACTCATTTGACATAGACCCTCATAGACCACCCAGTTCTGCGACCAAATATAATCTAGCAAATCAACGCACTAGGATTCTCCTAAGATTTTAATGACAAAATTCATTCCGGCTTTGGGGTTAGGCTGAAGGAAAACCCTGCCGATCATGGATCGGTGAGACAAAAAACCTTCCAGAACGTAGATTATCACTAAAAAATTAGGTCCACCTAGGCAATTTACATACATGACTCATATCTGCTAAGATTATTTACAATTTACACATGCAGACTAGGTTTACAACATAACACGATTAGGTTGATGATGGAAGTTGAATGGCACGGACACATCGATGAAGCACTATCCCTTTTGCGAAAAAAAAGGGGGTGTACTGCTATGGGTAGTTGACACGTAGTGGTCAACATCTGGCTCTACTTGGGGACACGTTGTTGCACTGTAGGAATGTGAGAATCCAGAATCTGCACCTATGAAACACAAACAAAAATAAGTAGCGTCCATCCAAAAAATCATCATATAGCATTAAGCACATGAAAGATATAAGCTCTTCATTTATTAACTATCTAGTAACAAGGAAAGTAAATCTAATCCTAAAACAGAAATAAAATGCTGAAATGACAAGGAGTAAGGTTAGAAATACAATACAAAGGATGCCCCATGGCATCAGATATCATCTTTGAAGAACAGCTTGAGCATTTGGCCATTTGCAGGTAGATCAAGTGGTTCGCCATCCAATCTGCTCAAGTGGAATGAGTTTGGTCCAGCTATATCTCGAATGATGTACGGTCCCAGCCACAAACTGTCGAACTTCTTATGTTTTCCTGGTTTTTCATTTTTGCGATCCCAAAGAAGTACCATATCTCCCACCTGCAAAGATCTAGATCGAGAGAATTTATCAAAGCTTTTCTTAATATTAGATTGATTTTTACATATAACATCAACAGCTATCCTACGAGCTTCATCTAACTCCACAATCTGATCTATTCTATTCTGAACCACATCTTTATTAGTAGAAAAATGCTGAAGGAGCTGATAAGCTGGCAATTTCAAGTGCACAGGTAAGGTTATATCCAAGCCATAAACTAATTCAAAAAGAGATTTACCAGTAGCTTTTTTCTTAGTGATCCTATCTGCCCATAAAGCATACTTGATTTTGCTATCCCATGATTTCTTATTATCCCCTACTATCTTCTTGATAATGGTTATGAGATTATTGTTACTTGATTCAGCCAGACCATTACCCTGAGGATAGTGATTTGATGAACGAGATAAGATAATGCCATATTTGAAACAGAAAGATGAAAACTCTGAAGAACTAAAAGCCTTGTCATTATCAGTAGTGATCTTAGCAGGGACACAAAATCTAGTAATGATATTATTTTCAATGAAATCCATAATAACTTTTTCAGTGGCATTCTTAGCAGGAATGGCTTCAACCCATTTAGTGAAACAATCCGTAGCAGTCAAAATCCATGAGTAGCCATTGCTAGAATTTTCATGGAACTTCCCGATGAAGTCCAAACCCCAATGCTGAAAAGGTGCCTCTACAATGACAAGTTGTAGGGGCAGGGCAGCAAGCTTCTATTTCCCAGTGAATAATTGACAGGCTTGACAAGTTCTAACAAACTTGTGCACATCAGAAAAAATTGAAGGCCAATAAACCAGCTCTCAGAATTTTGT
Source organism: Pinus tabuliformis (assembly GCA_031772625.1). NCBI lineage: Eukaryota > Viridiplantae > Streptophyta > Pinopsida > Pinales > Pinaceae > Pinus > Pinus tabuliformis. The sequence continues at coordinate 763,968,659 of CM062805.1, forward strand.
GGGCGGTAGTTCTAGCAGCATAATGACCACCACAAAATCCTGAATGAAACTCAGAGATTAATTGCTTGGACTCAATTTCATCAACACACCTAAGCACTATGCCTTCAGGATTTCTCCATCCAAGGTCATCCTTCATAAGGCAATACTTAGTGGCTTTAAGTCTAAAAGCCCTTCTCTTATGAGCAGCTAAATGGTTAGGACATGTAAGATTCATCAAGTAATAAACAATGTCCTTGTACCACTCATGCTCTCCTAATCTTTGCAACTCCGACGAAGATAGATCGCTAAGACAAAACAAACCAAGAGTCTTTTCATTACTTTCAGTCAACATTTGAGCCAAACCTTGGCCTTTGACTACCTTGGTGGGTCTGATCTCTAAATCATATTCTTGTATTTTAGTAACCCACCTAGCGCGAGTCCTCAAGCAATCGATTTGAGTCAATATATCTTTAACAGCAGAATGTGGGACGAAAGCAATGACTTTAGAATAACCCACATAAGTTTTGAAGTGCTTAAGAGACTTGACCAGGGCATAAGCTTGCTTTTCCATGGTATTGTACTTCAATTCGGAATTTTGAAGCGCTCTACTCATGAAAGCAATAGGCTGCTCGTGACCATCTTTATTCTTTTGTAACAGGACACCAGCAATGGTATCTTCGGAAGCGAAAGAAAAAATCATGAAATCCTTGGAATAATCGGGACTAACTAAGACAGGAGCTCTTGCAATAGCACATTTGACTTCTTGAAAAGCCTTTTTGCCGTCTTGTTGCCAAACAAATTTCACATCTTTCTTCAGAAGACTTTGAATAGGCTTAGCTATTTCTGCATAATTTGGAATGAACCTTCTAAGAAAATTTGTTTTTCCAAGGAAAGACTGAAGGGATTTAAGATTATGAGAAAGAGGAATCTTTTGGATTGCTTCAATTCTTTCAGGATCAATCTTGATTCCATCCTTAGGAATGATATGGCCAAGTAATTTCCCTTCGGTTACTCCAAAAACAGACTTAGCTGGATTCAAAGAAATCTCATATTCTCTACATCTATCGAAAACTTGCCTAAGATGATTTATATGACTGATACCATCTTTAGAAAATACAGTAAAATCATCTTGGTAAATCTCAATAAATTTCCCGATTAACCCCTTGAAGGCATAATCCATAGCCCTTTGAAATGTAGCCCCAGCGTTGATTAATCCAAACGGCATTCTAATTTATTCAAAAGTACCCCATGGTGTGGTGAATGTGGTTTTATGACGATCTTCCTTTTTAACCCATACCTGATTGTACCAAGAAAAACCATCTAGCAACGACATCATTCCAGAACTGGTTACTCTTTGCAACAAAGTCTCCATGTTTGGCAAAGGGTAATTATCTTTCTTGCATGCTAGATTAAGATTTCGAAAATCGACACAAAGCCTTATCGTACCGTTCTTTTTCCTAACAATCACCAAATTTGAACACCATGTCGAATGCCTTATTTGAGCGATAATTCCAACTGCAAGCATTTTCGCAAGCTCTTTCTGAACCAAAGGGGCTAACTTAGGATTACTCTACCTAAGCTTCTGGCGAAAGGGTTTAGCATTTTCATCTTTTAAGGGGATAATATGTTCCATGACATCTTCCCTATAGCCCTTTAATTCATCATAAGAAAAAGCTAAAACATCTCGATATTCGCGAAGTAAATTAGTTAACTTTTTTCTTTCCTCCACACTAGTACCTTTACCAATTTTAACAATCTTCGGGTTCTCAAAAGTACCAATGTTTATCTCGAGATATTTGCCTGGGTCCATTTTATTTTCCTCTCTCAACTTCGTGGCATCGTGACGATCAAAGTGTTGCTCTAAGGCAACCACATTCCTAGGAGTAGGATTTATGATATGCTCATGATTTAAAGATCCATCCTCCTCAGAATCTATCCGGAAATCTTCAAACTCATTCAGACTATTAAGAAACCAAATGGCTTGTTTTTCATCATTAAAGACTTGCCAATGCTCTGAGTTATCTGGAACGGATGGTCTAAATATTACTTCCATTTTGATCTTATCTTAATTAGCTCATCAGATAACTGGAAGGTAGTAGCAACTACAGCAAGCTCATCTGCCAAACTATTTTGCTCTCGTGGGATAGCTTCGAGGTCAAGGGCATCAAAGTGCTCCATAGTATCCCTCACAACATTTCGATAATTCTTTAATCTTTGACTTTTACATGTGAATTTATTTTTAAGCTGCATGATAATTAAATCAGAATCCCCTTTAATGCTAAGCAATTTAATTTTCAAAGACTTCACCAATTCAAGACCCAACAATAAAGCCTCATATTCAGCAACATTGTTGGTTGCTTCAAATTCTAATCGATAGGCAAACTTGAAAATGTAATCAAGGGGAGACTTAAGCACTATTCCAGCACCCTTACCATGCCTAGACAATGCACCATCAAAGTACATGTACCAAACTCTATCATTGAGATCCTTAATCTTATCATCAGGAGGAATTATGAAATTAGACATGATAGCGTAATTCCTAATGTCAGATTGCTCTTTGATTATTTCGTTGTGAGGTCTCTTAGGATCTTCAACATGGAATTTTCTTTCGGGCTCTCTATTAAGTCTTACAAAACCATCACCTCTAGGAGAAGGAATCATAGCATATGACCAATTCATTTGAATACTTCCTCCTGAATCAGAGGCCCACTTTCTGGATAAAAGCATACCCCAGGCATCAGGCACATCAACAACAACTATATCCATAACAATCATGATGTCTGGGTAAACTGATAGACGAACTTGTAAATCTTTGATCAAACCATGCACTTCAATTTTCTTAGAATCCATGGCACATATGTTATAGTAGGGTCTAGAAACTCTCAAGTTAAGCTGTTCCATGACCCTCTTAGTCATGACACAAGCTAATGCACCAGAATACAACATGCAATTATTCAATTTATATCCATTAACTCTCAAGGTGATAAAGAAAGGCTGGTGATCTTTGTTATCCACATCTAAGCTTTGCAAATATATGGGAGCATCGTGATAGTCAACTTCCCGAGTCTTCTGTTGATAAATATTTACTTGAGGACCCTGAATAAATTTTAGTAACTTGTCTCTTTGGGAAGGGATTTTAGCAATCTCGGAGACAAGAACCTAGATTTTCGCATTGTTAAACCAACTTCCCAAATCGACATCTAATCCACAGTTTAAACCAGGGTTAAAAGTTCGAGGGGGAATTTGATTCCCACTCTGATCTTTATCCCTTCTCTGATAGGTTAAACCTTTATCTCTCGCAATTTCCATGATTTGCTCGGGAGAGAGTTTTTCACCATATAACCTAGCCAAAATGTCATCTTCATTTTCAAGGTTATTTATACTAAAAGCTGATGAAGGATTCATAACGTCAAGACTATTTTCCTTGACCTCTATCCAATCATCCATAGACAAAGGAAACTTGTTACCTACTACATTTATTTGATCACCTACCCCAAACATTCCGTTATCTAAGATTCTTCTAACGATGGGACAAGTGACCTCTTCATGAAGAGAATCACAAACCCGACAGTAAGGAGGAGTATTATCGACCGAATTAGTAAACGGACTAGGAGGTCTCTGCTCACTAGATTGAGCCTTCTTTTGCCAACTGTTATTTCTGTTATTATTATTTCAAGGTTGGAAATTTTGCGTTTGCGCTCTTTCCATTTTGACCAACCTATTCTGCAAAGTAGCTATCTCCTTATTATGATTAATTTCCATGGTTTCAATCTTTTGGAGCAATTTGAGAACAAGTTCGCTTTCAGGCTCTTGAACTGCTTTTCCTTTAGGTTCTTTTAGTTTTGTAGCAGACCTATCGAAACCTGAGATCTCAAACTTCCCAGATGCTACCTTATCCTTTTCAAGCTCTAGCTAAGGCCTGGCAATCTCTATAATCATTAAGTCTAGCATACCTTAATTCATAAGATGGCTCAGGACTAAAGGCATCAATGTAAAAATCTTGAAGAGATTTGTCGGTAGGTTTATAGTCTTGAGGTAATTCTCTAACAATACCATTAAACCTTTTGTTAAATTCTTCAACAGTTTCATTCTCTCTCTTTTTTATTATGCTAATAGCTTTTACGAGGTGTCTTCCTTCTCTCTTATCTCCATACTTTTCCTTAAAGGCATCAATGATCAATTGTAAGGAATCAAATGAATTCTGAGGCTTTTCAGTAAACCACTCATGAGCATCACCCCCCAAGGTTAAAATAAAAAGAGTCATTCTAACATCCTCATGATCGAAATCAGCAGACCTTGCGTACTTAGCCATCCATATACTAAAATCTCTTAGATGCGAATTAGCACTAATCGCATTATCTCCCTGAAAGCTAGGCAGCTTATCTATCCCAAGTGATGGAAGATCATTGGGATACCCTGGAACGTTAGAAAAATCGCAAGGGGCATACATATCCATGATGTCGTGCCCAACTGGACTAGTAAAAAGCAAATGGATATCAGAGAGGGCTTCTTGTCCGAGGTTAACAAGAAGTGTATGAGAAGAGAGTTTGTGTAATCGTACCCTGAGAGCCCTTTCAAGATTAGGAGCAGGATTGCACAAACTGCTTGGATGTCTCCTAGTATACACTCTTGCAGATGATATATGAAGTGGAGTCGCCACCCGGACAGGAAGTGAAACACGGAAAAGCTCGAAAGGAAAGGACCAAGGACAGAAAAAACTCTATCCCCGGCAACGGCGCCAAAAAATGTTGTCGCACAGATTGTCACGACAACGCTCAGACCGGGGGCTATCACCCTGATCCCCGATCTCTCCGTTTAAGCCTGTCTCCCGCGGCTAAGGGGGGTAGACCCTATGGGACAATGGATGACCAACTGTGGACCAGTTGGGTTGGGAGACACGAGGGAAACAACCACTTATTTGATTTTATTAAGTTAATAGACCAGTGCCTTACGGAGTTAATCACTGAATGATTATTTATCAAATGCTTGCAGAAATATGAACTCATTAACAATCATTTACGATCAAATAACTCAAACAAAGGTTAACTTTTACCAAATGCGAGATAATCGATAAATGCTCAACAGCTCAACGATATTCCAGCAATTAAAATACGAAAGATTAAATACTTTAAATAACCACGTAATTTTAAATGCTAACCAGTTATCACTTTCATATAGCCAATCTTCAAATGAACATTTGAGCATGTTTAACCACATAAAAAATGATAAATATTAATCCCACATCAAAATTTTAGCCTCAGCAGAAAAGATATATTGCAAACATGACAAATCCCTGAGCCAAGACTGAATCTGGCAAAAAATTTCCAAAATATTTTTATATTTTCAAATAAAACAAGACTAAGCTAAGTCAAAACTAGATTCTAAGTAAAAGTAACTTAAATCTAAATAAAAGTTTAAACTAAAAAAAAAAATGTCTAAAGATTATTTTTCATGCTTTTTTTTTTATGATTAAAATCTAACTTTAAACAAAACTGACTAAATTAAAAATAAAATAAAATTAAACTAAAAACCAAAAATAAAGCCTAAATCTAATTCTAAATGAAGTTCAAAACTAAACAAAAGGAAAATCGAAATTTTATCTATATATATATATATATATTTTTGAAATCAAAACAGAACTAAACTTTAGAAAATTCTAATTGTCAGAACTAAAACTTATCATAAGAAAAATTAAACTAAAGAAAACAAAAATTAATTTTGAAATCTAAATGTATAAAATCAAAAGTAAAAAAAAAATGTCTAACTCTAAAGCTATATGAAAATTTATATCAAAATCCTAAATTTAAAATTTACATGTGACAAAACTAAAATTAAAATTATCTAATCCTAAAATCTAATTATGCTAACTATATCAAAAGATAAAAATCGAATTATTAACTTTGAGTATGTAATACTCTAACCTAAGAATCTAATCATGCCAACCCTAAACTAAACCACGCATAAAAAATAATTTTCGATCGTTCTTTTTTACTTGTTTGCTTGCTGTTGTTAGTATGCAGGTTGGAGGCGGAAGCTATGGAAATCACGCATTTTGTAGGTGAAAACTCGCGCTGAGCATGGAAATAGTGCAGGAATGGAAACGTGAGCTCAGGACGGAGGTGGAGAGGGTTGTAAGTGTATGGGTGCAGTTTTGGCAGCGGTAGCAGCGTTTCTTGACAACGCAGGCTACAGTGAAGAGCAAGGAACTGCGGTTGAGGCAGAAATGCGGGCTGCTTCTTTTGTATATGTGCAGGTGCGCGGGTTTTGAGGGATGTGTGAGCTAGATGGAGCAGTTTATACGCTAAAAAACAAGGTTGCGCAGAGAAGAGCTGATGGTTGCTGTGTGGAGGATGAGGACTGATTAGCTTTGTACAGTAGCGTAGATAGAATGGAGCTGATTGCCACAGGATAGCACGCTGAGTGGAAGGATTGACAGAGGACCAAGGTGCGGATTTGGTTTGCAGATCCTTGGGGTTGTGTGATTTTACACAGCATAAAAAAAAAATTCGAAATTTTTCAGTAAAATGAAACCCTGAGCAACAAACAGCTCTGATAAACCCTCAAATTTCCTCAAAAGATTTTGAGAATCCAGTTAAAGATTATCCCTGTTGGAAACCCTGAAAAACTTTTAAAGTCTATACTTGCAGCCTGCAATGGCAAAAACAGAAAACCCAGAAGTAAAATGTGCCAAAAAAAACACAAAACTGAAAACCCTAAAACCAGCGTTAAAAAAAATAAAAATTTACAATATTATGACTCTCAACAGCCAGATTTGTCAGTAATCCTCAATAATATTTTCATAATTTCAGATTTACTATGAGATACTTCAGAAATCTCTCATGCAATTCAAAAATAAACTTTAAATGACAGACCCAGAATCGAAACTGGTTGGGCTCTACAAGAGAATGCTTTTCGGGAGTTGGCTAGTTCAGCCTAGAACTTCCCCAAACGCCCATTAATCTTCTCAAATTGGATTTCCTGCACAGCTCACTTCAGCTATCAATAAAGAGGGAAAAAACAGTAATGAATTCCAAATCCAATGGAGATACCTGCCATTCTTTTCAGAAATTCTACTACTATTAAAACCCTAGTGAGTAAACAAGATACCTGTGTTGAACATCACTCTTCACTAAGCTATTACTAATGGCTGAAAATAAAATTATGCAGAAAATAAAGCAGCTTACAACACTTCAGGAGAGTAACACCAGCAAGATTTCAACCCCAAACTCTTTCTTTATTGCACAAGAAAAAGTTTACAAGAGAGCTTTCTTCAGCACAAGGCTCACAGATCGAATCCTCTCAAATGACCCCTAGCACCCTATTTAAAGGAAAAATTCCCAATGGCTAGTTCGAGTGATCCATGTCAAAATGATCTCGACCGTCGATGAGGATCAAGATATCTTTTAATCTCATCCGTCGAAATTTTAATAAATTAAAAGTTAAAATTTTGCATTTGTTTTCTCAAAATTTCGACTCATTTTATTATTATTATTATTATTTATTTTATTATTTTTTAATTTTCTTAATTTTTTAAATTTTATTTTTGGATCCTCAAACTTAGCCTTTGGAAAAATCACCTAAGACCTAGGACTTGGGACTTATGAGGGGATTAAAACATTTTCTAACCCTCAAGACACTTTACATCATGACTTTTACAATTTTACATCCCCAAGGGGAAAACCCATTTGACATAGACCCTCATAGACCACCCAGTTCTGCGACCAAATATAATCTAGCAGATCAACGCACTAGGATTCCCCTAAGATTTTAATGACAAAATTCATTCCGGCTTTGGGGTTAGGCTGAAGGAAAACTCTGCCGATCATGGATCGGTGAGACAAAAAACCTTCTGGAACGTAGATTATCACTAAAAAATTAGGTCCACCTAGGCAATTTACATACATGACTCATATCTGCTAAGATTATTTACAATTTACACATGCAGACTGGGTTTACAACATAACACGATCAGGTTGATGATGGAAGTCGAATGGCACGGACACATCGATGAAGCGCTATCCCTTTTGCGAAAAAAAAGGGGGTGTACTGCTATGGGTAGTTGACACGTAGTGGTCAACACTACTAACGTCAGCTTCAAAGAATGAGGTTAAAGAAACCAAATGGGAAACAACAAGGGTAAGGATGGCTTCCTGAGGGGAAGCAAAGATGAGAAGGAAGGGAAGCTTGTCGTGAGGCAAGGAGGGTAGGAAGAGAAGGCTAAAGGGTAGCGTTAAGGAAATAGAGACAGAACAGGCCAACGTTAAGGCCTAAAGGATGCTACAGGCAGCGAAAGAGGGTGATGCAGAAAAGAAGAAGGGAGATAAGGTGAGGGCTTTGAGAGAGGTTAAGGAAAAGGTGTGGAGAGTGAGAAAGGAGTTGCGGGAGGGTTAAGGGGAGCAGCGGAGGAAAGGTGTTGTGGAAGACTAAGTGGAGGAGGGTTTAGAGGCTGCGGGCTGAAGTGGAGGGTTGCCAAGGAGAAGAAGGAGTTGCGGCGACAGGAGGAGAGGCCTTTTGAGGCCACGGTAAGGCCGAAAAATGTATGCCAAGAATGGAAAAGAGAGACAGCTGAGAGGAGCGGAAAATCAAGGGCAGCGTTAGATCTTTAAGGCTTAAAAATTTTGCTCAACCTAAGAAAAAAATTATAAACTTCAGATCCTTTCTTTGTTTCTGAATAATCTCGTATTATTTCATCCCTGCAAATCAAAATTTGAGACTAGATCTTGCCCTTCAGGGCCTAGATCTGTCTCAAACCCCAACACTTTCCTCTAATAAAGCTTAGATCTCTTCCTGCACAAAATAAAAATAAAACCCCAGATCTCGAATATGTACAAAAATAAAACCAAAACTCAAAACCCCAATGTTAGAAATTTAAAATTATTCTACAAAGATTTCATATCTCTATAAATAAAATACAAATGTACTAGATCTAAGGAGTATGAGTCTGACTCTGCTCCCAGATCTGTAGAATCAAGCTCCTCCTGGCTAGATCTATCAATTAAACTCAGTATATGAAAGATAAATAATTTAAATAAGGCATTAGCCAAGAAACCCTACAAGAGAAACTTCATTAGATAGATCCCGGGGTTTCAATCAGGAAGGACCTTCAGATCTTATGCCCTGGTAATTGGCTGGTCCAACTGAAGACTTCCCCTAATGCCCAAGGTTTTCGAATACAAATAATTTCTGCACACTCAAGATCAAGCTGTCAAATCAATAGGGATATAAAATAACAATATAATATTAAAGAATTAGAAATATTTGCTAATTCAATTAAATTAAAATGTTATTTTAAATCTAATAACCTATGCAAAATACTTGTGCAATAAGTTATTCCATGAAGACTAATAATCAGCAACTTATAAAAATATTATTCAGCGGAACATTAAGAACAGTATTACCATAAGAAACAGGAGAGTAACACCACCATCAATGAAAACCCCAAAGACTTTGCATTATTATTATTCCAAAAAAATTACAAGAGAGCTTCAAGAGCTAGTACACGATTTAATGATCGGATCCTTTGTGAGACAAATGACTTCTAATTTATAGATAAACTCTCCAAACAGTTAGTTGGCTCGATCCCCGTCAAAGTAATCTCAACCGTTGATAAAGATTTAATTATCTTTTAATCTCCATTGTCGAAATATTTATTTTTGAGGAATTTTCGAATTTCTTTTTTAATCCATTTTTAATTAGCTCAAAACTAATTATTTTGAGCTAATTTCTTCAAAAAATTGGCTGACTTAACCACCAATGCCCAAGGGTCTAAAATTTCTTGAAATTTTCAATATTCCCTTGGTGGAAGACGTCCAAAAATTTATTTCTCTAGAACCCACGAATTTTTTATTTTGGAAAATTTATTTTTCCTAAAACTTAAATTTGACTTTAATTAATAAATTTCTGGCTTAAGATTTTTTAATTTATTTTTACCAAAAAATTTAATTAATTGACAAATGAGGGGATTAATAATTTTTTCCAACCCTCTAATATGTTAGCACCATGGCTAAAATATTATTTACATACCATAATTACATCTAACGCATGAAGGGAGAACACCCGTTTGTTATATACCCTCAATTATTTTACCCAATTTTGCAACTCAACATGATCCAGTAGACCAAGTGATTTGTATTAAAATAATTTAGCCAATTAGCTAAAATTATTCTCAAATCACTTTTACAGAAGACTCAACGAGAACACTAGGACTTACCTAAGATATTGACGACAAAATCCACCCTAACTTTGGAGTAAGGCTGAAGGGAAAAACTTTGCTGATCATTTGTGTTTAGAAACATAGATAAATTAGTGAGACGAAAAACCTTCCAGGTTGAAAATCGTCATCAAAATAATAGGCTTACCTAGGTTGTTACATACATATGGTCTTACTAAGATAATTTACATTACAAACTGCATAATGGGTTTACAACTTTCACAAACTGTCGACTGATGACTGATGAATCTAAGATGATCCGAGTGCTCGAACATAATGGAATCTCTTTGCGAAAAAGTGTATTGCTATAGGGCAGTTAACACGGAGTGGTCAACATTTGGCTCTACTTGGGGATACTTTGCTTCACCGAAGGAATGTGAGAATCCAAAATCTGCAACGAAGCAACACACAAATTCATATAAGTAGTGTCCATCCAAATATCATCCAAAAATCATCATATAACATTAAGCACATGAAATAGAAGCTCTACTAACAAGAAATGAAAATAAAATTTAATCTATGAAATGGAATGCTGAAATAAAAACTACTTTAACGACAGAAACAAATAACGAGGATTGGGGTTAGAAATACAATACAGAGGATGCCCAATGGCATCAGATGTCATCTTTGAAGAACAACTTGAGAATTTGGCCATTTACAGGTAAGTCAAGTGGTTCACCATCCAATGTGCTCAAGTGGAATGAATTTGGTCCAGCGATGCCTCTGATAATGTAAGGACCCAGCCACAAACTGTCAAACTTCTTGTGATTTCCTGGTTTCTCATTTCTGCAATCCCAAAGTAGTACCATATCTCCAACCTACAAAGATCTAGCTCGAGAAGATTTATCAAAGCTTTTCTTAACATTAGATTGACTTTTGCACATATTATCAAAAGCTTTTCTTCGAGTTTCATCTAACTCCACAATTTGATCAATTCTATTTTGGACATCTTTATCAGTGGAAAAATGCTGAAGGAGTTGATAAGCTAGCAATTTAAGGTGCACAGGTAGAGTTACATCCAAACCATAAACTAATTCAAAGGGACTTTTACCAATACTTTTTTTCTTTGTAATCCTATCTGCCCATAATGCATACTTGATTTTGCTATCCCAGGACTGCTTATTATTTCCTACTATCTTTTTGATAATGGTTATAAGATTTTTATTACTTGATTCAGTAAGGCCATTACCTTGAGGATAGTAGTTAGATGAATGAGATAATATAATGCCATATTTAAACGAAAAAAGATGAAAACTCTGTAGAACTAAAATGACGCAGGAACATCTGGACTTAGCCAACAATTGAAAGTCTGTTCACATGTTGTGGCTAAACAAGTTGAATTTCACTGACCTGAGGGGTCAAAAGTCAGTTTTTACCGAGAGGGTTGGGTCTCTCAAGAAATGAGTTGTATTTCATTATTGTAATAAGTAGAAATTGTCTTATTTTAGATCCAAAGATAAGTTGTTAGCATAGATGTGTGATAGAGCTAGAAAATTGAGATTTGATTGTTAGATTGTTAAAATAGAAGATTGAGTTGTTAAGCACAGTTAGAGTGGGATTTGATTGCTAAAAAGGAGAAAAATGTAATGTAGAAGGATTGGCAAAGAGGAAGAAGGATTGAGGAAGCGAGAGTCGGGTGACAGAGCGAGGGCTTCCATATTGAACAGAGGTCTTTTAAATCGTTGTAATCGAGCCGAAGGGTGAGACTCTGTAACCATTTTTATAGTAAATCATTGATGTCGTGTGTATGTTTATATATCGATTATGTGTGAAATTTCATTTTGGCCTTTGTTTAATTGTATTCGGGACGGAATCAAATATTTCTCTGTTTTATGCTTTATGTTATAAAACTTAGTGTTCAAAGGTTAATCGGGATCCTTAATGTTAATAACAGTGGCGGAAGCCCACATTAAATCCCAATTGTTGATCTAAATTCCAAACAACGGTGTGATATCACGCCGACCATTGGATTATCCCGCATCGCATCGCAACATTCCATCGGTAGTTGAATAGACCTCAAGCCTTAAGACCATGCGACGTGCGATTGCCGATCCATCGCATCGCAAATATTTCATGGTATGTGAACGGGCCTTGACCATTAGGGAAGTGCGATATGCGATGGCACAATGCGATCGCTGATTAAATCGCATCGCAACGATTCAAAGGTGGAAGTACCAAGTACTAAGCTCTTGCGATTTGCGATTGCGACATCAGTTGTGGATCGTCGGATCAAAGGTGTGCGATCTACAACACAATACCTTCAAGCGGCTCTATTGATCGGTGAATATCAGTTGTCGGGCTTATATAAAGGAAATCAGAGCGGTGAAGCGAAAGGCCTGAATATAAAGGGGAAAGGAACGCGGGGCCGATTGTTGATATTTATCAAAACAATTGATTCCTGCGTCATTTGTGGTATCAGAGCACAGAGAGATTAAGGTTGATTATAGTAAACATGCCACCAAGGAGAGGAGCTGGCATTGGTCGAGGAAGACCGGAAGCAAATGCAGTTCTGCTGGAGGAGATCCGAAGTCTACGTACGAGGATGGAAACAATTGAGACTGCTCAGAGAAGAACACCTAATGAAGGGGATGACAGTGCTAAAGAAGAATCTTCTGAGGAAGAAGAAGAGGAGGAAAATGAAACTACCAGAGTTATTAAGATGCTAGCGAAAGTAGGAGGAAAACCAAAGGTGGAAATTCCTACATATGAAGGGAGTCTCAATGCAGAAGAGCTAATGGATTGGATCAGGTCATTAGATAAATATTTTGACTATGAAGAGGAAGCTGATGACAAGAAGAAGGTGAAATTTGCAGTTACCAGATTGAAGGGTCATGCAGCTATTTGGTGGGATGAGCTATAGACATCCAGAACAAGGAAAGGAAAGTCCAAGATCAAGCAATGGGAAAAAATGGTGAGTAAGATGAAAGCCAAATTTATGCCTAAAGATTATCAGTTAAATCTTTTTAAACAGTTGCAGAATTTAAGGCAAAAAGGAATGTCTGTTAAAGAATACACAGAAGAGTTTTATAGATTGAGTATTAGAGCAGGACATGCAGAGGATGACATGGAGAAGGTAGCCAGATATATCAATGGCTTACGATATGACATACAAGACGAGATCAGCTTGTTAAGTCTGAAGACTATTGAGGATGCCTATCAAGCAAGTTTGAAGGCAGAAGAGAAGATGTTGAGAAAACAGAATCAGAGGAATAGAGGAAGAAGCTCAGTAAGAGGTAGAGGAACTACCAGACCAAGGGGACAGCAACATCAACATGAAGCAGGCAGTTCAAGTAGCAGACCACCACAAAGAGGGGATTTTAATAGAGGAAGATTTACGCCCAGAGGAAGGGGCCGAGGAAGAGATATTCGGTGCTACACATGGAGAATGGGGACATGTGTCGTGGGACTGTCCTCATAATAAACCAGCAAGTCAGAGGAATGCGAATGTGGTTGAGGCAAAGCCAGAAACACCTCGACTTATGGAAAAGGAAGAACCCCCTGAAGTAGGAGAATCCCTATTGTTGAGAAGGACATTGCTTAAGACAGAGAAAGAGATTGAAGAACCAGCGCAGAGGAAGAATTTATTCAGAACTACCTATAAATCAAAAGGTAAGTGTTGTAAAGTAATAATTGACAGTGGAAGCACTGATAACCTTGTTTCTATAGAGATGGTGGACAAGCTTGGATTAGCAAAGACAGTGCACCCTACTCCTTACAAAGTGTCGTGGTTGCAGAAGGGACATCAGATTATTGTGACAGAACAATGCAAGGTTGAAATACAGATTGGTACGTATAAGGATGTAATATTATGTGATGTAATGCCAATGGATGTATGCCATGTATTGCTGGGGAGACCGTGGCAGTTTGATCAGAAAGCTATTCATGATGGGAGAAAAAACACTTATACTCTGGAGAAGGATGGAAATAAACATACATTGCTGCCATTGAAGGATGACGCTGACAAAGGAGCACCTAGAAATAGTGTTATGCTGATGAGCGGAAAGGAGTTGTTGCAAGAGATTGGAAAAGGTGAAGAAATGCATTTTGCTGTCATAGGGAGACCAAAGGTAATTTTAACTTCCACAAACTTAGATGATTTACTTGAAGAAATCAAAACTCTGTTAAATGATTTTGCTGATATTATTGTGGATGAATTGCCAAATGCATTGCCACTGATCAGGAGTATTAGTCATCATATTGATCTAATACTGGGAGCGAGTTTGCCAAATAAAGCAGCATACAGATTAACTCCTCAAGAGAATGCAGAAGTTGGAAGACAAGTGCAAGAACTGATGGATAAGGGACTAATCAAAGAGAGTCTTAGTCCATGTGTTGTACCAACAGTACTCAGTCCAAAGAAAGGAGGTGAATGGCGTATGTGCACAAATTCCAGAGCCATAAACAAAATCACAATCAGGTATAGATTTCCTTTGCCATGCATGGATGATTTGATGGATTGTTTGAGTGGATCAAAGTATTTTACTAAAATAGATTTGAAGAGTGGATATCATCAAATAAGAATTCGAGAAGGAGATGAGTGGAAAACTGCATTTAAAACAAACAGTGAGTTGTATGAATGGTTAGTGATGCCTTTTGGACTCACTAATGCATCTAGCACGTTCATGAGATTGATGAACGAAGTCTTGAAGGAATATGCAGGCAAGTTTGTTATTGTTTATCTTGATGATATTCTAGTTTTTAGTAAAAGTAAGGCAGAACATCTAGAGCATCTTAAATTGGTTTTAAGAACTTTGCAGAAAGAGAAACTACTGATAAATCTGAAGAAATGCAGTTTCATGAAGGAAGAATTAATTTACTTAGGATTTGTAGTTTCTAAAGAGGGATTGAAGATAGATCCAGAGAAAGTCCAAGCAATTTGGAACTGGCTTATTCCCCGAAATATATTTGAGGTAAGAAGCTTCCATGGTCTTGCAAGTTTTTACAGGAAGTTTATCAGAGGTTTTAGTCAGATTTGTGCACCAATTCTTGAAACAATTAAGGAGACCAATCAGCCGTTCAAGTGGACAGAAGCAGCAGACAGGAATTTTAAATTGCTAAAGAGGAAAATCACAGAGGAACCGATTTTAGCTTTGCCTGATTTTGAAAAAGTATTTCAAGTTGAAACAGATGCTAGCGGAGTTGCAGTTGGCACAATTCTGAGTCAGGAACAAAGACCGATAGCGTACTTCAGTGAGAAATTGAATGAAGCAAAGAAGAAGTATTCTTCTTACGATAAAGAGTTTTACGCTATTGTGCAAGCCTTGAAAAAATGGAGACATTATTTGCTGCCAAAGGAATTCATATTGTATTCGGACAATCATGCATTATAGTTCATAAATAACCAGCCGAAATTGAACCAGAAGCATGCCAAGTGGGTAGAATTTTTGCAGAGCTTTACTTTTGTGATAAAGCACACAAGTGGTAAGTTGAATAAAGTCGTTGATGCGTTGAGCAGGGTAAGTTTTATTGTGCAAGAATTCAAAGTTGGTGTTGTAGGATTTGAAGAAATGATTGAAATGTACAAAGATGATGCTGATTTCCAAGTCTATACAGTAGTTCAAAATCCAATAGTTCATAACAGAAGTCAGTGGTTAGATTATCTCATCCAAGGAGGCTTATTGTTTAAAGGCAACAAGTTGTGTATTCCCAAATGTTCTATGAGGGAAAACATAATAAAGGAGAAACATAGTGGAGGATTATCTGGTCACTTTGGACAAGATAAAACCTTTGCTCAGGTGAATGCTTTTTATTATTGGCCAAAAATGCAAACTGATGTTAAGAGATTTGTTGAGAAGTGTAGGATATGTCAGCATGCTAAGGGGAGAAGTTAGAATACAGGATTGTATCAGCCATTTCCAATACCAGACCGACTGTGGGATGCAGTTAGCATGGATTTTGTTTTGGGATTACCAAAAACTCAAAGAGGAAATGATTCCATTTATGTTGTGGTAGATAGATTTTCCAAGATGGCACATTTCATTGCTTGTAAGAAGACTAGTGACGCAACACATATAGCTAATCTATTTTTTTCAGAAATTGTAAGTTTACATGGATTGCTTATATGTATTGTGTCTGATAGGGATACAAAATTTGTGGGACATTTCTGGAGAACTCTTTGGAAGAAACTAGGAGCTAACCTCAGTTTCAGTTCAGCATACCACCCTCAAACAGATGGACAGGCCAAAGTAGTAAATAGCAGTTTGGGAAACATATTGAGAAGTTTAGTGTATCAAAATCCTAAGCAGTGGGATTTAGCACTAGATCAGGTTGAATTTGCTTATAATGACACTCCAAACCAGAGTACTAGAATGAGTCCATTTCAGGTTGTTTTTGGAATGAATCCAAGAGGTGTGTATGAGCTCAGAAATTTGGGTAAACAGGAGACAAGAAGTGCAAAAGCCGAAGATTTTGCAAAACAAATGCAAAGACTTCAAGAAGATGTCAAAGGCAGATTGCAGGAAAGCAGTGGTAGATACAAACAGAGAGTGGATATGAAAAGAAGAGAGAAAGAATTCCAAGTGGGAGATTTAGTCGTGGTATATTTGAGAAAAGAAAGATTTTCTGCTAAGACTTACAATAAACTGAAAAATGAAAAAGATAGGACCATGTAAAATTGTAAGAAAGTTTTCAGCTAATGCATATGAAATTGAATTGCCAGAAGGGATTGGAATATCGCCTATTTTCAATATTGCAGATTTGTATCCATACAAAGGGACAGAGATAGAGCTACAGGAGGAAACTATAGAAGATGAAGTTCAAACCTTGAACTGGGAAGAACAAATGCCAAGGGCCGTTAAGAAAGAAGTGGAAGCTATTTTGGAGAAAAGAGTATCCAAAAGAACCAGAGGACAGACTTATTTTCAATATCTAGTCAAATGGAAAGGACAGCCAGTGGAGGATGCTAGCTAGTTAACAACAGCCGAGTTGCAGAAGTATGGAGTAAGCCCTGAAAGTCTAAGGGATGATTTCTTTCTTCCCCGGGAGTCTGATGCAGGAGCATCTGGACTTAGCCAACAATGTGAAAGTCTGTTCACATGTTGTGGCTAAACAAGTTGAATTTCACTGACCTGAGTGGTCAAAAGTCAGTTTTTACTGAGAGGGTTGGATCTCTCAAGAAATGAGTTGTATTTCATTATTGTAATAAGTAGAATTGTCTTATTTTATCTCCAAATATAAGTTGTTAGCATAGGTGTGTGATAGAGCTGGAAAATAGAGATTTGATTGTTAGATTGTTAAAATAGAAGATTGAGTTGTTAAGCACAGTTAGAGTGGGATTCGATTGATAAAAAGGAGAAAAATGTAATGTAGAAGGATTGGCAAAGAGAAAGAAGGATTGAGGAAGCGAGAGTCGGGTGATAGAGTGAGGACTTCCATATTGAACAGAGGTCTTTTAAATCGTTGTAATCGAGCCGAAGGGCGAGACTCTATAACCATTTTTATAATAAATAATTGATGTTGTGTGTATGTTTATATATCGATTCTGTGTGAAATTTCATTTTGGCCTTTGTTTAATTGTATTCAGGACAGAATCAAATATTTCTCTGTTTTATGCTTTATGTTATAAAACTTAGTGTTCAAAGGTTAATCGGGATCCTTAGTGTTAATAACAATGGTGGAAGCCCGCATTAAATCCCAGCCGTTGATCTAAAGTCCAAACAACGGTGCGATATCACACCGACCGTTGGATTATCCCACATCGCATCGCAACATTCCATCGACAGTTGAATAGACCTCAGGCCTTAAGACCATGCGACGTGCGATCGCTGATCCATCGCATCGCAAATATTTCATGGTATGTGAACGGGCCTTGAGCATTAGGGAAGTGCGATATGCGATGGCGTGATGCGATCGCTGATTAAATCGCATCGCAATGATTCAAAGGTGGAAGTACCAAGTCCTAAGCCCTTGCGATTTGCGATTGCGACATCAGTTGTGGACCGTCGGATCAAAGGTGTGTGATCTACGGTACAGTACCTTCAAGCGGCTCTATTGATCGGTGAATATCAGTTGTCGGGCTTATATAAAGGAAATTAGAGCGGTGAAGCGAAAGGCCTGAATATAAAGGGGAAAGTAATGCGGGGCCGATTGTTGATATTTATCAAAACAATTGATTCCTGCGTCAATTGATAAGCTAGCAATTTAAGGTGCACGGGTAGAGTTACATCCAAACCATAAACTAATTCAAAGAGACTTTTACCAGTGCTTTTTTTCTTTGTAATCCTATCTGCCCATAATGCATACTTGATTTTGTTATCCCAGGACTGCTTATTATCTCCTACTATCTTCTTGATAATGGTTATAAGATTTTTATTACTTGATTCAGCAAGGCCATTACCTTGAGGATAGTAGTTAGATGAATGAGATAATATAATGCCATACTTAAAGCAAAAAGATGAAAACTCTGCAGAACTAAAAGCCTTGGCATTATCAGTGGTGATTTTAGCTGGGACACCAAATCTAGTAATAATGTGATTTTCAATGAAATCCATAATAACCTTTTCAATGGCATTCTTAGCAGGAATGGCTTCAACCCATTTAGTGAAATAATCAGTAGCAGTTAAAATCCATGAGTAGCCATTGCTAGAATTTTCATGAAATTTCCCAATGAAATCTAGACCCCAATGCTGAAAAGGTGCCTCAACAACCACAGGTTGTAAAGGCAGGGTAGCCAACTTCTGTTTCCCAGTGAATAGTTGATAGGCTTGGCAACTTCTAACAAACTTATGCACATCAGAAAAGATTGAAGGCCAATAATAACCAGCTCTAAGAATTTTGTGGGTGGTAGTTCTTGCAGCATAATGACCACCACAAAATCTTGAATGAAACTCGGAAATTAACTTCTTGGACTCAATTTCATCAACACATCTAAGTATAATACCCTCAGGATTTCTCCATCTGAGGCCATCCTTCATAAGGCAATACTTAGTTGCTTTTAATCTAAGAACCCTTCTTTTATGAGCAACTAAATGGTCAGGACATGTAAGATTTAACAAATAATGAATGATGTCCTTGTACCAATCATGTTCTCCTAATCTCTGCAACTCAGGTGAAGATAAATCATTCAGACAAATCAAACCAAGAGCTTTTTCATTACCTTCAGTCAACATTTCAGCCAATCCTTGACCTTTGACCAACTTAGTGGGTCTAATCTCCAAGTCATACTCTTGGATCTTAGTAACCCACCTAGCACGAGTCCCTAAGCAATCAGTCTGAGTTAATATATCTTTAACAACCAAATGTGGGACAAAAGCAATGATTTTAGAATAACCCACATAAGTCCTAAAATGCTTAAGAGACTTGACCAAGGCATATGCTTTCTTTTCCATGGTAGTATAATTTAATTCAGAATTTTGAAGAGCTCTACTCATGAAAGCAATAGGTTGTTCATGACCTTCCTTATTCTTTTGTAACAAGACACCGACAATTGTATCTTCTGAAGAAAAAGAAAAAAACATGAAATCTTTAGAATAATCAGGGCTAGCCAAAACAGGAGCTTTAGCAATAGCACCTTTGATTTCTTGAAAACCCTTTTTACTGTCTTCTTTCCACAAAAAATTAGCATCTTTCTTAAGAAGACTTTGAATAGGTTTGGCTATCTCCACATAATTTGGAATAAATCTCCTAAGAAAGTTGGTCTTTCCAAGGAAAGACTGAAGGGATTTGAGATTATGAGGAAGAGGAATCTTTTGGATTGCCTCAACCCTTTCAGGATCTATCTTGATCCCATCTTTCGAGATGATGTGACCAAGTAACTTCCCTTCAGTTACTCCAAATACAGATTTAGCAAGATTCAAGGAGATTCCAAACTCTCTACATCTATCAAAAACTTGCCTAAGATGACCTATATGACTGATACCATCCTTAGAAAAAATCGTAAGATCATCTTGATATATCTCAATGATTTTACCAATTAAACCCTTAAAGGCATAATCCATGGCCCTCTAAAAGGTAGCTCCAGCGTTAGTTAATCCAAAAGGCATTCTAATGTATTCGAATGTACCCCATGGTGTGGTGAAAGTAGTTTTGTGTCGGTCTTCTTTCTTAACCCATACTTGATTATATCCAGAAAAAACCATCTAGCAATGACATCATTCCTGAACCCATTACTCTTTGCAACATAGTCTCCATGTTTGGCAAAGGGTAATTATCTTTTTTACATGCTAGATTAAGGTTTCTAAAATCGACACAAAGTCTGATTGTCCCATTCTTTTTCCTAACAATCACCAAGTTAGAACACCATGTTGAATGCCTAGTTTGAGCAATAATACCCACTGCAAACATCTTTGAAAGCTCCTTTTGAACTAAGGGGGCCAACTTAGTGTTTATCTGCCTAAGCTTTTGACAAAAGGGGGGTTTCACATTTTCATCTTTTAAAGGGATAGTGTGTTCCATGACATCTTCCCTATAACATTTTAACTCATCATAAGAAAATGCTAAACAATCTCTATATTCATGAAGTAAATTAGTCAAATTTTTTTCGCTCTTCATCACTAGTACCTTTACCAATTTTCACGATTTTAGGGTCACCAAAGGTACCAATGTTTACTTCAATGAACTCCCCTAGATCCATCTTAATTTCATATTTTTTCCTTGTAGCATCATGACGATCAAAATGTTGCTCCAAAGCTACAATGTTCCTGGGAGTAGGATTAGTTACATCTTCATGGTTATCAGATCCATCCTCTTTATAACTAACCTCAAAATTTTCAAATTCATCCAATTTATTAAGAAAGCGAATCACCTATCTTTCATCATCAAAAACCTGCCAATGCTCCATATTGTTAGGTACAGAAGGTCTAAAAATAATTTCCATTTTAACCTTATCCTTCAACAATTCATCAGATAACTACAAAGTAGATGTTGCCATTGCAAGTTCATCTACCAAGTTATTCTTTTATCTAGGGATAGCTTCTAGATCAAGAGCATCAAAACATTCCATAGTATCCCATACAACATTTCGATAGTTTCTTAATCTTTGATTCTTACAAGTAAATTTGTTCTTAATCTGCATGATAATCAAATCAGAGTCTCCCTTGATACTAAGCAACTTAACCTTCAAATCTTTTGCCAATTCAAGACCCAACAATAAAGCTTCATACTCGGCAACATTGTTGGTTGCTTCAAATTCCAATCTATAGGAAAATTTGAAAATATGACCAAGGGGAGACTTTAATACAATTCCAGCACCTTTACCATGCCTAGAAGATGCACCATCAAAATACATATACCATACCTTATTCTTTAAATCACCCACCTTCTCATCAACCTTGACCTCTGGGGGAATTATAGAGTTAGACAGAATGGCATAATTCCCAAGGCTAGGTTGTTCCTTTATTATTTCATTATGGGGACTCTTAGGATCTTCAACATGGAATCTTCTTTCAGGCTCTCTGTTAAGTCTAACAAATCCATCACCTCTAGGAGAAGGAATCGTAGCATATGACCAATTCATCTGAATACTTCCTCCTAGATCAGAGGCCCATTTCCTAGACAACAACATGCCCCAAGCATCAGGAACATCAACTACAACTATGTCCATTACAATCATTATGTCAGGGTAAACAAATAAATGAACTTGTAAATCCTTGATTAACCCATGAACTTCAATCTTCTTCGAATCCATAACACATATATTGTAGTAAGGCCTAGAAATTGAGCTCCTCCATGACCCTCTTGGTCATAACACAAGCTAAGGAACTAGAATCCAACATGCAATTGTACAATCTATAACCATTAACCAGCAAAGTAATAAAAAATGGTTGATGATTTTTGTTATCTGAATCCATACTTTGCAAAATATAGGGGCATCCTGATAGACAGTCTCAGGAGTCTTCTCTTGAGAAATATTAACATGAGGAGCTTCAATGGCATTTAATAACTTAGCCTTTTGGGAAGGAATCTTCAATATCTCGGTGACAGGAACCCAGATTTTTGCATTATTAAACCAACTTCCCAAATCAACATCCAATCCAGAGCTTGAACCAGGGTTAAAACTTCGCGAGGTAATTTGATTATCATTTTGATCCTTATTCCTTCTTTGATAAGTTAACCCTTTATCTTTTGCAATCTCCAAGACTTGCTCTGGAGAAGGCTTTTCACCAAATAATTCAACCATCAAATCCTTTTCGTGATCAAAGTTATTAATACTAAAGGAAGATGTAGAAGGCCTGATCTCATGACTATTTTCCTTAACTTCCATCCAATCTTCCATAGATAATGAATATTCCTTTCCAACCACATTTATTTGATTACTTGTCCCAAACATCCCACTATCCATAATTCTCTTAACAGTGGGGCAAGTAGCCTCTTCATGAAGAGCATCACAGGCCCTACAATAAGGAGGAGTTTCATCCACAAGATTGGCAGATTCAAGAGGATTTGGCAGTCTATGCTCATTAGATGGGCCTTTCTTCTGCCAAGCATTATTATTCCGATTATTATTATTATTTCTAGGTTGGAAGTTCTGTGCTTGAGACCTTTCCATTTGGACCAACCTAGATTGCAAGGCACTTATTTCCTTAGCATGATTAGATATTAACTTAGCTTGATTTATGTCATGTCCCTTCTCAAACACATTTGTAACAGGGTGTTGCTACACAATTTTGCACAATTTTGGCTAAGGAAGAGAACCCATAATTTTCGACTTAGGGACTTAGGAGGCAATTCAACTTTAATAGGTTGCTAGTGGAACGTGGGGGCCACCCACATGGGAGTTCGAATTGGCCCATTCGAATAACTTGGAGGGAAAGTCGAATAGGTGGATGGAGGGACACACATGAGGCTAGGGAGGCCCAAGGAATTATAAGGAGGGAGCAGCACTCATTTTGGATTCATTCTTACACCTTGCAATCAAAATTACTTGACTGTCGCTCTGTTGTTTAGCTGAGTCAACCGGCTGTTTAGCCACGAATCTCTCAAGCGGGAGATTCAACTTCTACTTCAGGGGACCATCCGTGCCTTCCCTAGAGAGGCAGTTCCATAAGTATTTCAAGAGTTCCGGGAGTGTGTTATAGCACTACCATTCAGCCACAACAGGGAGTGTGTATTTCTGGCTAGCTGGAGGATACGCAAGGGGAATTTGGAGCTATCAGTGTTCAAGCATTTGCCGGGAGAGTTAGGGGATTGGAAGAGCAGCAAAGGGCCAGCCTTTCTTGCGAGTTTGGAGCCAACAGAGCCAGCATCCCAGTAGTCAAATTTACAGTTACCTGGGCCTACGCAGACAACGATCACTAGGCTCACGTGGGAGTTGGAGGAAGGAATTGTAGAGCTGCAGCTGGTCAGGAGCAGTAGGAGATCACTTGGAAGGCCATTTGAGGAGGATTGCTGGAGTTGGGAGAGCATAGATTGACAGGATCAGTCACAGCAACATAATTCAAAATTGGAGGAGGGCCAAGTTGTGAAGGGTCAATTTTTGAAGATTGGAACCAAGGTGTTGGGTCCCTATAATACTAGTGATTACCCCATTACTATTGTAGTTATACCCCTTATTTATATTGTTGTGCCCCCATTACCCCCATATTGTTATTAATGTGCCCATAGAATCCCTCTATTGTTATTTTTGTGGCTTTATATTATTATTGTTAGGTCGGCTGGATTATATTGTGACTCCATAGACTCCTATATATAGAAAGGAGTTTTTGTCATTTGAATCATCCAAGAATTGTTCATTTATGTAATGTAAAGGAGGTTGCCCCCTCGAAGAGGCTAAATTCTAAGGCGTTGATCTATCTTTTCTATCTTTTCTTGAGCTGGTTTCATAACATTTGGTATCAGAGCTTTGGATTCTAGGGTTTCGCTGCTCCAAACAGGTCATCCTGGCATTTTCGCTATAACTTTTTTTCTGTGACGTTTCAGAAGTCGCAAAAAAAAACCTATTTGAGAAGAAATCGCGCTGAAGCTTGGGTCCGAATTTCAGAGCTTTTCGCGCGATATTTTCGGAGATATGATCTCAGGAAGTTGGTCTTTTTGCAGACTCCTGAATTACACTCAAAACAGGTGACCTGGGGAAAATCGTCATAACTTTCTTTCTGAGCATCGGATTGAAATTTCGTAAGAAGGTATAGAAAGAGGACGGACTGTAGTTTTTTTTTATATATTTTTTAGAGTCAAAGGTTGAAACAGTAACACGTGGCACTTCATACAAGTTCGCTCTACTGAACTAGTCTATAATCAGGTCACTGCGGGAGATTGTGCATAACTCTTTCTTGGTGAATCCAATTTGGTTCAGACTAGTGGCATTGGAAAGAGGACATAGAAGGCTACTACAGGTCACAATTTCAGAACTGGATGATTCGAAATTACAGAGATACATCAGATTCAATATCAGGCTTCTACAAAGTAAAAAAAAGGTGTGTAGTTTTTATTTTTTATTTTTGCATAAGCTTGGTTTGAAGGAATTCAAAGGGCATAGTAAAGCATTATTATCGGTAACTGATGCCCCGAGGAAAGAAAATGCAAACACCTAGTAAGGAACCTGAAAGCTCTAGCATGACTCATGAAGAAGAGGAAGAAATGCTACATGATATATCAAAATTACAAGAACAAGTGCAACAAATGTCACGCTTACAAAAGCTAACAGATGCTAAGATAAATGGCGTGGAATCTAAGATAAAGGGTATGGAAGCTAAGATGGATGATCTGAAGATAGATTTGAGGACAGATTTGAAGACAGACATGGCAGATTTGAAGACAGATTTGACAAATTTTCTACAAGAAATACTTACTAATGGTGAAAAGGTTGTAAAGGAAACTCATGATGTGAACAAAAGAAATGTTAATCATGATTCCATAGACTCTAATGTTGGATCAAAGACCCACCATATTCCAAAAATCGATATGAGGAAGTTTGATGGCAAGGATCCCGCCACATGGATATTACAGATGGAGCAGTTCTTCGATCTCAATAATGTGCAAAACACACAAAAGGTACGTATGGCAACTTTATATTTGGAACCAAATCAATTTGTATGGTATCAATGGCTTTGCTCTCGTAAACAATTTATCACTTGGGCAATTTTTACGGAAGAATTGATAGCACATTATGAGGATACAAAAAGCAACACTTTTTTTAGTCAATTGATAAGTCTCAAACAAAAGGGTTCAATAATGGAGCACATTGAGGAGTTCCAAAAATTGAACATAAGGGTAAAAGATATTCCAGAGCAGCATAGGATTGATGTGTTCATAGGGTCTTTAAAGGATAATATCCAACATGATGTTCGACTTTGGGAACCTGATTCATTAGAGAAGGCATTCAAGTTAGCAAGAAAAATGGAAAGCAAAATTATGGCAACCAGGAAGCATACCACTCACAACTATAAAGACGAAAGTGCAGTTGCCCCTAGTCTTCCACAACCTATAAGGTTGACACCACAACAATTGGAAGAAAAAAGAGCAAAAGGGCTTTGTTATAGTTGTGATAGCAAATACAATAAAGGTCATAAGTGTGCTGAGAAGAAATTATTCTACATAGATTGTGAAGAGGAAGAAGAAAAGGAGCAAGAAAGGTCAAAAGAACAGGATATGCTCCAGGAACAAAGCCTAGATGAAGAACAAATAAATCCGACCATATCTTGTAATGCATTGGTGGGAATTACCACTCCTCAAACCATCAAGATAGAAGGACAAATCAAGAAGAAAAAGGTGATAGTGTTGATTGATTCAGGAAGCACCCACAATTTTATTCATTGTAGGGTAGCAAAAGAATTGAATTGCTTCCTATATCCAGCACCAGAGTGTCAAGTGATGATCGCAAATGGAGGAACAATAAATTGCTCTGGAAAGTGCCATAATATCAAGCTATCCATGGGAGAATATGTATTGACTATCCCAATGCTTTCCATTCCAATGGGAGGTGTTGATGTTGTACTAGGAGTCCAATGGCTACAATCCTTGGGTACAATAGCTTTTAATTTTCAAGAACTTTTCATCAAATTTTCTGTGGAAGGAAAGGAAGTTGAATTAAGGGGTATTGCAGGGAAACCAGGAAAGATAATCAGCTCTAATGGTATGACAAAGCTTCTAAAAAAGGAGCAAAGGGATGTAATTGCACAATTATGTTCACTAGATGTTTCCACATTACAATCATCTATTTCTCCAGATCTCCAAAAAGTCCTAGACAATCATTCCAAGGTATTTGAGACTCCCAAAGGTCTCCCACCTATGCGTGATCATGATCATGCTATTCATCTGATTCCAGGAAGTGTTCCTCCAAACATCAGGCCGTACAGATATCCCTATGTCCAAAAAAGTGAAATTGAACGTATGGTTGCAGAAATGCTAGAGGCTGGTATAATTCAACCGAGTCAAAGTTCTTTCTCTGCTCTAGTAGTATTGGTGCACAAGAAGGATGGATCATGGTGCATGTGTCCGATTATAGGGAGCTCAACAAGCTCACTATTAAAGATAAGTTCCCCATTCCTGTCATTGATGAATTACTGGATGAATTGCATGGATCAATTTACTTCACCAAGTTGGATCTTCGTTCAGGATATCATCAAATCAGAATGAAGATTGAAGACATTCGGAAAACGGCATTTAGAACTCATGAGGGTCATTATGAATTTTTGGTCATGCCTTTTGGCCTTACCAATGCACCTTCAACATTTCAAGGTTTGATGAATTCAATTTTCAAACCATTCCTTAGAAAATTTGTGTTAGTATTTTTTGATGATATACTTATCTACAGCAAGTCTTGGAAGGATCATGTTGAACATGTTGACAGGGTGCTACAACTATTGGAAGAGAAACAATTATATGCCAAAAGATCCAAATGTTTCTTTGGAGTCCAGGAGGTGGAATATTTGGGTCATATTGTATCTCATGAAGGAGTTAAGGTAGACCCTACCAAAATTAAAGCCATTAAGGAATGGAAAATCCCCACATCCATAAAGCATTTGCGCGGATTTCTTGGGTTGACAGGGTATTATCGCAAGTTTGTTAAGAATTATGGGAGAATAGCAGCACCTCTAACGACATTATTGAAGAAAGATGCATTTTCATGGACTCCGGAAGCAACAAAGGCCTTTGAACATCTTAAAGAGGCAATGTGCCAAGCACCGGTCTTAGCTACACCGGACTTCACAAAAACCTTTATTGTGGAATGTGATGCTTCAGGAAATGGAATTGGTGCTGTTCTAATGCAAGATGAAAGACCCATTGCTTTTGAAAGTCGTCCAATCAAGGGAAAGTTTCTAAGCAAAGCTATTTATGAGAAGGAAATGTTGGCAATACTCCATGCACTTAAGAAATGGCGACCCTACCTAATGGGAAGACACTTCAAGGTAAAAACGGATCATGATAGCCTTAAATACTTTTTAGAACAAAGATTATCCTCTGAAGAACAACAAAAGTGGGTCACAAAGATGTTGGGTTATGACTTTGAAATCATCTACAAAAAAGGGAAGCAAAATGTGGTGGCAGATGCACTCTCAAGGAAGGATGAGGATGTGGAAGCATTGTTGTGCGCTATTTCTATCATCCAACCAGATTGGATAAATGAAGCAAGTGAGGAATGGAAGAATGACGAAGAAGTGTGGGCACTTATTCGAAAGCTACAACAAGATTCCAGTACGTCTGATACATTTAGCTGGAAAAATGATTCGTTATGGTACAAAGATCGCTTATACCTCTGTAAGAATTCCCAGCTAAAACAAAAGATTCTTATGGAATTGCACACTTCTCCCTTAGGAGGGCACTCAGGATTTTTAAAAACTTACCACAGGGTTAAGAAGGAATTTTTTTGGGATGGCCTTAAATCAGATATTCAAAAGTTTGTGGCAGAATGTTTGGTTTGCCAACAAAATAAAGTTGAAACAATTAAGACACCGGGTCTATTACAACCTTTATCCATTCCAAGCCAACGTTGGGAGGAGGTATCAATGGATTTTATCACAGGTTTACCCAAGTCTGAGGGAAAGAGTGTCATCATGGTGGTAGTTGACAGACTTACCAAGTATGCACACTTTTGTGCATTATCACATCCATTTAAAGCCAGTACAGTTTCTACTGCATTTATGGAAACAATTCAAAAGCTACATGGAAACCCAAAGATTATTGTAAGTGACAGAGATCCCATTTTCACTGGAAATTTTTGGACACAATTATTTTCTTGTCTTGGTACTCAGTTAGCTCATAGCTCATCTTATCATCCTCAATCTGATGGGCAAACTGAGATAGTAAACAAATGTTTGGAAGGATATCTTCGTTGCTTTGTATCTGATAAACAGACACAATGGGTCAAATGGTTGCCTCTGGCTGAATGGTGGTATAACACTTCCTTTCATACAGCAACAAAAATGACCCCATTTATGGCACTTTATGGGTATCAACCACCATCCATCACATCATATTTAAGAGAAAATTCTAAGGTTCAGGCAGTGGAACATCACATCGAACATCAACAACAAGTCCTCCAACTCTTAAAGGATAACCTCGTGTTGGCACAGAATAGAATGAAACAACAGGCAGATCAACATCGCAGTGAAAGAAGTTTTGATGTAGGTGATTGGGTATTCCTACGGCTACAACCATATAAGCAAATGTCCCTCAAGCAAGCTAAGAAGGATAATAAATTATCACCAAAGTATTATGGTCCGTACAAGGTGTTGCAAAAGATTGGTACTATGGCATACAAATTGGAGCTTCCTGCAGCTTCTCGATTGCACCCAGTTTTCCATGTTTCATGCTTAAAGAAGGTTATAGGCGACAAGCTCCCAGTTCAAACAATATTGCCATAACTTGACGAGGAAGGAAAAATTATATTGGAACCGGAAGCAGTTATAGAAACAAGAACTCGACAGCGACGAAATCGATCAATTTCAGAGTACCTTATCAAGTGGAAGAACTTATCCGCTGAAGATTCCACATGGAAGGATGAGAATTTTATGCAGAAGTATCCTGCACTACTCAAGCGTTGAGGACAACACTTTTTTGAAGGAGAGGGGCATGTTGGGTCCCTATAATACTAGTGATTACCCCATTACTATTGTAGTTATACCCCTTATTTATATTGTTGTGCCCCCATTACCCCCATATTGTTATTAATGTGCCCATAGAATCCCTCTATTGTTATTTTTGTGGCTTTATATTATTATTGTTAGGTCAGCTGGATTATATTGTGACTCCATAGACTCCTATATATAGAAAGGAGGTTTTGTCATTTGAATCATCGAAGAATTGTTCATTTATGTAATGTAAAGGAGGTTGCCCCCTCGAAGAGGCTGAATTCTAAGGCGTTGATCTATCTTTTCTTGAGCTGGTTTCATAACGCAGATTCAAGAGGATTTGGCAATCTATGTTCATTAGATGGGCCTTTCTTCTGCCAAGCATTATTATTTCGATTATTATTATTATTTCTAGGTTGGAAGTTCTATGCTTGAGACCTTTCCATTTGGACCAACCTAGATTGCATGACACTTATTTCCTTAGCATGATTAGATATTAACTTAGCTTGATTTATGTCATGTCCCTTCTCAAACACATTTGTAACAGGGTGTTGCTACACAATTTTGCACAATTTTGGCTAAGGAAGAGAACCCATAATTTTCGACTTAGGGACTTAGGAGGCAATTCAACTTTAATAGGTTGCTAGTGGAATGTGGGGGCCACCCACATGGGAGTTCGAATTGGCCCATTCGAATAACTTGGAGGGAAAGTCGAATAGGTGGATGGAGGGGCACACATGAGGCTAGGGAGGCCCAAGGAATTATAAGGAGGGAGCAGCACTCATTTTGGATTCATTCTTACACCTTGCAATCAAAATTACTTGACTGTCGCTCTGTTGTTTAGCCGAGTCAACCAGCTGTTTAGCCACGAATCTCTCAAGCGGGAGATTCAACTTCTACTTCAGGGGGCCATCCGTGCCTGCCCTAGAGAGGCAGTTCCATAAGTATTTCAAGAGTTCCGGGAGTGTGTTATAGCACTACCATTCAGCCACAACAGGGAGTGTGTATTTCTGGCTAGCTGGAGGATACGCAAGGGGAATTTGGAGCTATCAGTGTTCAAGCATTTGCCGGGAGAGTTAGGGGATTGGAAGAGCACCAAAGGGCCAGCCTTTCTTGCAAGTTTGGAGCCAACAGAGCCTTTCCAACCACATTTATTTGATTACTTGTCCCAAACATCCCACTATCCATAATTCTCTTAACAGTGGGACAAGTAGCCTCTTCATGAAGAGCATCACAGGCCCTACAATAAGGGGGAATTTCATCCACAAGATTGGCAGATTCAAGAGGATTTGGCAATCTATGTTCATTAGATGGGCCTTTCTTCTGCCAAGCATTATTATTTCGATTATTATTATTATTTCTAGGTTGGAAGTTCTATGCTTGAGACCTTTCCATTTGGACCAACCTAGATTGCATGACACTTATTTCCTTAGCATGATTAGATATTAACTTAGCTTGATTTATGTCATGTCCCTTCTCAAACACATTTGTAACAGGGTGTTGCTACACAATTTTGCACAATTTTGGCTAAGGAAGAGAACCCATAATTTTCGACTTAGGGACTTAGGAGGCAATTCAACTTTAATAGGTTGCTAGTGGAATGTGGGGGCCACCCACATGGGAGTTCGAATTGGCCCATTCGAATAACTTGGAGGGAAAGTCGAATAGGTGGATGGAGGGGCACACATGAGGCTAGGGAGGACCAAGGAATTATAAGGAGGGAGCAGCACTCATTTTGGATTCATTCTTACACCTTGCAATCAAAATTACTTGACTGTCGCTCTGTTGTTTAGCTGAGTCAACCGGCTGTTTAGCCACGAATCTCTCAAGCGGGAGATTCAACTTCTACTTCAGGGGACCATCTGTGCCTGCCCTAGAGAGGCAGTTCCATAAGTATTTCAAGAGTTCCGGGAGTGTGTTATAGCACTACCATTCAGCCACAACAGGGAGTGTGTATTTCTCGCTAGCTGGAGGATACGCAAGGGGAATTTGGAGCTATCAGTGTTCAAGCATTTGCCGGGAGAGTTAAGGGATTGGAAGAGCAGCAAAGGGCCAGCCTTTCTTGCGAGTTTGGAGCCAACAGAGCCAGCATCCCAGCAGTCAAATTTACAGTTACCTGGGCCTATGCAGACAGCCATCACTAGGCTCACGTGGGAGTTGGAGGAAGGAATTGTAGAGCTGCAGCTGGTCAGGAGCAGTAGGAGATCACTTGGAAGGCCATTTGAGGAGGATTGCTGGAGTTGGGAGAGCAAAGATTGATAGGATCAGTCACAGCAACATAATTCAAAATTGGAGGAGGGCCAAGTTGTGAAGGGTCAATTTTTGAAGATTGGAACCAAGGGAAACCCTTTTTGGGTTTTTTTGAGTTTTTGGCAAGGATCACACTCCTAAATTTATAGAATTTTCTGGGCAGATCTAAGGGGTCAAACAAAGGTCCCAACTTAGCCAGCAACTAGAGGAGCTAAGGGGAATTTGGGCCAAAATTCCGAGGTCAACATTTGGCCAATTCCTTCGTGGGTTTTTCTGGGTTTAAGCCAAGGAGCAAGGAGATGAAATCTCATAATTTTCTGAGCACGGGAAGCAGTGATTCCAGCCCTTCGAAGTCAGCAGACATAGCAATTTTCTGGGACAGCGCAGTTTAGTTTGGTGCCGCAGTTCTAACAACGTTTAGTTCAACATTTTCTCACCTGGGTTTTCTCATGCTTGTCCATTGAGACAAGCCCAGGTGCACCATTCTATTTTACTATTGTATTTTCTCCTGAAGAAGTAATAAAATGGCTCAGCAGTTCTCTATTTCCAGTGTTTCTATGGGTGCTTAATGTATATTTCGTTTTTCTGATTGCTGGATTGTTTGCATGCTTTGTATATCACTTACATTCCTCTTTGGGAACATTACAATTTAGCTCTATGCTTTCAAGTTCCTGCATCATCTTTTGCATAGGATCATCATCAAATTCTTTAATCTCCTTTCCTTTAGGCTCTTTCAATTTGGTTGAAGCCCTATCAAAAACTAGGATTTCAGACTTCCCAGATGCTTTCTTATCATTTTCAAGCTCTTCAACTAAAGTCTGAGCATATTGACGATTCTTAGCACATCTTAATTCATAAGAAGTATCAAAATCAAATGCATCAATATAGAAATCAAAAAGAGTATCTCTTTCACAATACCATTAAACCTTTTATCGAATTCCTCCACATTCTCATTTTCATTCTTCTTTATAACGCTGATAGCTTTAACCATATGTATTTCTTTTTTCTTATCTCCAAACTTGTCCTTAAAGGCATTAATAATTGACTATAATGAATCAAAAGAATGATCAACTCTCTCAATGAACCATTCCAAAGCATCTTCTTCCAAAGAGAGCACAAAAAACTTCATTTTTACATTCTCATGACTAGCGTTAGCACCACCCCATTTATTAATGAAATGCCTAAAATTATTAAGATGAGCTTTAACAGTTATCGCATTATTGCCTTGGAAAGAACGCAATTTATCCAAACTTTATTAGGAAGGTCATGCAGATAACCTTGAATGTTAGCAAAATTACAAGTCATCCATGAAGTCCTACTGAACAGGATCAAGAAAAAGCGAATGGATATCAGACAGAGCTTCCTGTCCGAGATTAAAAAGGAGTGTATGGGAAGATAGCTTGTGTAATCAGAATCTGAGAGCCTTTTCAAGATCCGGAGTAGGATTAACCAAGCTACTTGGGTTCCTTCTAGTACATGCCCTGAAGAAGATGAAGGAAGTGGAGTCACCACTCGAATAGAAATCTAACTTTAGATAACCAAGATGAAAGGAAGGAAGCTAGTGAAAGGAACCAAGGACAAGGAACTTATCCCGGTGAGAGATGAAAGGATGAGAAATGAGGAGATGAAAATGATTAAGACGAATGTCGCAAAACCAAGGTCCAAAAATGGGTCCTCGACAACGGCGCCAAAAAATGTTGTCGCTCAAAATGTATAGGCACAACGATGATGACTCAAGTCAGGGGTTGTCACCTAATCCCCAACCTCTCCATTTAAGATGTCTCCCAACAGCAGACTATGGGGGGTAGACCCTATGAAAATGAGACGAAGAAGGACTAGTTGGGAACCAACTAATCTAAGAGACACAATTGAGTGGCCAAGTATTTGTTTAGGTCTAGCAAGATTTTAAGGATTTGATTAGATTTATAAGATTTGAAACCAACGCCTTATGGAGTCAATATTGTTGCTTTACAAATTAAAGATCAAGTACCGAATGGACAACTACTACTTTGATGAGTAACTATCCTATATGAGATGCAATTCCTAAGATTTATGTGAAATGTAGGAATCTTGGTTGATTTTACTTAAATGTATATTCTAAGTATGTCCTTTGATCTTTGTCTGTATTGAGCCTAAATTTTATAGCAAATGGCAAACAGAAGTCAAGGTGAAGCACCCGAGGGTGTGATTAATGATCCCTCTCCTTGAAATCTAATGTACCCAATGCCTCCAGCGCTGCAAAGGTTGTTGCTCTGACAACTGCAAGGTCACCGTTTTAGATATTAAAAAGGGTAGACTTCTCAAGAGAAGACGCAAAGGTGTTCCTATCTCTCTATCAACCAAGTTTATGCTTGGAGGTCGGTTATTAAATGCAAGACTAACTTGGGATGCAAACACAAGGTGGAATTAGAAGATGATTAGTGAAACAAGATTTTTAAAATCCCTGGATTACTTAGATTACGATTTAATCTGAGTTATATTGCTAAGTCCTTAAGCAGGGACTCAATCACAAAGATGAATGTCAATCTCGAAAAGTGCCAACAAAGTAAAATAGATAACTGAAATGAAACCTTCGCAAGATACACAATTTGCCAATATCCAAAATAGAGCACTTATCCAATCTTCAACGTAAAATGCCAATGATAATTACTTGAAATACCCAAAAGAAATTATCTAAGAAATGCCCAATTAGATCTAAATCAATCAATTATCTAAAACCACAAATTACTCAATGATATGCAATTGGAGTAAATCACCTTCAATACCACTTAAGTTTAGAGAGAAATAAATCCTAGCACAATTATCGTTCACAAAATCAATGAAAGAGAATGTTTAGAAAGATAAATACCAACAATTCCTTAGATTTACTTATGAGCCTAAGCGTGTAAAACAAATGTTCTTTTGGCAGTGAGCTAATTATTTTTTGTTAAAATTTGCAACTAGGGCCAAACTCCATGTGGAACATCTTATTTATGGCACTTGATATTTTTCTTGGATCCCTCTCATCGAGAGGTGTAGGATTGATCTAAAGATCATCCAATTCCGATAAGTATTCATGGAGTTATGAATTTATTTGTGTTAATAGACAATTCGTCAAGGTCAGCCAGCAACCAAATAAACCCCACATGTGCTCAACGTTTTAGTATAAAAGGAGATGACTTGAGAGTCATTTTACACACACTTCACTCTTGATTTCTCTCCACTTGTTTTGGGTTTTAGTGGAAGAGAAATCTAAGAGAGGAAGCCCTAAAACGCAGAAGGTAAAGGAGCCCTAGTATGAAGCCCTAGACGCAGTCTCTACAAGCCCTAACACAGTCCTAAGGAGGATGCCCTAACGCAGTCCTAAGAAGGAGGATCTACGCAGCTATGGAGGAGGTCTTAGCAGCCCTAGCTGCAGTCCTAGCAAGCCCTAGCCTATGACAGCTCTACGCATCCATTTGTGGAGGAAGAGAGCTCGTTGAAGGAGGATAATTCCCTGTGGTAGCCGCAGCAAGAAGAGGCAGGGACAACGTGTAAAAGGAGGACTGTTTTGGGTCTATTTCAGGGGTCCGAAGTGCTGGAGAAGGGGCCGAGTTCCCTTGCTGGAAGAGCCGCAACCATAGGACAGTTTTGAGGGCACTTTGGAGGGGTGCAGATCCATGGAAAGGCAGCCGCAACCCTACACAGTCTTGTTGTAGGGTGCCACAGTAAATTACAGGCAGGCCGAAGGGTAGACAAGGGCTAGGGCAGCCCAGAATTGAAGCAGCCACCCTCGGCCCCTCAAAGAAGGACAGTCGCATCTCTTGGGAGTGTTTTTGGGCACAAAAAGAAGGTTGGTTAAGGACTGTTGTGTGCCCTAACCAGGCCTAGTTTGCTGCAACCAAACAGACCTCTGAA
This sequence comes from Pinus tabuliformis, assembly GCA_031772625.1. Taxonomy (NCBI): domain Eukaryota; kingdom Viridiplantae; phylum Streptophyta; class Pinopsida; order Pinales; family Pinaceae; genus Pinus; species Pinus tabuliformis. Next base: position 764,003,918 of record CM062805.1, read on the forward strand.
CAATGAGCTGTGGCATGCATCTTAGGTGCTTGGTGTGTGTGTAGCTAAGGTCTGTGGCAGGCCACAAGCCTAGTCACTGCTAAACAGGTCAGCATGGAAGTGTTAGGGGCTGCCATATGCACAAAACAACAGCATGAGGAGGTAGCCATGTTCAAGGTATGTTTTGGGTTGCTGTAGGTCAATGGGTCAATGGGTCAGCCAGCAATCATAGGAGCAGCCATGACTAACAATGGGACAGCAAGCAATCATAGGAGCAGCCATGACTAACAATTGGACAGCAAGCAATCACAGGTGCTAAACATTGGAACAGCATGTGTGATAGCAAGGTACAGCGGTGCTAAACATTGGGATAAGCAGTGTGACAACATGGTGCAGCAATGGCACATGGGACAGCAAGTACATGATGCAATACAGTGATGGGTACAGTCGTGATTAGTGAAGCATGATGAGATGCAGCATAGTGATGATGGGTGCAGCATGGTGCAGCACAGTGAAGTGCAGCATGATGACAAGGTGCAACACTATGATAGGTGATGGAGTCACCTAGGAGAATCAGTTGAAGCAGCTGTCTTCAACTGAATTCAGCTACCTCATGTATCACCTTAGAGATGATCTATGCTCTTATTTAGATGAGTCAAAGTGTTGACTTCTGTTGTAAAGGTACTATCTCTCTCTCTCTGCTGAACTATTGAAGAACATATAAGAAGAATTGATCAAGAGTTTCCCCACATTGGGGTTTCTCCCTGACTAGCGCCACATCTTGTGTCCTCTTGTCTTGGCTTGTCTTCTGCGATCTATGTTTATGTTCTATCTGCAATTTACTTTAATGATGATGTGATTGCTAATCTGAAAAAGATATTGAGCTAACTATAAAATTGAAATAAATTGCTCTAAGCATATAACATATCTAAAATTAACAATTTTGAATGCCAAAACAATTCTGAAAGTTCTAATTTCTCAACAGAGAGCTACCTCTATGCCATATGCCACAAAAACAAGCCCAAATTATTCAATTTCCTTTTGGATGCAATTTGACTGTATTGTTCAGATTTCAAATGACATAAAAGAGCATTTAGGATAGCAATGAGAAATTAAATGCAAAGAAGACAAACCCAGAAATTTTCCTCCTTATCTTACTTCTGATGAGAGTGAGCAAGTAGAGATGAGATGCCAAAAATAATTGTTTTTATGATGTGAGCTTATGTGTGTGTGAGTTCAGATTATGTAAAACTTCCAAACACCAGTGCTAACAAATTGCTTTCAGCATTACTGCTGATGCAAACAGCTCTCTTTTACCAATGAATTCAAATCACTTGAAATTTTAGAGTTTTGATTTCATGACGGCAGATATGTTTCAAAGATAATAAAAGTAGCAAAAAGGACTTATGACAGCGAAGAATACCCACTGCAAACAACTAGGTCAGCCCTCTGAAATCTTATGACAATATTTAAATTAGGATAGCAGTGAGATATTTTTATTGAGAGCAGTGAACTAACAATAAATCAAACTTGTGTCCCATGCATAAGACAATCCCAGAATTGATAGATTATTCAAATGCAGATGCAATGCATGAAAGGCTGCCCAAGTCACAGCTATAGATCAGATCTCATAATATATTCAGAACATAGAGAAAAGTCATCAAATTCATGAGATTTTACTGAACACAAAAGTGTCAAACTTACTTGATTATTTCCTTAAGGTATGAGGCAAGCTTAAAGTTATTTTTAGAGTATTTCCCTATGTATTTTATCACTATTATAGGAAAATTAGAATGTTGTAACAAAAGACAGAGAGGGCTAGTTAGAGAACCAAACCAATGACTTCAGGCCAAATAGGGCATTTGCCCAAATTTTCTTCAGTAGATGGACCACCTGCAAGACCCCCAAAATGCTCCAATTCTCTGCAACACTAATAACGTCAGCCTCAGAGAATGACATTAAAGAAACCAAGTGGGCAACAACAGGGGTAAGGACGGCTGCCTGAGGGGAAGCGAAGATGAGAAGGGAGGGAAGCTTGTCGTGAGGCAAGGAGGGCAAGAAGAGAAGGCAGAAGGGCAGCGTTAAGGACATAGAGACAGAACAGGCATGTGTTAAGGCCTACAGGATGCTATAGGCAGTGAAAGAGGGCAATGCGGAAAAGAAGAAGGGAGATAAGGTGAGGGCTTGGAGAGGGGTTAAGGAAGAGATGTCGAGAAGGAGAAAGGAGTTGCAGGAGGGTTAAGGAGAGCAGCAGAGGAAAGGTGTTGAGGAAGATTGAGCAAAGGAGGGTTTAGAGGCTATGGGGTGAAGTGGAGGGCTGCCGAGGAGAAGGAGTTGCGACAATAGGAGGAGAGGCCTTTTGAGGCCACGATAAGGCCGAAGAAGGTATGCCGAGAAGGGAAAAGAGAGACAGCTGAGAGGAGCGGAAAATCAAGGGCAGCGTTAAGCTTGTAAGGCTTAAAAAATTTGCCCAACCTCAAAAAAAATTATAAACTTCAAATCCTTTCTTTTTCTCTAAATAATCTCGTATTATTTCATCCCTACAAGCCAAAATTTGCGACTAGATCTTGCCCTCCAGGGCCAAGATTTGTCTCAAACCCCAACACTTTCCTCGAATAAGCTTAGATCTCTTCCTGCACAAAATAAAAATAAAATCCCGAATACGTACAAAAGTAAAACCAAAACCCAAAACCCCAATGTTAAAATTCAAAATTATTCTACAAAGATTCCAAAGCTATAAAAATAAAATACAAATCTACTAGAGATCCGAGGAGTATGAGTCCAACTCCGCTTCCAGATCTGTAGAATCAAGCTCTTCCTAGTCAGATCTATCAATTAAACTCAGTATATGAAAGATAAATAATTTTAAATGAAGCACTAGCCAAGAAACCCTACAAGAGAAACTTCGTTAGATAGATCTTGGGGTTTCAATCAAGAAGGCTCTTCAGATCTTATGCTCTGGGAGTTGACTGGTCCAACCGAGGACTTCCCCTAACGCCCAAGTTTTTTGAATACAAATGATTTCTGCACACTCAAGATCAAACTGTCAGATCGATAGAGATATAAAATAACAATATAATCTTAAAGAATTAGAGATACCTGCTAATTCAATTAAATTAAAATGTTATCTTAAATCTAATAACATATGCAAGATACCTGTACAATAAGTTATTCCATGAAAGTTAATAATTAGCAACTTATAAAAATATTATTCAACAGAACAGTAAGAACAATATTACCATAAGAAATAGGAGAGTAACACCACTATCAATGAAAACCCCAAAGGCTTTGCATTATTATTATTCCAGAAAAAATTACAAGAGACCTTCAAGAGCTAGTACACGATTTAATGATCGGATTTTTTATGAAACAAATGACCTCTAATTTATAGATAAACTCTCCAAACGGCTAGTTGGTTTGATCCCCATCAAAGTAATGTTGACCGTTGATAAAGTTTTAATTATCTTTTAATCTCCACCATTGAAATATTTATTTTTTGAGGAATTTTCGAATTTCTTTTTTAATTCATTTTTAATTAGCTCAAAATTAATTATTTTGAGTTAATTTCCTCAAAAAATTGACTTTGACTTAACCACCAAGGAACAAGGGTCTAAAATTTCTTGAAATTTTCAATATTCCCTTAGTGGGAGACCTCCAAAAATTAATTTCTCTAGAACCCACGAATTTTTTATTTTAGAGAATTTATTTTTCCTAAAACTTAAATTTGACTCTAATTAATTAAATTTATGGCTTAGGATTTTTTTATTTATTTTTGTCAGAAAATTTAATTAATTGACACATGAGGGGATTAATAATTTTTTCCAACCCTCTAATATTTTAGCACCATGGCTAAAATATTATTTACATAAGATAATTACATCTAACCCATTAAGAGGGAACACCCGTTCGTTATAGACCCTCAATTATTTTACCCAATTCTGCGACTCAATATGATCTAGTAGACCAAGTGATTTGTAATAAAATAATTTAGCCAATTAGCTAAAATTATTCTCAAATCACTTTTACAGAAGACTCGACTAGAACACTAGGACTTACCTAAGATCTTGACAACAAAATCCACCCTAGCTTTGGGGTGAGGTTGGAGGGAAAAACTCCGCCAATCATTTTTGTTTAGAAACACAGATGAATCAGTGAGACAAAAAACCTCCTAAGTTGAAAATCATCATCAAAATAATAGGCTTACTTAAGTTGTTACATACATATGGTCTTACTAAGATCATTTACATTACAAACTGCAGAATGGGTTTACAACTTTGACAAACTGTCGACTGATGACTGATGAATCCAAGATGATCTGAGTGCTCGAATATGATGGAATCGTGTACTACTATAGGGTAGTTGACACAAAGTGATCAACAAGAAAAAATTCAAAAAAATGAATAATTGGAAAAATTTAGAAATTTTTCAAAAGTCAAAATAAGTCAAATTTTGACATGGCAAATTCAGTGAAGGTCAAAGATGATGTGGCAGCCATGTGGCGCCCACCACATGAAGAACAAAAACTCAATTCAAAGTCAAAATGCCAAGTGACAAGTCAAATGGTCCCATGTTGAGCTCATGAAATACTACATATGGATAAAGATCAAATGCAATTTAATACAAGCATGGTGTAATTAAAGTTGAAATTTTAATAAAGCGAGTGGGGAATGGACCCCACTTCACCTCCCCATGGTCTACGTATAAGCCAACCTAAAGATAATATGCACTTGCCATAAATAAGGAATCCACATAGGCCAAGTCAAGGCTCCACACAGCAGAAAATTATTTCCTTCAGCAGCTCACGGATTTTCCAACATAGTTCCAAATTTTATGGGGGTAATTTTGGATATCTAGTGGGAGTTATCTCCTCTCTATTACCTCTTCCACGCAGTTGTCTTCACAACTGTTTCAACGCAAGCAACATACTTCCAGATTTTATGGGGGTAATTTTGGATATCTAGTGGGAGTTATCTACTCTTTATTACCTCTTCCACGCAGTTGTCTTCACAATTGTTTCCATGCAGGCAAGGGAAAAAGCTACACGTAGGGCAGAAGTAAAATATCACGCAGTCGTTAGGTAATGTTTATCCTAAGGAAGATTTCACAAGGAATTAAAATCGGATTTGATGGATATTCGTTCCCTCTTTACTCCGCTTCTACAGCCACTTGTTACACATTTGCTCCACAGGGATGTACGCTCAGTCAGAGCGGAGATTTGCACTGCCAACAAAAGGAAAAATACAATGACACCTACAACAGTCTACAACAGTGATCTCTAGCACTTTCTACACTTTGATAGTTCTTGTATCATTTGTACAAATTTGTTTTTGCATTGGGATTGTTGTCGCACAGAATGTCTAGGCACCACAACAACGCTCAGATCGGGGGCTGTCACCTTGATCCCCAATCTCTCTGTTTAAGCTGTCTCCCTACAACAGGCTAAGGGAGGTAGACCCTATGGAAAAAGGAATGAAGAAGAACTAGTTGGGAACCAACCAGTTCGGGAGACACAGCACGACGATCAAATACTTGATTAAGATTTAGCAATACTAAGAATTTGATTAGATTTTAAACCATTGATACTAGTGCCTTATGGAGTCAACGATCTTGCTAGGGAAATTAAGATCAAGTAATCGATTAGCAACTGCTGCTTAGATGAATGACTGTCTTGTATGAAATGCAAATCCTAAAACTAATGTGAGTTGCAAGAATCTTGGTTAATTTTAGTTAAATGCCTACTTAGATTGTGAATCCTTCAATCATTTCTGTGTTGAGCTTGATTTCGTAGTAATTGGAAGAGAGAAGATCAGGAGAAGCACACTAAGGTGTGATTAATGATACCTCTCCTGAACTTCTAACATACTCGGTGCCTCCGGCGCTACAGAGAACTGTGGCTCTGACGACTGCAAGGTCACCGTTTTAAGTACTATTAAAAGAGGTTTCTCAAGAAAAGACAGGTGGAGATCTATCTGTCTATTGACCAAGCTTATGCTTGGAAGTAAATTTTATCTATGCAAAGTTAAATTATATGCAAATGCATCGGAAGATGAGATGAAGTTAGACTCGAGGATGGGAAAACACTTGTGTCGCAAAAGCCTTCAATCACCAAAATTAAATGCTCGCTTTTTTAGATGAAGACTTAGAAAATAAACTCTTGAAGATATTATAATTAAAACACCAGCTTATTTCAAATCTTCTTGATACAATTTAGCTCAAAGAGAACAAAAACAACTTTGCAATTCGATATCAATGTCAACAGATTTTCACAAATATGCTTAGCTTAGGAGGCAAAGATGCACAATCTATTGTAATTCCACGACAAAAATCTTTAACAAATGTTTGAAAATATTTGCCAAATGTCCAACATGTAATGAGCATTAAATAATTCAAGCAATGACGATGGATTTTAAGAGATGCAAGATATTCAACAGATGCACAGTGTTCTAGCAATCAAATTTCAAGAGATCCAAATACCACGAAATTTAAATGCTAACCAGATTTGATCCTAGAATTTAAATGATTATGCTTAACTGCCCAGATCTAGATTTAATTAACCTTTTCAAACAGTGAGTATGATTTAAAACAATTATTGCACCTCGACCATAGAAAAACATGCATTTAGTAACACTAAGGAACATCAAATTTAAATCTTAATTATTCCTTAGGCAATAACTAAAGAAGTAAAACAAATCAACACGTTAAAAAAATCAAAATTTTTAATGGGCCATAGGCCACATTAAAAATTTGACTATTTAAGTGAAAACCCCTTAATTTATTTCATTTTAAATCCTTAGTCACAAATTTAAAAAAAAAATTGAAATTTTTAATGTTTTAAATTTTTATTGATTTTTTTTTCTTTTAAATCAAAAAATAAAAAAGGGAAAAAATCAAATATCAAAAAAGGTTGATTTTTTAAAAAGTTTTCAAATTTTTAATTTTTAATTTTTTTATGAATTTTTAAATATATTAGATTTTTTTTTTTTAGCTTTGTTTTAGATTTTTTAAATTTTGTAATTTTTAAATCATAAATTACAAAATCAAAATGAAATGAAAAAACAAAAACAAAAACAAAAAAGTGAAAATCAAAACACCTACGCTAACCCTAACTCAAATCATAAACATATACATTATACAAATAAAAAGAAAATTGAAATGTTGTTTTGTTGAATGCAGGTTTGTGGAGCGATGAGGAGATGACGGCAAGGACGACTGTGGATAGATTCGATAGCTGAGGATGCAGCGTAGCGAGCTGTTTAAGCGTGTAGGGAAAAGACAACGATGAGGGTTAGGAATAGACGCAGCAAGCTTGGACATCAACGAGGAGGGGTTATGAAGATTGGAGCTGCATGGAGGGAGAAATAAGGCGATGCAAGAGATGAAGAGCTTGCAGTCAGAAGTATGGTAGCGGAAATGGAAGTAGAATGCGGAGGGGACAAGGGCAGCGAGGAAGGGAGAGCTGCACCGATGAGGAAGAAGGCCAAAGGAAAAACGTTGGGATGGGTAGCGATGCCTTTTATTTTTATTTTTTACTTTTGTGTGGAGGTTGAAGGCTTGGACGGCGTGAGGATTTCGGGCAGCAGAAAAGAGCAGAGATGTTTGTTGTTTGCAGGTGAAGCGTGGCTGCAAGCGAGGGTTAAGCGATGGAGTATGCCAGCGTTTGAGCAGCAAGCTTATGGCAGGGAGTTGCGTATAGAAGAGAGAGCAAATTTGATGAGCAGCGTAGAGAGCTATGGAGTGAAGGTCGAGGAATCTACAAGCTATGGCAGCGACAAAAATGAGGCTTTAAATGCAGATAACAGAGGGAAAAAAGAGAGGGTTCCTAAAAAAAATTCGAAATTTGAACACTGAACCCAAAAACTCAGGCAGCAAACAAATCTGCAAAATGGTAGCCCAAAAACCCTTAAAAAAAAAATCCCATAAATCTTAATTAAAATTTTAAATACCCTCACGAAATTTTCTAGATCTGAAAATAAATAAATTTAAACCCTTGGACTGTGAAATCTGGATATGATCCCTGCCAAAATGATGCTGATGGAGCCCAGAGATCCAGATCTCACCCTCCAGGGCCTAGATCTAGACTCTGCACACTTTTATGCTTCTGATCTATAGCTGCAGGACAACAAGAAACATCCAAACGATATATACAATGACCCAAAACACTAAAACCCAGAAAACCCAAGTTAGAAAGCTGAATAAAATTACAGATCTATGTACATAAATGGCACATCTATCAGATCTAGGGAGTGTGAGTCCGACTCCACTCCCAGATCTGATGATTTGAGGCTCTCAACAACCAGATCTAACGATTTAGCACAGAAAAAATTAATTTTTTTGAATTTTAAAGGAGGTACTGAGCTCAAAACCCTTCATGCATCACCCATAAAAAAAATCTTATGATAAGTCCAGGATCAAATTCAAGTCAGGCTCTTCAGAAAACACGGATCAGTAGTTGGCTGGTTCAACCGAGAACTTCCCTGAACACCCGATGATCTAAAAATCAAGACTTTCCTGCAAAACTCAATTCAGTTGTCAACATAGAGCGAGAAAACGATAATAAAATTCAGATTTAATAGAGATACCTACTATTATATTCAAAACTTAAATTATCATTCAAACCCCAATGACTGAGCAAGATACCTGTACCCAAATCACTCTTCGGAAAGCTATCATCAATGGCTAAAAATACATCTACGCATGAAAATGATGCATCTTACAGTATTTCCAGCAGAAATTTACCCCAAAGTCTTTCTTTATTGCTCATAAAAATATTACAAGAGAGTTTTTCGCTTAGTACACGATCGAGAGATCGGATGAACTGACTGACAAATGACCTCCTATTTAAAGATAAATCCTCCAACGACTAGTTCAAGCGATCCTCGTCAAAGTAATCTTGACCGTTATGGAGATCAAAATTTCTTTTAATCTCATCCGTCGAAATTTTAAATTATTGAGGAAATTCGAAATTTTTCAATTAATTCAAAAATTAAATTTTTGAATTAATTTCCTCCAAAATTTTGACTTTGACTTAACCCTGGGGACCAAAGGCTTAAAATTTAGCAAAATAATTAATTTACCTTAGTCCTAAAACCTTTTAAAATTTGAATTTTAAAGAACTCACGAATTTTTCCTTTAGAGAATTTAAATTTACCTAGGACCTATAATTAATTAAATTTCTGGCTTAGGATTTTAATTAAATTTTTTGCCAAAAAATTTAATTAATTAACCTATGAGAGGATAAATTATTTTTCCAACCCTCAAGACACTTTACATCATGATTTCACATTTTTTACATCTCAAGGCGAAAAACCCATTTGCAAAAGACCCTCACAGACTACCCAATTCTGCGACACAAATATAATCCAGCAGACCAAGCAATTTGTAATAAAATAACTTAACCAAATAGTTAGGATTATTCCCAAATCACTTTTACATAGACTCGATCTAAAACACTAAGACTCCCCTAAGATCCCAGTGACAAAATCCACTTCGGCTTTGGGGTAAGGCTGAAGGAAAACTCTGCCGACCATCCGAGAATGGATCGATAAGACAAAAAACCTCCCAGAATGTAGATCGTCACCAGAAAAATAGGTTTACCTAAGCAATTACATACACAACACGGATCTGCTGAGATTATTTACAATTTACACATGCAGAAAGGGTTTACAATATAACATGATGATCAGAGTGATGATGATAGTTGAACGACACAGACACGTCGATCAGGCGCTATCCCTTTTGTGAAAAAAGGGGGTGTACTACTATGGGTTGTTGACACGTAGTGGTCAACATCTGGCTCTACTTGGGGACACATTGCTACAACGGAGGAATGTGAGAATCCAAAATCTGCATCCACGCAACACACAATATAACATAAGTAGCGTCCATCCAAGAAATCATCATATAACGTTAAACACAGGAAATATATAAGCTCTTCATTTATTAACTAGTCTAATAATATGAAAAACACAAATCTAACTACAAAATGAAATATTGAAATAACAGGGCATAAGGTTAGAAATACAATACAAAGATGCCCCATGGCATCAGATGCGTTCAATATAGTGCATACTGAGCATTTGCCTGCTTTCAGGCAAATCTGTCGGCTGTTTCTCGAATGTGCCATGTCCAATTCTGCATACGGTAGGACTTTTTCCTATCCGAAAATCAAGTTGTTCGTGACCATCTGATGCATCAAATCGCTTTCTCATTCTCTTTCTTTTTCTTTGTGGCAGGCTGTATCACTGATGATGTGGAACATTCTGCTTCAAAACTCTCATATGAAGTATGTAAGATATGCATGACATGTCTTTCTTCATTCTGCATCTGCTCTGTCAAGGATGATGGATCAGTCGCACAAGTATCATGAGTTATAACTTGACCCTTTTTTATTTCTTCTTCGATCATGTCATTCTTAATTAAATCTTCGTTAATGGAGTTAGCCTCTTTCTCGGGATATTCACAACAAGACGGGACCTGTGATTTCCTTTCTTCCAACCTTTTATGTAATGAACCCATTTCTCTGGCATGTCTTACTATTAACTTCGCCTAATTGAGTTCAGTTTTCACGAATCTTTCTTGCAGAGTGACATGATTAGCTTGCATAGCCTTTATTTGATTTTGAATAATGGACATCTGATTAGAATGATTAACTTCCATTATTTTTAATCTGTTCTCGATGATATGTATTCCATCTGTATTTATGACACATGGTACCTACTTTTCTTCTATGGCCAATAATCTATTCTGAAGAGATATTTGACCAACTTCCATGTCCTTTATAATTTTATCATTTTTTGCTTTCATGCCCATGAAACAATTTTGCATATAGTTTATCTCTTTCTTATGATTTCCCTGCTGATTATTATAATCGAATCTCATGATGGTCATTTCTTCATCCATAGTTGACAACTTGTTCTGAATCGCACTTATTTCTTCCTGATAACTTGCTTCCATGGCAGTCACTTGATTTGAATGATTGAATTCCATGATCGTCATATTTTCCTCTAGGGCTAATAACTTGTTTTGCATAGAATTAATTTCCCTGTCATGATTAGCTTTCATGGTTTCCATTTCCTTAGCATGCTGACTTTGCATGTCGGTTACGTGATCAGAGTGTTTAATTTTCATGATTTCCATCTCCTTATCACGTTTTTCCAGGTGGGTGTATAAAGTTCTCATATCCTTGACGTAATCAGTTACAATTTTTTCTTGATTAAGCTCCATATTTTTTACCAGCCGCATTAGTTCTTCTATAATTTGCTTATCATTTTCCCTTTCATTGTCGACACTGATTTGACAACTTGTCCCTGTTTTCCCACTGTCATGGATTTGATCTGCAACGGTACAAGTGGATGGCACATTCTGATATGGAGAATTGTCTTGAAATCTTTCATCGACAATTGGATCCTTCACAAGATCACTTTCATTCTGTTGCATAATTTTAGGGGCACAAGGCGAGCTACCTTGATAACCATATCTATCTTTAAAAGCATTGACGATGTCTTGTAAAGAAGCGAAAGAATCTTCAGGACAATTATTAAACCAATTCAAAGCATCACCCTCTAAAGAAAAGGCAAATAGATGCATTTTGACATCTTCATGATCATACTGGGGAGAACTACAACATATGAGCATTGTATGAGTAAACCTGCATAGATGTTTTCTAACAGCAACTGAATCACCACCCGAGAACAAAGACAATTTATGAATGGCCACTTCCGGAATATCATGGAGAAATCAGTAAAATGACATGGGGTAAACGAATCATCCATGATGACTTGCTTGAAGGAATAGTGAGAGACCAAATGATAGAGAGAGACCCCTGCTCAAGAAAATCAAGAGATCCATAAGAAGCGAGCTTCTAGTAGAAATTCATGTAAAAAATTAAAGAAGTGGAGTCGCCACTTGAACATGAATCTAACTCTAGAATCCAAAAGGCAACAAACAACCGGATATAAGGGAGGGCTTCTTGTCTGAGAAATAATAAATGGAAGGAGTGGAGTCGCCACTCAAATAGGAAACGAACAGAAATGTACAGGTGCTAAAGGTGCAGATGGAACGATTAATGAGATGACGAAAGATAGGGCGATTAAAAGATCAAATGACGCCAGGAAATGTTGTGTCGCTTGACCGGCTAATGAATGGCGGAAAATATGAGATGATTAAAACGATGTCGAGAAACCAAGGACAGAAAAACTCTATCCCTGGCAATAGCGCCAAAAAATGTTGTTGTTGCCGGCTGAAATGAAAAGATGATAAATGAGAAGAATGATGGGGAAATGTCGCAGAGCCAAGGCCCAATAAATTGGTCCCCGGCAACGGCACCAAAAATGTTGTCGCACAGAATGTCTAGGCACCGCGACAACACTCAGATCGGGGGTTGTCACCCTGATCCCCAATCTCTCCGTTTAAGATGTCACCCTACAGCAGGCTAAGGGGAGTAGACCCTATGGAAAAAAGGAATGAAGAAGAACTAGTTGGGAACCAACCAATTCGGGAGACACAGCGCGGCGATCAAGTACTTGATTAAGATTTAACAAGACTTGGAATTTGATTAGATTTTAAACGATTGATACCAGTGCTTTATGGAGTCAACAATCTTGCTAGGGAAATTAAGATCAAGTAATCTATTAGCAACTGCTGCTTAGATGAATGACTATCTTATATGAAATGCAGATCCTAAAACTAATGTGAGATGCAAGAATCTTGGTTAATTTTAGTTAAATGCCTACTTAGATTGTGAATCCTTCAATCCTTTCTGTGTTGAGCCTGATTTCGTAGTAATTGGCAGAGGGAAGATCAGAAAAAACACACTAAGGTGTGATTACCAATACCTCTCCTGAACTTCTAACATACTCGGTGCCTCCGGTGCTACAGAGAACTATGGCTCTGACACGATTGCAAGGTCACCGTTTTAAGTACTATTAAAACAGGCTTCTCAAGAAAAGGCGGGTGGAGATCTATCTGTCTATCGACCAAGCTTATGCTTGGAAGTAAATTTTATTTATGCAAAGTTAACTTATATGTAAATGCACCGAAAGATGAGATGAAGTTAGACTCAAGGATGGGAAAACACTTGTATCGCAAAAGCCTTCAATCACCAAAATTAAATGCTCGCTTTTTTTTAGATGAAAACTTAAAAAATAAACTCTTGAAGATATTATAATTAAAATTTAAAACACCAGCTTATTTCAAATCTTCTTGATACAATTTAGCTCAAAGAGAACAAAAACAACTTTGCAATTCGATATCAATGTCAACAGATTTTCACAAATATGCTTAGCTTAGGAGACAAAGATGCACAATCTATTGTAATTCCACGACAAAAATCTTTAACAAATGCTTGAAAATATTTGCCAAATGTCTAACATGTAATGAGCATTAAATAATTCAAGCAATGACGATGGATTTTAATAGATGCAAGATATTCAACAGATGCACAATGTTCTAGCATAATGGCAGAAGTGTCCTCAGACACGTAATTTTATTAATCAGAAAAAATAATTACATATTTGATTTTGCAAGAGTTTACACCCAAACAACAAAACACTCTTGCAATGAGCTATTTATAAGCTCCATGTCCTAACTACCTCTAATTATGGATCACTTTTTAAATAACAAGTGTCCATGTACAATAAATGCTATTCAAAACAACTAGCTAACAAATCTCCTAAAATAGAGCCTAAGATACGACACATTTGGAGAGTCATATCTTGTTACAACAATATATTAATTCTAAATGTCTCCATTAAATAATTAAATATTCTAGAATAATAATTATTAATTTAATATCTTAAATTAATAATTATTTTATTCCAACTTTATGACCTATGATAATATTTTATTTTTAGATCATCTAACATAGCAATCAAATTTCAAGAGATCCAAATACCACGAAATTTAAATGCTAACCAGATTCGATCCTAGAATTTAAATGATTATACTTAACTTCCCAGATCTAGATTTAATTAACCTTTTCAAACAGTGAGTATGATTTAAAACAATTATTGCACCTCGGCCATAGAAAAACATGCATTTAATAACACTAAGGAACTTCAAATTTAAATCTTAATTATTCCTTAGGCAATAACTAAAGAAGTAAAACAAATCAACGCATTAAAAAAATCGAAATTTTTAATGGGCCATAGGCCACATTAAAAATTGACTGTTTAAGCGAAAACCCCTTAATTTATTTCATTTTAAATCCTTAGTCACAAATTTAAAATATTTTATAATTTTTTAATGTGTAGGATTTTTTTAATTTTGAGAATTTTAATTTTTTATGATTTTTTAATGTTTAAAATTTTTATTGATTTTTTTTAATCAAAAAATAAAAAAGGGAAAAAATCAAATATCAAAAAAGGTTGATTTTTTAAAAAGTTTTCAAATTTTTAATTTTTAATTTTTAATTTTTTTATGAATTTTTAAATTTTTTATTTTTTTATGAATTTTTAAATATATTAGATTTTTTTTTTTAGCTTTGTTTTAGATTTTTTAAATTTTGTAATTTTTAAATCAAAAATAAAAAATAATAAATTACAAAATCAAAATGAAATGAAAAAACAAAGCAAAAAAGTGAAAATCAAAACACCTACGCTAACCCTAACTCAAATCATAAACATATACATTATACAAATAAAAAGAAAATCGAAATGTTGTTTTGTTGAATGCAGGTTTGTGGAGCGATGAGGAGACGACGGCAGGGAAGACTGTGGACAAATTCAATAGCTGAGGATGCAGCGTAGGGAGTTGTTTAAGCGTGGAGGGAAAAGACAGCGATGAGGGTTAGGGATAGACGCAGCAAGCTTGGATAGCAGCGAGTAGGGGTTATGAAGATTGGAGCTGCGTGGAGGGAGAAATAAGGCAGCAAATGCAAGAGATGAAGAGCTTACAGTTAGGAGTATGGCAGCGGAAATGGAAGGAGAATGCAGAGGGGACAAGCTCAGTGAGGAAGGGAGAGCTGCATGGATGAGGAAGAAGGCCGAGGGAAAAACGCTGGGATGGGCAGCGATGCCTTTTATTTTTATTTTTTACTTTTGTGTGCAAGTTGAAAGCTTGGACGGCGTGAGGATTTTGGGCAACAAAAAAATGCAGAGATGTTTGTTGTTTGCAGGTGCAACGTGGCTGCGAGCGAGGGTTAAGCGATGGAGTAGGCAGTGTTTGAGCAGCAAGCATATGGCAGGGAGTTGCGTATAGAAGAGAGGGCGGATTTGATGAGCAGCGTAGAGGGCTATGGAGTGAAGGTCGAGGAATCTACAAGCTATGGCAACAACAGAAATGAGGCTTTAAATGCAGATAACAAAGGGAAAAAAAAGAGGGTTCCTAAAAAATTCAAAATTTGAACACTGAACCCAAAAACTCAGGAAGCAAACAAATCTGCAAAATGGTAGCCCAGAAACCCTTAAAAATATATATATATTTCCCAGAAATCTTAATTAAAATTTTAAATCCTTCTGCTTCAGATTGCTTAATGAAACCCTCACAAAATTTTCCAGATCTGAAAATAAATAAATTTAAACCCTTGGACTGTGAAATCTGGATATGATCCTTGCCAAAATGATGCTGATGGACCCCAGAGATCCAGATCTTATCCTCCAGGGCCTAGATCTAGACTCTACACAGTTTTCTACTTGAAATCTGTAACTGCAGGACAACAAGAAACACCCAAATGATATATACAATGACCCAAAAAACTAAAACCCAAGTCAGAAAACTGAAGAAAATTACAGATCTATGTACATAAATGGCAAATCTATCAGATCTAGGGAGTGAGTCCGACTCCACTCCCAGATCTGATGATCTAAGGCTCTCAACAGCCAGATCTAATGATTTAGCACAGAAAAAATTGTTTTTTTTGAATTTTAAAGGAGGTACTGAGCTCAAAACCCTTCATGCATCACCCATAAAAAAAAAAAAAATCTTATGATAAGCCCGGGATCAAATTCAAACCAAGCTCTTCAGAAAACACGGATCGAGAGTTGGCTGGTTCAACCGAGAACTTCCCCAAACGCCCGATAATCTAAAAATCAAGACTTTCCTGCAAAACTCAATCCAGTCGTCAACACAGAGCTAGAAAACGATAATAAAATTCAGATTTAATAGAGATACCTGCTATTATATTCAAAACTTAAATTATCATTCAAACCCCAGCGACTGAGCAAAATACCTATACTCAAATCACTCTTCGGAAAGCTATCATCAATGCTTAAAAAGAAATCTACGTATGAAAATGACACATCTTACAGTATTTCCAACAGAAATTAACCCCAAAGTCTTTCTTTATTGCTCAGAAAATATTACAAGAGATTTTTTCGCTTAGTACATGATCTAGATATCGGATGAACTAACTGACAAATGACCTCCTATTTAAAAATAAATCCTCCAACGGCTAGTTCGAGTAATCCTCGTCAAAGCAATCTCGACCGTTGATGAGGATTAAAATTTCTTTTAATCTCATCCGTCGAAATTTTAAATTATTGAGGAAATTCGAATTTTTCAATTAAATGAATTTTAATTAATTCAAAAATTTAATTTTTGAATTAATTTCCTCAAAATTTTGACTTTGACTTAACCCCAAGGACCAAAGGCTTAAAATTTAGCAAAATAATTAATTTACCTTAGTCCTGAGACCTTTTAAAATTTGAATTTTAAAGAACCCACGAATTTTGCCTTTAGAGAATTTAAATTTACCTAGGACCTATAATTAATTAAATTTCTGGCTTAGGATTTTAATTAATTTTTTGGCCAGAAAATTTAATTAATTAACCTATGAGGGGATAAATTATTTTTCCAACCCTCAAGACACTTTACATCATGATTTCACATTTTTTACATCTCAAGGGGGAAAACCCATTTGCAAAAGACCCTCACAGACTACCCAATTCTGCGACACAAATATAATCCAACAAAGCAAGCAATTTGTAATAAAATAACCTAACCAAATAGTTAAGATTATTTCCAAATCACTTTTACATTGACTTGATCTAGAACACTAGGACTCCCCTAAGATCCCAGTGACAAAATCCACTCCGACTTTGGGGTAAGGCTGGAGGAAAACTCTGCCGACCATCCGAGAATAGATCGGTGAAAAAAAAAACCTCCCGGAATATAGATCGTCGTCAGAAAAATAGGTTTACTTAGGCAATTACATATACAGCACGGATTTGCTGAGATTATTTACAATTTACACATGCAAAAAGGATTTACAATATAACATGATGATCACGCTGATGATGATAGTTGAACGGCACGGACACATCGATCAGGCGCTATCCCTTTTGCGAAAAAAAGGGGTGTACTGCTATGGGTCATTGACACGTAGTGGTCAACAAGGATGATCACCTTCTCCACTTGTCATTGGTTCTCACATTGAGATCTTCTCCATTTTGTCTATTTAAATGAGCCATTAACTCTCATTTTGTATTCATGTTTTGAGCTATTGGGCTTGAGGAAACTCTGCCATTTTGTGCTTGCAATTTGCTAATAAAATCTAAGACTTTGGGGCAATTTCGGTGGTGTTCTCTTGGCACTTTGAGGTGATTTCCTTCCATGCTTTTGTTCTTATGCTTCAATTTTCTTGCATATTTGAATGTTGTTAGATTATATTTGCCATCTATTTTGGATCGATATGTGCAAGCTATCTTGCACATATCTTTGATTTAAAGTAGAATTCTAGGAGTGAACTTGCCAATTTATTTTTTGAGGAATATTTGGTCTATTTCACCCATTGTGTTGCTCTAATCCCTTTACAAGCTAATATTTGTTTCAAGTGTGTACGGAAAAATATATTTGAATTGTGTGTAGGTATCTATATGGGCGTGGAAGAAGTCCCACATAAATCAACTCACTCCCGGATTCAAGGTTGCCCAAGACCCATCAAATTTTCACTTCAAAGTTTTCATCTAAAGAGGAGTAAGAGAGGAGTTTCTCTTTCCCATTATCTACTTGAATCATTTACAAATTTGAATTACATGTTTCTTTTGATCTAGAGCTTTCAAGATTACATAAGCTAATTAAGAGCAAATTTTCTAAGCTAAACAAGTATGGGGGTTCACTCCCATCACTTGGTTTGGTTTCTTGTATATTAGTATGTACTATATTTTGTTTCCTTTGCATGCTCTCTCCACTAACAATCTCTTTTGTTTTGCAGCCCATAGTTGGAGCTTTTGGCAACAAGAGTCTTGAGGAGAAATTTTGGAAACTTCTAACTATTGTTTGCAGGACCTCTCACACATTTGGAGATCAATTTCAAGGAGGTCGTGAGCATTAGAGGGCAGATGCAAATTAGCTAGGCCGTTGGCCTTTGGGGGTTGATTTGTTCCTTGTAATTTTCAGATTTTGAGAAAATACCATTGGCCATTGTGGTTGCCAAGTTTGGAAGGAGATTTCAGCTTCTACAGGTATTATTTCGTGAAAGTTTCTCCTTCATCTTTTGGGCGGTCTTCTAAAAGGCTTTCTCCTCATTGTAACATTTAATAAAAGTTCCAAATTTTCTTGTGGGAGCTTGGGATTTCACCCATGGCATCCTTCCTCCTTATTTAGCAGGAGTACTTTTGTGGGTGGATTGACTTGCATCTCATTTTCCTAGTTTTATTACTTAGTTCATTTACATGTTCTTTTGTGGTTTACTAATCTAACTCACATAGCATCCCCATCCAATTTCAATTTTAACTTGCTTTGTATTTTTCAAGTATTTGCAATCTCTTGCAAATCTTTGACTTAATGCAAGTACTCTAAACTTACGTGGAAAGTTTAACTCATTTGCTTAACATTTTGCTTCCTTGGAATACATTGCCTCACTATAGGCTCACTTGTTTTGCTCATACATTTTTAATCATTTTGCTCACTTTACAAGCAAGCATTGTACTCTTGGCCTCATTTCATTTCAATTGCTACATATTTCATTTGTCAATTTATGCTTAAGTTTATTGTTCATTGGCACATCCTTTGCTAAGCATTTACTTGGAGCAAATTTGCAATCTTATTCACTTATGAAGCTTATGTTTACATGTCATCTACTTTATACAATCTTGAGAGTAATATCTTAAATCAGTGATGCAATCTCATTGTGAGCAATTTATCCATTTACTTTGAGACATTTTCCTTTGCAAACACTAATAACATTCAAGCATTTAGGCATTCTAGTTTTAGACCTTGCATCCTTAAAATTTACCTTCAAGCATAAGCTTGGTTGAATAGAAATAATAGGGTCAAGAGTTTCTTTGAAATTTCTTCCAACTGGTATGGAGTAAGGTAAAGTGTTCGACTCTACAGTTATAAAAGTGGCATTTCCCCTTTGTAGGAACGAAGGCACACATGGCTTGTAAGGATTAGGGGAAGGGTATCGTTAACGAAGATAGAAGCTTCATCGGCCCCTTTTCTTTGCGATCACCCCAATCTTTACCCTTTGGTAAGAGGTTGAAAGGAGAATCTCTCACCTAGAATAGGTATTTAGTCTAAAACTTACCAAGATAAATGCATCTCACCTTAGCTAAGTGCATATCATTTTAACTCATTTTATTTCTAAGGCATTTTACTTGTCAATTTGTCTCATGTACTTGTTGTGGTGAGTAATCTCATTATCCATTGAAGTTGTCATTTTGTTGTTGAAGTGTCTCATCTAGCAAGTGCTAAATTTTTGTTGCAAGTGCAGCTTTGGTTCATTAAATTTCATTTTGCAAGTCATTGTCTTTTAAATTGCTACTTTACATGCTTATGATCATGAATGATAGTATCTTTGTTTAAAGCATTTCTTTGAAGTACAATTTGTATCTTGCAATTGATATATTTCATCTAACATTGATTTCTTTTGCAAGGCTACTTATGATTTCATTTTGAATATTTACATTTGAGCAAGTCTTTACTATCTCTTGAAGCAATCATTAAGGCACTGGTTTTACATGTTTATATTTTTTTGAATGATGCATTAATGTTCATTGAAAGTATCTTTATTTGATTATTGAATCCATATCTTGTATTGCTCATTATATTCACTAAGTTTGTTCATAATTTTGAAGTAGCCTCATTGACGTAAGATCCCCTAGAAACTCGCATCATTTCATCTAACCTTTCATTAGGGACCACTCCCCTTAGCTTTAACTAGGAGAGAGCTTTAACAGAGAGAGTTGGAAATAGGTGACAGCCCCATCTCTTAGGTTTTCCATCAAGCCACACCTTGTGGGGTTAGGGACTTTTTTCACACTAACTTAGGTGTGCGTTCTAGGCAGCATCAACAAACCACATTGTCTTCCTCCTTCACACCCTTCGATCACTTGTTGTTGCCACTGATGGAACTCTTTACTAGAGATCACCTCATCTCCTCTTGTTGTAGGTTCGACCACATCCTATGCCACCCTGGTAATGTATCTTGTCCCAAAATGTCTTGGACGAAGATTTCCCATTCCTCTGAGACACTTTTTAGGACCAAACGCACAAGCTCTATAGTTTGAGGCGCTTCTCCTACGACTGCAAGCTAATCCGGAATATCCTGAATTCTGATGAGAAAAGGATCTATGCCTTCACCCTTTTGTATCCTAGTATTCCGCAACTTCTCTTTTAGAAACATCTTCCGCTGCTCGAAAGGATTCGGATATAACCCTGTGAGAGCATCCCACATCTCCTTCGTTGTATTCTTTCCAAATATGTGTGAGACTATATGGTCTCGAACTCCATCCAGGATCATCTACTTCGCTTTGGCCATCTCTTTCTTGAAAGTCACTAACTGATGTTGGTCTGTAGGCTCTGCCACAATGTTGTTTGCATAAGTTTTTAGACCTTGCTCATCCAAGAGAAAGGACATTTTGGCCTTCCAGATGATATAGTTGGAGGCACCGTCCAATTTGTCCTGATCTCTAAGCCCGACTATGGCCATTTCTGCAAAAACTCGACCTGTAATGGAAATATCCCTCTTTCTCCTGCTCGGTTGCTAGCTCTGCTATTCGCACTCCTTTTTGGAGTGAGAAAAATTTCTTGCCGCTACCACCTTCTGCAACTGGAAATTTGGATCTCTGAAACTAGAAACCCTCTGAGAGAAATTTCCGTCTGTGCATGCACTTTCTTTTCCACCCGACACTGATTCTGCTCTAGCAAACTGCTGCAAAACCCTTTGTACCTAGACAAGAAGTCTGCTCTACGAAAATACTGAGTTGTTGCTACTCCCTCTACTTGTTGGAATCGCTATTATGGACAAATTGAATTTTTTGCCACCCTGCAACTGAAAATAGAACCCTTGCCCAGCAATTCCCACTGCCTAGCTAGGCACTATGCAACCTATGAAAATTTCGGCTTGTAGCTCCCTCCGAACAGCAAAATTTTATCTCTTCCGCCTCTAATCTTCCTGTCTATCAAATATGCTCTGATACCATGTGAAAATTCCTTGAAATGCAACAAATGGAAATATTTCTTCTAACTGATAAATTAATTATGCAGTTTACTTTGTTTATGACAAAATAACGAAATATTCAAACTGCAAATAATGATCCTCCCCCCACAAGGTTCCAAAGGCGGAACTGCATCCCATATGGATCCGTGGGGGATCCACCGGCAAAACTGCGGATCCGATTTTCGGATCCGAGGTTCCGCCGGATTGGGTTGGTTCCTGGAAATCTGGAACTATGTGGGCCCGATCCGTGGTTCTGGATTTTCAAACCACGGTTCCGAACAGGGATCCGCCTCGAATCCATGGCAGATTGGGCACAGATCCCGAGCGGATCCGAGGCCCGACAGGCGATTGCACAGAGGCAAACCCAAATTTCTTTTTCTTTTTTCTTTTTTTTCTTTAACTTGAGTTGGGGGTGCGTTTAAGGTGAGTTAGGGAAATAATAGATGGGGATAAAAGTCATTTCTACCTCTCTTTTCCTCACTCTTGTATCTTTGGAGAGCTTATAGAAGAGAGAAGAGAGGCTTGAGGAGAGTTGGAGGAGTAAAGAAGGGCTTCCATCTACAAGAGCTAAAGAGGTAAGTGTAAACCAAAACTCCCTCATTTTTCTATCATTGTTTGTATTTTTTCTCCTCCCTCTCCTACTCTTTCCCATTCTTTGTTCTTGCTCATTTCGTTGCAGGTTGTCCATCTATATTCATATTCCAAAATGGTGTTCTTTTGGCTTTTATGTATCATTCCACTTTTGGTTTTCATGATGGTAAGGGGGAGTTGCATTGGCACACACACAATTCACGTCTCCTCTGTGAGATGAATAGATAGCTTTTGCATCAAAGGAGGCAACAATAGGAGTTCAAGATTTTAGGGTAGGAGGGGGGATCATGGGTGAAGGCACAATAGACCTAGATGTAGTGACCTTTGCACCCCCACATCATACCAACGATTCATAGGACAAGACCCACTTTTTGGGGAGGGGGATGGAGACTAAGAGGTGTGGGGGTAGAAGCCAAAGGCCACCTAGCAAATATTCGAGGAGAGGCAAGCATATTTGGAGGAGGTCGAGTAGAGGGACAAGAATTGGGGAAGGGGAAAGGTAGTTAACGAATGTGGGATGAAAAGGCTTTTGGGTACCCCTTCTCAAAACGAATAGTGCTCAAGCCAGCTTGGACAAGGTCAACACGAAGGGAAAAGTAGTGGAGGACATGGTCGGCTAGGGTGATTGAGGTTACCAAAAAAAATTGTCGTATAAGTCAAGCAGATCCTGGTTGGTAAAGAAAAAATCCACTACACTAGCACCCCTGTTGTAAGAGAAGTAGGTGAAGCACCTAGACTCTAGGTAGAAAGGAAGGCCATTTAGGACTAAGATCTTATGGGATTCACCAAGTTGTAGAAGATGTCTTGTCACAACTATGAGAGGTCTGAGATCATCACCATATATCTAATGAAACCCTACTAACCCTAAACCTACCTCCTACATACATAGTGCATCCTCGAACTTATCATGGAGTGATATCTTCCGAACTTGGGTACAGGGATTTACATTCCCCAAAAGGATGACATCACCCAATGCAAAATATAGAACATGAAAACATACAAGTCTAGATAAGGGTCCCCATCTAAATCATTGTGGATTGAAAAATGTGAGGAGGTTGGAGCGCAATAACACACTACAATGAAAATGTCTGGAAGAAGAGGGGTTATATTGCTAATCCAAATCCACATGAAATTGATATACTTGTAAACACCCACCATAGAAACTCTACCTTGAAAAGAATCCTAAGACAGTTAAGCCACATTGCATGAACCTCTAAAACCTTTTGAGCTACAAGCCTCTTGTTGATCAACTAAAAGCCAATCGTAACCAGGAATGCCTGATAGAGGCCTAGTGGGGCCCACATGGGATCAAATAATCACTATCTACTTAGGTTGTGGGGGTCTGGTGAAGCCCCCAACTTATGCATGTATCCTGAACTTGCGAGCATGTGAAAATAAACTGGAAATGTTGGGTTGGTAAATTCACTAGTAAAACCTGGCAACGAGGATACGAGCTTGCTCTATTGTCCCCTATATTATCTATTCCCACCCACTTAGGGGCCCCAATCAAATAGAGGACGGGGGTGCTTAATAGACCGTTGGAATTAGCAAATGACTGGTAAATTCAAAGCTATAACCTGGCCTTATATTGAAATTTCCCAACTACAATGCAAACGAAAAGATGCTACTCTAAGAAGTATGATTCATCGATGTTGAGCCTCTAAATTAGACAAGTTTGCTAGAGTAATATATATTTCTTTGTTCCTCCGTAAAGTCGGGTTTTAGGTCCCATGCTCTTTCCCTTCCAAAGCACTTCGAGCTCTTTGAACAAGATTGACTTCTTTTCTTCAACGAGATTTGGTTCCAAGTGTAAATACTTTTTGGGGTATGGGGAGTACATGAGCTTATGCGCTAATGAATACAAATGCACCTTATCCCCTTTCTGTTCTTTCCCCATGCTCTTCTATTCCATGATCCTACACGGGTGGGTGGGGTGTTAACACATGGAAACCCCATAGATACCCTTACTGATAATATGTGTTTATATATTTAATTAGGAAATGCCATGTCTCTTCTGGTATGCTACGTTCAGATGTAGGTTATGGTATGCCCATGCCTCAGTGTATAGTGATGCCCGAGGTTATGGTGATGATAGTTATGATGTCGCCAGTAGCCTATGTTCGTTCCTATTGTGGTGGTCAAAGATCTGGTAAATCTATTATTCTCAACAAGTCCAATCAATCAATCCATTCGCTATTGCTCCTGGCTTTCCCAATAAAGAAATTTAGGAAAGGACTTAGCTATGAAGCTCTCAAAGTTAGAATTCATAGTGAGAGTATAGGCACTTTCAATCCAATTACTCTAGATATGATCAGTCTTTCCCCACCAAAGTATTTCCAAGGGCATTTAAATGACCTTAACAGAGTGTAAGTTCCTTTATCCCTTCCCCAATAAAAAGTGCCTATCCAGTCTTTTAGCACTTATATCTGACAGAGGAGGGAAGGAATTTGACTGACCTGGCCAGTGAATCTTTCTAGTTAAGGGAGTGAGATATATGATTTTTTACAGGCTTTTATCTCTTTATTCTTTTTATTGTTCATAGCGACACCTCTAATAGTGATGGAATTCTTTCCAGAACCACGAGTTGAGGTGGGTGTTCCTTCCCAATAAAGAAATCTATCCAGACAGTAAGGAGAAGCAAGTGTAATGAAAAGCGATGATCCTTCCTTCCCCACTAACTCAATCCTTTCTTTGGTCACAAAATAAGAACTTTTACCACTAAAGATTGACTAGGTACAAGTCAACAAGGAAAGCACTTTGACAAGGGAGGAAAGAAGCAGATCTATCTTTGACAAGTGAGGAAAGAAGTAGTTAATAACCTGGAGGGGAAGTCAATAGGGGTGACTAATCTCAGAGAGGAAGGCGATCGGAGGCACTGATCACAGGCATTAATAGTGTAGATCGGTAAGGGTCGACTTTTCACATCCACGTACGATCAGTTTGAACCCCTAAATTCGCACCCATGTATGAATAGTCCTTTCAAGCCAATAAATATATCCTTTCTTGCGTTGCAAGGAGTCATGCTTCCCAATCAAAATATGCAGGCAAGAAAAGATATAACCCTACTGTATGGATAGGTGCTTGAATGGCGAGGAGACAACACTTTACGGTAGCAAGCGTATCAATAGTGCATCTCCTCAACAAGCCCAATCAATCAATACATCCAAGCCACTAAGTTGTCGCTCGTGGGGCTATTAGGGCAATAAGGTGATTTCCCTTAACATCCTTAACCTTACCAAAGATGCTTTCCCTAAGAAGGTTTGCTTTTCACTAACGCTTCGCTAATGTTTGTTAACGCTCCTGGCTTTCCCAATCAATCTATCTATAGGCAAGTTGGCAAGCCCCCCCACGATTCCCCTTAAAAGGCTCACTAGGCTCGGCCAGCTAACAGGGCTCACTGGGCTCACTAGTTGTGGGTAACTTGAAGTACCTAAGAACAGTAGATGGTTCCCCAAAGGCCGGTCAGGATAGATGGGTTATTTCTTAACTCTTTCTATCATTCTTGGGGGAAATACAGACTTTTCCTCGATCATTAAAGGGCGGTGAAGGTTTTGTTGCTACTGCTACTAAATAATTTTGGGTGGAAATGCCATCTTTATGATTGCTTTCCTTTATATATGATTCACCAACCAACAGCCTCATTGTGATATTGTGATACCGGTGGATGTGGACTCAAGGACTTAGACTAATATATATGATTACTTTCCGATAAGGCTCATAGGATATAGGGACTAGACTGTCCTTCATCAGGGAACTATAGAGTTTGCCACCGTGAGATCCCCTTTGGGCCGATTACCCCTATGGGTTTCAGATTCATTCATTGCCTCCTTCCCAAGGATATTTATTATTTACTTATGTAACTTTCCCTTTGGGCTAAAGGATATGTTATCTGTCTCACTCCCTAACTACCTAACTCCCTCATACTTCATCTACCTAATTGACCTAATCTGCTCCATTCTTGTTCCCATCCACTTTGAGCAAGCCAAATTTTGATCTGATATATTGATAAAAATGACAGTTTGATCCACTGGGATATTTATTTTAACAGTGCTTTCCACGAACTGATCCCAGGGATTATGTCCTCTAAGGGCAGTACCTGAATACCAGTGAGATTGAGAGATTGAAAACCATAAGGATATTGTAATCAAATTTCATATTTGGTGACTTTCAGCATGGGCAAAGACAACAAGGCAATGAGAAAACATATCATCATGAGGCAATCACTAGGTGGCAGCAAGTTACAAGGTACAAGAAAATGTAAGTGCACTCAAGGATGCCAGCTAGCAGTGGTAGCTTTCTTACAGAGTCATTTCATGAGGTGGAACCCATTTGTTAAGGAACTACAGAGAAGGCTCACTGGAGAAGCTTATTAGACAGGCATGATTCCAGTGAACATTTTAGGAGTAGACATAAGGAAAAGGAGAGACGGATAATTTATGTATATGTTGATGCACCATCAGAATCCAGAAAACCATGCAATAGAAATGAAATAGGAGATTGAAGTTGCTTTCCCTCTGGGGGGAAGGAACGAGTGAGACCATGAGGGAGAGGAAAGAATGGATTTTTCCAAGCCAAAGACTCTTTAATAGATAAAAGAAGTGGTAGAAGTATTTCTACCTATACTATATATTAGTCCTCGATGAGAGGGTTAGAATCTCATCAACAGACATAGAATAGACACTTTCACATTCTTTCCCAAGAAAAATCTTTCTAAATGAAATGTAGAGAGGATATAATAGGAATACCTAAAAAACGATATCCGAGTATTTTTCTTTGTCGCCAATTGATCAAGCGATTCTTCTAACACTAGATCTTCCTTGATACCTGCACACAATTCCAACAAGAGAAATCTTTCTCAAACCAATTTGAGCATTTCAAATTCATAATATAAATGAAAAGCAATTTTACTAACTAACCTCGGGTAAGTTAATTCAACGCCAATTAAATAATTCAAATGTAATAACTATGACAATGAATAACACATGAATTGGGGGGAGGAAGAAGAAAGATCTATATTTATGTAATCAAAAGTTCACAACAAGATTATGATACCTGAACTTGCTACTACAACTTTCACTTGAGGCTAGGTTCCTCCAACCTCAACCACCGATCAAGCTAAATCTCATATGACAAGGACACCAATATCAATTCATAGGGGAGCCAAAGGAGTGGCTCAACAAACTCTAGAAGAGAATAGGTCAGACTTTATGTATACAATTTGAGTTGAGTAAATATTACACTCAACATACCACCATGTACATTGATTACATTTTCCACTCTAGACCTAATACAAGCCAACTCAAACTCTACATCAACTCTTTTGCTGGCTAGCTTGTCACAGGTGTGCTTTAACCTTTCGGCTTGTGTGGTTGGGAATACTTTGAAACTCTCTAGGATCACCTCACTAACATCAAGGATCTCATTAATAAGGAGCTTCCTTTACTCTATGTTTTAAATGACCCTTTCTCTGAATTGCTTGATAGCAAGGGCCCTTTGTCGAAGCAATTTGATGGATCTGCTAGTATGCCTCTAACGTTTCGACTGTTCTTCATCACGCTTAGTAATTTATCCAAGAGACTAAGTGTTTCACCCCGAGTAGTTTTCGCATTATAATTTTCATAGTTCATATGTGCATGCATTTCGGCAACCTTAACAAAATTTAGCACATGGAAATAGCTTGCGATCGAGCAGGGGTCCTTCTTCGTATTGTGGGTTTCTATTGACTTCACTTGATATTTGTTCCTAGCTCCTACACTGGCATACTTCTTAGTGATGAAAGTAACCATACTTCCTGCTAGTTATTAAAGTTAGCAAAGAGTTTAAAGTTAAAGGGGCTTACTAGTAACTAATCCTTAATCTATACCTATGATACTTTATAGATACTATGCCTTCTATATAGTAGTAGTTTTCATATCTAGTTGTAGTTGTCATCCTGGTTATTTTCTTCCTAACGATAACTCTTGCCCACTAGATGGATTTGTTCTCACTCTGGCATAATACAGAATAAATTGAATGGGGGTAGTGCTGGGGAGGAGGAATAGAAGGGAAGAAGAACAAGAGGATAGTGGTCCCCATATGAGTGACCCAATGTATGATGAGGAGGAAGGGTCTAAAGAAGAAGGAGATGAAGAGGACACAGAAATGCAAGAGGGGAATGTTGCATTGACACCCTTGTGGAATTATGTGA
The DNA here is from genome assembly GCA_031772625.1 of Pinus tabuliformis. Lineage (NCBI taxonomy): Eukaryota > Viridiplantae > Streptophyta > Pinopsida > Pinales > Pinaceae > Pinus > Pinus tabuliformis. The sequence continues at coordinate 764,032,054 of CM062805.1, forward strand.
CCTAACTTGAAGGGGGAAAAGGTGGTGGAAGCTACAAGTTTTTGTGCACTCATGGTTGTCATGGAGGAAAACCATATAGTGGTTCATATACCCGTGTGAGGAGGCATCTTTCTAGGGTGTTGGAAAGTGATGAGAAAAAGGGTGTCGTGGGGATAGCAATTTGCCCTAAGGTTTCAACTGAACAAAGAAGAAAATATATCCACATAGAGGAGGTTGAATTAAGTGCAACCCCTAGATTTGGTAGCTCATCTCCTCATGATACTTCTACAACCTATAGAAGTAGAAGAACAATAGGGGATTTCCCGAATGTTGCTATGAGAGATGATGTGGATGGAAAGATAGTCTGGTTTCTTTGTGCTTGCGGTGTACCATTCAATGTGCTCCACTCTCCCTATTGGCATGATATGGTTAAGGACAACAATGAAGCCCCAAAAGGATACAAGAGCCCCAACTATGAAAAAGCTAGAACCTATGTCACAAAGTTCGTCGAACTTCAACCTTGAGGTTCAAATTTTGGCAAACCTTAAAAAAAAATTGAGGTTTGGCGAACCTCATAGCCATTCACCAATTCCATAGATCAAAACTCATAACCTCATGTCACAACTCAAACTTGTAATATATCCTTGCAATTTCCATGTTCGTGATAGCATTTCTTATGTTAATTGATGTTGATATCTTACTATTTTATCCTACATTTCATTTTAAGCTTAATATATGTAATATAGACGAACCTAATGGGGAACCTCATGCAAACCTCATAAAAAAATTTGAACACGAACCAAACCTAATCATTGTCGAACCTGAACTCGAACCCAAACCATGTGACTTAGGCTAGAACAGTGTTATTAGAAAGAGAAAAAGCAAAGATTCAAAGAGCTTTGACACATTTTACAAATGAGTGGGTGGATTGTGGGGTATCCATTATATCAGATGGGTGCACAAATGTTAGAAAACAACATTTGATAAACGTTCTTGGTGTTTCTACTAGTAGTGCAGTGTTTATTGCATGTCATGACTCCTCCTCCATCAGTGCAACTTCCCAAAACATTGCATCTCCTATTGCGATCAATCAAAGATGTTGCTCCTAATGATGTGGTTCAAGTGATCATTGATAATGCAACAAATTGTAAGGCAGCAAGAAAATTTATTGAGCGTCCTCATCCACACATCTTTTGATCTGGGTGCTTAGTGCACACATTGAACCTTTTGATGCATGATATTGTGAAGCATAAAGAATGTGGATGGATTAATGAGATTTACAAGAGAGGGAAGCAACTCATTAAACTTATCACAGGGCATACAAGGGTAAACTACTTTTAGGCACTTACTCCAAGTTGCAGTTGCTTAGACTTGGAAAAACAAGATTTGCAAGTTATTACCTCACCATTAGGCTGCTAGGGAAGGTGAGAAAAAATTTAACTAATATGGTGACCTCTGAATCATGGGATGACATTAACACTAATAGAGATGGTGGTAATGTAGCCAAGGACACTATTCTTGACAATTACTTTTGGTCACAGATTAAATATGTTTTGCAATTCACAAAACCAATTTATTACATGATCAAGTTTGTAGATTCAGATCGGCCAATAATTGGGGAGGTGTATGAGAAAATGGATAGCATGTTGGGGCAGATTAAAGACATTGTTGAGCCTAGAGATATCACCTTGTACAATTATATTCGTGCAAAGGTGGAAAAACGATGGGAAATGCTAAAAATTCCATTGCATGCCTTAGCATATATTCTGACACCTAAATACTATCATCCATGATGCCTTTCAACATCAACACTTGGAGGGGGAGCAGGAGAAAACCACACCTAGATCCGGAGGTTCTATTTGGTTATATGAAAGCATTGGATAAATTAGCCCCTGATGAAGACTCTGCCATGCTATGGAAACATTTGAGCAACTATACGCTTAGCACTGGTCCATTTGGGAGCATGCATGCAATTAGAGATCAAGAGAATTTATCTTCTTTTGAGTGGTGGAACATGCATGGAGGTGCTACTCCACTTCTACAAACTTTGGCATTGCGGGTGCTATCACAGGTGGTAAACACTTCTTCTACAGAGAGGTGTTGGAGCTCTTATTCTTTCTTCCACGGTGTTAAAATGAACGGGTTAAATTTAGACTGGGCAAAGAGCTTGGTTTATGTTCACTACAACTTGCGATTGTTGTCCCATTATTGTGATGATGCAAAGACTAATAAAGACCTTAAGGTTTGGGACAAAAATCCAGAGGAGCCCAATTTGGAGGATGGAGTGTTGCGATTAGAGCAATTGGAGGATGCTCTTATCCAGGATGATGATGATCGAGTTGAGATGCCACCCCCATCTGGTCCCATGGTTCCCAGGTTCCATGCTTCAACACCAACAGCAGGGGCTTCATCTTCATCAGTTCTACTACCACAACTTCCAGAGCCACCATTTTCTTCACTACCACCATCTTTGTTTGTGGTGGGAGGAGAGATTGGTAGATATATTCACAGCTTACTACTTTTGTCATAGATTAGACTTGTAGTCTTCTTGTGAATTTGAACTTTCCTATCTTACTCTTCCTAGTTCAATGTGTACTTGAGTCTTGGTGGTGGCCAAGTGGCCTATTTTGTAAACATTATTATTTGAATTTTGGACATGACTCATGTTGACAGTTGCTCACTTGCTAGATAAGTTACTTGAATGTTTGATGATTTTATCTTCTAAATGTTTTATGTTTTATGATATGCTTAAAATTTTGATGTATGTTTGTAATTGCTAGAATCTAGATGGTTGATGTTCGAATAATTAATCATTGATGTACAATGGAATCACGGATGCCATATCTATCTTGATTTATGTAAAAATATGCATGTTTTCGTGTCTTCTACAACTAATTTGGTATTTTGGATGTTTTTTTAATATTTATCTATATATATATATATATATATATATATAGTAGACACTTCCAAGATGCTTCGCTTCCTAGATTTTGGGGAAATTACGCTTTCGCGTCCCCGCTTCCAAAAAATGTACTCACTTCATGCAACATTGATCTTGCCCATGCAATTAATTTTCAATCATTTTCAAGCAACAAATAATTTTCTTCTTAAAAATCATTGTCATTTTGTCTCGTGATATGCTTCTATAATATTGTAACTGTTTGCAGGAAAATGTCATTAAGAACTTCAAGAAATATGCCCATCCGAGACTATTTGAGCCCATTTATTTTTATGGGTATCAATATTATTGATGAGGACTTACTTGGTATATTGTCAACATCAAGTCGCATGATCTTCCCCAGTAAGGACTTTTTGTTCTGAGCAAAATTAAAAGGGTCTCCCAGGTTGCCACCATCTCCCATCATGAAATATAAATAGTTATCAGTAGGCCCAAAGACAATCTGCCCTCCGTGATGGTTTCTAAATGGAAGACCCATAGTGAAAATTCTTCTTACCTCAGTTGGGTGAGCAGTTGTTGCCTGTCAGGATATCATGACATGAAATGTCACTCAAAATGCTCGAGTTTAGTATTGCATTGAAGATTAATGAGCAGCATCAACCTAGCAAACCGAATGACCAATAGAGGCTACCAAGAGATCATCAAACTAAGTACCTCAGATGGTGAAGTGGAGGAACCATTCACAGTGTATTCGGCAATTACAGTATGAAACTGACATGGCATTGCTCCAGTACCAGTACCAGCCAGCTGTGAAGGATCACAACCTACATCAGCATTGCAAGCACACCTGCCCAAACAATTTAACTCCTTTGTATTATCACAGTTAAAAGAGGCAAAGAATCGGCCATTCTTCAAAAAGTCTGGATGGAAAGCTAATCCCATTAGCCCAAAGTCAACATCACTGAAAACTTGATCACTTAAATCAATAAAAGGTTTTGACTCATCCAATTCCAATGGTCCACTTGATTTCTCATCTGGAAGTGTTATTAAATACACTAAACCAGTCTTAGTACCCAGGAATACACGATTTGAGCCATCAGGATGAGGAAACATGTTGAGATAAACTCCATTTCCAATCTTTTCTAAGCAAACACCTTGAGGAGGAGGTTCCTTATTTGTAACATTGGGAAGAAACGGGCTACCACTGAAACAAGTATTTCCATCAGTTGATGTGCAACCAAATGCTGTGCAAAAATCATCCTTAGATTGCCAGAGGTCAATGAGCTTTGGGTGCATTCTATTTGCTGTTGCCCCAACAGACCATTGCAATGAAGATACAAATGGAGAATTGAAAATAGATACATTCTGGCATGCATCCCAAACTTGTGAGCAATAATCTAGCACCATGCTATTAGGCATTGAGTTGTTTGCCACTTGTGTTGAATTGCAGAGTAATGGAACAGAGTGGTGCCCCTGATTCTGAATCAGAAACAAGTCTGCTGCAAATTGGTCGCATTTCTGAAAAGTCAAAATTTAATATTCATTAAGCATTTAAGAGTTATCAATATTGCATTCAAAATAGTAAAATACTGAAGAACTGAGAGACAATCTTCTAACAAATGCTTGCATTCAGGACAGAATGTTGCTAACCAACATCTTAATCACAAACACATTACAGATTAGGTGATGCACAGAAAGAAGGATCCACCAATCTTGTAATCAAGGAATGAATCAATGTTAACAAAGGAATTACCAATTATTTGTTTTGAAAAACACAGAGTATATTTAAAAAGTCAAAGCATGATACAAAAATATTATACAGTCAAAGACAAGTATATATAAAGGACAAAAGAAAGGCCTTTAGATCTCTATGTGCCTCAAGTTCACAGCCCTGCGTAGTTCTCTAAAGGAGAGTGCCTTTAGCTTTAAATTGAACGGCTGGATCACAAGGAGATGTTCTTTAAAGGTAGAAATGACATTGCATATAATAGGAGGCATACTCTTAAAGGAGAACAAGAAGGCATTAAAAACAGCATTACAAGTTTCAACTACTATCTGTAAGTTGTTATGGATATTCCACTGGACAGTTTGTCACAAGGGAAGACAATTTCTAAGTTAGATGAGTTATGTAGATTCTACACCCCAAAAGAATGACTAGGGGGAGTTTGTTTTGGTCCATTGAATGGGTGAAAATATTCCGTAAGCCCATAATGGTGTGACACATATTTGACAACTCTAGGGGTTTGTTTTGGTCCCTTTAATGGGAGAAAATATTCCATCACGCCATAATGGTGTGATACATATTTGACAACTCTAGGGAATCCATGAATCAAATTTTCCATGCCTCCAACCATACCCTTACCAAGTTGTTCCCCTTTATCTCGCCTCCATAACACAGTGCTCTTGGATCCAATGAATTTCATGAAACTAGATCTTACCCTTGTTTCCATTACAGAAGTCGTAGCCACTTCGTGGTTCAGTTACAGACATGGTTAAGTCGTAGTTGCAGTTGCAGTTCAGTCATAGTCATAGACACAATTCCCATGGAAGAAGGATCTCATTTGCAATTGCAATTCAACCTAAATCCATGAAATCTTGGATTAAAAAGCCAAGGAGCCACATGGCTCACTGATCCAATGAATCTACAAATCTTACCAAGGGATTTTTTCTATTCTCATTTTCAACCTCAACTCCTGCCTTCAAAAGTTCAAACTAGTCATAGCTTGTAGGTTTGTTGAAATACCTTATGTAATACCCCCGACTAGATCCACGATTTGTAAATGTAATGTACATAGGATACTTAGGCTGGTGAGCCAATTATGTTGGGGCCTACATGCCTATCAGTAAATATGTTTTGAGGCTAGAGTGCCTATGTGGTTTTAGGCTAGACTACCTATGTGCTAAAATGCCAGTGAACCTAACATATGTAATATGTAATCACTCAAACTAATAAAAATAACAGCATGACTACAGGCCTTGGGATGAAAAGAGTATGAGGGGCTACTAGGACTCCACGAGAGGGTAAGGTGAGGGAGCTAGAGAGCTTAGCAAGGGGGCTAAGCCACGGAAAAATATATCATAAGCCCAAAAAGGTAAAGGGGGATAATACTAAAATAAATACAATATAATCTCCTAAACCATATGGATGTTTTACCCTAAAGTTTAAATAAGGGGGAGGATTGCATGGATGCCATCTGTTAAAGGGCACCATACATATAAAATCACCACTCTACAATTCAGTGTGCCATTATTCTACTAGTGTGACTATTGTGCTTGCTCTTAGGAAATCCAAAGTGTAACCTTACTATTGTTAGAGAACCCTAAGGATCCTAAGTGGGTTTGGGTATGAGTGCACTTCTTCTTGGATTTCCTTGGGGAAGGTTGGAGCCTTGTGTGGGTCCCAGAGGGTACCTGGAGACCACTAAGGGGAGTTTGAGCTCCTAGATCCATAGGGCCCTAAGACTTTTTCACTGGCTTGTGCTAGATCCCTAGAAGGGTAGTGGCATAGCCTAAGGGACTACAAAGGCAAAGAAGGGGGTGCACTACCTTGGGTTGTGGAGGCTGAATGGTGAGGAGGGATGGCAGGTTGGAGTGCTACTAGGGTTTGGTACCTTGACCTTGACCTTGACCATCTTTCTTTATTGACTATGGGCCATAGCTGGCTTTAGTTGAGCCTTTGCCCTGGTGGAGTCACAGCCCCAGCTTGGGGGTGACCCGCTGCTTGTTCCTTTGACAGTCCTTAGGGCACAATAAATGTAATCATCAAATTGTCAATTCCTTCAATGGTTAGGTATTCTATAAGACTAGAAAGTCTTCTGAATATGCAACACTCTTCCATGTTAGCCTTTTGCTGCTAAACACTAGGTAGACCTAGCAATCTCACTGACATGAAAGAGACAAAGAGCATTTAGATAAGAAACTTACCAATACCATCAATCAAGGAGGAAAGGCACAAAATACTTATCTTTTGAAAATGATCAACCCTTACTTAATCCATGGACTTCATGCATCCATTTTGTCAGCTTCATCTCTCAAGAAAAATCAGCTCCCTCTTAAATTTGAGCTTGCAAGGGTCAATCTCCAAACCCCCATAACCTGTCAATCTTGCAAGTTCTACAAGAATGCATATGTTAGTTACAAATTACATGATTGCTAACTATATGCTTTCCAAGGATCTTCAACAAGGATTTTAACTCACAAGAGAGAATACTCTTATTCAGTCAATACATCCTTACAGACCCTCATCCTTCAACAGTTCTCCAACAATTTAATCAAAGCTTCTTAAGAGCATACATCTTAGCAAGGAAACCTTAACACATATTCTTGCCTAGATCTTCAACAAAGAGAAACAACAAGATACATATCTGGTCACCTTAGGTTATACTTACAGTCCTTCACTTCAGCAGATGTATGTCATCTTCTTCTATCAGGGTAGCCTTCAAACCTTTTGGCCAACGAACCAGAGAAATTCCTTCAAGTTGCTAGCAACATTCTTCTACCTGGTTCTCCTTCGAATACATCAATGTTCATCCCAATGCTTTTGCATAGCCTATCACATATTGGAATCATGAGAACATTTTAAGAATTTTGATTCCTTGTACACATATTTTCCTCAGAAACTGAACTACAAAGCACTTCAGGGGTCACAACCCTACTAGGTCTCGGCCTAGTCTCTTCTCCAATCAATGAGTAAGGTCCTCAACTAGATCTCGACCTCCTATACCAGCTTGGGTATACAGTTACGAATTTTGGAAGCTTCACCTTCAGATGTAAACTCGAATCACCAACAAAATTCAGACTTCATATGTAAGTCATGCATGAATAAGGAGTATGGATCATAAAGGAATTCGAACTTTGTTCTGGACCATTATAAGAGAGTTTGGGTCTTTGGATTTTTCTTACCACGGAGAAATAATACAACTTCAGGATCTCACATATACAGAATTCACATTATCTTTGAGAGATGTCACAGAGCTCAGTTTATGTTGCATTAGATGAAATGAGCCATAGACATCATACTTCACACTGTCATAGATCACAAAACCTCAGCATTATTTTTGTCTTCACACAGGAATAGAACTCGTATAGAATACTGATCTTCATCAGGACTCGGTTCTTCATAGTTTTTCCATATAAAACAGAACTCGTATCTTCAGGAATACACAGATCTCAGATCTCCTTTGAAGGGTGATCAAGTCTTATATATGTATGTGCAGAAGGGGGTCCAAATCTTTCATAGAACTTCGAGTAAAGTTTTCCTGCAAATGATAAGGAGTAGGACTTCTTATGCCGAACTTCAAATATGCCAACAAGAGTGCTCTTGCTCTTTCCCTAGCTCATATGTGCAGAAGGGGGTCCAAATCTTTCATAGAACTTCGAGTAAAGTTTTCCTGCAAATGATAAGGAGTAGGACTTCTTATGCCGAACTTCAAATATGCCAACAAGAGTGCTCTTGCTCTTTCCCTAGCTCTGATAACATGGTGGAATTCCAGTGAAAAAGTGAATTCTTAAACATGATAATTACTTGTGAGCATTATTATAGTTCTTTTCCATTAGTTACTTAATCTTCTTCATAAAGAAATTATCATTAGATACAATACATTAAATATCAAAGTGTACAAGGGACAAGAGACAAGAGACACAAGAAGTTAGGCTCTAAGCTAAGGAAACACCCCACTCAGGGGTAAACCCATCAATCCTTTCCTTATAGAGCCAAGTGAAATCCATGTCAAATACAGTTCAATAACTAGTTCCTTCCATTGCCAAGCCAACCCTCCATTATGCTCATTACATGCCATCAAACTATCCTCCAAATATATGTCTTCATAAGCCTGAATTTTACCCATTGTTTTTGTAATATTCCCTCTAATTAAATTTTGCTAAGTGAGTTCCAAAATTTTGCAATTTTAGTGGTGGAAAATTTTTCGGCATAAAACTTATGAAAAAGTGGATGAGAGACATCAAATTAAATTTTGTGAGAAGGGAGGCTCCAAAACATTAGGAAGAAGGAGAAATTATTTGGATTGTGGAATGTGGGGGCCACCTCAAAGGAGAAATTCAAACTCCCTTGAGGAAATTCGATGTGGAGGGAAGAGAGAAGAGAGGGAGGTCAAATGGGAGGGCCAACAAGGAGAGAAAAGGGCAACAAGGATAAATAGAAGAGGGGAGCTTCATTTTGAGGTCTTTTGCCAATCTGAAAACTGAACCTTGTTCGCTTGAGTTGTTTAGCCAAGTAAACTCATGCTGCTAAGCACAAGGAGATTTCCAAGTGGGAATTTCTAACTCTTTCTTTGGTGAACCTTGAGTGTCACCCTAGAAGAGATCTTGCTGCCATTTAGAGCTGTTCCGGGACTGATTACTGGGGCATTCGACCTGCTTTGGCGTGCAGACTGAGCACAGTTGAGGGAGGTCGAATCACTTGGGTGAGAAGCTATACTGCACGCAAGTTTCCAGGAATTTGGAGGTGGATTGTTTGGCAATTTTGAAGGGAATTCATGAAGGTTTGCAAGCTTGAATCAGTGGCTAATCTACAGGCCGAAATTTTGCTCACAGGGATTGCGCAGAGATTGACTCGCTGGGCCTACACAGACATTTGAGGAGCTACATTGTTGTAGTGAGGAGACAGGGGAATTTGGGGGCCAAATTGGGTGAAATTGCAGAGGAAAATTTTGGGAGGCATTTCTGGGAGCTTAGTACCAAATTGCAGTGACATTTCCAGGTGGTGCGAATTTCCTAGGTGTGAGAGGAACTCGCACCTTTTGAGGGGCTCTAGGGTTGGTTGGAAGGAGGCCAAACCCTTTCTGGGTTTTGTTGGACTCGATGAGAAAGTGCACCAACTAAATTTTTAGAATTTTTTGAGCACTTCTGAGGGTAGATTTCCCATTTCCTATTTGGAAACCGTAACATAATATTACTGGGTCAACGCAGAAAATGGAGAGCAGCCTTTCCAGCACTTGGGCATCATTATTATCACCTGGGTTTTGCCTTGCTTGTTGTAGCAAGCCCAAGTTCCTCTATTCCTATCTATTTGTACTCCATTCTGCTCAGAATAATAAAATGGCTTAGTATTTTGGTGCATTTTTCTGGTCTAATATGATATTTCTATGTGTATGTTGAATTTTTGGTTGCATGTTAATATTTTGCTTCTACTATCACTTAATATTTCCATTAGGGATATTACAATGGTATCAAAGCGGCAAACTGGCCAGCTGTGGGAGAAACCCTTTCTATGACCCCATAAGACAAGAAAAACATAACATACAAGAGGTATAGATATAGAAGTAAAGAAAGGGAATTTCAGATTATCCTTGATTCAGATGTTTCTGAGCAAGAGATAGTAGAGACAAACATGGGGGATACTAGTAAGGAGGACGCAGCTTTTCAAAGCCTCTTGAAGGTTCTAAATGAGATGGCACAGGGGCAGAAGGATATGTTGGGAGACAACAATATCGTAACAAGGGAAACCATGTGGAGTTCATCACAAGAGAGAGTTCAAGCACATCCCATCATATTGACAGTACCAACCCTCAGAACCATCCCCACATTTACAGTGGACCTGTCATGTCCCTTCTCAAATATATTTGTAACAGGTTTTAGTCTCCCCACAATTTTGCATAAATTCTGATGAATAAATAAACCCAAGCATTTTTTACTTAGGAACATAGGAGAAAGAGAAGCTGAATTAGATTGCTAGTGGAAAGTGGGGGCCACACACGTGGGAAATCGCACTTGGGCACTTGGGCAATTCGAATTGCCTTGGAGGGGAATCGAATGGCTTGGAGAGGGGCCCACATGGGGAAAGGAAGGCCCACGAAGATATAAGGAGGAGGAGCTCCCCAACTCAAGGCATCATTTGCACATCAAATTCATTTGTGTTGCTCGAGCTGCTTAGCCGAGTTACCTGGTTGTTTAGCATCGAGTTTCCCAGGCGGGAGACTCAACGTTTCTTCAGGGGACTTCGAGTGCCACCCTAGGAAGGCATTTCACACTACCTTGGAGGAGAACCAGAGGAGATTTATAGCCCCATCACTCAGCCTTAGATTCACCAGTGTGCATTCCTGGAGCATGCAGGAGGGGAACATGCAGAGGTGACTTGGGGGTTCATCCAGGCAGCACTTGCCGGGAAAGTTTGGGAGTTGGAGTTATAGCAAAGGATCAGCCTTTGGGAGGAGTTTTGGACCGGGAGATTGCTGCATTTGGGCAGCTCAACTTACAGCCATTGTGGACTGCGTAGAGGGCCATTCTTGGGCTCACGTGGGAGTTGGGGGAAGGAGCTACAGAGTTGAAGTCAACTGGGAGAAGGGAGGAAAGCCATAGGGGACAACATCTCAGCATTTGGGGGTGATTTGGAGGGCCTTCCTAGCCATTTCTAGACATGTCGTGATTCCCAGCTTAAGGATGAGGACGTGGTCCTTGGAGGTCGATTATCGAGGGTCTGAACTAGGCCAAACCCTTTCTGGGTTTTGGTGGGTTTTTGTTGAGGAGTCGGGAGCTGAAGTTGAAGTATTTTCGGAGCACGAGAAGTGGAGTTTCCAGCACATCTTTCCCAGCAAGCAGTGCAGTTTTCTAGGCAGCACATATCACCTTTGGAGCAGCAGTTACGCAACACTAGGATCATCATTTGCTCACCTGAGTTTTGTCACACTTGTCCTTTGAGACAAGCCTAGGTGCACCATTCCATCACTATTGTATTTGCTCTAGAAAGATTTAATAAAATGGCTCAGATGGTCTCTATTTATAGTGCTTTCATGAGTGTTTATTGATTGTGTCTCATTGTTGGATGTTGGATTGTTTACTTTGCTTATGTATCACTGAATTTCCTAGTTAGGAACATTACAGTGGTATCAGAGCCCAGATCTTAGCACAGCCGTGGGGAGTTTCTCCTATGAGTGAAGAGGACCAGCAAAATATTACATACAGGAGGCAGAGGTACCGAAGTAGAGAAAGAGAGTTGGAGATCACTCCAGACATGGAGGACAGGGGAAAGGCAGTGGTAGCAGAGAACATGGGAGATCCCAAGAGCAGGGAGGAGATGGCCTTTGACAGCCTCTTCAAGGCTCTGAATGATTTAGCGAAGGGGCAGAAAGAAATGCTAGACGAGATCAAAATGTAAAACCGGGAGAGAAGCACTCCTAGGGGGTTTCTATTTGGAAAGACTTCGAGGACCTCTCAACAATTCGACCATCCTACACGCATTGCGTGTTGATTTGGGGTAGCATCGGATGTGCTCTATCCATGAAAATTGGTGGAGAGGCTAAGGCACATGAGATCTCCAATACCCAGAAAGGGTTTGGGCAAATTCTAAACAATTTGGGAGATATTAAAATAATTAATATTTTAATGGAGTCCCTAAGTCTAAACTTACGGAAAATAAAATATTAATGTGAATTAATATAAAACTGTGTTAGAATGGTCCAAAAGTCATGGATCAAGCCAGATCTAATCTTAGTCATTGATTAGGGGCGTAATCTCGGCCGTTGATCTGTCAACGAGAAAAGTATAAGAGGAGGCTTAAGGGTCACTTGGAGAACACAACAAGAGATCAAGATTTTGACTTTCTAGGGTTGGGTTTGCTGAGAAAGTTGAGAGAGTGATCAGAGTTGCAGCTGAGGGGCAGTGAATACAGAAGTAGAGAGGCAAAGATAGCACTGGGAGGATCAGCGCAGTAGCCGGAGAGAGGGACGCAGAAGCAGCCAAGGGTTCATGCAGAGCCAGCCAAGGCTCACGCAGAGCCAGCTAGGAGCTACGCAGTGCCTCAGAGGGCCAATGTGGGTGACGCAGAGGGCCAGAGGGCTGACGCAGGCCAAGCCAGAGTGACGCTGGGCTAACGCTGGGCCAGAGAGAGGCTGACGTAGTCCCTAGAGGTTGACGTTGGGGTTTCGTGGGGCAGATTGGAGCTGTGGAGCTGCCAGAGTGTTTATCCGGGGTTTCAGCCGGAATATCTGCTTCCGAGTAGAGAGGTACTACTGCCAAGATTTTTCTTTGTTGGGTGAGCCGGATTTGGCACCCAGATTGTATTCTGAAACTGCTTAATAAATCAAACCCTCAGATAGTTGCACCAGTTTTCCTGCATTCGATTTTTGCGGGGACATTAGTCCAAAAACAATGATGTCACTTGTGTGCTTGTTTCTATTTCCTTCAGTTGATGATCTGTAATGTGTTGAGCATGTACTTGTATTTATTTCTAGTATTTACGTGGTAAATAACTTGTTAATTAACAGAACAAGTAGGTAGGAATAAATCAGTAAAGTGTATGAAGGGTTTCTAACGTGTCAGACTTAGAAATTCCAACATGGTACCAGTAAAGTGTATGAAGGGTTTCTAACGTGTCAGACTTAGAAATTCCAACATGGTACCAGAGAGTGGTTGTAGATCACAGGAGAACTGAGGACATCAGCTGAAGAGAGCAACAACAGCAGAAAATAGCTGTCCCGAGTGACAGAAGTTGTTCCTAGCAGAGTAGCAGCAAGGAAGGGGTGACGCAGTGCATGCGTCATCAAGATTGAGCCAGGAAGAGGCAGCGCAAAGGCTAAGGGAGGCAAAGGCAGGCTCACGCAGAGCCATGCAAAGGCCAGGAGGGCTGACGCAGTTGGCTGAGGAGGTTGATTTGCCGGTGCCGGGATTGCGCAGAGCCTAGGAGCTCTAACCTTCAGGTTGCTGGGGTTTAGGAGGCTGTGGGTAAGTTGCAGAGTGGAGTTGGTGGGGTACTGTAGTCAGAACAGTACCTAATAGGGCAAGGCCAAGGTAGAGGGAGTTGTTGCCGAGGTGGATTTCTAGCCAAGGAATCCAGATCAGTGTTGTAGTTGCACAGACGATTGGAGAGGGGCATCTCGACATTGGCAGAAGGGTTTCCAAGAGGGAAATCGAGGCTCAGAGGAGTCATACCAAGAACTTCCAGGAGGGAAGTAGAGGAGCAGCGAAATGGCACTACACGGAGTAAGAGACCAGGACAGACTGGACGGAGCCTCAAACTTCGTAGTCTGGAAGGCCAGAATCTTATCCATACTAGACAGGAATCGTGTCAAGCACTTCGCCTTGAGGACGATAGCTATCCCAGTTGACCCGGCTAATAACGATAGGTACGAGGATGCAATGGCGAGGGCTAAGAGTATCATCTTTGATGGGGTCAAGGATCATATAGTACCACATATTGCTGAGCAGAACACGACACAGGATATGTGGGAGGCCCTGACCAAGTTGTATCAGCATACTTCCGTGCAAAGGAAGGTGCTACTAGAAAATCAGTTGCGATCATACCAGATGCACAAGGGAGAACAGATCAACCCATTCCTCGGTCGATTGAAGGAGATCCGTGATCAGTTGACTTCCATAGGGGCAACGCCGGATCCAGAATTAATGGTGAGAACAGCCCTGATCGCAGTCTTAGAAGACTGGGAGGTGTTTGTCCAGAGCATACTGGGCAGGGCGACCCTTCCAGATTGGGAGGAAATATGGGCTGCTCTTCACCAATAAGAGATTAGAAGGCTGAGCAAGGCGAGAAGCAGCGGCAAGGGGATCAGAATCAAGAAGGAGGAGGAAGAAGATGTTGCCCTAACATCTGAGGGAAAGCAGGAGAAACGGAAGAAGAAGGACCTCTCCAAGGTCAAATGCTTCCGCTATGGGGAGCTGGGTCATTATGCGACCCAATGTCCAAGGAAGAAGAGTAAGGAAGAGGCCTCCGAGACCAAGGCAGCGCCAGCAAGGGTAGAGAAGGAAGTGGAGACAGATGATGATTGTGCCATGAGTGCTCATGTGCCACTTCAGAAGAAGTGGGGAGACATTGAACTGTAGTTAGGAGGACTATAGGCGATGAGGTGTAGGAGCCTCGAGGTACGCAGCCTCTTGGATTAGACCTTGCTACGGGAGCCCCGAAGAGGAGTAGCAGTACTGGCGATGTTAGTAGAGACGGATGCGGATGGAGCGACAAAGGGAGCTACAGTGCAGGATTCCCAGGACAGCACAAGGCTAGTAGGCTGCAACAGTGCGAGAGGCACGGGAGTATTGCACCAGTGCAGGATGGCACAGAGAGGTGTGCAACGGTGTGAGATGCATGGAGTTGTTGCAGCAACACAGAGGTCAAAGAGGGAGCACTTGTCAGTGACAGAGGGAGCTTCAACATCAAGAGTGTTTCTAGCCTGACGGAGATGTCAGAGTTGGGAGATCAGTTACTTACTTCTCAGTAACTGAGTTGCAGTGCAACAGTTAGCAGTGGTAGTGCTATGGGCAGCACGATGCAGCATGATGAGAGGGGTTGCAGTGCAGATGCAGCAGTGGCAGTGGCAGGGCCATGGGCAGCAGCACGGATGTAGAGGGAGTTGTAGTACGGATGCAGCAGTGGCAGTGGCAGGGCCATGGGTAGTAGTACAGGATGCAGCAGTGTAGAGGATGTTGGGCAGCAGGCCTAGCATCAGCACAAGGACCGATGCTGGATGATCAGAGTGATGCTCAGTGAAGAGTATTACTAGAGCACAGTCCTCGCTAAGAGGGAGTGTTGATTTGGGGTAGCATCGGATGTGCTCTAGCCACGAAAATTGGTGGAGAGGCTAAGGCACATGAGATCTCCAATACCCAGAAAGGGTTTGGGCAGATTCTAAACAGTTTGGGAGATATTAAAATAATTAATATTTTTAATGGAGTCCCTAAGTTTAAACTTAGGGAAAATAAAATATTAATGTGAATTAATATAAAGTTGTGTTAGAATGGTCCAAAAGTCATGGATAAAGCTAGGTCTAATCTTAGCCATTGATTAGGGACATACTCTCGGTCGTTGATTTGTCAACGAGAAAAGTATAAGAGGCGGCTTGAGGGTCACTTGGAGAACACACTAAGAGATCAAGATTTCGACTTTCTAGGGCTAGGTTTGCTGAGAAAGTTGAGAGAGTGATCATAGTTGCAGCTGAGGGGCAGTGAATACAGAAGCAAAGAGGCAGAGATAGCACCGGGAGGATCAGCGCAGTAGCCGGAGAGAGGGACACAGAAGCAACCAAGGGTTCACGCAGAGCCAGCCAGGGCTCACGCAGAGCCAGCCAGGAGCTGCGCAGTGCCTCAGAGGGCCAGTGTGGGTGACGCAAAGGGCCAGAGGGCTGACGCAGTGCCTCCAGAGGCTGACGCAGGCCAAGCCAGAGTGATGTTGGGCCAGAGAGAGTCTGACGCTGGGGTTTCGTGGGGCAGACTGGAGCTGCAGGAGTGTTTATCCGGGGTTTCAGCCAGAAAATCTGCTTCCGAGTAGAGAGGTACTACTGCCGAGATTTTTCTCTGTTGGATGAGCCAGATTTGGCAACCAGATTGTATTCTGAAACTGCTTAATAAATCAAACCCTCAAATAGTTGCACCGGTTTTCCCGCATTGGGTTTTTCCAGGGACATTAGTCCAAAAACAATGGTGTCACTTGTGTGCTTGTTTCTAACTTTCTATTTCCTTCAGTTGATGATATGTAATGTGTTGAGCATGTACTTGTATTTATTTCCAGTATTTACGTGGTAAATAACTTGTTAATTAACAGAACAAGTAGGTAGGAATAAATTAGTAAAGTGCATGAAGGGTTTCTAACGTGTCAGACTTAGAAATTCCAACCCTGCGTAGCCTCGATCAGCGAGTGAACCAACTTGAGCCACACTGCCCTCTTTCATGCCTTTAGCGCAAAATGAACTAGCAGGTGTCAAAGATCCTTCACAAATGGGAGAGCACTTCAGAGAGTGGCAGTCCATGGGAGAAAACTTCAAGGAGGCACTCTCTTTCAGAGATTTCTACAAGCTTAAGCAGAATGAGAAGGGCAAGAGCTATTGAGGATAGGGCACACAGAGCTATGATTTGCAGTGTACTATTGGGAGGATGTACCTCCCCACATACAATGGCACTGCCAAGTGCACAGCTAGGGCCTGGGTAGAGAGGATGGACACTTATTTCCAACTCAACCGGATGACGGAGCTGGAAGCCATCAAGATGGCCACCCTGCACTTGGAAGGGGAAGCCCACGACTGGTGGTTTCATGGCTTGACTGCCTTAGGACATGCCAATGTGACTTCCTATGAGGACTTCACTAGGAGAGTGGTGGAGTGATTTGATCAGAGGGATCCAGAGGCTCACTTCAGGGAGCTAACCCAACTCAGACAAACGGGTAACCCAGAGCAGTACATATCGAAGTTCTTGAGAGTCTCAGTGATGGTGTCGGACCTATCAGATGCTCAGAGGGTGTACACATTCAAAGAGGGCTTTCTCAAGCACCTGCGTGGACTGGTGAAGTCACGTAGACCCTCCACATTGCAGGAAGCAGTGACATGTGTTAGAGATTTTTAGGGGGCCATCCCCAAGACATGAGCACCCTTTCCTGCACGCACTCCCTACCTCAAAAAGGGGAGTGATTTAGGCCACCACCACAGAGAGCAACTCAGGAGCAGGGGCAGCTGGATGATGAGACCCGGAGGGACCTTAAGAGGAGGAAACTGTGTTTTACTTGTCGGGAGCCCTGGGCACCACGCCATCAGTGCACAGCTTGGCAAAGCCCACTACATTGAGGTCTTCTTAGATAGAGATCAAGAGGACGAGGTGGAGCTCGAGTGTGGTGTGGGAGATGGTGAGAGTCCGGCAAAGAGGGGACCACCACCACCACCTCCACAGGGAGGGGCATCCTTTGCCCCATCCGGGGGAGTCCTTGCTTCTTTATGTGAGGTCCCCAAATTTCTGACATTAAGGATTCAAAGTACGATACAGGGGCAGCAGGTCTCAGTCTTAGTTGATAGTGGGGCTACCCACAACTTCATAGATGCCCAGTTGATTCAGAGGAGGGGCATCACCACGACAGAGTTTGAGGGCTTTTCAGTCCTGGTGCCGGGTGACCGAACTATGCAGTGCACTCGGTATGTTCCCACCTTGACTGTGACCATGGGGAACTACTCCATGACAGACCATTTCTTTGTGGTAGATGTGCCAGACACCAACGTAGTGATGGGTGTCTACTGGTTGTACTCCCTTGAACGAGTTACCACTGATTGGAAGAATCTGGAGATGGAGTTCACCGGCCCAGATGGCAAGCTGGTGATCCAAAGAGGTATGCATCCGTACCCACCACAGACAGTCTCAGTGCATAGGATGGAGGCAGATCTGCGACATGGAGACATAGCGTGGGCAGTAGAGCTGAGGGTTTCAGAGGTTAGGGGACAAGCCCAGTCACCACCCCCAGACATACATGCATTGTTAGACAGATACTCAGTGGTATTTGGGGACATCCCACAAGGGCAACCTCCAGACAGGGGATTTGAGCACACCATCGAGTTGGAGCCTGGTGTGCAGGCAGTGATTACCACCCCTTCTAGGCAACCCAAGGTCTATAAGGACAAGATTGAGCAGACCATCAAAGAGTTGTTGGCATTGGGCCACATCAGGCCGAGTTCTAGTCCCTTTGCTTCTTCAGTAGTGCTGGTGAAGAAGAAGGATGGAACCTTGCGCATGTGCATCGACTACCAGGTGCTCAACAGGAAGACATTGAAGAACCGATACCCCATACCTCACATTGATGAGTTGATGGATGAGCTTAGAGGAGCCAAGTACTTCTCTAAGATAGATTTGTGTTCAGGGTACCATCAGATCAGGGTGAGGGATCAGGACATCCCCAAAACAGCCTTCCGATGCCATTATGGGCACTTCGAGTTTTTGGTCACACCCTTTGGGTTGACCAATGCCCCGTCCACCTTCCAATCATGTATGAACCATGTGTTCCGGAGGTAGTTGAGGAGGTTTGTATTGGTGTTTTTTGATGGCATACTGATATACAGCAGGACTTGGGAGGAGCATCTCCAACACCTAGAGGAGGTGCTACGTATTTTGGAGGAACAACAGTTTTATGCCAAGCTATCCAAGTGTGAGTTTGGCCTGACTGAGATGCTCTACTAGGGGCACATTATTGGCGCAGATGGAGTGAAGGTACATGAGGAGAAAATACGAGCTATCCGTGATTAGTCGATACCCAGAGATATGACAGCGCTAAGAGGCTTCTTAGGCATCTTCACGTATTACCGAAAGTTTGTCAAGGGGTTTTTGCAGTTAGCAGCTCCTCTCATGGATTTGACTAAGAAAGGGGCTTTCGCATGGACAGATGGGGCACAGTCAGCTTTTGACCGCCTCAAGGAGGTGATGAGCAGTTGTCCAGTGTTGGCACTTCCGGACTTCTCCCAACCCTTCACCGTGGAGTGTGATGCATCAAGAGAGGGAATCGGGGCAGTATTATCTCAGGATGGGCACCCCATTGCTTTGAAGAGCTGAAAGCTCTTACCCCATGAGAGGTCATATTCCATATATGACAAGGAGATGTTGGCCATCATGCATGCCTTGGCCAAATTTCGGCAGTATTTGGTGGGTAACAGATTCAGAGTGAAGATTGATCACAATAGTCTTCACCACTTCATGGGGCAGCAAGGCATCAACAACAGACAACAGAGATGGGTCAGCAAGGTGCAAGCCTATGATTTTGACATAGAGTAGGTGCGAGGAAAACATAATGTAGTGGTCGATACCCTATCCAAGAGACCCGCGGGCCTCTCAATCATGAGCATTTACCCTGATTGGAAGGCCCAATTATTGGTAGAGTATTCCAAAGACAAGAGGTCATGTGAGATTCTGGAGGGGACCCATGCAGATGAGCGCTACTAGGTGATGGACGAGATCATCTACTACAAAGGGCGCATATTTTTGGTTCCCAGCTCACAGTTGAGGGAGAGAGTGCTCCAGGCAGCACATGACTCGCCATTGTCAGGGCATCAGGGGTTCAAAAAAACATACATGGTAGTCAGGGAGCGTTTCACATGGAAGGGCCTCAAGGGGGACGTGTTGAGGCACGTACAGGAGTGTGAGGCATGTCAGAGGAACAAAGGGGAACTGATCCACCCCGCTGGGTTATTGCAGTCGCTCCCCATCCCTGAGGGGAAATGGGAGAGTATCTCCATGGACTTCATCACTGGGCTCCCCACAGTGCAGGGCAAGGATTGCATCTATGTGGTAGTTGATCGGCTGACGAAGTATGCCCATTTCTTCGTCATTCCGACCTGGTATTCAGCTTCACAAGTTGCAGAGTTGTTCTTCAGAGAAGTCTTCTGGTTGCATGGGCTTCCAAAGAACATAGTGAGTGACTGGGACAGCAAGTTCATGGGAGGATTCTGGCAGGGGCTCTTCAAATTGGTTGGTACTGAGCTCACCCCTAGCACGAGCTACTACCCCTAGACAGATGGCCAGACCGAGTGAGATAATCAGTGGCTAGAGGGGTACCTTAGGAACTACGTGACTAGGCAGCAAAGGGCTTGGATTCGATGGCTACACTTGGGCGAGTATTGCTACAACACCACTCATCACATGTCCATTGGTATGACCCCTTTCCGTGCCTTGTATGGTTATGATGCATTATCTTTTGCTGACATTGTTTTTGGAGACAGTCGGGCCCCAAAGGCCAAAGACTAGATCCTGGAGAGCCAAGACATTCTCAAGGCTCTCAAGGACAACTTAGTGACAGCACAAAATCAGCAGAAGATGTACGCTGACAGGCACCGGACTGAGAGACACTTTGAGGAGGGGGATTTGGTGTATCTCCGATTACAGCCATATAGACAGTCCACCTTGAAGCAAAAAGGGGCCGAGAAGCTACAGCCACGTTTCTATGGGTTGTACAGGGTGGTCAGACGAGTTGGAGAGGTGGCCTACGAGCTGGAGCTGCCTCAGGGGAGCAGGATTCACAACATCTTCCATGTCTCATGCCTCTAAAAGGTGTTGGGACAACAGGTGGCAGCAATAGTAGAGTTACCCCCACTGGACGATGAGGAACATTTGGTTTTGGAGCCTGAGGCAATTGGAGACTCAAGAGAGGAAGCTGAGGAGCAGGACCATTAGGGAGTTTTTGGTGCGATGGAAGAACCTGCCGGATGAGGATGCCCCATGGGAGGGTGAACACATTTTGTAGCGCCCAGCACTGAAGTTGCTTGAGGGCAAGCAACATTTGGGAGGGGAAGACTGTCATGTCCCTTCTCAAATATATTTGTAACAGGTTTTGGTCTCCCCACAATTTTGCATAAATTTTGATGAATAAAGAAACCCAAGTATTTTTTACTTAGGAACTTAGGAGAAAGAGAGGCTGAATTAGATTGCTAGTGGAAGGTAAAGGCCACCCATGTTGGAAAACGCACTTGGGCACTTGGGCAATTCGAATTGCCTTGGAGGGGAATCGAATGGCTTGGAGAGGGGCCCACATGGGGAAAGGAAGGCCCACGAAAGGAAGGCCCACAAAGATATAAGGAAGAGGAGCTCCCCAACTCAAAGCATCATTTTCACATTGAATTCATTTGTGTTGCTCGAGTTGCTTAGCCGAGTTACCTGGTTGTTTAGCATCGAGTTTCCTAGGCAGGAGACTCAATGTTTCTTCGGGGGACTTCGAGTGCCACCTTAGGAAGGCATTTCACACTACCTTGGAGGAGAACCGAAGGAGATTTGTAGCCACATCACTCAGCCTTCGATTCAGCGGTGCGTATTCCTAGAGCACACAGGAGGGGAACACGCAGAGGTGACTTGGGGGTTCATCCTGGCAACACTTGCTGGGAAAGTTTGGGAGTTGGAGTTATAGCAGAGGATCAGCCTTTGGGAGGAGTTTTGGACCGAGAGATTGCTACATTTGGGCAGCTCAACTTACATCCATTGTGGACTGCATAGAGGGACATTCTTAGGCTCACGTGGGAGTTGGGGGAAGGAGCTACAGAGATGAAGTCAGCTGGGAGAAGGGAGGAAAGCCATAGGGGACATCATCTCAGCATTTGGGGGTGATTTGGAGGGCGTTCCCAGCCATATCCAGACAGGCCATGATTCCCAGCATAAGGAGGAGGACGTGGTCCTTGGAGGTCGATTTTCACGGGTCTGAACTAGGCCAAACCCTTTCTGGGTTTTGGTGGGTTTTTGTTGACGAGCCAGGAGTTGAAGTTGCAGTATTTTCTGAGCACGGGAAGTGGAGTTTATAGCACATCCAGATTCCTTCCCCGTAGGCAGCGCAGTTTTCTGGGCAGCACAGATCACCTTTAGAGCAACAGTTGGGCAGCACTAGGATCATCATTTGCTCACCTGGGTTTTGTCACGCTTGTCCTTTGAGACAAGCCCAGGTGCACCATTCCATCACTATTGTATTTGCTCCAGAAATATTTAATAAAATGGTTGAGATGGTCTCTATTTACAGTGCTTTCATGGGTGTTTATTGATTGTGTCTCATTGCTGGATGTTGGTTTGTTTACTTTGCTTGTGTATCACTGAATTTCCTAGTCAAGAACATTACAAGAGCACCCAAATCTACTATGCCCACATTTTTGGCTTCAGTGACTGGAGGACAGACAGACATGGACGAGATGCCCTTAAGGGATTATTTCCGTGAGTATCATTCTATAGGGGAAGAGTTTCGAGTTGCAATAACCTTTAAGGACTTTTGCCAGCTCAAGCATGGCAATAGAGGGAAGGGAACCAGTGGAACCTCTGCACAAAGTTATGATTTGCAACGCGCCATTGAGAGGTTATTCCTTCCTACTTTTGATGGCTCCTCTAAATGCACTGCCAAAGCTTGGGTTGAGAAACTTGACAAACATTTTCATCTCAACCAGATGACAGAGGTGGAAGCCATTAAAATGGCTACCTTGCACTTGGAGGGAGACGCTCATGATTGGTGGTTCCATGGGCTTTCCACATTGGGGTATGCTGGCGTGACCTCTTATGAGGATTTTACACGGAGGGTGATGGAGCATTTTGACCTGAGGGACCCTGAGATACATTTTAGAGAATTGACCCAGCTTAAGCAGACAGGCAGCTCGAAGCATTACATAGCAAAGTTCTTGAGGTTGCCAGTGATGGTACCAAATCTATCGAAGGCCAAGAGAGTCTTCTTGTTTATGGAGGGTTTAGCTCAGCCCTTGCATGGTTGGTGAGGTTGAATAGACCTACTTCGCTCCAAAATGCAATGAGTAGGGCTCTGGATTTCCAAGGGGAAATTCCCAAGACTAGAGCACCAGTACCCACGAGACCTACTTTTCCGCAAAGGGGTAGATATAGCAGACCCCGACCACAAAGAGAGATGCTAGGGCATGGCCAGTTGGATGATGAGACTAGGAGAGACCTTCGTGAGAGGAAGTTGTATTTTACATGCCAAGAGCCTTGGGCGCTTGGATATAGGTGCACTGAGGGCAAGGCCTACTACATAGAGGTCTTTTCAAATAGTGATCCAGGGGATGATGTGGAGTCAGGGGTAGATGGAGGAGATTGTGAGCCACAAGGTATAGAAGGAGGAGGAGGTCCAACCCTCCCAACTGGAGGGGTTATTGCATCACTGAGAGGGGTTCCGAGATATTTGACACTGAGGATCAAAGGGGCAGTGCAAGGGCAGCTTGTGTCAGTATTGGTAGATAGTGGGGCTATCCACAATTTCGTCGATGCACAGATGGTGTAGAGGAGATACTTGCACACAGAGGCATTTGAGGGGTTATCAGTGTTGGTACCAGGGGGCAG
Source organism: Pinus tabuliformis (assembly GCA_031772625.1). Lineage (NCBI taxonomy): Eukaryota > Viridiplantae > Streptophyta > Pinopsida > Pinales > Pinaceae > Pinus > Pinus tabuliformis. The sequence goes on from CM062805.1 coordinate 764,055,443, forward strand.
GACCATGCAGTGTACTCACTACATTCCCAACTTGACTGTAACCATGGGGAACAACTCGGTGACTGACCATTTCTTTGTGGTTGATGTTCCGGACACTAATGTGGTGATGGGTGTTTAGTGGCTCTATTCCTTGGGGCGAGTTACTACTGATTGGAGGAAGTTGGAGATGGAGTTTACCAGGCCAGATGGGAAGCTCGTGGTATTGAGAGGCATGCACTCCTATCCACCTCAACAGGTATCAACTCATCGGATGGAGGTTGATATACAGAGAGGAGATATAGAGTTGGTTATGGAGCAGAGTTTCAAAGATAGGTACTCATACACACCAGTCGCACCCAGACATCCTTGCGCTCTTGGAGAAGCACCAAGGAGTGTTTGGGGACATTCCACCGAGTCGTCCACCTGATAGGGGGTTTGAGCACACGATAGAGTTGGAGGAGGCAGTAAACATAGTTATCCATACCCTGTATAGACATCCCCATGCTCACATGGATGAGATCGAGCGGGCCATGCATGAGTTGTTGGCTTTGGGGCACATAAGGCCCAATTCTAGTCCCTTTGTTGAGAAAATTCCTATCATGAAGGAACCCCTACTGCAGCAAAACCGAATTTACTTCTCCTACTTGATTTTAATATACATTATCAAGTTATTTTCTGAATACTTAAGTAAATTACTTCTACAGCCTACACCACTTTAAATTTGATTACATGAAACAGAAAACTAAGCAAAGAACAAGATACATAGGACACAGTTATTTTTGGACCAAATAGTCCTTGGAAAAACCCAATGTGGGAAAACCAGTGCAACAACGCTGAGGGTTTAAATTATGCAAGAGAAAATTGAGTGCAAATCTAGGATGCTCAACTAGCAATCCTTTAAAGAGAAAATACTGGACAAAAGACAGGTGAAATGATCTCACCCTGTCACTGGAGAATTAGTGACTAATCCTCAACTCTGGAGGCTCTGCGTCACCTTCTAATGGCGTCCACGTCACCCCTCCTAGGTCTTACGCTATCTCTCTGCTCTGGATCCTCTGCTGGGTAAGAAACTGACTTTCCTTCCTCCCAAACTCACACCCTAGCTTCTGGCAACTGAACTTCGAATTCCCTCAACAGAAACTTGACTTCTCCTCACTAACTGCGCTACCTTTGCGTCAGCATTGCGTAGGCCAATGTCAGCCCTCCTTTCGATGTCTTTCTATCCTCTCTCTGCCTTGTACTCTCCGGAAATTCCTTCTCCCGAATTCTCACTGCCCCTTTGCTGCAAGATCTCCCAATCGATTTTCTTCCTGAGAACTTCTCACCTCAGAAAATCGACTTCCTCAATCTCTCTGTGTGTCTCTAAATGAACCCCAAGCCTCCTTCTTATACTTTTCTTGTTGAGACTTCAATGGCCGAGATTAAGTCTCTAATCAACGGCTAAGATTAAAACATGACTTGATTCGCCTTCTAAATCATTCTCACCCATATTTTGATTAAAACCCATTAATATTTTAATTTTCCTAAGTTTAGACTTAGGAACCCCATTAAAAATATTAATTATTTTAATAAAATACAATCCGGGTGGAATTTCACTAAACTGTTTCCGGGTTCTTTAAAACTCATGTGCCTTAGCCTCTCCACCAATTTTCATGGCTAGAGCACCTTCGATGCTACCAAAAACTAACACTCCCTCTTAGCGAGGAATGTGCTCTAGCAACAATGTCCAACTGCATGTTGCTCTGTTTCTAAAGCATCTCTTGTCTGCACTGTTGTTGCCACCAACATTGTGTTGTTGTTGCAACTGTACTGCTACCCATGACACTATCACTGCCACTGCTGCATCTGTACTATAGCTCCCTCTCAAATGCTGCATCTGCTATGCTGCTAGCACTGCCACTGCTAACACTGCATTCATATTGCAACTCAGTTGCTGAGAGAAGCAACTGAAAAACATCCAAAATTAACTGAACTTAACTGTGTTCAGCATAATACCATGAATGTTGGAATCTGACTGCTCTAGTCTCTGACCCTCTGAATCTTTTGCGTTGTTGCTGACTTCTGCACTATGCCATCTGCACTGTTACCAACCTTGCTCTGCGTTGATCAGTCTCTGGTCTCAGGCTACTACATCTGTCCTCCAAACAATCCACTGCATCATCTTACACTAAGTCCATCTCGCTACTGCTGAATTTCGGGCTCTCGTAACAAGGATTTGATCCAAGAGGTGGACTCCTCAAGGATCCTGCCCACATGTAGTCCTCCCGACTACAACTCAATATCGCCCCATTTCCCTCCTGGAGATGCATGGGCACTCATGGCAAACTCATCTTCGTCAATTTTTGCTGGAGCAGCCTTAGGATCATGTTTCTCATCCTTATCCTTTTGCTTCAAAGGACACTGGGATGCAAAGTGGCCCATCTGAAACATTTCACCTTCGAAATGTCCTTCTTCCACTTTTGCTTCTGTTGTCCCTTTGATGCGAGAGCTACGTTCTCCCCCTCCTCCTTGGTCTTCATGCCACTCCCACTGTTGCCATTGAGGTTGACCTTTACAAGGTCCCTCCTTAATTCTTCCTGTTGAAGAGCTGCCCACATCTCCTCCCATGAAGGTAGTCTTTCCCTGCCCAATATGCTTTGGACGAAGACTTGCCATTCATCTGAGACTCCATTCAGGGTCGTCCTTACCATCGCGGTAGATTGAGGAGTGGACCCCACTGTAGCAAGATGGTCTCTGGGGTCCTGAAGACGTTGAAGATAGGAGTTGACTCCTCCCTTCTGCATCAATGTCCATTGCAACTTCTGTTCTAAGTACATCTTCCATTGTTCGGAAGAGCCTTCATACAAAGAAGACAAAGCTTCCCACATATCTCGGGCTGTATCCTTGCCCTGCAAGCGTGAGACCACATGATCTCGAACTCCATCAAGTATGAACCTCTTCGCCTTTCCCTACTCGGCCTTCTACTTCTTCCTTTGATCATTGTCAACAGGAACAACTACAACACTCTTGACGTAGGCTTTGAGATTGTACTCCTTCAAAACAGCTAAGATTCTAGTCTTCCATATGACATAGTTGGAAGCTCCTTCCAACCTATCCTGATCTCTGAGCCCATGCAATGCCATCTCACCCAACTGTCGAACTGACTCCTCTAGTCATTGCTTAGCACTACTCAGCTGCCCAGCAAGTGAGAAATTCGAACTTTTTGGCGAAAAGTTCTCTGAGGAGAAATTCCCCTTCTATGTGTCTTCGCTCTTTTCCGGCGGATTTCTACCCCGGTAGAGACTGTGCCCTTCAAGCACTGCGCTGAGGCACTGCGTCACTCCCTCTACCTCTGCAAACTCATGAACTAGAAATCGTACCTCTCTGACGACTCTCTCAAAGAGAGATTTCCTCAGAATCTCTGCTTCCCAGCAAGGACTGCGCAATCCCTTCAAGGGAATTCGAATTGCTGCCAAGCGCAGCTTTTAGCCTCTCTACTTAGCGCTGGATCTGCTCTTCCTGTTTCAAAATCATCGCTCCGATACCATGTGAAAATTCCTATCCTCAAGGAACCCCTACTGCAGCAAAACTAAATTTACTTCTCCTAGTTGATTTTAATATACATTATCAAGTTATTTTCTGAATACTGAAGTAAATTACTTCTGCAGCCTACACTACTTTAAATTTGATTACATGAAACAGAAAATTGAGCAAAGAACAAGATACATAGGACACAGTTATTTTTGGACAAAATAGTCCCCGGAAAAACCCAATGCGGGAAAACCGGTGCAGCAGCTCTGAGGGTTTATTATTATGCAGGAGAAAATTCTGAGTACAAATCTAGGATGCTCAACTAGCAATCCTTTACAGAGAAAATACTGGACAAAAGACTGGTGAAATGATCTCACCCTGTCACTGGAGAATCAGTGATTGATCCTCAGCTCTGGAGGCTCTGTGTCACCTTCTGATGGCCTCTGCGTCAAACTGCATCACTCCTCCTAGGTATTACGTTGCCTCTTTGCTCTGGATCCTCTATTGGCTAAGAAATCGACTTTCCTGCCTCCCAGACTCACACCCTAGCTTTCGGCAACTGAACTTCGAATTCCCTCCGCAAAAACTCGACTTCTCCTCACTGACTGTGTTGCCTCTGCGTAGGTCAGCGTCAGCCCTCCTCTGGACATCTTTTTGTCTTCTCTCTGCCTTGTACTCTCCGGAAATTCCTTCCCGAATTCTCACTGCCCCTCTGCTGCAAGATCTCCCCAATCAATTTCCCTCCTTAGAACTTCTCACCTCAGAAAATCGATTTCCCCAATCTCTCTGTGTGTCTCTAAATGAACCCCAAGCCTCCTTCTTATACTTTTCCCATTGAGACTTCAACGGCCGAGATTAAATCTCTAATCAACGGCTAAGATTAAAACATGACTTGATCCGCCTTCTAGATCATTCTCACCCATATATTGATTAAAATTTAAAACCCATTAATATTTTAATTCTCCTAAGTTTAGACTTAGGAACCCCATTAAAAATATTAATTATTTTAATAAAATACAATCTGAGTGGAATTTCACCAAACAGTTTATGGGTTCTTTAGAACTCATGTGCCTTAGCCTCTCCACCAATTTTCATGGCTCGAGCACATCTGATGCTACCAAAAACTAACATTTGTTTCTTCCATAATGTTAGTGAAGAAGAAGGATGGGGCCCTCTGTATGTACATTGACTACAGGGCTCTGAATAAGAAGATCCTGAAGAACAGGTACCTAATTCCACGTATTGACGAGTTGATGGATGAGCTTAGAGGACCTAAGTACTTCTCTAAGATAGATTTGCACTCGGGGTACCATCAAATTCGGGTGAGAGAGCAAGATATCTCGAAGACTGCGTTCAGGTGTCACTATGGACACTTTGAGTTCTTGGTGATGCCCTTTGGGCTGACCAATGCTCCAACTACCTTCCAGTCTTGCATGAACCATGTGTTCCGCAAGCAACTACATAGACATATACTGGTTTTGTTTGATGAAATCCTAATTTATAGCAAGAAGTGGGAGGAGCATTTACAGCACTTGGAGGAGGTGCTACGCATCCTAGAGGAGCAGCAGTGGTATGCCAAGATGTCCAAGTGTGAGTTTGGACTAATAAAGATGTTGTATCTTGGCCAATGTTGCACGAAGCGGGGATGCGGAAGTGTCATTTCCCAAAAATCTAGGAAGCGAAGCGTCTACAAGATATATATATATATATATATATATATATATATATATATATATATATATATATATATATATATATGCATTTATATCCAAAAAAACATCCAAAATACCAAATTAGTTGTAGAAGACATAAAAACATGCATATTTCTACATAAATCAAGATAGATATGGAATCCATGATTCCATTGTACATCAATGATTAATTATTTGGGCATCAACCATCTAAATTCTAACAATTACAAACATACATCAACTTTTAAGCATATCATAAAACATTTAGAAGATAAAATCATCAAACATTCAAGTAACTTATCTTGCAAGTGAGCAACTGACAACATGAATCATGTCCAAAATTCAAATAATAATGTTTACAAAATAGGCCACTTGGCCACCACCAAGACTCAAGTACACACTGAACTAGGAAGAGTATGGCAGCAAAGTTCAAATTCACAACAAGAATACAAGTCTATTCTATGACAAAAGTAGTAAATTGTGAATATATCTACTAATCTCTCCTCCTTCCACCACGAACAATATGTGAGCCTCCACGTGCTGGCAATGAAGAAGATGGTGGCAATGAAGAAAATGGTGGCTCTGGAAGTTGTGGCAGTGGAACTGATGAAGATGAAGCACCTGTTGTTGGTGTTGAAGCATGGAACCTGGGAACCGTGGGATCGGATGGGGGTGGCATGTCAACTCGATCATCATCATCCTAGATAAGAGCATCATCCAATTTCTCTAATCGCAACACTCCATCCTCCAAATTGGGCTCCTCTGGATTTTTGTCCCAAACCTTAAGGTCTTTATTAATCTTTGCATCATCACAGTAATGGGACAACAATCACAAGTTGTAGTGAACATAAACCAAGCTCTTTGCCCGGTCTAAATTTTACCCGTTCCTTTTAACATTGTGGATGAAAGAATAAGAGCTCCAACACCTCATTGCAGAAGAAGTGTTTACCACCTGTGATAGCACCCGCAATGCCAAAGTTTGTAGAAGTGGAGTAGCACCTCCATGCATGTTCCACCACTCGAGAAGATAAATTCTCTCGATCTCTAATTGCATGCATGCTCCCAAATGGACCAGTGCTAAGCGTATAGTTGCTCAAATGTTTCCGTAGCATGGCAGACTCCTCCTACACAATGACTAATTTATCCAATGCTTTCATATAACTAGATAGAACCTCTAGATCTAGGTGTGGTTTTCTCCTGCTCCCCCCCAGGTGTTGGTGTTGAAAGCCATGATGGATGATAGTATTTAGGTGTCAGAACATATGCTAAGGCATGTAATGGAATGTTTAGCATTTTCCATCGTTTTTCCACCTCTGCACGAATATAATTGTACAAGGTGATATCTATAGGCTGAACAATGTCTTTAATCTGCCCCAGCATGCCATCCATTTGCTAATACACCTCCCCAATTATTGGCCGATCTGAATCTGCAAACTTGATCATGTAATAAATTGGTTTGGTGAATTGCAAAACATATTTAATCTGTGACCAAAAGTAACTATCAAGAATAGTGTCCTTGGCTACATTAGCACCATCTCTATCAGTGTTAATGTCATCCCATGATTCAGAGGTCACCATATTAGTTAAAGCTTGTCTCACCTTCACTAGTTGCCTAAAGGTGAGGTAATAACTTGCAAATCTTGTTTTTGCAAGTTTAAGCAACTACAACTTGGAGTAAGTACCATAAAACTAGTTTACCGTTGTATGTCCTGTGATAAATTTAGAGTTGCTTCCCTCTCTTGTAAAGTTCATTAATCCATCCACATCCTTTATGCTTCACAATATCAAGCATCAAAAGGTTCAATGCGTGCACCAAGCACCCGAACCAAAAGATGTGTGGATGAGTATGCTCAATAATTTTTCCTACTGCCTTACAATTTGTTGAATTATCAATGATCACTTGAACCACATTATTAGGACCAACATCTTTGATTGATTGCAATAGGAGATATGCAATTGTTAAAATTGGCAACCAGGGCAAAACTTCATGTGGGTCATCTTATTCATGGCTGATAATATTTTTATAGATTCCTCTCATCGAGAGGTGTAGGATTGATATAAAGATCATCCGATTCCAATAAGTATTCATGGAGATATGAATTTATTTTGATTATGGAATTATTATCAAGCCGACCTACAACTCATGTAGGCTCAGAAGCCCAACAGTCGCATCTATTCACCCACCAACGTTGTGTATAAATATAAGAGGACTTTTCCTCATTTGGACTCACTCATCTCATCACATCTCTCTCTCTCTCTACTACGCAGAAATGAGTCTCTTCTCTATTGCGCTGAAATGGGTCTCTCTCTCACACATGTGAAGCCGGAAACTGCTGAAATTGACGCTGCAACTGCAGAAGTAAAGATTGACTTGCGTGGCCTAGAAGATCTCCTCTTTGGAACTGCGTTGTAGGTTCATCTGAACCTCCTCTGAAAGCCGCAACTTTTGGTGGTGGAATGAAGTCAATCCGATGAACGGTTTGCAAGATATCGACTGCCCTAGTTTGAAGCCGGAAACTGCTGAAATTGAAGCTGCAACTGCAGAAGTAAAGATTGACCTGCGTGGCCTAGAATATCTCCTCTTTGGAACTGCGCTGTAGGTTCATCTGAACCTCCTCTGGAAGCCGAAACTTTTGGTGGTGGAATGAAGTCAATCCGATGAACAGTTTGTGAGATATCGTCTGCCCTAGTTTGATAATGAAGCCGCTAATGCTGATGCTGCTGATCTAGGGTTTGCTACTGCTGATATGAATCAGATTTATTGTACTATTTCTCTCTGCTGAATTATTGAAGATAAAAGAAGATTTGATCAAAGGGTTTCCCCACACATTGTGGGGTTTGTCCCTGGCTAGCCGCCACATCTTGTGTCTCTTGTCTTGGCTTGTTTTCTGTCGATCGTTTAATGTTCTATCTACACTTTACTTTATGTACCTGTGATTGCTAATCGGTGGAATATAATAAGAAAAAGAAGTAAACTGTTATAAGCATAGAACATACCATAACTTAACATGGTATCAGAGCTGAGGTGAAGACAAAGCCCGAGCAAGAGCAAGAGCAATCATCGAAGAGAAGATTGGCAAGGCTATCTTAAAAGAGCTATGGGGTCCTCAACACTCTTTCTTGCCGAAGACAAGCTCCGTGAGAAAGCTGACTATCACGGATGGAAGATGTCTATCGATCTAACCCTTGAGAATCAAGGAGTGTTGGATCATGTGAGAGGCAATATTGTTGAGCCTCCATCAAATGCATCGGCTGTTGCCTGGAACAAATGGAAAAATGGAGAAGTCAAAACAATAGAAGATCATCCGGGACTCTATCGACAAGCACTTGGTGGCCTACATCTCTGATCTAGACACCTCCAAGGAAATCTACGATAGACTGGTGAGTTTATTTAAAGTTAATGATGCAAATCAAGTTTTGTTTCTTAGAAATAAGCTGAGGGAAATCAAGAAGGGTAAAGATGAAAGTATGCAAGCATACTTCTTAAGAATCACCGAAATCAAGAATGATCTCCTATCTATTGGGGAAACTATTACTGACAGAGAAATGACACTCATAACTCTTGGAGGATTACCATCTGAATGGTATGTGTTCAGGACTACTCTTCTGAACAATAATGTAATCCCTGGTTTCGAGGAATTAATGACTAGATGCATGCAAGAAGAAACAAGGGAAGAAGAGCAAGAAATGCACATGCCTAAAGGTCCTCCTGCTGCGTTTTCTTCTCATGCTAAGAAAAGAAATAATTCCGGGACTAAATCAAAAGGAAAGGCTGGACCTAAGGCTAGAAGAAAATGACGATGTTACATTTGCGATAAAGCAAGTCACTATGTATGAGATCATGAGCATCATGATGAATGAGATCATGGACATATAGGACAGCATGATGATGATGCACACTAGTTTGAGCAGCATTATGATGGATAAAATCATGGACATGGGCAGCATGATGATAATCATGATTAGAGCAGCATGGTACAGTATGCAGTGGTGCAACTAGAAATCCCTCTGATGGCAATCAAAGGAATGACAAATTCAACAGCAAAGGTAAGAGGAGAGCTGGGAATCAAGGAAGAGGACAAGCATTCAAGAAGGCAAGAAATTCCAGGATGTATTAAATGCACCTGACCTCAAAAAGAACCTAGTGTCCATCTTGGCAACGGAAGACAAAGGCTACAAGGTAACCTTCAGTGATGGCAAGGTACGTATATGGAAAAATAATGTTAAAGATGCCTTTACTCTTGGGTTTAGTGTTGATTCATTATATCAGGTCGATGGAAGTCTACTAGGTGTCATGTCTTATGACACATCTCTTCAGTCCGAACTTTGGCATTAGAGGTTTGCCCCCCTTCATTATAAAGCTATACTCGGTCTAAGACAAATGGTGATAGGGATGCCCGAATTCTGAGTAGAGAAAGAAGGTGTATGTCCAGGATGTGCCGAAGGAAAGATCAAAAGGGGACCATTCCCCTCAAGCCAAAGCAAGACCTCTGATATATTACAATTGGTTCACTCAGGCATACCTGAGGTTGGCATTAAGAGGGAGACTACTACACCACATACTCCTGAGCGGAATGGTGTGGTGGGAAGGAAGAGCCACACGATGATGGAAGCTGTCTGGGCCATGCTACATGATCAAAGACTTCCGAAGTTTCTATGGGCTGAAACTACAATCACCGCCGTATATGTACAAAATCGATGCCCTCATCAAGCATTGGGTTCCAAGACTCCTGAAGAAAAGTTCACCGCAAGGTAAACAATCTTCCAACTTTGAGGAGCTCTCAAGAAGCTGACACCAGGGAACCGAAAGAAAAGGATGATGAATCAATGCCTGATGTAGAAGAACCCATGGATCTGATTGATTCTCATCCACATGAGCCTTCCTCTTCTAGGAAGAAGCCTTCATGGCTTAGGGGGATACTTGATGATGCTGAAGGACATGCTGCACCCTGAGGAACCTTCCGTCAAAGTAAGAAACTTAACAGGTATCAGGGATACCTGACCATCTGAGCACGATCATACAAAATGAACCTTCATCATTCTCAGATGTCATCAAGCATTAACTATGGAAGGATGCTATGACCATAGAATATGAGTCTATTATGGAGAATGATGTCTGGGAAGTAGTTCCTAGACCTTGGACATGACAATTGTTACTTCAAAATGGCTTTACAAGATAAAGCATGCAGCAAATGGAAGTATGGAAAAGTATAAGGTTCATTTTGTTGCTCGTGGTTTATCCCAGAAGGGAGGTATAGACTATGATATTTGCACCTGTTGCCAGATATACGACCATCCGCTTGATCATAGCCCTTGTGGCTTCACAAGGATGGAACCTACATTAGATGGATGTTAAGACCGCGTTCTTGCATGGTTCTATCAAAGAAGAGGTCTATGTGGAGCAACCTGAAGGATTTGAGATTTATGATTGAAAATCTCATGTATGCAGGTTGAAGAAGGCTCTCTATGGACTGAAGCAAGCACCCCGAGCATGGTATGAGAGGATCGATAGCTACTTGATGAAGCTGGGATTCACTAGGAGTGAAGCCGATCCTAACCTTTACTTTAAGGTTGAAGATGACAAGACTCTCATACTGGTGTTGTATGTGATGACCTCTTTCTAACAGGTGCAAACCCTCTCATTCACAAATGTAAGAGGGAGATGGCTTCTGAATTTGAAATGAAGGACCAAGGACTTGAAGTGTGGCAGAAGCCAAGGGAAATTTTCCTATCTCAAGGAAAATATGTGGTAAATATATTGGAAAGATTCGATATGATGGACTGCAAGCCTGTGACTACCTCGAGGATCTTAACTTTTAGAAGTTATATGGTAGTGATGTCGAACCAGACTTGGGAAATGCCTCTAAGTTTCAAAAACTCATTCGCATTGATGTTCTTGGTGAACCTCCGTCCGAACATATGTTTTGCAGTTAGCATTGTGAGCTCATATTTGGTTGAGCCTCACTGGATTGATGCCAGGAATCTTCTGAGATGTCTTCAGGACACAATCTCTCATGGATTAAGATACATTGCCGGAGATGTGAGACTACTTGGATATACTGATGTTGATTAGGCAAGCAGTGTGGTGGACCGTAAGAGCACTTCCGGGTACTGTTTCACCTTGGGATCTACTTCGATATCCTAGATGAGCAGGAAGCAGAAGTCGGTGGCTTTGAGCACCGCTGAAGCAGGATATATTGTTGCTAGCATAACCTCGTGTGAGGCAGTCTGGTTGCGAAAGCTCTTCAGTGAGCTGTTTGGATTTACATTGGATACCACTATGATTCTCTGTAACAACCAGAGGTGGGATTCGATTATTGAGGAATCCCGTATTCGTCAATTGCTCCAGCAGATAGACATCATCTGGGATATGGTAAGTCGATGAGCAAGGAAGCTCCATCACATTAACATGATCTACAGGTTGATACCCTTGTCAAAGCCCCAAGGAAAGATCTAATCTGTGATTTTCCCAAACGACTTGGAGTCGGCAAGAAACCTTTGTACAAGGGTCCTGCATGTTGCATACATTGAGCTCTGGGAGCTCTGAGGGCTTGCGGTTCCTACTGGAGCAACATATGACCACAGGGTGACTCACCCTCCCCTGGTGGTGCACACTGGAACAAGATGATTCGCTCTCTTGTGGGACAAGATGATTCGCTCTCTTGTGGAACAGGATGATTCGCTCTCCTGTGTAGTAGGATGATTAGTTCTCCTGTGAGGCCTGGATTGATGTGTTCTCCATGGCAGCCTGGATTGATGTGTTCTCCACAGCGATTGTAGCAGGATTGATGTGTTCTCCTGTGAGGACATGATTGATTAGTTCTCATGTTGAGGCATCCTACCCATGCAGTCTGGGACTCATGGGAAGTACCTCTCATCTGATCAATGAGCAGGGAAATGAAGTTAGGGACCATAGTAGTACCGATGGACGCATCGTTGTATCTACCGTACTCCCTACGCCAGGATGACCTCCATTGATCTGGGATCAATGATACTGGTCTGGGACCAGTGGTAGGAGTTGTACCATACTATGACGCTGACTTCGGGTCGGTTGAGACTGGTCTGGGACCAGTGGTACATACTCCGAGACTGACTTCGTGTCAGTGCAGTACTGGTCTGGGACCAGTGAGAGTGGTACATACTATGACGTTGACTTCGGGTCAGTTGAGATTGGTTTGGGACCAGTGGTACACTCTTTGAGACTGCGATACTGGTCTGGGACCAGTGGTAGGAGTTGTACCATACTATGACGCTGACTTCGGGTCGGTTGAGACTGGTCTGGGACCAGTGGTACATACTCCGAGACTGACTTTGTGTCAGTGCAGTACTGGTCTGGGACCAGTGAGAGTGGTACATAATATGACACTGACTTCGGGTCGGTTGAGACTGGTCTGGGACCAGTGGTACACTCTCTGAGACTGCGATACTGGTCTGGGACCAGTGGTAGGAGTGGTACTTACTATGAAGCTGACTTCGGGTCGGCTGAGACTGGTCTGGGACCAGTGGTACGCACTCTGAGACTGACTTTGAGTCAGTGGAGGATGATATTGGTCTAGGACCAGTGGAGTTGTACTCACTGTGATGCTGACTTCGGGTTGGTTGAGATTGGTCTGGGACCAGTGGTACATACTCTGAGACTGACCTTGAGTCAGTATGATACATCCTCGATCATTTCTTCTTCTTCATAATTCGGACAAAAGCAGAGCAGAACAGAACAATGCAAGAGCAAAGCAGAACAGAGCAAAACAGTACAGATCAATGCAGGGCAGAACAAGACAAAGCAGAACAGGCAGAATAGAGCAGAGCAGGGCAAGGGTCAGGCTGTATAGGGCAGTGCATTTGATGGATGAATAGTAACGACCAATAGACAGATTGCAGATGAAGTTCTCCATGGTTGAGAGGGAGTGTTAAAATTGGCAACCAGGGCAAAACTTCATGTGGGTCATCTTATTCATGGCTGATAATATTTTTATTAGATTCCTCTCGTCGAGAGGTGTAGGATTGATATAAAGATCATCTGATTCCGATAAGTATTCATGGAGATATGAATTTATTTTGATTATGGAATTATTATCAAGCCGACCTACAACTCATGTAGGCTCAGAAGCCCAACAGTCGCATCTATTCACCCACCAACGTTGTGTATAAATATAAGAGGACTTTTCCTCATTTGGACTCACTCATCTCATCACATCTCTCTCTCTCTCTACTACGCAGAAATGAGTCTCTTCTCTACTGCGCTGAAATGGGTCTCTCTCTCACACATGTGAAGCCGGAAACTGCTGAAATTGAAGCTGCAACTGCAGAAGTAAAGATTGACTTGCGTGGCCTAGAAGATCTCCTCTTTGGAACTGCGCTGTAGGTTCATTTGAACCTCCTCTGAAAGCCGCAACTTTTGGTGGTGGAATGAAGTCAATCCGATGAACGGTTTGCAAGATATCGACTGCCCTAGTTTGAAGCCGGAAACTGCTGAAACTGAAGCTACAACTGCAGAAGTAAAGATTGACCTGTGTGGCCTAGAATATCTCCTCTTTGGAACTGCGCTGTAGGTTCATCTGAACCTCCTCTGGAATTCGAAACTTTTGGTGGTGGAATGAAGTCAATCCGACGAACAGTTTGTGAGATATCGTCTGCCTTAGTTTGATAATGAAGCCGCTAATGCTGATGCTGCTGATCTAGGGTTTGCTACTGCTGATATGAATCAGATTTATTGTACTATTTCTCTCTGCTGAATTATTGAAGATAAAAGAAGATTTGATCAAAGGGTTTCCCCACACATTGTGGGGTTTGTCCCTGGCTAGCCGCCACATCTTGTGTCTCTTGTCTTGGCTTGTTTTCTGTCGATCGTTTAATGTTCTATCTGCACTTTACTTTATGTACATGTGATTGCTAATCGGTGGAATATAATAAGAAAAAGAAGTAAACTGTTATAAGCATAGAACATACCATAACTTAACAGCAATGTTTTGGGAAGTTGCATTGATGGAAGAGGAGTCATGACATGCAATGTTTCAAAAACACCAAGAACATTTATCAAATGTTGGTTTCTAACATTTGTCCACCCATTTGATACAATGGATACCCCACAATCCACCCACACATTTGTAAAACGTGTCAAAGCTCTTTGAACCTTTGCTTTTTCTCTTTCTAATAACATTGCTCTAGCTTTCTCATAGTTGGGGCTCTTGTATCCCTTTGGGGCTTCATTGATGCCCTTAACCATATCATGTCAATGGGGAGAGCCAAGCACATTGAATGGTTCACTGCAAACACAAAGAAATCGGACTATCTTTCCATCCACATCATCCCTCCCAGCAACATTTCTTCTACTTCCAGAGGTTGCAGAAGTACCATGAGGAGATGAGCTACCAAATCTAGAGGTTGCACTTGATTCAAAATGAGTTTTTTGCTTCTTGTTTTTTTGTTGTGCAGCCTCTTCTATTTGGATGTATTTTCTTCTTTGTTCAGCTGAAACCTTAGGGCAAATTGCTATCCCCATGACACCCTTTTTCTCATCACTTTCCAACACCCCACAAAGATGCCTCCTCACACAGGTATATGAACCACTATATGGTTTTCCTCCATGACAACCATGAGGGCACAAAAACTTGTAGCTTCCACCACCTTTTCCCCTTCAAGTTTGGTCACATAATTCCACAAGGGTGTCACTGCAGCTTCCCCCTCTTGCTTTTCAGTGTCCTCTTCAGCCCCTTCCTCTTCAAACCCTTCCTCCCCATCATACATTGGGTCACTCATATGGGGACCACTATCCTCTTGTTCTTCTTCCCTTCTATTCCTACCCCCCTTACCATCATAAAAACCAAAAGTGGAATGATACATAGAAGCCAAAAGAACACCATTTTGGAATATGAATATAGATGGACAACATGCAATGAAATAAGCAAGAAGAAAGAGTTGGAGAGGGAGGAGAAAAATACAAACAACAATGACAGAAAAATGAGGGAGTTTGGGGTGTTCACTTATGTCTTTAGCTCTTGTAGATGGAAGCCCCTCCTTTACTCCTCCAAGCTCCTCCTCCTTTTGTCTTTTACTCCTCCAAGCTCCTCCTCCTTCACTACTCCTAGCTCCTTCTCCTTTACTCCTCCAAGCTCCTCCTCCTTCACTACTCCTGGCTCCTCCTCCTTTACTCCTCCAAGCTCTCCTCAAGCCTCTCTTCTCCAATCTCTCTTCTCCTCTCTTCTCCAAGCTCTCCAAAGATAGAAGAGTAAGGAAAAGAGGGGGAAATGAATTTTATCCCCATCTATTATTTCTCTAACTCATCTTAAAGTCGCCCCCAACTCAAGTTAAAGCAAAAAAAAATAATTTAAAAAAATAATAAATTGGGTCGCCCTCCATGGAACCACTCGTCGAGCCTCAGTTCGCTCGGGATCTGCCCAGATCTGTGCCCGATCCACCATAGATCTAAGGGGAATCACTGTGTTCCACCGGCAAATCCCCACGGATCCATACGGGTTGCGGTTCCGCCTTTGGAACCTTGGGGGAGGGAAGGATCATGCAACATTGATCTTGGCCATGTCATTGGGGAGGATGGGGTGCGAGTTCACCAGGAGAAGATCAGGGCCATTTTGGATTAGCCAACACACAGGAATGTGACGGAGTTGCAGGGATTCCTAGGCCTATGCACATATTACAAGAGATTCGTAAGGGGATTTTCCCAGCTGGCAACACCCCTCACAAATTTGAAGAAGAAGGGAGCTTTTGTGTTGACAAATGTAGCCCAGGAAGCTTTTAAGCGCCTCAAGAAGGTGATGAGCATTTTCCTAGTGTTAGCCCTACCTGATTTCTCACAACCCTTTGTTTTGGAGTGCGATGCATTTGGAGAGGGCTTTGGGGCAGTTTTGATGCAGGGGAGACACCCGATTGCATTTGAGAGCCCAAACATACAGGCACATGAGAGGTTGTATTCTATATACAACAAGGAGATGCTAGCCATTATGCATGCGCTAGACAAGTTTCGACAGTACTTGGTGGGCAACAAGTTTAAGGTGAAGACTGATCACAACAGTCTCAAATTTTTCTTGGAGCAGAGAGAGCTGAATGAGAGGTAGCAGAAGTGGGTCAGCAAGATCCAGGCATATGATTTTGACATAGAGTATGTCAAGGGAAAGCAAAATGTGGTGGCAGATGCATTATCTAGGAGGCCCGCAATACTTTCGCTCATGAGCATTGCTCAAGATTGGAGAGCGCAATTGTTGGTTGAGTACTCTAAGGACCGACATGCGTGTGAGACTTTGGATGGCATGACTGGGGATGACCGATATAGGGTGATGAACGAGGTGATCTACTATGAAGAGAGGATTTATTTGGTACTAGGCTCCCAGTTGTGGGAGAAAATCATGCAGGCTGCACATGACTCATCGTTGGAAGAGCATCAGGGGTTCCTCAAGACATATAGGGCCATTAGAGAGCGCTTCACTTGGAGGGGCCTCAAGGAGGACATTTTGAGGCATGTTCAGGAGTATGACACTTGTCAGAGGAACAAAGGTGAGCAGACACATCCGACTGGCCTATTGCAACCCCTCCCTATTCCTGAGAGGAAATGGGAGAGCATCTCCATGGACTTCATCACACGATTGCCAACAATACAAGGGCAGGATTGCATCTATGTGGTGGTCGACAAGTTGACTAAATTTCGCCCACATTTTTGCCATTCTGACTCGGTATTCCGCTTCACAAGTGGTCGAGTTATTTTTCAAGGAGGTATTCAGGTTACATGGTCTCCCTAAGTCCATTGTTAGCGACAGAGATAGCAGATTCATGGGAGACTTTTGGCAGGAGTTATTTCGTCTTGTGGGGAGTGAGCTCCCACCTAGCACTAGCTATCATCTGCAGACGGACGACCAGACTGAGATAGTGAATAAGTGGCTAGAGGGCTACTTACACAGCTATGTGACATGGCAGCGACATGTGTGGGTGAAGTGGCTACATCTTGAAGAGTACTGCTATAACACCACCTACCACATGTCCATAGGTATGTCACCTTTTCGTGCTTTGTATGGTTATGATGCACTAACCTTTGTTGATATGGTTTTTGGAGATAGCAAGGCCCTAGGGGCCAAGGATTGGATACAGGAGAGCCAAGATATCCTTAGAGCTCTCAAGGATAACCTGCAAATAGCCCAAAACCAATAGAAGCTATATGCAGACAAGGGTAGAGTTGAGAGGCACTTTGAGGTTGGAGACTTAGTCTTTTTGAGGCTCCAGTCGTACAGGTAGTCTACCATGAAGCAGAAGGGAGCAGAGAAGCTAAAACCGTGATTTTATGGGCCTTATAAGGTGGCCAAGCAGTTTGGGAAGTAGCATATGAGTCGGAGATCCCACCAGGGAGCAAGGTGCACAATGTATTTCACGTCTCTTGCCTGAAAAAAGGCTTTGGGACAACAAGTTGTCGCAGCCACAGAGTTTCCACCTATGGATGATGAGGGACATTCGATCTTAGTAGAGGCCATCTTGGAGGTGAGAGAGACGAAACTCTAGAGCAGGGTCACTAAGGAGTTTTTGGTTCAGTGGAAAGATCTGCCAGAGGAGGATGCCACATGGGAGGGGGAGCAAATACTACAACACCTGGCATTATAATTACTTGAGGACAAGCAACATTTGGGAGGGGAGGACTATAATATTCCCTCTAATTAAATTTTGCTAAGTGAGTTCCAAAATTTTGCAATTTTGGTGGTGGACAAATTTTGGGCATAAAACTTAGGAAAAAGTGGATGAGAGACATCAAATTAAATTTTGTGAGAAGGGAGGCTCCAAAACATTAGAAAGAAGGAGAAATTATTTGGATGGTGGAATGTGGGGGCCACCTCAAAGGAGAAATTTGAACTCCCTTGAGGAAATTCGATGTGGAGGGAAGAGAGAAGAGAGGGAGGTCGAATGGGAGGGCCCACAAGGAGAGAGAAGGGCAGCAAGGATAAATAGAAGAGGGGAGCATCATTTTGAGGTCTTTTGCCAATCTGAAATATGAACCTTGTTCGCTTGAGCTATTTAGCCAAGTCAACTCATGCTATTGAGCACAAGGAGATATCCAAGCGGGAATTTCCAACTCTTTCTTCAGTGAACCTTGAGTGTCACCCTAGGAGAGATTTTGCTGCAATTTGGAGTTGTTCCGGGACTGATTATTGGGCATTTGACTTGCTTTGGTGTGGAGACTAGGAGCAGTTGAGGGAGGTCGAATCACTTGGGTGAGCAACTACACTGCACATTGGTTTCCATGAATTTGGAGGTGGATTGCTAGCAATTTTGCAGGGAATTTGTGGAGGTTTGCAGGCTTGAAGTAGTGTCTAATCTACAAGCTGAAATTTTGCTCACACAAACTGCACAGAGGTTGATTGGTTGGGCCTACGGAGGCATTTGAGGAGCTGCATTGTTGTAGTGAGAAGACAAGGGAATTTGGGGGCCAAATTGGGTGAAATTGAAGAGGTAAACTTTGGGAGGAATTTTCAAGAGCTTAGTGCCAAATTGTAGTGACATTTCCAGGTGGCGCTAATTTCCTAGGCGTCGGAGGAACTCGCACTTTTTGAGGGGCTCCAAGGTTGGTTGGAAGGAGGCCAAACCCTTTATGGGTTTTGTTGGACTCATTGAGAAAGTGCACCAGCTAAATTTTTAGAATTTTCTAAGCACTTCTGAGGATAGATTTCCCATTTCCCATTTGGCAGCAGTAGCAGAATATTACTGGGTTAACGCAGAAATTGGAGAGCAGCCTTTCCAATGCTTGGGCATCATTATTATCACTTGGGTTTTGCCTTGCTTGCTATAGCAAGCCCAAGTTCCTCTATTCCCATCTATTTGTACTCCATTATGCTTAGAATAATAAAATGGCTCTGTATTTTGGTGCAATTTTATGGTGTAATCTGATATTTTTGTGTGTATGTTGAATTTTTGGTTGCATGTCCATATTTTACTTTTGTTATCACTTAATACTTCCATTAGGGATATTACAGTTTCAACTTACTACAGAGATAAAACCATAGTCCTTTTATCAAGAGAACCTCAGAAGAATGAACTGTGTCACCTCAGAAGCCTGAACTGTGTCACCTCAGAAGCCCGAACTGTGTCACCTCAAGCCCGAACTGTGTCACTTCAGAAGCTCTAAATATTCACATAAAGGTCATTCGAGTTTCATAGAGAGAAAGGCACCCGAAATCTGTTTATCCATAGAGATTTGTACTTACTTCAGAAGATCCACGAAATCTGCGTAAAAGATGAACACGTTGGCCAATATATAGTTGCTTCCCACTTCTGAAAGGGAAGCCGACCTATCTCCTAGGAGGGTCGACTTGGAAAGTTGGAAGACAAAAATATCAATTATAGAATTCATTTTTTTCTTTTCTTTCATGTGTCCAAATAGGACATAAACAAAATCAAGTGTATTTTATAAAATAAATGTCTTCTTCAATTCATTATGAAGACTAAACCTAGTTACAATTTCCAACAAGAATCACATTGAAGATTGCCTTCTATATGGACCAACCTTGCATCCATTGTGTCCATGAAGCAACGTTGATTTCTCAGCATTCTCTTGATGTCTTCTAATGAGGCAAACACATTATATCTTTCCAATTGTTTGTCTTTCAGTACCATGCCGAATAGAGTCTTCATCTGTCAGTGCAATGCAATTGAATTGAGATATTATTTCCTTCTTCCTTTGGTGTGACCACGTTTGGGAACTCAACATGAGACCTCTTTCAAGATCATAGTGTCAAAAAATGCTTGCCTCTCAGCGCCCACCATGGTTTCCAAATTCTAGATTTCCCAACCAATCTCAGGAGGGATATGATTGAAGTAAGCCTCGACTGATTCTTGCGCAAATAAACGAGCCCTATGTTGGCCCTAGGGACCCTTGGCGCCGCCACCCCTCCTATTGTGCATACGTTGCCTAAGCGGCATGATGCGCGGGAGAGGCACCCTTTTAAAATGTCCACACATAAAACCACAGCCGGGGGTCTGGGGTTTGCACCAAGCTGTAACAATTTAACTAACAACGCATTGTCTACAAACTTCAAACTTATGACACCAACTCAAGCCAAGAAACAACCCACGTTTACTAGGCTCACAAGGGTAATACCCACCTCCAAACTTATAACTTTCAATGCTCAAAGCACTAAAACAAAGCCACAAACAGACCCAGAAAAAAGACGTACCAAGATTAAAGCCACCTTTTTTAAGACAATTACTTAGGACATCAAACACCGACAAGAGGTACCCAGACATTACCTTACAAAACCACAAACCAAACAATACCGCCAAACCTACGGCCCAAAGATGACTAGGACCAAGACCAAACCTCGTCGTAACAAACCAAAGTCCAACATACAAAGGATTAACAAATATCCCAATTCACTAAACACTAGACCATCCGAGCGAAAACAGATGATACCAGGATAAGTAACAAGCAAAAGAAAGGTTACCGAAGATGTCGTGACCTGGACAGCCAAGATAGGAATAGCCAAGAGAGGTGACGTTGATATCAGCCTCTCTCACCAAACCATCAAAATTCAAGTTGATCTCTTCATGATTTGGACAAGAATCATACTTAGATGCCTACTATGGAGGTTTCAGCTCCTCCCCGCCATCCCCCCCTACAAGCACTGACCTCCCTCGCTCTCCACCAAACTTATCCCAGCTACCTAAGATCATTTGGAGCTAACACTAAACATTCTTACCGCAGCTATGTAAGATCATTTGGGACCAACCAAACATTAATCCTAAACATCAACTCATGTTTAGGGAATAAGCAATCTTAATCCCAAGAAAGATTGAACATGAATGTACTTGGTAGATCATTTGGGACCAACCAAACATTAATCCTAAACATCAACTCATGTTTAGGGAATAAGCAATCTTAATCCCAAGAAAGATTGAACATGAATGTACTTGGTATCTTTAGCTGGAATCGTCCCCTTTCCCCTGGAATCACTTGCCTACAACTTTTGAAATCTGAATTTAACAAATGCAATTAAAGAATTCAATTGCATATGCACTTTTACTTGACAGGGAGTCCAAGTGATTAAAGAGTTATTTCCACTAGCAGAGGAGTGTAGTGCAGAATAGGCACCAGTTTGAGTCTTGACAAAGCAATCATCTACACAATGGGGTATTCATCCACTAAAACTCTGGTGCGTGTGACTTAACATATTGATCTTCTTATTTTCAAGTAAAATTAGGTCAAGAAACATTCTTTCACGAAGTTGTTTAGTCCACCCCACCTATCTGACTTTGAAATCACCCAGCAATTTCTGTCGTTCGCTGAAGGTATCTAATATTTGAAATCACCCAGTATTTTTTGGTATTTCCTGAAGGTATCTAACTTTTGAAATTCCCTTTGGTGCAGATACAACAGTTCCAAGGCTGAATAACAGCCGAACTGGACTGAAGAACATGAGCGCAGAGTGTTTTGACAGAAGTCGGGTTGATTCTAAATACCACCTGCCAACAAGCTTGGGGCAAACAAGAATGGAACTTGCAATATACAATGAGTGATTCTAACCGTTTGTCGTGGACCGCATGTTGATGTCCTGCAATCTCTACAGAGAAGTATTAAATTCAGAAAATGTTGCAGAAAGTCGTGCATTTCGCAAAACCATATTTTTTGCAAGTGGCATCAGGCTGTGTCTAGTGCAGCTTAGCAAACTGCCCGTGATGTCTAGACCCTTGACCAACATGAAACTGTGTTGTGACCAATGCAATTTTCTCACTATTGTAGATCAGATATTCGCAAGCATTGGAGGTCTTCAAATCATCTACCTAAAAACAGGTTTCTATGAAATATTCAAAATATATAGAATGGTAAGGTATACTGCCTGAAATGAGCTGCGTAAGGTAAGAAGAACAATTAGAAGTCCCAAATGAACTTGGAACAAAGGGAAAATAGACTTGTGGAGTAGTCGCACTGCAAATGATTTTCTGATCTGAATTGTATTTCTCATTAAGGTCTAAAAATACGCATAGCTCTTACTATAGTTTCCCATCAACTTTATTCCAGAGACCTTTTTCTCAACATGGTTGGAATCTTAGAGAACCCCACTTAGAGGTTTTCAGACTCTCATTCAAAAATATTTCCATGTACGATATATGAAACCAAGCTGTCTTAAGCATCCATCAAATAGTTTGGGGAAAAAAATATAGAGAGAGTGAGACAAGATAAGATAAGATAATTATATTTATGTCCAGCTGATGACCACAAAGTAGGTCAAAGGGACTGTTAAGTACAATGATGTCTAGACAAAGCAGGAGAACCAAATGGTCTCCTATAAAAGATACAATGCATGAAGTAAATAGGTCTGAGGATCAGACCCATCTCTCCTAACAATCGAGGCTGAATGAATAACACTGAAGAAACTCAACAAAGTCTGTTGGCCCGATAAAGAGCCGGTGGCAAGTGCAGACTGTCCACTAAATCGTTTCCTGGGGGCGTTCGCGCACTGCTGAATGCTGGAGGACCTAGTCCGCCTCCTAGGAACAAATCTGAGACAGATTTGCTGCTGAGATCTCATGTGCCAGGGTGAGGTCCCATAGATCCTCACTGATCGAGAGTCTGGATACGTACTGGTATCAATCGATCTCTTGGTGCCCCTGTCTGAAGGTAGTACCCTGAAAAATGTCGTGATCCTCTGTGTGGGGTTTGGTCTGATGGGAGGTTGAAGAATATGCACTCAGAACCTAAGAGCCTCCTGCATATATAGGGCCAAACATCTCTGATCGGGATACCTGAAAAAGTCGGCAAGGGTCCGAGAATCTCTGAACAAGCAATGAAACCTTCCTCTGATCTCGTAGTAGACAAGGCATCCAAGAATGAAGTGCACCTCGGTCTCCACTTCTTGTAAATGACATACCTGGCAGATTTTGTCTGGTCTATCCACCTGGTGGTCCGTCTCTACTCGAAGTCTATGAGAACCTACTCTAAACTGGCCTAGAGGAATGTGAAGAGCATGCATCCAGTGGTGAAACGTATACTAGGGTCGAACAATGAGCCCGTCTCTCAACTCCAAGAAGTGCTCAGCGTAGAAGGCCATCTTTGGGTGCAACCCTCTCGGAGGATTGCCCAGGTGACCTAGACAAACTGCCTCTAGATGTCCTCCCTAATGATCTTGTTTATCTCCTGTCTAGTAGATAAAAGGTGACTAGGAGCATCTAAGGAATATCGGAAAGGAGGGAGACGATCCAACTGAATTCCCACTAACTCTAAGAGATTTGAAACTCCTGTAAACCAACATCTAGCTCGGCCTGAGGGAGTAGAACGAGCAATAGTCGCAGAAGAGCAATATGCCAAGTAAGGATATCGGTCCCTATTTTTTATCGAGTCTACAAAGCCCTGGACATGATGCAAGAATGAAACCAATCTAAAGACCGTCTCAAGCCGAAAGGGCTAAGCTCCGAACTCTGAAGGATGATGTGCTGTGTTACTGTCAGTTTGCACCTAATGATGCGGCAGAGAAGAAGAATCTGGACTGTCTCAGCTGAAGCCCAATCTGACTCAAGTAAAGACAATCCCCAAATCTCTGAGCCATATAGAACAGTGGGACGAATCAAGGTGTCCATGAGGCTCATCTTCGACGAGATGTCCTGGAAGTGAGATGTCGAAAGCACTTTCTCTCGAGAAGGGCTAAGGATCCATATCCTTTGTTGATTTGACGCTGAAGCGTTGGTTGCAAACTGAAGCGGGGACCTCAAAATTGCACCCCCAAGTAAGTATACGTGCAGGTGATCTCAATCTCCTCCCCTTTGAATAGAAAGTGAAGGTCTAAGGTTTTCTTCACCCCATTGAAGATCATAACCTTGTTAAAGAGAGAATCCATACAGGCTGACAGAATTTTATGCTAATGGAAAAACCTGTGAACAATTTATGAAACCAACGTTTCAGACTAGCTAGGTGAGTCCATCATCAGGGCAATGAGATTTGTATTTGAGAAGAGAGATTCGTGAAAATTATGGAGCTATTAATAGTTGTTTAGAAAAATATTTGATTTTTTTTTTTTAATGTCGGCCTAATTGATTCATAATTATTAATTAATTTATATATATATATATATATATATATATATAATTATTTAATTAATTTTATTTAAATATTTATTTAATATTATTAATATTGTTATTATAATTTTAAATTTTGAGTTACAGGTTTTAATAATTGAATATATGAATGTGTTTATTTGTTATATATTTAATTATTTTATTTTATGTGTTTATTTATTTATTTGTTTTATATTATTTTATTTTATTGTATTTTATTAATTTTTATTTTTATTTTATTTTTTATTTTTATTTTTATTATTTATTTTATTTATTTATTTTTATTTTTATTTTTTTATATTATTTTTTCTTATATTTATTTATTTGTATAACCATTTATTTATTTTATTTATTATTATTTATTTATTTATTAATATTAATTTATTTTCAATTAAATATAACAATTTATTTATTATTATTTATTCATTATTATTAATTTATTTTCAATTTATTTATTTATGTTTATTATTAATATTTATTATTATTAATATTATTATTTTTAATTATTATTACTATTTTTTTAATTTAATACATTTATTTATTATTCTTATTATTAGTTAGTTATCTATTAATATTATTATTATTATGAAATATTCTTTTCATGTTATTTATAGTTAATTATATCCTATGCTATATAAATAAGTTACTTGTTATAGCATAGGATATAATTAACTATAAATAAAATGAAAAAGGATATTTCATATTAATAATAATATGGATAATAATAATATTAATAGATAACTAACTAATAATAAGAATAATAAATAAATGTATTAAATTTAAAAAAATAATAATAATAATAATAATAATAAATTAATTAATTAATAATAATAAGTAAGTTAAATAAATAATAATAAATAAATAGTTATATAAATAAATAAATATAAGAAAAAATAATATAAAAAAATTTAAATAAATAAAAAAAAAATTAATAAAATACAATAAAATAAAATAATATAAAACAAATAAATAAATAAACACATAAAATAAAATAACTAAATATATAACAGATAAACACATTCAGATATATTCAATTATTAAAACCTATCACTCAAAATTTAAAATTATAATAACAATATTAATAATATTAAATAAATATTTAAATAAAATTAATTAAATATATATATATAGATATATATTAAAAAAAATTAATTAATAATTATGAATCAATTAGGCCGACATTAAAATAAAAATGAAAAAGATATCAAATATTTTTCTAAACAACTATTAATAGCTCCATAATTTTCACGAATCTCTCTTCTCAAATACAAATCTCATTGCCTTGATGATGGACTCACCTAACTAGTCTGAAACGTTGGTTACATAAATTGTTCACAGGTTTTTCCATCAGCATAAAAATCATAACCTTGGTTTTACCCAAGTTGACCATCGACTGTCGATGATCACAAAATAAAGCTAAGGCATTCCGCTGCCTCTGTAATCCTTCTGGGGATGAGGAGAGGAGGACCACATCATCAGCAAAGAGTAAAATAGATATCAGAACCTGGTGAAGAAGGCAGCCATCAGTGTCCTGGATATGCTCGTGTAGAAATGCTTCCAACTCATCAATATAGATCCCAAACGGGGTAAGGGACAGTGGACAACCCTGTTTAACCCCAATAGTGCTTCGGATGAAACCAGACATCCCATGGGCTGCGTGAAGATGACCAAGAACAGACTCATATAGGCACATAATAGCGGTCAATAGGGTTGCAGAGATGCCAATATCTTTGAGTCTCTGGAGCAAGGCCTCCCTCGGAACAGAGTCTAAAGCTTTCCGAAAATCTACAAAACAACAATAGACTTTCAAAGAGCGGTGTCGTGCCTCCTCAATCACGTCATGAAGGGTGAAGATGTTGTCAATGGTCTGATGAGCCATTTGAAACCTTGTCTATCCCTTAGCTCTGAGTTGTCTCTGCTCAAGGTCACTAGAGAGCTTTCTATGTAGAACAATAGCATACAACTTCGAGAACGTGTGGCCCACCATGGTCGTTCTGTAGTTATTGGGATTTGAGCTGGAACCTTATTTGTGGATCGGATGGATGATGTGGTGTGACCATGTCGGTGGAAAACCATCACGGGCTACATGGTTGAAGAGATCAGCCAAGTAGCTAACCAAAGCACAGAAACCGTGCTTAAAGAACTCTGCTTGGTAGCCTTCCTCATCAGTTGCTTTGTTGTTGTTCATCACCCAAATGGCCTCTCTAATATCTCTATCTAAGAATAGGTAACAGGAAGAGGGTGGGGAGGTAACATGAATTTGGGACTGCCGGGGATATCATAAAGGTTGGAAGTGTGAGAGAACATGGATGTAGGGTCGAGGTCAGGTGGAAGAGGGAAGGGGAGCGTCGGGGAAGGATGGTATGCCAAAATTGTTTAGGGGAGTGAGCAAGGAGAGTCGAAAGTTCCCGTCTTCTATGAGAGACAAAGAGTCGTTTCTTGTGACGAAGGAGACGACAATAAGAAGCTTTGAGGTCAGAGTAGAAGGGTTGAGAGTGGGTGAAATCATATCGAAGTTCTCGATGTAGAGTCTTGCATTCGTCATCGTACCATTTGTTCATGGGGCAAGATCCAACTTTAGGGGAGATGGAAGTGGAACGAGTGGTGGGGGAAAATTTTGAGTGTTGCTTCCTAAATGTCAGATGAAAAACAGGTGTATTTAGTGGAAGCAGAATCAAGCAAGGAGAACTGGGTCTTCGATGGGAGCATCTTGCGTAGGGTAGAGGAGAAGATGTCAGGGTCTCCTTAGTCAAATCAGAAGGTAGTTCAGGGTGAGCCCCGAGGGGAGGGATGGGTTGGAAGGCGAGGGTCAAACCGGAGAGAGAAGGAAAGAAGTGCATGATCAGTAAGGGGGATGAGGGAGACTGAGAAATGGCGAATAAAAGGGAGTAAGTTATGGCTAGCGAGTACACAATCAACTACACTCGCACCCTCGCCATATAGTTGGCATGTGAAAAAGCGAAAGTCTGGGAAATAGGGGAGACGATTTAGAATCAACAACTCCTGGGATTCCCCCAACTGCAATAGATGCTTACCATAAACTGTAGTGGGCCCCAAAGCATCATCTAACATCCAGTAGAGCCCTACTAATTCTGGATCTATCCCCAGGGTACAAAACACATCCTCTGATTAGTCATGGAGGGGATCTGGGGATCTCTACTGCGAGCATTGAAGTCACCTAGGAGGATGACTTCCCCAACAACAGAGTACTGGGTGATGTCGGTGTACAAGTCTATAAAGGGGTCCCATTTGAGCCATTATGGACGGAAAATGGTGAAGACGCTGGGGGGAAGTAACAAACTGCAATGTTGATGTCCCTCGGAGGAGAGACTCCAACGCTAATCCGAATCCACATAAACCTGGCAAACTCATCTTCGACTACCAAAGATACCCTATTCCAGAATGAGTCACTAGCCAAACAAGCAACTCCACCTGATCTTTTGACCCCTCCTGAGCTCCTCGTCTCTTGCCTGCAAACAAAGATCCAATGGTAACCTGCAATATCTGGGAGGGGTCGAACAGGGCTCGCATGAGTCTCGGTCACGAAGAGGATGTCTGTTGATTCGAGAGCGTCATACAAGAATCCTGGCGATGACCAGAAAGATCCATTGCCATTCCAACAACAGATAGAAATGCTTGTACCTTGTCGCCTCCCCAAGTGGGCCCATCATTTGGAACCTCCAGTTCGGGGTTCCCACCCAGGTGGGAAGGAGTCCCAAATGACTGCCCGGAGATTCCTGATAACTGCCCATTTCCCTACTTGTTGTGCTGCCATAACTTGTTCTTTGGATTGTTTAAGTTCCACAACATGTGCTCGAGTGAGGTCCTCGTCAAAGAAAATCCAGTTGGGAAGAGAAAACAACTTTCACTTAGCCCTGAGGGCGTGGAGTCGATCAGATGCAGTCTGGAACCTGAGGAAGAGAGTGGAGTCGTAGCTCTACCAGGCTCTGTCCAAAGCTATATCGAGGAGGCTAAGGGTGTCCCGAAGGAACCTAACCCCCACTTCCATAGGATCCGGAGAGGAGTGGGGTAAGGGGAGACCTCTCACCTTGAGATTCAATTCTCTTGCCCGTCTGTTGTGTTCTTCCACAAGTTTTGCTTGCATCACCTCGTCAACTGCTGCAAGAGGGGTAGGAGTTTTATCCTTCCCTCGAACCACCTGTACCCAGAGGTGTGTCTCAGTTTCTTGTTTGAAGGTGGCTTGTTGGGATCAGATTTCTTCTTGCTTGCTTTTAAGGTCAGGAATTTCTGCATACAGTGCGCCATTTGGAGGATGGAGAATTTCATGCTCTTTGGTTTCATATAACATCTTCTTAAGGTATAAATTATCCCCCTCCACCTCTGAAACTCTGGCAGAGAGGATGTGTATATCTGAATGGAGCTGCTTGTTTTTAGTTTCATGAAATTCCATTTTCTGCAACATTTGTTTTACCTGGGCTGTCCAGAATGAGAAATCGAACTCCATGGCTCTATCAGTCGGGCTGACAACTACTTGCTCTCGCTGGTTTTCAACAGCTGATAATTCAGCAAAGCTAAACATGTCATCTTGGCACAACTCGTCTTGTTGCACGGATCCAATCCCTGGATTTGAAACCCATATTTTTGTCTTTGTCTATTCCTCGGTAGTAAAATTCATCAAAATATTTAGAGAAGACCCGTCTACCGCCATTTTGGTATCAGAGTGACTGTCAAATTTGGTGGGCAGATTCCGTCAAACACTTGACGTGCATCCTCGGGCTACCTGTTCTATTTCAGTAATAATAATATCAGGGTGTTGCTATCGAATGAGGAGAAACAAGAACACAGACCGCACCCTGGAGGGGGCAAGCGGAATCGATGACTGAATACCCATGAGCTCAAACCTGGGCCCAAAACGAAGCTTTAATCTGAAATCATCGTAGCACTGCAACTTCCTTCTTGATTTGCATAAATTTTAACAGAAGCAGACCATCGAAAGCACGGACGCAGAATTCACTATACCCAAAACTAGAGTGAAGGTAATATCATTCGGAAAAGATTGTTCTTTGTAAGCTCATCAGCATGTATGATTAAATGACCATTTCGCTGAATCACTCAGGCGTTGTCACATACATAGGTACATTCTTTTGTCGTCATGGATGTAATCTGGAGGGGGCTACAGAATCGATGCTGGGTGGCTGGAAACCTGGGCGCAGGTCGGAAGGCGATACTGCTGGGTGCAGACCTCTTAATAAATACTCACAATATCGTAACACAGAGAATGAAGCGAATTGAATGTTGGCCCAACTCTACAGAATACGCCCTTGAAATCGTGCTTAATAGTTATAAGACCTACAATAATGCAAAATGTAACATCCATGACATTCATTCACACATTATGCAGTGATTTACATGGAAACTCAAAGGTGAAAACCAGCATTCAAAGCTCAACCCCTCTCTTTCATTCATTTCTACAGAAAACACTAATTATGGCTCAATGGCCGCATATCAGCTTGAAAATCTCATTATCTACTTACACTCTGTACTCAACCATCACACCTCTTTTATATCCTTCCTCTTAAAAAAAACTGTTTCAGATAAAATTACAGACGCTCAATAATATATTCTATTCACATGAATCAGGAAATTACACACATATTTATACAATCAATAGTCTCAAGATAGGAATGCTATCTTAGACGTACAGTAGTGTGGTTGAGAGATTCTCTCAACCACACACTAAACTAGGAGAAACTAAATTCATATTATGTAGGAACAAACTCCTCAAATGGAGAATTACAACCATAGACAAGTAGGAATTAATTATTTCTAACTCCCCACTTAATGACTACTTGTCATGATAGTCAAATCCACCACCATCAGGCGAATTGCATGTACAGAACTTCCAAAAAAAACAAAGAGAGATCAGTGCCTTTCTAAGCCAAATATTCATGTCCAAATAACAATCACAAACAGTTGCGCTGATTGCGCCTTTCGACGCAACTGTCAGATAGAAAAGTGCACCAACCCTCTTATGCTCAGACACACCAATATCTGAGACCGTGAGCCAGGTGTTACTGCAGTCCACCTGCTCCTACGAGCACAAAGCTCCTGTGCACACGTTAGCCACTCAGGCAATATGCCACCACCAGGCAAGTCCGATCTACCACCACCGGGCAAATCCGCCAACTTCAATATGCCACCACCGGGCAAGTCCGATCTACCACCACCGGGCAAATCCGCCAACTTCAATATGCCACCACCGGGCAAGTTTGATCTGCCACCACCGGGCAAATCTGCCAACTTCAATATGCCACCACCGGGCAAGTCCGATCTACCACCACCAGGCAAATCCGGAACTTAAATGTGCCACCACCGGGCAAGTCCTGTAGCCACTAAGGCTCTGTATGTGGTTTCTGGCTCACCACAAACCATCACTTTACAGTGACAAAAGATGGTTTCAGGCTAACCATAAACCATTACAAAGTGGTTTTAAGATCACCACGAACTTTCAGATGCCTTTAAAACTTACATTTCATTCCACATACAATGGTTCTGGGTACATACAATGACCAACTTGCTTATAACATGCTAGGGAGTCTATTCCACAAACCACACTAACTCAAAACAAACATCTACTTTGCTGTCCACCATAAACGTTGTCGTTGCTCCTTTACCTCATCTGTTCATTGTTCACATCTTGGGCATCTTTGTCAAATAAATTCTTGGAACTCCATGCTTATCCTGTCATTTGTTAGAGTCATGAATTCTAGCGAAACAACTTTACCTACATTGAGTTAGCTAGGCTCAATAAGGCTCAATAATATTTAAACATGATTCCAAGAAACTAAATAAAACATAAATTCTTCAGGTTTAATTTCTCTATCTCTGCCCATAGATGATTATTTTTCAAACATAAAAGCAACTATTAGAGTCCGGAACAATGCCAGATTTGTGCCTAGCTTCCATCGCCATCAAAGTAACTGCCATCGCTGCCATGCCTTTGACGTAGCCAAGTATCTTCCTGCACCATCTACTTAAGAGTGGACTGTCGGCCGTCCAATCTTCAAAACAATAACTCATTCGCTCAACTCCCACTTGGCTCATCAAGACAAATATTATACCAATAATATTTGCCATATCACAATAGAAATCACTAAAACACACACAATTACTGAACAACACAACTCATGATAATTTTTTGACAGCAACAACACAGCCATTCGAAGAGAACACATTTTTCCTTCAAAATAATAATCCAGGACTCCATGGTCCAATCTTCCATTTCATTCAAGGTCAATCCGGATTCCCGGATCTCTCTGATCCCTATTCCTGCAAATTTTGTCAAATGTAGAAGAGACTCTGGTCCATCTCTCTCAACAGCTTCCACCGCGGCCTTATAAGCAGCGCTCGCATTTAAGCTAGTTAACAGAACATACATTCGGCTCTGGTAAGCCTGGGGTTGTAGGGCTCCGTGAATGTGACCACGGCGCAATCCAGCGGAGCGCTGGCCACGTCATACCCGCCCTCCGCGGGCTCCTTCAAACCGGAGCTCACCGCCTTCCTGAGACCGCTTCTTGATTTTCTTTCCCAGACAACGTCGCCCTTCCTCATCAATGCCTACCCCTATTTTGCCTACAAGGATAATGCCGATCAAATCCCGCTGGACTACGTTCTCTTACAGGCGAACGCCGGAATGGTGGACGAAGGCACGAATCTGCACTACAGCAACATGCTCCACGCTCAGATAGACGCCGTTTATTCTACGCTCTCGGTGCTCGGTTACTCCGCCATGGAAATCAAGGTTTCCGAGACCGGATGGCCCTCCAAGGGCGAGTCGGACGAAGTTGGCGCTACGCCGGAAAATGCCCGGATTTATAATGGCAACCTCCTCCAGCTCCTGGCGCAGAACCAGGGGACTCCCATGCGACCATCGGTTAGGCTGGAAAGCTATGTCTTTGTCCTCTTCAACGAGGATCAAAAGCCTGGCAAGACCTCGGAAAGAAACTACGGCCTCTTTAAATCCGACGGCAGCCCAGCTTATGATGTGGGATTGCACGGATCCCTGTTAGGCGCTTCTGCTAATCCAATCCTCTACAGCAAGGTATTCCATCTTTAATCCTATTTTCACTTTAATTTCCAATTCTTGAAGTTATTACTGTTTTCCCAAACCGTAAGGAGATGCATTATTACAGTATGTTTGTCCTCTCCATCTACCTCCAGGTCGTGGTTTCGAGCCTTTGCTCCTTGTTTCTTCTATTCTTTTTAGGGCTTTAAGGCGGAGAACACGAACCCGAAAACGAACAGTAACAGGAACCCGAACGGCTGAATTGTTGCTGTTATTCTCAATCAACAAAAAATCGGAGCAATAACAGCCCACACGGCCATGGCGAAAAAATCTTACGGTGTAATTGCAGATGGAATCGGCGA
Organism: Pinus tabuliformis; assembly: GCA_031772625.1. NCBI lineage: Eukaryota > Viridiplantae > Streptophyta > Pinopsida > Pinales > Pinaceae > Pinus > Pinus tabuliformis. The sequence goes on from CM062805.1 coordinate 764,088,043, forward strand.
ATTTGTCACAATTCCTTTGAAACAGGGGATGTTGTGCGGGCGTCGGCCATATTCCAGGTTTCTATCCCTTGGCTCAGCAAATAAGAAATCTTCTTCTCTCCACTCCACGCAACGCCTTCAGATCTGGGTCGTTCAACAAGCCCTCATCACTGTGACAGGCAGCGATCTCCGATCTGCCATTTATCACTGCCTTTTGTTTGGAATTCCTAGATGAATATCGTGGACCCAGGCACAGGCGTGTCTCTTTCGTACAATCAACCGGGAGAAATTCACATCAGAGAGCCCGGAATTATGAAAGGGTATCTGAACGATGCTGAGTCTACAGCCAGAACTATCGCTGAAGAGCTCAAAGCAAGGCAACAAACACCAGATCGCAGTGTAGTTCTTCACAAATCACATCAGAAAACCACTCCTCACAAGGAGAGGGTTTCTTTGGAACGAGCACTCAACCAGGCAAACTCCACCTCCAGGCTCCACGCAGATTCAGGTGCATTCTGGCAACCACTATCCAGCAGGCGCACCAGCAATCTGCAATTGACCGTCTGCTCAGCGCACACCGCCAGCCCGTTCTCCTCCAATCCTACGATGTTCTGGACCCAACAATTTTCTCCACGCTCGTCTACCACTCCAGAAACACAGCAGCAGCACGGCCGATCCTCTGCCAACATAACCAGTCCATCGGCTTGACCGATTTGCTGTCACCTGCTCGGATCTCACTCGTGTTCTGGACCCAACAATTTTCTCCACGCTCGTCTACCACTCCAGAAACACAGCAGCAGCACGGCCGATCCTCTGCCAACATAACCAATCCACCGGCTTGACCGATTTGCTGTCACCTGCTCGAATCTCACTCTCTGAATGGCAGACACACCACGGCTGCCGATCTTGGAAGTCCTACCAGAATCAACACCACGACCTGCAGCAATAGAAGGCACCACACACCAAGCACCTGCAGCGATCTCACTCTCTTACGCCGCACCACGCACTTTGCTCCAGCACTCTCCTTTCACACATTCACAACAACCACGCCCTCTACTCTTCGGCTCTTGCTCTAGTCAGCAGACTCACACCCGCTACATAATGAATAAACACCCTGGTTTACATCGTCTCACACTAGCGCAGGCTCAGTCCATAATTCTCCCAATGAAGCAGATTTGCGCTGGCCAACGGAGGGTGATGGGCAAAAAACATTCACAAAACTTTTATTCACAAAACTTTTATTCTCTTCAGCCCAGGAGCAGCCAAGCCCACAAGGGGCTAGGCCCTCGGGCTCTCTGAAGCTCTGATACCAAGATAAAATTACAGACACTCAATAATATATTCTATTAACATGAATTAGGAAATTACACACATATTTATACAATCAATAGTCTCAAGATAGGAATGCTATCTTAGACGTACAGTAGTGTGGTTGAGAGATTTTCTCAACCACACACTAAACTAGGAGAAACTAAATTCCTATTATGTAGGAACAAACTCCTCAAATGGAGAATTACAACCATAGACAAGTAGGAATTAATTATTTCTAACTGTTTCTGCTATCCATGTAAGATATATCAAACCAAATTGTATTAATCATCTATTGAATACTTTTGGGAAAAAAAATATGTAGAGAGCGTGCCTCGAGTATGTCTTAAAATTGCTTCTGCTTAGTTAAGAGCTGTCCTCATTAACCGCCCAAAACCCAAAAGTATCTGATATAAGTGACGCTGTCCTCCTTAACACTAATATGAGTGAAAGTGAAAGGCTACCCCTTATAGACCACCCGCCAGTGATTCTAGGTTACTGGTTTTCCTTGATTAATGGTGATGAGTCAGGTGGTTTTCCTTGAATAATGGTCATTAACTGCCCAAAACCCAAAAGTATCTGATATAAGTGACGCTGTCCTCCTTAACGCTAGTATGAGTGAAAGTGAAAGGCTACCCCTTATAGACCACCCGCCAGTGATTCTAGGTTACTGGTTTTCCTTGATTAATGGTGATGAGTCAGGTGGTTTTCCTTGAATAATGGTAATGAGTCAACCTGCATTTACAGATAGCAGGCAGTGATTTTCCTTGAATAAAAGTGATGGTCACCCTACATTTGGATCCACATTGGGAGATAGCAGCTAGTTATTACTGTCCCCAATGCTGATTTGACAACTAAATAATGATAGATTTTCGGCCTGTGTTTAAATAAATAAATATATATATATATATAAATAGATAAATATATAGGTTAATGGCACACTTACACTGCATAAAATCTCTTTCAAGACTCCAGCACATTTAGTATCAGACACATTCATGGACTGGAAAATGGACTCGATGTCACTGTCAGCTTTTCTGTCACAACACCCATTGTCTTTGTAGGCTTTATTTGAACAGAAACTCAACGGTGACTTTGAAGGAAGTGGAGCTCCTGCTCAAAAACAACGCCATCAACTAAATTAGGAAATGCTTGAAGATATTATAGATATCCAAAAGTTAAACCCATAACTAGTTGCTACTAAGGAACATTTTCTAAAATTCAGGAAATTGATAACAAAATCATCACCATGATAACACATCACTAATTCTATTACAGAAACAGAGCTTGTACTCACTTAGATCAGTACACAATGGCAGAGCTGATGAAGAGCACACAAGCACAAGAAACGGTAGCCAAATAGAGGACAATCTCCTTGTAGAATTGCGAAATAGCCTACCCATATTTCTGGCAATTGGACGAGCACTAGTCCCAGTAAGCGTACTATAGACACATGCTTTGAAAAGCCTGCATATTTCTCTAGGTTCCAGTCATAGTAGACTGCAGATATTGACGGGGTTTAGTAGTCTTCACCTTACCCATCCGCAATTCTAAATGCAAATAAATACTCAATTGAATCTGGCGGTGGGACTGTGCCATTTCTTAATAATTTCAGACACCTAGCACCCAAAATATGAACCTGAAATCTTTGAAAAAGCTGTCCAAGCACCCAAAATATGAACCTGAAATCTTTGAAAAAGCTGTCCAAGCACCCAATATGTATTATATTGTGAGAATTCGTTATGTAATGCGTTCTGAGTAGAAAACAAGGGGATAAGAACTGCAACAGACGAAGACAGTTGATAGGGCCCAAGAAGTAGATACCAACAAGTTTGACATTTGTCTCTTACTGCACGGTGGGTGTAGTTGTACTGAGATCACAATCATTGAATTTTTAATAATTTTCTTGAAGATAAATTTTTCAATGGAGACGCCGTGATAGGAGTGCATTAAACGTAAGGATCCAGTGCTTTATTTTGAATCCAGAGCGTTGATGATTTACCATAATAATATAACAAAATTATGAGAATGGACATTGACTCATCACTTTTAAGAATGGACATTGACTCGTCATTTTTTAAAAGAATGATTTAAAATAATTTATTACTATATTTTTTTTTATAAAATAATTTTGATATGGAACAGTTTTAACAAATTTTTATTAAAAATGGAAATTGTAAACTTTAAAAAAATCTAAAAATATTGGAGTGGTAAATTTTAATATTTCATGAGTGGCAACACAAGAAACAAGAAAGAAAGAAAGAAAGAAATTATTTTAATATCCACCAGGCTAAAGATAGCTTATGGGACAGATTTCTTCTTCATCTACTATGTATTTAGTGATTTTTCTATGAAGCTTCAAAATAAATGCTCTCAGCTTCTCGACAAACCCCTAGCTAAATAGATTATCCCAAGAGCTCGGTGTCTATCTGCATAAATTTCCCTGTTGTCTTTGAAGGCCTCACATTCTGAAGAACAAAAAATGGGTCTCCCGTAGATTAAACTTGATAGTTACCGATTCACCATGTGTTAAAAAAAAAAAAAAAAAAAATGCATACTCTTTCCTCCCACACTTCCTTTGACCTTTTCTAGCACCGTGTTTCACAACAGAGTTGATGAGAATTAGTACTTAACTTAGCAATAAGAATTTTGGCTCTCCGAGAAATATTGGCCTCTATGTATGCTTTTCGTTGATGGCTATCAATGGGATTAAACACTTCAATATAATCATTTTTCTTTCTTCCTAGCTCCTTATCCCAAATAAGCTTGTGGAACTTTTCCATAACAAAAGTTTTTATCTTTTTTATGTTTATGGGACACGCCTTCAATCAAATATCTTATTTACTAAACCATTTGTTATTTTGCTACATCCAAGTTATTTTTCTCTTGCACAATCTATCATTAAAAATAACCTTAGGCTATCTACCCTCTTCCATTTGCTCAATTCTTTTTAAATGCCTTATCATTCGCACCATAGCAATTACTTCAATAAGAACAATCTATTACCACTCATTTTAAATCTGTTTACTCAAACCAAAAAATACATACAACAAAGCATTATATCTAATAAAACTATATATTAAAATAAAATAACTTTTAATCAAATAAACTAATACAAAACGCCATTCCCTACTATAGCGTGAGGATCCTGAAAAGTTCATTATTCCCAGGGAGGCTGTAAACCTGAGAAGACATTTAGTTTAATGTAGTGAATTTTGACTTTGGAAAATAATTGAATAACCTTTTCACAGGAAGAGACTTGCATTTAATAACATATATCTTTTATAAATTAATGGATCCACTAAATAATTTTGACCGTGTCTTTGTATTTATCTCGGGAAAATTTTAGAAGCCATCTTTCTTTACTTTTATCTATTTAATAAAATATTTATTTTTTGAAAGAGTAGTTTGAGGTTACAATTTTGTTTAGAAAATAGTGGGAATTTTGGTAAGATTTTGACAAAATTAAGCATAAATTTTTGAAAATCTGGGTTTCAGCTGCCGAGTTTCAGGATATTGTGTGTCTCTGAGATTTTGGATGGTGAACCATTTTCATCATCAAAAAAGGGATACAAAAATTGTAGCAAATGGATTTTGTTTTTCAAATTTTATAGACGCAGAGCAAGATTGTGACTTTGGTAAACGCCTTTTTTAAACACCAAACAATTTTGACTTATATAACTTAACTCAACCTAATAGTTAAAAAGTCACAAGTTCAAAACTTGACCTTGAATATGTATACATTGTAAACTTAGTAGTGAAATTGCTTTTAACCCATGATACTAAAGATAACCTATAAATCCTACGTTATTATATTCAACCATTTTCAATATATCCCACATTTTTCCAGTTGTAAAGAATGACCTATAGTTCAACATTTTCGGTAAATCCCACATTATTCGAATTGTAACGAATGACCTACAGTTCAACCATTTTCGATAGATTTTGTAGGTAGATCCCACGTTATTCGGACGAATGATGGTTGAACTATAATTCAAGCATTTTCGATAAATTTTGTAGGTAGATCCCAGGTTATTCGGACGAATGACCTATACTTCAACCACCATTTTCGATAGATCCCACGTTATTCGGGTTGTAATGAATGACCTATAGTTCAACCATTTTCGGTAGATTTTGTATGTAGATCCCACGTTATTTGGGTTGTAACGAATGGGCTTATAGTTCTGTAGTCTCAGAATTTTTAGTTGAAAAAGAGAGCTCATTGAAGATAGCTCAACTTTTACTAAATGAATAACCTTATAAACTTTTGTGGTGTTTTGCTCATCACTGAAGATAGCCCAACGTTTACTAAATGAATAATTTTATAACTTTTTGTGGTGTTTTTCTCCTTATTATTAAGGCAAAGGAAGCTTTTGATCCACCATTTAATGAAATGATTTTTTTAATGCAGTTTTTTTAGTTAATTCTAATCAAAATTTCTTAAAAATTTTGAGTTTAAGTTGTTTAATTTGTCTTAAATATTTTTTAGGGATTGAATTTATTTATGCATTTAAAAATGTATTTTAAACAACGAAAAATCACTTTCTTGGTTGAAATTATATCATTAGATTTGGGCAATTATTTTTTCACTTTTAAGAGATGTGTTTCCTCCTAAGAGGTCATAGTGAAAACCAAAGGGGGTAGAGTATGTATGCCTTCATAGAGTTAAGCGGAGGTGGGTCCTTTGTCCCACAATCAAGGGGGTCTGATACTAATAATATGTAATTGTGTGAATCCCGTAGATTAGGCCTGGTAGTTACCGATTCACCATGTGTTAAAAAAATATGTGATTGTGTGAAATTAATTTAAATTTATTTTAAAAATTATTTACAGAACATTTGTGGTTCAGCATGGATTACTTAGATGGTAATAAATGGATTGTTTACTTATCATTTAATAAATGGATAAATTATTTACAGAGCATTTGTGGTTTGGCATGGATTACTTATCTGGTAATAAATGGATTATTTACAATTAATGGATTATTTATGGAGTTGTCTTTAATGCAACTTTTTGGAATTTCCCGCAGAAAAAATTGAGGTGAAATCTTGATTCGTGTTATTTAAATTGGTTTTTTACTGTATACATGCATTCAACATCCTGAAAAAACCCTAGGGCACTTGGATTGTGCAGGGGTTACCCATCAAACTTGTGATTCTATAAATTCTTGTCAGATTTTAGAGAAATTAGACCGGAAAAGCTTCTTAAAAAGTCTCACTATAAACAACTCCATTATTTATCATTTAGTACTTACGGAATACTAAAAAAATTAAAAGCAAAGTAATGTAATGTGAGCTATAAAGAATAAAGGCAAAGTAATCTAAATTTAATTTAAAATAAGAAATATTTTTTTCACTTTAAAGATAAAGATTTTTTTTTTCAAATAGTAAAACAAGACTTTATTAAAGTATATCATTTAATTTAAAATAAAATAGTTTTATTTATATTATTATATTTTTAAATGTCTTTTTAATTGTATCTAGTCTTTTTTGTTTTAATGATCAACCTAGATTCAGCTTAACTTCCTATGTATTAGGCATTGAGAGGGATCAAATCTCTTTGCATCTTAAGATATTTTCATCTCAAGAAATTTGATCACTCTAATATGGATTAAGATGGTTTAATTCCCTCCTTTGAATAGGCTATATTCCACATGAATATCATAGGTTTTCATAAACTTGTAACTCACAAACCATCAATGACTTACCAAGTCAAGTTACCTTAACTACTCAACAAAAATAAATAAATAATAATATAGAGCGCGCTTCTCCACTAGTGAATTAATATATTTTTTATATAGTCAACATCTATTTAAAAATCTAAATATATTAAAATTTGTAAGTAAATTAATAAAATTGTTTTCTTATTCCAAATTTATTTTTTTGTTTTTTCCTTGTGAAATTCACTTTAGGCGTGACCTAGCAGTAACATCATATATTAAAAAGGAAAAATATATTGGTAGAGAAATTTATGTTATTCCCTCTTTACCATCATGTCGTTGCAACTAATTCTATAGGGTGGTAAGCAAGAGTTGGAGTCTATGAGTTGGAAACTCATAGGCTCTTTGGCAAGGTCTCACTTTAGCATTAGAGGAAGGTTTGAAATCTCTAGTAGTGTTAGGAGATTTGATGTTGGTTGTGAGGGCTCTACTAAGAAATATCACCTCTAGAGATTTAAATTTGAATTCCCTCTTCATCAAAATTACAACTCTAACAAAACAATTCAAGCAAACAAGGTTTTATCATATCAAATGTGAGCACAAAATGGAAGTTGACCATTAGGCAAAAGTTGGATCATCGATAAAAGATGGCAACTTCAATCGAGGTGGATATCAATCACTGCGCACTTCTTCCACTGACTCAACAATTTTTTATCTTCTTGGAATTTTTTAATGATTTTTTGGGTCCCAATCGTATTTGTTTTCAGGCCCGAAACAATGTTTTCTTTCCCTTCAGGGGAACATGGCTTGCCATGATGATGATAGAATTAGACTAATGCACTTCTATTTTAAATAATTTCAAATTTCTTAGTGTTGATTTCGCTTATTATGCAGTGAACAATATTATTGTTCAAACACTTTAAACCTAGTTCAAATTTATTTAACATTTAACACTAACCCACACAAACACTAAATTGTTTTGAGCCTTGGCACCTAGGTGCCAAACTGTCAAAGTGCACAAGTCCTCATGCTATGACCCAACCCTAACAAATATCAGATATCAATGAACCAAGAGTTTCAGCATTTAACACCTTTTTGACAAGTCCTCATGCTATGACCCAACCCTAACAAATATCAGATATCAATGAACCAAGAGTTTCAGCATTTAACACCTTTTTCATATCGGCCTTATAGGCCACAGAGGGCCAACATATCAGCAGTCAATCGATATCCGGATATCATGCCCAAACTATATCAGATAAATACTTTATTAAAACCCCAATATGGATTGTTATTATTTGTCAATAAAACATATTTCAAAGGACAGCAATGACACCAGAGTATCAGCACTTCGGCCAAAAAAAATACAAATGAATTATTTGTAAAACAACAATGGTCAGGTGTGGAACTTTGATGTGGAGCCACTATATCGAAGGTATGGATTCCGGTAGAACGAACTCAGGATATCGGTATATCGTTAAAATAAAAATACAAAGGATTTTTTGCAAAATGTTGAGGCTTGACATGAAACTCTGCGATGGAACCTCGCTACCAGAGATGTGGGCGTCGGTATAATGATCTTTCTGTCACAATTCCTCGCCAACTGACAGAATGGAACACCGAAACTCGAAAAATGAGAAGTTTTTGTGTACTACATTATTTCTATGCTATATATATAACTCCACAGTTGGAACCCTTTAACAAATTAGCACTGCTCCTAATAGACTTGCTATATATATAACTCCACAGTTGGAACCCTTTAACAAAGGAGCACTGCTCCTAATAGACTTGAAGTTGAGGATTGGAACCTTGATTGATTACCCAGCTCTGAATCAAATATAGTTCACAGAGGTCGATAATCAACAATTTGACATTGTAGAATCAACTGCTTAGAAACACACCATTTGGTCCATCAATTAGAAAATACAAAAGAACTTGAAATTTTTGTGTTGATTGAATAGAGAATAATTGCAATATTTTTATGAATTCACATTATCAGCGTCTTCTCTCCATTTGGTCCATCCATTAGAAAATACAAAAGAACTTTGAAATTTTTGTGTTGATTGAATAGAGAATAATTGCAATATTTTTATGAATTCACACTATCAGCCTCTTCTCTCACTTAGACTTTCTTTTTCTGATCTATCCAACACTCTTTTAGTCTAACTATATTGAAAAATTCATACATAAAAACACTATCGCACTAACAAATTCAATCTTTTCCCCAAATTATCTAACAATATCCTAAATTAGCCAAATTATTTTATTACATGCAAAAAATAATTGATATACATCATAATCTTCTAATCAAATAGATTTTTAGAGCTATTATACTTAGAAAATACTAAATAATACAATTTAAATGAAACTTTGAGGAAACCAACTTTTTTTAATAAATATGAATTTGAAGAAACCAACTTCTTTTAGTAAATCATGAGTTTAATTGGTAAGGTATTCCTACATTAGAGTTTTAGGGAAGAAAGAATTGTTCATGAGCTCTTTAATACAAATTTTTGTTGTTGTAATCCAAGTAGCATCCTTTGATGGTTTATTCTTCCACTCAACCAAAAACTGAAAGTATTATTTGCCTTTGGTTTTTTTTGTCATCTTTTCGTCCAATATTGCTTCAATCTCCTTTGAAATTGTCTTTGGCAGTGATTTCTTTTTCTCGAGTTGTTTGTGCCCTCCATATATGATTACAGGCTTAACCTTTGGCTTGATAAATTGTGACCTAGGGGTATCTACGCCGTCAAAATCACCCAGGGATCGCCCCTGGCATGGGCCACACCAGCCTTTAACATGACTGGATTTTTTCCCACGGAGTTTCAAACCAGTGACCTTCACATCATGGAGTGACTTAACAATACACCCCATCACAGTTTATTCTACGCCTCGTGGGCATATTTGGCAGTGGTTTCTTCCATCCAATGATTTGATTTTCACCACTAATATGTTCATATACTAGAACTGTTCCATGAAGGGATACAAATCTACAACACTAAATATTGGAGAAAACCAATGTTACGTGGGAGTTTTATTTCATAAGCATTAAAATAATTATTTCTTAAAAATTTACATAGTACAATCTTCTTAAGTTTTAACTTGTTGTATGATCCTATGAGAAACCTTTATTTTCTCAAATACGCCATAAATAAGTCACCAACTTCAAAATTCAGTTGTCTCCTTCTCATATATGCTCTTTGTTTATATTTGTTGCATTCATGCGATTTTTGTTTAACTCTTTCCTGCACTTCTTGCAGGTTTTCTACAAAATCCTCACCATGAGCACTTCTTAACTCTTAACAATGTTAACAACTTAGCAAGAGCTATAACCTCAAAACAAGAACTCTAGCCCAAAAAACCCTTAATTTTGCACGAAAAACATTTAAAAACACCCTAAAATCAAAAAGTGGTGATATTGTCTCACCTTAACTTTTTAGGACTCAAATTCCAACATTTTTCAATCACAACATTAAAAATCAAAACACGATCATGGAAAACCTTATCAACCATGACATTAAAGATTAAATAGCATGACTCCAAAAAAACCTTAAAATTCTAACATTTCCAAACATAGAATAAAAACCAAATATCATGAGTACAAAAACCTTAAAATTGGACACTTAAATCAAAGAATAATTCTCTCTTTTTTTAACCATGGTGTATCTATAACTCGATGGAGAAATCTAGGTAAGGCTATCAAGAACAATTTTTAAAAAAACTAAAATTACATCTCTTTTAAAATCTTAGCCTAATACAACTTGACCCATTTTGGAGCACAAAAGTTGCAATATTCTTTAACTATGACTTATAAGATCATCATTAATATATACAAAATCGTCTTTTAATTTTTTAACTCAATATATGAATATATATATATATATATATACACACACAAAAATAATAATAAATTATTAAAACAAAAAAAATCAAAGTAATTAAAAAAAAAACAACAACAACAACAACAAAATTAAAAAGCGTAGTCTAAACATTTGACTATTTTTCCCAAAACAAAATGCTTTTTTTGGCACGGTTTTGATGAAATCCAGCGGAATTTTTTGGAAAGTCATCTTACAGCGATTAAGTTTACGTTGTTGAATCTATTTCCTCCAGTGTTGAATCTATTTCCTCCATTAAAAAAATGATTCAAACACTCCCGCTTAAATAAATAAATAAATGGATTCCAATGAGAAAATCAATGTCCAGGCAAAATTATCACATACTTAAACAAGTCCATTTTAAAATATTACTTTAAAAAACAACAATTAAAAAATATATATTAAAAAAATAAACATAAAAAATTTACAACATTATAGAAAGGAAAGTTAAAAACTTAAAAAAAAAATAAAAAAAAAATATACCAGCAATAAAATTAAAAATAAAATATGTTAACAAAAAACGATTAAAAAATTAATAAAAAAAGAATTAGGAGAAAACAAAAAAACAAAAATTAATTAAAGAAAAATTGTGTTGTGTGCATTGTGTTGGTTTGAGAGGCGATGTTATAGAATGCTATTGTAATCTAGGAGGAACCCAATGCTATTGTAATCTATGAGGAACCCAACAACACACCTCACACTTAATTACTAGTAAACTTCGGGTCTAGACCTCTCCTCCTCTTCGTAAATCGGGTCACAACCAGGGGGATTTGTACCTTGGATCTCTCAGTTTACCAAGGGGATTTGTACCTTGGATCTCTCAGTTTACCAACGGGATTTGAACCTTGGATCTCTCATTTTTTCACCGATTTCACATTACTTCGATCACCAATTGAGCTAATTTAAATTTTAAAATTTTGTTTTTATTTTATAATTTAATTTAATTTATTTATGATTTATAATTTAATCTTTTTTAATGTATTAAAAATTTAAAGTAATATGTTGTTGTTGTTGTTGTATTTTTTTTCTTCAAACTTCTGCAGTCCATATCATTATCGAATAAAATTTTCGGAATAATCACAGAATAAAATTTTCGAAATAATCACATCGTTGTTTCGGAGTCCACGTTTCAGTCGAATAAAATTTTCGGAATAATCACAGAATAAAATTTTCGAAATAATCACATCGTTGTTTCGGAGTCCACGTTTCGAACCATCTATTTTGGTTCATCCTCAAGACAAGGATAAAAAACCAGATCTGTGACCCACGAGTAAACTTGGGGTATTTGAACTTGGAACCTCTTGGAACATAATACTTAATTTTCACTCCCATCGCCAATTGAATTACCCTCAAGGGGCTAAAGGGATGTTTTTAATTTTTTGTTAGTATTTTTATGTTTTTTCTTTATTTTTTTAATTTTTAAAGATAGAATTTACTTTTAAATAATAATAATAATAATAATTTTGTATTTTAGTGTGTTTTTCTCCTCTTCTTTTAAAATAATAATAATAATTCCCCGATCGGGGTGTGATCCAGTTGCTTAGAACTATGGGATTGATTGATATGATGGGGAGAACGGGTGGGGGATGGTGGTGTCTCATTCCTCACACACTCGGTTGGATGGCAAAGGTGGCAGCGCACATGCATAGTATTAATGGTGAGGGAGAAGGTGGCAGGGTCGCTTGTATTCTGGAGATTGCGAAAGGTTCCTCTCCATTGCAACCGCATAACCGTCAAACGAATAGAGAGATACAGGTATTTGAAGAGCCAAGCAATAGAAGTTGGCAAGTGTTGGAGACTAGAGTGGCCCGCCTCTTGCGAGCAATGGATTTTCCCCTTCGCCTGTCTTCTCTCGCATGTTTGTACTTATATCAACCTCTATTCTTACAACCCCCTCTGTTTGCTCTGTGTTTGTGCTTTTTCGATGGAAAAGTATGATCATTATATCTAGAGTTAAAGAGAAGCTAATCCATGAAAGGTGGAAGGAAATTATGGTTTTCTGTGGAGAATTGTCTGCTACTTAGTTTGTTGTTTCTATATATTTCAACATATTTCTTTCGCACATGGGAATGTATTCAAGGAGTTTGGTTTGGAATTTCTTTGGTCTTGTATGTTGGCCTGCTTGTGGGAGTGACCATGACAGTATTCTGGTGTTCTTGTTTCATACGTCCTGGGTATTTCTGAGCATGGCTCTCCTTTTTCTGTATGATTATCTAGGTTTAAGTCATTCAGGGGAGACTTGGGTGGTAATCTTATACTTCCCAAGCCATACTCGTTGCTCTTTACCTGTCATCTAGCGGGCTGGTAGAATTATAACTCACGGTAACATGTCTATATGCCTAGATCTTCCTACAGGCCTTGTTGTGTCGAGAGGGTTTTGGACTCTTAAGTTTGTCAACAATCAAGCGATTGCTACTGTCACGCCAAGGTTTGGGGTTAGACATTATAGTGGTCTTTTGGGTAATAGTCTCGTTAAAAATATCATGGCAAGCCCTTCATATTTCACCGACTATTCAGCTAAGGGGGGTTGCGGACACTGCAGAAAGCAAGGGCTGATAAATGGTTCCAACCAGTCCCAGCCTCGGACTCTGAGAATTCGGGACCAAAAAACTACCTCCCGCCTTATTCATGATGAAACCGACGTTTTTCGTATTGGAACTTCGAATCAGGTCCGCCAACTTATCTCAATTTGGGAAGCTGAATTGAACCATCAGGCCGTAAAATCATATGTGGATTTGGGTTATTGGTTGGATTTGGTTCTTGACTTGGGCCACTCCAGAGGAAGGTCCTCCCAATATAAGAAAACAATTTATCTTTACTGGATAATGAAGAACCTTGTAGCCAAAGCTTTGGCTACCCCTTTAGGTGAATCCTCCCCGACAGAATATGGACCTGCTGAAATTCAAAAATACCTCTAGTTGATTTAGTTTCAACTGCAGCAACAAAATGCATGCCACATCCACATTGAGTGACACATTTTGTGCATCCCTCAGCCCAAACTTCTAGGCTCTTGTGTGAAGGATCTAACCCTATTGGATTCTTTTGAAGATTACTAGTATGGTTGACTCGATTTTGGCTTACATTTTGCCATATATAGTACTTACAGTTTATAGTTTATGATCTTAGATATCTAGTATATATAAGGCTACATGATATTCAAACATATATAGCTCTGCTTGACAGTCTTAAACTTTTCTGCTTTTGGATGGCATATAATGTCGTTAGGTGGCCAACAGATCTGGTTTCTCGTGGTAGTTTGGGGCCACCTAACGATTTGATTTATGCATTTAACCTGCCTTTTGAAGAAAATTAATGAAAAGGCCCTACCAAGCTTACAAAATAATAATAATGTTTTTTCCCTTAATTAAAAAAACGGGGTGATGTTCCCGGATGCGGGTGCATAGGGGCTCGGTGAATGGCACGCGCCATCACGTGGGCAGGTGGCTCGCTCACGGAAGACGGTGGTACCACGCGCAGCGGGACTTTATTCCGCTTGCAGGCAGAGGAATTAAGGCATCAATGCCTGTCCATTCGGCTCGAGGGAAGGTCTTGGACTTCGATGCAGCGATGAGGTTAAAGCTGCGTAAGATGGAGGTGCAAAAGAGTATGAGGGAGCACAATAATGAAACCTTGCTCCGCTCAGACGGAATTGGGAATGACGATTTGAGAGGAGAGCCGCTGGTTTGCAAGCCTGTTGTGAATTATTGGTGCTGGAGTTGGTTCGTGCCACTGGTGTCGATTCTGGGCGTTGGGGTCGGAGCGGGGCGCTGGTGCGGGTTCATAGTGCTGGTTTCAATTCTGGTAGCTGTTGAAGTTCAGAGTGTTTGTGCTGGAAAGGGCGCAGTCATGTCGAGAGCAAGACCGCGAATGGGTAGCCGAAGAGGGGGAATTCAGGGCAGGGCTCCCCCGCAGGACGATTACTATTCGCCCTCTTCCTCCCTCGAGGTCACTTCGCGGCCACAAAGACTTCAGGGCAGCATTGAGGAAGAGAGGGGGCAGCATGGCAGCAGCCCAAATTCTGAAGAGGGGCAGCGGGAGCTCCCCATGCTCAGGTATAGGCTCCCCTGCCCGCAAGTCAATTCTACTTTGGTCGTTTCGATTACTGTCGAGCCTGGAGTCACGCAAAATGTGGAGATTGAGCCTCTGCTGGAAGGGCAGCGCTCCAGCAGGGAGCAATCCCCCATTGCATGCCCGCCGGTTGGAACAGGAGCAGGTTGGTCGACTTATGGTCGAGATCCCGGGCCGAGTTGGATGGCGTCTGGGCGTGACCGCGTGCTGGATCTTGAGCGCCCTACTATCAACCATGCACCGGATGCTGGCCCTTCCACGCAAGCTGAACATGCTGGTCCGAGCAGGCCAGCCCGTGAGGGTAGCCATGATGCGGTCAACCAGCTTTCAGATTCAGAGGATGTGCTCTGTTTTGGGTGTCGAATTGCAGAGGAGCCCCAGACTACTGAGGATGACTGAACTCGCCTCGGTATTCTCTGTTCTTTTTGTTGGGATCTTGATGTGTTTCTCGGCTATGAGGCGGCATTATATTTGTCAATGTGTCGATTGTAAATGTTCAGGTGTTAACCGTAATGGTTCAGGTGTCTTTGGCTATGGGTCCACATGTCTGTTTGTCTTTGTCCATCCATGTATGTGTCAATCCAGGGCCCTGGTGTCTTGGAGTCGTTTCAGTCACTTTATGTTATGTATCTGTGTCGGCAATGTTCCAGCTACAATTCCAATTTTGAATCCTTTCAATTTTGGAGCTGATGACAGGGCAAGGCAAGGGCTGACAGGCAAATTCTCTTAGCCTTGCCCTTTGTATACTATTTTGTATTTTTGACTTGTACGATAAATAGAATTAAGCATATTCAGAAGAAAAAAAGGGGGTGATGTTGCATCACCACTTTTTCATTTTCAATATAGTTTTTCATGTCTTTCGTAATCATGATATTTTGGTTTTAATGCCACAGTTAAAAAATGTTGGAATTTTAACCCTGAAATGAAAAAAGGGTGATGTGATGCACTTCCAAAAAATCACCACTTTTCAAAAATTAGCATAAAAATCATGATTTGATACAACTTCCAAAAAAACGAGAACTTTGCAGAGTTCTTGTTAAGTTAGTAACATTGTTTCTTATTTTCCTAAATTTTGTTAATTCATAGGCTCCTCTTGGATGCATTCTATACAAAATTTAGAATGGACTCATCCCTATGTTTCTATTACGTGAAACATTATATGTAAATTTTGCTTGAGCAAATAATTGATCCCATTACTTAGGATTCTCACTTACCAAACTTCTTATAATGCTTCTCAAACTTATGTTTAGCACCTCTATTGCCCATCAGTCTATGGATGGTATGTCGAGTTGAAATTCAAGTTAGTACCTAGTTTCTTCCACATAGTACTCCAAAAATGACCTAGAAACCTCATATCTCTATCAAAACAATGGTTATTAGGAAATCCATGCAACCTTACTATTTCTTTAAAGAATAAATTTGCAATATTGATTGCATCACTCATTTTTATACAAGCTATGAAATGTGTTATTTTTTAGAATATATCAACAACAACATAGACCTAATCATTACCACTTTGGGTTCTTTGCAACCCTAACAAAAAATCCATGCTTATTGAATCTGAAGGTCTACTTGGGATTTTCAATGGTTGATATAATCTTAATTCATTTAACTTATCCCTTTGGCATATTTAGATATTTTACATCTCTCAACAACCTTTTTACATCAATCTGCATACCTAGCCGAAAATAAAATTAATTTATCTAAACAAAAGTTTTATCTTGTCCAAAATATCCTGATAATACTGCATTGTGCTTTTCCTTTATCAGATTTTATCCCATCAAACATCTTGTTATGCATAATTTATTATCCTTGAATAACATTCCTTCTTGTATCATGTACTTCAACCATGAAGCTCTAGTTTTGCTGACAAGATTTTCACAAGTTGCATAAGCTTCTTCAAAATCTGCATCATCTTTATACATTTCCTTTAACTCATCAAATCCCAAAATGTTAACTTGGAATTCACGTAGAACCAAATTAATTATGCTCAATGCGTTAGCTTAATAACAAATATGAAATTTTGTAAGAAATCCACCCATTCAGCATGTCTTTGGTTCAATTTTGGTTGACTATTGAAAATTGTAAAGCATGATTGTCATATAAAGAACAAACTCTTTAGGCATGATGTAATGCCTCCACTTGTTTAGTGCTTGAACAATGGTGTAAACCTCTTCATCATATGAGGAATATTTTTGTTTTGCTTGTTAAGCTCCATTAAGTTCTTTACCAACTGCTGCCTACAATTGTGGAAGCCAACTGCAGTATTTCCTTAATTTCTGGAAACCAACTGCAGTAATTTCCTTAAATTAAGGACATCAACTGCAGTTAATTAATTTTCTTGTTGGGAGCTTCTGAAGTGGTCCATTACTCCATCTGGAGTTCTCTACCTTGATCTGTGGAACACCTGACACATAGCCATCAGAAGCTTGATGGAAGCTTGGCTATAAATTTATCTGTTTGGTCCCCAAGCTTGTATCTCAATTCCCTTCAGTTTTTTACACCATCTAGTTGAGAGAGCAGAGCTTGGAAGTGCCTTCAGACTTTCTGTATTCTTTTCTTTTTGCTTGGATTGAAGCTGGAGTGCTGAAGTAAAGAAGCAAGTGGACTGTGGTTTGCATCAAGAACATCACCAATGGCTGGAGGTAATTTATATTTCTGGGCATTAAGTTTTAACGATTCTTTGAGTTTTTCCGCATACAGAATCGCTGTTTAAATTATCATTTGGTATCAGAGCCAAGACATTTATCTCTGCCTTGCTGTGTGATTCGAATACTTAGAAGTGCTTTGTATTTGTAATTTTTGTGCATATGGAAATTAGTCAAAACTAACAGCACAGATAGAACTGAGTAACCGCACTTCTTGGAATAATAC
Source organism: Pinus tabuliformis (assembly GCA_031772625.1). Classification (NCBI taxonomy): domain Eukaryota; kingdom Viridiplantae; phylum Streptophyta; class Pinopsida; order Pinales; family Pinaceae; genus Pinus; species Pinus tabuliformis. Next base: position 764,105,809 of record CM062805.1, read on the forward strand.
CAAGCCGCGAGTAATGTTTTAGGAAGGGTTGATTGAAATCCGAATAGCAGGCAGGTATTAAATAAGCCATCAATTAAGTCCAAAGTATCTTGCTTTGAAGATAATTCAATAAGATCAGGGGCAGGATAGTCACATAGTATATATGAATCTTTTCTGATCCACGTCATTGTACTTTATTCTGACGAAGCATTTTTTTACACAATTCATGAATTTTTGTAAAGCATTTGACTGGGTAGACAATTCAAACAATTTGTTGCAATGCTGTAGTTGGTTATTCCGCAGAATAATTTCTGGTTTGATGAACACTTTGTTTCTTAACAACGGTGTTCATATCAGTGCCCCGTTGTCTAACATTTGTAAGCATGCCATTAAATCGACTTTTGCGACTAAACCTCAGCAGAAAAAGAACAAATACAATGTGACCACAAAATCAGAGGTCCAAAACATGCTAAGGATTGCTCTTGTAGGATTCTAATTTAAATTTTGAAAACAAATTTTGATTTTTTTTAATGAAAACCTAAACTTATCACATAACAATTTCATATGAGCGCTTTGCGATGTGACCTATATTTGACGATTGTTGTCTAGTCAAATGGTTTAAGCAATTAACTGCCTTTGATATAGTTCAATAGGTCATGCTAAACAGAATGCATGGACTTAAAATTTTAAAGGCCTGCGTTTTCTGTTTTTTTTTTTTTTGGATATATATATATATATATTTCATTGGTTGTGGGCTTATGAATAAAATTCTCTATGCATGAATTATATGATGAAACTTGTGACTTCAAATTGGCAATTCTGCTTATAGTCATAACCTCTAGTCTAAAATTTCAATTTTATGGATTGAAGGAACTTGCAATATTTTGTGTGTTGGGATACATGTGAATAAAGGTTGCTGTTGATATATATCATGGTTCAGATATCTGTGAAATAAAATAGCTTGTTTATATCATGGTTCAGAGATCTGTGAAATAAAATAGCTTGTTTGCTGGTCTATTTGTTGTTTTGTTTATAAATTGAAAAATCAATTTGCAGTCATTTACGGTAATGCTGACTGCTTTAACCTTAATTTTGATTTTGTGAAGAATTATTACAGTTATATGGAGTTTATTTAAAATGTCATTTTGACTTACTCCTTTCAGTAAACATTATTTTTCTCTGGTTAAGTTTTGTTTATGCAACTTATGTAAAAAAAAAAAAAAAAAAAAAAAAAAAAAAAAAAAAAAATCTAGTGATCCATATAATTTTAATTAATTAGAGAATAGCCACAACATCTTTAATTAATTAAAATTATATATTTTGATTGGTTAGATCACATAAAGATTATTTAGACATTAAATTGTAATTAATTAGACTAAATATAATAAATTTTATCCCACAGGAATTTTTATTATATTTATGTAATTAATTAGGATAAAATTTCATAACCTACCCACAGGAGTTATGAATTAATAAGTTTTATCATAAAGTTTTATTGAATCTGTTTGAATTGAAAATTTAGCCCACAGGTAATTTTTATGTCATTAGATTCAATTTTTGAGCATGATTTACATTGGTAAAACATGAAAGTTTATTAAGCCTCAATTTTAACATAAGCATGTGATTCTTTATTTTGATGCAGCAGTACAACCTGCAAATTTCTCTTAAATTCGTTGTGACATTCCCGAACTTAAGGGAGATAACTATAAGATTTGGAAGGAGAGGATTCTCCTTCATTTAGGGTGGATGGACATAGATTATGCTATTAGGAAAGATGAACCATCGGCACTCACTAATACCAGCACTGCAGCGGACATCACGCTTTATGAACGATGGGAACGATCCAATCGTCTAAGCACGATGTTCATTAAGACTAAAATTACAGCTGGTATTCGTGGTTCCGTTGATCAGCATGAAAAGGTCCGAGACTTGTTGAAGGCCATTGATGATCAATTCGTCACTTCAGACAAGGCACTAGCAAGCACCCTAATCATGAAGTTCTCATCCCTAAGGCTCACCAGTGTGAAAGGTGTGCGCGAGCACATTATGCAGATGAGGGACACTGTGGCTCAATTGAAGAAACTCGAGGTTGATATATCAGAGTCCTTCCTAGTGCACTACATCCTGAACACCCTTCCGCACCAATATGGACCTTTCAAAATCTCATACAACACACATAAGGATAAATGGTCAATTAATGAACTCATGACCATGTGTGTTCAAGAGGAAGAGAGACTGGTGATGGAACTGGGAGAGAGTGCAATGCTGGCAACGCGTGGAAAGGGCAAATCTCAAGCCAATCGGAAAGGGAAAGGTAAAGTACCTCCCCAAGCCGATATCAAGAAGGATTCCAAGTGTTTCTTCTGTAAAAAGAAGGGACACATGAAGAAGGAATGCGCCAAATTTCAGAAATGGCTTGCGGACAAAGGTAATTTAATCTCATTTGTTTGTTATGAATCTAATATGGTTAACGTTAATATTAACACATGGTGGATTGATTCTGGATCAACAATTCACATTTTGAATTCCTTGCAGGGTTTGCAAAACCTAAGGAAGCCAGTGGGAAGTGAGCAAAGCATCTTATCAGGAAACAAGATGGGCTCGCATGTGGAAGCTATAGGAACATGTTATTTAACTTTAAGTAGTGGCTTTGTTTTAGAATTAGAAAAGACCTTCTATGTTCCAAGTTTTTCTAGAAACTTGATTTCAGTTTCAAGGCTTGTACCTTTTGGATATTCCTTAAACTTTTCAGAAAAATCTTTCAGACTATTCTATAAATCTAATTATGTTGGGAATGGTATTTTGTCTAATGGTCTTTACTGCATTAATTTACAAAACAATGTCACTTATGATTCAATGCATGTTCACACTGGCACTAAAAGATGTGTTATTAATGAAGATTCTTCTAAATTATGGCACCGGAGACTAGGTCATATCTCCATAGAAAGAATTAAAAGATTGGTAAATGAAGGGGTACTTAATACTCTGGATTTTACTGATTTTGAGACTTGTGTGGACTGCATAAAGGGAAAGCAGACCAACAAGTCAAAGAAAGGTGCCAATAGGAGTTCGGATATATTAGAGATCATACATACTGATATATGTAGTCCAGACATGGACTCACATGGTCAGAGATACTTCATCTCCTTTATATATGATTACTCACGATATATGTATCTCTACATGCTTCATAAAAAGAGCGAAGCATTAGATGCCTTTAAGATCTTTAAGGCTGAAGTAGAGAAACAATGCGGCAAGCAAATTAAGATCGTGAGATCAGATAGAGGTGGAGAATATTATGGTAGATACATAGAAGATGGACAAGCACCTAGGCCATTTGCTAAATTTCTTCAAGAGCATGGGATCGTTGCCCAATACACCATGCCTGGTTCACCCGACCAGAATGGTGTAGCAGAAAGAATAAATCGAACATTATTGGACATGGTGCGGAGTATGCTTAGCAGCTCCAATCTTCCTAAATCCTTGTGGACTGAAGCACTTAAGACGACAGTGTATATATTAAACCGAGTTCCAACCAAGGCGGTTCCTAAAACGCCATTTGAATTATGGAAAGGTTGGAAACCGAGTTTGCGACATATGCACGTTTGGGGATGCCTGCCTGAAGTGAGAATTTATAATCCACAAGAGAAGAAGCTGGACCCAAGGACCATTAGTGGGTATTTCATTAGATATGTTGAAAGGTCTAAAGGTTACAGATTTTATTGTCCATCTCATAGCACTAGGATTGTGGAATCAAGAAATGCAAAGTTTCTTGAAAATGACTTGATCAGTGGGAGCGATCAAACCAGAAACATAGTTTCTGAGAAGGATCATTCAGAATTTCAACCTTCCACTTCAAGTGATAGATTGGTTATTATTCATAGCACCCCTCAAGTACAAACTGGTGTTGAACAACCAATTGTTGAAGTTCCACAAGCTACTGACGATATTCCAGTATATCAAGGAGTTCAAGAGTTGCCAAGAACTTTTGAACAACAAGTTGAACCACATACTTCTCAGCGAGATGATGGTAGAACATTAAGAAGATCTACTAGACCAAAGAGATCAGAAATTCCTAATGATTATGTTGTGTATCTACAAGAATCTGACTACAACATTGGAGCCGAAAATGATCTCGAGTCATTTTCACAAGCCATGAGTTGCAAAGAATCAGAACTATGGTACAATGCCATGAAGGAAGAGATGAATTCCATAAAGAGTAACGAAGTCTGGGATCTTGTTGAGTTGCATAATGGTGCAAAAGCCATTGGATGTAAATGGGTCTTTAAGACAAAGAAAGACTCATTGGGCAACATTGAGAGATACAAGGCAAGACTTGTTGCTAAGGGATTCACTCAGAAAGAAGGAATCGACTACACGGAGACCTTATCTCCTGTATCTAAGAAATATTCCTTGCGCGTCATTATGGCATTAGTAGCCCATTTTGACTTGGAGTTGCAACAAATGGATGTGAAAACGGCTTTTCTTAATGGAGATCTAGAGGAGGAGGTTTATATGAAACAACCTGAAGGATTCCCCTCTAGTGATGGTGAGCAATTGGTTTGCAAGCTCAAGAAGTCATTATATGGTTTAAAACAAGCATCCCGCCAATGGTATTTGAAATTCCATAATGTAATTTCTTCTTTTGGTTTTGTAGAAAACATTATGGATCAATGTATATACTTGAAAGTTAGTGGGAGTAAAATTTGTTTTCTTGTTTTATATGTGGATGACATTTTGCTAGCAACCAATGATAAGGGTTTGCTACATGAGGTGAAACAATTCCTCTCTAAAAATTTTGATATGAAGGATATGGGTGAGGCATCTTATGTCATTGGCATTAAGATCCATAGAAACAGATTTCGAGGCATCTTGGGTCTGTCACAGGTAACCTATATTAATAAAATTTTAGAGAGATTTCGGATGAAGGATTGTTCACCAAGTGTAGATCCCATTGTGAAGGGTGATAGGTTCAATTTGAACCAATGCCCGAAGAACGACCTTGAAAGGGAACGAATGAAGAACATTCCATATGCTTCTGCTGTCGGAAGCCTAATGTATGCTCAAGTCTGCACAAGACCTGACATTGCATTTGTTGTGGGAATGTTGGGACGATATCAGAGTGATCCAGGTTTAGACCACTGGAGAGCTGCAAAGAAAGTAATGAGGTACCTTCAAGGAACCAAAGACTACATGCTTATGTATAGACGGACGGACAACTTGGAAGTAATTGGCTACTCAGATTCTGACTTTGCTGGATGTGTTGATTCACGCAAATCAACATCAGGTTACATTTTTATGATGGCCGGTGGAGCTGTATCATGGAGGAGTGCCAAGCAGACCTTGATTGCCACTTCCACTATGGAATCCGAGTTCGTCTCCTGTTTTGAGGCTACTTTACATGGTGTATGGCTTAAGAGTTTCATTTCTGGGCTTAGAATTATGGATTTTATCTCTAAGCCATTGAGAATATATTGTGATAATTCAGTTGTTGTTTTTATGGCTAAAAACAACAAAAGTGGGAGTCGAAATAAACACATTGACATTAAGTATTTAGCTATAAGGGAACGTGTTAAAGAAAAGAAAGTGGTCATTGAGTACGTCAGCACTAAGTTGATGATCGCTGATCCTTTGACTAAGGGCATGCCACCATTTAAATTCAAGGATCATGTAATGAATATGGGACTTGGTTCCATTATGTAGTTTCTCATTGTATGGACAATGTTATTTTAATGAAATTCTTAATTATTGTGATGTTTTTTCTCATATTTATGTGCACTTTAAGTTGATTTGAGAAAATTCATTTAAGAAGGACCAAGAATAAACATAAGGTTTATTCATTAAGAAATTGTTGCCACATAAATTATAATAAGAATAAATACATAGTAATACATGGAAGATAATACTCGTCTTTAGAGGACTTATCGCCATGATTCATGTATCTATTACTTAATACAGATTATCAATGGGTTTTAAGTTGAGACATTGTTATAGACATTTTTGTGCCTTACAGCATTGAGCATGAAATGTCCATAATCTAAGGGATCCAAAGTCCCTAAACATGTTGTTCCTACCCCTAGAGGAACAAGGCTAACAAACCAACAGCAATTCTTTGCAATAACAAAATTCCAGCCTCTAGATCTCATGGAGGAGAGATCCATATATAGATGTTTGGAGAGAGGATGAGTCAGCTTGAGATCTGACTAGTGTCCTCTCCCTCTGTCAATTCTTGATTCCACTTGGAGGTTCTTGCTTCCACTTGGAGATTTGGAACCTCTTACTCATCACCAGTCGAATTCCCTGAGGCAAGTGTCATTTTGGAAGCTTCCTGGGTTCTGACACCTTGAGAAATGAACTTGCCACATGTCCACACTCGCTCAGCGCAGGTAGCCAGTGTTGCCTTTGACATTCAGCGTAGGTAGCCAGTGTTGGCTTTGCCATTCAGCGCAAACAGCTAGTGGAGCCACTGAAATGATCCTGAATTGACTTGTTTTTGAGCAGTTTCTGGTGGAGAACTTTTGTGAATTGCTGTGGTTTTTTAGCCTTGTTCCTCTAGGGGTAGGAACAACATGTTTAGGGACTTTGGATCCCTTAGATTATGGACATTTCATGCTCAATGCTTCTTGAGTTTCTCCCAATTTTTCCCCAGTCATTGCTGACCAGTACCTCTTTATTTTCGTCAAGCTTGAGGAGGATAACATATGCTTGTTCTATAACCTGCCCTTCGGGCAAGCCCATCGCTATATTTTAACAAGCCTAGCGATAGTGAAACTCGTTCTCGTCTAAAGACAAGTTTGTCGCTATTTAGTGATTTTAACGAGTCTAACGACAAGGATAACTCGGTCCTTTTCATTTTTAGAGAGTCTGAAAAGGTACATAAAGTTAACTCCAAAAGTCCTTTTTCGTCATCAAATCCCTTAAGTCCGAAAAAGTATAAAACAATACAGAAGGGATGAGTTTTTGATAGTTTTAACGAGCCGAATAAAACAAGCGCTCGATCTTTTTGTGCAATAATCCCTCAGGTCCAAAAAGATTAAAATCTAGAGGAGGGATAGCTCTTCCTGTCCCTTTAACGAGCTGGAAGGCCAAGGACTTGGCAATCTTTTCATATTTTACGAGTCAGTTGAAAAGAGCTTAAAGAAGACTCGTCTTTTGAGGAACGAGTGATAAACAGGGTTAGCAGCTGATTCCAGGTACAGGTTGGAATTTTCCAATCACGGCAGTGTCACAAGGATGGCTATGTGAAATCACTCTTCGCAGCTGTTCCTCAAAATGGGTAAACAATCATATGGAGGTGAACGATCGGCCAATGGAAAAGTGGAGCATGGGTATATTATAGTCGTCGTTCACTATTTTACCAAATGATTTGACTCTCGAAATAGCCTATACAGAATTCTTCCTTTATGAATTAAGAATGAAGAGATAGATGGATGGACTAACCGGTGTCTTCCGTTTGTCCCTCAATCCGGTTTCTCTTCTCTTGGAGAGTTCCCAGCTACTTGCCTTCTCGCTCGCCCAACTTCAAGAGGTTTCTGCAAGATCACAAGAAGAGAACACTACACAAGACATGGATTCATATTCATAACTAGTTCAGGATTAGAAATAAACTAAACATACTAATGCAATCATACATCAAAAATACATCAGTATATAGGAGAAACCAAGATAGCTTTCCTTATGAATAACAAGGTTCAGGAAGAGATACAACCCAGAGGGCTCCAATCCAGCATCTCCTTCCCAGCAAATGGAATTCCTATCTTCACCCCCTTCAAAGCATTAAGCACCCAATAGTTCCAGTCTCAAACCAATAGCAATTCTTTGCAATAACAAAATTCCAGCCTCTAGATCTCATGGAAGAGAGATCCATATATAGATGTTTGGAGAAAGGATGAGTCAGCTTGAGATCTGACTAGTGTCCTCTCCCTCTGTCAGTTCTTGATTCCACTTGGAGGTTCTTGCTTCCACTTGGAGATTTGGAACCTCTTACTCATCACCAGTCGAATTCCCTGAGGCAAGTGTCATTTTGGAAGCTTCCTGGGTTCTGACACCTTGAGAAATGAACTTGCCACATGTCCACTCTCGCTCAGCGCAGGTAGCCAGTGTTGCCTTTGACATTCAGCGCAGGTAGCCAGTGTTGGCTTTGACATTCAGCGCAAACAGCTAGTGGAGCCACTGAAATGATCCTGAATTGACTTGTTTTTGAGCAGTTTCTGGTGGAGAACTTCTGTGAATTGCTGTGGTTTGTTAGCCTTGTTCCTCTAGGGGTAGGAACAACATGTTTAGGGACTTTGGATCCCTTAGATTATGGACATTTCATGCTTAATGCTGTAAGGCACAAAAATGTCTATAACAGTTGCCCCCTAAAGTATGAGGCCGTTTATCGGGTGAAATGCTTTATCAGGGGGATCCGAAGTTCATCCAATGCTGGGAGGAGACCTGTAATAAGATACAATACAATACATTATTTTTCATACTGCTTTCATGATCTAGCTGAGGCGGGCATTCCCATACTCAGCTTTATAAATTCATTTTTCTGTACATAGAACAGACAATCGTCTGATGGTAGACTGATAATTTTGATGAAATTATCATCCTTTTGAGTAGGATGATTATCTGCTGCAATGATGTACATGTCAATGTCTTTATCTTTCCTGAATATATATCGCAGCCCGGATGGATGAAACTAGATCCGGGATCTTCAAAACTCGTTCGATCTTCACTCTAAGTACAAGTCGATCCATGTGAGAAATGTTCTGAAGTCGAACATGGAAAGACATCGCTTGATTACCGGTCAATGAGGTAAACCGTTAACAAGCGCGAGAGGAATCACCGATAATGATAATGACCCTCAAGGTACTGCAGTACAATTCACGTGGTGTGAATAGAGGACTTGGCGTCGAACACCACGCAAAATCTTTCGGTCGAAGGCCATTGATGTATACCTGTCGCCGGAAGTGAGAAACTTGCCATTGAGGCATGCAAGCTTCAAAGTACTGAAGGGATTGTTCCTTGATCAACTTCTCGGATAATGAGCTGATGTCGACAAGAAGCGATCCGTCAAAGGAGGGCCTTAATGAATCCCACATCAGTGACACGGAACGGAGATAATGATTTTAATGGAGGTGAAAACGATCTGTGACATATGATTCAGGGTGGCGGTCATGAAAGGATGAAGGATAATGTATGGCAGTGGATGGGACACGGTTGACTTTTCTGAACGACTTCTCTTGAACATATGGCGACACTGATGCGATGGATCGGTAGCATTACCCCAAATATGGATGGTATGGCGAGACCATGGATGTGACCGGTGAATGAAACAACCCAACCCGATTGTGGTACGGAGGAAAAGTGTCATGTTCAAGAGCGACTTGGTACCATCAAAGTTTTCTTTAGTTTCTCCCAATTTTTCCCCAGTCATTGTTGACCAGTACCTCTTTATTTTTGTCAAGCTTGAGGAGGATAACAGATGCTTGTTCTATAACCTGCCCTTCGGGCAAGCCCATCGCTATGTTTTAACGAGCCTAGCGATAGTGAAACTCGTTCTCGTCTAAAGACAAGTTTGTCGCTATTTAGTGATTTTAACGAGTCTAACGACAAGGATAACTCGGTCCTTTTCATTTTTAGAGAGTCTGAAAAGGTACATAAAGTTAACTCCAAAAGTCCTTTTTCGTCATCTAATCCCTTAAGTCCGAAAAAGTATAAAACAATATAGAAGGGATGAGTTTTCGATAGTTTTAACGAGCCGAATAAAACAAGCGCTCGATCTTTTTGTGCAATAATCCCTCAGGTCCAAAAAGATTAAAATCTAGAGGAGGGATAGCTCTTCCGGTCGCTTTAACGAGCTGGAAGGCCAAAACTCGGCAATCTTTTCATATTTTACGAGTCAGATAAAGAGAGCTTAAAGAAGACTCGTCTTTTGAGGAACGAGTGATAAACAGGGTTAGCAGCTGATTCCAGGTACAGGTTGGAATTTTCCAATCACGGCAGTGTCACAAGGATGGCTAGGTGAAATCACTCTTCGCAGTTGTTCCTCAAAATGGGTAAACAAACATATGGAGGTGAACGATCGGCCAATGGAAAAGTGGAGGTGACGGTGCAAACACGACCAAGGCTTTAATGGCTGATGATATTACATTCACTGTGGTTATTTACCGGGTAGTTCATTTTTTAACGAGCTTAAACGCGGGTGGAAACATTTGCTCGGTCTTATGTTTATTTTTTAACGAGCATGAACTATGTGCTAAAACTGCTCGGATCTTGTGTTTATTTTTTAACGAGCATGAACTGTGTGCTAAAACTGCTCGAATCTTGCGTTTATTTTTTAACGAGCATGAACTGTGTGCTAAAACTGCTCGATAACCCAGTCATATGATAAGAATGTCTCATTGAAGATGCTATTTTTTATGGAGCTTCATCTTACAAAGCTATGCCCCGCATCCTTTCGTTATGCAAGTTCGGAAACGACTAATCCTACGAGTTTAAAGGGTTAGACCTACAGGTTTAAAGGGAGGACCTAAAAATTTAAAAAATAAATAGCCGCCCCTTGCATGAAATGTCCATAATCTAAGGGATCCAAAGTCCCTAAACATGTTGTTCCTACCCCTAGAGGAACAAGGCTAACAAACCACAGCAATTCACAGAAGTTCTCCACCAGAAACTGCTCAAAAACAAGTCAATTTAGGATCATTTCAGTGGCTACACTAGCTGTTTGCGCTGAATGTCAAAGCCAACACTGGCTACCTGCGCTGAATGTCAAAGGCAACACTGGCTACCTGTGCTGAGCGAGAGTGGACATGTGGCAAGTTCATTTCTCAAGGTGTCAGAACCCAGGAAGCTTCCAAAATGACACTTGCCTCAGGGAATTCGACTGGTGATGAGTAAGAGGTTCCAAATCTCCAAGTGGAAGCAAGAACCTCCAAGTGGAATCAAGAACTGACAGAGGGAGAGGACACTAGTCAGATCTCAAGCTGACTCATCCTCTCTCCAAACATCTATATATGGATCTCTCCTCCATGAGATCTAGAGGCTGGAATTTTGTTATTGCAAAGAATTGTTGTTGGTTTGAGACTGGAACTATTGGGTGCTTAATGCTTTGAAGGGGGTGAAGATAGGAATTCCATTTGCTGGGAAGGAGATGCTGGATTGGAGCCCTCTGGGTTGTATCTCTTCTTGAACCTTGTTATTCATCAATAAAGCTATCTTGGTTTCTCCTATATACTGATGTATTTTTGATGTATGATTGCATTAGTATGTTTAGTTTATTTCTAATCCTGAACTAGTTATGAATATGAATCCATGTCTTGTGTAGTGTTCTCTTCTTATGATTTTGCAGAAACCTCTTGAAGCTGGGCGAGCGAGAAGGCAAGTAGCTGGGAACTCTCCAAGAGAAGAGAAGCCGGATCGAGGGACAAACGGAAGACACCGGTTAGTCCATCCATCTATCTCTTCATTCTTAATTCATAAAGGAAGAATACTAGAATAGTTGTCTCTGTTTGTTGCTAAGGCACTGTCACACCTTAGGTGGATAGGATCGTCCTGCATAGGCATTTTTCCCCACAACAAATTGGCGACTCCACTGGGGAAAACTCATCCCTTCTTGGATAGAGCGATATTTCTACATTGCCGACACTACAAGATAAGACTCAATCCGCACAAATGTGTATTTTGCGTCGGTTCTGGTCGTTTACTTGGCTTTGTGGTCTCTAAGGATGGGATTCGTCTTGACCCTTGCAAGGTTCAGGCAATCATTAATTTGCCTCCACCTTCAAATTTGCTTCAGATTCAGAAACTCCAAGGGAAAGCAAACTTTCTGAGGAGGTTCATTCCAAATTACGCATAACTTGCTAAAGGTTATACTCGTCTTTTGAAAAAGGATGTACCTTTTGTCTGGGATCAGGTGGCGCAAGCTTCTTTTGATGCTCTGAAAGATTCTCTAATAAAAGCATCATTAATGTATGCCCCGGACTATCAAAGAGATTTTAACCTGTATCTGGGTGCAACAGATACGACCATTGCGATGGTTTTAGTTCAAGAAGTCGATGGAATTGAACATCCTATATATTATTTAAGTAAAAACTTAAATGATACAGAAAGAAAATATTCTTACGTTGAAAAGCTAGCACTCACTGTTGTTCAAGCGATACAAAGATTTCGACATTATGTCCTCTTTCGGAAAACTACCATTTTATCAGATTGCAACCCCATGACTTATATATTGTCGCGACAGTTGCTGGGGGGCAAGTATTCAAAATGGATAGCGATCCTTCAAGAGTTTGATCTGGGATTTGTAAAATCCAAATCAAAGAAAGCTTTAGTTTTCGCAAAATTATTGTGCGATCTCCCATCGTCGTCCAACGATGAAACATCCGAAGAATCAATCGTGGACGAAAGTTTGTTTCTAATATCTGCAAGCAATGAGTGGTATGGAGATATAATCATTTATCTCCAAACCCAAAAGTTCAGGCCTGACACCTCTCACTCAGAACAGAAACGTATACGATACCAAGCAAAAGACTACATGATCGTCGGTGATACGCTTTACCGTCGTGGTATCGATACAGTTCTGAGGAGGTGCCTCACCCATGAAGAGGCCGAAAAAGCCCTGAATGAATGTCATTCAGGCGCGTGTGGGGGGCATCAATCTGGATATGCTACAGCACAGAAAATCTTACGAGCAAGATACTTCTGGCCAACAATGTTCAAAGATTGCATAACCGCAGTCAGAAGTTGCCATGCTTGTCAAATTTTTGAGAGCAAAACCAGAAGACCACCCGCACCTTTACAGCCAATAGTTGTTGTTGGGCCTTTCGCCAAATGGGGCATCGATTTCATGACATGTAACCCCACCTCGACCGGGGGGCATGGGTATATTATAGTCGTCGTTGACTATTTTACCAAATGGGCCGAGGCGATGCCTACATTAGATAACACTAGTGAAACAGCTGCCCTTTTCTTTTTCAATCATGTAGTCGCCAGGTTCGGCGTACCACAGGCTATAGTTACAGATCATGGATCGCATTTTCGCAATCACATGATGGTTGAATTAGCTGCCAAGCTAGGGCTATCTCACGACAGCTCTACCCCGTATTATCCGCAAGCTAACGGACAAGTTGAAGCAATCAACAAGGTCCTGAAGCGTATGTTGCAAAGGATGATCGGGGTTCACAAAAGAAGGTGGCACCTAATCCTGTACTCAGCCTTGTGGGCTTACCGAACATCGGTAAGAAATGCGACCAGGTTCACACCTTTCCAACTGGTGTATGGCCTGGAAGCATTCTTGCCAATCCAGTGTGAAATCTCGTCTCTTAAACTCGCAATTGATCTCCTCCCCGGAACTTCGGAAGAAGAGGCCCGTTTCTTGGAATTAATCCAATCGGATGAAACCCGTCGTGATGCCGCTTTGGCTAACGAAGCCCATAAGAAACGAGTCAAGGCGCAGTTCGACAAAAATGTCAAACCCCGTGTCTTCTCAGAAGGTGACTTGGTCTTGCTTTATGACCAAGAATCCGATAAATTGGGAGCAGGTAAATTTAATTCTTTATGGATGGGCCCCTATATTGTTAAACGAGTGTTAGCAAAAGGAGCCTACGAGTTAATGGATTATGACGGAATTCCACTGGCGCAACCCCGTAATGGGTTGTACCTCAAGCGTTACTATGCTTAAATAGTAACCTGTATGCTTTTGTTGTATTTTGTTTTCGCTAAAGTGTTTGTTTTGGTCGAGTAATCCACCTTTTTACAGTCATTGCAGATGTCAAACCTTCTGGAGACATGTGTTGGATATGCCGATGGAGCGAGTCGTAGTTCGCGGAACCTGTCCTCCACAGCCTGGGCCATTTTTGATCCAAGCGGCGAGTTAGTAAGTTTCAGAGGTGTATGTATCGGGCAATCAACAAATAACATCGCTGAGTATAGCGCGTTGATAGAACTACTCTCTGATGCCATCACCCATGGTATACGTCGACTAATCGTCAGGCTAGACTCACAACTCGTAATACTAGAACTTAATGGTATATATTCCGTCCGCAACCCAGCTATTTATCGCATGTTCCTAAGGGTTAAGATTTTGGAAAGACAGTTTGATTTAATTCAATACCAACATATTTCCATAAACTTAAACACATTAACCGACTCATTAGCAAACTATGTGTTAGATATACATTTGCGACATTTATAAAAAGAGACACATCATCAATGTTGTACATATGGATCATGTAACTCAACCAAAATAAACCCCGAAAATCAAAAAATATATATATAAGTTGTTTATCGTTTATACATAATGTTCTGTAACCAAGACAAAAATTGGTCGCATGACCCAAAAACTCAAAAATGCGAGGGGGCACCCTAGCCTAGTGATGCTCATGATAGCACGTCACGGCCTGTGCAATCATGCGTAAGAGACGAGTCCATCGTCTAGGCACACCAGTAGTATGTCGCTGCAACTGCAAAGGTAACTCGTCAATCCTCACATCGGGAATGCCGAGAGTAAGGCTCTCAACCTGCTCCTGCACAGCTGTAAGGGTCTCAGCCACATCAAGGTCACGAAGAATAACCCTCCCGGCAGTCTCCCCTGCTGGGGCAGCAACTGGCGCTCTTGGGCGAACTGCTGGACGAACAGGACCAACATCTGCATGCACACATGAGTTCGATTAAAGTCTTGATAGAATAAAGCACAAGGACATTATAAATAAAAACAGTAAACAGTGATATGGTCGGAGATTTTACCAATAGCGCCCCACTGTTCGCCATCCGGCAATACCAAGTCCGGATCACCTCAGAAATCCATACCAACATATGGATACTCGGAATAGACCATCTCCTGACGCTCGAACCACCTGAAGAAGGTATCAGTAAAAGAAATCTGAGATTGACCAGCATGCCTAGACATGTGATCAACCCATCTCTGCATGCATGGCTCGGTAGGAGAAGGCAAGTCGAGTGCGATATACTGAGGCTGCATCAGTGGTATTTTCTCCAAGGCAAAGGCAGTCAAAATAGAACCAAATCCAAAGTTCTTCAGCTTCCCATCCTTTACCTTGTTCAACTGACTTTTCATCTGAAGAAGTACTGCATCACACCAGTTGAATATTTTCGGTTGGAGACACTCCAAGGCGTGCTGCACATAGGATCTGTTGGCAACATGAAGAGATGCGCTACCGGCCATCCTACCAATAGTATACAAGATGGACCTGAGAGATCTGTCAGCAATCTCATGGATAACGACCTTGCCGTCTCTGCTCGGCTGAGATCCTTCCCTACAATACTGACGGACATAATCTCTCATGGAGTCATTCCCTCGGGCCGAACCTGACAAAGAAATGGGAGCACCCCGCCTCGACAAGCCAGTCAAGAAGTAAATGTCTACTACGGTCAGGGGGATAGATTTGCCCCTAATCTGAAATACTTGGTTGATAGGATCCCAAGCATCAAGCATATACTGCAGTAAGGAGATCTGTGCTCTCATACTAGAGATACGGAAGAACTTCAGCAGGCCACAGTTCCGCAGCGCGTTCACCGTGACAGGGTCATGGAGGGCAATCATGTCCTCTTCTTCATGTTCTCGTTCTCGCCATGTAAGGGTCATTTTGCTCAAAAGTCCCTGCAAAACAAACAAGAGAAAGAGTAAGATCCTGGATTTGATGAGAAACTGGCAAAATTTTCATCAAAAACTGTGCAACAGAACTATTTTTCTATGCCCAACGCAACTGGCTAGTGTTCCACCTGCGTTGAAGTCAAACTGCCTTCATGCAGCTTGACATTAAACGCAGGTTTCGAGTGAACTACCTGCGCTGATGGCAGAGCGCCATAACAAAACCCCAGGGGCTCAGGGGAGCAGGAAAACAGGCACAGAATGGAAAAAGGAAACCATGAAAAGAAAGAGCTAGGGTTTAGCTCCTACCTGGTCCAGACGGCGCCGAAAATCGTCCGCAGAATCTCCCGGAATCAGCTGATGAAAATCAAGGGGGAAGAGGCACCTCCAAAGCTCCAACAAACCAAGTTCAAATGAAATGGTAAAATGAGAGGTAAAAACACCTTTTAATTGCTTTTTACGTAGTTCAAAGCGAAATATTAGGGTTCTAATCTCATTTTCAAGCAAATGTTATTCATTTCTAACTAGTTTGAAACAGCAATTGAGGATACAGTACTATCCTTGAAAAGGGCAAAGCTAGTTATGGTAAAAAATAAAAAATTTGACCATATAAGATCGAGCAGTTTTAGCACAAAGTTCATACTCGTTAAAAAATAAACGCAAGATCCGAGCAGTTTTAGCGCATAGTTCATGCTCGTTAAAAAATAAACATAAGATCGAGCAAATGTTTCCACCCGCGTTTAAGCTCGTTAAAAAATGAACTATCCCGGTAAATAACCACAGTGAATGTAATATCATCAGCCATTAAAGCCTTGGTCGTGTTTGCACCGTCACCTCCACTTTTCCATTGGCCGATCGTTCACCTCCATATGTTTGTTTACCCATTTTGAGGAACAGCTGCGAAGAGTGATTTCACCTAGCCATCCTTGTGACACTGCCGTGATTGGAAAATTCCAACCTGTACCTGGAATCAGCTGCTAACCCTGTTTATCACTCGTTCCTCAAAAGACGAGTCTTCTTTAAGCTCTTTTCATCTGACTCGTAAAATATGAAAAGATTGTCGAGTTTTGGCCTTCCAGCTCGTTAAAGCGACCAGAAGAGCTATCCCTCCTCTAGATTTTAATCTTTTTGGACCTGAGGGATTATTGCACAAAAAGATCGAGCGCTTGTTTTGTTCGGCTCGTTAAAACTATCGAAAACTCATCCCTTCTGTATTGTTTTATACTTTTTCGGACTAAAGGGATTAGATGACGAAAAAGGACTTTGGGAGTTAACTTTATGTACCTTTTCAGACTCTCTAAAAATGAAAAGGACCGAGTTATCTTTGTCGTTAGACTCGTTAAAATCATTAAATAGCGACAAACTTGTCTTTAGACGAGAACGAGTTTCACTATCGCTAGGCTCGTTAAAACATAGCGGTGGGCTTGCCCGAAGGGCAGGTTATAGAACAAGCATATGTTATCCTCCTCAAGCTTGACAAAAATAAAGAGGTACTGGTCAGCAATGACTAGGGAAAAATTGGGAGAAACTAAAGAAAACTTTGATGGTAGCAAGTCGCTCTTGAACATGACACTTTTCCTCCGTACCACAATCGAGTTGGGTTGTTTCATTCACCGGTCACATCCATGGTCTCGCCATACCATCCATATTTGGGGTAATGCTACCGATCCATCGCATCAGTGTCGCCATATGTTTAAGAGAAGTCGTTCAGAAAAGTCAACCGTGTCCCATCCACTGTCGTACATTATCCTTCATCCTTTCATGACCGCCACCCTGAATCATATGTCACAGATCGTTTTCACCTCCATTAAAATCATTAGCTCCGTTCCGTGTCATTGATGTGGGATTCATTAAGGCCCTCCTTTGACGGATCGCTTCTTGTCGACATCAGCTCATTATCCAAGAAGTTGATCTAGGAACAACCCCTTCAGTACTTTGAAGCTTGCATACCTCAATGGCAAGTTTCTCACTTCCGGCGACAGGTATACATCAATGACCTTCGACCGAAAGATTTTGCGTGGTGTTCGACGCCAAGTCCTTTATTCACACCACGTGAATTGTACTGCAGTACCTTGAGGGTCATTATCATTATCGGTGATTCCTCTCGTGCTTGTTAACGGTTTACCTCATTGACCGGTAATCAAGCGATGTCTTTCCATGTTCGACTTCAGAACAATTCTCACATGGATCGACTTGTACTTAGAGTGAAGATCGAACGAGTTTGAAGACCCCGGATCTAGTTTCATCCATCCGGGCTGCGATATATATTCAGGAAAGATAAAGACATTGACATGTACATCATTGCAGCAGATAATCATCCTACTCAAAGGATGATAATTTCATCAAAATTATCAGTCTACCATCAGACGATTGTCTGTTCTATGTACAGAAAAATGAATTTATAAAGCTGAGCATGGCAATGCCCGCCTCAACTAGATCATGAAAGCAGTATGAAAAATAATGTATTGTATTGTATCTTATTACAGGTCTCCTCCCAGCATTGGATGAACTTCGGATCCCCCTGATAAAGCATTTCACCCGATAAACGGCCTCATACTTTAGGGGGCAACTGTTATAGACATTTTTGTGCCTTACAGCATTGAGCATGAAATGTCCATAATCTAAGGGATCCAAAGTCCCTAAACATGTTGTTCCTACCCCTAGAGGAACAAGGCTAACAAAGCACAGCAATTCACAGAAGTTCTCCACCAGAAACTGCTCAAAAACAAGTCAATTCAGGATCATTTCAGTGGCTCCACTAGCTGTTTGCGCTGAATGTGAAAGCCAACACTGGCTACCTGCGCTGAATGTCAAAGGCAACACTGGCTACCTGCGCTGAGCGAGAGTGGACATGTGGCAAGTTCATTTCTCAAGGTGTCAGAACCCAGGAAGCTTCCAAAATGACACTTGCCTCAGGGAATTCGACTGATGATGAGTAAGAGGTTCCAAATCTCCAAGTGGAAGCAAGAACCTCCAAGTGGAATCAAGAACTGACAAAGGGAGAGGACACTAGTCAGATCTCAAGCTGACTCATCCTCTCTCCAAACATCTATATATGGATCTCTCCTCCATGTGATCTAGAGGCTGGAATTTTGTTATTGCAAAGAATTGCTGTTGGTTTGAGACTGGAACTATTGGGTGCTTAATGCTTTGAAGGGGGTGAAGATAGGAATTCCATTTGCTGGGAAGGAGATGTTGGATTGGAGCCCTATGGGTTGTATCTCTTCCTGAACCTTGTTATTCATCAATAAAGCTATCTTGGTTTCTCCTATATGTTGATGTATTCTTGATG
Organism: Pinus tabuliformis; assembly: GCA_031772625.1. Taxonomy (NCBI): domain Eukaryota; kingdom Viridiplantae; phylum Streptophyta; class Pinopsida; order Pinales; family Pinaceae; genus Pinus; species Pinus tabuliformis. Next base: position 764,124,675 of record CM062805.1, read on the forward strand.
TATGATTGCATTAGTATGTTTAGTTTATTTCTAATCCTGAACTAGTTATGAATATGAATCCATGCCTTGTGTAGTGTTCTCTTCTTGTGATCTTGCAGAAACCTCTTGAAGCTGGGCGAGCGAGAAGGCAAGTAGTTGGGAACTCTCCAAGAGAAGAGAAGTCGGATCGAGGGACAAACGGAAGACACTGGTTAGTCCATCCATCTCTCTCTTCATTCTTAATTCATAAAGGAAGAATACTAGAATAGCTGTCTCTGTTTGTTGCTAAGGCACTGTCACACCTTAGGTGGATAGGATCGTCCTGCATAGGCATTTTTCCCCACAACAGACATTAAGTTTGGAAGTATGGACCAAGTGGGAGAATGTTAAGCTCCATTAAGTTCTTTACCAACTGCTGCCTACAATTGTGGAAGCCAACTGCAGTCTTTCCTTAATTTCTGGAAACCAATTGCAGTAATTTCCTTAAATTAAGGAAATCAACTGCAGTTAATTAATTTTATTGTTGGGAGCTTCTGAAGTGGTCCATTACTCCATCTGGAGTTCTCTACCTTGATCTGTGGAGCACCTGACACATAGCCATCAGAAGCTTGATGGAAGCTTGGCTATAAATTTATCTGTTTGGTCCCCAAGCTTTTATCTCAATTCCCTTCAGTTTTTTACACCATCTAGTTGAGAGAGCAGAGCTTGGAAGTGCCTTCAGACTTTCTGTATTCTTTTCTTTTTGCTTGGATTGAAGCTGGAGTGCTGAAGTAAAGAAGCAAGTGGACTGTGGTTTGCATCAAGAACATCACCAATGGCTGGAGGTAATTTATAGTTCTGGGCATTAAGTTTTAACGATTCTTTGAGTTTTTCCGCATACAGAATCGTTGTTTAAATTATCATTGCTTCATACAGGTTTTTACTGAAGTATGCAATTTGTCTTTCTTCCTAGCTTAAAATAGCTCATATTGCATTCTCACTAGCATTTATCTCCACTTGGAAACACTTATTAAATTATGGAAAAACTAAAGCATATTGTTTTTTAATCTTCTACTTTAACAGTCTAAAGTTTTTATCAGCTACTTTATCGAGTTAAATATTACTTACTTTATTTAATATTTTCCACAATGGGAGCACAAATATTACTAAAGTTTTTGATAAATTTTCTTTAAAAGCTTGCTAAAGCATGGAAGCTTCTTACATCAAACATGTTCCTCGAAATAGACCAACTTATTATTGTTTTCACTTTTTCCTAATACATCTTCAAACCATCCCCAAAAATCACAAAACCCAAGTCTACCAATTCCTTCTTCATAAAACTACATTTCTTTAGATTGATTAGTAATTTTTTGCCTCTGTAAGGTATTTAAGACAACTTAAGATGTCTCAAATGTTCCTTTCTTTCAACATATACTAGGATGTCATCTAAATAAACTATAAGAAATTTACCAAGGAATTCTTTAAAAAAATAATTCATCAATCTCATGAAAGTACTAGGAGCGTTTGTGAGCCCAAATGAACCATTCATTCAATCCATTGTCGATTTTGAAAGATGTCTTCCATTCATCTCCTTCTCCAATTCTAATTTGATGATACAAACTTTTTAAATCAATATTTGAGAAATAATTGGCACCACTTATACAATCTATCAAATCATCAATATGAGGTAATGGAAACATGTACATGAATGTGATTCTATTTATTGCTTTGAAATCAGTGCACATTCGTTATCCTCCATCTTTCTTTGGAATGGGACTGTAGGAACAAAAAATGGACTCAACCTCTCCTTAATCAAATCTTTATCCAACAACTCTTGCACCTATAGTTTTGCCTCTTCATTCTCTTATGGAGTCATCTTATATGCTACTTTGTTAGGAATATTTGCTATTGGAATCAAATCTATGTGATGACTAATACTCCTTATAGGAGGTAAGTCATTTGAAAAATCATCAACTATAATATCAACAACCTCATCTAACAAGGTTTTAACTTCTACAGAAAAATCATTCAAATTTGTATTGATACCTATTACGCTGGGCTTGTCAAAGGAACTTATCTCAAGTGGTATGGTTCATGATTTGTTTCCCAAGTAGTGTGGGTTCAAGTCTCAGGAGACATGTTGGCCCGTGTGGCATTTATGAATATTGGTTCTACCAGGTGGAATAGTGGTAGTCATTTCTACGCAGTTACCGATTGGGCCTAGTGCAATGTGTTCATTACTGTTTAAAAAAAGTATTACATTGGGCTTACCAATTAAATTAAAGTGTACCTATTCCTTTTTTACTTCTTGTAGTAGTTCTTTCTCACTCATAAGCAGCACATTAGGAGTAGCTTCTTCTTTTTCTCGTTCATCCTTTAAAGGTAACAATACATGTTTTTGACCATCTTTCTCAAGAGAATAAGTATTCCTCGTGCCATTATGAGTGGCTTTCCTATCGTATTATTGTGGTCTTCCCAAAAAAATATGATGGACATCCATGGGAATTATATCACATAACACATCAATCTTATAGCCACCAATTTGAAATTTCACTTTACAGTACTCATTAACTAGGATATGATGTCCATTTTGTAAATAAGACACCTTATAGGGTGTAGGATGTTCTACTCCCTTCAACCCTAGTTTGTATTCCATTTTAGTGGAAACAAAGTAGGATGTTCTACTCTCTTCAACCCTAGTTTGTATTCCATTTTAGTGGAAACAAAATTATCTATGCTACCACTATCAGTTACAACTTTACAACACTTATCTTTTGACTTGCATACAATCCTAAATAAGCTTTTTCTTTGGATCAATTCTTTGAATTATTTCTCTAACTTGATCGTCACTATTTTCATCAATAATGACTCTCCTACTTCTAATCCCTTCTATTGAAACTAAATTCACACTCTTATTTTCCTCTGCCACATGTGCACTTCTTTGACTTGTAGGATTATTCTTTGAACATTCCCAAGACATATGTCCCAACTTAGCACATCTATGACATATGACTTGATAGTCTCTACCTCTGCCTCTTCCTCTTGAAGGATACCTTCTTCCTCTAAATTCACCTTCTCTTGGTGACTGGCTTGATTTACTTGAGATTCTCCCTTCCTCTTTTGAGGATTTAAATCTCCCTCTGTTACTATGTTGTCCTCTTCCGCTTGCGGGACTCCTTCCTATACTCTTTTGAATCCATTTTTTGGATAATTTCTATTATGCCTTTAAAGCAACTTGATATGCATCTTTCATTGTTCTTAGGGGAAAGATACTAATATCATCTTGAATCTCATACCTAAACCGATTAATAAAGTAGCAACCCTTTCAACATCTTCTTCAATATGACTAGCTCTAATGTTAAATTTATAAAAATTATTCACAACATAACTTTACTGACATAAATTTTTGTCTAAGATTCTACAATTACTTAAAAATATTTAACCATTATTCTTTAGACATGAACTTACATTGAATTTAGCAACCATTTTATCCCAACTCTTGATCTTGGACTTGCATTTCCTCTTTCTATCTACCTATACTTCATCCCACCATAGGGTTGCATGACCTTTCAACCTTGTCACTACATGCTTCACTCTTTTTCCTTCCTCCACATCTTCATAAATGAAGTACTTGTCCATAGCCTTAATCTACTCCATTAGCTTTGTCAAGTCATATAGTGGGCTATATTTCTTATCATTTACTTGTCAACCCAGGGTAGGTAAATTTATGAATTGAAAGCACTATATATGTAGAACTAGTAGTTGAGGGTTCCTATGGAAAAGAAAATGAGACTCAAGGTAGGTAATTTCTAGAATTTATTCAAGTTGAAAACTGATTTCAATGACTTTGAGTCCAACTGTTGACCTGGTTGAGGTAAAATTGCAAATTTAGAGAGACAAATTACACAATCACACTAAATGTTATTTATGAAAATGTACTTGTTTACTCAAAGTGGCCTATAAAATTTGATGGAGAAGAAGCTTTTAGGAAAATCAATGTTATGAGGTTGATAAATAAATTACCTCCAATCCAATGATAAATAATTTCAATTTATCACTCCAATCATTACTTAAGGCATACAAATTCTAACTAATTCTGACAATTAACTTTAAATCACAATGATAACTAATGAAGAAAACAAATCTAACTAAATCATATTTCCTAACCAATGTTTTATTATCAAGAACTTGTCATTACAAGAAAATAGAGTATATATTACAAGAAATTTAGAAAGCTATAGGAAATTACATGAATTCTATAGGAAATTACAAGATCATTACAAGAAATTACAGGAATTTTTATAATTAAAAGAGAACAAAGTAATGATTGTATGAATTTATAGATTGTGTGTTAATTAACGAAGTGAATATAAACTTGAACAATCCCTACTGAAGCAACTAAAATCATATAGAAAACACATACCAGGGGGGCCTCGTGGAAGATGATGTGAAAAATACTCAGAAACTTTGGAAAAATGATACACAATGTGATGTAGGAGCATGAGACTTGGAGGGAAAATCTTCAAATTTATTCCAAAAATACAAAAAAATCTACAAGCAAAGCAGTGGGATCCTTTAGCCATTAATTTCCATGTTTTTCTAGTTTAGCCTAGAGATAGAATCTAGGAATAAATCATGATGTAATAAATGATAAATAGTTAAGCCATAGTGGAGGTTCTCGAGGAGATGTCCTCGCTGAACAGATATGATTAGTTAAGCATAGTGGAGGTTCTCGAGGAGGATGTCTCACAGAACTGATAGTTATAATAAATTGAGCCTCTGTTTTAGGAACTAGTTGTTAATACGAACCAATATATATGTAATTTTGAGGCTATTGTAAAGGGATTTTGACCACATGCTATTATCGCATATTTTCTCAAGGGAAGAGAGGATTTTTCTCTGTGTATTGGTCGATCCTGGAGGCATGGTGACCTCTGAAAATCCTTTCTGTGCATCGGAACTGTATTTGCGTGTTAACTGGTATTTATGCTTGTATTGGTTTCGGTTCTTTTCTTCTAAGCCTTATTATTGGTGATTCGGCCTTGTTTTCCTATTAATACTTGATTTAAGCCTGTTGGTGTGGTTTTCCCTTATATCGATACACCCTGTTTCCCTTATAAGCATTGTTGAGTTCCGCAAGCGGAAACTCTGCTTTACACTAGAAAATCGAGAAAAAACTTAGCCGGAATGAAGTTCCGGACTTGAAATCTTATTATATCTAGCCTATACCCATATCGGGTCTGAAAGCGTTATCGCATCGCAGAACCACAGTGGAGCGGGGAGGACCTTTGGAATCACCGAAGTCCGAAGCTCCGATAGCTCGGACCCAAAATATTGTAGAGGAGGGTGGATAAGTTGTCGGGTCTGCGAGGCTTATCACATCGCAAGACCGGAGCGGGAGGAGCCTAACATTGGAGTTTTGGAATTGCCGATAGCGATTGCCGAGAGCCCATGTGTTATTGCATTGGGGAAGGAGTATCGAAAGGGCCGATAGTTAAGCGCTAATAGTGTATATGCGTATAACGCATCCCTTAGAAAAACTGCGTCGATAGTGTATCTCTGTGTATTAATGATTTCCCTTGTAAAAACCCACCGATAGTGTATTTCATGCACAATTGTGCTAATTACACCCAAAAATCCTGCCGATAGTGTATTTTGTAATTCCTATGGAATTACGGTCCCAATAGTGGAAAAGAGGCTTTATTGTGAAATTTGTTTCCGCTAACAAGGGTTGGGGTGATTTAGAGGGAAAGCGTGGTGATTTTAGGGGAAAAGGGAAATTTATGAACAGTCTGTCTAGAAATAGATGACTGATACTCCAGTGCAGGAAGAAGAAGGAACTCCACCAGAATTAGAGGAAATTATATCAGGTTTTGGTCGTTTGTCTATATCGCCTGCACCCAGGCCACCATTAGTGGTATCAGAGCAACCTTTTGACACTGAATTGAATCTTAGAAGCGGAAGAAGGAAAGTTAATATGGCTTTCAGAGTTGGACGAGGACGTGGTAGAATAGGACGGCCTGTTGCAAATGTTGAAGTGATGGAAGTTGTGCAACAGATGCAAGCAAGATTAGAGGCATTAATATTAGGGGGAAATATAGATGATGGGGATGTTAGTGAGCCTGAGGTTGAAGCTGAAGGAGAGGAGGAAGTTGTAGCAGTTACTCCTGAGATGAGATTCTTCCAATCAGTGTTGAGATCCATAGCTAGGCCGAAGACTGAGGTTTCAATATATGAAGGAGGACTGAATCCAAAAGAATTGATAGACTGGATTAATGGCATGGAGAAATTCTTTGACTATGAAGAAACAGAAGATGAGAAGAAAGTAAAGTTTGATGTCACCAAGCTAAAAGGGCGTGCAACGCTTTGGTGGGATGGTATGCAGGTAGAAAGAAAGAGACTTGGCAAGCAACCTATCAAAAATTGGAGCAGGATGGTAGCAAAGCTAAGAGGTAAGTTTCTACCAAGTAATTATCAACAAACCTTGTTCAGACAGATGTAGAATCTTTGACAGAGGTCTATGACAGTGAAAGAATACACAAAGGAATTCTATAAGGTGAGCATAAGAGCTGGACAAGCTCAGGATACAGATGAGAAGGTGGCTAGATATGTGAATGGCCTTAGGATGGACATTCAATATGAAATAATTATATTGTCTCCTAAAATAGTAGAGGAAGCTTATCAGATGGTATTGAAAGCTGAAGAAAAACTCGTGAGGAAGCAGTCTGCCAGAGGGAGAGGTAATTTTCGAGGAAGGGAAAGTCAAGGTGGTAGAGGAAGATCTACAGCGCCTAAAGATGGAGCTAGCAGCAACTCAACCCAGCATGGGGATGCAAGTGGTAGAGGGAGTTTTTCTAGAGGATGAGGAGGCAAAGGAAGAGGAAAAGAAGTAAGATGTTCAGATGTAACAAACTGGGACACAGAGCTTTTGAGTGCTCAGAGAATGCAAGAACAAGCTAGAGGAATGTAATTGTTGCTCAAGTTGAGGGAGAAGCACCAACAACAGCAGTGGCAGAAGAAGAAAATATACCAGAGAGAGGAGAATCTTTGGTAATCAATAAAGTCTTGCTCAAGCCAGCAAAGGAGATAGTTGAACCATCACAAAGAAAGACCTTGTTTAGAATAGTGTGTAAGGTTCAAGGGAAATGCTGTCAGATGATCATTGATAGTGGCAGCACTGATAATTTGGTCTCTACAGAGGTGGTGGAGAAATTGAAGCTGAAGACAAAGAAAAATCCAACACCTTACAAGGTGTCATGGTTACAAAAGGGACATCAGTTGTTAGTAAATGAACAGTGTGAAGTGGAATTGTAGTTGGGCAAATATAAGAACAAAATTGTATGTGATGTGATGCCAATGGATGTGTGTCACATATTGCTTGGAAGACCTTAGAAATATAACAGAGGAGCTATGCATGATGGAAAAATAAACACTTACAAGTTTGGTAAAGATGGTATCAATCATACGTTGCTGCCTATGGAAGAAGAAGATGCATCAGGAAAGAAGACTGATCCAAAAAATCTGTTATTGGGAGGAAAGGAATACTTGCAGCAGATTGAAGAGAATGAGGTAAATTTTGTTGTAATCTACAAGCCCAAGGTAATAATGACTTCCACTAAAGTTTCTGATTTACCCATTGAAATTCAAGAAATGTTGGACAACTATTGTGATATCATTGTTGATGATTTGCCTAATGAGTTGCCACCCATTAGAAGAATCAACCATCATATATATTTGATTCCTGGAGCAAGTCTAACAAAGCAACTTACAGAATGACTCCTACAGAAAATGAAGAGGTTAGGAAGTAGGTGTAGGAACTGCTTGACAAAGGGCTGATCAGAGAAAGCTTGAGTCCTTGTGTAGTACCAACAGTGTTGAGTCCAAAGAAAGATGGAGGCTGGAGAATGTGTACAGATTCAAGAGCCATCAATAAAATCACAATTAGGTACATATTTCCTTTACCTAGAATTGAAGATTTAATGGATTGCTTGAGTGGGGCAAAGTATTTTACAAAACTAGATCTTAAAAGTGGGTATCATCAGATAAGGATAAGAGAAGGGGATGAGTGGAAAACTGCCTTTAAGACAAATGAGGGATTGTATGAGTGGAGAGTAATGCCTTTTGGGTTGTCAAATGCACCAAGTATGTTTATGAGACTCATGAATGAAGTTCTTAAAGAATTCATTGGTAAATTTGTGATAGTATATCTAGACGATATATTAGTTTACAGTAGGTCTAAGGAGGAGCACATGAGACATCTGAATTATGTCTTACAAAGGTTACAACAAGAGAAATTATTGTTGAATTTGAAGAAGTGTTCATTCATGAAAGAAGAACTAGTGTACTTAGGTTTTGTTGTTTCTGCTGAGGGGCTGAAGATGGATCCAGAAAAGATCAAGGCAATCATGGAGTGGCCTTCACCTAAAAGTGTTTTTGAGGTAAGAAGTTTTCATGGTCTTGCCAGTTTTTATAGAAAATTCATAAATAATTTTAGTAAGATCAATGCACCTGTTATTGAGACCATAAAGAAGGATAAACAGCCATTTAGATGGACTGCTGAAGCAGAAAATAATTTTCAGTTGTTGAAGAAGAAAATCACTGAAAAGCTTATTTTGGTTCTACCTGATTTTAATAAAACTTTCCAAGTGATGTGTGATGCCAGTGGAGAAGCTATTGGAGGTGTTTTAAGTCAGGAAGACGGACCTGTAGCTACATATAACCATGCACTACAGTATATTATGCAGTAGCCAAAGCTTAGCCAGAAGCATGGTAAATGGGTAGAGTATCTTCAAGGTTTCCATTTTGTCTTGAAACATATAAATGGCCAATCAAATAAAGTTGCAGATGCCTTAAGTAGGAGAAATATATTACTTCAAGAAAGTCAAATTCAAGTGTTAGGTTTTGATTTTCTTAAAGAATTATATGAGACAGATTCAGATTTTAAAGAGGCATTTGAAACTTGTAAGAATCCTGTTTTGATGGATAGGAGTAAATGGTTGGATTATTTCTTACAAGATGGACTGTTGTTTAAGAGAAATCAACTGTGCATACCAAACTGTTCTATGAGAGAGAATTTAATCAAAGAGAAACATAGTGGAGGACTTACAGGACATTTTGGCATAGAGAAGACTTATGAACAGTTGAACAGATTTTATTTCTGGCCAAAAATGAGATATGATGTGGAAAAGTATGTGAGAACTTGTAAAATCTGTCAATATGCAAAGGGAAGAAGCCAAAACACAGGTTTGTGTGTTCCATTACCAATTCCAGATAGGCCTTGGGATATGGTAAGTATGGATTTTGTTTTGGGCTTACCAAAGACTCAAAGGGGTAATGATTCAATTTTTGTTGTAGTGGACAGATTTTCAAAAATGGCATATTTTATTCCATGCTATAAAACTAGTGATGCTGCTCACATTGCTAATTTGTTTTCAAGGAGATAGTAAGATTGCATGGGTTGCCTAAGAGTATTGTGTCAGACAGAGATTCCAAATTTGTTGGACATTTTTGGAGAACACTATGGAAGAAATTGGGAACTAAATTGAGTTTCAATTCTGCCTATCATCCACAAACTGATGGATAGACTGAAGTTGTGAATAGGAGTTTGGGCAATCTTTTGAGAAGTCTTACTGCAGAACATCCAAAACAGTGGGATCAAGTGTTGGCACAAGCTGAATATGCATATAATGACTCACCTAACAGGAGTACATGACAAAGTCCATTCCATATTGTTTATGGAATGCACCCAAGAGGAGTATCTGAGTTGAGAAACTTGGGAAAAGATGAGATGAGAAGTGTAGAGGGAGAAGATTTTGATTCAGAAATGCAAGCAATACATGAACAAGTGAAACAACAGCTACAGGATAGTAACATCAAGTACAAGACCAGAGCAGACATGAGAAAAAGAGAGGTGAACTTTGAATTTGGAGATTTGGTATTAGCACACCTCAGAAAGGAAAGATTTCCAAAAAGGGAGTATAATAAATTAAAGTTCAAGAAAATTGGACCATGCAGAGTATTAAGGAAGTTTTTTGCAAATGCATATGAGATTGAATTACCCCCTGATGTTGGAATATCTCCAATTTTCAATGTTGCAGACCTATACAAGTATGAAGGTGAAGTTGCAGATGATACAACACAAGATCAAGAGACACAAGAGATTGACTGGGTAAAACAGTTACCTACAGCAAAAGAGTTACAGCCAGAAAAGATTTTGGACAAGAAAGTGTTCAAGAAGACCAGAGGACAGGAGTACTTTCAGTATTTGGTAAAATGGAAGGATCAACCAACTGCTGAAGCTACTTGGGTAACAGAAAGCATGCTACAGAAGCTGGGCAGTTCTGTAAAAGAGCTCACGGACAGGAACCCATGAAGAAATTTGTCCTCAGGAGTATGATGCAGGAGCATGAGACTTGGATGTAAAATCTTCAAATTTATTCCAAAAATACAAAAAATTCTACAAGCAAAGGAGTGGGATCCTTTAGCCATCAATTTCCATGTTTTCTAGTTTAGCCTAGAGATAGAATCTAGGAATAAATCATGATGTAATAAATGCTAAATAGTTAAGCCATAGTGGAGGTTCTCGAGGAGATGTCCTCGCTGAACAGATAGGATTAGTTAAGCATAGTGGAGGTTCTCGAGGAGGATGTCTTGCAGGACTGATAGTTATAATAAATTGAGCCTATGTTTTAGGAACTGGTTGTTAATACGAACCAATATATATGCAATTTTGAGGCTATTGTAAAGGGATTTTGACTGCATGCTATTATCGCATATTTTCTCAAGGGAAGAGAGGATTTTTCTTTGTGTATTAGTTGATCCCGAAGGCGTGGTGACCTCTGAAAATCCTTTCTGTGCATCTGAACTGTATTTGCTTGTTAATTGGTATTTATGCGTGTATTGGTTTCAGTTCTTTTCTTCTGAGCCTTATTAATGGTGATTCAGCCTTGTTTTCCTATTAATACTTGATTTAAGCCTGTTGGTGTGGTTTTCCCTTATATTGACATGCCCTGTTTCCCTTATAAGCATTGTTGAGTTCCACAAGCGGAAACTCTGTTTTACACTAGAAAATCGAGAAAAAACTTAGTTGGAATGAAGTTTCAGACTTGAAATCTTATTATACCTAGCCTATACCCATATCGGGCCCGAAAGCATTATCACATCGCAGAACCACAGTGGAGCGGGGAGGACCTTTGGAATCGCATAAGTTCGAAGCTCTGATAGCTCGGACCCGAAATACTATAGAGGAGGTGGATAAGTTGTTGGGTTCGCGAGGCTTATTGCATCACAAGACAAGAGCGGGAGGAGCCTAGCATTGGAGTATTGGAATCGCCGATAGTGATTGTCGAGAGCCCACGTGTTATTGCATCGGGGAAGGAGTATCAGAAGGGCCAATAGTTAAGCGCCGATAGTGTATATGCGTATAGTGCATCCCTTAGAAAAACTGCACTGATAGTGTATCTCTGTGTATTAATGATTTCCCTTGTAAAAACCCGCCGATAGCGTATTTCATGCACAATTGTGCTAATTACACCCAAAAAGCCTGATGATAGTGTATTTTGTAATTCCTATGGAATTACGGTCCCGATAGTGGAAAATAGGCTTTATTGTGAAATTTTTTTCCACTAACAAGGGTTGGGGTGATTTAGAGGGAAAGCGTGGTGATTTTAGGGGAAAAGGGAAATTTATGAACAATCTGTCTAGAAATAGATGACTGATACTCCAGTGCAGGAAGCAGAAGGAACTCCACCAGAATTAGAGGAAATTATATCAGGTTTTGGCCGTTTGTCTATATCGCTTGCACCCAGGCCACCACAATGTCACAAAAGAAGTCTTTGTATTACAACAACTTTAATCCTTAGTACAAATAACAATCCTTGCTCAGAATAAGTATATGAAAAGTAATGATTGAATAACTCCTTCCTCTCTTCATAAGGTTTTATTTATACATAAATTATCAATCATAAATGATAGAACCATATCCCTAAATGAAGAATTTGTTCAAACCTATTTTACAAATTTGGAAAATTGGATAGACAAAAAATTTGGTTTTGACAGTCTTAGAAAATCTTCAGTATTTCCCAAATCATGCACTTTTTGAGGATTTCGCTCACGAGTCACCTAAATGAGGATGTTCTTCATAAAATCCATGTTTTAGATTTTTAATGTTCTCCTGCATATGCTCGTAAATAGAGGCAGAAGTTGACTGTTTGGAAATTCTAGCGATTTTGACTAAAGCTTTGACCATGACCTGGAGGCTTGCACGTGCGACCTGGGCAAGTTGTGAATGACATAAAACCATATTGAGGGATCTAATAACAAAATATAGGTCTCATATTTTCTCCTTGATTTGTGCAATTATAGTGACCTTGGATTCTATTGCGGGAAATCTAACATTTGATTGCAGGAAATTATGAATACTACCATCATTAGCAAGATAAACAATAATCTTCTTTAATCTATTAAAAATGAAGGAAAATTGGTTTTAATCAACCACTAAATCATAAGGAAATGTATAATGTCTTTTACGAAAAAACATGGTAAATGGAGTGATTAATGAGTGAAATAATTACTCAATTCAATAAAAAGGATGAGTATGGATGATAAAAATGGTGAAAAAATGATGACAAAATTGTGACCCAACAAGCTCCTCAACATTTAAATTTCCATCGTACATGGGTACCTCCATCTTATGTTTGGCACTTACTCTGAAAATCATTCTCAACATTCACTCATATGTTGTCTCCTCACCTCTTTATTCTTCAACAAAAGTTTCTTCTTCCTTTTCATTGACGTCTCTTGTGTCAAATCCTCTTCTCTAAGTAGTTTCCATGGCCTCCAACCTCACTTGAATTCACCTCATCTCATATATCAACATTGCATTTACTACAAGCCTCAATTGACCTATTCTTACTTCTTTGTGTTTGTGTCCCATTTCTTATTTCTTCAAAGGGCATGTTTGCTCTGATACAAAACTGATGATGGAATTGGACTAATGCACTTCCCTTTTGACAATTTCAAACTTCTCATTATTCATCCCCTTATTCTGCAACAAACTATTGTTCGGGTGCTTTCAACGTAATTTAAATTCTATCAATTGCTTAACGTTATAGCCTATGCAAACAACAAAATGTTTTGAACTTTAGCACCTAGGGGCTAAACTACTGAAGCACACAGGACCTAGTGCTATGACCCAACACTAACATATATTGGATATTGCCTAATAGAGAGATTTACCATGTAACACCTTTTTGTATATGAGAGATATAGGCCACCGGAGAGTCAGTGTATCATCAAACAACCGACATTAGGATATCGAGCCCAAACTATATTAGATGAATACTTTATTAAAACCATTATATGGATTGTTTTGGTATGATTAACATTATCTTCCAGCAAAACTTATGTCGAGAGGTTCCATTAGTTGATAACGATCACATCGAAGTATCAACACTTCAATTCATGTGTTTTTAATGAATTATATTCTTTAAATAATATCAAATGAATTTTAATTAGATAGAAATATACATTACATATTGAATTTGATGACTTCAATCCTTGAAAGACTAGCTTATCAAGACAAAACTAAAGAACCTTGGGAGCTTAAGCCATCATTGTCTTTTCTTGAACATACACAAGTCTACAAAATAGCATTTGCATATAGTGCTTATACTTTCTGATTGGTCCCATCCTCAGTCCTAAATCCAGAGCAAGAGTATGTTCCATCATCTGAATAATCAGTAGAATCATCCTTGTATCTACTAGTAGACAGGGAACCAGAAAAAACAAAATGCTCTTCCATCTTGGCCCTTCCATAATTCGAGATTGTTCACTATCATTTTTTTAGGTAGACAAGTTTTCTCATGGGGAGGTGTCAATTTTGTTCACACTACAGGACCCTAATGAATATTATTTTTCCCTAGTGATAATAATTTTAGATGACTCATAGCTTTTGTTACTCATAATTACATTTTAATGCACATAATTCATAATCCATTCCTTTTGTATGCAAGGAATTCTGCTACTGTTGTGTCCCTTGTTAATTGATAAGGTTAATAGTACTGTATAACCTACATGATTGACAAATACACTTAGAAAATCATTATAGAGTCATTTTTAACATCTTGGAAGATTTAGGGGATAAATGATCAAATACATAGTTCACTAAGTTTATCGTATATATGGAAATAAAATTAGCCCCGAGGGTTAGATAAATTGGTTAAGTCCCTGCCATTAAAGCACCTTTGATATTGAGAGGTCATGGGTTTAATTCTCTCAACACCCTCAGGGTTAGGCTTTATGGTTGAGCCAACAGGAAGTGATCCCTTTAGGTAGATTTTCTTGGTACAAATATTTCATGGATGTAGCAATCACCGATATCCAAGGTCCATGAACCACATAAAATAAATAAACAAATATTGAAATAAAATTAATGTGAATAAATTATGCAAGAAATTTAAAGGAAAAAATGAAAGTTAATAAAAATTGTAATAAAATGTAATTACAGTTAATAATGAAGTTATAAAATTTATTGTCCCAAGGGGAATCTCAATTAGTGATTGAAGTAATGTGAGTCCTGAGAAAATTGAGAGATTGAAGATTCAAATCCCCCCTGTTGTGACTCGATTTACATAGAGGAGGACAGCTCATAGATCCTCAGAGGTTTACTAGTAGCTACGTGTCAGGCGGAAACCTGGGTTCCTCTATACAAAAAAAAGTTATAAATTTATTAGCAAAAAAAATATTGATTACAATATTTTCACTAGATATAATTTGACTTACAAGAATAATAGTATGTAAATAAGGAAATAAGAACAATATTTTGTCATACAACCTTTATAAGTCTCTAAACTAACATCGACATAGATCCATCTTAATTACAAATCTACCAAGCGCTGATAGGGATCAAATATTTTAGGATGCAAACCTCTCTTTAGTGCAAAACTTGAGAAAAAAAATTGCACCTTGAGAGATTTGATTCCTCTCGGCTCTTGGTAGATCTAGAATTAAAATGAATCTATGTTAGTTTTAAGCAACACACTAATAAAATGTTTGAACTATAAGAATTTTTTTATTTTCACTTGTTTTATATAATATAGTTGGTGTTGAAATAATTTATTTATGATTCACATTCTCCACATTAGAATGTTAATGCATGCCCCCTCATATTCAAAAATAAAAAACATATATCCATAAGATATCATTTCTTTCTTTTTCTATATATATAAAATTGTTTATGTTATTAATATTTTTTTAAATGTTGTATATATATATATATATATATATATATATATATATATATATATATAATGTCTCCTCCCAGATTTACTCAATTTCGCTGGCCTACCAAGGTAAACATGAGACAAAGAGTTACTATGACATGACCCAACCTCTAAGCGCCAGTTATGGAAGTGGGGCCGACAAACTGACAACTCATAACATTTCTTAGGCTACAGGACACTCAGGGGCCAAAGGACCACCCCAGGTGACCAAACCCTGCGTTGGGGCTCTTTTTCGTTGCCCTAACCCCACAACTGCATGCATGACAAGGCCAGGGTGCATTTATATGCCTCTGACTGCATGCACAACATTGTGCCCATGCAGTTATAGCCCAAAATCTCTAGTGCAGAGGGTGTGGTCCCGAGATCTGAGCCACTTTTCTAGATCAACTTCCAGACCTCTGCCCAGAACTACCTGTAACTTCTTAGAATGATAAATGACATAATGACAAAGTTTTTCATACGAAACTTGAACAAGAACTGATCTAGGGCATGCCTAGTCCATAAAAAACATTTTGTCAAACACATGGAAAACATGTAAGCTACAAGTCATGAATGCATATATAATCATGATAGTATGAGATTCATCTAAGAATCACCAAGAAGGCCCTATGCCCTCTCAACATAGCTACAATAAAACTTATTAGTCCATACATTCATCAACCAACCCATAACTAAATAAATCATGACAAGAGCCATAGATAATACACATCATATAACCAACATATAACCAGAAAATAACCAACATAAAAACCATCGCAACTCAACCATAATATCATCAACATAATCACTACAAATTCTCATAGATCACAATAAGGAAAATGTCTATATTAACATATGAAAATACCAACCAAGTCAGAGACTTCCACGTACCACCCGACCATATATTGGGTTGAACCAGATCTCTCTTTCAACCAATCACCCCCACACCATATTCCAAGAAGGATTGTGGATTTCTTGGAATAAACCAAGACAAAGCCAACCCAAGGCTTCCAGAGGCCAAACCACCTCAACCCTCAACCACAGTGATTCCACCTCCATGGTTAGACATCACTAACACCAACCAGATCAATCTCTACCCAAGTTTTTTAGGGCCCAAGGAACTAGTAACTCAACCCATCAAGGGCTCTAAAGTGTTTGTCCCAACCTAGGCTCCGAGACTAGTAACTCAACCCAAGTTGTTCCAGGGCTTCTAGAGTGTTTGTTCCAACCCACAACCATAAGGAACCTGAGCACCAATCAGAAAAACAATAGTGGAAAACCCACAACACCATGGCTATCCAAGAAATGGAAAAACAAGGCTAAAACCATTATCAATTCAGGAAAATCTCCATGCCAATGACAACACATAACCAAAAAATCACATGCATATATCATGCATCCAGAAATCAGTAAGAAAATCACATGTGTAACCTATTACTTGCAAAGCAAACTATCTGTAGTTGTTGATCCAATTTTTCCCTTGCACTTCCCTACTTTCCTTTGCCTTCTTTCTCCAATCCAAGTGAATACTAGAGTGTTCCAAACATGCTCCAAGAATGCTCCAATATTTCTCTAAGTGTGTAGGAGTATGAGAGAATGAAATGAGAGAGCCAAAACTAAATTGAAAAAAAGTTGTGAATTGATCATCCGAATCCTTTTTATCATTGAGGCCTTCAATTTCTTCATTTTCCTTCATTTTTCCTTTATTTCCTCTCATGCAAATTTGTGTCTCTTCACCCTCGTTTTCTCATATTTGACTTTATTTCATAAATAAAATGCCACTTATTGCCACTTTGCCAATTCCTTTTCCAATTTCCATAGCCATAAATTAATCACAAGTGATACCCATTGTCAGGCCAGGCAGTGACTCTCCAATAGGCAGTAAAATTGATTCATTTTATTTCATTAGGTATGCTATTGTTATATACAAAAGGGTGTGACTGCTTAGTTCATCTCCTGATGACTGTTCACATTCCTAATTTAACTATTTACATAAATTCACCCAATCGTGAGGATTAGGTGTCAACATTCCCCCCCTTAATCTGAAGGGATGTTGGTGAGTCCAAGCATCGTTCTGAATCTTTCAAGTTTTTCTCTTCCAAGCGCTTTGGTGAAGATGTCTGCAATTTGCTCATTTGTGGAACAATGACGGAGATGGATTTTTTTGGCCTCAACATGATGTCGGATCAGATGATATTTAGTATTGATGTGCTTTGTTCGATCATGGAACTTTGGGTTCTTGGCCAACTTTATTGCAGAGGTGTTGTCAATCATGAGTGGAGTTGATTGTACTTGTTTTACCTGCAAATCTTCAAGAATTTTCCTGAGCCACACAATTTCTTTTTTTGCTTCAGCTGTTGCCACATATTCTGCTTCTGTTGTGGAATCTGCTGGAACTGATTGTTTGCGTGATCTCCAGGAGACAGCTCCTGATCCAAGACTCATAGCATATCCTAAAGTAGATACCCCAGTTTCTTTGTCTCAATCGAAGTCTGAATCAAAGTATCCCATCAAACTGAAGTCATCCACCTGTGTGTACTTGATTCCATAGTCTTGAGTTCCCTTCAAGTACTTTAGAACTCTTTTTGCAGCAGACCAATGTCCCTCACAAGGCTTTTGCATAAACATGGAGCGGATTCCAACAGCAAATGAAATGTTTGGTCTGGTAGTAGTAAGGTAGTTGAGACTTCCTACAAGTTGTCTATACTTTGTTGCATCCTCAAATTCCTTTCCTTCAATAGATGTGAGCTTTAAGTTTTGTTCCATTGGAGTAGTAAGAGGATTGCACTCTGTCATGCCAAATCTGTTTAACAAATCTCCAATGTATTTCTTTTGAGAAAGAAATATGGACTTTGGATGTTGGGTTACTTCAATGCCAAGATAGTAATGAACATAGCCCAAATCAGTCATTTCAAAACTTTTCCCCAATTCCTTCTTTATGGATGCAATGTAGCTTTCATTGTTCCCTGTCATTAAAAGATCATCTACATATACTACAAGATATACAACTGTTTTTCCAACTTTCTTGACAAATAAAGTTGCATCATCAAGATCAAAATGATTGAAGTTGAGTTTCAGAAGATGCTTAGTTTTTCATACCAGGCTAGCGGTGCTTGTTTGAGGCCATACAAGGACTTCACAAGTTTGCATACTTTATGTTCATGTCCTTTCACAACAAATCCTTCAGGCTGGGACATAAAAACATTCTCTTTTATATCTCCATTCAAGAAGGCAGTTTTTACATCCATTTGATGGACTTTCCAACCATTCTGAGCTGCTAGTGCCAAGAGTGTCCGGATGGTGGCCCATTTTGCTGTGGGGGAAAAAGTTTCCTCATAATCGACCCCTTCCTTCTGTGCAAAACCTTTTGCCACAAGCCTAACTTTGTGCTTGTCAAGTGAGCCATCATCTTTGTACTTGTTCTTGTAGACCCACTTGCAGCCAATTGGTTTGGTTCCAAATGGAGGATCAACCAGCTTCCAAGTGCCGTTCTTTATGAGGGCATCATACTCCTTTTGCATCGCTTCTTTCCATTCATCATGAGAAGCAGCTTATTTAAAGGAAATTGGTTCAAAATCTGTAGACAAGTTCAATTCACAATCATAAGAAACATCCATATCAACAGGTGAATTAGAGTCATCTACATCACCTCCATTTTGTCGGTTTGAATTTCTGGTCCCTGTTTTTCCAATTTCATCAGGATGAACACTTTCAAGTGTCTTTGTCAGCCACTTTGGGGGACCTTTCTGAGATGGTCCAGGCTGCTCTATTGATTGAGTTGTGACTGAATCAAGATTGAGTCTCCCAATTCTATCAATTACATCACTTAAAGCATCATCCGTTGTTGGAGTTTCATTCAGGGGAGAGTGTTCTTCAGAAGAAGATTCCACATGTTGATCTATAATAGGAATCCCCCCTTCAAGATGTGGAATCTGATTATCAAATTCTTGAAACGATTTCGTTTTTGCGAATCTATCCAAGCGATCAAGTTGCCGCTCAACAACATTGTCAGATTTGTAGGATTCAAGAAAAATTACATCTCTAGATACAACAAACTTTTTATTTACTTCATCATAGAGGCGGTATGCTTTAGAGGTGTTTGAATACCCCAAGAAGATACACTTATGACTTCTAGCACCAAGTAAGCATAACAGGTGGAACCAAAGACCCTGAGATGTTTTACCGAAGGAACATGTCCATACCACAACTCATAAGGAGTCTTGTTTCTTATAGCATTAGATGGACATCTATTCTTTATATATGCAGCACATAGAACAGCATCAACCCAAAACATTATCTTTACATTTTTGAAGAAAAGCATGGATCGTACCATATTCAAGATTGTTCTATTCATTCTTTCAGCTACACCATTCTATTGGGGATTATAAGGCACAGTTGTTTGATGTTTGATCCCATGTTGGCGAAGATAGTTTTCAAATTCATTTGATTTATACAGTGCGAATAGACCCAATATGAGATTGTGCATCATTTTCAATCCATTTATGAAAATTCTTGAATGTTTGGAAAGCATCAGATTTGTTCTTCAATAAATAAACCCAACACATTCTAGTGTAGTCATCAATAAACGTCATGATATATTTATTTCCATTTGCAGAAGAAACAGGCATTGGACCACATAAATCTGAATGAATGATTTCAAGTTTCCTATGTGCTCTTGAATGTGAATCATGAAAAGACTGTTTGCTATGCTTTCCTAGAATACAAGCATCACATTGCTTAAGTTTTCTAGGAATTGTAGGCAAACCAACAACACCATTTTTCTTCAATAAGCGGAGACTGTCATAGTTCAAATGTCCAAATCTACCATGCCATAATAAACTTGATGGAAGTGTACCTTCTTCATGATGAGAATTGTATGAGAAATGTTGTGCATGAGCAGATGTTCCTTGCAGTTTGAGAAGCCTTTCTTCTTCTATTCCCCTCATGACAAGTGAGTGGTCAGATGCTTTTCTTACCTCAAGCTTGCCATCAAACATGTGAATGGAGTGACCTTGCTGGCGGCTGTGGACCAAGGACAGCAAGTTTCTCTTGAGCTGTTGGAGATATAGAACATGATCCAAAAGAAAGTCCGCAAGACCAGGCAGTTTAAGCCTGATTGTGCCAAGCCCTGATGGCTTGATTTTTGACTGATCTGCAAAGTATACTGCTCCATCAACATTGTCAGTGAAATCTTCAAAAAAATCTTTTCTATGAGTCATGTGACATGTTGCTCCTGAATCAAGCAAGCAATCATTTTTCCAGGAAGCAAGTGAAGCATTAAACAAATCTTCATTTACTCCAATGTTACATTGTGCCTCAACATAGTGAGCGGATTCAGGTGCTTTACCTTTGTCTGTATCATCAGTTTTACCTTTCTGTTGGTTTCGTTTCTTCTCAATTTTGTCCCATGGTAGCTTGCATGTAGAGGCATCATGTGATCCATTTCTTTTGCAGCAAATACAGTGTAAATCTGCCTTTTCTCCTTGAGAATGTCTGCCCCCTTGCCTCTGAAATATCTTCCTCTTCCTCTTCGTCCACCTCTTCCTCTTGTAGAATCTTGAGCAGGATGCTTTTCTTTATGAGCAAGGCACACAGTCTCTTCAGAAGACTCAGGGGTTTTCTTCTTTCCAAAAGCTTTCTCTCTTTCAACAAACTTTTTCACAAGAGAGTCAAAGGTTATATCTTTGAGATTTCCATTTGCTTGTAAAGACTCAAGATAATTGGAGTAAGTAGGATAAAGTGCCTTGAGAAAAGCAATAAGAGAGATATCCAGCTCAACCTTAGTGGATTTGATATCATGCATTATAGACTTTACTTCAGATGCAAGAGCAAGAGGATCATTATTTTGCAGTTCAAGAGTGAAGAGTTTAATCATGAGTTGAACAACTTCAAGTGCAGAATGTAAGTCATAGAGTTCTTTCATTTTTTGTAAGGCTTCAAAGGCAGTTGAATATGATGAAATATGGCGACTCACCTCTTCATTTACAGATGCTGCGATTAATGCATAGGATTTGTTGTTCTTGTTTTCCCAAATGACGAGATCTTTGTCTGAGGTAGGCTGTACTGGGTCATTGTCTCCTTCTCCGACACACACTCCTTTCCACAACTCATTGAAGATGAGGGTGTGTTTTATCATCAGGGACCATTCAGGATAGTTCTCCTTGCCAGTGAGAACTATTCCTACCATGGATATGATTAAATGCATTCTGTTAAAAAAAAAAACTTTTTCTGATAGAAAAGAATACGTCTGTCAATATACTGTAAAAATGTACTCAAAAATTTCTATGGGAAACAATTTTGGTTGTTTAATTCATATCACAGTCAATAATCAATCAATCACCGCGAGCTCTACAAAGTTGGAGCAGCAACGACATCACAATTTCAAGCTCTGATGGCAGATATCTCTTGTAATCTTGGAAAAACGATAATCACATGTAAATATAATATTGTAATATGCCACCCAATTTATTCCTTTCGCGCCCAACTTTGATTAAAGAAATATACCGAAAGGATCTATTTTTTTTTTTTTTGATATGCAGCTTGCCTATCACTCAAATAATTGAAGAGATACAAATTTTAAGTCCATTCGTCGAAGATAGTTATTCGCGTCGTTGTATCGTTACCGAATAATATAAATTTTCAATCCATGCGTGGAAGAAAGTTATTCTCAGATCTTTCCCACTCATCTAAAAAGAATCCAAACCAATGAAAAAATTGTATGGCCAATGCACTAGATATCCAAATACAAGTTGTCATGCAATTCGAGAAAAATTTCCTGGAAATTGCAATGGAAGAAAGACAGTACTATCACTATCACTAAGCAAAGGAACAAGTTCAGATTCAATAATAATTTTCAACCAGAACCACAAGAACTGCTCGTGCAAACTGTTAGAACAAATACATTTGAAACGCCACAAGAACTTTAATCAGTGGCACATCTCCACGCAGAAAAGGTCAGCACATCTCCATGCAGAAAAGGTCACGCATCTAAGGTATTATCATGCTATCTCAAATACGCAGTGTTGATATCTCTCACGCGGTGTTGATATCTCTCCACGCTCACCGCACCAGATGTTAATATCTCTCAGGCGTATTAATCAACATCAGTATTTTCATTGAAAAAGAAACTATATTCGTATAACAGCGTTCAAAAATATGAAACTGATATCAGGCCAGATACCAGCGTTCAAACAACATTCAATACCATGTCAGATATCAGCGTTCAAACAACATTCAATTATTACAACAACGTTCAATTATTACCATGTGCACCGCCTTAATACTATGTCTAGCACAGGTACAAGGACAACGCTCACTTCAGAAACGCATACAATAATACAGTTAAATGCATACCAATTCATTCAGAATGATAGAGGGACAGTGCTCAGTGGATTAGTTGAGAACGACAGAGGACAGTGCTCAGTGGACAGTTCTCAGACCAGCGTGCAGCACACAGTAGCAAAAATGGAGTCACAACTTATTTTGAGAGCTGGCTCTGATACCATGTCAGGGCAGGCAGTAACTCTCCAATAGGCAGTAAAACTGATTCATTTTATTTCATTAGGTATGTTATTGTTATATACAAAAGGGTGTGACTGCTCAGTTCATCTCCTGATGACTGTTCACATTCCTAATTTAACTATTTACATAAATTCACCCAATCGTGAGGATTAGGTGTCAACACCCATCACTATGTTTTTCCCAACATTCAGCTTGGAATACGTGTCCCGTGAATATATATATATATATATATATATATATATAGCGAGAAAGAGAGAGAGAGAGAGAGAGAGAGAGAGAGAGAGAGAGAGAGATTTGTTATTATTATTTCTTAAGATGTTAGGGGTGGAAAGAGGGGGAGGGATTATCACTAATCCCAAATGAAAATTTGTCACCAATTACTCTTGGGGGTTGGGTAGGAAAACTAACAATCAAGCGAAAATGTATGGTTTACTATTAGGCTTAACTTTGGCCCAAGAAATGGGAATTCCTAAGCTAATAATCCTAGGATATTCTATGATTACAATACAACATCTGAACATTGGCTCCTCTCCAAAAGAGAATCACCTCAAGCTCCTCCTCAAAAGAATAAAGTGTGCTTTGGAACACTTTCTCTCCAAGTCTCTCTTTCATATTCTTAGAGGAAAAAACTCAGAAGTGGGCCTTCAAGCTAATTCGTCCTGCTTCCTCAACGTGGGTCAAACTGAAATCAATGGCATCAAAGATTGGAAAACTATATCGTAACTCTTATATAATGACTTTAATCAATCATACGCAAAATTCATTGCACCACTCCCTTGGTGACATTTTAAAGGGAAATTTAAGCTTTGGATTTAATATGAAATGAGATAGGTTAGTTAATGTTGTAGTTGTATCCAAGCGCCTGATCCATGCATGCAAGGCCTTCATAAATTCACACGCTCCATCCTACCTTGTATAGATGCACCTACCTCCTACAGTTCCACCACCTTGTTTTGTGATGAATCCCGAGAAGCTGAGCATTATGAGTATTAATGGTGATTTGACGATCTCTACATGTGAGGGCTAACTCTCTTGTGTTAAATTCCAAATCTGTCTCAAGATCCCTCACAAATTCGCCTGGGCACAATCTTTGTGATGTCTCCCTTCCAATCACTCCCATATGACCTTTGTGTCCATTCAGTTTGAATTCATTGTGGTATCATCTATATCAGGTGATGAGAGGCTCAATAATGAGCTCCCTGTGCATGTCATCTCCTTCAGTGTTAGTGAATTGAGGAATTGGTTTCCCCTTCCCAAAAGTCTAGCCAATTGGAGCAATTCAGTTACATGAGCCCATTTTATGCAGTGAGTTGATATTGGTAGGGCTTGGGGCTACCTCGGGAATCAGAATCTCAACAACAACGGGTAAGTATCATAGGTCAATTTCATTTGCTTGTTTTATGTCAAGTTCTGGTCTCTTATTCTCATTAGGGCAAATTCATATGAGCTCCTTGCCTTTAGTCAACTTTGGTTATTTAGGAATTTTCTCTAACTACTTTTTTTGTCCTAGGTTTGTTCCAATAGCTCAATTTATCTCCCCCCATTTCAATGACTGTAACACCAGTTTTGAACCCGTCGACATCCCTTGCATCGCCTTCATCATTATCGCCACCTCGCGTTTTCCTTCTCTAAACAAAATTAAACTGTTTATCCCAAATAATCCTCCTCTTCTTGATGACGACCTTCTTATCACTAATATCTCTGACACCAATGAGCCTGCTAGTGACCCCTGTAACCCCCACGACTTCTCCTACATCCTCAAATTGTATATTCAGAGCCTTTCTTCTTCAATCACCTCCGCCCCCCATGTCATCTAGTCACAACAACTCAAGTACCACAGGATGCACCAAGGACTGTAACGCATGCAACAAACAAATTGAAGCCTTGCAGATGGAGAATTTGGACATTAAATGGAAACTTCACCAATATGCAAATTTTCTCACCTTCCTTACTAAGCAAATCCAATCTCTTAAAGATAGGCTCTCCGACCATGATGATGAGTTGGAGGCTCTTCAAAGGTAGATAGAGGACCTGGAGCACGCAACCCAAGTTCCATGGAACTAGGACATCACCAACACTGCTTCAAGCCCCCACACTAGCAACATGAAAATAGATCTAAACAAGCTTATAGAGGAGGCTCTCTTCCTCCTTTTCTAATGGGATCATTATGCAAATATGTCCTTCAGTTAGCACAATTTTATAATATTTTTATATTTTGGCCAACTACTATCATCTACATCTATCATTGTTTTTTTGGTCTAAGAGTCAGTTCCTCTATAGAGGGTCCCATCAAATAAATTCCAATATACTAAATTCCCCGTGTCTTCATTGCGAGCAGGTGAAAATTTAATATAATTATTACTCATTTATGCAATTACGACTGGGTGCAGGATCTCTCTCTCTCTCTCTCTCTCTCAAAATATTTGATTTATATCCCACATTAATTTTTTTTTGTTATTAATATTTTTTAAATACTATATATCAATGCCATATTCAAAATGGAATAAATTATCACAATGAAAAGTGAAAATTTAAGAAAAATAATAATTTAAATTGCTTTATTTTTCTCTATATAAAATTGACATAAAATTATGTTATTTAATATGGACACACTAAAATTTTATTTATAGGTAAAACTAAAATATTTTTTTGTTATTAATATATTTATGTTTTAAATATTATATCTCAATTGAACATAGAATGAATTACACATCAAATAATATCATTAATTTTATTTTTACATGCCGTTTGTCAACTCCATATTAAGTAGTGAAGGAATTACATATCTCCCTTATAATAAAAAATCAAATTAAATATTTTTTTACTTTCAATTACTTTTTCTCTATATAGAGTTGATGTAAAATTAAAGTGGAAATTGAAGTATTTTATTTATTTCCAACGTTCATTTTTTATTATTATTTGTAAATATAAGTATTATTTTATCATTTTTAAATGCAATGTTACAAGACAATATCTCCCATATCTCTAGCGTACTAGGTTAGATAGCAGATGTCGGAATAATAATTAACATGAATAAGGGCCAGTTACAATACCAAAAATACCAAGAAAATGAGGTGATTCATTTTTACACTAACAATGATGGGTATACGTTGAAATTACTCTTAACTAATGTTTGTGTTGGAATCTATCACTGCTTTTCATTTTTTCTTGGTTCTATTGCTTTTAGACATGAAAAACTTATAAAAGTGTTTGTACAACTTGAAACATGCCTCACAGGTTGCACCCCATTGGTTGGGGTTTGATGGCCATCATTTACGCCCCTTACTTCGAGGTACAAACTCGAAAAAATGAAATTTCAGTTGTTTAAGTGTAAACCAATTTGATTGATGCAAATATTTCTTGGCTTGAAGTACTTTTAAGAGAGTTATATCATTGACAAGTAGACATGATATTTTGGTCAACGCTTTGATAATTTGGTGTGAGCACTTGAAGATGGATGGTCTCGGTCCAAAAAATATCAATATTGAAGCCTAAGGCTATGTTTTGAGCATGTGTGGGTAATACGAATACAAAAGATCAATAGTGAGCACCATATGCATAGCTAAACAAGGTGGAAGGTCTAGTTAGAAAGGAAGAGGGAATCAATAGTGAGCACCATATGCATAGCTAAACAAGGTGGAAGGTCTAGTTAGAAAGGAACTATTTCCCTCTTCCTTGGAAATGGATTAAATACCATAGTAGAGAGATTTGATCTTCCAATGAGGACCATTAAACCTTTATTTCTACAATTGAAGCCAAATTTTGGTCACTTATTTGGATTTACATTTATTTGTACTTTAGTTACCAATCATGTAGAATAGATTGAACCTACTCATTAATTTTTTAAATTTGCTTAATGATGGTTTTGATTGTATCTTTCTCTTTTGTGATTTGTGGATCAAAAGATGTTATTATTGGCAGTAATGCAACATTAACAAAATTGGCTAGTCGAAAATAAAAACAACTTTGGAAGGGGCTATGTTCAATGAAATAATGAAATGCATGATTATGGACATATTTATTAAAATGTATATTGTCATTTCAAGTAGGTGGTGTGCATGGTTATACATATTATGCAACATGTGTTCTAAGGTTGTGTTAAAAAGTTTTGTTAGACCATCGTTTTGAGGGTGGAAAGTTGTGGAACACTTCAACTTTGTGTCAAGCATAATCCTTAATGCATTCTAGAAATTGCTAATCAATCTAGAGATGCACTCTAACACTATAAAGGAGGACAAACCAAAATTATATCAAACATGATTGAAGTAGGAGCAAGCATTGTAAAAATTTTGCATAGGCTTCTTATAAGGAATAATGATAGAAGTATTAGAGAGAAAATTAAGAACAACAAATATGTATCTATGCTGGTGCTCAATTATTGACATATATATATATATATATATATATATATATATATATGATATATTGCGGGGGTTTATAAGACACAAGAAAATGAGTATATATTATTAAATGGTGATTTTCCAATGTCACGATCGACAATGCAACACAACATTTGAGGTGGCACTCAACATCTTGCCTCAAATGTGGTTAGTCAAAATATTGTTATAATGTTACAAGTATTCTGACATGCCAAAATTTCAAGCAAGCTTAGAGAAATGAGATTGAAAATCAACAAATCTTTGGGTTCACTTGTTGACATGCACAACTTATCATATCGATAGGGAATATTGTGTTACATATGGAAATAAATAACAAATACCATGGAAGTATTGTGGCATCCTTGTGGGAGGGCTGCATAAACTTCTACCAAATGTATATGTGATATAGAATTGTGACCAACCTTATGTTTTACATCCCCTAGCAATAAGAATAATTGATAATGCTAGTATATTTTTGTATATACTACAACAACCTCCAAAATTTTGGCTTACACTCAATTTCAGAGCCTTCCTTGGTCTTGCACATTGTTGTCGCAAACACCGAAACTCATTTCATGTACTTTCTTGAAGTATTTTTCTCCCCTTTGCAAGTTGGGTAAACTATTGTCTTTTCACATGATTGGTTGTTGCACAATGTGTAGAAGCTTGTTCTGGTGGTTTCAAGGGTCTATCTTTGTGTATATAAGTTGTTCTAACCATGTAAACATCTGTTGCACTTATTCGCACAAGTATCATCACAGTCGCACAAGTATCGTCACAGTCGTCACAAAGTGTATCTTAAGTGTTGCACTCATTGTAACTGGTCATAAAGTTGTCAAATAGAGGGAAATGCATTGTTCATGTGTCCCGAGTGATCTATGTTGTTGTGTCGTCAAGTATTCTAAGTGTGAGATCGTAGTCAAAGTCTTATCATTGTTCACATTAGTCTAACCAGTCTTACACTTAGCCATTTTTTAGAAGTCTTCCCGACCAAGCAACTTGGCTTCACCCGACCTCCCTAAATTGCGCACTACGTAGTCTTAGTCCTCTAGCTATGACCTTTCCCCTTGGCACTGTGTAATGCACAGTTCCTATCTCCCAGAACTATAGTACTGCGCAGTTTCTGGGCTTAAGCTCTGACCTTAGCCTCCATAATTGCAATATCCTTTCTCTCAACCTGGCCCTAACTGTGGACTGCGTAATCACAAGCCTCGATCTCATTCCTAAGCCTTTGAACTACGCAGTTGTGCAATTTCCCAACCTCCCTTATCTCCCGGAACTGCACAGTATGTCCTCTCAGTGTCCACCCACTCAGCCTATCTTACTGGCTCCCAGAATTGCACAGGTTTTTCCCTCAGTCTAGCCTGAACTATACACTGCGTAGTCTCAGGGTTCAAGCCTCACCCCTAGTTGCTTGAACTCCAAAATTGTGCAGTCAATGAGCCCTCTCTCTCGGCTTGTCACCTGGTTCTGACTCAGTTAATGGATCAAAATGCACTATCTTTGACTAGGGGGTTTCCGGATTAATGTCATCTTGTCATGAGTGAATTATAGATATAGGTACCTTATCATGCTATGGCGAGATGATGATTAAAGATATGAAGGAAGGAAACATGCTGAAAGACACTCTTGGAGCTAAACATGCAAGTTAATTAATCACAAGAAAGCAAAGGGATATTAATTTGCGATTGCAACTCAAGACTTAAGATCATTGAAGATTCCTTATCACCAAGTCATACGGAGGTGAAAAGAAGAGCATTCTCAAGCAGACACTCAACACACAAAAGCAATAGTTGTTTGACATTGCTACATCATCAAGCAGTCCATGTCAGTAGTGTCATGTCATGTCATGTCATGAGTTGTCATATGCCACATTGTCATTGTGGATCATGTAAATGGTATTCAAAATGTATTGTAAAGTAGAAGTCCAAAGGAAACACATGGAATATAAAGAGTCATGTAAGTTGAAAAGTCATAGGAAGTCAAGCAGTCATGAGGGTGGTCAAAGAGTCATAGGGAAGGGTAAGCATCACCCCTTGGTTATATATACTCCCTCATTATATGAGCAAAGGAATTTTTCACCTTGGCTCCTCCCACAAAGTATTAGAGAGATAAGCTAGTTCTTTTGTGGAGCAAGGAATAGCTCCAACGCTCCACTACTAGAGCTAGTGATGTTCATTGTATACATGTGTCTTGGAAATTTTACTTAATAACATAAGCCTTCAAGATCATCACGTTCTTCATGCATGGATTATGAATGTTTGTAATACTATTCTACAGATGTTTGTACTTCATGTTTGCTTTCACATGTGCTAAGATAGTTGAACTAATTTAGTTTTTTTAGTACTATCTTGTTGAGAATGTGTTGTAATGGTTGTAATTGTTGTCCCATCCTTGTGGACTATTCTGCAGGATATTAAACAAACATTTTTCATTTGTTGGTTGTAACGATCGTCGCATCCTCTGTGGACTATTCCATTGGATGTTAGACGAATCCTTTTGGTTCATGTGTGTCTCTTCTTGGGTGGTACTACTACCTCTCTCTTAGAGGCTCACTTTCCTCCCCTCTTCGCAGTAGAATAACTTTTACACATTTACAACTAAACACTCACTAGGAACACCTTCTTTCTTTTCGAAGGCACCATTGCATCCCTCTCTCTTGTTGACAGTTAGAGCCAAGGAAAATATTTAAGAACTTGGCAACATGACCTTTATACTAGATGGGACTCCACTAAATGGTGTGAGGTATAATTGGGACTTCATATAAGGGAGATCCCCTGAATGTTGGTGGTTCTAGCACTATCAACATTTCTGGCAGTAGAAGGAGGGCAACCAAAATTTTATGGATGATAAACTCACCAACCTGGATTCTACCTTATCTGGTCGAGACAATAATATTCCTAACACTTCCCCTGCGCATGTTCCTAAAACTGGTGGTCCTTCTCAGCCTGGGCCCACACAAACTTACGAACTCACATACAAACAGCTCTAGGCCATCCGCCCCATCACCCGAAATTTTGCGAGAGCTATTAGATTGATACCAGAAATATAAACTCTTCCATATTTTCCGAAGAAGAACCAAACCACCCCCACTGGGATAGTGGTCTCAATAGTTGAAGAGTTGGCTCTTGTCACCCTTGAAGAGTTATCAAACTTTGAATAAAACGTAAAAAAACTAGAACAACCTCCAACCTTCAATGGTGGTGACAGTGATAACATAGTTCTCTTAGACGATACTTTCCGTGGGTTGGGAAGAGAAGAAGAAGAAGAAGACCAATCAGATTCTGAAAAAGAAGGGGAAGACAACAATGAAGACATGGCAGACCAAGATTTAGATTGGATGTCTTCGCACCTGCTTGCACTACCAGGTGTGTTACACAAGATGTCAAGGCATACAGAAAAGCTCCTAATGAAGTACGACCTTGAAAAAACAGTAAAGGTAGAGGATCATTTAGAGAAATTCTACCTACATCTGCAAACACTTGAGGAACACTATGATGATGTTGCATGTAGAATTTTTCCGTGTACCTTAGATGGTAGAGAAGTTGTATGGAATCATAGTCTTCCTTCGAATTCCATCCATAACTGGAGGGGGTTTAAGAAAATTTCCTTGATAAATTTGCGGATGACAAGATCCCCACCATGTTGTTGAAAGAGATGGGAAATATCAAGATGGAGCACAAGGAAAAAGTGAAAGATTTGAATAAGTTCTCAGTAAACACTAAACCTCATGACTCCCTCACCATCAATTATTACACTTCTGCCTTGCCAAACAGCATTGCGCATTTTGTAAAGAGAACTGTGAAACAGACTTTAACAAAAAATTATGAAGAGGAAATCGTAGTTGAAAAAGATTTATGTGTAGTTGTCATTATAGATGATGAACCATCTAAAGATTCCAAAGACACGGGTAAAAGGTCTCAAGATTCCGTAAGTAAGGCCAAAGATAAAGAAACGGTTGATCTTGAGAGCTTGACCTATACCGTCAAGACTCTGTCAAATGAGCTAGCAAAGCTTAAACAAAGGTCGAGCAAGACCACCATGAGCATCAAGCCTCCCAAGTTCAACCTATTCAGAAGGACTGCAAATTCCGGCAATAGCAGCAACCCGCTGGCTAAGTTTGCACAGAGTTCGAATGTTGTATTGAATATCGAAAGTATGGGCATAGACCAATACTATTCATATCATCAAGAATATCATTCTGAGAAAACATGCCCACAGTGGAATCACACCATGAACGTTATTGTTACACATCTTGTTGATGTGGTACTTGTTGATGAGCACACTGAGCCACAGACTGAGCCTACAGAAGAAAATCAAGAAGTTGTTGCAACCGAAGAGACTCTAAGTGTGGGTCATGCAGTAAACATGTTCAATTGCATACTTAGTCCAAAAGAGCATGGCCGAAAAACATCCTTTGAGTGATGGTTTGGCCCAAAAGAAGATAAACCTGTACAATCCGAGAAGACAAGTGTCGGCCACCAGTCTAGGGTTGGCGAAGCAGAAACTCAAAGAAAATCTATTAAGAAAGATCATTCCACTTGTCATCTCAACACAGAACACTCAGAGCAAGTTTGGGAATGCAACTACAATGGAAAGTGCTTCTTTAAGCAGTAAGAGAAAGACCATCATTCTGAAAGTCACAAACCAATTCACGCCCCCAGACACTTCAGAAAATCCTTCATGTTGTATATTACAACATAGTTGAAGACATGAAGAAGGTCCACGTGAACATATTGATGTTCAAACTAAAAAAGATCACGAGCCAATGGGACATCCTCTTACGTGCACTTGGGCAGTCCACTGCAGGTAATGATGCTTCTTTAGACAAGGGATCTATTATGTCCTTTGTTCCCTCGAATATTTACTTAATTCTTTGACAATGGATGCAAATACATTGTGCCCTCCATTTTTGTTAACTTTTGAAATCTTCAATTTCAATGTACACAATTGCTTGGTTGATTCTGGTGCATCGGTAAACGTAATGCCATTATTTGTCGCCAAGAAAATCAATGCAAAATGGGACAAATGTTGGAAATAATACTAATGGGGGGGGGGGGGGGGGGTGAATCAGTATTAGCAAATCAATAAATTTTTCATTTCCATAATCAGATTCATATACGCTACTTCAGTTAAGGGAACCCGTGTGTACACGCAACTGTGTTTAATGCAACTTGCGTATATTCAGTAAACTTGTGATTCAGTTAATTCATCATATTTTGATCTTTAATCAGTGCATCAGAACTTCATTAACCATATAAACAGTAACCAGGTACAGTAAAAACAAAATAGATCATCACACATAAGAAACACACATGAACACCATTATATAAGGTGGAAACCCAATGCAGGACAAAAACTACCTGCTGCCGTCTTCCTTTAATATAAGAAAAACTTGTTTACAATCTTGTACTAGCTCAAACTCATACCAGTATGCAGGCACCCACCTATAGAAGGTTACAACCTTCTCTCGTTCTCCAGCTACCACTGGAAGGGAGCTACAACCCCCTGGATTTTGTACTAGCTGATATATTTACTAGTATGTAGGCACCGGCCTACAGAAGGCTACAACCCTCTCTCGTTTTCCAGCTGCTACTAGAAAAGGTCCAGTTGGGACTTCTTACCGGGGAGATCCCTGAATGTTGGCAGGTCCATCACCGTCAACATTCATGGCACTAGAAGGAGGGCCAGATGATAAGCTAAGCCCTTGAAGTTTGTTTGGAATTTATTCACGTCATTCATGACTTATATCACAATCTCAACCCTGACATGTTTTTCTCATGCTCATAATTTTGATGCACCGGTGGATGTTATAGATGACGTGTCACAACTAAAATTTGATGGAAAAAGTGGAGAATCTCTATTAATTCACGCAGTTTCCTTTCAGAGTTTCTGTGATAGGAATGAAGTCTCATCGGACGACATTGCCTTTGGTTTGTTCGCCTTCACGTTCGAAGGGTGTGTTAAGAAATAGTGTCACACATTGCCCGCAATCTCTATACACTCTTTCAACCACATGATCAGAGAATTAGGTCGTAATTTCATCTTTTATGATCATAAAGCACTTCAGCACAAAATTCTAAAAATGTGAAAAGAACCTAATGAATCAATTGCACACTTTTATGATCGTTTCTGTCACTATTGTTTTGAATTTCCAGAAGATGAAGTTGACTTGAAATTTCTGAATGAAATATTTCAATATCTTGTTCACATCTGTAAGAATCCACATGAGTTAGGATCTTTTGAACCCCTCCCATCATACCTCAGTGCTAGAGCTTCTAAATCTGAGACGGACAAGGTTGTTGTTCCAAGAGACCCTTTGTCCCCTTCTCATCAAACAGCTCTAGCTCCACAGGACGAGGTGGGAGAAGTTGTGAACCTACCTATTGAATTGTTACCATCTCCTCCTACCCCACCTGCTCTAGATTTTTGGGCAGATTTGGACTACAAGCCTGATGGTTTTCACGTGGTCTCATCTTCCAAACCTCCTTCCATTGGTTCCTTTGGTCCTATGGATTTTGGTGTGTTGTGTTCATCCATTCTGGACTTCACATGTGATGTTCACGAGGATCAAGTTGTGGACGTAGTTGATGTCGAACAACCAACTTGCACTATCATTTTTTATGAGTATGTGTGGGAATCTAAATAAGAAGTTGTTGTGAAGGATGACCTCCTTCTATCTACACCTCAACCACTTTATCTTTACATCTTCTATGATTCTGCCTCTGCTGATTTCTCTTGTGAAAATTCATCTCAGGATGTTTCCACTTCCTATCATTCACAGAACGCGTGGGATGTCATTCTGTCATCTGATTGCAGAGAGGACAAATCTTTCTTCCTAAATCCACTCGATCTCTCATCTTTCATTTCTGGAAACTCAGAGGGTGAAAAAAATTGTTTTTCATCAACCCCTCTTTACGATTCATCAGATCATGAGGATGTCGTTGACCGTATGGAATTTTCTTATTGTGGTTGTTGTGATATTTTCACTCATTCATTTGATCACGATTTTGATTCTCCTATTGTTGATATTTCTAAGCCATCAGTATTTGATGATCCATCTGCTGATGAAGTGGAAACTCCTAAAGTTGTTGAGGCACTTCAGCTAGAGTTGATGGTTATGTCAGGTTCTTGTAGCCTTGAGGTTAGTTCCACTTCCGACCAGAAATCTGTTGAATCTCCCCAGGCTCCTCATCACTCTCCTGTTCACAATGAAAATCAATCTACTTCAAAATTTTTACATCCTCCACCAGAATCACATGATTCTGTCGCTCATGCATTGGAGGAGTCATACCTAGTAAGCACCATTGCGAAACAAAAAATCTCTTTTTTCTTCATGTTTGTTCGTTTGTCAAGTTTGAAGGAGTGTACATGCTTGTCGTCCACACACAATGTGACACAACACCATGGTACATTTGCAGAGAGCCTTTCATGTGATTTCATTTTTTTTATTTTATGTGGATGCACTCAAACTTCGAACGATTTCGTTTGCATTAGTTTATCTTTCTTCTCTATTGATTTCCTTGAATATCTTTCTCGTCAACCATGCAATCGCTTACATGGGTCAACCAATGCACTGGTGGCTGCATTAGAAATATCACTTCACATGAGTTGGCCCACGCTTTGCTTATCTTAGGAGTATGAGTAGTGTTTTCTTTCTTACTTGGTTTTTTTTTTCATCTTACTTCTTTCCTTTTCTTGTTTGTTGTCTTATGCACCCGCAAGATTAGTTTCCGCATGAAACCATGTTTGGATTCTTGAAATAGGAAGGGTGAAGTACAAGAGGACTTGTATATCTATCAACACTTGGTTATCTATCTATTCCCTCTCCTTATGAATATATTTCATTTCTTCAAGTTGATGATACCTTGACAGAAAATACGTTCTTTCCAGAGTGAGTCTTGGTGAAATCACAACGCTTGCACTTTTAACTTGTACCGCATACTCTAATCAGTTTTTCTATATTCAGTTAACCCTTGTCAACTCAGTTAAGTAGAGTAAGGAGAAGGGGGAAAACCTTAACAAGTATGTCAGAGGTATATATAAATATCATTTTCTTAAGGGACAACCTCTTATTTTCTCAATAAGTCAGGATCCCTCTTCTACCTCATGAAATAAATAAGTGCCTATACACAGTTCTTTGAAAAATGAAAATGAATTGAAAAAAAATAAATAAAGACAAAAGAAGAGAAAGACTTCTTGCGCAGAGAGGTGAAGCAAGTAACTGTGCCGAGGTACTGTCTAGACTCGCTGGCAATAGAGCAATGCTTGTGTTCCTGAAGTGACTATGCTACGGTACTATCCAGGCCCGTTGGTAGCAAGAAACACCTAATATGAAACTAAGAATATGACAGTCTATATTACTTGTGAATTTATATACCCCTCATCCCCAACTGAAACAAATCAGTTGACTTGGCTTGGTATGTGGGTTGTTGATAAAGAGAATGTTAGAGACTAATATTTAACTTAGGTTAGTGAAGAAGTTGTGACAATCGAAGAATCAAACAATAATTATGGAAGAGTTAGACTTGCTTTATATAAGACAATGTCCATACAGAGAGTTGGAGTTCTACCAGTGTATCGCCAATGTTGTAGTGGCTACAACCATCCTCCAAAAATTTTCCTTTGCTTCGTTTTGGAGCCTCCCTTCTAAACTACAACAGCTCATCTCACACTAACCCAAGTACTTGTGCTTTGATTGAGCTTCATCCTTTGCATTATGGCTTGTGTTTTCTTGCTTGTTTTACTATCTAGCCCACAAGATGATCTCTTGACTTTGTTTCCACCCAATTCTGGGCTTGCCTTAGAGAACTGCGCAATCCTTGAGGGCAACCAGGCTTGCTCTTGGGAATTGTGAAGTTCAAGCTGACAGTGAGCCTTATGCTCCAAAATTTCGCAGAGCTAGTGGATAGCCAGCCTTCAGCTGGGAAATTATGCAGAACATGAGAGGCAACCCAGAGCCACTCAGCCCATAAATTGCGCAGGACCTCACTGTGCTCAGAAATTGCACAGTGCATGAGCTAGAGAGTTGCCCAGTCCTTCCCATAACTATGCAATATTTCTAGGAAATTCATGGCAGGTCCCCCCTCCCCCAAAAAATAAATAAAACTAAAGGGTAAAAATCATACCTAGGAATCAGGGATCTATTATTAGTTTCCTGAAGGTGGCACATTGTTATCTTTAGAAGTTTTCACCAAGTGTCTCTTTTGTCCTTGATCTCAGGCATACGCATCATAAATTCCAATTGGCTCAATTATATGTAATGGATGCCTCTAGATCTCATTTGTACATTCGATTATCAATCTCTAGCATTCCCGAGGAGATCAAGGAACCTTTGGAGCATTGTCATCGCTTTTCCAGGTGAGTTTGGATTTTATTGTCTTTTGTCGCTTTTTCTTTCGTTTTTTGTTGTTTAGCTTGTGAGAGTGTTGTTTCACTTGTTTCTTTGAATGAGTATTGGTCTTTTAACTTGTTTTAGCTTATATAAGTGTTGTTTCATGTTATAGATTGCCTTTCCCAAGTGTTGCATGAGTTTTCTCGTTTTTGCACCAACCGTCTCTATTGTGGCGATTCTCTTCACATGCTTCGTTGTCCTTCAGTTTTATCAATTGTTGCACTTGTTTCACATTCCCGCATCAAAAATTAGTCAAATATGCACCCATCGTCACATCATCTTTCAAATATTCTTGATTTTCATACTCCCCATGGGCAGATCTGGGTCCCCTTGCCCGGATCTCACATTTCACTACATGCACTGTGCAATCTAGGAGCTCAAGGCCTCTGCCTTGGCTTTTGGAATTGCGCAAAGCATGTCCTGGGCTGGATCCAACTACACATTGCGCAGTTCCAAGATCCAGTCTCCTAGCTTGGCCACCGAGACTGTGAAATCTATAGTCTCTCCCAGGCCCTGGACCAAACTAAACTACACATTGCGCAGTTCCAATCGTCAAGCATCCACACTAACTGCTAGGACTATGCAATTCCCATAGTCAGTTAGTCACCCATATCAATTAAAATTGTGCAATCCCTCTCATCAGATTCCCTGATTTCTGCTTGATTATGCTATGAAGTTAGATTTGTAAGACCTAATGTTTTCTTGCCATGAGTGTCATTTTTGTCCCACATATACCACATTTGTGAAGCACTTCTCTCCAACAGTCATTGTACCATGGAACCAAAGAGAGCTACTTCAAGAGAGACCACTGAAAGTAGTACTAGGGAAGGAGTTGAGCAAGAACTAGTTAACTTGTCAATATATGCGAAAACTCAACTGCTCATAGAAACGGCGTCAAAACTAACATGGTAGCAAGTCTAGTAGAAAAAGCAGAAGGCAACAATCCAGTGCAAGATCAGGGAAAGAGGAAGTTGTTGACATAATAGAGGGAGAACAAATTTGCATAGTAAAAGCGAATTCAGTATTCATGCAAACAATTTTGGCAGCAAAAGCAAAAGGAAGCAGAGGAAACAAACATCAGAGAAGAGGAAGAGAGAAAAGCAGAGCCTGCAGGTAGAAGAACTGAGATATCAGCAAGTGGAACAACAACCAAAGGAAGGAAAGGAGCTGAGGAGGAAAGAACAAGAACATAAGCAGAAACAGGAAGAACAGTGAAGGCAAGGCAAAATGATAGATCAAACAATGCCAACACAAGTTGATGAGCCAGAACAACCAACAACTAAGGAAGAGAGTGAACAGATGTAGGTTCCCTCAGCAATGCTAAACAATAGAACCAAGTCTTGCTAGAGATCGATGAGTACATGGAGCAGCTAAGACGAGAGGCCACCAGAGAAGACTAGGAGGCTAACATGCACAACATGCAGAAGTACATTAGTGGTCCAGTCAAGGCCAACACCATGCTGCTCATTCTTTAGAATGAGTTGGATACAGGTTTCGAGACCATACACCCAGATGCCATGGAGGCAAGAGTCTTCTTTCAGGAAGATAACATCAGGAAGTTTGGGGACACCATCATGTAGTACTAAGCTTGGCATGTGAATGAGAAGAACAAAGTGGAGGTTGTCGATTTGGTATTTCCCCAAACTTTGGAGTCATAATGTTTTGTCTTGTTACACTATCTCTAACCTATTTTGTCTTAAATGGGTACATGTGGAAAATGTGATATTATTTGTGAATATGTTGTAGGTGAAATTCAAAGTGTTATTAGTGGAATGTGAAAGGTCATCATGTTATGTAATGAGTTACTTGTAAGGAATTTGAAGAGTCATGAGGGTATTCACGGAGTCACAAAGTGGAATGTCAAGGGTCACCCCACCCTTTGTTATACATAGAACCTCATAACTCATAGAACATGCTTTTGGGAGCCAAGATTTTGGCTAGGCTTGGGCTTAGATAAGGCTTGGGATTATTGTGACGAGCCTTTTCTTCTCCATAGCGTAGAGCGAGTATACTTCTTTGGAGGAGCAAGTGTTCTTGACTGTAATGTTCCACTATTGGGGCTAGTGGTTTTCAATGGTGTATGTATGGATGGAACTTTCACTTATAATAATAATAATTGAGTCACCACACTTTCATGCATATTTTGTTATTGTAGTTGGACTATTCCAGTTTCTTTAGCAATGTATGTTATTTAAATTATGAATTTTTTTATGAACTACTTTGTACGCAATTGTATGAATCTTGTTGAATGTGTGTCATTGGATGAACCCATCACTTTGGTTTTTGGACTATTTCGCATTTCAGCTAGTGATGTCATTTTGCTCATGTGTTCCTTCCAATATGTGTATTATTATAGGCTTCTAAGGGGAACACTTCCTTTTCCCCTCTATTTGTTAGAACCCCCTGCATCTCACTTGACTCGATGCAAGGTCACACACTTTCTTCTAACCAAACTCATCATACTTATCTCTGCGAGCTATCGCGGTCAAGGCCCTACATTACCACCCATTTCTAGGACTCCTAATCCAAATGGTTTGAGGTCTAGTTGTGACTTCTTACCAGGGAGATCCCCTAAATGTTAGTGGGTTCAACATTGTCAACAACTTGATAGGGATGCCTCTATTTCCAAGGATTTAGTTGGCCTAGTGAATGCAGAGATCTTATCGCAAATCATGAAAGAAGCATTATTGATATCAAGCATGGTAAATGATGTGGTTAATGATGAATCATATCACTGAGGATGAGATCTTGAAGAAATTCGAGCGACCTGTGTGACAGCCCTAGGCTAATTTCCCCTTTCATTGTAAATAAAAGGCCTGAGAATTGGGGGACAGATTCCAGAGCTTGAGGAAAGGGGTTGCCTGAGGATTTGAGGAATCTTGACTTGTTTCGTGACATCCATTGAAGGCTAGTAGATATGCCTTAAATGGACTGGTTTTCCATATTAATTGATCTAGAAAGAAGGAAAGGAGAACCATGCCTACCTTGGGTAAATCTGCAAAGCATAAAGGACAAAAATTAAATAGAGGGTAGTTTGCATGGGTAGTTACGGACAAAAAATTCAACCACCGGGAAGTGGGATAGAAAGAAGTTCTGACACACAACATCCCCTACCACCACATAGGACAGAAGCATCATGGATGAGAAGGTGCGACGACAACATTGTCTTCCCATGCAACCAAAAAATGGTTCCAACGAAATAATGGGGAGTATGATCACACTCCACAAAGAGGAAAAAAGACAAGCGCTCTCGGAGGGGAGGACATTCCATGCACTGCAAGGAAGGGAGCATATGCATAGAGAGCACTCTCACACATTGATAAGGATCGAAGAATGATACAAAAAAAGACACGAGGAACACACACACACACATAGCACACCACTGAGTAAGAACAAGACAAGAAAAACTTTGTGTTGCTACCAATATGCAAGGGAATAGAGACATTCTTTAGTTGAGCATTAGAAGTTGGAAGAATAACTCTCAGGTGGGGAGAGTAGTCTCTGGATACCTTGTAATTCTAGAGCGTGGAGATGGTTTTCTCTATATTCTCTTAACAACTTGGGTGAAGGCATGTTCCTTGGATCCCTAGTAGAGAGTACCTTAGCTCCCCTTTTCTTGTTTCCTTGGTTTTATACTGATGTTTAAACTCCCTTGTTTATTTGAGGGTGGAGGTACAACCTCTTGATTCCCTTATTGATTTGAAGGTGGAGTCACAACCTCTAGATTCTCTTGCTAATTTGAGGGTGGAGGTATAGCCTCTAGATTCCATTATTGATTTGAGGGTGGAGGCACAACCTCTGGATTCCCTTGTTGATTTGAGGGTGGAGTAATAACCTCTAGATTCCCTTGTTAATTTTAGGGTGGAGGTATTACCTCTGGATTCCCTTTTTGAACTGAAGGGTGGAGGTGGTGGACCTCTATATTCTCTGTGAGATATTAATTGTATGAGATAATTGGTGGGAAGATGTTGATGGTCCTCTAGAGTCCCTGTTTTAGTTGGAAGAATTGGTTATATCCATTAAGAACTCATCTTCAAGCTCTAAAATATGGCTCGAGCGTGACAGTTATAAGAAAGGCTCAATTGCAGCTTCTCTAAGTTTAGGTGGAGAGTTGAAATCTCAATTTCAGTTTCGTGGCTCAATTTATTAAAGATAAGTGTCTGCTTATGGATATCATGTTCGAAAATGTTTTATGCTTTTTTAATGCATTGCTTTATCATGGCTTTTAATGTTGAGGAATGTGTCATTCATGTATGAACAAGCACTATTGTTTAAATGCATGGATATGGAATGGTTTAATTTATGTGTTGGCCTCGAGCCTATGTTAATGGGGTTTTTATGTGCTGGCTCAATACAAGTGATGTGTTCTTAAATGTAATTATATGTTTTCTAGAGGAATATTGGTTTCTTATGTATCTCCTGAGTGGATGGAAAGGATTCCTACATGTATCGATGGGTTGGTTTTTTTCTTATCATTTGCCTAAGAGGCTTGTAGCTTTCTAAATTATTATGAGCTTGAAATTTTTATAATGGGCCACAATGAAATCAATGGCATATCTATATGTATGAGTTGTGAAACTAGATATAATTGGTTAAAAAGTCATGTTTAAATATTACTAAGGTTAGAAGGGATAGCTTGATGTGTGTGTGTGTGTGTGTGTGTCGAATGGGTTGGATTGAGCCATGTTGAAGGCTTAGGAGTGATGTTGTGTATATATGGAAAATGGGTGGGATTGAGCCCTGTTGAAGGCTTAGGAGAGACATACACAATGCTAAATCTCAAGAGAGATGGTGTTTAAGTCCAATATGTGTGTACATTCAAAATCTCATAAGGGTTAGCCCTGAAGGGCATGCACATAGCCTTATATATCAATATAATAAGCATGGAGGTTGACACAAGCTCCCATTATATATATGCATTAATAGTAAATCCAAACACTTGTATAAATTCCTTGTAGATCCTCTTATGTAATTTTCTAAAAAAAAAGACTTTAATCTACTCTACTCATCAATGGAAACAATTAATCGATCGAGAAATCACAACATAAACATGAGACAAGATTCAATCACATATACTAAGATATTTATCTAAGGGGAAAGAAACTGCTCAAAACCCCTTCCTATTTGTATTACATTAGTCATAAAATAGAGAAGAAATACAATGCTTGTTCATGCTCGAGGAACCTATGCACCAGCATAATATATCTCACTGCTTCCTAGACAATCTATGGTCAATACTTAGCCAAATCCAAGCCTTCCCAAGTCCCTATTTCCTTGCGTTGTTCCTCAAGGAATTAACCCTCTATTAATTAGGGAAATTCCTAATTATAATTGTGCAATCCTTGTCGGCCCTTCTCTGATTGCATGCACCACCTGTACAATTTGGAATTGTCATAATTGATAGTACACTTCCCTTGAACTCCAATCTGAACTAGGTAACTCGAATTATCTACATGCATCAATTAATTTTGGGTGATTAATGAATTAAATAAAATATCAATTGAAGTTAAACCCCACTGCTGGACCCTCCACTAGTTCTTAATCAGTTAGAACTAGTTAAACTCATAATAACTCAAATTAACTGAACCTGATTGCTAGAAATTAACAATCAATCATAAATAAACATAACTCAAGTGTCTCTAACTTGAAGTAACTGATTTAACTGAGTGATAAGTGCCATATCACTTTAGTTAAATTCTTCCAAGTATTTTTATGAAATTAGAATTCGAATTTCTCCTAATTAATTTTGGGAAAATTAAATTAGGAATTTCTTGTTGCATTTTCAACACTCCCTCTCAGCTAAAAAGGGATTATTAGCTACCCCGATCTTGCCTCTATGGAACTCAAATTTGCATCTTGGCAATGCCTTTGTCAAAATATTTTCATCCTGTTCCTCTGTAGGAATGTACTCCAACAACATGATTCTCATTTGCACACAATATCGTAGATGGTGATACCAGATGTCAATATGCTTGGACCAATCATGAAAAAATGGATTCTTAGAGAGTTTGATACAACTCTAGTTGTCACAATAAATCAATGTAGGATCCATCATTTGACCAAATAACCCAACAAGGATGTTTCTCATGCATATAGCATCACACGATGCATGGCTAGCAGCCATGTACTCTGCCTTTGCTGAGATGAGTGAAACAGATCTCTACTTCCTGGTGTACAAAGAAACTGCTATTCAACCAATACTGAAAATTCCTCATGATGTGCTCTTCCTGTCTGATGGACTACCCACCCAATCTACATTCGTGAAGCCTTGCATCTTCACTTTGTTTTTCTACCTGTACCAAAGACCAAACTAAGTGGTGCCTCTAAGGTATCTCAACACATGCTTTGATGCCTTCCAATACAATTTGGTTGGCTTTACCATAGCTTGATTAAGTTGGTTAACTGCATAACACATGTCTAATTGTGTGTTCACAAAATACATAAGTGAACCCACAATTTTCCTATAGATGGTAGCCTCCACTGCTTCACCTTAAGTATAATCTTCCTTCCTCCAATTCCCTGCTAGAGGAGTCTCCATCAGTTTGTTTCTCTCCATGTGGAAGTTCTTCAGTATCTCGTTGTCATACTTTCCGTAAGAGACAAATAATTCTGCATCTCCTTGCCATACTTCCATATCGAGGAAATAAGGCATGAGCCTCAGGTCCTTCATCTTGAATTCTCTTGCAAAATCCTCTTTGCAAGACTTGATCAACTTCTCATCATCGGTTGAAATTAAAACATCGACATATAATCCTATAATCAATAATTTACCTTCAACAACAATATGGTAAAGATTTTCTTCTACTTCATTTTTTATGAAGCCCAACTAGTGAGATAATATTCAAT
Source organism: Pinus tabuliformis (assembly GCA_031772625.1). Taxonomy (NCBI): domain Eukaryota; kingdom Viridiplantae; phylum Streptophyta; class Pinopsida; order Pinales; family Pinaceae; genus Pinus; species Pinus tabuliformis. The sequence goes on from CM062805.1 coordinate 764,168,033, forward strand.
CCTGGTGTACCAAACACGGGGTTCTTGTTTCAATCCATACAAAACTCACTTGAGTTTGCACATGTGTGACTCTCTGTCGAAGGTCTCAAATATTTATGGTTTCTCAATGTACACCTCTTCCTCAATCACTCCATTGAGGAATGTTGTCTTCACATCCATCTGATGTATCTTCCATCCCATCTACGTTGCAAGAGCTAGAATTAATCTGATTGAAAAGTACCTTGCAACTAGAGCAAAGGTCTCCTCATAGTCAATTCCATCCACCTAAGAGAACGCCTTGGCCACAAAGTTGGCCTTTTGTTTCTCTATGCTTCCATATTCTTCTTGCTTCAGCTTGTAGATCCACTTAGAACCTACCACAAACTTTTCCTTTGATCTTGGGACCACTTCCCAAACATTGTTTCTGATAATGGAGTCATACTCCTCTACCATGGAATCAACCCATACTAGTTGTTGCACAGCTTCCTCAAATGAGGATGGCTCAGTCTCTACAAGCTCACTCATCAGATCCATGTAGCTAGTGTACAGTTCTGGTGACCTCCTCTACCTGCATTGTGATGTGGGTGCTCCCACATTCTCTTGAGCATCATGCAATAATCTGCCAGCTTCTCCGGTGCGCTTCCTTACATCTTTGTATGTCTCTACTTGAGTGGAAGTCTCCACTCTCTTTGCATCTACTTGTGGCTACTCCACAACTTCCTGAGGTTCCTCCTTTGGAGCCAAAATATCCTGCTCTGAATGCAATTGAAACTCCCTTCTCAAGGGAACACCTCATTACCTTCTCCTCATCAAACTTTACAACTCTTCTAAGTACTGTCATCCTGAGAGATGGAAAGTACACACAATAGTTGTGAGGTGGATTTGTGTACCCTACAAAGATGCCCAACTCAGTTGCATCCTCTAGCTTTTTCCTTGCATCCTTGGAAACATGATAGTAAACCAATGATCCAAATATCCTGAAGTGTGACACATCTAGTTTCTTCCCTAAAAGAGCTTCCTCTGGTGTACTCATGCCAAGAATCCTATGAGGACTCTTGTTTTACAAATAAACATATGTGTTGCATGCTTCAACCCACAAGTGCAATGGTAGGCTCTGATCATGCAACATGGATCATGCAGCACCTACAATACTTATGTTCTTCCTCTCAGCCACCATTGTCACTCCTAAGAACCTTTAATTTCCTTCCAGTCTCTTTCTCAACAAGTTCTTTAAATTCAACAAATTTGGAGAATTCCTGGTATTTCTTTTGCATGAAGAAGATACAAAACTTCCGTGATAAATCATCTACAAATATCACATAATACATGTGCTTGGTTATGGAGGTTGTCGAGAAAGGTCCACACACATCCAAGTGAACTCTTTCATGGACTACTTGCACTTTATTCTCCCACTCATTGAAGGTGGATTTCGTGTACTTCCCCAATTTACATCCTTTGCGTGTATCTCTTTGCTCCAGTGCACCCTTGGGAAGTTTTGTATAAATTTTTTGCATGATCTTCTATGCCATAATTCACAGATGTCTTGGCTTTGCACCTTCTCTACTTTTGTGTTCAATTTTGCACAATATTCTACATCTTGTGTGGACACTTCATGGCATAGTGTCCTAGATCGTGACAGTGAAAGCACTTGATCTTTGACAAGTTTTTATTCTTGCCACCCTGAGTGGAATCCCCTTTGGATTGGGATTTCCTCCCTTTCCCTTTATTTTCCTTTCCAAACAAGGCACAGTTTTCCTCATCATCATGCTTGGATAAGGTTCCGTCTCTGGTGTTCCGCCTTATCTCTTCTTGCACCAATTTGAACCACAATCTTTCTCAATTTTCCTTCTTCTCCCTCCCATTTACTAAATCCTGGTAGTTGGTCCAACTCTTGGGAAAGCCTAGAAGCGTTAGGCTTACCATATATTTTCAACAACTATAATGTCAACACTCCCAAGTTCATCCCAACATTGGATGAACCTACTTAGTTACTATGGTTTTGTGTCACCCTTATCCATCTTGATCTTTTGAATCTTGTCCTTCAGTGTCAGCTTCTTGTGGTCACTGTTGTTCTGAAACAAGCCTATCAAGCTTGCCACATTGCAAATGGGGTATCATTCCCATGGAGATTCGAGACAATATGATATTGAAATCCTTCTAGTATGATCCTCCTCGCCTTTGCCACACATTTCTTCCACTTTTCCATATCTTGAGCAGCATTTGTTGGAGGCTTAGGAATATCATTGTCTATGAATTCCTTCAGCTTGTTATCTTCCAAAACTACCTCAATATTGTCCTTCTAAGCAATATAATTTGAGCTACCCTCAAGGGAATTCTCAGGTCTCAGTCCATAGAACGACATCCTGTTAGATCTGAAGAATGATACTACAAATTTGATTCACCTGCAAAGAAAAACTTGAATTCTTCTCTTCTAGTGTGATTCCTTCTCTGATACCATGTAGAAAATCCTTGTAGATTCAAACTTCTTATGTAATTAGCTAAAACAAAAGACTTGAATCTACTCTACTCATCAGCGGAGACAATTAATCGATAGAGAAATCACAACATAAACATGAGACAAGATTCAATCACATATGCACAGATATTTATCTAAGAGGAAAGAAACTGCTCAAAACCCCTTCCTATATTTATTGCATTAGTCAGAAAATAGAGAAGAAATACAATGCTTTCTCAATCCTGAGCAACCTTTGCACTAGTATAATCTATATCAATGCTTCCTAGACAAGTTGTGGTCAATACTTAACCAAATCCAAGCCTTCCCAAGTCCCTATTTCCCTGTGTTGTTCCTCAAGGAATTAGACCCCTATTAATTAAGGAAATCCCCAATTAGAATTGTGTATTCCCTATAGGCCCTTCTCTAACTGCATGCACCACTTGTACAATTTGGAATTGTCTACAACTGATAGTACACTTCCCTTGAACTCTAATCTCAACTGGGTAACTCAAATTATCTGCATGCATTAATTATTCTGGGATAATTGATGAGTTAACTGAATCTGTTGAAGTTACACCCCACTAATGGACCCTCCACTAGTTCCTAATCAGTTAGAACTAGTTAAACTCATAATAAATCAAATTAATTGTGCCTGATTGCTAGAAATTAGCAATCAATCATAACTAAACATAACTCAAGTGTCTCCAACTCAAGTTAACTAATTTAACTGAGTGATAAGTTCCATATCACTTCAGTTAAATTCCTCCAAGTATTTTTATGAAATTAGAATTCAAATTTCTCCTAATTAATTTTGGGAAAAATTAAATTAGGAATTTCTTGTTGCATATTCAACAACATAAGGGTGGAAAAATCCTCAAATACATATATGGAAAAGTGCCGCAAGTCTGGAAGTTAGGTCCCAAAGGAGTAAAAGTGGGATCCTGGCCTAAGTACCATATGGCCAAGAGTCACGCCCGAGTGTGAAGGTAGGAGAGATCCAAGCCACGAATGCAAGAAAGTACGGGTGTCATCCACATGTCCCAGAGCTTTATCCCTGGATATTTTGAGGGAAACTCCCGAGATTTTATTCTTAGGATGACTTGGTAGGTTGGACCGATGGGAAAGTAGTTAACGCTATCAAGGTGGAGGAAATCCAAAAACTCTTATAATGTGAAAATTTAAATTTATGTGCAACGAAGGACTAAGCGGGACCCATACCCACCATGGCGGTTGATATGGTTTCGAAGCCACGTGGCAACTAGAGAGAAAAACACATGTTAAATAATATTGAGGGTTTGGGGGGCCCAAGTGGCCCAAATTTGAGTGACATGAGGCATCCCTAGAGTGGATCCGCATAGAGGGTGATGTCAGCCCGGTTTCGTGTCCCGAATGATTTCCAATGGATACAAGTGCAACCCGGCTAAGAATTAATTCTCGTGGTGATTTGGTGAATCATATCCTGCTGACATAGATGTAAGGGAACGCAATAAGCTGGAACATGAACAGTGGCATATACGTGGCAGAATGCCATGTGGAGCTGCCATGCAACCCCAACAGTTGGGAACAAAGGTTGTTTGAAAGCCTCACAAATAGATATGGATCAGAATGATGTGGCATGGTAGATCCCACATGAGCGGCTGAAGCAGACGGTAATGGAACAAATGGAGGGACCACCAGAAGTCCAAATAACCCCAACAAGGTTGTCCCCAACAATTTCAACGAGGGACCACATAGGTTTCTCCCAAGATTTTATTCCTCGAGTGACATGGCCTTAGAGTGGCCTACACCTATGTACAATGTATATATGGCATATAATTTATGGGTTGGGCATTGTGAGCCATAGAGAAGGGATTAATTTGTGGAACGTTGTGAATGGGTCAGTATTTGTGTGGGACTAATAAATTGGTGGTGACATGGCACATGACTAGGGTAGCCACATGGCAGGTTAGGTGAAATGGCACTATCTCATTGGCCAAACTTTGACTAGCCATATCTTTTGACGTAGGAGTTAGATTAAGACAAATTTTCTATTGTTGGAAAGGTCTCGAAGAGACAAACACAACCATTAGGGGAATTTTGAGGTCTAAACTGGGCCTCCTAAGGAAATTATAAAATAATAGTGGAAACAATAAAATAAGATTAGATTACATCATCAAATTTTAGAGGGAAAAAAGAAAAACTACTTTTTCGACTCGTATTTTCAACTTATTGCCCTATGGGTTTACTCAAATTTCGAGCAGGAACACTTGTTGGATGTAGAATTTGATTCCTCATCCAATGAGTACCTATGTTGCATACTTTCGATGGACCCTGCTACATGAAAAATGAGAAATGCATGAAAAACATGAAAAACATGATTGTAATCACGTTTTTTCATGTATTTCTCATTTTTCATGTAGCGGGGTCCATCGAAAGTATGCAACATGGGTACTCTTTGGATGATGAATTAAATTTTTCTTCCAACGAGTATTCCTTCTTTAAATTTGAGTAAAACATTAGGGAGATAAGTTGAAAATACGAGTTGAAAAAGTAGTTTTATTATTCTATTATTTTTTAATAATTTTTACTTTTTTACTCCAAAAATGGTGAATCATCCCCCATGATTGACATCGTCATCTTGAATTGTATTGGTTCTTATAGTTTATTTTTGTTGAACATTTTTCTTAGGAGGCCCATTTTAGACCTCAATATTCCTCTAATGGATGTCATCTGTTTTGCGTTTAAGAAAATCAAAAAACTTAGACCGCATTTCCATAATTAAACTTTGGAGGTTGGGTCATCTTAGTTCTACCCTTAGTTTGGGCTAGGGATAGTAGGGTGTATGTTACAATCTACACAGGCTAGGGTGTTGAAGGCAAACGATCTAGCGCTAAAGTGGTGATAAAGGAAAAGGGGGAAAGTGTGTACAGTGCCACCCTTTTGACTGTGTTGTAACAAGAAGTGGTATATATGTGGTTGATTTCATGTAGCAAAGGAGGTTGAGGAGTCACCGGTCGAAAATGGTGGTCAGTGCGACACTCAAAATGGAAACTAAGAAGCCACAATGGTAGGTGGCATGCCATTGCCAATGGATGAGCCATATTTAATGAGTGGGATAATAGTGTTTTCAAGCTCGCTAACTCGTAGGAGGCATCCCTGGTTAGATACTGGCATATGCATTGATTATGTCTAAATGAGTAGTGAAGTGTGGCAAAGGGGATCGCATTGAGGCTTCCCTCAATGAAATATTCCTAGGGATAGGTCCCATGAATGAGGTGCAGACCATGACATACGTTGCCTGGTACGCATTTAACCCAACAATGGAAGATATTATGCAATGGGATAGGGGCATGGGGCTCTTGGTGTTACCATGAATCCAACATATGGTAGTCTAGAAACAAGTCACATTGCATGTGGCCCAGATGGAGTGTGACCCATCCAGTAAACAATTGGTTGCTTGCGCACAAACACTTTAATGCTACGTGAAAAAATATGTAGGACAGTTGACAGTTTGGTATGGGCTCTTACTTGGAATAAATCATCAAATATGTGAACTTACAATGCAAGGGTTCAAAAATCCCCAAAACAATGACGTAGTGCAGGGAGAATATCGATACCTTGAAGCGGTAGTACAAGCTGGAGAAGCAACAGGCAGAGGTTCGTGGTTCGAATCACATAAACTGGTCCCTTTCTGGAAAATTAAACGACATTAAGAGGAACTTTAGGCACATCAGGAAAGTATCGGAAGGGAAGTCATTTGAGGTTGCAGAGGCGTTGGACTTAGAGGATTTTGATGGGTACAACTAGTCTAACTTTATGATCTCAAAAAGAAACAGAAAATATGTGATTCATGAGGGGTCCACAACTTCCAGAGTGATATTGGAGAAATGATGGTGGCTAGTAAAATGGCAATGCTAGGGTTGTAGGCAAATTATTTAACAATTGAGGAGAGCATCAGGCATGAAGTGTGTCAAGTGAGAGAATGAACATATAAAGATAGAAACAAGGGATAAAATAAAATAAAATAATGGAGTCAATTATTGCATGTAAATGGGCATATTGTTGTAAGGCCTAGAAAGGCCACCATATCCTTGGGTAATTTGCGGTAAAGTTTGGGTTAGACCTAGGTGATAGGGGTAATGTCAAGTTAACAGTTACCTTGGGTATAAAATTTTAGGTGGGTAATGGTCAGGGTGAGTGGGGCTAACTCACTTGGCAGGTTTGTTGGATTTAGTCAAGGAAATCCCAAGTCAAGGTTTAAGGGGGATGTTAGGTAAACTTGACTTGAGGACAGATTCAAAGTTGACCAAGTCAAACAATGGTGGTTTTGGGTATGTGGTATAACATACCCATGGATTTATTCCCATGGGATTGCATGTAATGGAGCCTTTAAAATCCTGGGAAGACTTCATTATAAGTGTGCCAATGATGTGAATCTCCAGGGTAAATATGTGTGCCTTATATATTTAATGTTTGTGTTTGTTGTTGGTTGTGTTATGTCTCTCAAGGTACTTTATTTTCTCTCCATTAAATTTTCTACACGCAATATGTTGTGTCATGTTATTTGAATGTTGTCATTATTTTCAAGATACGTATGAGAGATCATCCATTATGTTCGCATAGATCTGCAACAACATTATAGTAAGTTTGTCACTACCCTTCTATAAATGAATGAATGCACAGTAGCTAAGCAAAAGCATGGATTCTTGAGTATCAGAAGGATAAACATTTATTTTAATGTCATGAATCAATAATATATGTGGATGAAGAAACCCAACAAAATTTTCCCATCTCATTTTCACATGAGCCAGTCGCATCCCTCAACACCAAGTTTCAACATTAATGGTTGTACAAGAAATAAAGTAACAATAGCCTTACATACATGGAATACAATTGCAAGATTCGTGGCATTCTTATCTCGAATGTAAGTTGGGGTTTCCAACATGGATGAAGCAAATTTAATTATTAATTTTCATAGTTTTTTTTTAAACATAATTTTTCTTGATTTCATTTCAACTTTTGTTAGAAATTGGAAAATTTGTTGCTTTAGGTTGTTGACTATGTACAATCTAAGTGCTTTGATGATTTAGAGAGTGTCTAATCCATTTTAACAATAAAAAAAATACAATTTAAACAACAAAACATTGGGATGTCACAAAAAAATGTGCTTGTTAATAACAATGTTACATTAAGCCCCTTCCCGAATTGGGTGAGGTGGGACATTGTCAGATGAGGTGGCACACTATCACATCCCTTAATGGTTGAGGGTGACATGCACCCTCTAGAGACTCAAGCTTTAAATGTGGTATGATCTTTTCATTACTATGGTAGTTGTGTGTGGGCTATCATGGTGCCATGGTCTATATCCACATGAAGTTTGCACATAGGGAGTGGAGGTTGGTGATGGTCTTTATTCCCCCTCCACCATTCTTGAAGTTGGTTCGAATCCTTTGCAATCATTTCTCATTTCCTCTGCTAGTTTATGGCTCCTAGATGTTCTTCAGCTATGCCATTTATATTGTTTTCTCCAGCGCTGGGGTTGTTTCCTCCCTTGCTTCCTTAGGTATGTCAGGATGTCTCATAGTGGTGGCCGACCTTCTGCTCCTTTGCTATAAATATACACTCTAGATCATTTCCCCTCATCTTTCTTTTACCCTTGCTATGGTCCTTGTCTTTCTTTCCACCTTTGGTCTTTCGTGGACACTACCAATTGGAACGTGTTTCCCATGCCTTCGTTCCTCAACAATTTTTGCAGCCCCTCTTACAACATGTGGGTCTATCTTGGTTCCTCAGTTCCAAATCCATCGTTAGACAATGAGAAAGGTGCATGTGTGGAAGTGGCAACTAAGGATGATTCATAGGGTCTCAAGCTTGCTCGAGGGTAAATACCTCAACACATATTTCCAAGGAGTGGATCCTAACAAAGGTTCAAGAGGAATTACAAGATTTTTAAGCTCAAAAGTGCTTGCAGATATTAGAGAATGGATAAATAATACAAGGCATACCATGGGCAGGAAAAACCAATATTGTTGACTATTGACCTCTATTGGAGAATGAATATGCTACTGGGTAGAGTTATCATGGACAAAAATAATGTCAAGGAAGAAATCTTGTTGATGTTAGACAAGGTGGTTCCCAACTAGAAGGAAATGGTGGCGCAACTCAGAGGAATTGAAGCCCATTTTTCTCCTAATATGGCTTCAAGTGATTGTAGCTAGGTAAATATCAACCCCATCGAGGTGGTTGTATCTACTTATACCTAGTTTCATGTTAAACTGTGTTTCTTTTCTTGTCTAGTTAGTTTGTTTTGATAGGATTTTGTTTGCTAATCAGCATAGTGTATAGTCCTTCTATAGTATTAAAGGTTCCTATAGTATACTCTCTATTTATGAAGATTGGGTCTAGACAGTTTGTTTATTTTTTCATTGTTTTTTTGTTATTTTGCCAATATCTTAGTTTTCACCTATTTGCATTTGATAACTCAGTTAAAAGAAATTTAGGGTGGTTAATTTATTTTGATTTTGAATTTGTGTTACATAAAATTAGATGCAAAATTTCTAGAAAGGTTTGTACTAATATGTATTTGATACATCCAAAGTGAAGAAAGAATTATGTTAGTTTAAATTACATGATTGTATCAATTTGTTTATATTTATTATTATTTTATATAGTTTAGATAATTTGATTCTTTAAAATTTATTAAATATCATTTATAATATGGAGAGTATCATCAAAATACTATTTCATTAGTAAATAATAATAAAACAAGTGCTACATAGTAGCTACTACCTACCACTTAGTTTAAATAAGCTAAATTGAAGTAAAAAATAATAAAGAACTAAATTTGCATATATCCCATCTTGCAACAACAAGACAATTGCATTTAGGCAAAAAACTATAATAGCCTTTGATGCATTTATTATTTATTGTCTTTTTCCTTTATGCTTACTTGATGTTATTAAATAAAATATTTCAATAAAGATTTGCTCAAGCATCCTACCATTGAATGTAATTGTAATAATTTTCCATGTAGATGCATTGTGAACTTGGTTTGTTTCTCAAGTTAACACTTTCATATTCCCTCAAATTCCATAGGTCTAATGAAACATAGATTTTTAGGTCGAAAGAAATTCAATTATTCAACAACAATGCTCAAAATATTACTTCCTCTAAGTTAATTTAAGCTAATTGTTTTTGGACACTTCTTCTGCATACTATGACCAACTGGGCAGAGATGAGTCCCACACATGTGGCTAAGGAGGTAGCCTTACATGTAGGGGTAGATAGTAACATTACATTAATTTATCACTACTCTAAATGCAATGCAATTTAAATATATATATTTTAATGTACATTATAAAATATATTTTTCATTCTAAATTATAAATATATATTAAACACAAATATAAATAATTTTGATTACTATAAATTTATGATAAAATGACATTATCTTCTTTTTTTAAGTCATTAAAGAAAATTTACCCCGATCGGGGTGTGACGGGATAGGAGATCCCCACACGAATCGTAGACATGTGTAAGCGGAAGGAGGATAGGGCAGGTGGGCGGCCCACCCAAGGACCCCACATGCGCATGGTATTAAGAACCTAGAGAAGATGGCCATAAGTGGCAGCTACCTTGGGAAGGAAAATGGTAAAACAAGTAGGTATACAAGTAATGGTGAGGGGCGCCATAGTTTGCATGCACGATATGTGGAGGAACTTGCCCACAAGAGACGATACTGGTAGCAGGGTGGTGAAAATTGCCTGCGGAAGGAGAGATCGTCGCCACCAGCAGCAAGACGCCATCAAATCTTCGAAGGGACACTAGTACGTATTTCAGGCCCTCCTTATTATAGATATGGAGCCTATGATGTAAGAAAGGAGACTGGTTTGGCAAATAATGGTGATGGTTCCGCATGTTTCTGGTGGAATTTGGTTTAGTTCACTGTTGTTGATGTCCAGAATTTTAATTTCAGTTTTATATGGTAATTTGTTGGCTAAAAGGGGCATGCATGGAGGGTTTGGGTCTTCTCTTGGAACTTGGGTTTTAAATTTCTCCCTTGCATTCGTCAAACCCAAGTGTCTAGAACCTTAACGGGACTGAGGCAGCCCTGATAGCCTGCGGTCACCCAAAACATTTCTGGGCCAAATACGAAAGAATGGGGAGTCTGGGGTTCAAACTACCTATATGTTTGTTCAGTCTGTTATTGTCTGGTCTTTGGGTGATCTTCTGGTCCAGCGAGCTAGGAATGGGGAGTCATGGCCTTCTAAAACCGGGGTGTCTGACCTATCGGCCACTGTTTGGCTTCCAGGCAAACCTTTGGCTCAGTGTGGCATGAAAGGGGATTCGAGGGACCCTAACCCCTGTGTGGCTATCAATGATGCAATGGTGTGGTTAAATTCTTGGAGCCAAAGACCTGGCAGGGTCGGGGGTAGAATGAAAAGTCGGAGGGAGGGAATGTTATCAATCCTGGGCATGCCCTTTACCAACCTGTCTGCTAATTCCATCAAGGTCAGGTTTTATGGAAATTTCAAAGTCCAGAGGGGCATGAATGGTGAGTCTTGGGCACCAAACCCTAGTGTGTCTGTCAATTCAGTTAGGGTCTGACCTGCCACCTACATCCCAATACCTGAGTGTCCCAACACCTGTGAGTTTGTCAAGTTGGTCATGGAGGGGCTTAATCCAGGGAGCCAGAGGGCTGGTTAGACTGGGGGGAGAATTGTGAGCCAGAGGGAGGGAATTCACCTAAGTCTGGGTATAGTGAGGATGAAGGAAACTGATGATGTGGGTGGGGGGAAATTTGGTTTCACTCCTCAAACCCAAAAACACAACTGAGTAACTATGATCGACAAGGAATGGTTGGATGGTAACACTGACATTTGGTTTGGTTTTAACTTCTTTTCTTACGCTACTCTTATAGGTCCGTCTAATCTTTTTCCCCCTCCGACTCTGGCACTTCTGCTTCGGGACAAGGCAAGAGTTTGGGAGTTCCCTTGGTTGAAGGAAACTTTGATCGAAGGCAACATGGTGAAGGTAGAAGTGGGGTCGCGGAAAAGATGGTGCCACTGCAACTGTAAACAGACCGAAAGCAAAATAAAAACGTTGATGGCCTCAACCAGCAAGACCCAATGGAAGAGGGGCAGGAAAACAGGGGAGGAAAATATGCAAAACCTCATGCATGCATATAGTGGGGGAACTCCAGCACAGGTCAAGTCCCTAATTTCGTCATGGGAGGCGGAATTGAACGCCAAGGCTACGGCAAAGCCACTTCCAGCAGAGGATTGGGAACCCCTGCTTTTAGATCCGGGACACACCCGAGGAAGGTAGAATTTCTTCAAATAGACAATCCAACTCTATTGGGTTATGAAGAACCTATTGGCAAAAGCAATGATAGCAACAAGGAATTTGGAGGATCCACCGCAAACCTAGTAAGAGGGGCCTAGCTTAAAGGATATTTAAAGGGAGATCCAGGAAGTTCAGGTGCATCAGTATCACCAAAATGTCCGCTTAGGCCGAATGAAAAAACAAATTCAAAGTGATCCAAGTCCGGGTGTGAAGAAGGACCCTTCCAAGACCTTTTACTTTCGTGATGTGTTAAATTGAATTTTAAAAGAACATTAATGGATACATCTGCTTGCGAAAAAGAAGAGGAACATATCAATCATCAACACATGAAAACATAATTCGTTGATAACGGAGTTCGTCCAGGAGGGACTACGTCTCCAGGCCCCGGTGTCCAGATGGTGTAGGCTGCTACATTAAGTGTTGTCAAGAATGGTGATGTACACAGAGATGATGTCTCGATCATACAAGGAAAAATTCCCTCACGCAGGAGTGGCTCTCAGAGATATTCCATTACTGGAATTCTCAATCAAAAGACTCCTATCAGTATGACACAAAAACATGCATGGTGAGCATCCCGCCAACATGGCACAAAAGGGATCTCAATGCAAAACACATGCATGACAACAAAAAGAGTATCCCAACAACATACAACAAGGGATCTCAAAACATAACATGATGAGTTATGACAGCAAGTACATCACATAAAAAGATTTCGCATCAAATCAAGCAAGGAATCATGACAACATGTAATAAACAATATCCTGCATCAACATCAATCAAGGATCTGTGCAACATAATGCATAAAGAAAAATTACATGAACACATCATATACCTCACAACCAAGGGCCATCTGAAGAAGTGGATGTCACAGTGCTGAAGCTACTCAGACCATCAATCTCAAGGCATCGATCGTATGAAGATGGCTGCTCGTACAAGAATGTGGACATCTGCACTGGCACTTAGAATAGTGACTAGAAGAAGAAATGAGAGAATGACAAATCTAAGTGTACCATCATATTTGTGGCATCAAGTAGTGCTGAATCGAATGTCCAAAATCCGAATTCTGAGAAGTTGAGAATTCTGGGCTCAAGGAATCTTCTAGATTCCCCCAAGATTCCTCAAAGATTTTGTTCCATGGATGGACTAGAAATCTTCAACTCAGATGGAGAATCTAATCTCGCCATTGCGATCCTTGTGGAAAACCATGAAAAACAAGTATAAACTTGACTATATTCTAAAATGTCAAAATTTTACCTCCTTGAGAAAATTTCATGGCTCATGGTTCTGCGCCCTGTTTTTGTTGAAATCATGGTTTCGCGTGCATTCTGGAAATGACTAGAAAAATCAAAATTCCGATGAAGAAATGGATAGCACCATTGCACTCTTGGCGATGAGAGGTGTAATATCCATATAAAATTTGTCAATCTCTGATAAAGTGAAAATTTTTCCCTCCTGCAAAATTCATGGTTCCTGCATTAAAATATTAATTAATTGCCTCAAAAAGCATGCTTTCCTTCTACCTCGAGATATGTGCCTGCATTCTCTCTCCTCTGTCTCGAACTGTGTGCACTGGTAAATGTCTGAGTTTATAAAGAAGAACTTCGGTGGATTTACCAAGGTGAGTAGTTATGGCTCAATGGTAAAAATACACGTTGGTTGAGGAGAGGTCGGGGAATCAAATCTCACCCCTCCATATATATATTTTATAAAACAAAAATGTATTTGAAATGGGGGTCGAGTCCGCATTGGGCGGCCCGCCCCTTAAACCCTGTGTTACTACATTATCACCTTAGTCTGTTGTCGGCGTGTATAAATATCGGCGATCGGCGCTTTCACAAGAGTATGTATCGGTGCGATATATGGGGTATCATTGATATATATCGGCGATCAGCCTAATCGGTGCCGATTAAATCGGCGATCGAATAGGCAGCATATGCAATGGTTGCGTCGATATATATATTGGCGATATATTATCAGCGATCGACACGCACTGTCGGCATATTACAAATCGGCGCAATATATGTATATGGTTATGTTATATATATATATATATATATATATATATATATATATAGATATAGATATAGAGATAGATATAGATATAGATATAGATATAGATATATCTATATCTATATATATATATATATATATATATATATATATATATATGCGGAGAGTTCGGCGGGGGTTATAGTCGTCAATCCCGAATACATTATTGTTGCAATTTGGTTGTTTAAAGGGTTCGACAGGGGTTATGACCGTCGTTCCCGAAACCATATATTTTATTTTTTGTCTTATTGTTTACTATAGTTATTTTAATAACTATATATTAAAACAAATTTTGTTATATGGTTATTTAATAACCATTTTCCATAAACTAAAATAAAATAAAATAAAAAAGATTCTTGTATGTTATGCAGGTTTAGGAGATCAATGAAAGAACGCCAAGTGTCAGTGGCTGATGGGATGCCATGTGGGTACCACCTGCTTACTGGGATGCCATGTGGCACACTCTGGCCCCTCTTTTTCCCTGTCATGTCAAACTTTTAAGAGCTCTATCTTTCGCATACGAGTTCGATTTGACAATCCATTCGTGCCACCATGATCACGACGACGAGATACTTAACATGAACCTGTTTCGAGCATAATCCAAACACTTCCATTTTTGAGCCCTCTTTGTCCTGTGTGTCTCTCTGGAGCCACCTGGATCAATCCTCCCTACTGAGGAGCTTTTGTTCCTCCAAAAGCATGAAAAAATAATCTGCAACTTTCTCTATACCCTGTCTTCATCACAAGCATCCTAAAAAGGTCTCGCTTCCATCTCCTTCACCTTTGTTCTTCGAAGCCTTAAGCAACGAGCCGACACCTACTACCTCTGCAACCTGTAGTACATTGTTTCGCAAATTACATGCTTAATTGACATGACCAACTAAGACCCAAACGTCCCACACTTGCCATGAGTTTATAACACATACTTGGTGGTCAAGTTTACAACAATATGGACGTAATACTCTGGCTATGACAACAAGGCCAACTTATCATTGTTGCTTCAAAAAGTGATGGAAAACACATCATCACTGCAACACATGATTTACAATCATAAGGCCAAACACTATTGTTTTGACAAGTGATGGAAACATAACATCACTTTCAAAGTTTTAACATGCAACTCAAAATACGACTCAAAACATGACCAGACATGTTGCTAAACAAGTGATGGAAAACACATCATCACTTTTACACTTTAAAATGCAACAATTGATTTACAAAGGAATGACCATGAAACGAAAACATGTCTAGAAACCATTTTTCATTTATCAATGTGAATGGGTCACCTCCTTGAGGTGGTTTTGGTTGTCAAACAATTGCTCTTCCTGGTTCACGCACCGATGCTTTGTCTTTAAGGCGCTGCTCTAGATGGATCCTCCAAAAAGTGGCTCTTTGATGGCCATTTCTGTCACAATGACTGCAATAGGTTTTCTTCCTCCATATCTGCTTAACCTGTTTCTTTTCATGCTGTTGAGAGGGTCTTTCACGCCTCATGAGTGCTGCCATTCTTTTCCAACACTTAGAAAATGTATGGTTAGGTAAACCACAAAAGGTACATGTTTTTTAATGCCTTAATCTTCGTTCATTATTAACAACATGATCATAATCAAAATGAACATTTGAAGATCGAAAATGGTTATACCTTATTTTTCTATCTTTGATGTTAGCATGGCGATGAGAGTTGGCCTCCACTCTCTCCCTGCATTGGAAACTGCCATGGGATGATGGGGATGTTTTCCCATCATACTCTTTCCTCGACGATGTCTCGGACGAATCTAACACCTTCGAGCAAACTCCTTTAGTGTATCTCGAGCCTGCAAATGGATGTTCGTGCACAACCTCCAAAGGTGGAGTTATGCCTTGGTTATTAACACCAAGTTCTTCTTTCTCCTCGTGCCTCATCCTTGTAAGGAGCCTCATGTTTGTCCCTGTAATCTGGATCTCCAAATCTCCAACAGACATCATATTATAAGAAGATGAAATTGAAAGGAAATCAGCATATTTTACCTCTTCTTTCGATTTGGAAAGAACTGATGAGGGCTTCTCATCATCCGTTGTTGGTGGTTCGCTCACTATCTCAGCGCATTCCCCAACTTCTTTCCTGACATACACAAGTCCTGCTTGACAGGGTAATTCCTCTACTTTAATGGGGTTGATAATGCCTTGGCCATTAATGCCCAAGCCTTTTCCTTCATGCCCCATTCTCTTTAACAGTTTGGAGCCAATTCCTGTGGTGTGATTTTCAAAAATAGCGAAATCATCATTAGGAAATATACATGAAGATGGAGAACTAGTTTTTACCTCTCACGGGTCACGCTGCAACTTTTCCAAGGCCTCATCCTTTGCTTGCAGCTGTTGTAGAAAACTTTGTTTTTCCTCTTTCTCTTCATGTAGATGCATCTTCAATTCATCGTTCTCTGTTTGAAGATTATGTTTGTTTTGCCTCAGTTCTTCCATGGCCTTCTCTGTGGCTTGCAACTGAAGTTGCAATTGCTCCTTTTCCTTTGTCTCTTTCTATAGAGTTTCATACACGATTTCCACTTTCTTCGAAATGTTGACCATGGTCTCGTACATTTCTTTTTCGTTTTCTATCGCTATATGTTCCATTGTTCACACTGCAATTCACATACACATAAAGACCGCTCTGATACAACTTGATCCATGTCCGGGTGTGAAGAAGGACCCTTCCAAGACCTTTTACTTTCGTGATGTGTTAAATTGCATTTTAAAAGAACATTAATGGATACATCTGCTTGTGGAAAAGAAGAGGAACATATCAATCATCAGCACATGAAAACTAAGTCGTTGATAATGGAGTTCGTCTAGGAGGGACTACGTCTCCGGGCCCCGGTGTCAAGATGTTGTAGGCTGCTGCATTAAGTGTTGTCAATAATGGTGATGTACACAGAGATGATGTCTTGATCATACAAGGAAAAATGCCCTCACGTAGGAGTGGGTCTAAGAGATATTCCACTACTGGAATTCTCAATCAAAAGACTCCTATCAGTATGACACAAAAACATGCATGGTAAGCATCCCGCCGACATGGCACAAAAGGGATCTCAATGCAAAACACATGCATGACGACAACAAGAGTATCCCAACAACATACAACAAGGGATCTCAAAACATAACATGATGAGTTATGACAGCAAGTACATCACATGGAAAAATTCTACATCAAATAAAGCAAGGAATATTGACAACATGTAATAAACAAGATCTTGCATCAACATCAATCAAGGATCTGTGCAACATAATGCATAAAGAAGAAGTACATGAACACATCATATACCTCACAACCAAAGGTCATCTGAAGAAGTGGATGTCACACTGTTGAAGCTGCTCAAACCATAAATCTCAAGGCATCGATGGTATGAAGATGACTGCTCGCACAAGAATGTGGACATCTGCACTGGCACTTAGAAAAGTGACTAAAAGAAGAAATGAGAGAATGACAAATTTGAGTGTACCATCAAATTTGTGGCATCGAGTAGTGTTGAATTGACTATCCAAAATCTGAATTATGATAAGTTGAGAATTCTGGGCTCAAGGAATCTTCTAGATTCCCTCGGGATTCTTCAAAGATTATGTTCCATGGATGGACTAGAAATCTACAACTCATATGGCAAATCTGATCTCGCCATTGCGATCCCTACAGAAAACCATGAAAAACAAGTATAATCTTGACTATATTCTGAAATGTCAAAATTTTACCTCCTTGGGAAAATTTCATGGCTCATGGTTCCGCTCCCTATTTTCGATGAAATCACGGTTTTGCGTGCATTCTGGAAATGACTGGAAAATGCAAAACTCTGATGAAGAAACAGACAACACCATTGCGCTCGTGGCGATGAGAGGTGTAAAATCCATATAAAATTTTTGTCATTTCTAAAAAAGTGAAAATTTTGCCCTCCTGCAAAATTCATGGTCCTGCATTAAAATATTAATTAATTGCCTCGAAAAGCATGCATGCCTTATGCCTCGAGATATGTGCCTACAGTCTCTCTCCTCTGTCTCGAACTGTGTGCACTGGTAAAAGTCTAAGTTTATAAAGAAGAACTTCGGCGGATTTACCAAGGTGAGCAGTTATGGCTCAATGGTAAAAATACACGTTGGTTGAGGAGAGGTCGGGGGATCAAATCCCGCCCCGCCATATATATATTTTATAAAACCAAAATGTATTTGAAATGGGGGTCAGGTCCGCATTGGACAGCCCGCCCCTTAAACCCTGCATTACTACATTATCACCTTAATCTGCTGTCGGCGTATATAAATATCGGCGCTTTCCAAAATCGATGATCGACAATTTGACTGGCATATGTATTAGCGCGATATATGGGGTATCGTCGATATATATTGGCGATCGGATAGGCATATGTGGTGGTTGTGCCAATATATATATCAGCAATATATTATCGGCGATCGGCGCGCGGTGTCGACGTATTACAAATAAGCTCAATATATGTATATGGTTATGTTATATATATATATATATATATATATATATATATATATATATATATATATATATATATATATATATAGATATATATATATATATATATATATATATATATATAGATATATATATATATATATATATATATATATATATAGATATATATATATGCGGAGGGTTCAGCGGGGGTTATGGTCGCCGATCCCGAAACCATATATTTTGTTTATTTTTTTATTGTTTTATATAGTTATTTTAATAACTATATATTAAAACAAAATTTGTTATATGGTTATTTAATAACCATTTTTCAGATATATATATATATATATATATATGATTCTTGTCTCTTATGGAAGTTTAAGAGACCAATGAAAGAACGTCAAGTGTCAATCGCTGATGAGCTACCATGTGGGTCCCACCTGCTTACTGGGATGTCATGTGGCACACTGTGGGCCCCCTTTTTCCCTGTCATGTCAAACTTTGAAGAACTCTATCCTTCGCATACGAGCTCGGTTTGACGAACCGTTCGCGCCACCACGATTACGACAACGAGATACTTAACATGAATCTATTTCGAGCATAATCCAAACACTTTGATTTTTGAGCCCTCTTTGTCCTGTGTGTCTCTCTGGAGCCACCTGGATCACAAAGCCTGTTGCAGAACGAAATGTCAATGTTGAGTGCTAAGAACTCGACTCCCATAGAATTGTCAGATGACAGAATGCTGAGAAGTTAGGGAGTAATGAATTTTTTTATTGTTTTGTTACAATGATCTGGTCTGATAGCATTTACTTTGAAAATACTACATTTAAACATATAGTAGACATAGTAGCTTATTTAGCCTGGATGGACATGCTCAAACTGTTTAAGTTTTGGATGGCATATGATATTGATCAGTGGCCAACACACCTTGTTTTCTTCAGACAGGTTGAGGCCGCTGGACATTTTTTTTTATCTGCCGTGTATATGATTAATAGAAAAGAAAGCACTGTCAATCTTACAAAATAAAATCATTTAAGCAAAGTTGAAATTGAATTTGTTATTGTTTATGATAAAATGGAATCATCATTTATTTTAAAGTCAAGCAAAGTTGAAAGTGAATTTCTTGTGGTTTTACATGTGATTTTGTTATTAACTTCCAACTATGATGTATCACATTTTATACATAACGACCGACGGAATTGAGTTAAACACTCTTAAGTGAAAACCAAAGGTGTTAGACAATTAAAAATTCTTAGAGAGGAGAGGAGTTGGAATTGGGATTGTAGTGGACCAAAGCATATTCATTGTGATTGAAAATAACCGTTGGGTTTTAGTAATTGCAAATATTATAATATCTAGATTTATATTATTATATATTTTGTAAATATATAAATATAATTAAAAAAAAATAGATTTAAAAACAATTAAGTCAACACATCTGGGTGAAATTATTTTTTATTTAAATATTTAAAACTATATATGGTTTGGAAGAAAGAATTTGTGTAGTCATTTTCATTGAAGAGGTTTCATCAATTTTGTTTCCATGCGGACACAAAAATATTCAATCTCAATGACCTCCAAATCGAATCATACCATAAAATAGACCTTTAGATTTCGATTTTCAAATATGAGAACTAAATGTATTTTAATGTTTAAATTATTTAAAGAAAAGACAACACATAGAGGGAATTTAGACTTTGATTTTTAAATATGGGAATGAATGTATTTTAATACAAAGTGTGAAGCATTTAATGTAGCATAGAGTCCCAGTAAGCGTTGGAGATCAATAAATGTAGAGTGGATTAATGATGGGAATGCTTGTTACAGTTGATCAGGAGAGTAAATACATAAACTTGTGTCCCCCGTAACATTATCCGTTTATTTCCGAGCAGATCAAACTCGCATTCGGCCATCCAATCTCCCTTCCTAACACCCTGAACGATAGCTCGACTGAGGGGTGTCATGGCGGACATTCATGGACTGTGAAGAGAACTGGATTTGTTGCATAATTTCCTCCAAGTTGAAAAATAAACAACGGACATTTGTCATATTGTTGTCCCAACAAATTAATGAAGACAGTTTTCATAGGAGTAGCCTACCCAGATAGATATTTCATCCGGAAATTTTCACCGGTCGTAAAAGACTCTGTTTCCGGATGAAGGAGAATGGCGATAGGGACTCTAGCTCTCTAGGTTGTGTTTGTTTCTGTTGAAGATCAGATGCACAACAAATTTAAACAAATACTCAGCAAATAACTCAAGCACATAAGACACAGAGGTTTAATGTGGTTCACCCAACCAATCTGGGCTACGTCCACCAAACATAGGCATCGGAAATATTATTAATCAAACAAGAGATTACAAAGTATTAATCAATTCCTCACAAACTCTCACACTTCAAAACAATCCGTATGGATACCTGTTTTATAGCAAGGAGAATCTAACTGCCTCATAAATCCTCTCACATCAAATTTAGGATGCATTAACTCCCTCCCAACAACCTGGAGCTAATCTAGCAACCAATTCCTATTGTTTTCACACATTAGAGATTTTTGCCTAATTTATGAAACAGAAAATCTCAACAATCTCCACCTTGACAACAATTAGCCTGATGCCCTGTTTGTTTATTATTTTATCTTTTCTGCAAGCCAAGAGAAGCCAAACACCAGCGTAGCTTCTCCAACAAAACTGGTTTCGTGAACATGTCTGCACAGTTTTCCTTTGTATGCACCTTTTCAAGAGAGACTCCCCTTTCAATGATAACCTGTCTTACAAAATGGTACTTAATTGGAATATGCTTTGATTTACTATGATAGGCCGGATTCTTAGCCAAATGTATTGCACTTTGACTATCACAAAGTAACCTGATGTTGTCCTGTAACCTACCAAACTCACCAAGCAAACCTTTCAACCAAACTGCCTCTTTGCAAGCATGCGAAGCAGCAATGTATTCTGCTTCAGTAGTGGATAAAGCGACAATGTTCTGTAGCTTTGACATCCAGCTTATAGCTCCACCTGCAAGAGTAAAGACATACCCTGAAGTTGACCTTCTCTTATCCAAATCACCTGCAAAATCGGAATCAACATATCCGCAAACAAATTCACTACTCTTATTGTAAGTGATACAATAACTACTTGTGCCTCTCAGATACCGAAGCACCCATTTCACTGCTGACCAGTGTTCTTTACCCAGATTTTCCATGTACCTGCTGACAACCTCAACTGCATGTGAAATATCTAGTCGCGTACACACCATCGCATACATTAAACACCCTACTACATTAGCATATGGAATTCGAGACATAAATTCCTTTTCTTCATCTGAATTAGGACATAAACTCGAAGAAAGCTTGAAATGGGAAGCGAGAGGGACTGACACAGGCTTCACGTTATTCATACCAAACCTCAAAAGTATTTTCTCAATATACTTTTGTTGTGATAGCCATAGCTTACCATTTCTTTTGTCTCTGAAAATCTCCATGCCCAAAATCTGTCTTGCTGCTCCTAGATCTTTCATATCAAACGTCCTTGCCATCTGAGCCTTCAACCTATTGATTTCTTCTATGCTTTTGCTTGCTAAGAGCATATCGTCAACATACAATACCAAGATAATGAATATGCCATTATTTAACTGTTTAAAATAAACACAATGATCATATTCACTTCTAACATATTTCTGACTCAACATGAAAGAATCAAACTTCTTATACCACTGCCGAGGCGACTGCTTCAGGCCATATAATGACTTCTTGAGCCTGCAGACAAATTTCTCATTGTGATGCTGAACAAACCCTTCCGGTTGTTCCATATAAATTTCCTCATCTAAGTCTCCATGTAGAAATGCAGTCTTAACATCTAATTGTTGCAACTCTAAATCAAGCAAAGCCACTAATGCTAACACAATTCTAATTGAAACAATTTTAACTACTGGTGAAAAAATCTCATGAAAGTCAATGCCAGCTTTCTGAGAAAACCCTTTTGCAACCAGCCGCGCTTTGTACCTGTCTTCCGTATCATTCACACCCCGTTTCAGCTTGAAAACCCATTTACACCCCATAGTTTTCCTGTCTTTCGGAAGCTCAACCAGATCCCATGTGCCGTTCTTACCCAAGGCCATCATTTCGTCCTTCATGGCTGCTTTCCACTTATCACTTTTCAAACCTTCTATTGCTACCTGATAGCACAGAGGTTCATCGTCATTAGCAGTAAATGCAACAGAAGTGACATAATCATCATACCTTCTCGGTGGCCGTTTGATTCTTGTCGAACTCCTTAATGATGTTTCTGGCGCTTCCTCGATTGGCTGACTACCATCTGTAGGAACTTCTTGATGACCAGTATCTGAAACCTCTTCATGATCTATACCTGAACCCTGTTCATGTTCTGATTCTGAAACCTGTTCATGACTAGTATCTAAACTATGGTCATCATGACTATCATTAAAAATGCTATCAAACTGAATGTGCTGAAAGTCAGATACATCATCCTGTTTCAATCTACTATCTACATCTAACTGTACAAGAGAGGATTCATTAAACTTTACATCTCTGTTGATGATGATTTTGCGGGTAGTAGGATCCCACAATCTATATCCCTTTGTTCCAACACCATACCCAACAAAGATATACCTTTTAGACTTTGGATCTAATTTAGTTCGCTGATGTTTAGGCACTAGAGCATATGCATCACAACCAAACACTCTGAGTTTAGAATAGTCACAAGGGTGTCCTTTCCATACCTCTTGCGGAATTTTGCAGTCTATCGCCATCGATCGAGATCGGTTTATCACATAACAAGCTGTTGCCACCGCTTCCGTCCACAACTCCTTTTGCAACCCAGCGTTACTCAGCATACTCCTTGCTCTCTCTAGAAGAGTCTTATTCATGCGTTCAGCAACTCCATTTTGCTGAGGAGTATAAACCGTGGTTTTATGTCTCTCGATCCCTGCATCCTTGCAATAGCTGTCAAACTCCTTGGAAGTAAACTCACCACCATTGTCAGTTCTTAAACATTTTATTGTTCTACCAGTGTTGTTTTCTACCAATGCTCTAAACTGCTTGAAAACTGAAAAAACATCAGACTTCCTTTTCAACATGTAGACCCACACTTTCCTAGAAAAGTCATCAATGAATGATACAAAATAAGATGAACCACCATATGAAGTTATAGGGGCTGGTCCCCAAACATCGGAAGTGATATAATCAAGTATGCCTTTCCTAGTATGTTTGCCTGTTTTAAACTTTTGTTTACTTTGTTTTCCAAACAGACAATGCTTACAGAAATCTAACTTTCCATATTTTAGATTTGGAAGTAACTTGCGATCAGCCAAAATTTTTAACCCTCTTTCACTCATATGCCCCAATCTTTGATGCCATAAGTGAATGGAACTACTGTCATGTTCAGACACCGTAGACACATAATCTGACCCTGTACTTCCTTCTAACTGAAATAGATTTCCTACCTTCTTAGCTTTCATAACTAGTAAAATACCTTTGTAAACTTTCATTACTCCACCTTGAATTACAGTTTTATATCCATTTGAATCAAGTTCTCCTAATGAAATCAAATTTTTTCTTAAATCTGGTACATGCCTCACATCAGTTAATATTTTTGTTGTCCCATCAAACATTTGCAATTGTATGCTCCCAATTCCCACAATATTACATGTTACATCATTACCCATGTACACAACTCCATCATTAATTGATTTATATTCCTTGAACCATTCTTTATGGATACACATGTGGTTTGATGCACCGGAATCTAACAACCAATGTTGACCATGATTTGACACATTAACTGATAATACTTCATCACTCATACCTGAACCAGATGTCGAACCTGTATCTGTCGTATTTGCCTCCTTCTTCTCTGTCGAAGAATCTGCTTTTGAAGTTTGTTGCTATCGCTTCCAACAGTCCTTCTTTAAATGCCCTGATTTGCCACAAAACCAACACTTTAACTTACTCTTCTTCCCTTTTGACTTTGAACGTGAGTCGCTCGGCCTCCTGGAGTGTCTTTCTTTCGAACGACCTCTAACCATCATAGCTTCTGATGTAGAGGTTTCGGAATGCGACCTTCTCCTTGTTTCTTCCGATAATAAGGATGCAACTACATCATCAAACTCAATAGTTTCTGATGAACTAAGACTTATAGAAGTAACAAAATGATCCCATGATTCAGGCAACGAGCACAATAAAGTAATAGCTTTATCCTCGGATTGAATATTTACTTCTATACTTTGTAATTGCACAAGAAGATTATTAAAAGCATTTAAATGATCAGCAATCGATGTACCTTCCTTCATTCACAAACTGTACAACTGTCGCTTCAGGAGAATCCTGTTGGTTAAGGATTTGGTCATGTACAGTTTTTCCAGTTTCGTCCACAAACTAGCAGTTGTTGTCTCCGACACGATATTAAATAGGACATCATCAGCTAGACACAGTCGAATAGCACTTATCGCTTTTTCATCCATCTCGGCCCACTCATTATCTGTGATGTTGTAAGGCTGTTTGGATTTGCCCAACAATGCCTTTGCCACTCCATGTTGGACAAGCAAATCATACATCTTCACCTTCCAGATTTCGAAATTATTTTTGCCATTAAACTTCTCAATTTCAAAACGGGCACTTTGAGTTTTCGCCATCTTATATCAGCAAAACACAATAATCTCCAAAAAACCAATGTTTAAATACCAGCAATTAACAAAAAAAAAAACTGCCTATGCCTCATAGCCTTTGTGTTTAAAAAATGCCTTTGCCTTTAAAAACAAACAAACATCTGCCCTTTGTATTTCACATACAAATTTCTGCCATATGCACTTATATCCTTGCTTTTAAAAAACCTTTTGTTTTTGTTTTGTTGCTGTGCAACTTACAGTACATTGGGCAAAAAATAAATCTCAAAAAACAAACAATTCCTCCACGCAGCAATAACTTTAAATACCAACACGCATTGCATACTTTTTCTCTCCGCTCTCACTTTACTTTCAATATAATAATGTCTTCTCCATCAGCTTACGGCAAAGAAAAATCAAATGCTCAGCTTTTGAATATCTTTATCACACCCTTTTGCTTGGTATAGCAAATAAAGCCGAAATGCAAATAAGTCTGGGAGATATATATGTATCTATACAATGTGTGCACACAACGCTGGGCGAGCGTGTCCCGTTTCATTGATGGCCATATAAAACATTTTATATATGACAGCACGTAAAACATCAAATATGCATACCTCCAGCAACGCAAGGGATGTTATACTTCCAGCACGTATCCACACAGCAAAGGATCATACGCTCCACGCAGCAGGTTAATGTATGTTCCACGCAGCTGTATACTAATTTCACTGCCGGTTCATTACACAGCACGCAGGCGCACACTTGGGACCGAGTTCCCTCTGCGCAGCACCTCCAGGCAACAATTCAATCACACCTCCACGCACTTTGCGCTCCACCTCCAGCACACGCTCCACCTCCAGTCCGGTCCAGCTGTGCCACGCCTCCAACTGCTCTGATACCACTTGTTGGAGATCAGATGCACAACAAATTTAAACAAATACTCAGCAAATAAATCAAGCACATAAGACACAGAGGTTTAACGTGGTTCACCCAACCAATCTGGGCTACGTCCACCAAACATAGGCATCGGCAATCTTATTAATCAAACAGGAGATTACAAAGTATTAATCAATTCCTCACAAACTCTCACACTTCAAAACAATCCGTATGGATACCTGTTTAGGAGATTACAAAGTATTAATCAATTCCTCACAAACTCTCACACTTCAAAACAATCCGTATGGATACCTGTTTTATAGCAAGGAGAATCTAACTGCCTCATAAATCCTCTCACATCAAATTTAGGATGCATTAACTCCCTCCCAACAACCTGGAGTTAATCTAGCAACCAATTCCTATTGTTGTCACACATTAGAGATTTTTGCCTAATTTATGAAACATAAAATCTCAACAGTTTCCTCCATTTGAGTGATGAGTTGATATGATGTGTGTACAGACAACCTGGTGGTACCTGCAACTCTTAATGTGAGACAATGCACCTTGCATGTCGGCGGCACCATGACGACGACGACAAGCTAGCAGACCTCGAAGAATGCATATCGCTTGTCCACAGAGCTTGAATCCGGGCCATTCATATTGTAAGCTAATTTGAAATTTGAAATTGTCGCCTGAGGTGAGGTTCAGGTCAAGGATTTTTATCCCGGAGTTACAATGGCGTAGAATCGAAAGTCTGCAATCATGAGGTGGTGGATCGAAAGTCTGCACTTGGTCGTCATCTGCAAAATTTCTTGGACTCGAAAGTATGCAATCGTGAGACGGAGGACTGAAAGTCTTCACTTGGTCATCATCTACAAAATCACCTGGACTCAATCGCGATGAAATTTTCTCCATTGAGAACCAAATACATGATCTGGAGATGAAAGTCAAATATCCGGAAGGAGATTAGTCTGGCCTCGTGGAAAGCCCATAGGTCATGAAAGAATTTATTCGACATCTTCTCTCACATATTTTATTTCTCAAGTCGGTGGTTGTGAGAAACTTCCCATATTCATTGAGGAAGAAGTAGGACCAAAGGTGATTTTAGCGCTAAGGATGGGCCATCACCAAGAACAATGGTGAAAGGCTAGTGCCCAACCAAAAAGCAAAGGAAAACTACAAAAAAACAAACTTCGGCAGGTAAGCAAAAGAAAATAAGGAAATATTGAACCCATGAATATGATTTTTTTTCAAAGATGAGAATAGCTACCAATGGTTAGAATGCCCCTCTATAAAGAGGTGAGCAAGTCATATGAGAGTCAATTGAAAACATATACGGTTGGAGGTTGAGCTGAGTGTATATGTCTTAAAGATGTCAGCTACGTAATTCATTAAGAAGAATATTTTTGGTATAAATTATATAGGAGAAAAATTTTGTCGGAGTTTCGAATTAGCTAGTGTGGTTTATAATTCATGTTGATAAAATCTTTTGCATGAGAATTGAAGAGTCTCTCGTTTTTAGATTTTGATATGTGGACTTCCCTACCATGTATTTTGGATTTGAATTGATATTGAAATATGCAAATAAGTATCACAAAATTAATTAAGCTTATTCTCAATTGGGAAGTATTACGAGTCTTACAGGGCTAATGTAAATACCAATTAGGTTTCTAGCATCTAGTCTACCCAAATTACAAGATCGTTTTGATTGTTGTGTTGCTTCTGGATTTGGCATCAGGTGCTTCAGAGTGTTTCACTGCGTTGATATGGTTAAATAAATGAGGGTTTATTACCTTTTGATGTGAAATAATTATATGATAATGAATTGAGTTCAATCCAAGCTCCGCTAGAAATGTTAAAGGATTTGTGTAAATTTATGAGATTTGGATTTGGGAAAATTTAATATTTGTTTAATTGAGTTATTCTAATAATTCAAAATAATATTGGGCTCCTTATGTTAATTTTTATTTATTTATTTATATCTATACTTTATTTTTTATTGAAAAATGATTAAATTATTTTATATATTATTAATAATTATTATTTATATGTCACTATTATATATTCTTAAAATCAATTTCAAATATGAATTTGGTTTAAGAAATTTAAAATATAAAAAAAATTAGTCAATATTGAGCAAAAGGGTTTTACATCTTCATATGTTTCATATTCTCACAAATATTTAGGTTGGGAGTTAATGACGAATTTTTATGTTTGACTCTTTTTTGTAAGCTTGGCATGACATTTTTCATTCATTTTCTTCAAAAAAGACAGGTTACAACCAGAATTAAAGTGGTTAGGTGGCCTCAACCTGCCCAGTGGGAAACTAGATCTGTTGGCCACCTAAGTGCATTATAGGCCATCCAAAAACATAAAAGTTTAAGACTATCTAGAAAAGCTATATATGTTTGAGTATCTTTAAACCTTCTACATTCTAAATAACTAAAACTAGATAGCATAATCTGCAAATACTTCATATGACAAAATTAAAAACCAAAATTGATCCAAACAAACTACTAGTGTTGGACATTGGACAAACCAATGCTCTCCGTGTGTTTTGACTAATACCTGCAGGTTTTGGTTTAACGGCAATCGTGATTCCCAACAAGTGGTATCAGAGCATAGGTCATGAGTTCGATACACACTTGGCTCGCGTTGGGGGGATATTGTTGGACATTGGATAAAACAACACTCCCCATGTGTTTTGCGACATGGACTAAACGCCTCTCATGGATCCTTATCTCTGGTGATGTGATCATTGACTAACACCTGCGGGTTTTGGTTTAACGGCAATCGTGATTCCCAATAACTAGCCATTAGATGAATCCACTAGAGTTGGATCCTTTGCACTCGAACTAGGTAATTATGTTTGTGGGAGATACGGAATATGTTTCTCAATACGATTGAGGTGGGCATTCTGTTGTCAGACCTGGAATTGAATCAACTGAAATTCCTTATGAATTTATGGGAGTCCATGATCAGACTTGGAAGAATCAAAAAGAGGGTTAGCCAAGGCTTTGGCTACTATATTCTTCATTAACCAATAGAGATAGATTGTTTGTTTATATTGGGAGGACCTACCTCTGGAGTGACCCGGGTCTGGCACAAATTCCTGCCATTTTTCCAAATCAATTTTTGTATCTATTGCCTAATGGTTTAACTCAGCTTACCAACCTGAAATTAACTGACGGAACTACATTGGAGTACTTGTCTGAAATGCTTGTGTTGCATCTCAGATGAGTCTCGAGGTGGTTTTGTGGCCTCTACCCCTCGCTTGGTGAGGTTGGGGTTTCCTACCTCCAAGACTTGGCCAGGTCTTTCTACTGTGCCCACGGCCTCCACTAGTCGGGGAGCCTTTGACAAAGGAGGGGCAAGCCATATTATTACTTAAACCTGCACCACGAAGATAACAGATCTTGGGACAGGACGCTAAAACTTTGAGATTGCAAAGGGTTACAAACTTAAGGTCCTGATACTCACACTATATAAATAAACCTGTAAGGATACCACGACATAAATGCAGATAACAGTGAGTACAAGGGATATATACCCAACAATTTCCTTGGTAAATGATTTGGGTCTGTCATAGGATTCCGGAGACAATAAACCAAGGCTCCCCAAGTCGTCTTAGGGTAGGATATAGAAACAAATTAAGAAAAAACATATCCGGGAAATCCCAATTCTTATCAACCAGAAAAAATAGTGAACAATCAAGGAAAGAAACACAGTCATCCATGCATGAGATATATTTTGAATGTCAGACCAGAAAACCCAAATACATCCCCATGTGAGATAGCAAGATTCCAAAATAAACAGAAACAATAGTGCAGTATTCAGACAATCCATCATGAAAACCCACTTTTTCCTTCCAGAATTCATGGATGAGCTTCCAACTGACTCCAAGCATCGAATTATAAGCACTTCCCCGGTGATAAAACAAAGAAAACGAGCACACGAGGGAAGGGATACAAGGGAAACCTAGAAAAGTAACATACCCGCTAATGTAAACCATTGAAGGAAGGAAGTTGTCTGCACCAAGGTGGTGGACCACTTGGCGCTCCTTCACGTTCAGTCGTCGGCTTGCCGAGAACCCTGTAACCATATCCTCTCTCAAAATAGGAAACTGTGGATTATTACTGAAGAATTACCTTCATAAAACCCCGACGCAGAGGTGACCCTGCCACCTTCCCCTATGCCATAAATGAGTTGCATGTGCAATGCCACCTTTCCATATGGATCGAGTGTGTGAGGGTTGGAATGAGGCCACCCTCTAACCTTTCCTTTCATCGCATTAATCATGACATCAATCCCAATGAGGCCATCCTTCCGGCTCGCACCCGATCAGGGTTTTATGTTTGACTTTTATTTACATGTTAAATATTATTATTTTTCAGGTGATAAATGGATAGTTTGGTTTTTAATAATGATATTGTTTTAAATTATTTAATTAAAATATTGGAAAATATTGTTTTTAATTAGAATATTAGAAAATAATTGTATTATTTTCTATAAATAAATATATTTATTTTTAATTTAGATATTAAATATATATATATATATATAATTAAAGTTATAAATAGAAGAGTTAATTGATAATTTATTTAATGTTCAAATGCAAAGCTTTTTATTTTTATTTTTATGTAATGAATATATTTTTTTGGACGATGGTTTTATTAAAATTATTTACTTTTAACATTTTTTTAATTAAAATTAATCCATATTTTACAAAATATAATTTTATATAATTTTAAATATTTTATTTGGTTTTAGAAAGCTTTTGAATGCTTCCATTTTTACATCTTAATTTGCACCAATAACATGTTTTATTATAAAACTTTAATATGAGGAATGTGGATTCTTTTTATTTAGCGAGTTGATGTTGAAATCACAAAACCGTGCTTATTGATATGGGAAACTTTTTTATTTTATTATATCAACCATATAAACAGGAGAGTAATCAAGTGGTGAATCTCTTCATCTCCTGGCCACCTAGTGGTATTTTAAGAATTTTTCTTTTATTTTTCTTTGAATGTAAATAGCTAATATGTAGAGAAATTCCTCATTTTATAGTTTTATAAGAGGTGGATTTTTTAGTCTCCTTACCACCTAGTAGTATTTTAAGAGTTTCATTATATATGAACAAAACATGACCTACGCCTTTAGTTAACATGTTCTTAATCTAATTTTTATGTTTAAGTATCATTTATCACCTTTATCGATAATTTCTCTTGAAATGTATTTATGAACTTTTTATGAACTTTATGCAATTTATCAATAACATTATTGATGAATATAAGCATTTCAAATATTTCAACAAATACGAGTTTAAATCTTGACTATCTTTTTTTAATAATTTTTTACAATCTTAAAATACTAAAATCTTTCTTTAAAATTTTCACAAATATTATTTTTATTATTATTTTTAAATAAAATAAATAATCTAAAGAAACATTTATATATTATTATTTAAACTATTCTTATTATAAAAATTTGAAAAAATGCTTTTTAGAATTTAAGATTTTAAGGTGCTTCATTCTTATTGCAATTTTTTTTCTTCTTATTTTCTCTTTTTCTTCATTTTTATTGACTAATTCTTTAAAATAATCGTAGTACTATTTTTTTTAATAACTATAAATATAAAATATTAAGTTTATTTATTATCTTTCTAATGATTCTTTTAAAACTATTGTTCACTATTATTTCACTTCAATGCAATATTGAAGAACCTTCCTTTTCCCGAGATCTTGCTTCAATATGTTCCAAATTTCACCATCTCAAACATCCCATAAAAAAATTTATAGTGAAAATGAGAAGATGACACATTTGAATTAACAAAACCCTAGTTTGGTATGCTCTTATACAAAATGTTATGAACTTTGCACCTTAAAAATGATAAGAACCAATAATTATAGTCCACTTCAAGGGAAAATGACGCCATCCTAAGCTGCATATACTCCAATGATGCAACCTAAGCTGCATATACCCACAGTATGAAAATACTATTGCATGTCACACTATATGTGTCCCAGGAATTCTAAAAATTCCATATTTAGAGAAACTTTCCTTAACCCAAGGTTTAATGCTTCTTAATTAAATGCTTAATGTTCCTTAAATAAATTCATGCGGAAACGTTTCATTTAACCATCCAAAGTCTAACTCTTTAATAAACCTTTGAGCAGAACCTTACACAACCCTTCATAAACTTTGGTTAATTCTTAACTTAACCCGAAATACGTTAATCCCGCTTATTTCTATTATAATTCCGTATAATAGAAATATCTCATAAACACACTTAAACCTTACCTTTCTGCCATTCTTCAACCTTTTGCACATATTTCGATGCTCTCCTTAGCATGCTAGATCTCCGTCGTCGATCTCATTCCTCGATCCGACGATTCTCGCGTCACCTGATCATCAACTAACCTGAACGATCTCTACCATTGATCTGCGCCACCCAATCCAATGGTTGTCGCGCAAACTCGCGTGAAATTAAGCACGACCGATATCAGGTCGAGAGCACGCGAGAAAAGTGGTTTTCTCTCTCCACCTTATGCTACGTGTCAGTCGCTAAAGCTAATCAAGTAGAATTCAGAAATACCATTTACTACCTTTATGGCGCGCAAGAAACTGCTTACCGCTTGCGAATACTACTTCACCCTTCTTCTAGCATGTGGGTTTAATCTTCGCCGTTCATCTTCTTAACTTTATTTCGCGCGACTTAATCTTAGTCGTCTATTGCGCAGAGCCTCGTTCGTTGATCTGATGGATCCAACGGTTCCTGTACACCGCTACACTCTTTTGTTTCTTCCTGTATAATCGTTCATTCATCTTTCTGCCTGTGTATTTGTTCTCGCCTTACGATTTTCACTTGCTCTAATCTCGATCTCCTCTCACGCCTTTAAGCTTCCTTCACCTTCGTTGTAACATTAAAGGCTTTCTCCAATACTGTCTGTGTGCAACCACGTAACACACTTCTCTGTTACTCCTCCTCCTCTGATTCTACACACCTGCACCCCAAGTTACGCAGAATTACTCTAGTCACACACGCAATCTATAATTCAATTACACAATACACATCATACGAACTTAGAATCGAGTAATTTGTTTTAACAAACAAACATTTACACGGGAATTTCTTCCTCGGCCTGATCTTCTATATCAATGGCCTTTCTTTTCCTTGCTCGTAGGCTTAACTAACTGATTGACTGCTGACTCTCTACCTCTACTATACCTTTTACGTTTACATTTATACAGAAGGTTCTGTTTAACCAATTCTGGTCCATATCCTTAATCTGTTGAACTAAATCCTAAATATCCTCTAAGTCTACTTTTAACTCCAGTAATCCCTAAGAATCCTCTCTAGTTCCACGAATCATGATACCACTTTCTAGTCTAAGACTTATAATTGATTTCCAACTCTCTCGTCATCACCCATCATCACTCATGTTCTCCTACATTCGAGAGCATTTACAAATATCCTCACAATATCTAATTAATTCCTATTCTAATCACTCAAAACATTAATAATTACATACATAGGAATCCAACTTCCTTGAAAACACAAGACCCCCTAAATTAACTAGAACATAATGAAATTGTTAAGTTGTATGCTCTTGCATCAAAAATAAAAATAAAAAAAATATTATAATGAATAAAATGTACAATAGAAGATTTGATGACCCTAAGAGTAGATCTCTTTTGTGTGTGTGTGTGTGTGTGTCTATATATATGTAGATATATATATGAAGGAGAGAAGGGGTACAATTATAATAAAATGGGCATGAAAGGTTCTAGATGACCTCCTAATATAAATATTAAGCTAATAATGAATTTTTATTAGGACACTAATATAGGGTCCAAGTTCCATAACAAATTCTCACTATTAGTACCCTCTTTTAGAAGTCTTGAGTATAATCTTACACACTTTTTCCTCTACTTTGTCTTAGGTATTGTCGATCCATTAATGTTTGTTACATATGTCCTACTGGATAGAATTGATTTTTTAATGAAAATGTAAATTTCTACCAAGAATATGTCATTTTACCTTTCATATGAATATCTTCTTGAACCTTGCTCTCCCACCATATCAATGTTGTGCCTCCAAGTCGGGGAGTGGCTAGTTGAACCCTCCCTTCTTCACCCACAATTTTTTGATCCTACAATAGACTTCAAATAGCTTGATCCAATTATCATTCTTCTCTACATCATGTTCATCGTTATACATTGGAAAATGGAATTTCACACCTAATTTTAACAAAGGTAAGTTAGAATCGATCTTCTCCAATTGTCCTTTGTGAGATGGAGATGGAGGCATCTATAGCTCCTACTTGGCCGAAAGTTACTTCACATAAATGAGGCTAAAGAGGAAATTATTCTAATGTTGGATAAATTGAATATCACTACGAGGAGTCTAGACTGACATTGTGGACATACGAAGACATTCTAAGACTCCCATTGAACCCTATATTTTCTCCTAACAACAACAGGGAGTCAATTCTTATGGATGCTTTAGACTCCTCCAAACCTAAATGGCAGGTTTTGATTAGCTAATATTTCTTGAGCTTTCGTTGTCAGATTTCATTTTATCAATTACATATTAAACCTTAATATTTACTCCATTAATATATTTTTTTGTTTGATTCAACAATAATATACACTATATTTAAATATTAAAACAATTTTGATTTTATTATTAGTCTAATTCAAATGTGATAAACCAAAATGAATTAAAACTTATAATAATATTTCTTTTTCAAACCTAAATAAAATTATTTTATAAAAAATACAAAATAAAACATCCTATATCCTTAAATCTCCTTAACCCACTTATCAAAAAAAAAAATATATATATATATATATATATATATATATATAAACCTATTATCTATACTAATTCCCTACATATTCATAATTCCAATAAATTTAAACTATAAAATGAGAATAATATGGAACAAAAAGCTGGGAATTCATTTTATTAGGGCATATTCATAATTCCAATAAACTTAAACTATAAATGGGAATAATATGGAATGAAAAGTTAGGGAGTTCATTTTATTATGGCATCCCCCTTAAAAGAAAAGAAAAAATAAACATGTTAGCACATGTGACAATAAATATAAATATAAATATATATAAAAACTAAAAAATTATTTAAAAGATTAAAATGTGAGTGTAAGTCTCGTATCTCTTAACAAAATGATTGGCTTCAAACTATATATAATATTAGTAATCTTTGCAAGAGCTAAAATCCAATGTTTATTAGATAACCCATTTCCCTCTCACTATTTGGTAAAAGGTTGAGTAGTGGAATGTTAGAAAAGATAAATTTGGATATAAATGATTATGGAAAGTGAATTTATGAATTGTGTAATTGCTAAGCTAGGATTAATTTTAATAATTAATTAGATATTGATTATTATGGTAAGTTAATATTAATAATAAAATAGAAGAAAATATTAATAATAAAATAAAAGAATTAATAATAATATATTTATTTTAATAAATTATGTTGGAATTTAAAATTCTTCTTTTTCATGTGTTTCATAGTAATATAATATAAAGTTGTTAATAAAACATTAAAATTGAAAATCTTTGAAACTTGAAAAAAAGTATGTTAAAAAAAATTGGTAAAATAGAGGATCTTTCAAAAAGAGTTTTTAGATAAAGTTACTTAAGTATTTTTTGAAATTTAATGATTTATTTTTATAAAAATATTTAGGTTGATTATCAACTAGTGAGAATTATTATTTCCTTGATGACGTGCAAATCCATTATCAAGCTAATAAAATATTATAACAATTGAGCATATAAACATTAAATTGAATGAAAAAAAAAAAAAAAAATTAATAATAAATAAACTTAACATCCAACACATTAAGCAATTCAATCAATATTAAAATGTTAAGAATAAACCTACACAACTTAATACTAAGAACATTACACAACAATCTCATGAAAAGCAATGTCGAAATGAAATCAATACCATAAAAACTTTGATCAAATGAAAGAAATATCAATAAATGATATTCAACATGTGACATGATCATTTGATATATTTAATTGAGTGTATAATCAATTCTAGATTACTTTAAAAATATGTCAAACATAACTTCCACTAAAAGAATATGAAATAATATTCTTCCTAATTAAATCGTCTACATAGATTAAAAATCTAGTCCATGAAATTCAGCATGAACATTGAAGACATAGATCTCTTTGACATCTAACAATCATAGTGAAAACAAAATAATTATTGCATAAACAAATACTTATATGTTTTACATAAAAATAAAAAATAAAAATATTAAAGACGAAAGCATATAAGTAAGCTTGTCTACAAAATGGAGAAAGGCTCTTCAATATTACATTGAAGTGAAATAATAATGAAAAGTAATTTTAAAAGAATCCTTAAAAATATAATAAATAAATATTATATTTTATATTTATAGTTATTAAAAAAGAAAATACTACAATTACCTTAAAAAATTAGTCAATAAAGATGAGAAAAAGAAAAATGAAGAAAAAGAGAAAACAAGAAAAGAAAGGCTAAGTAAAATTTTTAATTCTAAAACGTATTTAATCATTTTTTTTATAATAAGAATAGTTTAAATAATAAAATATAATTGCTTCTTTAGATTAGATGCTTGGAATTATTATTTGTTTTCCATAGTTTAACAATGTGTCTTCATTTTTTGAAAATTAGCTCTGCGGATCCTAGCTCTTGGTGGCTAGGGTTTCCCTAGCCACAGCATTAGCTAGCTCAGGTTTGATATGTAGAAGACTATACTACTTTGATCTTTGACTCCATTTCGTGATTTGGCTGCCAAATATTAGTTTTGGCTGAAAGAGATCTCAGATCTTATCTTGCATATCAATATGCTTGTGCTCATTATGGAGGAGGTGGTTGCATTTAGAGCCCTGTTACAGGCACAGAAACTACGGGGGCCTTCTTCTGCCCCCCAAAAGATTGTGAAGAAATTAGTTGAGATTCTGGATGTGGAACTCTCTCCGTCAAATCCATGCAAGAGAGCCTTAGCCCTCTCAGAAAAAGTATTGGTTGGAAATTTTATGGGCTTATGGTTGAATCTAAAATTTGTTGAATCCTGGATCACGGAACAATGGACCCCCAAGCTTCAAGGTCAGGTAACTTTCTTTGTAGTAGGCAGGGGTTTCTATGTTTTTCTATTTGTGAACAAACTGGAAAGAGATTTTGTTTTCATATCAGGGTCATATTTTATGGGGACTAGAGGCCTCTTTATCTCCCCATGGACTCTGGATTTCAATCCAAATTCTGAAATTACTTCTGTGTCGGTGTGGATTTGGTTGCCTCACCTCCCTCTCCATCTCTGGGGACTTGATGCACTAAAAGAGATTGGAAATAAGTTGGGTTGCTATCTGGACAAAGCATAACCAAAAGGAGGCCAATTTTCTTGTGCTTGCATTTGTGTCGAAGTAAATCTCTCTGAAGGTTTACCAGAGGCCCTAAAAATAAATTTAGGGGAATGGAGCCATATTCAGGAATTGGACTAGGAGAAAATTCCCTTCAAATGCATCATCTGTCATTCTCATGGGCACTTTAACAAAAATTGCCCTCAACAAAAAAATGGTGAGCAATCCAAAGCCCTTATCTCTAAAGAAGGACAGACCCATTCCCCCATATCTAATGAGGACAATTTTCAACCAGTTCAAAAGCAAAGGAAGAATCAATGGAACAAGATTGTAGCTCCAAAGAAATATGTTGAAGAAGTTCTTGAACCTTCCCTCAGCAAAAATTATTTTGAGGCTCTTCAAGATCCAGAACAAAATGAAATTTCTCCTTTAAATGAAACCCCAAAGGAGGATCAAGGAAACTTAGCAGTGTTGAGGGAGAATGAAGAGAAATCTCCTTCGACGGTTGTCTCTTCAGATACAAAATCTCACTTTGCGGAAAAAGTATTAACAATGTCAGATTCTGAGCTTGCAGAGATGAGTAGATCCACTCCAACGTTTTACAAACAAGCTATGATGATCAAAGCAACTCACACTAAGTCAAGTACAGGAGGCAATGTTGGAAAATCACTCTCCTCAAATGCAACAAAACCGCCTCTCACAAGAGGCCGAAAATCCCATAAGGAAAAATGGGAACGTGAAGTGAATGTCAATTTAGCTTCAGGATCCCAACTTTGTGTAGACTCCTTGTTGCAAAAGTCTCCCAAATAAATCAGTGTATTGTTTCTGCATATAATTATGTTTTCAATTTGTAAGAATTTACTCTTGTAATCATGAGGAAAGTCTTAGTTATAGAAATTGTGGAAGATACTAGGATTTGTCTCTTAGAAAATTACTCAGTTTCTCAGTAGAAGATCCTCTAAAGATGGTGAAAATGTAAGGAATTTTCTGGTTTTATTGCTATGTTTTGGCGCAGATTTAACAAAACCCTCTACTCATTCTTGTTAAAAAAATATAATTGCTTCTTTAGATTATCTATTTTATTTAAAAATGATAATAATAATAATAAATTTAAAGAAGAATTTTAATATTATTAGATTGTAAAAAACTAGAAAAAAAAATAGTCAAGATTTAAACTCAAACTTTGTATTTGTTGAAATATTTGAAATGTTTAAATTTATCAATAATATTAAACTCATAAAGGTAATAAAGGTAATAAATACATTTCAAAATAAATTAGGGATAAAGGTGATAAATGATACTTAAAAATAAAAATTAGACTAAGAACATGTTGCTAAAAGGCATAGGTCATGTTCTCCTCATGTATAATGAAATTCTTAAAATACTACTAGGTGGTAAGGAGGCCAAGAAAATGCTTATATTTATCAACAATGTTAAATTCATAAAGGTAATAAATACATTCCAAAAGAAATTAGGGATAAAGATGATAAATGATACTTAAAAATAAAAATTAGACTAAGAACATGTTGCTAAAAGGCATAAGTCATGTTTTCCTCGTGTATAATGAAACTCTTAAAATACTACTAGGTGGTAAAGAGGCTAAGAAATCCACCACTTATAAAACTGTAAAATGAGGAATTTCTTTACATATTAGCTATTTCAATTCAAAGAAAAATAAAGTAAAAACTCTTAAAATACCATTAGGTTGCAATGAGATGAAGAGATTCACCACTTGATTGCTATCCTAATTATATGGTTTATAAAGTAAAATAAAAAAATGTCCCACATCAATAAGTATGGTTTTGTGATTTAAACATCAACTCACTAAATAAAAATAATCATCTTTCCTCATCTTAAAATTTTATAATAAAATATGTTATTAATGCAAATTAAAATGTCAAAAAGAAAACATTCCAATCTTTCTTAAACCAAATAACATATTTAAACTTATATAAAATTATGTTTTATAAAATATATATATATATATATATATAATAAAATCATTATCCAAAATCAATCTATTCATTATATTAAAAATAAAAATAAAAACTTTACATTTAAACATTAAATAAATAAATTATCAAGAATATTTCTATTATCAAAAGCCAACTCTTCTATTTGTAATTTAATTAAAAATATGTACATTTAACTTCTAAATTAAAAATATATTTATTAAGTGAAAATAATACAATTATTTTCTAATATTTTTTCAATAAACTTATATAAAATATTATTTTTATAAAAAAACTATCAAAAATTAAATCATTATTAAAAACCAAACCATCTATTTATCACCCGCAAAAAAAATAAGATGTAATTAAAAGTCAAACATAAAAACCATATAAGAAAGAATATGAAACATAAAAACCATATAGGAAAGAATACGAAACATAAGAAGATATGAAACCCTTTCGCTCACTATTGGCTAAATTTTATATATTTTAAATTTCTAAAACCAAATTCATATTTGAAATTGATTTTAATAATATTTAATAATTACATATAAATAATAATTATTAATCTATTAATATTTTGAATTAATTTTAATAATATTTAATAATCACATATAAATAATAATTATTAATTTATTAATATATAAAAATAATTTAATAATTTTTCAATAAAATTTATATTAATTTATTAATATATAAAAATAATTTAATAGTTTTTCAACGAAATTTAAAGTATAAATATAAAATAAATAAATAAAAATTAGCATAAGAAGCCTAATATTATTTTGAACTATTAGAACAATTTAATTAAACAATACTAAATTTTCTCAAAATCTAAATCTCATAAATTTACACAAATCTCTTAAGACTTCTAATTGAGTTTGGATTAAACTCAATTTATTATAATATAATTATTTCACATTAGAAGATAATCAACCCTCATTTATTTAACCAAATGAAAATAGTGAAACATAACAATGCCCAATCCAAAAGCAACACAACAATCAAAACGATCTTGTAATTTGGGCACACTAGATCTCAAAAAACTAATTTGTATTTACATTAGCCATGTAAGACTTCCTAACTGCGAATAAGCTTAATTCATTTTGTGATAGTTATTAGCAGATTTCAATATCACTAACCCCCAATAGTTCGCTCAATTCAAAGCATAAATACATGGTGGTGAAGCCCAAAAATCTAAATCCCAATAAGGGACTCTTCAATTTTCATGCAAAGGAATTTATCAACATGAATTACATAGATGACATTTTTAAGACATATATACTTAGCTCCATCTATTTTTAAGACGTATATACTTAGCTCAACCTCCAATTGTATATGTTTGCAATTGACTCTCATAGGACTTGCTTACCTCTTCAATAAAAAAACTTAATATGTGCGCTAATAGCTACATAGGGGCATTCTAACCCATAGTAGTCATTCTCATCTTTGAAAAAAATGAATATGAAAAAACCTAATGACACATTCATGCGTTCAATATTTCCTTATTTTCTTTTGCTTACTATCTAAGGATTCGTTTTTCATCGTTTTCTTTTTCTTTTTAGTTGGGGATTGGCCTTTCACCATTGTTCTTGGTGATGGCCCATGCGTAGGCACTATAGTCACCATTGGCCCTACTTCCTCCTCAATGACTATGGGAGGTTTCTCACAACCACCGGCTTGAGAAATAGAATATGTGAGAGAAGACGCTGAATAAATTCTTTCACGACTGATGGGATTTCCATGAGGCCGAACTGATCTCCTTCGGGATATTTGACTTTCATCTAGGAATTTCATTTTCAGATCATATTTTTGGTTCTCGATGGCGGAAATTTTATCGCAAAGCTTCCTTTTATCTACACGGAGTGATTCCAAGCGATTCTGCAGATGATGAACAAGTACGGACTTTTGGTCTGCCGCCTCACGATTGCTGACTTTCAATCCCTCCACCATTGCAAATTCGGGATAGAAATCCTTAACTTGAATCTCACCTCACCTCAGGCGACAATTTCAAATTTCAAACCTCACCTCAGGCGACAATTTCAAATTTCAAATCTCACCTCACGCGACAATTTTAAATTAATTTATTTAAAATTTTTAACAATTACAAATATATAGGTGATGTGAAGGTCACTGGTTCGAAATTTTGTGGGCAAAAAT
This sequence comes from Pinus tabuliformis, assembly GCA_031772625.1. NCBI lineage: Eukaryota > Viridiplantae > Streptophyta > Pinopsida > Pinales > Pinaceae > Pinus > Pinus tabuliformis. Next base: position 764,209,278 of record CM062805.1, read on the forward strand.
TTAGCCCTATTAAGGGTTGGTGTGGCCTAGGCCAAAAATGACCCTGAATCTTTGTTTCTCAAGCCACAAGTCAAAACTGAAGTAATCTCTAAAGAACTCAGAAAACTTAACAAAAAACAATATATATATATGAATTTTCTTCAATTTAATCTAGAGAAATCAAAAATCAATTCATTTAATAATATTCTAGGCTTATTTTTATTTATAATTAAATCTCAACTACTCCTAATTTGATTCTCATAGGTAACAAATTCTTAAATTAATAAATAGTTGTGTTTGGTTTAATATCTTCCCTATAATAGATATCCAAGGAAAATTTATCACCCTCATTTAACTAACATAAATGACATTCTGAAAATAGTTTATACTATCAATTCCCTATTCATTAAAAATTTTATTAAATATCATTTATGATGAGTTTAGGAAGAGATGACAATTTTTTTGATAGGCAATATATAATTGTTGGATACTGTTTAATGATAGTTATGGTTAAGAATAAATTATGATAGTAAACATTTATCATAATGAAAGGTAATAGAAGTGAATTGGATTATCCTCCATCTTCATGGGTAGAAATTGGATTGTCTTCTATCTTTATGGGAAGTTGGAATTGTGCTTTAAGCGAAACCATAAATAATTAGTTAAAAGTATATGTTTTTCTTTATGAATAGCTATTGATAAATACAGTGAAAGTGAGGATTTGTTCATTATTGACCATCTTTATTATTAAACATATGAATTTCATGAAGACACTTATGATAACAAGCTAACATCAATTATCATAAGAACTCAAAAAGATATCTTTCAATTTAAGGACGTTAATTCCTTCCAAATTATTAAGGCTCTCAAAAAACAAGCTGACATCCAAAATGAAGGGATCAAAAAAGGGGTTTATATTTTCAAGCCATCCCCTAAATTTAATCATGTTTTATCAAGCATGAAGGCATAATACGAGTACACCAACCAACACATCTCAAGGTAGTGAAGACATCAAGTGATATCAAGTGGGAGATGAGGTGAAGGGGATCACTTATGGGCCAACCGAACACATTCTAACCATTAATACTCATGAATGACAATTTGAAACTCATTGTGGATTATCACGAAAATCAAATGTGATAATGGCTCAATGTGTATGTGTTTTGTCTAGCGATAGCTCATAGTGGTGGTCAACTATAGTCCAACTTACCTTTCGAGTAAGAATTCTTAATTGTTTATTGCTAATGCTTTGGAGTTTTTTTCAATGCATTGGCTTCGATGGTTTTGTGTTAGCTCTAGTGCTCTATTTAGGAATCTTGTTTTGGTGCTCTGCTCTAGTCTCTATTACGATGCTAGGTGTTTGGGTTCTTGGGTTCCTTTTGGCTTATCTCTTAGAAGATATATTCTTTTTTGGAGCTCTAGAATTTGGAGGTTGGTTGCCCTTGTCCACCGTGCCTTGTCTCCTTTGGTGTAGTCCTCTTCCTAGATTGGTAATTCACTCGTCTACTATGTTTGTTTCCAAGGAAATACAAGATTGGTCTTCTAGAATTTCTCCTTTGAATATTTCTTAATCTTCTTCTGATTAGGCAACAAAGAGAATTCTTGAATTTGTACTACATTAAAGTTCAAGAATTACACAAGGTGGTTCGTGTGCATGAGGAGTTTATTAGTGATAATAAAACAACAATTTTCTCAATGATCACAAAGCCTCGTGACAATGGTGTTGGAAATAATACTGAGAGGGGGGTGAATCAATATTATCAGATCAATAATTTTATTTCCCAAACATATTTATATACGCTACTTCAGTGAAGTGAACTAGTGTGTACATGCAACTATGATTAGAGAAACCAGCATATATCCAGAGAACTTGTGATTTAGACAATTTATCATGTGTTGATCTTAAACCAGTACATCAATAACTTATTAGACAGTGCAGTAAAAGCAGAATAAAGCATCACACATAAGCAACACACATGAACTCCAAGATTTAAGGTGGAAACCCAATGTGGGTGAAAACCACCTGCTGCTTTCGTCTCTGTCTTCTTTTAATAATAAGAAAATTTGTTAACAATCTTGTACTGCTGCAGACTCATACCAGTGCGCAGGATTCTACCTGTAGAAAGTTACAACCTTCTCTCGTTCTCCAGCTTCCACTGGAAGGGAGCTACAACCCCCTAGCTCTTGTACTAGCCAATACGTTTACTAGTACATAAGTGTCAGCCTACAGAAAACTCCACTCTTCCACCAGGGACCACGTTTCATGAATTTTTAGACTGGATGCTCCTGGCACATATCAAGACATATGAAGACCTCGACTCATCAATAACCCATCAGAAATTTAGAAACTCAAACTTCATCAACCAACATGCAATTAATATGAAACAATCAAATCATTGTCATCAGAACACTGTGCTGAACCCAGAAACCTGTAACAACATTCCGAACCAACTGAAACCACAAAAACTCATGTGTCAAACTGTCTACGCTACTTCAATGAAGAAAACCTACGTGTATATGCTACTTCCTTCAGCCCAACCTGCATACACCTATAAAGATTCTGAATCATAAAATCTTTGAATCACAAATTGTACCAACCAGCAGTATATTGAACATCTACTGTCAACTTACAGAAACTTTACACATGAAAGCAATAGAAAACACTTCTTCTCACTTATACAATCAATCAAATATCAACCTCCTTATGCATTCAGATTTACATTCAGATCTAAGAAGACTTCATTGACAGAACACAGAAAAATAGCAGCAGTAATAAATTAGCAATATTGATCTGATAGATCAGTCATCTCTAAACATCAAGCCTTTATTTTGTATATGCTACTTGAAAGAACAGAACCTGCGTGTATACGCTCTTTGGCCGAGACGAACCTGCGTACAGATCTGAAAATATTGACTCAGAACTTTGCTACAATTCCAGACTTCAGACAAACTCAGATCATGATAGATAACGAATAAAACAGGCGCAAAACATCAGATCTAGCCTCAACCAGTATCAAATCATTCAATAATAAGTCATTTCAGGTCTCATGATCCTGATCCAATATTGAACTCAAGGTACACATAAATATTTCATATCTAGTCCCAAACATAACCCTGCAACATAAAATATACTTCAGATAGAAGTATTCCTTAGAATCTTATTCACTTGCACACTGGCCTTTTGATCCTTTCTTCTTTATATAGTTTTTGGCCTTTCTCAATACCATGGACCGAATCCACTTAGGATCAATACCTCGGACCAATACCTTGGACCAAATACCTCGGACCAATACCTTGGACCAAAAACCTTGATTTTCCATCCCATATGTGCTTTTCCTTTTGTGAAAGTGCGTGTATACATATACGCTTCTTTTGTTCTGTTAACCTGCATGTATACGTTGCTTGGACTAAGTGAACCTACATGTATCTCTTAAACTGCTCTTTCATCATCTTCTTCCTTCAACTTCTTTGTTCTGATCAATAGACCTTAGTTCCATCTTCCTGATCCTCTGTACCACTGCCCTATTGCCTCTTAATATTATTGTTAGCCTCTTATCAAAACTGAGTTGACCTGTAGAGTTGCCATCAAGGACAATATTTGTATCATAATGCCAACAATCTCCCCCTTTGGACTTGATGGCAACCATGATGGTGTTGATTTCTGCAAGCTGTAGAAATTGTTAGAGATAACAAGCAACACAAAAATTCTCTCCCCATTTGACATCAAGGGCAAATGGAAAACTAGGATACTCTTCATATCTGAACAGTTGAATATGATCATGCTCCCCCTAGGCACATGCTGAATCCTCTGATTAAACTCCCTCATTGTGCATGTTCTAATATCATTGTACATGTTGTGATGCACTAACAGTCCATGCTACCTTAGTTGAGAAAATTTTGAGATCCTTGTTTGCTAAATTTGAATCAAAACTGTCTACCATAGAAGAAAAACAAGATCTGCAGAATATCACTATGACACAGCTTCACAGAATCCTAACTGCTTTTGAGATGAGAAAAGGAGGTCCATCAGATTGATCCAGGTGGATCTTCAGATACAATGGCATGGAAAAACTCAAAATTCAAAGTGGCAGAAAAGCAAGTATCTTGACATCAGATCAAAGTGCTTGTCACCCTGATTCCAACGGTGTGAACGGCACTCCAATCCGAGTCCGGATGATGAAGTTATCGCGAAAAGAGTTTGCCTTTGTTCCTTTGAAAAAGGAGGCATTTCTCCTAAAAATGGACTTAAAGCCTTTAAAAGGAAAATCGCAATCGGAGAAGTCAAGAGGCGGGCTTAAGGCAGGCGCAGCGGAACCCCCGATCAGCGATCTCCGACTAAATCGCAATTGGGGACAAACGATCGGCGATATCAGGATGATCAGATCGGCGGATCGGGTCGGTGAAACCCAAGGGAGAGGACCAGGACCCCTGGGCCGTAGCGATGCGATACGCCAATATCGACGATCGGTGGTCAGCAATACCCTGCTAACAGACTATTGAACTAGCGATATGCCGATTTTGATATGGGGGCCGAACCCGATAGGTCTATAAGCCTGATTTCATATATTTTGAAGCCCGATTTTTCAGATATTCCAATGTTTTGTGTATTATCTGTTTAAGCGGAAAAAGGTCATTTTAAAGGGATTTGTTGCATAGAAAGGTTGGACGGTCGACCCGCCAATCCTTTCAAGACAATGGCTTCTATTATAAACAAGACAACCTCTGATTTAAGTGCACCTGTAACCAAAAGAAAGATTATAAAACCCAATGCACGCAGAAGTGCAGAGGGAGGGGATTTTTGGGCACACAGTTCGAGGCAGCAGTGTGCAGGAGGGGCGATTGATCATTTTGTCTGAATTGGGAAAATTGTATATGGTTTCTGCCCTTCTCGACGCCACGAACACAATGGTGCTATCCATTTCTTCATGTGAGTTCTCCTCTTCTCTTCCATTTTTCAGAATGGAGGTATAATACTCCTTTTATGTAACTAATGATTGTATTCTCTTCTTTTCATGCTATTTAATGAATGAAGGCCTCCCCATTGATCGAGCAGGGCCCAGAGACGTAGTCCAAGTTTGACGAACTCCGTTATCAAGTCTTGTTATCTTCTTTTCGTGCCTTTATGTGTCTCTTCTTCTTTCTTGGGTGCACATTAAATTCCTGTGTTAAGCTGCAATTTTCCCATGTGATTCTTTTCATACATCTATAAGCAAAAGATCCTTGGATCAAGTGGTATCAGAGCAGGTCTTTTTAGATGTGAATTGTATGTTTGTATGCTAACAAAAAACAGGCTCCAAAGAGGTGAAGGGGGGCTAGAGCCTTTCGATCCCGAAGAGGGGCGTGCACATCGAAGGAGAAACATGGCAGAAGATGAAGCTCATCTTGAAGAGGAGCATAATTTCAGGAAAACCTTTTATTCAATGGCAGAGAATATCGGTTAGTTGGTTTTAAGGCTGGAGAAAGCAGGAGAGAGAAAACCAGAAGAACAAGGTTCAGCACATGGAAATGGTGGAGAAGAACCCCCTCCTTCTCCTTCCACGAGCGAAAGTTCTTATTCCTCTCACCACCATAATCGTAGAAATTCAAGGGATGCATCTAAGAAACCTTTCTTTAAATTAGATGTTAAATTTGATCTTCCCATGTTTAATGGTGAAAGTAATGCAGAGAAGCTTAGTAATTGGATTAGGCAGATTGAGGTCTACTGCAGGATTCAACAAATCATGGAGGATGAGGCAAAGATTCAGCTAGCCTCTCTACGACTGAGCAGCACCGCTCTCGTTTGGTGGGAGAGAAAATTGCAGAGCAGTAAGAATGTGGGTAACCTCTTTTCCTCATGGCCTGATTTTATTTCTACGTTAAAGGAATAGTTTTATCCCTTGGGATACAAGCAAAAAGCATTAATGAATTGGCAGTATTTAAGGCAAGGCAAAGGTCAGGATGTTCAGAGTTTTACAGAGGAGTTTAGAAAGCAAGCACTGAATTTGGGTATTGCACTTGATACACCTGAAGTTGTAACTAAGTATATTGGCTCATTGCATAGTTACATTAGGCATTCATTATTATTGTTTGAACCAAACACTATTGACTTAGCCAGCATAAAGGCAATTCATATTGAGAACAAGGGAAAAAATGAAAGAGATGATCATTCCAGAAAACCATCGTTCAAACCTCCCAATGGAAAATCTAAAGTGAAATGGAAAGGAAAGGAGAAGAAAACGACAACAACCAAAGAAGGAGAAAGGTTGTATTGCAATCATTGAAAAAAGGAAGGTCATGATGATGATCACTGTTGGAAACAGCACCCAGAAAAGAGACCGAAGAAGTATGGAGGAAAAGGCAAGCAGAAGACAGTGGCAACTGCGCAGCAAGACCTTGGATCCGATTCGGGAGATGAAGCGTTGATCACAACAGCGGGAACAAAAGGTACTCTTACACCTCATGTTAATTCTGAATCACATGAAGGCACTAGTTCCGTAAATGAGTCCCTTCCTAATGATCGAAAGAGAATTGAACTGTTTCATATCAGAGTTGTCATAAATCATACTAAAGTAGAAACTCTGTTTGATACTGGATCCCAAGAAAACTTAATTGTAGAATCCTTGGTAAAGAAACTCGGCTTAGAAACAAAACCACATATGAAACCTTACCCGCTTGGATGGATCCATGATAAAGCGAAACTGAATGTAACCAAGCAGTGTAAAGTAAAATTTGTAATCGCTTCTAAGCTAGTGGATGAAGTAGAACTGGATGTGATCCCATTGGATATCTGTGGCATGGTGTTCGGGAGTCCGTATCTATATGATAAAAAGGCAGTCTTTTTCCATCATGAAAACAAATACCAAATCACAAAATATGGGGTAGAATATATTGTAAGGGCTCATCAAAATAAAATTGATGCCAGCCTTGTAAGTGTTGGACAAATGAAAAGGCTGGTGAATTCCAGTAAGGGTTGCATGCTTATGGTTGTAAGGGAAAAAGAGGCAAAATTAGATGATGCTTTCCAGGGCTGTGATCAGGAACATAAACAGGAATTATGTGGATTAATTTCTAATTATGATGAGTTGTTTCAGGAACCGAAGGGATTACCTCCGAAGAGGGAAATCCAACACGAGATCCATTTGCAGCATGACGCTCCTTTACCAAATATTGGCATGTATAGGATGTCGACCATTGAGATGGAGGAAATCAAGAAACAGGTGCAGGAATTGTTGGACCAAGGGGTCATCAGGCCGAGCACTTCTCCGTGTGGCTCACCGATTGTCTTAGTCCCAAAGAAAGATAGCACATGGAGGATGTGTGTGGATTACCGCGCACTAAACAAGATCACGGTGAAAAATCGTTACCCTCTTCCACGCATAGATGATTTATTAGATCAGTTAAAGAATGTTATTTATTTCACAAAATTGGATTTGCGTAGTGGTTATCACAAGGTCCGAATTGTAGAGAAGGATGTGTGGAAAACTGCCTTCAAGACCAAACAGGGCCTGTTTGAATGGATGGTGATTCCATTCGGACTTTGCAATGCTCCAGCCACTTTTATGAGGGTCATGAATGATCTCTTTAGGCCTTTCGTTGATGAATTTGTTCTTGTATATTTAGATGATATACTTGTCTTTAGAAAAAGTTGGAATGAACATGTGTGTCATGTGAAGAAAGTGCTTGATGTATTGAAAAAAGAAAAACTCTATGTAAAGTTGTCAAAGTGTGAGTTCGGGAAAACATCTTTAGGTCACCTAGGTCATATTGTTGGCCATGGTCAGTTAAAGATTGATCCTTCTAAAGTTGAAGCAATTGTAAATTGGCCTAAGCCTACTAGTGTAACCGAGGTCCGTAGCTTTTTAGGTGCAGTCCAGTATTGGAGGAGATTTATTGCCAATTTCTCTGTTATTGCAACACCTTTGCACACATTGACAAGTGTGAAACAGGTCTTCCAATGGGGAGGAAGACAGCAGAAGTCCTTCGAAACATTGAAGGAAAAGATCAGCACTGCGCCAGTCTTAGCCTTACCAGATCTCCAACAGCCATTCGAGATCGAAACCAATGCCAACAGTTATGCCATGGGAGTTGTACTGATGCAACAAAAGAAGCCAATTGGTTAACATTCTAAGAAGTTTTCTCAAGCTGTGATAAACTATCCCACTTATGACAAGGAGCTTTATGCCTTGGTGCAGAGTGTGAAAAAGTGGAAACACTACCTGATCAGCAAGGAGACCATCATCCATACGGATCATCAGCCCTTGCAGTATCTTCAGTCACAAACCAAGTTGTAGCAATCTCGTCATTTCAAGTGGATGGGTTTTCTTCAACTGTTTCATATGGTAATAAAGTATAAGAAGGGCACTAGCAATAAAGTGGTTGATATGCTATCTCGCCCTCCTATTTCTGCTTCTGTTATTTTGCATAATGCTTTGTTTTCTTTTGAGAGTTATGTTGAACAATATGCTAACGAAGATTACTTTAAGGAAATTTATGCAAAACTAACCCATGGTTCACAGGTGGACAACTATCACTTGTAGGGGAAACTGTTGTATCACCTTGGTAAATTGTGTATTCCCACAGGAGAAAGAGTACATGTAATTCAAGAGGCCCACACCTCTCTTGTGTTTGGACACTTTGGTGTCGAAAATACTTTATCTCATGTACAAATATTTTGTTTTTGGCCTCATATGAAGAACATTGTGACTCGCTATGTAAAGGGTTGTGTGATGTGTTCTGTTTCAAAGCCCTCTAATAGAAAACTCGAGCTCTACACACCACTCCCTATTCCGAGTCGTCCATGGGAAAGTGTGTCGATGGACTTTGTAGGAGGTTTGCCTTTGTCTAGAAAGAGTCACAACTATTTGTATGTCGTCGTTGACCGATAGCAAGATGTGTATTCCAATGCGTTGTAAAAAGCAAATTACTGCAGAGCAGACTGCTTATCTTTTCTTTCAGCATGTTTGGGTCCATTTTGGGCTGCCCACATCGATTGTGTCAAATCAATACTCTTGCTTTCTCGGAGAGTTTTGGACCAGCTTGTGGAGGATGATGGACACCAAGTTGAAAAGAAGCACGACATTTCATCCACAGACTGACGGATAGACAAAGGTTGTCAACCGCACCGTGGTACACTTATTACGAGGCTATTATGGGAAACATCCTAAGTTGTGGGATGAGCATCTCCCATATGTGCAGAATTTCTACAACCGAGCAGTGCACTCATCTACGTAGCGTTCACCATTTGAGACATGTTTTGGTTGCCTGCCAAATGACCCTTTTGATATGGTCTTTGGAAGGGAAGATGACTCCAATGGACGTAATGATAGGGACAAAGCTCAGTAGTTCATTCAGCGAATCCAGTTGATTCACCAAGCAGTACAAGAGCAGTTGGAGAAAATTCAAGCCCGTTACAAGGCTCGACATGACAAACACCGAGTCGACCATCAATTCCAAGTGGGCGACAAAGTGTGGTTCCACATCAGCAAGGACAAGATGAAGGGAGAAGGGAAGAAGTTGCGACCAATCCGGTATGGTCCATTCACCATTTTGGAGAAGATTGGAAACAATGCCTTTCGTCTTGACTTGTTGATATATATGCAGATGTACTCAATAGTGAATGTGGAGAACTTAAAGTTGTATGAACCACCATTGATCATGGATGCCAATGAGGTGGGCACAGTTCCTACAGTTGATGATTTTGCACCAGAATATCTTGATGAGTTACCTGAAGACATCATCCTTGACAGAAGAACCAGGACTTCACGGCGAGGAGATGTGGAATACCTTCGAGTTGGTTTCAAGGGGATGCACCCCAGCAAGGCAAAATGGCTGGAGAAGGAAAGGGTGAGGGAACAATTCCCTCACTTGCCAATTGACTAATAAAGCTTTTGGCGGTCCAAAAGCTCCTCAATGGGGAGGATTGATCCAGGTGGATCTTCAGATACAATGGCATGGAAAATCTCAAAATTCAAAGTGGCAGAAAAGCAATTATCTTAACATCAGATCAAAGAGCTCGTTTCCCTGATTCCAACGGTGTGAATGGCACTCCAATCCGAGTCTGGATGATGTAGTTATCGTGAAAAGAGTTTTCCTTTGTTCCTTTGAAAAAGGAGGCATTCTCCTTAAAATGGACTTAAAGCCTTTAAAAGGCAAATCACAGTTGGAGAAGTCAAGAGGCGGGCTTAAGGTAGGCGCAGAGGAACCCCCGATCAGCGATCTTCGACTAAATCACAATCGGGGGCAAGTGATCGGCAATATCAGGATGATCAGATCGGCGGATCGGGTCGGAAAAACCCAAGGGATAGGACCAGGACCCCTGGGCTGTAGCGATGCGATATGCCGATGCGATATGCCGATGCGATACGTCGATATCAGTGATCGGCGGCCCCCGATTGCGATTTAGTCGGAGATCATTGATCGGGGGTTCCACTATGCCTGCCTTAAGCCCACCTCTTGACTTCTCCGATTGCGATTTTCCTTTTAAAGGCTTTAAGTCCATTTTTAGGAGAAATGCCTCCTTTTTCAAAGGAACAAAGGCGAACTCTTTTCGCGATAACTTCATCATCCGGACTCGGATTAGAGTGTCGTTCGCACCGTTGGAATCAGGGCGACGAGCAATTTGATCTGATGTCAAGATACTTTATTTTCTACCACTTTGAATTTTGAGCTTTTCCATGCCATTGTATCTGAAGATCCACCTGGATCAATCTGATGGACCTCCTTTTCTCATCTCTGATGGACCTCTTTTTCTCATCTCAAAAGCAGTTAGGATTCCGTGAAGCTGTGTCATAGTGATATTCTGCAGACCCTATTTTTCTTCTATGGCAGACACTTTTGATTCGAATTTAGCAAACAAGGATCTCAAAATTTTGTCAACTAAGGTAACTTCCTTTATTTCTTCACCCAGATTCTTCATACAATTAACAACCTCATCTATACGTAAGAAGTAACTAGCTATACTCTCATCACTATGCATCTTAAGAGTTTCATACTGAATTCTGAGAGTTTGAAGCTTAGCACGTTTTACTTGAGAGTATCCTTCGTAGCTCTGAATTATTTTTTCCCATATCTCTTTCGTTGATTTGAGCTGCATGACTTTGACAAACTCTGATTGTGACAAACTTCCCAATAAAGTATTGATAGCTTTGGCATTGGTTTCATATTGCTTTTTACCTACCATGTCTGTAGGAATTGCTGTTGGAAATTTATATCCTCCTTCCACAATTTCCCAAACATTTGTTCCAAGAGATTGTAGATAGGTTGTTTTCCAATAAACAAAGTTGCTCCGATCAAAGATTAGCGGTCTGATGGATCCCATGCTTTCGTGATTATTCATTTTGATGGATCTTCCTTCAAGCGATCAAGCTTCTTCTAAAGGAACTTCTCTGATACCAATTGTTGGAAATAATACTGAGAGGGGGGTGAATCAATATTATTTCCAACAATGATTTTATTTCCAAACAGATTTATATACGCTACTTCAGTGAAGTGAACTAGCGTGTACACGGAACTATGATTAGAGAAACCAGCGTATATCCAGAGAACTTGTGATTTAGACAATTTATCATGTGTTGATCTTAAACCAGTACATCAGTAACTTATTAGACAGTGCAGTAAAAGCAGAATAAAGCATCACACATAAGCAACACACATGAACACCAAGATTTAAGGTGGAAACCCAATGTGGGTGAAAACCACCTGTTGTTGTCGTCTCTGTCTTCTTTTAATAATAAGAAAATATGTTTACAATCTTATACTGGTGCAGACTCATACCAGTACGCAGGCTTCTACCTGCAGAAGGTTACAACCTTCTCTCGTTCTCCAGCTTCTACTGGAAGGGAGCTACAACCCCCTAGCTCTTGTACTAGCCAATATGTTTACTAGTACATAGGTGCCATCCTACAGAAAACTCCACTCTTCCAGCAGGGACCATGTTTCATGAATTTTGAGACTGGATCCTCCTGGCACATATCAAGACATATGAAGAACTTGACTCATCAATAACCCATCAGAAATTTAGAAACTCAAACTTCATCAACCAACATGCAGTTAATCTGAAACAATCAGATCACTGTCATCAGAACACTGTGTTGAACCCAGAAACCTGTATCAACATTCAGAACCAACTGAAACCTCAAAAACTCATCTGTCAGACTGTATATGCTACTTCAATGAAGAAAACCTGCATGTATACGCTACTTCCTTCAGCCCAACCTGTGTATACCTCTAAAGATTCTGAATCATAAAATCTCTGAATCCCAAACTGTACCAACCAGCAGTATACTGAACATCTATTGTCAACTTACAAAAACTTTACACAGGTAGGCAATAGAAAACACTTCTTCTCACTTATACAATCAATCAAATATCAACCTCTTTATGCATTCAGATTTACATTCATATCTAAGAAGACTTCATTGACAGACAACAGAAAAATAGCAGTAGCAATAAATCAGCAATACCGATCTAATAGATCAATCATCTATAAACATCAAGCCTTTCTTTTGTATATGCTACTTGAAAGAACAGAACTTGCGTGTATACGCTCTTTGGTCGAGACGAACCTGCATACAGATCTACAAATATTGACCCAGAACTTTGCTACAATTCCAAACTTCAAACAAACTCAGATCATGATAGATAACGAATAAAACAGGCGCAAAACATCAGATCTAGCCTAAACCTGTATAAGATCATTCAAGAATAAGTCATTTTAGGTATCATGATCCTGATCCAATATTGAACTCAAAGTGCACATAGATATTTCAGATCTAGTCCCAAACATAACCCTGCAACATAAAATATACTTTAGATAGAAGTATTCCTTAGAATCTTATTCACTTGCACACTGGCCTTTTGATCCTTTCTTCTTTATCTAGTTTTTGGCCTTTCTCAATACCATGGACCGAATCCACTTAGGATCAATACCTTGGACCAAATACCTCGGACCAAATACCTCGGACCAATACCTCGGACCAAATACCTTGGACCAAATACCTCGAACCAATACCTTGGACCAAAAACCTTGATTTTCCATCCCATACGCGCTTTTCCTTCTATGAAAGTGCGTGTATACATATACGCTTATTTTGTTCTATTAACCTGCATGTATACGTTGCTTGGACTAAGTGAACCTATGTGTATCTCTTAAACTGCTTTTTCATCATCTTCTTCCTTCAACTTCTTTATTTTGATCAATAGACCTTAGTTCCATCTTCCTGATCCTTTGTACCACTGCCCTATTGCCTCTAAATATTCCTATTAGCCTCTTATCAAAACTAAGTTGACCTGTAGAGTTTCCATCAAGGACAATACTTGTATCATAATGCCAACAAATGGACGTCATTGTATATTCCAAAATGCTTTGGTTATGGATGTTGAGAAATCTAAGGCACCATAGTTAGAGCTTCTTATTAAATTATTTTTCTTTTACTTGACAATTTATTATAATTAATCCTTACTTCTTCTTTGTTATTATACGTTTATCATCAAGACAATTGCAAAAAATTCAAAGAAAAGATAACACAAGATGTAGGCACTCGGCCAGGGTAAAACCCCTAAGGAGGGAAAAACCCAATCAAACTCTTCCATTATAGATTCAAATCAGATTGAGACAACCAAGACCCTTTTTGACCAAAACATAAATTGATTCCACTAAGTTAACTTCCATGTATTAGCTTATTTCCTTTAAGTCAACATGAGCCTGATCCTTCAAGAATTTTGACCTGCACTGGTACTTCTGAATGAGGTTTGAACCTTCATCCTTGTATTTGCATTAAAGATAGAATTTTTGACCTCCAAGTATCCTTCCCTCCTTCGCTATATTAGTTTCTTTATAGAGATTCCAAAAGGCTTCCATTTGACCCCTTCGCATTCCTTTCTTGATGTCCAAATTGCAGATGATCTTCATGAATCAAATCACTCCAAAACAAGTCGAGTATCTTTGCTATATATAGTGCTTGGAGTTTGTACTTTTGAGGCTGACATGATGAGATTGAGGTCTAATTGTTAAGTGAGGTAGCCGACTTGGTGGAGGATAGACAAGACACATAAAATAATTTTCTTTCTTGACTTTAAATAGCCCAAGAAGGGTCTAGAATACGTTGACTTAGACTTCAAATCGATATAAAAATTCTAGAGCACTCAATGGGTGCTTTGACCTAATGACCGTTGACCCAAGCATGAAACCCATGATTTAATAAGTCAATTTCTTTTTATAATAGATTTATTTTCCTTTCTTTTTACAAATACATTACATCATGACTCAAAAATAATCATGAAGACTATCACTATTTACATTCTTCAACACTCCCTCTTAACTAGGGAGGTAGTCATAATTACAGAGGTACATGGAAGATCTCAAAATGATATGCTCTATGAAGAATTACAACACTTGCAATGCTACAGATTAGATACCTTACTATGGTATTCTAATTGGGTGGGACTAAGGTGTGTTTCAAGCTTGAGCCTCTATAGGTACCATCGGGCTTTAGCTCTAACACCAACCTAGGGATCTAGGTTAGTATCCAAGGTCAAAGCTCCAAGACCAACGCCACCCTCCCTACTTCGGGATCTAGACATCATCATAAGTCAGCCATATTTCCTCCCAAGCATCTTGGTACCCCAAGATTCTTCATCTCTCCCTAAACCAGATATATCCACCAATCCAAGCATGCTTCAAATGTTCAACCTTCTTATGGAGAGATCTTATACAATCGCAATCCCAATTAGCAACAAACCTTTAAATATATATACAAGTTAACACAAACCTATGGGATCTTCAAATATATTGATGTTGCTTGGGTCATCATTATATTATCCAAACACATCTTTGTTGGAAGTTATCTTCTTCAACTTTTCCAACAACACCAAACTCAGCCTCAACACTTCTTTCAAAAACATCCAAGCCTTGTACGTAATGAATAACCATCAGTATTTCTTCAGCGATTCTCTGATTTCAGACATCCACATGCCCTGTTCATCAATTCATTCACTTGTCTTCAAGCTCCCTCTCAACTAGGGAAATATATACTTTCCTTTATCCAAGGACAAGTCCATCAACTATCTTATTCTTCTTGTCATATTGTCTCTTCCTTTTACAACAACAATTCATTGGAGAATTTAGATCTTCCAAAACTTTATCATTCCTTAACAAGATCATCTATCAAAAATTAATGTCATTGAGGTTCTCACTGCTCCCTCTTTCCATCATGCTCAACATCATCATTAAATTATCATCAAATATGAGGTAATCATCTTCATCATCTTGAAGACTATGTACCTGTAAACTTTTAACAAGTACAACCAAAAACAAGTGTATATGTACAAGAGCATGAAGTCAAGTATAATAAATCAGATCAAGACCTAAACCTAGTTAGGTTTTATTAATCAAGAAATGTATCCATTAGATTTCTTGTAGCAACATTTACTAGGGTTTTGTCACAAACCCTAGATTTCATCATCAAAACTAAATCATATCAATAATCAAAAACATTATACTTCTAGGGTTTCATTATCATGCCTTAGAATATCAATCTCTACTAGGGTTTTGTTAAAAACCCTAGATTTCAAAAACTAAATCATGAATATCAACAATCACATAAGCATACTAGCATTTTGTATCTAGGGTTTCATTACTATTTTTCTTATATAAATCTCTTACTTAGATTTTATTGTAAACCCTAGATGCAAACATCAAATTCCAAAATTAGATATACAACAAATTTTGACCGGGCTATGGTTTCAATTATACAAAAGCACATAAGCTCGGGCTTTCATTCCTAAGATTGACTATCACAAGGGTTTTGTCATAAACCCTAATTCACCAAACCCTAAAAGGGTTAGGGTTTTACCATAACATTACCAAAACCATAAACATCAAAAGAGTAGGATTTTATTATGAGACCTAAACTTTATCAACAAAACCCAATAGGACTAGGGTTTCATCATTAGCATACCCTAAGCATTGAAGGGATAGGGTTTTATAGTGAACCCTAAAGGTTATGGTTTCACAAGAATGATCAAACAAGAGATAGGCAGGTTCAATCTAATGATTAATCGCCCTAACAAGAATCCTTATGATTCAAAAACCTAAACATAAGAAAGTTAGTAATAAATTTCAAAATGATCGTGTCCTTTAATGACGAAGTTAGTATGGTATTAGACATACTTGGAGTTCCTTCTTTAACAAACCTTGTAGGGTTTCCTTATTGAAGGACTCCCTCTTAGCATCTTCACGGTCTATATGAGTCAATTTGTACCAACTTTGGTTTCTTCAATATATCCTTTCATTATTTATTGACAATCACAAACAAAGTATACAAGTACAATAACATAATGTCTAACTAGGATTTCGATTACCTTGAATATATTACAAGGGCTTTTGAGTACAAAATTTAATTAGCTCTAGGGACATTGTCCCATTTACAAGCCCTATATATCATAAGTTAGAAACAAGAGTATATGTGTTCTATCTAGGGTTTATAATCTTATATATTAACAATTTTCAAGCCAATTCTAAGAACATAAACGTAACAAAATCCTAAAGTATTTTATTCTAAACCTTTTTAACAAATGATACTTCAATGTTACATACCTCAACCTTTTATGCTTGAATATTTTAAGCTCCATTGAGCTTATTGCTCTTCTTGTGAAATGTAGTCATAGTGCTAGATGAAAACAAAATAAACAATACTTACTCAATTTCTTCATGATGGTCCCTCAAATGTTGGATGCCTTTTTGCTTCAATTTTGTAGGTGATGATATTGTCAAACATTGAGGAGGCTTCAAAATCGGATTCTAACTCCACTGTGCAGATTTTGGATCGAATTGCTTCTTTCAATCTGCAAGACTTCAGCTTCTTTACTTTTGCAAGATGAATGTACAGGATTGATATGTCTTTCAAGGAAGATCTAGAGAGTCTCCAAGTAATTCAGACTGGATCCTTAAGATGCACAATTCTATATATTTTTTTCCTCCTTGAAGATGATTGTGCACACACACCTATGCCCAGAATTGTGATCCTTCCTCTATAGTGAGTTTTAGATCAATGACAAACTTTGTAACTAATTCGATTTGCAATGCTCAAGGCTAGAAAGGAGTCTTTGTCCTTCTTCCAATATGACTGTGGCTATTATAAGCCCTTCAACAATATACTTGTGATTGATTAGAAGCCTTGGCTTATCTACCACTATAAGGACTGCAAATTTATTCCAAACATGGTGACTGTGTATAGTTGATGAGTCAATTTTGGTCTTGGATCCTTTTCTATGTAGGCTTTAGTGGCTCCTTTGGATGATAGAGGCTTTAGTCAAATATTTCAAACACACTTATGCTCAGGACTCCTTTGAGGTGGTTGAATCTTTACCTAAGGCCTTCCAATGTATATACATATGCCCATAACTTAGTAATAAGAGATTTGGTTCTTCTTCTAGGTTGACTGTAACCTTATGACAGGTCTTCCAGTAGAGCCTTTAATACCTTCAACTAATTTGGTCTTGGACTCTTTCAAGTGTAGATACTTTGCTCATTTATATTCGATATCTAAATTATAAAAGAGACACGTGCAAAATTTTCTACAAATCTTGCTCTGATACCATGTAGAAAATCTGTGATTGGTTAAGCCGATAATGCAATATAAATCAAAGTAGAATATTATAACCTACTTCTACTATCAATTTGCGGAAGCTTGAATATCACGCTGAACAATATAACCAGAAGAAGAAGAATCAATGGCACAATACACATGAAAATCCTTTGGGGAAAGCCTCAGCTAAAAACCCCACACTATTGTATTATCATACATGGTGGAAATACATAGGAATTATACAAAGCCTTAGCTCTCACAGCTAGCAAGCTCTTAGTACAATCCTCATAGATGCTCACAGGAAATCTTGGCTTCTCTCTAGCCTTCCTCTCTACCCTCCAAGCTCCTATTTCCTTGTGTTGTTCCTTGTGGATGATTCACCTACTACCAAGTGGAAAACCTCCTTCAAAACTGCGCAATCCTCAAGGATAAATCCTTCACTGCATGCATGAGTTTTCTCCGTGAGAAAAAACATGCAAATGATAGTACATTGTCCTTGAACATTAATCTCAACTGGGTCTTTCTCATAATAGACATGCATGAGTTTCTGGTGAGGGAATCTTCAATTAACTGGAGTAGCACTAGTTGAGTGCATTAATGCGTCAACTGATTGTTAACTCGCTACTAGTTCCTCAAACAGTTTGGAACTAATTTAACTGGACTTAACTCAGTAAAATGAGTTAACTAATTACAACTCAAATATAACTCAATCTTATCTCCTTAATTTAAGGGATAACTCTTGCATGACTTCAGAAAGACTTCTAACTTGAATTTCTCCAACTAATTAATTTAAAATAAATTAATTAATTATTTCCAAGTAGCTGTTAAGACTAAATTCTATTTTAATTCACAAATTAATTCAAGGACAAATTAAATTGGAATATTCTTTTTACCATATTTCAACACTCCCTCTCAACAAGAAAGGGATTATCTTCCACCCCGATCTTGTCTCTATGGAACTTGAATTTACACTTTGACAATGTCTTTGTCAAAATCTCAGCATCTTGCTCCTCTGTCGAAATATACTGCAGCACCATGATCCTATCAACCTTTGAAAAGCCACGGGCAACAAATCTTGCCTTATGCTTCTCCACACTACCATCAGCGGCTTGCTTTACCTTGTAAAGCCAATGGGAACTCACAACTAACTTGTTCTCTAGTCTCGGAACCACGTCCCAAACACTATTACGAACTATGGAGTCATACTCCACCATAGCATCAACCCAAATCGGCTACTGCACTGCTTCCTCAAAGGAAGATGGCTTGGTCTCAACACATTCTCTAGCAAGGGCCATGTATCTAGTGTACCTCTCAGGTGACCTCCTTTGTCTGCGCTGAGAAGATGGTTCTCCCACATTCTCTCTCACATCCTCCAACAATTTGTCAACTTCACTTGTGCGCTTTCGTCCATCTCTGGAAGACTCTGCTTGAGTGGATGTCTCCACTCTTGGAACCTCTTCATGTAGCTGCTCCACATCAGTCTGAGGCTCCTCCTCCTTAGGAACCAACAATTCCTCCACAGCATGTAGTTGGAGCTCCCTCTCAAGGGAAACTCGCATGGCCTTCTTCTCATCAAACTTGAGATCTCTGCGAACCATTGTCCTCCGACTGGTAGGCAAGTACACCCGATAGTTGTGAGGTGTATCAGTGTACCCCACAAATATCCCCAACTCTGTTGTCAGCTCAAGCTTCTTCCGTGCATCCTTTGTCACATGGCAATATACCGATGAGCCAAAGATCCTGAAGTGACCCACATTTGGTCTCTTACCGGAGAAAGCTTCCTCTGGTGTCTTCATCCCAAGTATGCGATGCGGGCTTCTATTCTGCAAATAGACCGTTTTGTTGCATGCCTCAGCCCACAAGTGAAGTGGTAGGCCTTGGTCATGCAGCATTTCCCGTGCTACCCCTACAATAGTTATGTTCTTCCTCTCGGCCACCCCATTCTGTTGTGGGTTATGAGGTGTCGTCAACTCTCGTTTAATTCCTTCTGCTGCACAGAAGTCCTTAAACTCTTGAGAGACATATTCTCCACCGTTGTCACTTCTCAAGGCCTTGATCTTCTTCCATAACTCTTTCTCGACCACAGCTTTGAACTCACAAAAATTTGTGAAAGTTTGGTCCTTCTTCTGCATGAAATAAACCCAGCATTTACGAGAATAGTCATCAATGAAAATCACATAATACCTTTTCTTCGTTGTGGATGCCGTCGAGAATGGTCCACACAAATCAGTATGAACTTGCTCTAAGATAGCCTCTACTCGACTATCTCGATCATGAAAGGAATACGTGCTGTACTTTCCCAGGGTACAACCTTTGCATGTGTCAACTTGCTCAAGTTTACCTTTGGGAAGTCTTGTAGATATCTGTTGCATTATCTTCAAAGCCCCATGTTGCAAATGGCCCAACCACCTATGCCACAACTCGCCAATGTATTGGCTTTGCACCAATTATGCTTTCGTACTCAATTTCGCACAATCATCTACCTCTAGTTTAGAGAGATTCTTCACCCGAATCCCTATCCTCTTGGTCTGACCCGTGGCTACGTGTCTTAGGAATGCCTTTCCTTTACTGAAGACAACATCGTAGCCTTTGTCCTCCATCATCGCGACTGACACCAAGTTCTTCTTCAATCCAGGCACATACATCACATCTATCAAGGTGAGAGGAGCTCCATTCTCCCTCTGAAAAGCAACCATGCCCACTCCCGAAACACTATACCTTCCGTCGTCACCCATCTCTATGCGCATCTTGAGGTCTTTCTCCTCTAAGGCACTGAATAAATTTTTATCACCGATCATGTGGAATGAGGCTCCACTGTCAAGATACCAGACACAACCCATCATCGATGACACCATGCATGTGATGAGGGTAAAGTCCATTTCGAACTGAGAGGCTAATGCCTCACCTTCCGATCCTTCTGAGGATCCCTTCTTGGACTTCTTCAATGGGCAATCAGTCGCATAATGTCCCATCTTGTGACAATTAAGGAATCTTACTTTAAACATGTCACTCTTCTTCCCTCCATGAGAAGAATTCGATTTGAAATGGGAAGCCTTCCCCTTCTCTTTCTTTCCCTTACTTTCTAAGGCCATATTTTCTTCATCATCATTCTTGGATGAAGAACCATCTCGTGTGCTCCTCCTGATCTCCTCCTACATAAGATCTGACCATAGTCGTTCCCAATCCGACAGTTTCTCCCTTCCATTCACAGAGTCTTGGTAGCTATTCCAACTCTTTGGAAGGCCAAGGAGAGCGAGGCTCACCATATCATCATTGGCAGTAGTTATTCCCACACTGCCAAGCTCATCTCTACAGGTGGTGAGCTTGTTCAAATATGTGGAAATAGTATCGCCCTTCTCCATCTTGATTCTTTGAAGCTTATCCTTGAGCGCTAGTTTCCTCTGGTCGCTACCGTTCTGGTAGAGGTCCTTCATTGTCTTCCACATTGAAAATGGAGTATCCTTCCCATGGAGACTCGAGACAATATGGTCTCGAACTCCCTCAAGGATGATCCATCTCACCTTCGTCACACACTTCTTCCACTCAGCCAACTCTTGTGCATTAGTTGAAGCTGGCTTTGGGATTTCTTGATCAATGAATTCCTTCAAGCCATTGTCTTCTAATACAGACTCCATCCTATCTTTCCATGCTATGTAATTCGAGCTACCTTCCAAGGCATACTCGAGTCTCAAGCCATAGAACGCAATTGGCCAACCTTGAAGTATGATATGAATTCGATTTGCCCCTGCAACCTAGAACTTCAAACTTCGAATTATCTTCTCAGTATACTGTTCACAGCTCCGATACCATGCAGAATTTTCAACAAATCTTGCTCTGATACCATGTAGAAAATCTGTGATAGGTTAACTCGATAATGAAATATAAATCAAAAAATAATACTATAACCTACTTCTACTATCAATTTGCGGAATCCTAAAGATCGAGCTTAACAATATAACCAGAAGAAGAAGAATCCATGGCACAATACACATGAAAATACTTTGGGGAAAGCCTTAGCTAAAAACCCCACACTATTGTATTATCATACATGGTGGAAATACATAGGAATTATACAAATCCTTAGCTCTCACAGCTAGCCAGCTCTCAGTACAATCCTCACAGATGCTCATAGGTAATCTTGGCTTCTCTCCAGCCTTCCTCTCTGCCCTCCAAGCTCCTATTTCCTTGCGTTGTTCCTTGTGGATGATTCACCTATTACCAAGTGGAAAACCTCCTTCAAAACTGTGCAATCCTCAAGGATAAATCCTTGACTGCATGCATGAGTTTTCTCCATGAGAAAACACATGCAACTGATAGTACATTGTCCTTGAACATTAATCTCAACTGGGTCTTTCTCATAATAGACATGCATGAGTTTCTGATGAGGGAATCTTCAATTAACTGGAGTAGCACTAGTTGAGTGCATTAATGCATCAACTAATTGTTAACTCACTATTAGTTCCTCAAACAGTTTGGAACTAATTTAACTAGACTTAACTCAGTAAACTGAGTTAACTAATTACAACTCAAATATAACTCAATCTTATCTCCTTAATTTAAGGGATAACTCTTGCATGACTTCAAAAAGACTTCTAACTTGAATTTCTCCAACTAATTAATTTAAAATAAATTAATTAATTATTTCCAAGTAGTTGTTAAGACTAAATTTGATTTTAATTCACAATTTAATTCAAGGACAAATTAAATTGGAATATTCTTGTCGCCATATTTCAACAACACAAAATATTTTTGAATTTTCGGAGGATACACAGAATTTCAGATTGTTTTCTGGAGAGATTTCAGATTACAAGGATGATGCTCAGGACTTCGATTTCTATCTCAAGGAGCTCAACCTTGAGAGAGTTGTCTTCTCATCTATTCGTACCTTTGAAATAGTGCTTCTAACCTCTTGAAACTTCTTTGAATTGCTTGTTTCCTAATGACTGTGTATAGGGCTTACTGTTGTGCCCATAAATTGCTTTTGATTCTTCTAGGAGACTTGGTTCCTCTTCTTGTCTTGAAGCCTTAGTTGACTTTATTTATGCCCTTACATAAACGAACCTTTGTCTGATACCATGTTGAGAAATCTAGGGCAGCATAGTTAGAGCTTCTTATTAAATCATCTCTTTTGCTTGACAATTTCTTGTGATTAATTCTTACTTCTTCTTTTTTATTATATGTTTATCATCAAGACAATTGCTAAAACTTCAAAGACAACAAGAGAACACAAGATATAGGAACTAAGCCAAGGAAAAACCCCTAAGAAGAGAAAAACCTAGTCAAACTCTTTCATTAGATATTCAAATCAGATTGAGACAACCAAGACCCCTTTTAACCAAAACATAAATTCCTTCCACCAAATCAGCTTCCATGTATTAGCTTCTTTCCTTTACGTCAACGTGAGTCTGATCCTTCAAGAATCTTGACCTGAACTTGTACTTCTAAAGTAGGTTTGTACCTTCGGCCCTGTAGTTGCATTAAAGACAGAATTTTCGACCTCCAAGGATCCACTCCCTCCTTCGCTATATTAGTTTCTTCATAGAGAATCCAAAAGACTTCCATTAATGACCCCTTTGCATTCCTTTTTTGATGTTCGAATTGCAGATGATCTTAATGAATCGAATCACTCCTAAACAAGTTAAGTATCTTTGTTATATATAGTGGTTGGATTCAGTACTTTTGAGTTCAACATGATGAGATTTAGGTTGACCTGTTAAGTGAGGAAGCCGACTTGGTGGAGCATAGAATTATATATCACGAAAGCCCATTAATTTTGGAAGGTGAGTATTCTTTTATTAATTCCATGCAAAAAAAACAAAATTTGTCGGCCAAAACACTTTCATTAATTTATCAAAAAGAGACAGTTTACAACCTAGGTACCTCTTACTCTTCTGGTTTCACTCTGATTTCACTCTGACTCTTCTGGTTTCACTCTGATTTCACTCTAAAAGGATTTTTTAGCCAGGAAAATGATATAAAAACAATTAATATTGCAGTTTGTTACAGAGGCAAAAAAGCAAGACGGCCCAAAATACAAGTAAGACTAAGAAACAGCGAGCAAATAACATTTCAAGGAGGAGAGGGAGGTGCATGACCAGCACCTGGAGCCCTTAGAGGGTCATCACATTTATGGATGTGGAAGTCAATATGCACTAGCAGGGCTTCTATATCATCCAACCGTTCGTTGGAGCGACGTTGGCTTCGCCGAATGGAAATTAACTTGTCCAATGTATCACCCTGATTGAACTGGACATCAAGTTAATGTATGCAATTGTTTCATTACGATTCGCATATCTTTGCTGGCGGATGACCTCTAAGCTCGCTAAGTTGACCTGTAGTTTCTCAACATTGGAGGCAAGTGTGGGTGGTTGTTTCACATGGCTCGGCGACTAGGCACAGGCCTGGGCAACTTCACCCTCGATGCCTACACCCCCTGTTGTGTCCTCCTGCATATCCTCTCCCCTTAGGCTGGCCCCAAGGGCTTGCACCACACCTAGTTCGCCCATGTTGTCTCAGCATATCCACCACCATGCTAGGACATCAGAACTTCTGAGAATAGATGACGCCCAGTCTACACCGACAGCTTTGGCCTCTCCAACTCACTAGGGGAGACTCAAGCACCTAATAGATGTTGTAACCACCCCCACGACCAAAACACTGAGCACAAGTTCAATTATCATCATCTCTTGCATAGGGATCCTTTTCCGAACCTATAGTGGATGGGGCCAATGCACCGCATCCTTTCTGACCTCCAAAAACATAAATTTGACCTAGAACTACACACTCCCACGAAAGGAACAGAGGAAAAAAAACCAAACACATACCAGGAAAGAAATACAAGGGATAATTCAAAATTGCAAAAAGACCTTCACTTACCCAATTGTCGCTTATGACCTGGTGGCGCCCCCAAGCCCGAGCACTTCTTCATGACTGTTCATTGTCATGCCTTCATTTTGTAACACAAGCGCATCCAAAATGCTCCCCCAAAACCACTCTTGAGGATCCCACACAATGCTAACCTTCACTCGAACCGAGACCACTTTGCAAACATACCCACCCTTGTGAATTTCCCTCGTTGCAGCAGATCTAACCAAGCCGGTGGGCATGCACAGGTGACAAGCATGTGCATACTCGTTCAAATTGAGACTATACACCCTCCCTCCCATAACAAGAAGCAGCATAATACCAAATTTGATGACTTGAGCGAATATAAGGAATGTTCCCTTTTCGAGACTTCTATCCAAGCAGCGCCACTTGGCGTCACCACCCTCCCACCTACCATCTCGCGTCATTTGTCCCAATTTCGTCTGTCGGGAGTCAAAGCCCGTACTTCTTGTTCTCCCAACCCCATTGGGGTTTTAATTCCATGCAAATTATAGACAATGGATTAACTTTAAAAAAATGAGTATTCTTTTATTAATTCCATCAAATTATAAATAGTAAATTAACTTTAAAAAATATTGAAATTCGGTAGGTGAGTATTCTTTTATTAATTCCATCAAATTATAGACAGTAAATCAATTTTAAAAATTAAATTTGGGCATATGAATATTCTTTTATTAATTCCATGCAAATTATAAATAGTGAATTAATTTATAAAAATGACAAAATTTATTTTATTAATTTAATTATATAAAATAAATGATCAATAATAAATTTAAAAATATTTATAATAATAAAAAATTAAAATAGGTTCTTTTTCAATATAAATATATATATCAACTTAATTAAAACATAAACAAGCCTCGATCGGGATGTGGGCTGACAGTTGGGACAGCCTGGTCTTATTAATGATCAGTACCTCTGAAAATAGTACCGCCGCCCCCCCACATGCTCAAGGCAATGGGTGCGGCGACCCTTGGCATGAATGCATGCTGGGGTGGTGGGAAAGGTGGCGAGACAGGAGGTGAGGTGAGGAATAAAGGAAGGCAAGGTAGGCACGCGAGCATTGTTAGAGTGTATGCTTGTGGCGGAAGGTGGTGTTGCAGTGGCTCGGGAGGGAGACGGAACCTGTGACTCAAAGCTCGACGACGAATGCCAATTGAACCAGGTATGTTATTTGGCCTCGCTCCTCCACTGTAATTATGTTATGGTTGGGGTTTTGCTGGGGAGAGAGGAGGGTAAATAGGAAGAAGTCCTGGGGGGTAGAGAACTGTTGGTGGAAATGGGGAAGGCAATTGTTGGCAATTGCCTGGTTCTGCATCTATATCCTTTGCCAGTTGGGTAGTGCCTATGGTCGCTGGGGGGATAATCTCATGCTGTCGGGTTTGGAAATACCAGGCTCCTTAAACCGCGCTTGGGGCGAGGCTGACTGTTGCAAGCAAATGGGTGAGGGAAATGAGATGGAAGAAGGGGGAAGGGGGGAGCAGTCGATAAGTTGCATGGGAAGCAGACATTATAGCTGCAGGAAAAGCAAGTGTTGGGTTAACCGGAATTCCTCTCGGGACAATGGCAAGGCCAGAGACCCCGATTGGAAAGCTAAATGGGTGAAACTGAGAGGCAACGCTATTACTCCCTGGGCAGAGGGGGAAAGGGACCCAATTTCTTCCTGGCAAACTGTAAGGAGGAGGAGGGGACTGCGCGAATGGCTTAGGCAAGGGAAGGCTGACCTGCATGTGAACGAAAGTTATGGGGCTTGGAAAAGGGGAGCGACAGCGAGTTCGGCCTATGGGCCACCCCATTACCGGGTTCGGGCTATGGACCACCCCATTACCGGGTTCGGTCTATGGACCACCCCAGCTCTGAGGCCGAGAGAGCAAGAGGAGAGGAGAAGCAAGGGGTGGCGCATAGTGTTGGAAAAACAATTCAGAAAAGGTCCCAAACTGCAATGCTTTGTTTTGGTTTAACAAACCGTTGTTGTCACCAGGGTTCAGGAAATCTGGACATGGCTCGACCTGCGAGGGGACGCGGTCGTGGAAGGAGAGGCCCGACACCTAGGAAAGACAAAGAGCCAAGCACGTCGGAACCTCGAAGGGGCAGGAAGTCGGTAGAACACCTTATCACTGAAGCGGCGGAGGCTTACCGTGAGGGGATAGATGAAGGAATCTGGAAACTGTTAGAAGAGTGGGAGGAGGAAATAAAACAAGGCAGTGAGACAAAGGAAGACATGGACAACTGGAGGACTTTAGTCCCGGATCCGGGCAACACCCGAGGAAGAATTACGCAGTTCAAACAAACTCTTTACCTCTATTGGTTAATGAAGAGTTTATTAGGCAAAGCAATGGAACAGATTTCTGTGGGAATGGCAGTGACACTCCAAGGTATGTCGAGTTACAAGCAGGATTTGCAGAAAATCCTATTCCAACTTCATAAACAAGACATCGGGTTGGATAGAATTGACCACCACATTCCTTGCATACTAGCACTGAATGAGATGCCTGGGGCATCAAGCAAGGATCCGGCACCTGTTGAAACTGCCTCGAAGGAGAAGAAGGGATAGACTCTTACCTATGCATATTTTTGTTTCGTGCGGATAGCTTTTAACTTCTGTTATGCAAATATTAGTTTAGATAGATGTGTAGTGTATGGACATGAAACAAGACATATCTAGCTTGGCTAGAGAAATTAAGACTTTATTGTTTTTGGATGGCTTATGATGCGGACAGGTGGCTAGCAAACTTGGTTTCCTTTTGAGGCAAGTTGAAGCCACCTTGTCAATCTATATGATGTAAATTTACCTTTATTTAATAGAAAATAGAGGCTGCCAAACTTAACAAAAAAATTATTATGAAAAAAAAAAAAAAAAAATTAAACAACAAAGCAAAATTTTGAAAACACTTGAAGCTCAAAAATTAACCGTGAAAAATGATAAGAAGAAAAGCATTTTAATGCATACACATTTAGTAAGAGAAATAAAAGTACTGGATTAAAAATGATGAAAGGTGAAAACGTACACGGCAAAGTTTGAGCACGAAGATCGTAAAGGACTTACATGCATGTTTATCAACAAATCTAACAGATGCATTCACCATATGTATACAAGCAAATTGGTTTTTTATTATAAATTTCAATTTTATGGATAAATGATTATATTTATTTATTTATGTGTTAGAGTCCGGGTGAATATTCAAATGAAAAGCTAAAATAATATTATATAATATTTAACTTTGAATTTAATTCCCTCACATAAAAGGACAAATCTATCAAAATATAGTGAAAAATCTGAAGGAAAGATTTAAGAGTCGGAATGATTTGGAAGGTCAACAATCATAAGAGTTCTAATAAATAGGGTTTTTAGACTCAAGGGGAAACAGGGTTTTTAAGTTGTTTGGAAACAAATTTTAATTATAAGATTTTAATGTCTATAATTCTTTCTATCAGCGTCTTGAGTTGTGGAAATGAGTAAAAATGTTATTTTTACAAGAAATTATTTTACTTATATTTATATTTATATGCAGTTTTAAGAATGATATTGTAATTGTGTTTTATGTTGAAACTTATTTTACTTATATTTATGTGCAGTTTTAAGAATTTGTGTTTTATGTTAAAACTTTTCTGGTGTGAATCTAGTTATTTATATTTGTGTATTTATTTACATAGTAGTTTTTTGTTTCAAAGATAAAAGAAATGGTATGTATGGTACTATGTTTATCTCTATAATTTTGTTAGTTTATTCTAGGTATCATTCTATATTTTATATATTAGTTTAGGTACATTTTATTTATTGCATTTTTAAAAACCCTAAATATTAAGATACAATTGAGAAAATCCCAAATCTATAATGATTGTTGACCTAAAATCCAGACAAGTACCATATACCAAATAATGAGGGGTTTAATTGGACTTTATCACCAAGGAGAACCACAACTATTGTAAGAAATTTCGACCTATCAATAGATGTTGACCAAACTGGAACAACACCCACTCATAATTCCATCCACTATATTGTTTCGTGACAAGAATGAGTTCCTAACTCAACATTTGGCTCAATGTTTTGAAAATGGTGGTATGCTTCAAAAATATGTCTTTGTTGTTAGAAAATTATATATTAGAGAGCAATGGAACACAAAATATATTGCAAAAATATAAACACATAAAACAAGAGAGACACAGATATATGTGGTTCACCCAATTTAGGTTATGTCCACGGAGAAACAGCCAGTCCTTCATTTTATATTATTCAGCAAAATGAAGTGATACAACCTATAGCAGATCCGTTGTAATTCCCTCTTCACTCTCACACAATCTCCTCTATCTTTCTCACTCAAAATACAGATCTACATAGACGCAATACAATTCCCTCATATATAGTGAGGGATTGCCTTTTAGGGCAAAAATACCTAAATTAAACATAACTTCTACCGTCAGATCTCTGCCTAATGAATATCCCAGATTGACTACGAAATTACAACATTTTACAAGGCAATTTTACATATATTTTTATCTTTGGAGGCACTGCCCCCGATCTCCCGCCAGGGGGGGCTCCCAAAGATAACAGCCACCCCCCCCCCCCCCGGACCCCCCTTGCAGCGCAAATATTACGGGCGGTGGCATTACGAACTGGGGTCCAATGTGGTGATACCTCTGAATAAGAAGATAATCAGGCTCCACACCCAACATTCTCCCACTTGGAGACTTATCATAGCAACTCCACCGCTGCTTCATTTGTTGGACAATGACTCCACTTTGGACTTGGTTGTTTCTCATCTTCTTCATCATACTTGAAAACCAATTGAAATTGAGCAAAATCTCAGTTTCTCCCTGGTTACAACTTTTGTTAACATATTTGCAGGATTCTGGCTAGTGTGTATCTTTTCTAGCTTCAACTGTCCATCTTCCAACACTGACCGTATGAAATGGTACTTGAGATGTATATGTTTAGTCTTGGAATGAAATACAGAGTTCTTTGCAATATGTATGGCACTCTGGTTGTCACTGTTTAACCTACCCAACTCCTGCTTCTTACCCAATTCATCCAGAAACCTTTGTAACCAAATCATTTCTTTACTAGCCTCTGTAGCAGCAACATACTCTGCTTCCGTTGTTAAGAGTGCAACAACACTTTGCAGTTTTGAAACCCAACTAATAGTTGTTCCACCCACAGTAAACACATACCCTGTGGTGCTCCTCATGTTATCTCTATCACCCGCCATATCTTCATCAACATATCCCTGTAGAGAAATGTTTGAACCACCAAAACATAATGCTTGATTTGTGGTACCTCTCAAATACCTGAGAATCCACTTCACCGCCATCCAATGTTCTTTTCCTTGATTGTTCATGTACCTGCTTACAACTCCCACTGCATGTGCAATATCAAGCCTTGTGCAGACCATTGCATACATTAAGCTTCCCACTGCTTATGCATATGGAACTTTAGACATATAAGTCATTTCTTCCTGAGTCATGGGACACACCTCCTTACTTAGTTTGAAATGGCTATCCAAAGGTATACTAACTGGTTTTGCATTCTGCATATTAAATCTTTTCAACACCTTTTCTATGTATTCACTCTGAGACAATGTTAATTTTTTATTCTTCCTGTCTCTAGTTATTATCATACCAAGGATTTATTTTGCAGCACCCAAATCCTTCATTGCAAATGAGTTTGCCAATTTTCTTTTGAGCACATTTATTTCCTGCATGTTAGAACCTGCAACAAGCATGTCATCTACATACAATAACAATATAATATAGCTACCATCATTTTGCCTTTTGAGATAAACACAATGATCAGAGTGACATCTAGTATAACCTTGTTCAGACATAAACCTATCAAATTTTAGATACCACTGCCTTGTAGCCTGTTTTAAGCCATACAAGCTCTTCTTCAACCTGCACACTAGTTTCTCTTTCCCTTTTACCGCATATCCTTGTGGTTGCTACATATATATCTCTTCCTCCAAATCCCCATGGAGAAAAGTTGTCTTTACATCTCACTGCTCAAGATGCAAATCTTCAACTGCTACTAGACTTAAAATAGTTCTGATTGAAGTCATTTTAACAACAAGATAAAATATCTCATCAAAGTCTATACCCTTTTTCTGTGCAAACCCCTTCACCACAAGTCTAGCTTTATACATTTTTCTACATCCCTCTTCTTCCTTCAACCTGTAAACCCATTTATTCTGCAATGTTGTTTTTCCTGCAAGCAACCTGACTAAGTCCCAAGTCTGGTTATGTGCTAAGGAGTCCATCTCTTCTTTCATGGCTTGCTCCCACTTCTTCTTAGTTTCTACCTGCACTACTTCTTCATAACATTCTGGTTCACCATAACCAATCAACAATACATAATATAATGAAGGAGAGTATCATTCAAGGGGCCTACTTATCCTAATAGATCTTCTAACACCACTTTCACGCGTTTGAGGTGCTTGTTGTTGTTGTGGTTGTTGTTGTTGTTCTGGCTGTTGATCATTATGATTTTCAAGCACCTTCACTTTTTCTGTGATCTCATCAAGCATTGTGTATTCTTTGTTTTCTTTTTCTTGTTTCTTTTCCTGCAGCTGATCCTTATATAAAACCTTTTCATTGAATATGATATCTCTGCTTCTAATGATTTTGTGTTTTCATAATCATAAAAGCGATAACCAAAATCATTAACACCATATCCAATAAAGATACATTTCTTTGATTTTGCCTCAAGCTTTGTTCTATTTTCTTTATTAATATGGACAAAGGCTACACAACCAAAAGTCTTTAAAAATGAATAGTTTACCTTTTTACTTATCCATGCCTCCTCTGGAATACCACCATCCAAGGAACTTGAAGGCCCTCTTTTTATTAGATAAACAACAGTATCTATAGCATCTGCCCAAAATTGTAAAGGCAATCCTGCATGTAATCTCATGCACCTTGCACGTTCCATGATTGTCTTGTTCATCCTTTCTGACACACCATTTTCTTGTGGTGTTCCTGGAACTGTCTCCTCTCTGCGAATTCCATTCTCCGAACAGTACCTATCAAACTCTTTGCTGCAATATTTACCTCCATTGTCTGATCTAAGACACTTCAACCTTTTTTCTGTCTCATTTTCAACCAAAGCTTTCCATTTCTTGAAAATATAAAATACATCAAATTTATTTCGAATACAATAAATCCAATTTTTCCTGGTTGCATCATCAATAAAAGTAACATAATAACGAGAACCACCGAGAGATGATACTTGAGCAAGTCCCCATACATCTGTATGCACAAGCTCTAATTTTTTGCTCTTCTTTTCTTTCCCAACTCTGAGGAATCTGACTCTTTTTTGTTTTCCATAAACACAATTCTCACATAATTTTAAATCAACATGCTTCAAACCTGGAAACAAATTTCTTGAGTGAAGAATCTGCATCCCCTTCTCACTCATGTGCCCAAGCCTATGATGCCACATCATCGTATCTTCTCCTGTAGAGGTTAAAGAACTAACAGACTTAGAAATATCATTGCATAAATACAATGTACCAACCTTTTCTCATTTTGTTATTACCAGGCATCCTTTAGTGACCTTCCAAGTTTTATCTGTAAAAGTAGTCACACAACCTTCACCTCCCAACTACCCTATTGAAATTAGATTTTTCTTCGGATCTATAACATGCCTTACCTCCTTCAATAGCCATTGATTTCCATTTCGTTGTTTTATGAAAATTGTACCCATTCCAATGATTTTACAGGGTTTATCATCACTCAATCGAACCTGTCCAAAATCTCCTTGAACATAATCATGAAAATATTTCCTATCAGGTGTGGCATGGAATGAGGCCCCTGAATCTACCACCCAGGCATCAATAATATTTTCTAATGAAAGAATCAAAGCATCTTGCAACACATCACCTGTCACATTCGCTTCATAATTGTTTTCTTATTGCGCGTCTCCTTCTTTTCCCTTCTGAGACTTGCAGTCTTTCTTCCCGCATTTCTAGCACACTATCCCCGATCTGGACTTGGATCTGTCTTTCCTTGACTTACTGCGATATCCTGGGCTATTTCCTCTTTCCAATTTTCTTCCCCTAGTCTCTGCAATCAAAACATTACCTGATGTCTCACCGGAGCTTTTCTGTTGCATTTCCTCACTAAGGATTTCACAGACAACATCATCAAACTTTAAAGTACTAGATCCAGAGAAAGAGTTACTAATGGCCATAACTAAACCATTCCAACTTTCTGGCAATGAGCACATAAATAACAGAGTCCTAACTTCATCATCAAAAGTTACCCCTACAAAAATTAACTGACTGGTAACTGTATTAAATTCATTTAAATGATCAGCAACAGATCCACCTTATGACATCTTCATATTAAATAAATGCTTCATAAGAAATACCTTATTTGAGGCCGAGGGTTTTTCATATAGTTTGGCCAATGCCGACATTAAACCCTTTGTTGTCATTTCCTTTGAAATATTAAAGGCTACCGACGCCACTATGCAAAGCCGTATTATTCCAAGTACCTTTCTGTCGAGAATATCCCATTTTGTGTCTGTCATACCCGTCGGCTTCTTTGTCTTTTCGCTCAATGGTTGGTACAGATCTCTCTGGTACAAATAATCTTTCATCTGCATCTTCCATAGTTGTCAGTTTTGGCCGTTAAATTTTTCGATCCTAAACCTACCATCTTCTGCCATTGCTCCCACTCGAACCAAGAACCCTTCTCTCCTGCGAGTTTATCAGTCAAATAGACCTTCGACTCTGACACTAGTTGTTAGAAAATTATATATTAGAAAGCAATGAAACACATAAAATATATTGCAAAAATATAAACACGTAAAACAAGAGAGACACAGATCTACATGATTCACCCAATTTGGGCTACGTCCACGGAGAAACAGTCAGTCATTCATTTTATATTATCCAGCAAAATAAAGTGATACAACCTACAGCAAATCTGTTGTAATTCCCTCTTCGCTCTCACACAATCTCCTCTCTCTTTCTCACTCGGAATACAGATCTACATAGACGCAATGCAATTCCCTCATATATAGCGAGGGGTTGCCTTCTAGGGCAAAAAAGCCTAAATTAAACATAACTTCTACCGTCAGATCTCCACCTAATGAACGACCCAGATTGACTACGAAATTACAACATTTTACAAGGCAATTTTACATCTATTTTTAGTTTCTGGGGCGTTGCCCCCAATCCCCCGCCAAGGGGGGGCTCCCAAAGATCGCAATCGCCCCCCCTGGACCCCCCTTGCAGCGCAAGTATTACGAGCGACGTTGTCGCCACATTACGAACTGGGGTCCAATGCGGTGATATCTATGAATAAAGAAGATAATCAAGCTCCACACCCAACATTTGTGACACAATGTCTCTAGTCATAATATTCTTTGCTCATTACCTTTGTCACTTTGATTTTTTGTCACATGGTAGTATCTTCTTGCTCAACGTTCAAAGGGTTCAGAGAATGGTGGGCACCACATGGGATCCCTGGTTGTTTGACAATTTCGATGGGCAACGTGAAAAGGGAATTCTTTGATTTAGCGACACCTCTATTGAAATCGTGGATGTGGATGAGGGTTTAGCTTCCAAGTCATGCCATACTCAAATAGGACATTGGGCCTTGTAGTCGTTGGTTTCTTTTGCAACACTAGGTTCTATGTTTCTGAACTCAATATCATGGCATTGGATAGAACAATTTTGCTATGGTTGTATTCTCTTCTTTTCCCAATGGATTGTGGTTCCTATGTGGCATTAAAGTCTTCCACCTCTACGTGAGTTCTGAAGCACAAGTTGCACTACACTTTTCTCCCATGTGTGGGGTTTATGATTTTGTGATTATATATAACCCTATATTTATAGATATTGCAATTATTATTTTTATGTTGGACTTAATAAGTGAAGGTCTACTTTAGTTTTGGTTGTTTTGAACTCATGCTAATGTTAAGTACTTTGTTGTTTCTTAGAGCTAAATTTATTATAAGCAATTCCATGTTATGTGCAAAGGTTGTTTTATACCAACATGTTCAAAATGTATTCTTTTTTTTAAATAAAGAGTTACTTTTTTTTTAGGAAAAAAAGAGATAATTTGGACAAAAGATCAAACAACATTGAGAATCGTTGTCAACACAAAAACAATGGACCATTAATAATGGGTAGTTTTATTGAGTTTTGGCATTACCTTACCTTGATGCAATGTTTTATGACCAGAGGAAAAGTATAATATTTACTTATTAATTGGCACCACAATGATGGATGACAAGAAAAGTTTCCACAAGATTTAAACCTCAACCTTCCTCATAGCAAAGCACTTTTCTTATGTTTGGCGTCATAGTAGATAATGGTAGGTAAAATGTCCACAATATTTGAACCTCAATTTTCCTCATAGCAAGCACCCCACATCATTCAATCATAGGTCAATGTATTGAATTAGTTTATCGTTAATCTAATTAGTTGGGAAACTAGAATAATTATGGTAGTACAAAATTATTTGCTAGTGTTGCATACGAGTAAATCATTGGACCAAAAAGGTTGAGTTGACCTTTATTTTTTCATAGACTTATCCAATAGAAAATCAACATCAATGTTTTTAATTAGAATCAAAGCATAGAACGACACCCAATGCCCTATTTTTGAAAACAAAAAACTCACAACCTATATTGAAGAGAGCCCACTTCTCATTTAAAAAAATTATTGCTACAAATATCATCTAAGCTAAAGGACAAGATGGTTAGAGAAAATCCAAACTTAACAAGGAAAAATGAAAACTCTTTTTTTAGCTTTTGACATCATTCGTGCAAGTTTAGGGAAGTTTATCCAATGTAAGGCTCCAACAAGAGAAAACGTGTAAACCTAAATTTACAAAGACAACTTCAACTTCACCTTTTAAAAGGAAGTATTTCAATATCCCAATCACTCCTACATTCAATAGGGTACACTACCAATTATCTAATGAGTTAAGTTTGCAAGTACAACCAAGCCCTCTAAAAATCGCAAACATTTAAATATGGAAACTAGGAAAACATGTGTTATAATCTCTAATGAAAGAGTAAGCGGTTCCATATGGATCCACTCTAAACAATGAATTGTTTGCACTAAAATATTGGAGAGCAATCCTCATTCTTCATTAATGGAATTGATAGATGAATAGAATTGTTGTAATGACATTCCCAATGTGTAAAAACTAAAGCCCTTATTTGGTAATTGTAAATTATTACTTAAGCTCCAATCTTTGCTCATTAGAGAAATTGTTAATAAACACGTTTTTTTTTCTTATGAATTCCTCTATTTAATAATTTATTTATGTTGTCACATTTTGGTATAGTAACTGACTAGAACATTTGTTGGAAGGATTCTTTAAATTCATTTTTTTTTATAGGCAAGGTCTAGTTAAAGATAACACATAATACTAATTTAAAGTCCAATTACCTTGATGGCCTACATATCTAAAGAAGTAAGTTGTAAAGTGACTATCCATGGACACTATGACCCAAATGTTCTTATTTGATAAAAATGAATCCAAGTGCTCTACCTAATTTTTTATGTTTACCATATCAAATGTTGCTTGATTATGCATGGTATATAAGTTTGCCAACACCCCAATCTCCACTATCTTATTCAATCATATGGACCCTCACTTTTGAACAAATTTAAGTGACCAATGAATTAATTGTAAAGTGACTTTGTTCACAGGCATTATAACCCAAATGTTCTTATTTGCTAATAAAAAAAATCCAAATGTTAAGGGAAGGTAGGTAGTGGGGGAAATGTTTTAGATCCCAATGGAAATCAAGAATTAAGTTTTGTATAGGGAATCAATGTCATCACCAATAATGATGTTGAGACACCAACAATATATCAATGACTATTTTTTCTCAAGACTAGATGAATAGAGCATATCATAGTTGTGAGATAGTTGTGAGAGACTCTTCTATTATATTATAATCCAACATATGCACTACCATTCAACCTTGCATGATGTTTGTGTAGCAAAGCTCGATCATAGATCTCAAGCAATGGTGGAAAACTATGAAAGCATCAAGTTCTTTCAAGTATTGAGAGGTCACAACTTCTTCGCAGACTTAAAATTCAATGAAGCTATAACAAATGTTCTTGGATGGAAAAGGATAAATGAGGGGGATTCGTCTCATCGCACATTCCATGAATTATAACCCAATAACCAAAGTTCCAATGTAATCCTCCATGAGTGACATGTGGCAAAGTATTTATTTGGGCAAACAACAAGCATTAAAGCCCCCACAGGTTTGCATACTCCCTAATTTCTCTCACCTGCATTGAATTATTTTACAAGAAGGATGGGGCAAAGGTATCAATTTGGATGTAATATTATGGAGATTGGTAAAAAAAAAAAATCATTTTATGTTAGTGATCATAGTCGACCAAAGGGTGGCAATCAGTGGTGGAAACCCTCTCTGCAAGGTCGGGTTAGTGTCTAAAGGTATTATGGAGGTTGTGTTATTTCCCTCAAACTCAATTTTAGTGTTGAATTTTTTATCCATTGTGGAGAAAATATCGGTTCTAGATGGCAAAGTTAATTCAAATCTTCCAAGTTAGGAGTGGGTTGATTACCATGCCAAAAGCAAACAAGTCATTCCTTAGATTGAGTGTATTACAGCCAAAATTAGTTGCCATTGTCACTCTAAACATTGTGAGCTCTATGAGAAAGATTGCAGATTTGAGAAGGGGTATTGGAAATGTGAGTGCCATGGGTCAAATCAAGATGTGTTATCTTTATCTGTCAAAACGTGGAAAGGTTGGAAAGAAGATTGGGACTACAGGGAAATTGTGGAAACATGAGCCCATAAGCAACATGTAATTAGCACATCTCTCTAGTTGGAAGCACATAGGAAAATAGAAAAATAATTCATGGCTATCATGGAAAGTCATAACAAAAAGTAGATTATGGAAGTAAATTGGTTCTTTGCATGATATGGTAACAAAAGTTGCAAGTACTCTGTGTTTTTCTAAAGGAACCTCACAATCCTCAATTCACCCTCCCAATTTCCATCCATTCAATCCGATATGAAACAACAACAAAGTTAAAGGAGATGGGACCCATTGGACAAATAGCGAACTCTTAAGTTGATATCAAGCAAGAAGCCTAAGCATTTATGGGTTTCATATAATAATTAGTATTTGTAATGTTTTGCAAAATAACATCATTCTTGACTAAGCTTATTAGGCATTGTACAAAGTTAAGTCCACAAGTATAACTCTAAACAAGTAGGGCTAACATAGTGCTTAAGCAGAAATTTTGAATTTTAAAATGTTTTTAAAACACTATTGATATTAATGATATATACTCTTTTCACTTTCTATTAATTTATTATAAAATCCAACCACAACAAAATTTTATTATAAATTATACTCATTTTATTAAAAAATATTAATAACTTAATTTTTTTAATAAATTATATCACATAACATTACATTATCATTATGATACTTAATATACTCAATCTACGCCCCTTATTCACCCCTTATTCAGATAAACCATTAGTTTTAAACATATTTAAATCAATTATTTTTTCTAAAATTTTCACTCTTTTCTCAATTTTGGCCTTGCCTGTAAAAATTTTAGGTTATTCTTACAACCTCTCCCCTTAGAATCACTTAAAATCTGATCCATTCATTGTAAAAAGAATAATAAAATAATTATTTAAAATAAAATCATTTCATAGCAATTAAAGGCTGTGAGCCACCTAATGCAATGCAAGGACCTGAGAAATATAGAATTAATTTTACCGCCGTTGTATGGAAACCTTTTTAGGCATATTAAAGCCCTAGCAAAGGTTGACAATTAATAGACACTGCGATGTGCATGTTTAAAATAAAAACTAGATTTATAAATTTAAATCTAAAAACTGACTTCATAAAAAACAAACTAATTAATGAATGAAGGCTATGTCCGTAGTGTTTTTAGAATCCAGCTGTGTTACACATTCAGATAAACACCAACGTTTCAGCTATCAATATGCAATATGCACTCTGCAGCAGGGCATTTAATGCTGCATATGCAAAGCAGCAGGGATGAAATGGTTCATATATTTTTAGCATATATAATATTAAATATTAAAAAAAAAATCAGCTATGGGTACATATTGTTTACTAAATATTTTAAATAATTAATTGCGAACATCAGAATAGAGTTGACAAGGGTTCAGAAAACCAAAAAAAAATCAGCAAATATCAGTAAAATTAAGATACCATAAAAATACTTTAAAAATCAGCACACATCCGCTGGGCCAAAAAAATCGTGATTTCGAGATAAAATCAGATGTTATCCAGATATTTGCAACACTGCAAATAATTTACTGAAACATTAAGTGCTCATCTGAATTTGTAACACGGCTTGATTCCAAAAGAATCCAAGCAAACAATCTCCATATCCAACCTGCCAGTCATTTTTGTCGTGATTAACTTCCATGAGCTGAGTCCAATATCGTTAACTGAACTTCGAATCATTATCAATTCCATAAGAGAGGCAAACATAAGAATACTGAGGCGATGAAGCGGTAATCATTCACTCATATGAGTGAGATAGACAATTGCATGTTAAATTCCCTGTGATCATCAGAAAAATTCCTAAACCCGCCACTCACCAATTTTCAAATTCATTTCATGGCATCTTGTCATCTATCTGCAGATGATCATCATGCACCATACAGCCAGTCTTCTCCGTCTATTAAGCTTCCTTATATGGCAACTGACATGCCATCTGAGGACTTTTCGATTTCAGCTGTCCAAGCATTTCAGCAACAGATTTGCAGCGGCATTGGAGTCCTGGTCGCATCACGTTTCCATAGACAGCCATCTCAATAACATCCAGCTCTTTATCTGGTATAAGAAGATTGCTTAATTCAAGGGAATGCGATTTTGTGCCAACATATAAAATCAGAAAAAATGTGCAAATAATATTATTCTTATGGTAGAAATGATCATTCTCCTTTGACCCAGTGTTTGCATTCACACAGACTAGAAATCTAGAAAGAGCAACAATATCACAAAAATACGCAATATACCTTGAAATAAAAAAATAATGGTACATACAAAAGAGATAAGACAGTTTAGCATTACAAACTTCAGTTTAGTTATCAAAGATGGTGCATATATTATCGTACCATGGAACCACCAATTTAATCCAGAATGTCATAGTATCATATTCCGAAATGTTAAGTCTGCAGAAATAGTAGTAAGATGCAATCCACCAAAGTTCACCATAATAGCACAAAATTAGATGGAGGGATACAAACGACCAAGCACAATAACTCTGCTGGCTTGGTCATAAAGGTCTACATATATGCCTCATTATGAAACCGTCCCTTCGGTAAACCACAATGTACCCGAATTTATGCAAAGCCACTCCCAAAAGCAAGGATAAAAAATTGCATTTGCAAGTCATTACTACACTTTCAAGATTTGACAGCAACTAGGATATCTTCACAGAAATTAGAATGATCCATACCAGCAGCTACTTTTTCTAATGCAATGCAGCGGTACTAGTATGGTTTTTTCATATATCACTATGCACTGATCAAACTTTCACAGTCCAACAGTATTATTCATCATAGCAACCTATTAAACACAACCAAATTGATTGTTGCCAGCAATCACCACAACACGTATGTTCCAGCTATGTTCAATGCTTACAATGCCACTGACATCAAAAGCCAAATAACAAAGACCAGTGTATTCTCGTTTTCAGCAACAACACTTGTTGAGAAAAAAGTGCAGCTCATGCATGCCCATGTTGAAAAATTGGTGTTTGAAATAGAAAATGTCATAAGGCCCCTGGCCTCAACTGGTGTAATATGACCTCTCTAATATAGTAGGGAGCTCAGTCTCACCAATCTTGCAATTCTCATTTGTATCCGCAATGCAGAGTCTGATTTGTTAATAAAACAACAGAACATGCAATGGTGATCTCATGCCGAGTGTGCCTTTCCTTCTGTGACCAAGAGGAAGTGGTTTGCGACTCATTAAATCATGACTTGAATTATTCTGGTTTTTCATTACATGTGGAATAGAAAGATTTGTCCATGCAAACTGGAGATATTTATAAAGGATATACTCTGAACTCACTGGGCAGATAATTGTTCTGATTCTGACATGAATAATGAAGTCATTGAAGTGACATTAACTCACTGGTGTTATTTTTGTTGGAAACCTAATCCTCTATGGGTTGGTGTGGAATGTGAACAGCCACCAGAGTCTAAGAGACCACTTGGAATATGAATCCAAGGGTCACATCAATGTACTATAAATGTATATCATGTCAATAATATATGCGATCTAATGCTTATCTTTCACATACGCTGGTTACATTCCATGTGAGTTTATCATGGTATCAGAGCGGATATCTTCCTAACCTGCTCAATCTTGGGTGAGCCACTAGTTTTGTGGCATTTATGTGCATTTCAGCTCTGCCACCTATTATTTTGCTGTCATTCTCAGCCTGGCGTGCAAAACGCTCCCCCTCACTGTCCACCTACTCTAATGCTCTGAAATCTGCCTGTCAACCCTGGCGCTCATGAAAGTTGGTTGTTGCTGGGTGTGGAGTGCAATTACCATATTAAGAGAGATTGGCCCTTGTGTGTGTCGTTTCAATTTCCTCAGCCAGTGGTAATGCATTGGCAGAGAAACGTTTCTGCTCAGCGCTTTACAACATGTTTGAGTGTCGAATGTGAGCTCTTTGGGCACTGTGTGAGTGGAATGTGAGCGAGCTCCATTTTGAAGATTGTGATTTGTATTGTACGTTGAGTTTATTGATGCATTAAGTTTTGAATGTCTTGAATTTATTCAAATTCTCTGTGATTGGTCATTCAAGTTAATTGGTATGGCGTTGGGCTGGTCATTGAACTAAATAGTTAAATTCTGTGAATTACATTCATCTGTGCGTAGACAACTTTGTGTGTTGATTCTCTGTGCGTTGAACAATGTGAATGCATCGTGGGAATTATGTGTTGAGTGGTGCGTAACAGTTCAGACTCTTGTCCTTGGCTATCAGTCTGTTGGCCTATCTTCTGGTCTACGCTTTCTCTGGTCAGCTCCAAAAATAACGTTTTTTAGTATAACGCTTCTCCTTTCTTTGCCAGTGAAGTCGCACCCCTAATATGCTCAGGGATAGTGAATGACTTTTCTATCTGCGTATTGGTGTTGTAACGCACTATCCATTACCACAAGCGTAGAAATCAAATGTGACTGTTATCAAGAAGGGAATTTCTGAGGTCGCTCATTTAAAACATTCTGCGACACACCTTGCAGATCTGCAATGTTACTTATGTCGCTTGTATATCTTCCCTAGGAAAGACTTCAGCACAAGCTGCAAAGATTCATTCTCTTGAGCCTTGATGGAAGAAATGAGCTCCTTATAACTAGTACGCTCATATTCCAGAAAAACATCCTGAATTCCAAGATCCCTATATACAGCCTTAACTTCTGCGTCACAAGAAGGATTTCTCTTCCCATAATTGGCATATAATCATTGAAGTTGGCTCTCGTTGGCCCGTTCAAGGGCTTGCACCACCAAAGCCCATGGATTCTGGACCCAATACCGAGAAACTTGTTTCAAACTCGTGACTTGAATGAAACCTTTTGGTAGCTAACCATGATTTGAACTATCTCTCCTGGTTATATTCTTTTATGAATTCACTGGAACAGTATGGATATAACCATGAGTCTGAATGCATGTTTGGGAGTTGGAAGACTTGGCATAATGCGATGTCGATTTTCTACATTGTGATGGTTCACTAGAACAGTTTGACTCTAGGGTCTCGGTGGTTCATTATAAAGTATTGAAGTTGGAAGTTTATTACAAAATTCTCGTTGGCATTTGATTTTTGGGCATTCAAACATTGTTGCCCTCATCACAACACCCTGATTGTGGACCATTCATCTGTACTACTTATAGACTTGCTGCAAGGACTTCTCAAGTTTGAGCCTTCGGAACGTTTGAAAGCTTCAGAAGCTTTGAGTCGTCCATTCTTCTTAGAGGGCACCAAATTTCATAAATATGGTGCAAACAAATAATGAGAATTCTGATTCACTGCTCGGGACAATGTTGGATTGTTATCAACTTCGTTGGTATTACAATGGCTATTGAAGAGAATCGACCGCATTAGGGGATCTCGGCATTATCTGCAAGTTGGAATCCAATGGCATTGAGTGTGTAGCTATATGTCATTGAGTGTCTTTATTACTCTTGGTGTCTTCGGGCCCGTGCATTGACAATTTTAGACATTGAGCTTATACATAAACGGGTTCAGGTTTCTGTGTGGAGACTTTGGAGAGGAGGAAGTCACGAGGTGATTTGTTTCTCGCTGAAGTTTTGGTATAGCCGCATATGTAAACATATATTTCTTTTGGATTTTCGTTATGCTGCTGGAAAACACTCTATGCATGAACAAAGTTGAATGTCTCAATTTGTCTTCCACTATTGATCAACACTTCTACAACATTTGCCATTTTATTATTCAAGTCCAAGGGAATGACAAAGTTCATGTTTCTATCTGCAACGGTACTGCGGACAGACTTTCAGATTTGATATTTTGAAAAGCTTCTCTGAGTAGTATAATATCGATGCTCTTCTTCTAAGTTACCACAAGTTCAGTAAGTACTGCAGAGTGAGATTGTTACTCATATTAGTGATTTTGGAACCCCAGGCATTAATGATCTTGGTGCACAACTTTCATATGCATTAGGGGTTGTTTATATTCTTTAAGTTGCAGTTTTTGGCATTGTCTGATATATATAAGTTTACTTGTACTTTTACATTCTAAGAAAGTGCATTTGTAGTTGAAGCATTGTTTTGAAATGGATCGAATGGATGATGTATTAGAGTTACTGAATACCCTAATACATTCCAGTATTGATGGGATGGTAAAAGTTAGCAAGGATTCTCTCTCTAATATTCAAACCTGTTTGCAAAATGCACGAGAGAAGATAGAATTTCTGCAACTTGAATCACAGTTACAGAGAGATGAGTTATAGCAACATAAGCATCATGGCACCCATCAGCAGCCAGAAAGTGGTCAAATCAGTAGCATTGAGGTTGACTCCCATCATGTGCCCATTCCAGCAATAGATTTGCATACAAATGTAAATGTTCGATCTGCACTTCCCAAGTCCATCATCAGACCTTGGAAAGAGCTTGTCCACAACAAGCACAGAACAGGTCTTGGATACGATAAGGAGGCATCCTTTCATATTCCAGATTACTCAAAGCCCGTCCAATTTCAGAGTGTTGGATTTCTTCATGACAGTTCACCTTCAATTGTTTCAGATTCTGGTCCTCTTCCACGGCAGCCATAACAGATTGTTAAATGCCAACATTGTGACAGAGTTGGCCATGTGAAAGATCATTGTTTTGATATTCATCCGTGCAAGCACTGTGATCAACATACTCATTCTTCACACAGATGCTTCAAAAACAAGCCTCCTGCAAGAACAAAGATTCATCTTGGACAGATCGCTTCTTAGCAATGGGCTTCAACAGCTAAGAAGATATTTCAGTCATATGTCATAACTTGTTCTAGAGTATTGAACAGTCTTGCAATTGAGTTTTCTCCATATTCTCACCTTGTATCTTACAAGGGGGGAAGTGATGGTCATATACAAGCTTCAAATCCACATCAAGCGAGCCTGAACCACAACCTGTCATACCAGATTCATAGTTGTAGCCAGAGACAAAGATGCCCCTAAGCATGCTTTTGGTTGGTGGTCAGCCTTAAACCATCTATGCAGGGTTGAGACCTCTCTTCAAA
This sequence comes from Pinus tabuliformis, assembly GCA_031772625.1. NCBI lineage: Eukaryota > Viridiplantae > Streptophyta > Pinopsida > Pinales > Pinaceae > Pinus > Pinus tabuliformis. The sequence continues at coordinate 764,253,462 of CM062805.1, forward strand.
ACATTGGGGACACTTCCTTTAGCAGAAGACTTCAACTTCTTGCCAGTTTTGGAAGAGTTCCAGGAATTGCATTAAGCATTCCAGAGTTGGTGGTAATCCTTAAACCATCGCAGGTTGTAGACCTCCCTTTTTCAAGTTGAAGGTCTCCCTCTCCAAAGCATTCGGAACACTTCCTCTAGAAGATTTCAGCTTCTTGCCAGACTTGGAAGAATTTTGGGAATTGCACAAAGCGTTCCAGTGTTGGTGGTTATCCTTAAACCACCCCCCTCATACCAACATTTTAGAGAGCACATTCAGCCTAGTGTTGTCATCCATATTTTTGCACATTTTGTATTATAGCTCTCTTCTTGGACTCATGCATACCCCTTCGGATTAAGGGGGGGAATGTTGGACACTTAATCCTCTATGGGTTGGTATGGAATGTGAATAGCCACCGAAGTCCAAGAGACCACTTGAAATATGAATCCAAGGGTCACATAGATGTACTATAAATGTATATCATGTCAATAATATATGCAATCTAATGCTTATCTTTCACATACGTTGTTTACATTCCATGTGAGTTTATCAATTTTGCTTATATGTTTTACACTATATGGTAGATGCAAGAGCTTGCTCAGCAAGCCGTCAATGTGCATATTTTTATTATTATTATTATTTTATAGAGAAAGGGAAGGAGAAGGGCTCCTGGTGGGTTAGGAGACAGAGTATATATGAGCGTATTCTTGAGATGTATACACCCCATTTTTTTAGTACTGGATTTTTCCTGTGTGATTGCTTTTGGTATTGAACCATATTCAAATTTGAACTTGGCAACTATAATGTAAACAATTTCAATAACAAGTTGATAACATCTCAAAACTTTCCTTTCATTTGAAGTAGGAAACTCTAAACGCCATATTCTAAAAGGAACGAATCCAAAGAAAAGAAACAATAACAAATATATCAAGCGTTTTGGCTAAGAATCTACTTTGCATAATGAAATGGGTGTGTCATACCACTCAACCTAGAATCTACTTTGCATAATGAAATGGGTGTGTCGTACCACTCAGCCTAGAATCTACTTTGCCTAATGAAATGGGTGTGTCATACCACTCAGCCTGTTGAGAAATTGATCAGGATATACTTAGGATGATTTCTTTTATACTTGATAACTGCTTGTGATGTATTTTTACTTTTTTTTTGTTATTAGTTTCTTCTCTTATTATTATGTTGTTCTTATCATCAAATAGCTACCAAAAACATGAAGATCAATAGTACACAACAACACAGGATGTAGGCTGCAAGCCAGGGCCAAAACATCTCCACTTGAGAGGAAAACCCACAAATCTTTTCTCTTCTTATAGATTCTTCAAATGACGAATTCCAAGACCTCTAGACCAACACCAATACCCTTCCAAGACCAAGTCAGACCTTCTTGATGATGTGCTTCTTCTATCCAAGTCAAACCCAGTCAAATCTCTTTCAGCTGCACAATTTCAACCCCTAGCTGCAGGATTTCGGCCTCCACTGCAGGTCTGAAATTTTTGGCCCCTGCAATAGTTGTTGCTTCCACACGTGTGAGAAAATTTAGGGCTTCCAAGGCTTCCTTGCTCCTTCGCTTGGGTTGCTTCTCCTTCTAGGGCTTGTAGGTGACCTAAAAGTCCTTTCTTTGACCTTCTTTCTACAACTTGACAACTTCGATCTTGCAGCTGCAAAACCCTAGCCTTATCTTCGCACATGTGAGTGAGAGAGGGAGAAATAACCCAAAACCTTCATCCTTCGTCCTTCTATCCTTCTTCGCTTCCCTTTCTTCTGCCTCTTCTTCACTTAGATGATGAGAAGTGAGTGTGTGTCCATAGCAAGTCGAGTTCCCTCCTATATATAGGCCTCCAAGGAGGACGACATGCCTTAGTGGGGCTGACTTCTTAGCTGCCAGGCCTACTTGGTCTTGGAGGGGTATTTTGACACTTTAAATACAAAAATAATTATTTTGACATGTTACAATATGCCCAATGGGGTCTTCTTCATATGACAATGACTCTATTGACTTCTTGACTCTATGGCAAACCCTAGAAGCACTCAATGGTGTTAGAAAATCAGAAAGGCGGAAAGATTTTCTTATACTTGATAATTACTTGTGATGTTCTTGATTTCTTATTAGGCTTCTTTATATCTTCTTCCTTTTAGTTCATCAAGCAATTACCAAGGCAATAGCAAATAAAACAATGGACACCAGATATAAGCTCACAGCCAGGGAAAAACCCCTCTCTAGGGGAAAACCCATTCAGTAATTCCTCCTTCAATAGTTTTCTGGAGATATTCCAAGACACTAGACCTTGACACAAACTTTCCTCCACACCAAGTTAGCCTTCCTTTTTTCTTGCAGATGATCCTACTTGACCCGGTAGGAGTAGAAACACTTTCTTCAACCCAGCAACTTCGACCTTGCTCTGGAGACTTCAATCTTCACTGGAATACTTTGATCTTTACTTACAGTGTTCGATCTTGACCCAATACAACTTCTAGAGGCACTAACACCTAGCAACAGCAACTTCGACCTATACTTTGATCTGGCGCAGCAACATACGGCAATTGGCTACGGCATCAATAAGAAAACTTCTATCTTCCAAACCAAGGCACGAGAGAGAGAGAGAGAGATACACCAAAATTTTGATTTTCCTTCTTTCCTTCTCCTTGACCAAACTCACACTTCTTTTTCTTCCTTCTCTATTTTGCACTTTTTCTAGGTTCAAGAGATATCAAACTAGCTTTTGAGAGTGAGTGCTTCAAATGGAATTTGAACTGCTTCATTTATAGTATTTTGGTGAGGTCGAATAGCCCTCTTTGAGGTCGACTTGATCATCTTAAGGCCGACTTGGTGTGGAGACAACATAATTCAAATTTGACTCGATACTTAACATTTTTACATGGTTCAAAAGCCCAAGAAGGGTCTCTTTAAAAATACAATGACTCTATTAACTCAGAACAAATCCTAGAAGTCCTCAATGGGGACTTTGACCTAAAACATGATGACCCAAGCATGTTAATAAGTCATAATAATAATAATAATAATTCTTTTATTTATTCTTTTGACAAGTACATAACAAGATGACTCAAATACATTAGATGAAGATTGAACCTAGTTACATTTTCCAACAAACGGGTGCTTGACCTCTATAAAAAGACCTTGAGCATGAAATCGATGATACAAAAAATAACAATAATAATTTTTCTTTCTTTTTACAATATACAAGAATCAAGAGTACATATCATATTTATGAAGACCGAACCTAGTTACATATTTCAACACAGCCAAATAGTAATGGCATGGTATAGACCTGCGGCAATCTGCTTCATAAACTTTTGTCAAAAAAAAAAACATCATAAATGATAACATGGTTTCCATTGAAACAACTGATCTTAAGTTGGACGCCATCTCAAGCCAAATAAGAAATGTCATAATAAGAACCGGCAGCTTTTATTGGACAGTGGCCTTAAGAGTACAAAGCATACCAGAAATCTGATCTTGAGTTCAAAAGTCTAATCAATGTTAATTTGGAATAAAAGTTTATCTATAAAACATCCAACAAGGTGTTTTAACTTTTTACACACCTTCAAGAAGCCTATTGAATTCCTTTTAGGGTTTTATGACATCATCAAGGAGGATATTCTAAGGGTTATTGAGGAATCTAGAGTTTCAACTTTCAGGTAAAATTTGGCAGCTTTGTATACCACTTTCATTGCTCTTATTCCTAAGCTAAGTTGCCAAGAAACGTGGGTTCGGGGACGGGAACGGGGAAAGGTACATCACTTTTTGAAATAGGGTACTTGGGTTCATCGAGGGTATATATATATATATGAATTTTTATATTTTCCAACTTTAAATAAGAAAAATAAAATATTTATGATTTAAACTTTAAATATTTAAGCATGCACATCATTGAGCATTCACATTGAAACAATAAAATTTCAAATTTTATTTCATATTTCTAGTTTGATATCAAATGCAAATTGGAGTTTACATATTAATAAGAATCATGATATATGTCCATTGTCATACTACATTCAAAATTTACCTTGAGGCATCTCCAAACATGAACTAGGAAATTTCAAATTTCAAAATAGCGAACAATGGCTTCCTCAAGCCATGTCATCAACATCACTTAGCTCTTCAGTCAGCATGCTTTCTAGGTAGGAATCACTCTCATCTTGAGGCTCCTGCTCATCCATCGCAACTAGAGGTAGCTCAATAAGGCCATCTGGTTGTATTTCCTCGTCCACATACATAGCATCATCTGTGTATTGGTCCTATCTCTTGAAAGGACCCTCCTTGTACCCTGTTGAAGTTTCTAATTTTCCTTAGTTAGAAACCCTCCATGCACTTTATCTGATTTATTCCTACCTACTTGTTATCTTTCTTAACAAGTTATTTACAATGTAAATACTGAAAATAAACACTAGTGCATGCTCAACATATTACAGATCAGCAACTAAAAGAAACAAGAACAAACACACCACATGACACCATTATTTTTGGACTAATATCCCCGGAAAAACCCAATGTGGGAAAACCGGTGCAGCTCTCTGAGGATTTTCTTATTAAGCAATATCAGAGTACAATCTGGGTGCCGAAACTGGCCTACCCAGTAGAGAATTTCCTTAGCAGCTATACCTCACAGTTTGAGAGAAATCTCCTGGCTGAAACCCCGGAAAATCCTTCCGACAGCTCCTCAGCACAAAACTGCTCTGCAACCCCAGCGCCTGCCCAATCTGGACTGTGCTAGCCCCTCTCTGTCTCACGCTAACCCTGCGTCAGCTTTTTGGGCCTCTGCGTCAGACACGCTGGCCTCTCTAGTGCTCTGCACAGCACTTGGCTGCCTCTGCGTGGCCCTGCATGAGCCCTTGTTGGCTCTGCGTCACTCTCCTTGGCTGCTGCGCTGCTCTCCCGGCACAATCTCTGCCTTCTCTGTTTCTCTGTACTCAATGCCCCTCAGCTGCTCTCCCGATCACTGATTCTATCTCTCTTAGCAAACCCCGCTCTAGAGAATAGAATGATTGATCACTCTGGTATGCTCTCCAAGTGACTCTCAATCCTCCTCTTATACTTTTCTTGTTGACATCTCAACGGCCGAGACTAAGTCCCTAATCAACGGCTAAGATTAGATCTGGCTTGATCCATGTCTTTTGGACCACTCTAACACATATTCATATTAATACACATTAATATTTTATTTTCCCTAAGTTTAGACTTAGGGACTCCATTAAAAATATTAATTATTTTAATATCTCCTGATTTGTTTAGAATCTGCCAAAACCCTTTCTGGGTATTGGAGATCTCATGTGCTCCAACCTCTCCACCAAATTTCGTGGTTAGAGCACATCCGATGCTACCCCAAATCAACACTCCCTCTTAGCGAGGATTGTGCTCTAGCAATACCCCTCACTGAGTATTACTCTGATCATCCGGCATCGGTACCTGTGTTGATGCTAGGCCTTCCTGCCCACCATCCTCTGCATTGCTACCTCCTATACTGTTGCCCATGGTTCTGCCACAGCCACTGTTGCATCTATATGACAGCTCCCTCTGCATCCGTGTTGTTGTTGGTCCTTTCTCCCAGCACTGCATTCGCACTGCACCTCCTCTCATCATGTTGCATCGTGCTGCCCACTGCTGCACTGCAACTTAGTTACTAAGAAGTAAGTAACTAATCTCCCAACTGACCTCCCTGTTGGGTTAGAAACACCCACTGATGTTGAAGCTCCCTCTGTTGCTGACAAGTGCTCCCTCTCTCTGACCTCTGCGTTGTTGCAACACCTCCCTGCATCTCGCACCGTTGCACACCTCTCTGTGCCTTCCTGCACTGGTGCAACACTCCTGTGCCTCTCGCACTGCTACAGCGTGCTAGCTCTGCGTTGTCTTGGGACTCCTGCACTGTAGCTCTCTCTGCCGCTCCATCTGCATCTGTCTCTACCCACTCAACCAGTCCTGCTACTCCTCGTCAGGGCTCCCGTAGCAAGGTCTAATCCAAGAGGCTCGGTACCTCAAGGATCCTGCCCCTCATCGCCTGTAGTCCATCTAACTACAGCTTGATGTCTCCCCACTTCCGCTGAAGTGGTGCGTGTGCACTCATGGCACAGTCATTTTCTATCAAAACGTCCTTCTTTGCGTGTGCTGGCGCTGCCTTAGTCTCGGAAGACTCTCCCTTACTCTTCTTCCTTGGGCATAGGTCGCATAATGACCCATCTCCCCACAGTGGAAGCACTTGATCTTGGAGAGATCTTTCTTCTCCCGTTTCTCCTGCTTTCCCTCAGATGTTAGGGCCACATCCTCCTCCTCTTGCTTGACCTTGATCCCTTTGCTGCTGCTACCTGTCTTCGACTGTCGTCTGATCTCTTCCTGGCAAAGAGCTATCCATATCGCGGCCCAAGGTGGGAGAGTCCCTCCGCCCAGGATACTCTGGACAAACACTTCCCAATCTTTTGAGATAACATTTAGGGTTGTCCTCACCATAAGTTCTTGATCCGGTGTCGCTCCTATTGCAATCAACTGGTCTCAGATCTCATTCAGTCCTCCGATGAAGTTGTCAATCGATTGACCCTTCTTCATCTGATACGACCTCATCTGGTTCTCGAATAGCATTCTTCTCTGCACAAAAGTATGCTGGTATAGGTTCTTGAGAGCCTCCCACATCTCAACTATCGTTTCCTTCTCGGCTATATGTGGTACTTGTCGTACTTGTCGTTATCATTGGGGTCGACTAGGATAGCTATAACCTTCAAGGCGAAGTTCTTGACACGATTCCTGTCAAGCACTGATAAGATTCTGGCCTTCCAGGCTGTGAAGTTCGATGCTCCGTCTAGTCTATCCTAGTCTCGTACCCCATGTAGTGCCATGACGCTCCTGTACTTCCCTCCTGGAAGCTCTCTGTTCGACTCCTCCGAGTCTTTACTTCCCATCGAGAAGTTCTCTTCTGGACTCCCTTTGAGTCCTGATTTCCCTCCTGGAAATCCTTTTGTCGCTTGTCGAGATGCCCCCTACTCTGATCATCTTGTGCAACTGCACTGCTGATCCAGGTTCCTCAACTAGAAACCCTTGGTAACAACTCCTCTGGCCCTGCTCTGTCAAGTACTGTTCTGACTACAGTACCTCACCAGCTCCACTCTGCAATATTTCTGCAGCCTTCCAGACTCCAGCAACTGCCTCTCTGTGAACTGCGTCAGCCCCTCTGCCTCACGTTGGCTCTGCGTCATCCCAGATGGGTCTACATCAACCCTCTGGCCCTCTGCGTCAACAACGCTGGCCTCTCTAAGACTCTGCGCAGCTCCCGGCTTCTTCTGCGTGGCTCTGGCTGGCTCTGCGTCACACTTCTTGGCTTCTGCGTTGCTAGAAACAGCTTTTGTCACCTCGGGACAGTTGTTTTCTGCTGCTATTGCTTCGCTCCGCTGATGTCTTTTAGTCCTCCTGCGATCTACAATCAAGCTCTAATACCATGTTGAAGTTTCTAATCTTCCTTAGTTAGAAACCCTCCATGCACTTTATCTGATTTATTCTTACCTACTTGTTATCTTTCTTAACAAGTTATTTACAATGTAAACACTGAAACTAAATACTAGTGCACCTCAACATATTACAGATTAGCAACTAAAAGAAACAAGAACAAATACACCACATAACACCATTATTTTTGGACTAATGTCCCCGGAAAAACCCAATGTGGGAGAACCGGTGCAACTATCTGAGGGTTTTCTTATTAAGCAATATCAGAGTACAATCTGGGTGCCGAAACTGGCCTACCCAACAGAGAATTTCCTTAGCAGCTATACCTCACAGTTTGAGAGAAATCTCCTGGCTGAAACCCTGGAAAATCCTTCCGACAGCTCCTCAGCACAAAACTGCTCTACAACCCCAGCGTCTGCCCAATCTGGACTGCGTCAGCCCCTCTCTGTCTCACGCTGGCCCTATGTCAGCCTTTCTTGGCCTACGTCAGCCCCAGGAGGCCCTGCGTCAGCTTTTTGGGCCTTTGCGTCAGACACGCTGGCCTCTCTGGTGCTTTGCGCAGCACTTGGCTGCCTCTGCGTGGCCCTGCGTGAGCCCTTGCTGGCTCTGCGTCACTCTCCTTGGTTGTTGCGTTGCTCTCCCGGCACAATCTCTACCTTCTCTGTTTCTCTGTACTCAATGCCCCTCAGTTGCCCTCCCGATCATTGATTCTATCTCTCTTAGCAAACCCCGCTCTAGAGAATAGAATGGCTGATCACTCTGGTGTGCTATCCAAGTGACCCTCAATCCTCCTCTTATACTTTTCCTGTTGACATCTCAACGGTCGAGATTAAGTCCCTAATCAACGGCTAAGATTAAATCTGGCTTGATCCATGACTTTTGGACCACTCTAACACAGATACATATTAATACACATTAATATTTTATTTTCCCTAAGTTTGGACTTAGGAACTCCATTAAAAATATTAATTATTTTAATATCTCCTGATCCATTTAGAATCTGCCCAAACCCTTTCTGGGTATTGGAAATCTCATGTGCCCCAACCTCTCCACCAAATTTCGTGGCTAGAGCACATCCGATGCTACCCCAAATCAACATACCCAGGGTCTTTTCGAGATATGAAACGAAGTGTGCTATGAATGTACACTAAGTTCTTTGCCTTCTTTGAGCCCAACCTATTTCTCTTTACTTAATGGATAAAGGCATAAGTACCCCAATTCCTCTCGCAAGATGAGGAACTAGCTACTTGAAATGTTAGGAGAAGCCCATTAAATTAATTTAAAAATTAAAAATTAAAATGAAAATGAAAATTTAATACAATTGAGAAATAAGATGAAGAACTCCAAACTAGCTACCTGTCCAAGTAACCGTATCGCAAATTGCTGCAACTCAGGAGCATCAACACCATGAAGCCACCACCAATCAATTGGATCCTTCTTTTTGCATCTATCGGCCAAATCTGCATGCAAAACAAAGACACCTCGGCCATGTGAAAATTGGGCAAATTGAAATCGTATATCAGAGGCTTCTTCTGTACAACCATAAATTCTCTTGACAACGGTCAAGAATCTTTTGAACGCTTCTCTATCTTGGGAAGGAGGCCACCTTCCTGTTGTGGGATCATACCATTTTGGATTAACTGCATAAGTTGCCATATGAAGAGGGGTGTTCAGTTTATTCCACTGCCCATATATAAACTCTTTCAGTTGTGGCCATAAAGTAAGATCCTTCCTATTTGTGATGGTTTCGATCCTCTCACATATGGAGTCCCTGTTCTCATAACTATCACCTAAACATGGACCATCTGTGTCTGCATAGCAGATCATATCACAAATTGGTTCTATAAATTCCACAACAAATTTGGCATCAACCCAAAAATGATCATCCAAAATCAACCTCTTCACCTCCAAAGTTGCATTCGAAGTAAATAACTTCCACTGGTCCCACATGTCACTGACCATTGTGGAAGATAAAACCTCCTTCATCTCCACATGCTGCCTAAGTAAAATGTAGTAAGTTGCAAATCTGCTATCTATTGATTTAAGAAGCTCCATTTTGGCATGTTTGCGGGAAATGGCTTGTGATTGATGATGGTTGCATATAAACATTTGAATTTTGTGGCCATTTTCAATTAATGCTCGAATCCATTCAATTTTTCCAATGTCCTTCAATGCATTATTCAAAGAATGCACTACACATGGTGTCCAAAAAATATGCCTCAGTACATCAATGACAATATTAAAATATTAATAAATCAAAATGTTTATTGTTAAAAATTAGAAAACAAATCAAACTTGTAATCAAAAATATAAAATAAATCAAACTTCAAAGTTGAAACTTGTCACTAACATATACTCCTTCTGAACCATTGTCCCTGCTGCTTTGCACACTGGAGCTGCATTAATAATAACTTAAACAACATTGGATGGCCCCACCTCTGCAATGGCATCACATAATTAATATTTCCAAAACATAGTGTTTTTTCCTTGACCAGAACAACCAATGGCCCTGAGAAAATAAAGACCAAATAGGGAAGAGACAATGATGTTTATCAATGGGTGATTCCTACAATCAATCCATCCATTCATGACAATTGAGCATCTATCTACACTCCAATATGCCTTCAAGGGTGCCATTGTCTTCTAAAAACGGGCTTTCTCTTTGTCCACCAACACAGTTCAGAGCTTCTCATAACCAAGCGTTTTATAACCCCAAGGTTCATCAGTGATAGCAAGAACCATTTGCTCAAAATAGGGTGCATGGGCTGCATTAAAGGGAATGCCACATGGAAGAAAAAATATTGCTATTGCAATATCAACACGCTCCCTACCTTTCACACTATGTTGCCAGGAAATGTGGGTTCGGGGACAGGGACGTTGCTTTTTGAAACAGGGTATGTGGGTTTGTCGGGGGTATATATATATATATATATATATGAATTTGTATATTTTCCAACTTTAAACAAGAAAAATAAAATATTTATGATTTAAACTTTAAATATTTAAACATGCACATATTGAACATTCACATTGAAACAATGAAATTTCAAATTTGATTTCAGATTTCTAGTTTGATATCAAATGCAAATTGGAGTTTACATATTAATAAGAATTATGATATATGTCCATTGTCATACTACATTCAAAAGCCTTAAGGAATCTCCAAACATGAACTAGAAAATTTCGAATTTCAAAATAGTGAACAATGGATTCCTCAAGCCATATCATCAGCATCACTTAGCTCTTCAGTTAGCATGCTCTCTAGGTAGGAATCACTCTCATCTTGAGGCTCCTGCTCATCCACGGCAACTAGAGGTAGCTCAATAAGGCCATCTGGTTGTATCTCCTCGTCTACACACATTGCATCATCTATGTATTGGTCCCATCTCTTGAAAGGACCCTCCTTGTACCCAGGGTCTTCAAGATATGAGACAAAGTGTTGTATGAATGTACACTAAGTTCTCTGCCTTCTTTGAGCCCAACCCATTTCTCTTTACTGAAGGATAAAGGCATAAGTACTCCAATTCTTATCACAAGATAAGGAACTAGCTACCTGAAATGTTAGGGGAAGCCCATTAAATTAATTAAAAATTAAAATTAAAAAAATTAAAAAAAAAAAAAAAAATGAAAATTTAATACAAAAATTGAGAAATAAGGCGAGAAACTCCAAACTAGTTACCTGTTCAAGTAATCGTATGGAAAATTGCTATAGCTTAAGAGCATCTCCTCGTCCACACACATAGCATCATCTGTGTATTGGTCCCATCTCTTGAAAGGACCCTCCTTGTACCCAGGGTCTTCGAGATATGAGACAAAGTGTTGTATGAATGTACACTAAGTTCTCTACCTTCTTTGAGCCCAACCCATTTCTCTTTACTGAATGGATAAAGGCATAAGTACTCCAATTCCTCTCACAAGATAAGGAACTAGCTAACTGAAATGTTAGGGGAAGCCCATTAAATTAATTAAAAATTTAAAAATAAAAAATCTAAAATGAAAATTTAATACAAAAATTGAGAAATAAGATGAGGAACTCCAAACTAATTACCTATTCAAGTAACCGTATGGAAAATTGCTACAACTTCGGAGCATCAACACCATGAAGCCACCACCATTCAATTGGATCCTTCTTCTTGTGTCTATCAGCCAAAGTTGCATGTGAACCAAAGACACCTCGACCACGTGAAAATTGGGCAAACTGAGATCGTATGTCAGAGGCTTCTTCTAAACAACCATAAATTCTCTTGACAGCAGTTAAGAATCCTTTGAACACCTCTCTATCTTGGAAATGAGGCCTCCTTCCTGTTGTGGGATCATACCATTTTGGATTAACTACATAAGTTGTCGTATGAAGGGAGGTGTTCAATTTATTCCACCTCCCATGTATAAACTCTTTCAATTGTGGCCATAAATTAAGATCCTTACTATCTGTGATGGTTTGGATCCTCTCACACATGGAGTCCATGTTCTCATAAATCTCACCTAAACATGGACCATCTGTGTCTGCATAGCAGATCATATCACAAATTGGTTCTATAAATTCCACAACAAATTTGGCATCAACCCAAAAATGATCATCCAAAATCAACCTCTTCACTTCCAAATTTGCATCTAAGGTAGATATACTCCATTGGTCCCACATGTCACTTACAATTATGGTAAATAAAGCCTCCATCTCCACAAGTCGCCTAAATAAAATGTAGTAAGTTGCACATCTGGTATTTTTTTATCTAAGAAGCTCCGTTTTGGCATGCTTGCGGTAAATGGCTTGTGAATGATGATGGTTGCATATAAACATTTGAATTTTGCGGCCATTTTCAATTAATGTTTGAATCCATTCAATTTTCCCAATGTCCTTCAATGCATTATTCAAAGAATGCACTGCACATGGTGTCCAAAAAATATGCCTAGGTACATCAAGAACAAAATTAATATATAAATAATTTGAAATGTTTATTGTTAAAAATTAGAAAACAAATGAAACGTGTAATCAAAATCAAAAATTTAATTCATGTAATTTAAAATTTAAATACAAAATAAATCAAACTTCAAAGTTGAAACCTGTCACTAACCTGTATTCGTTCTGAACCATTGTCCTTGCTGCTTTGCACACTGGAGCTGCATCAGTAATAACTTGAACAACATTGGATGGCCCCACCTCTACAATGGCATCACATAATTGGTCTTTCAAGAAGATAGTGTTCTTTTCTTGACCAGAACAATCAATGGCCCTAAGAAAATAAGGACCAAACAGGGAAAAGACAATGATGTTTATCAATGGATGATTCCTACAATCAATCCATCCATCCATGACAATTGAGCATCCATCTACACTCCAAGATCCCTTCAAGGGTGCCATTGTCTTCTCAAGATGGGCTTTCTCCTTGTCCACCAACACAATTTGGAGATTCTCATAATCAAGCGCTTTATAACCTGGAAGTCCATTATTAATACCACGAGCCATTTGTTCAAAATAGGGTGAACGAGATGCATTGATGGGAATGCCACATGCAAGAAAAAATCTTTCTATTGCAAGATCAACACCCTCCCTACCTTTCACATCAAACATGTGACAAAGGCCACCAAGTTTAGGCTTCTTGCGTGCATGACTGGCAATTTTTTTTGATGTTCTAAATGGCACATGCTCGTCACCAACTTGAACTTCATCATCAGATGATAATTCTTCCTCATTAAAGTCATCATTTTCATCAACATTACGACATAGCTTGAAAAATGTCTTGTCTGTCTTACCATCAGCCCTTTGTTGCTCTCTTTGTGCACTAGAAAGTCTAGTGGGATCCTCTGGGTCTCTAGTGCAAGCATCAACACCCTTCCTTGGTATCTTCACAAAAATGAGCTTTAACTCTGATATAGCTCCCTTTCCATTAAATCTAACATAAATTGCATTTTATTGTTGTTGTCCCCCCAACACCGTTTGAAAGCTTTTCCTTTCCACGTATTTCCAGAGTGGATATTGTGCATTTGATGAAGACATTCTTGACTTTGGAAATTAACCAAAATGCCAAATCTAGAAGCAAAAACATTAGAAAAATAAATATCTAAACTTTAAATTTAAAACAAAGGCGAGAGAAGACTTAAAAGAAATACCTTAAAAGAGTCTTGAAAGTTGACCCTTTTTCTTTAGAGTCCATCCTTTTTCTAGAAGAAGACTACTATTCCCTGCTACTTCCAACTAACAAAACAGCAACATAAGTGAAATCAGCTCATAACATGAATTTGTTGAAAATGGATGCCTATCAAAGAAATTTTTCCCCTTCAATTGTTGTAATTGATGGTGATATTGCTATCTAGTCTACCTTTAAGAAGATTTGAAGACTACAGTGAGGTTGATATTTCAAAGTTTCTAACAACTAATTTACGACCTTTAAGGAAATCGAGTTTTGTGGGGTTATATGATAGTCTTGCACATGGTTGAGTAACTTATGTTTGTTTTCCATTTTTGGTTGTCATAAATTGTCCCAATTCTCTTTTTCATATTATATTGTATATGGTATTGGGAGTTGGCTATGGTTAAAAAACAGGGTTCTCACATGGAAAACACTGTAAAAGTGTAATAAAGTAGGTCCAAGTATTTGTATATTGTGTAAACAAGGTTTGTAGACCACCGAACATATATTCCTGGATTGTATTCAATTAGCAATAATTATTTTATATTTGTTAGGAAAAACACTGAGAGGAGGGGTGAATCAGTGTTTTACTCACTTCAAATTTCCAATTTCTTATTCTGATTTGTGTACGCAATTGTTATAAAGTAAACTAGTGTACATACGTAACTGTTATTAAGGCAACCCACATATATCCAATTAACTAATATGTTCAACTTTAATCAGTGCATCATTACTTTATTATTCATCAATTGAGCAGTTATCATGAGCAATAAGAAGCAGAAAGATCATCAACACACAAGAATCATATGAACACCAGGATTTTTAGGTGGAAACCCAATGTGGGAGAAAACCACCGTTGTTGTCATCTCTGTCTTCTTCTTTTATTAAAAGAAAAACTTCTTACAATCTTGTATTGGTGCAGACTCTAACCAGTACGCAGGCACCCACCTGCAAAAGGCTACAACCTTCTCTCATTTTCCAGCACCTACTAGAAGGGAGTTCCAACCCCCTAACTTTGTTTACCGACTCCTACCGAAAGGGTGGACCACTTTTCATAATATTTCATACTAGATCCACTTTCATCATTAAGCCCAAACCAAGTAATAATTCTAAAACCAATCACTGAACCAACTGAATCATCAAATCAATCACTAAAGCTTAATCAACCAATGCAACTAAATCAAACATATCAAATCAATGCACAACCATTCATAAGTATACCCTACCATGTATTGTTCATCACAGAAACCAAATGTTGTCACTGCAAACCCTGATCAAACATATGTCAAAATGTATACACTATTGTTCTGAATCATACCCGCGTATGTACGCGCTTCCCCTGAAGAAGACCTGCATATAGATCTCAAATTATTAATACCTGAATTTGAATCACTGTAACATTGAATCAATCACTGAATCTTACATTGAATCCATCACAGGTCACTGAATAAAATACAGACCACCATACAGTAGCATCATCACTAATCAATATTCCATTCCATAACCAAATCAATCCAACCAGTACTGTCAAACACAGATTATTATGACAGGGATATCATCGGCAAATATAACAGAACTAATCAAATATCATCAACAGCCCATACTACAAAACCCTAGCATGTATATTTTATAAAGCACATCCGTGTATGTACACGCTTACCATTCTTAACACCTGCGTAGAGATTTTTAATTTTTGTAGAATATATATATGCGACTACTTAGAAGCAGATACGCGTATGTACACAGCTTCTCAAAGGCAAACCAATGTACAAATATGAAATCACTGAATCATACCTTCGCTGCAACCACAACATCTGTCAAACCCAAATCTCGACATACACACCATTACAGTCACACATCATTATACCATTATCATAGATCTATCAAATCATAAATAGATTAACCAATATGTATTCATTTCAGATCTATCAGATCTGATCCATCTCCAAGTTCCCTGGTGCACACCTGTTTCAAATCAAATCATTCATAAACAATTCAAAACTTGCACACCCAGCACCTTGATCTCCATCTCTTTATATAGTATTTGTCTTAGCCAATACATTAGGTATTACCTTGGTTATGTTGTAAGTATTCTTTGACAGGATTGAATATCCGTTGTCACTTCCAAATATTATGGGCCAATACCATGGTAAAAACCCCTGGTATTCATAATAACATGGTGCAGATTTTGTACGCGATTTCTTTTCACCATCCCTGCGTATGTACGCGATCTTGCTTCACAGGACCCGTGTATACTTTCTTACACTTTATATTTGCCATCCATCTGTCTTTGAACTGATATTCCTTTGTTCATATCACCTGTAGCATTTACATAACCATCATGTTGACATCTTTATCAAGTAGGTTACCATCAAGGACAACACATTAGCCATAATGCCAACAATCTCCCCCTTTGGACTTGATGGCAACCACTTTGGTGTTTGGACACCACCACCTGTAAATACCTGCAAAAACATCTGTAAACATATCAAGCTAAACACCAAGCTTCTCTCCCAAGACATCTCTCCAAACACCAAGCTTCTCTCCCCCTTTGACATCAAGGGCAAAGGGCTAACCAATGTTGAATGGAGACTTCTCTTCCCCTCTGTAGAGAAGATCATTGTAGGGTTGATCTATTGAAGATGAAGATTGTATACTGACCATGCTCCCCCTAAGCATATGTTGAATCTTCTGGAAGATATTCAATGAAGTACTTGACTCTATGACTTAACCAAATATGACATTTCTTATCACCAAGGACTCATGATTACATCAATCATCCAACACATTAGGGTTACATATTTGACTCAACATTACATCAAATGCCCAAAGTAATGGGATTACATACATAAATGACTTGACCCCAATAATCCATACTTGATTGAATTTATAATGTTTGACAATATGGGTCTTTACATGACCTTTACATCAAGAGACAAACAACATCAATATATGACCAATGCTTTCAAGCATCATCAAGCAACTTTAGTATCACAAGACATAGAATTGAGCAGCAGCATCATCAACCAATATCTTTAGCATATCTCTTCATCAATGTCAGCAAGTAATGAATGAACCATGAAAACATCATCATTTAGCAAGTAGTGCTCAAGCAGCTATAATGCCAACAATGTGCTATTAGAAGTATAACAGATGCTCCCCTTGAACTTGTGCCAACTATTCACTATCAAGTCTAATCATATCCAGCTCATCAATCAGCAAAGCCATCAAAAGAACCAAAGCAGTAATGACATATTGCAGCAACTCATGAACCATCATAAACCAATATCATTTCCAAGTAAAATCTGAGCATCACCAACAGACTGTAACCAATCAATGTCAGAACTAGAAGGACAAATAATAATTGACTGAAGCATATAAGAAACTCTCCTTGAGTTTGTCCCACTGTTTCTTCATCTCAGAGAAACATACACGACTGTATAGATCAAAAACTCGCGTATATACACGACTGTCCTTCATGTAACCCACGTACAGAAAGTAAATTGTAGTAATTTATAGTCTCAGCTCCCCCTAAACATGAAATACCAGTCAGAATAATTAGTATAGTGATGAAGCAGAGATCATTCCTAATTTTTGTCTGAGATATTCAAAGGAATCACGTGGAAGTGGCTTTGTAAATATATTTGCAACTTGTTCCTTTGAAGGAACATATTCCAATTTGACCTTTTGTTCAAGCACCTGTTCTCTCATAAAGTGATATTTGATTGGAATATGCTTGGTTTTTGAGTGCATGACAAGATTTTTAGATATACTTATGGCACTAGTATTGTCACAAAGAATAGGTACAGGTTGAGGACAAGTGATTTGAATGTCTTGCAATGTTTGCATCATCCATAGAAGTTGAGTACAGCAAGATGCAGCAGCAACACATTTTGCCTCAGCAGTAGATAAAGCAATGGGGCTTTGTTTCTTACCAAACCATGATACCAAGCGAGGTCCCAAATAAAATGTTCCTCCACTAGTACTTTTTCAATCATCAATATTGCCTGCCCAATTTGCGTCTATGTAAGCATGAAGTGCAAAGTCTGCATTTTTTGGATACCATAGACCAAAATCTTGAGTTCCTTGTAGATACTTGAATATTCTCTTAACTACTTGGAGATGAGTTTCTTTAGGATTTGCTTGAAATCGTCCAACAATCCCAACTGCATGCATAATGTCTGGTCTTGTACCTGTAAGGTAGAGCAAGCTGCCAATCATAGATCTATATTCTGGTTGATTGACTGAAGGAGAATCATCATTTTGACTAAGATTGCATCCTGTTACCATTGGTGTGCATACCGGCTTGCAGTCTTCCATTCCATATTTCTTCAAAATTTGTTTGAGGTACTTGGTTTGAGAAAGAAAGATACCATTCTTAGTTTGTTGAACTTGAAGGCCAAGAAAGTATGTTAGTTCACCAAGTAAAGACATTTCAAATTCTTGCTGCATAACTGAAGCAAATCCTTGACTCATATATTCTACATTGCTTCCAAATATGATGTCATCTACATAAACAACAACTATCAAAAGTTTATCTTTATCCATCTTGATATATAGATTGCTATCTGCAAACCCCTTTTTGAATCCTTGTTGTTGAAGGTACATGTCAAGATGATAATACCATGCATGAGGAGCTTGTTTCAATCCATACAATGTTTTTTTAAGTTTGCACACAAGATTTTTATCATTCCCAAGAATGAACCCTTCAAGTTGTTCTATATAGACCTCTTCTTCTAGATCCCCATTTAAGAATGCAGATTTGACATCCATTTGATATACTTTAAAATTATGAAAACTTGAAAATACAAGAAACATTCTTATGGCTTCAAGTCTAGCTATAGGTGCAAATGTTTCTTCAAATTCTATCCCTTCCTGTTGAGCATAGCCTTTACATACAAGTCTTGCTTTGTTGCGAACTACATCTCCATTTTCATTCAATTTGTTTTTGAACTGCGTTTTCCAATAACATTTTTATCATGAGGCCTTGGTACTAATTCCCATGTATGATTCTTTTCTATCTGATCAAGTTCATCATTCATTGCCTTAACCCAACATTCATCTTTTCTTGCTTGATTCACATTTTGAAGATCAATAGTGGATAGTAAGGCTAGATAACTAGAAGTTCCAACAAGAGATCTTTTAGTTTGTATTCCTACGTCTTTTTCACCTATAATCTAAGATTCAAGATGATTTTTTTGAACATACCTTGAAGGTATCTTTTTTGATGTATTTGTATCTTCATTTCTTTCTTTTGATGTTTCTTTATTTCCTTCTTCTACATCCTTCTAACTTGTAGTAGAAACAAGTTCGTCATCTGCTGGAGCTTCCCTTTTGGTACCTGTGGATGCTTCATCAATCACAACATCAATGCATTCAACAATCATTTGAAGCCTTTTATTATAGCATTTATATCCCTTAATTCTAGAAGAGTATCCAAGGAGGATTCCTTCATCAGCTCTAGATTCAAACCTTTTATCATCATTTTTCTTTATGTAACATTTGCTTCCAAAAATTTTAAAATGTTTGACAAATGGACGCTTACCAAGCCATAGTTCATAAGGAGTTTTATCATTGTTTACTCGAACATGAGCTTTGTTAAGTATATTCACGAATGTATAGGTTTCTCCCCCCCAAAAGGTGTGTGGAGTTCCTAATTCATCAAACATGGCATGTGCCATTTGTTGGATTGTTCTATTCATTCCTTCTGCCACTCCATTTTGTTGAGGAGTCTTAGTTATAGAAAATTGTCTTTGATGCCATGTTCACAAAAATTGAAAAACTCATCTGAGATAAATTCTCCCCCTCTATCAAATCTAGGACATTTGATTTTCAAATCTAACTCATTTTCTACCAGAGGCTTGAATACTTTAAATTTATCAAATGCTTCATCTTTATGTTTAAGCAAGCCAATCCAACACATTCTTGTAAAATCATCAATGAATAATATGAAGTATTGTTCACCCCGAGGAGACTTCTTTCTCATAGGACCACACAAATCAGTATGAATAAGTTCAAGTGGCTTACTTGAAATACCTTCTTTAGCATTACTTTGAACTCTGGTTTCCTTACTATTACCGCTCAAACTAGTAGGGGACCTAAAAGGGAATCCTAAAGGGGCAACTGCTAGATCAAGGGAAACGATGGAGACTTAGCCCATTGTCACCTCAGTTAAGGCTCCCTACTCTTTACGAACTTTCACCGATGGGAGGAGACCCAATGTATAGAGAGTCACTTGTGAAGAATAGATCAACAATGCATATGAAGTGACCTCAATGATCCTTTCTGTTAGAGTCGATCTAGTAGCCCTCCATCAGCGATCAAAGCTCTTTGCATTTGCATAAGTAGGTGTCTCATCAGTGTCATCTTATTGCATTCCATTAGGCATGCCATAACCCTGATGGAGGCGCTGGTGTCTTTATTCCCCTCTTGGCATTGTTGGATCAAGTTGTTTCAGTCATTAAACTTTTTCAAGGTTACTTGTCTTGTCTTGAGGTCAAATTCTAGGTCTAGGGTTTAGGTCAAATTTGTCTTCAAGGTCATGTCTCTGAAGGTCAATAAGTGCCCAGCAAGCCAGAGGGATGATTTTCAAAGTGTTTCTTCGAAAGATTCTATCTTGTGCAGCTAATTTTCACCTTGGATTTAAAAACCCTGTTTTTGAAGCCAAGGTCATTTCTCAAAGTTTTGTAAAAAATCAAGATGATTCAAAGGACAGCTTATAACCTTGGCTCCCTTGTCAAGATCCCTCAGATGCTGTCCCTGCAAAAATTATCAAAGAAAAGCATCAAATCAGTCAATTTCAGGATAAAAGGAAACCATGTGGGTTGTGACATGAAATTAATTCAAACAAGGCTATAAAAGCCCTAATCTCCCTCTATCAAGCCTCAGTATGCATCCAAGTGATAGAGCAACTGATTGCAAGACAGTTTGAGTGAAATTTGTGAGTTTGACAGGCGCGCGACCCGTCAGACCAGGCGCGCGACCCGTCAGAGGCGCGCGACCCGTCAGGCACCCTCCGCCAGTGCAAAATTATAACGGGCGCGACCCGTCAGAGGCGTGTGACCCGTTGGGTGAGGCGCGCGACCCGTCAGAGGCGTGTGACCCGTTGGGTGAGGCGCGCGACCCGTCAGCGCCCTCTTTGTAAAACCGCCTGAAAATTCACCAAGGAGCCACAAATTGCCAAATTTTGCAAGGTAGGCCCTCCATCATGAAAAATTATTGCTTGCTACAGTTCAAGAAGATCATGATTGTTTTTTTAAAGGTCTTCATTTGCAAGTAAAAGTCTCCATTGTGCTTTTGGGCTTAAAGTTGTCAAAATGCCAATTCATGTCACCATTTAGCTGAGTCTATCATCATTCAGAGGGTTGTCATCATCATGTCAAGTTCCATAGGGTCATTCTACAGCTTATTCATGCTTCAGTTGCGCCTAGGCAAGGTCATTTCCCTCTCCTAGGGTTTTGAAGGCAATTTCTCTTGGGCGGCCAAATCATCGGCAAAACTCATATCCTGATGTTCATACACCTTCCCCTATCCTTAAAGTACCTTACCAAATGCTTCCCATCACTGAGATCCCCCAAATTCCTCATTTTTGCATAAACCCTAGTTTCCAGCTACAACCTGGCAATTTTCTAGGTTTGGCCTGTGTTTTGCCCTTTTGAACCCCTTCCCCTCGCTCAATCTCTGAGATTCCACTTTCCCCTGCTTCCTAACATCCCTCCCCACTCCCAAAAATTTCCCCAAGAATTTAGAAGCCCCCTATCCCCTTCATTTCGCTCCATTTCGACAAAATTCCTTGTTTCACACATCGGGACAAGTCGCACTCAAATGATGTTCCAGAGCAATCAAAGATGAATTTTGGAAAGCTAAAAGAGGTTTTTGTCCATAACATGCCAAAGAAGAAAAACCTCCTTCACTTTTTGCACAGGTGTCATGGTTTTAGAGAAATGTCAAAATTACAATCGTCGGATCCAAGGAGGTTGGCCAAGGCACAAAAAGGGAGAAAGAGGCCCGATCCCCTCCATATCTTGGCTGAGGCCTCACTGAAGGACCAAGGCACTAAATAGCCCAGCCACAGCACAAAACCCAAAAAATTTTGAGAATTTTGGGTGAATTTTGACATTTTCAGGCAATTTGCAGGTTTTTCCCATTAACGGGTCTCACCCCGCGCGCGACCCTTCATCATGGCAATTCCTTTTGGCAAAAACTCAGCATTTCTAGATTTTTCATGCAAAGTTACATATGCCCATGGATGGACTTGAGATTTTGTGCAGTTTTGGTCCCCCAAAAGGTCAAAAAACTACCAAAAAATGACTTTCTGGCCCTTTTTTGAGTTGCAGAAACCAATCTTGGGAGAATTAAGTTTTGACAGGGCAAATGACCTCCAAATTCAAAAATTCCAGTTGGGTTGGAAAGTAGACTCACAGACCTTTCCAACAAGCCCACTTTTTCTCAATTTGGACACCTGCAAGTGCCTCAAACATCGCTCCAAAGGCGCGCAACCCGTCAGGCAGTTTTTGCCAGATTGCATTGTACAGCCCAGAAAACGCAGTTTTGACCTAGTTTGACTTTTTGGGGTGGAAGATGATTATCTTTGATGTAATTATTGTAACTCTAAGACACTTTTACTCTTGTTTAACACTTCTAGAAGATTCATTCATGTAAAGGGTAAATATTTAATGAATGGATTGGTTTCCTAGCTTATAGAGGCAAGTTGTTTTGACTGCCTAGATTGTAGTGCTTAGTTTAGAAGTGGTTGAAACAGCTCCTAGAATAGTGAGCTCGACCCATGGAGGCAGGGAAAAAGGTTAGATCATCTATATTATGTACTTTCTTGCTCATTTTCATGGTTGGACTCTGGAGGGAGCAGCTATCATTGTATTATTTCACTGTATCTCTGCAATTTTTGGCAAGGAAGACCAGGGTTTTGCAGTCATCTTTGGGATTCTTGTGGACTCATGTGTTGATGGTGTGTTTCTCAATGTTCTTGTAAGCTTTGTTATGTGATTCATTTCCTTTCTTTACTTCTGCACATTAAACAAATGAAGTGTTAAAGTAAGAATTCATGCTTGCCATGCTCTGCTTTTAAGTTTGTTTAATTTCAATGTTTTCTTCTGTCTAAAGAGAGTTCAAAGTTATTGTTTGCTCTCTTTAGCTCTTCATCTTTCATTCCTGACCATCCACCTTAGTTAAAGGCATCAACACTGTCTCCTACCTCGCCCCAAGGAACCCCCTGCAGAAACTGTGTCCAATCCCCGCACCCAAAATTGCTCTCTCCTCAATTTGCCACCAAAAACCCAAAAACCCCAAAATCAATCTTTCTGATCAATTTACTAGCCTAATATCAGTGATACCTTATTGGTCATCTCATCTATTGAAGATTTTACGAGATAGACCGGAGAGAGCCTTCTACTGCCCCGTAGGGCTAGCTACGAGGCTAAATGGTTTGATGTTGTCTTGAGGTTTATCTTTCTCAGCCTGAGGTGAAATTTCAAGCGCTAACACTTTCCTAGAAGGGAGTCAAGAGTGGGGCTTGCTTGTTTCTTAAGCAAGGTACAAGGCTTTCTAGGAGAAGGAGGTGAGGATTTAAGGGCTAGGTTAAAGGAGTGTGACTTGTGAAGGAGCTCCCCAATCCCTAAAATCCTTGCAAAACTTGGATTCCTAAGTTGTCTTTGAAGAATTGACTTTGATGAGAAATGGGACCACACGGGACCAAGTGGACCCAGCTTAGGTTAAGAGGAGGGAGTTTAGCAACCAATGATGATTTTAACCTAAACAAGGAGGGGAAGAGGATCAAAGAAAGAATTTCCACTTAAAGATGCCAAAATGATCCTATGAGGTGCTAGCCTAGGGAAACCCAAGGCAAAGTTTGATCTTAGGGCTAGGGCTTGGGATATCTCACAATCCCACCGTCGAAATTTCTTCAAATTTGGAGGAGACCTTGAGGACACACCAGCGCAAGAGAGGCCAGGAGATCGAACTTTTTCTATGGGTATTTTGTCAGGAAAATGATGCCCTAGGTGACCCAACGTGGCTAGACCTAGAGAGGAGGAAAAGGTGAAGAAAAATGGTTTTAGGGTGATCACCTTATGGTGGACCAATGCCTAATTCCTTTGGGGATATGGAGTCAAGAAGAATAATGAGAATGGATTTCGTTTCTAACTCAAGGAGGCTCTAAGGACAACTTCGTTTGGCATTAGGGAAAAAAGAAAGTGACCTTAAAGCATTTATACTTCGTTTGCAAATCAAGATGGCTTATCAAGATGAATTCGATCTCTAGGAAAATTCGTTCAACATACATGGCCCATACATAGAGATATGCTATATAGAAACATAATTCCACAATTTAACAGTAAATGCATGCAACAATTAGCCCTAAAATAGTGAAAATCCCATTATCAATGCATGTGACAAAGTAAAAGAAAATAGCATTAAGTTTGTACTTACATGTAAGAGAATATATCCAACCATCAATAGATTTGCCAATCAAGAAGCTCCAAGACAAGAAAATGTAATCCAAACATCAAAATTCATCCATACTCCAATTTCGTCCACCAAGAAGGAATAGCGAAAATCTCAAGAGAGAGAATGATCCAATCCAAGTGATGATTCAAAATGAATTCACATCACTCCTATTTATACACTTCTTAGGAGTTCGAATTACCTAATTAGGCCTACATTAGCCCCTAAAATGAAATAAAGTGCAAAATAACTAACTTTTGGTGACAAGCCCACCAAACTAGCTCAAAAACAAAATAATAAGCCTCTCAAGAGGTCAAATGATGAATAATACATGTCGTTGGGCCCTCCAAGAGGCCTGATGAAGTCCATAAGTGCCATACTGATGAATAGGACTCTCAAAAGTGATGGACAAGGGGGTGGCCCCTTGTTCTCCAAACAATAAACTTGTGGTGCTCCTAGTGGGTGTGGGGGCACTCAAATAACCTCATGGATCTCCAAGTAGATCGAAGATGCATGCAGACCATTTGTAAGGACTCAGATGATAATATAAGTGATGCCACATCAACATACAAGTCCTGGGTCATCTGCCAAGTGCATGGTACAATTGTGGAGTCGGTTGGGCATGACGAACCAGATGCATCTTACTCGTCCAATAGGTGAATCTTGAGCAATCTATGACCATATTTGGGGTTCCATGGAGTGTTGTCTATTGTTGTGCAGGCCCATGGCTCTCTACACACACCCTACATGTGCCAATGTAGGCCTTTGGAGAATTAAGACTTCGTATAGAGAAACCAAACTCAAAATGGAAACCATCTGCAATCCTGCATAAGATCCAAAGCGTCCCCTAGCCTTTCAGCACAAGAAGTCATTAAATTAATCGGGTAAAAGAGCTTACAAACCATGGACAACAAGCGGACACTTCATAATGGCATGCCCTTCCATAGTGGGCTTTGGCATGTGTCAATGTCTCCAAGCTCCAAAGGCGGTTAACCAAGCACCTTAGTAGATGGCTTCTACCTTTAAAGGGGATAGTATGTCCAAGGTACACCCTTTAAATAGTGGTGGCATGCGAAAAAGAGGTGAATGGAATAGGGAATGAAGAGAGGCAATCATGGGCAACATATCAGGGTACAAGGGTAGCTAGAAAAATGGAAGCCCACATCTGCGTATATAATGTATGAAGGGAGCAATCGTGGTACATGAGGTGCCCCAGCCTTGATTTTTCCACCCTTCTTTATATGTCTTTTCCCTTTTATGATTTTTCTTTTATTAACTGCTCGGGGCTTAAAGGATAAGAGCATGATGTGTAAGATATAGCAGTGAATACCCCCTTTAAGGTAGGGCAGTTCATTGCCCACCAGGGGTTGGGACAATCATGGGTTCCTGAATGATAAAAGAGGCTCATCTAGGGCCTATGGAACTAGGGTGATGGCCATGGATATGGGGTAGAGCTCATGTATTGGCTTTTGCCCACATGCTAAATATATTTGTCTCGGCCATCTTTTGCATCTTGTGGTACATTTTCCTGTTGAATGTGGCCATTTATGCTTTTACTTTTTCTTTTCAGCTGCTTCAACCTTCGGGGCATCGTTCCAAGCCTGACCCAAGGTGGGGGCAAGGGAAAGGGGAGGCTAACCCTGTGTGGACCTAGTGAGGAAATGTGGACCCAGGTGGGAAAGATGATGAATGGGGTTATAATAAATGGAAGGGGAGTGATATATGTGGATGAGGGAGCGGGACCACGCACCCAAAATCGGGGTTTCCCATGTAGTACCACCCTAAAACCAAATGGTCAGTAAAGGAGATCCCACGGGACTAAGATCCAAGGGTAACATCCAAAAGAGGTCTAGGGGACAGAAGCACAGACCTAGCCCACTCTTTCCGCCGAATCCCCCCATTAGTTCATGCCCAGAAGTGTCCATGATAAGTAAGCTCAATACTCAATTACCAAATGACAAGACATACCTTTAGGTTCGGGAGGCCCACCTTCAAACATACGATCAAGACAGATGGGTGAGGGACCACATGGTTGGCTTAGGTGGCGGAGAAATGACACAACGAGCTAGTTCGTGGCTGCAAGGGGCTGCTAGATGCTGGCTGAGGACCATCTTGGAGAAAAAAATTCTCCTAGGGATATCACCCGCAAAGTGGTGGGTAACACTTACCAAATTGGCATGATTTGCAGATGTTATTTTCCGGTGGAGAGATGTTGGGTAAGTCATGTACTGCTCCCATTCTGATTGATTTGTATAATTGAGAAAAGCTAAGGTGTCCCAATCTTTTGTGCCAAAGCCAACTTTCTTCATATTTGCTTAAGTAACAATGTTCTTGGCCGCCTTCCAAGACATAGACATTGCCTGGAGTTCTTGTTCCCTTTATTATGATCTTACCTGTGTCCATATTTCTTACCACGCAGTTCTTTGATCTGAAAACAACTTCATGCCCTTGGTCACACATTTGACTAACACTCAACAAGTTATGTCTTAATCCATCAACAAATAAAACATTTCTAGCCTTGACCTTTTTCTTTAATAGCACAGTTCCTTTCCCTTTGATAGCAACAAGTGAATTATTTCCAAAAGTTACATTCTTTTCTTTCTTTATTTCATTAAAAGACATAAACTTATCTTTGTCACCTGTCATATGATTTGAACATCCGCTGTCAATGTACCATAGATTTTCTTGATCTCCTACATATAAAGCTAGACCACAATTTTCAGAGTCTATGGTTTTCTTTTTCCATACCTTGGGTGTTATTGTCTTCTATTCATGCTAATAGGATGGTCCTATTCTGCTTTTGCATTCAGTTTCTTTATGACCAAAGTTATTGCAAACAGAACATTCAATTTCATCTTGAAGAGGTGAGAAGATTGTTGGAAAATCAATGCAAAAAGATTAGGGTTTGATTTTCTTTTCTTGATAATTACTTGTGAGTTATGTTGGCTTCTTTTACTTCTTTATTATCTTATCTTTCATCAAGCAATTACCATATTATGTGTGTATGAAGATCACAAAACAAGAGACACAAGATGTAGGCACTATGCCAGGGCAAAACCCCCCTCGAGGGGAAAACCTAGTCAAAAATTCTCTTCCTTTCAATAGTATTCTTTGAGACTCTTCACCCTAGACAAAGACCAAACCTTCCCTCCACACCAAGTCAGCGTTCCAGATCGTCAACCCCTTTTCCAGCAGCACTTCCTTCCCAGCAACTTCGACTATGCAGCAACTTCCGGCATCAGGCAGCAGCAAAACTTGGAAGACTTCGATCTCCCAAACTAGGGCACAAAACAAAGAAAGAGAGGCTCCAAAATTTCGATTTTCTTCTTCTCCTTAAACTTGACCCTGTTGAAGAAAGTGTAACTAGGTTCGGTCTTCATGACATTGTAATTATGATTTATAAAAAAAATGAATTTATTATGCCTTACTGCATGGGTTTCATCAGCAAGAGGCTTATTTATTAGCAGCTCCCATTCTGAGCCTTAGGATAATTCAAAGAGTCAATGTCATGTAATAAGAAGCTCTTCTTGAGCCTATGTGTAATATATACAAGTCTATAGAAAGGTCAAGAAGCCCTCCAAAGACAAGCACAATCCTCTTGAAGAAGGCAGCAAGCTAAACGATGCATGATGCAGTCATGTCGGCCTCAATATATATATATATATAAAAGTCAAGTCAACTCTTCATGAATACATGTCCGCTTATTTATGAAGGCAGAACCACTATAAATACCCCACTGGGGTCACCACAGGAAAAAAAAAAAAAGAATCTCGGGCACTCTGAATTTCGAATGGGTACAGGAGGTGCAGAATCTTGGATGGCACAATGAGTACACCGCTCTGAAATCTCGGACAAGAAGAGTACAGAACTCGGACATCACTGTAATCTTGGATAAGTACAGACTTCGGATCGGTGCAAGAAGGTTCTCGGATGCCTCTGCAATTTCGTAGGCAATTACAATGAGGAAAATTGAGGTCGAATACTCCTCGGTGGTGGAAATCTCAGCATACCTGCAAAAATAATCTCGATACAAGGATAGCAATTATTGTCTCAGTAAAAGTAGTAATGAAGGTCTCAATAATGGTCACAGTCTCGGCCTACTAACACAGTGAAGCAACCTCACTATCTCGGCATATGTGTGAAGAGAGAGATCCTGAAGTGAAACTCTGTCTCGGTCCAGAAGCATAGTGATCTCAGAATAACTACAATCAAGACCTTAATAGAGAAGATCACTATCTCGGTGAATCTAAGTGCAACTCTACTATATATCTCAGATCTCTTTGTTGTGGAGAAGATCTCAGTGAGGACACAGCAGTAATGAAGATCTCCGTGGTAAGTGTAGCAAGGTGCAATAATGATGTAACAGTAATGGTGGTAGAGATGATCTCAGTGTGCAGCAATGATCTAAGTAAAGATGGAACAATGATGAAGCAGCAGTGATGATGATCTCAGCAGTAACAAAGAAGAGGATTGTTGTCTTGGTCTTGGAGTGGCATGATAGGTCAAGGGTCATGGTCTTGGTATTCGTCAATTGGAATCTCTATAAGAAGAATTTTGTGCGGGTTTTCCTCTCCAAGAGGGAGAGGTTTTGGCCCTGGCAGAAAGCCAACATCTTGTGTTCTTGTCTCTTGTATTTTGGTAACTGTTTGATGAAGTAAGAAATACACACACTAATGATATCAAGAGAAGATTATGCTAATAAGCAAAAGTTAAAATACCTCACAAATAGTTATCATGCTAAGAAGAATCACATTAACTCTAATTGCCCTAGATTCTTCAACATGGTATCGGAGCTAAGGTGTTGAAGTCAAAGGAAGGGCAACAAAAGAGACACGCAAAAGAGACATACAAGGATCAGTCTTCAAGAAGGGCATCAAAACAAGTTTAAGGGTTTTGCCAAGATTAAAGAATCAAGTCCACAATAAGCAATCTACAACAGCAATGTAACTCCACATCAAGAACTTGTGTGTCCACATCACCACCAAGACTCTCATCGAGATATCTACAAAGCTATGAAACTCAAAGGACCTCAAAATGAAGATCTTATCATCTTGGAAAAGATTGAAGCAGTCCAGACCTACCCTACAAAAGAAGGCATTGTCATCTTCAAGGTTATAATCAAGCAAGGATCATCTCCTTATCTGAGAAGAAGATCATCCAAGAAGAAGCCGTCATATATCTTCTTCAACCATCATCAAAGAAATCAAGGTGAAGATTTCATCTTCACATGACAAGTAAGTATCTTTTCAATTTATAAATTTGGTTAAATGACTTCATGTGTTATGAAACCAACTCACAAAAAGATAGAAAAGATAGATCAATGCCTTAGAAATAAGCCTCTTCGAGGGGGCAACCTCCTTTACATTACACAAATGAACAATTCTTGGATGATACAAATGACAAGACCTCATTTCTGTATATAGGAGTCTAAGGGGTCATAATATAATCAGAGCCGACATAACAATAATAATGTAAGGGCACAATAATAACAATAGTGGGCTTCTATGGGGCACAATAATAACCATATGGGGACTGCATGGGCACAACAATATAATAAGGGGGTTGTACTAATAACAATAAGGGGTTACACTAGTAATATAGGGACCTAACATGCCCCTCCTTCAAAAAGTG
Organism: Pinus tabuliformis; assembly: GCA_031772625.1. Lineage (NCBI taxonomy): Eukaryota > Viridiplantae > Streptophyta > Pinopsida > Pinales > Pinaceae > Pinus > Pinus tabuliformis. Next base: position 764,283,159 of record CM062805.1, read on the forward strand.
TTGTCCTCAATGCTTGAGTAGTTCTTGATGCTTTTGTATAAAATTCTTGTCCTCCCATGAGGAATCTTCAATGGATAAGTTCTTCCATTTAATGATATACTCTGAAATTGATCGATTTCGTAGCTGTCGGGTTCTTGTTTCTGTGACTGCTCCAGGTTCCAATATGATTTTTCCTTCCTCGTCAAGTTCTGGCAATATTGTTTGAACTGGGATCTTCTGCAACTTTTGAATGAGTGGCCACACTTCTCCGTCCTTCTTCCATTCATCTCTTGCTTCGTTTATCCAATCTGATTGGATAATAGAAATAGCACAAAACAATGCTTCCACATCCTCATCCTTTCTTGAGAGTGCATCTGCAACAACATTTTGCTTCCCTTTTTTGTACATAATTTCAAAGTCATAACCCAACATACTTTTGACCCATTTTTTCTATTCTTCTAAAGATAATATTTGTAGACTATCATGATCCATTTTTACCTTGAAGTGTCTTCCCATTAGGTGAGATCGCCATTTCTTAAGTGCATGTAATATTGCCAACATTTCCTTCTCATAAATAGCTTTCTTGAGATGTAGCCGTAAAAATACCCAATCACCTCCATCAAAGCGTCTTTCACTACGATGTTGATCTACCTGTTGCTTCATTTGATTCTGCACCAAAGTGGCGTTACCCTTTAAAAGTTGGAGAACTCTTGTTGATGTTCGATGTGATCTTTCACTGCTTGAATCTTTTTCTTCTTGATATGTCCTTCTATCTTGAGAGTTTGAGGAGTGGTAATTTCTTCCAATGCATTATAAAATATGGTCAAATTCATTTCTTGATGCTCGATGTGATTTTTCACTTCTTGAACATTTTTCTTCTTGATATGTCCTTCTATCTTCATAGTTTGAGGAGTGGTAATTCTGGCCAATGCATTACAAGATATGGTCAAATTCATTTTTTCTTTCTCGATGTGATCTTTCACTTCTTGAACCTTTTTCTTCTTGATATGTCCTTCTATCTTGAGAGTTTGAGGAGTGGTAATTCTTGCCAATGCTTTACAAGATATGGTCGGATTCATTTCTTGATGCTCGATGTGATCTTTCACTTCTTGAACATTTTTCTTCTTGATATGTCCTTCTATCTTGAGAGTTTGAGGAGTGGTAATTCTTGTCAATGCTTTACAAGATATGATCGGATTTATTTCTTCTTTCTCTGGGGTTGGTTCCTGGTGTATATCCTCTTCTTTTGACGTTTCTTGATCCTTTTCTTCCTCCTCTTCACACTCAATGTAAAATAATTTCTTCTCAGCACAGTTATGACTTTTAATGTATTTGTTATCACAAATGTAGCAAAACCCTTTTGCTCTTTTTTCTTCCAATTGTTGTGGTGTCAACCTTGTAGGTTGTGGAAAGCTAGGAGAAACAACACTTCCATCTTTATAGCTGTGAGGAGTAGACTTCCTTGTTGCCATAATTTTGCTTTCCACTTTTCTTTACAACCTGAATGCATTCTCCAATGAGTCAAGTTCCCAAAGACGAACCTCATGTTGAATGTTATCCTTTAAAGTTCCTATGGAGACATCAATCCTCCACTTCTCTGGAATATCATTTTTCTTTATATTCAACTTTTGAAAGTCCTCAATGTGCTCTTCCATTGAACACTTTTGTTTGAGATTTATCAATTGGCTAAAGAAGGTGTTTCTCTTTGTATCCTCATAATGTGCTATCATTTCCTCCGTGAAAATTGACCACGTAACAAGTGATTAACGAAAACAAAGCAATTTATACCATAAAAATTGATCCGGTTCTAAATATGAAGATGCAATATGTACCTTTTGTAACAGTTGCACCTCATGTAGATCAAAATATTGCTCCATCTGTAGTATCCAATTTACCGGATCCTTTTTCATCAAACTTCCCAATATTGTCTTTTCTTGATTTTAGGGGCTCGATCTTGAAATGACTGTAACTCTGTAATTTTGAATCTCCCAGTTCTGAAATTGTGACCTGCGGTAGCCCTCTGTGTCCTCTTTCCAATGCCACCAGTCTGATCGAAATTGGATTCTCCAAGATAGAGTTAGGCACAATCTCCCAAGATGACCTGATTATATACCTTTTCAGAAGAGCGAACTTGTATGAAGTACCACGTCTCACTGTTTTGACCTTCGGAACTGAAAAATATACACAGAAAACTACAGTCTGTCCTCTTTCTGTAACTTCTTACAAAAGTTCAATCTGATACTCAGAGAGACAGTTATGATGATTTTCCCTAGGTCACCTATTTGGGATGTAATTCGGGAGCCTACAGAAACCCTAAATGTCTTGGACGGTATCTCCGAAAATATAGCGAAACAAGATCTGAAATTCGGGTCCGAGCTTCACCAAGTTTTTGGCTCAACAAGGTTTTAGTTTCCGAGTTTGAAACTTCGTAGAAAAACAATTATAGCGAAAATTCCACAATGGCCTGTTTTAGATGGAATTATGGAGCTTGCAAAAACCCTAACTTCCTCGGATCAGATCTCCGAAAATATAGCGAGACAAGATCTAAAATTCGGACCCGTGGTTCAGTGAGATTTTGTCTCAAATGGGTTGTTTTTTCCGCTTTTGAAACGTCGCAGAAAAAAAGGTATAGCAAAAATTCCAGGATGACCTATTTGGAGCAGTGAAACCCTAGAATCCAAAACTCTGATACCAGCTCACAAAAAGATAGAAAAGATAGATCAATGCCTTAGAAATAAGCCTCTTCTAGGGGGCAACCTCCTTTACATTACACAAATGAACAATTCTTGGATGATACAAATGACAAGACCTCTTTTCTATATATAAGAGTCTAAGGGGTCATAATATAATCAGAGCCGACATAACAATAATAATGTAAGGGCACAATAATAACAATAGTGGGTTTCTATGGGGCACAATAATAACCATATGGGGACTACATGGGCACAACAATATAATAATGGGTTTGTAATAATAACAATAAGAGGTTACACTAGTAGTATAGGCACCTAACATCATGATTGCAAGGACATCTATAGGTTGTATGGATCATCAAGATTCCTTGCATGAAGAAGGAGGATAGACATAGTCCTCTAAGTCGCTGAAGTCAGCAAAAGGTCTCCTCTAAATTCATGGAAGGGGATACTTATGAAAAATCCCCTCATATAGCAATAATGGAGACATCAAAGAAAAACTCACTCTTAGAAGGTGCAATGAAGGTGGTCACATGGAATTTGATCTTCATGAAAGTAAAAGGGTATCAAGGGATGTAGGATATCTTCATAAGATCCCATCTACAAGATCTAGGAAGGAAGATAATCATCATCGTTCTAACTGATAGGCAAGGTAACAAATGTCCATGTCAACAACTTGTGGCCTCTATGCTAGATAGAGAAAGAGAAGTTGATGAAAAAAATATTGAAGGTTAAAAGAACTCAACCATGTGCAGAAAGGAAAGGCAAGGTTGGTCCTCAAGCAAGACAGAATAAGTATAGCTAAGATTCAATGCTATAGAAATATGTTGGAAGCTAATATCACTGAAAGATGGAGGAAGGTGAAGAAAAGGGCCAAGGAAAAAGGGAGTAACAAATCTCTCCTATGAGTAAGATAGTATCCCTCACAAAAGGGTCCTATCATAAGCTCCTTTTGTGTTATAAGATATGACAATGATAATAAGATGCATCATGGCATCATGGAAGCATTAGAAACAAGAGATCGTGACATCACCATGGGAATCATGAAGGACAAAATCCATGGCAGACAAACATGTAGAATATATAGCTCTTGGGAACCTCGATGGACATTGAAGAAAAGAAAGGAGTCATCTAACACTCATCATACATCAAGTCAAAAAGGAAAAATCTGCCAATTGGGGATATACAAGATCCTCAAAATTCTTTGATGGAATCCTCATCATAGGGTTCACTAATCTAGAGAGGAAGCAAGTGTTTCAACAAGAACTTCAACTTATGGAATCCATGAGATGATGATATGATAACATGAAGCAGATCAAGGGATTGAAGATCTTTTCAATCAAGGAAGTTGTTGGAGGAAACTTTAGTGACCTGAAGGTAAAATAAGGTACGTATGCTTGTGTTTAATATTATAATGTCATGTCATATGGTTGTAGGTAACATGGATCATTGCTTCTATCTTAAGAAGCATGATTAAGAAGAAAAAGGATCTCCTCCCCTGAAAGGATGCAAGAAGGCATAAGTCACACTAGATGAAATCAACAAAATATGTCCTCATATGAAGTATGAGGTGGTTGAATACAATGAGAAAACCCTAATTGAAAGCTACTAGGAATGAAATGTGTGAGGAAGGAAGAGATCGTGAGATATGCAACCATGATGAAGGCAATCAACATCCAAAAGACCAAGAAGATTTGACTAGGAAATCTCCCAGAAAGATATGAAGACTCTGATGAAAGTCTGAAAAAGATGAAGACCCTTGACAATGGATATCTTTGGGAGATGTGTCAATATGTGTGTAGGATGTTGATACATACAAGAAGATGTCATGATGAAGAGCCATCTCGTAAGGTATGATTTAATTTAATATGATGTTTTGATTTCTTGAATAATATCTGGATAATGCAGGGCTACTCGAACAAGAGTTGTAAATACAAGTACAACTAGCATTCATGTGGTGGATGGAAGAAGCATGATGAGAAAGAAGTAGTCATATAACGAAGGTTCCAAATATGAAAAAGGCCACTTTCCATGAAGAAAGGAATGACATGATGAACTAAGGAGGAAAGTGATCAATGGTTGTTGCCCTACAAGGAAGAAGCTCAATTGATTTTCATGACATCAAGGAGAGAAGTTGATCAAGCAGCTGAAGGACCCACGAAGAAAGAAGTTGTTGATGTATAGAAGAGTCCCTAGCTAAGAGGGAGCTCTGACAGGTCCCTGATCAAGAGGGAGCTTGGATTGGATCACCCCTGATTAAAAGGGAGTGACAGTGGTGTTTTTCTATTTCATGTGTCATGCTCTAGACCAGGACTAACAATCGTAAGTCTAGGAGAAGGCCATGAAGAGAAATGAAGACACATGATATCCTCCCTAGTTGAGAGGGATAGATAGACACAACATTCTTGTCTTCACTTTGGAAGAAAGAATGGAGGATTGGGTAATCATCGAGCATCTGATACTCTTTGAGGATGTGTAGCGCATCCAAGACAAGAGTAGGCAAGAGTATCAATATTCTTTGAGGGTTGGGAACCCAAGACAAGAATAGTCCTAGAAGGTCATACTCAATGAACACCCAGGTGGGTATGTACCTTGAGAGACAATGATGAAGGTGTCTATAGTCATTGGTCTCCTGAACATTGTGCTCTGATCTAACGAGAGATAGAGTTGTCAGTCAAGGCCTTATTGTGGAAAGAATGTTGGTTACTATGATGTTATACAGATGGGTTACCAATCCAATTCTTCTTATGAGATTCTTCAAATTGAGAATGACCAAGTATCATCATGAATACCTCCCTAGTTAAGAGGGAGTATTGAAGAAAGTGTAACTAGGTTCGGTCTTCATGACATTGTAATTATGATTTATAAGAAAAATGAATTTATTATGCCTTGCTGCATGGGTTTCATGAGCAAGAGGTTTATTGATTAGCAACTCTCATTGAGAGCCTTAGGATAAGTGTTGGGTTGTGTTATATTCTTTCCACGACTAACCCACGTAGTGAACCGGGGGGTTAGAGGGGAGGCGGAGCCCCCCCTTTGTTGCGCCGATTGCGCAGCGGGGGGGGTCACAGGGGGGGCGGCAGCCCCCCTTGTCCGGGGGGTTTGAGGGGGGCGGGTAGCCCCCCTCTACGGGTCCGAGGCAGCGCCCCGGGAAAAAAAAATTTGGACCCTATATTAGGTTGGGCGAACCTACCTATGGCTTTCGGTCCATGGTATTGGATGCTTCAGCATGTATAAATATGTATTGTAACATTGAAAGGAATAATAATGAAAAATCAAGCTGGTAGTCCCGGTTTTGGGATCCGGGGGAAATCTCTGTGTATATGTGTTTTATGTGTTATGCTCTCGCATTGTTTATTTTCTGTGTTTTAGAATTCGTATGCAGGTAATTTCTGTACAGGATAAAAACCTACAATAAGAACAAGAGTCAACGTCATGTAATAAGAAGCTCTTCTTGAGCCTATGTGTAACATATACAAGTCCATAGAAAGGTCTAGAAGCCCTCCAAAGACGAGCACAATCCTCTTGAAGAAGGCAACAAGCTAAACGATGCATAATGCAGTCATGTCGGCCTCAATATATATAAAAGTCAAGTCGGCTCAAATAATAGACACGACTCTTCATGAATACATGTTGGCTTATTTATGAAGGCAGAACCACTATAAATACCCCGCTGGGGTCACCACAGGAAAAAAAAGAATCTTAGGCACTCTAAATTTTAGATGGGTACAGGCGGTGCAGAATCTCGGATGGCACAATGAGTACACTGCTCTGAAATCTCGGACAAGAAGAGCACAGAACTCGGACATCACTGTAATCTTGGATAAGTACAGACTTCGGATGGGTGCAGGAAGGTTCTCAGATGCCTCTGCAATTTCGTAGGCAATTACAGTGAGGAAAATTGCAGTCGAATACTCCTCGGTAGTGGCAATCTCAGAATACCTGCAAAAATAATCTCGGTACAAGGATAGCAGTCATTGTTTCAATAAAAGAAGTAGTAATGAAGAATTCAATAATGGTCACAGTCTCAGCCTACTAACACAGTGAAGCAACCTCACTATCTTGGCATATGTGTGAAGAGAAAGATCTTGAAGTGACACTTTATCTCGGTCTAGAAGCAGTCATAATAGATGTAATAATGATCTCAAAATAACTACAATCAAGACCTTAATAGATAAGATCACTATCTCGGTGAATCTAACTACAACTCTACTACATATCTCAGATCTCTTTGTTGTGGAGAAGATCTCAGTGAGGACACAGCAATAATGAAGATCTTCATGGTAAGTGCAGCAAGGTGCAATAATGATGTAATAGCAATGGTGGCAGAGATGATCTCAGTGTGCAGCAATGATCTAAGTAAAGATGGATCAATGATGAAGCAGCAGTGATGATAATCTCAGCAGTAACAAAGAAGAGGATTGTTGTCTTGGTCTTGGAGTGGCATGATAGGTCAAGGGTCATGGTCTTGGTATTCGTTAATTGGAATCTCTATAAGAAGAATTTTGTGCGAGTTTTCCTCTCCAAGAGGGAGAGGTTTTGGCCCTGGCAGAAAGTCAACATCTTGTGTTCTTGTCTCTTGTATTTTGGTCACTATTTGATGAAGTAATAAATAAATGCACACACTAATGATATCAAGAGAAGATTGTGCTAATAAGCAAAAGTTAATATGCCTCACATATAGTTATCATGCTAAGAAGAATCACATTAACTCTAATTGCCCTAGATTCTTCAACCGACCCAACTCGCACTTCCTTTTGCTTCCTTAGACCCACTTCGCACTTCTCCAACTTCCTTAGGGATATCGAACTAGCTTGAGATGAGATGCTCCAAATGAATTCGACTTCCTTCTATTTATAGGCTCCAAGTGAGGTCGAATTGGTGTCCTTAGGTCGACTTGATCTCTTCTAGGCTGACTTGGTGTGGAGGTTACATAAATTATATTTGACTCAATAGTAAACCTTTTTACATGATTCAAAAGCCCAAGAAGGGTCTCTTTGAATGTATAATGACTCTATAAACTCAATATTAATCCTAGGAGTCCACAATGGGGACTTTGACTAATATAATGATGACCCAAGCATGAAACCCATGCTTTAATAAGTCATTGATACAATAATAAAAATTATTTTCTTTATTCTTTTGACAAGTACATTTCATGATGACTCAAATACATTAATGAAGACCGAACCTAGTTACATTTTCCAACACTCCCTCTTAACTAGGGAGGTATTCATAATATACAAATACAATGGAAGATCTCAAACTATATGAACAATGAAGAACTTTAGGCACCGCAATGCCATGGACTAGATTCCTGACCAGGGAAATCTATCCATTGGTCTCTCATCAATTTAGGCACCGCAATGCCACGGACTAGATTCCTGACCAGGGCAATCTATCCAAGTGGGAATAAGGTGGACTCAAGCTTTCAGCCTCTCTAGGTACCATCAGGCTTACTTGCTAACCACCAACCCAGGGACCTAGGTGTGTATCCATGGTCAGAGCTCTACAACCCATGCCACCTTCCCTACTTTGGGACCTAGACATCAACACAAAGTGTCGGCCAGATGTCCTCCCAGGCAATGCTTCACTTGCAAAGCCTCAACAAATCTCTTCCAATCTCTTATCATCAATACAATCAGCAATATCTACTAAACCAAGCAGGTTCCTTAGATATTCAAACTTCTTATTAGGAAGAGCCTTTGTTAGTATGTCTGCTACCTGTTCATCTATCGAGACATACTCCAACTTCACAATCCCATCCTGCACCAAGTTCCTAATAAAGTGGAACTTATTGTTGATATGCTTCATTCTAGCATGAAACACGGGATCTCCAGACATCTTGATACAACTTTGATTGTCACAATTAATCACAGTAGGACCCAAAGATTTCTCGAACAAATTTGTCAGAAGCTTCCGTAACCAAACAGCCCCCTTTCGTACTTCACATGCAGCGACATATTCTGCCTTAGCACTACTTAAAGCAACGGGATCTTGCTTCCTACTCATCCATGAGATCATAGCAGCTCCCAGACTAAAACATCCTCCGGTAGTGCTTCTTCCATCAATCTCACTGCCAACCCAATCAGAGTCTGTGAAGCCAATTAATTTGACTTCCTTACTATCATACTTTAGGTAGTGATGTATAGTGCCACAAAGATACCTCAATATATGTTTGGCAACTATCCAGTGATCATGACGAGGCTCCAACTGACATTGACTAAGAATGTTTACTACAAAACATATATCTGGCCTAGTATTTACCAAATACATTAGGGAACCCACGAACTGTCGATAGGAGGTAGGGTCCACGAGACTAGAGACAGAGCCCCTCAACTTCTTGAGATTGGTGATCATAGGAGTAGTCATCGGCTTGGAATCCATCATCTTGAATTTCTGCAACAACTTGATGATGTACTTTCCTTGCCCTAAATATATCTCCCTGGGTCTCTACCTGTTAATTTTAGGTATGTTCTATGCTTAGAGCAATTTATTTCAATTTTCACAGTTAGCTCAATATCTTTTCTAGATTAGCAATCACATCAGCATTAAAGTAAACCGCAAATAGAACATAAACATAAATCGCAGAAGACAAGCCAAGACAAGAGGACACAAGATGTGGCGCTAGCCAAGGACAAACCCCAATGTAGGGAAACCCTTGATCAATTCTTCTTATATGTTCTTCAATAGTTCAGCAGAGAGAGAGAGATAGTACGTTTACAACAGAAGTCAACACTTTGACTTATCTAGATAAGAGTAAAGATCATCTCTAAGAAGATGATACATGAGATCAATTGAAGACATGTTGCTTCAACTGATTCTCTAAGGTGACTCCTTCACCTATCGTTGTGTTGCATTTCGTCATCATGTTGCACCTCACCACACTGCACCATGCTGCACCCATCATCACTATGCTGCATCTCATCACGCTTCATTAATCATGACTGTACCCATCACTGTACTGCATTATGTGCCATTCCAACACCATGTTGCTATACTGACCTATGCTCTGGCTACACCTTGCTTGCTTGTTGTCCCTAGCATGCTTGTTGTCCTTAGCATGCTTGTTGTTGCATGCTAGCTATCCCTTGCATGCTAGATGTAACATTGCATGCTTGGTGTATTTGTTGCTAAGTACCATACAACTGTCCCAATGTTAGTTAGTTGTCCCTTGCATGCTGCTCTCCTTCGGAGACATATGCTCCGACAGTTCCCGGCAATTCCGACTGTTCCCGACAGTTCCGACAATTCTGGCAGTTCCCACTGTTCCGGCTGTTCTGGAAGTTCCGACAGTTCAAGCTATTCCAGCAGTTCCCAGCTGTTCCCGGTTGTTCCGGTTATTCAGGCTTTTCCCAGCAGTTTGGCTGTTCCCATTGTTCCCAGCAGTTCCGGCGATTCCGGCAATTCCGCTGTTCCAGCTGTTCCCGGCAGTTCTGTCAGTGCCCAGCAGTTTCGTCAGTTCCGTCAATTCCAACAATTTCCAACAGTTCCGGCTTCTGCCCTCTAGATTAGGGCAGCGTTATCCCTTAGGATCTCTCCTCCTACTAAAACCCAAAGACAAGTAGAGAGGAAGAGATCCCAAGTGTGTTGAAATGACTTGAAGGCCACCTCTATTTATACTAAAACGTTGAGCACAAGTGGGGTTTATTTGGTTGTTGGCCGACCTTGACGAATTGTCCCATAACACAAATAAATTCATATCTCCATGAATACTTATCAGAATCGGATGATCTTTAGATCAATCCTACACCTCTCGATGAGAGGGATCCAAGAAAAATATCAGCTTCCATTAATAAGATGACCCACATGGAGTTTGGCCCTAGTTGCCAATTTTAACACTCCCTCTCAACTAGGGAGAACTCCATCCGCTGATCCATATGTCCGACTGTACTATCTCTGCCATCAGTGCCCTGCACTGCTTTGCTCTGCTGAGCTCTACTTTGCTGAGCCCTGGTCTGCTGAGCTCTGCTTGCTCTGCTGAACCATGAAGAAGAAGAATTGATCGAGAATGTCTCATACCATTCTCTACTGACCCGAAGTCAATTTCATCTGAAGAGAGTGTGTCACATCACTCTTACTGGCCCGAAGTCAGCTTTATTGATCCCAGATCAATGTCACAAGAGAGTGTCTCAAACCACTCATATTGATCCTAGATCAATGGAGGTCATCCTAGCATAGGGAGTACAGTAGATACATTGATGTGTCCATCGATAGTACTACTATGGTCCCTAAACCCATTTCCCTACTCATTGATCAGATGAGAGGTACTTCCCGAGAGTCCCAGACTGCATGGGTAGGATGCCTCAACAGGAGAACTAATCATCTTGTCCAGAGAACGAATCATCCTACCCCACAGTCGCCATGGGAGAACTAATCATCCCAGCCCACAGGAGAACTAATCATCCTGTTTCACAATTGCCACGGGAGAACTAATCATCCCGGCCCACAGGAGAACTAATCATCCTGTTCCACACTTGCCACGGGAGAACTAATCATCCCGACCCACAGGAGAACTAATCATCCTGTTTCACAGTTGCCACGGGAGAACTAATCATCCCAGCCCACAGGAGAACTAATCATCCTGTTCCACAGTTGCCACAGGAGAACTAATCATCTCGGCCCACAAGAGAACTAATCATCCTGTTTCACAGTTGCCACGGGAGAACTAATCATCCCGGCCCATAGGAGAACTAATCATCCTGTTTCACAGTTGCCACAGGAGAACTAATCATCCTGTTTCACAGTTGCCACAGGAGAACTAATCATCCTGTTTCACAGTTGCCACGGGAGAACTAATCATCCCAACCCACAGGAGAACTAATCATCCTGTTTCACAGTTACCACGGGAGACCTAATCATCCCGGCCCACAGGAGAACTAATCATCCTGTTTCACAGTTGCCACGGGAGAACTAATCATCCCGTACATAGCGCACCACCAAGGGAGGGTGAGTCGCCCTGTGGTCGTATGTTGCTCCAGTAAGTACCCCAAGCCCCCAAGAGCTCCCAGACCTCAATGCATGCAACATGCAGTACCCTTATAAGAAGGTCTCTCAACGACTCCAAGTCGTTCGGGAAAGTCACAGATTTGACCTTTCTCGAGGCTTTGACAAAATGTCTACGACCTGTACATCAGTCTCAATGCAATGGAGCCTCCTCGCTCATCGACTTACCATATCCCAGATAAGGCAATATCTAATGTCTATCTACTGGAGCAATCATCGAATACGAGATTCCTCAATAATCGAATCCTCCCTCTAGTTGTCACTGAAAATCACAGTGGTATTCATCATGTGTACAAATAGCTCACTGAAGAGCTTCCACAACTAGGCAGCTTCATACGAGATCATACTCGTAGCTATGTATTCGGTCTCGGCGGTGCTTATAGCAACCGACTTTGCTTCCTGCTCATCCATGATATCGAAGTAGAACCCAAAGAGAAATAGCGTTGAGAAATGCTCTAGTGATCCTCCACACTGCCTGCCCAGTCAGCATTTGAATAATCATGCAGCTTCATATTTCTGGCAGTGTATCTCAATCCATGAGAGATTATGCCCCAAAGATATCTCAGAAGATTCTTGGCACTAATCCAGTGAGGCTCAACCAAATATGAGCTCACCATGCTAACTTCAAAACATATGTCCGGATGGAAGTTCACCAAGAACATCAACGCGAATGAGTTTATGAAACTCAAAGTCATTTCCCAAATCTGGTCCGACATCACTACCATATAACTTCTTAAAGTTAAGATCCTCGAGGTAGTCACAGGCTTGCAGTTTATCATTCCACATCCGGAATCCAACTCCCTCTTACTTCTACAAATGAGAGTCTGCACTTGTCAAAAATTGGTCATCCTCATAAGGTGTCGGTATGAGAGGTCTATCATCCACAACCTTCGGGTAATGGTTTGGATCGGTTTCACTCCTAGTGAATCCCAGCTTCATCAGACAGCTATCAATCCTCTCATACTATGCCCGTGGTGTTTTGCTTCAAGCCATAGATGGATTTCTTCCACTTGTATACAGGAGATTCCCGATCATGAATCTCAAACTCCTCGGGTTGTTCCAAACCTGTGGACTTGCTACATGAGGGGAATGGTCCCCTTATAAGATTTTCCTTCGGTACATCTCAGACATGTACTTTCATGCTCTTTTTGAATTCAGGCATCCTAGTCACCATCTGACTCACAGACCTCCGGTGCTATGTGTCAATGGACATGGTCCGTAGTGGACTACCTACAACTTGATACAACCCTGAACTCAAAAACATCTTTGAAAATTCTATTTTCAAACACGTACCTTTCCATCGATGAGTGCCACCCTGTAACCTTTGACTTCCATTGCCGAAATGGACACCAGGTTCTTGCGATCAGGTACATAAAAGAGATTCTGTAAATGAATCGAGTTACCCTCATTCAATTGAGGGGTAACATTCCCTACACCCTTTCCGAGATAGGTGGCATCAGCTCCAAGTATAATCCCACGATTGTTTCCATCTCTACCAAATTAGAGAGTGCACCCTACTATCCGATGAAGTGCCTTGAAGTACTACAATCAATAAGCCAGATTCCCAAAGAATCTGAAGGAGAGGGCCAATACAAGATAACGCTTCTTTATCTTATCAAAAACAACATTTGATTCTTCATACCTGGGGTTCCTTGCTTTCTCTGAAGAGTCGGTCGTTTCCTTGATGACCTGCATTACCTGTCATTCCTCTGATCATTGAAGATGTCCTTGGAATGATTGTTATCATCATCAAGTGATGTGTCCCTACCTCAGACACTCCTTCGCATAATGGCCGAACTTATTACAACCAAGGCATCTGCCTTTCCTTCCACCCTTAGATCTGGACTTCCCATTGAAGTGATCTTTAGGTAGGCCATCAGAAACTTCTGTTGCGCCATTCTGATAATATTCTCTGCTTCGACTTCACCCTTGGTGAATTTGAAGAGGGATGAGGAATCCATTGATCCTTTTTTTTTCTTTCCCAACTGTCTTCGGTGATTGCTCTTTCACTCTTGCTTGGGCATTGCCTTCACCTTAGCTCCGATACCATGTTAATTTTAGGTATGTTCTATGCTTAGAGCAATTTATTTCAATTTTCACAGTTAGCTCAATATCTTTTCCAGATTAGCAATCACATCAGCATTAAAGTAAACTGCAGATAGAACATAAACATAAATCACAGAAGACAAGCCAAGACAAGAGGACACAAGATGTGGCGCTAGCCAAGGACAAACCCCAATGTAGGGAAACCCTTGATCAATTCTTCTTATATGTTCTTCAATAGTTCAGCAGAGAGAGAGAGATAGTACGTTTACAACAGAAGTCAACACTTTGACTTATCTAGGTAAGAGTAAAGATCATCTGTAAGATGATACATGAGATCAACTGAAGACATGTTGCTTCAACTGATTCTCCAAGGTGACTCCTTCACCTATCGTTGTGTTGCATTTCGTCATCATGTTGCACCTCACCGCGCTGCACCATGCTGCACCCATCATCACTATGCTGCATCTCATCACGCTTCATTAATCATGACTGTACCCATCACTGCACTGAATTATGTGCCATTGCAACACCATGTTGCCGTACTGACCTATGCTCTGGCTGCACCTTGCTTGCTTGTTGTCCCTAGCATGCTTGTTGTCCTTAGCATGCTTACTATTGCATGATAGTTGTCCCTTGCATGCTAGCTATAACATTGCATGCTTGGCGTATTTGCTGCTAAGTACCATACAACTGTCCCAATGTTAGTTAGTTGTCCCTTGCATGCTGCTCTCCTTCGGAGCAGATGCTCCGACAGTTCCCAGCAATTCTAGTTGTTCCCAACAGTTCCGTCAGTTCCGACAGTTCCGGCTGTTCCGGAAGTTCCGACAGTTCCGGCTATTCCGGAAGTTCCCGGCAGTTCCGGCTGTTCCCGGCTATTCCAGTTGTTCCCGGCAGTTCTGGCAGTTCGGCTGTTCCGGCTGTTCCCGGCATTTCCGGCAATTCGGCTGTTCCGGCTATTCCGGCTGTTCCCGGCAATTCCGTTAGTTCCCGGCAGTTTCGTCAATTCCCGGCAGTTCGGCTGTTCCGGCAGTTCCGGCTTCTGCCCTCTAGATTAGGGCAGCGTTATCCCTTAGGATCTCTCCTCCGACTAAAACCCAAAGACAAGTAGAGAGGAAGAGATCCCACGTGTGTTGAAATGACTTGAAGGTCACCTCTATTTATACTAAAACGATGAGCACAAGTGGGGTTTATTTGGTTGCTGGTCGACCTTGACGAATTGTCCCATAACACAAATAAATTCATATCTCCATGAATACTTATCAGAATCGGATGATCTTTAGATCAATCCTACACCTCTCGATGAGAGGGATCCAAGAAAAATATCAGCTTCCATTAATAAGATGACTGGTATGGAGTTTGGCCCTAGTTGCCAATTTTAAAACTACCATACTTCTAGACCGAGGTAATAGTGCATCAGTCCTAGGTCCTTCATTTCAAATTCAGCTGCCAACATCTTCTTGCATTCTTGAATTCTTCTCTCCACACCTGTGATGAATAGATCATCCACATATTGTAGAATAATGATGGGCTCATTATTCATGACCTTGATGTAGAGATTTGGATGAGCAAAACTCTTCTCGAACCCAATTCTAAGTAGATATGCATCCATCCTTGCATACCATGCCCTATGTGCTTGCTTCAAACCATATAGGGCCTTCTTAAGTCTGCAAACATGAGAGTCCCTGTTATTAACTTCAAAGCCTTCAGATTGTTCGATATACACTTCCTCATCAATGGTCCCATTCAGAAATGCGTCTTCACATCCATTTGATGGATATTCCAACCCATTGTAGCAGCCAATGAAACCAAAGATCTAATGGTAGTGTACCTTGTTGTGGGAGCAAAGGTTTCTTCATAATCAATGCCTTCCTTTTGAGATAAACCCCTTGCAACAAATCTCACTTTGTACTTGTCTATACTTCCATCAACATCATGTTTGATCTTATAGGTCCATTTGGAGGTGACAACCGCTTTGTCACTAGGTCTAGGAATGATTTCCCCAACCCCATTCTTCATGATGGATTGATATTCTTCGTGCATTACTTTCTTCCAAACCTCTTGATGAGCAACTTCCTTGAATATAGATGGTTCGACTTCAATTAACTTTGTCATGTATGTAACATAACCAGAATATCTTTTCGGTTTCTTACTTTCCCTGAAGGTTCCTTTCGCAGCTTCATGTCCTTTAGCATCTTCTAATGTAGCTTTTAACCAATTTGGCCTTTTCCTCGTGGTTGGGATGACCTCCAATTGAATAGGCTCACTTGGTCCTTCTTCTTCTTCTTCTTGATTTGTAGTAGGGTTTTCATGATGAACTTCTTCTTCTTCAAATATGGGAACTTCTTCGTCATCAGAATCAATAGGAATATCCTTTGATTTCTTGTATGCTTGATTTTCATCAAATATGACATCCCTGCTTACTTCAATATGTCTTCCTTCCTTAATGTAGATTCTATATGCTTTTGAGGAGAGACTATATCCAATGAATATTCCCTTGATACTTGTAGAGTCCAACTTCTTTCGCTTGTCCTTTAGAACATGGATGTATGCTAGACTTCCAAAGATTTGGAGGTGATCCACACTCGGCTTCTTTCCTATGAATACTTCTTCGGGTGTTGTATTATTAAGGCTTTTATGCAGAGTTCTATTTTGAATGTACACAGCTGTCATTGTTGCTTCTCCCCATAAGAATTTTGGTAGGTTTTAATCAAGGAGCATAGTTCGAATGACTTCTTCAATTGACCTATTCTTCCTTTCGGCCAGTCCATTTTGTCCGGGATAATAGGGAACAATGAGTTCCCTCTTAATACCTATTTCCTTACAATGTGCAATCAATTCTTTAAAAGTGTATCCCCCCCATTGTCGAACCTTACAGTTTTTATCTTTCTTTCGGTTAGGGTTTCTATTTCGGGCCTAAACTCCTTGAACTTATCAAATACTTCATCTTTTGTTTTGAGAAGATAAAGCCATGTCTTTCTAGAATGGTCATCAATGAATGTTACATAGTAGAGATGACCTCCAAGTGATTTGTTAGACATGGACCCACACACATCAAAATGGATGAGGTCTAATATCTCTTCGACCTAGTTTCACTAATTGGAAATGAACTTCTTGTATGTTTTCCCAAAGAGCATCCCTTGCACACACTTTCATGATCTAACTTCATATTGGGGATTCCATGAACCAATTGACTAAGAGTAGGGATGACCTTATAATGTAGATGACCATACCTCCTATGCCATAGCTCAATGGGATTGATTTCCATATGAACCAAAGCTTGAGGAGGTGGTGAAATGACTCTATAAAGACTTCCTTCACGAACTCCAATAACCCTAGCTTTATCAATGCTAGAGTCTTTTCCCCAAACCAATACTTTTCCATAAACCAAATCAACTCTTTCCCCTTTATCTTCTAACAAGAAATAGAAAGCATATTCTTTTTCAAACCTGGAACATATAGAATGTTGTTAAGGTGCAGCTTCGATCCATTTTCCAGCTTCAACGATGTTGATCCCATGCCTCTAATAGCATAGCTTTTGTTGTCACCCAATTCCACTGCATGAGAAGATGGCTCCTTTGATAGTGTATGAAGTTGTTTACTTTATCTTGTCAATGTGTCTTGATGCTCCACTATCAATGATCCATGCACTGTCATAATTAAGAGAACCTATAAGAGCAGCCAAGAATCCTTGACTTTTGACCTTGTCGAATAAGTAATGGATGACCTTCTTGATCCAGTTTCCAGTAGTGTTGATACCAATTTTTGTGCAGTTCATCAAAGAGGGAGTATCCATGCCAACAAAGTGATCTTCAACTTTTTCTGACCTTAGCTTTGATACCATGTTGAAAAATCAATGCAAATAGATTAGGGTCTGATTTCCCTTTTTTGATAATTACTTGTGAGTTATGTTGGCTTCTTTTACTTCTTTATTATCTTATCTTTCATCAAGCAATTACCATATTATGTGTGTATGAAGATCACAAAACAAGAAACACAAGATGTAGGCACTATGCCAGGGCAAAAACCCCCCTCGAAGGGAAAACCTAGTCAAAAATTCTCTCCCTTTCAATAGTATTTTTTGAGACTCTTCACCCCAGACAAAAACCTTCCCTCCACACCAAGTCAGCCTTCCAGATCTTCAACCCCTTTTCTAGTAGCACTTCCTTCACAGCAACTTCAACTATGCAGCAACTTCTGACATCAAGCAACAGCAAAAACTTGGAAGACTTCAATCTCCCAAACTAGGGCACGAAACAGAGAGAGAGAGAGGCTCCAAAATTTCGATTTTCTTCTTCTCCTTAGACTTGACCCAACTCACACTTCCTTTTGCTTCCATAGACCCACTTCGCACTTCTCCGGCGTCCTTAGGGATATCGAACTAGCTTGAGATGAGATGCTTCAAATGAATTCGACTTCCTTCTATTTATAAGCTCCAAGTGAGGTCGAATTGGTGTCCTTAGGCCGACTTGGTGTGGAGGTTACATAAATTATATTTGACTCAATAGTAAACCTTTTTACATGATTCAAAAGCCCGAGAAAGGTCTATTTGAATGTACAATGACTCTATAAACTCAATATTGATCCTAAGAGTCCACAATGGGGACTTTGACTAATATAATGATGAGCCAAGCATGAAACCCATGCTTTAATAAGTCATTGATACAATAATTAACACTATTTTCTTTATTTTTTTGACAAGTACATTTCATGATGACTCATATACATTAATCAAGACCGAACCTAGTTACATTTTCCAACAGCCAGCGACCCCTTGCAGCCACCAACTATCTCATCATGCCTTTTCTCTGCCACCTGAGCCAGCCATGTGGTCCCTCCCCCATCTGCCATGATCGTATGTTTGAAGGTGGGCCCCCCAAACCTAAAGGTATGCCTTGTCATTTGGTAATTGAGTATTGTAGTTTGCTTATCATGGACACTTTTGGGCATGGATTAATGGAGGGATTCAGCGGAAAGAATGGGTTAGGTCTGTGCCCTTGTCCCCAGCCCCTTTTGGATGCTAACCTTGCATCCTAGTCTCGTGGGATCTCTTTTATTGACCATTTGGCTTTAGGGATGTTATTTCATGGGAAACCCTGATTTTGGTTGTGTGGTCCCACTCCTTTATCCACTTATATTACCCTCTTTCCACTCATTATTACCCCATTCATCATTTCTCCCACCTGGGTCCACATTCCTCCACTGGGTCCACATAGGGTTAGCTTGCCCCTTCCCCTTGCCCACACCTTGGGTCATGGCCTGGAATGAAGCCCAAAGGTTGATGTAGCTAAAAAGAAAGATAAAAACATATTTGGCCACATTCAACAAGAAATGTACCACAAAATGCAAAAGATGGTCGGGACAAACACATTTAGCACGTGGGCAAAAGCCAATACATGAGCTCTACCCCATCCTCATGGCCATCACCCTGGTTCCTACAAGTTCTATGAACCTCCTTCATCATATAGGAACCCATGATTGTCCCAACCCCTGGTGGGCAATGAACCGCCCTACCTTTAAAGGGGGTATTCACTGTTATATCTTATACATCATGCTCTTACCCCTTGAGCCCTAAGCAGTTAATCAAAGAAAATCATAAAAAGGCAAAAGGAATATAAAGAAGGGTGGAAAAATCAAGGTCGGGGCACCTCATGTACCACGATTGCTCCCTCCTATACATTATAAACCCAAGTGTGGGCTTCCCTCTTATTAGCTACCCTTGTACCCCAGCATGTGACCCAAGGCTACCCCTTCTCATCCCCTACTTCATTCACCTATCTGTCACATGCCACCACCTTTTGAAGGATGTACCTTGAAATACCATTCTTGGGCTCACTCGATGAGGCTTTGAAGTTTTATGAAAGTGCCCTAATCTGCCGGTTCAATGGTTTTTGGCCGCGGCTGACAGCTCTCCACAATTGGATCTCAGAGGTATGGAAGCCTATCATTTCTGATGAAATTAATATCTACCCCTATGCTAGGGGTTTCTTTATAGTAGATTTTGAAAATCCTGAAAGCAGACAATGTACTCTAGATTCTGGCCCTTGGTTTTGGGAAAACTCAAGCCTATTCATGAAGCCATGGAACCCATCATTTGATCCCTCAACAGCAGTCATAGCTTCAACACCAGTTTGGGTGAGATTGCCAAGCCTACCCTTGTATCTCTGGAATCTCTCCTCGCTAAAAGCCATTGGAAATGCAATTGGGAAATTTTACTGCAAGTGCCCAGAAACAGAGGAATATGCCAGAACCACCTATGCACACATTTGTGTGGAAATGGATTTCAGCGCCGGATTCCCAGCAGAAATAAACCTAACAAGTAAAGACTACGTGTGGAACCAGAAACTCGATTATGAAAGTGTCCTCTTCCGATGTCGATCCTGCTTTAAGACAGGCCATCTAGCCAAAAATTGCCCAAAAGTCTCCCAGAAAAATTCTGCTAGAAAAAACCACCACAGATCTACATGGTGGGAAGGAGCACAAAAAGAACACTACACTGTCATCAAAGAAGAATACTTTAGAGAAAACTCTGAATCACAAGAAATCGGGCAAGAAAGAAACAACTCTCAAGACAAGCAGGGAGAAAGCCCCGCCCAACAACAAAAAAATGAACTCGACAACCCCTCAAGCATCAACAGTTATAAGGATTCGAATACCGCACAAAATAAATCTTCATTTAACAGCAAAGCAGATTTCCTAGACCAAACTTCTTCTCCGACTCTCTTCAAAAGGACGAACACAATAGATCGCGAAGCTAAGACACCAATGTCCCAAGAACCAGAAGAGATGAAGGAGATGCAAGATAAAGGAAGTTGGCAGACCGTAGAGAAAAAAAAGAAAGCTACAGCATCAATCTCGCCAAGAAAGACGAGAAGCCAGACAATTAAAAACTAAGAAAATTATAGGTCCGATAGACCAATTTGGTCTCAGTGGACGGTAACTACTATCATCATCATCATCATCATTATCCCCTTTAGAAGTAGGAACCACCTAATAAGATTCTGGTTAACCCCATTTGGAGTTTAGGAAACATTGGCACATCCTGAGGCCCATTATGGAAGGGCAAACCATTTTGAAGTCCCCACCTATGGTCCATGATTGGTAAGCTCATTTACTCGATTTCTCTAACGACTTGTTGTACTGGAAGGCTAGGGGACGCATTGGATCTTATGCAGGATTGCAGATGGCCTCCATCTAGGGTTTGGTCTCCCTATATGAGGTCCTAATCCTCCAGAGGGCTACATTGGCACATGTAGGGTGTGCATCAAGAGCCATGGGCCTCCACAACAACAGATAGCACTCCATGGATCCCCACAGCCATTCATAAATTGCTCTTGGTTCACTTATTGGACAAGGAAGATGCACCTGATCCATCATGCCCAGCTGGCCCCAGATTTGCACCACACACTTGGTAGATGATCCAGGACTTGCACGATGATGTGGCATCACCTACACCATCATCCTAGCCCTTGCAGGCAATCTACAGGCATCTTCAAATTGTTTGGAGACCCATGAGGACACGTGTGCCGCCACATGTCATTTGGAGCACCAAAGGTTATTACAAGGGGCCAACCCCTTGTCCATTGCTTTTGAGGGTCCTACTCTTCATTATGGCACCCATAGATCTCATTAAGCCTCTTAAAGGGCCCTAAGACATGCATATATTATTATTTGACCTCTTAAGAGGCTTATTCTTTCATTTAAGAGCTAGTTTCATGGGCTTGTCACCCAAAGGTTGATTATTAGAACATTATTTTATTTTTGGGGCTTATGTAGGCCAAGGAGGTTAATTCGAACTCCTAATTTGTGTATCAATACAAGAGAGATGAATTCATTTACTCATCATCACTTTGGATTGGATCTCCTCTCCCTCTTGAGAATTTCGCACTTTTTCTAAAGGATGAATTGGTGCTTTATGGATGAATTTTGATGTGTGGATATTGGTCTATCTTATCTTGGAGCTTCTCTTTTGTCAATTGTGGATGGTTGTGTTGAATTTCCACGACCTTGGGTCTAGGTTAGAGTCTTAAAATTACTGACACTACCAAACCAAAAATCTCAACCATAAATTACTTTGCACAACAGAAATATAAAGTAGTAAATCACATATGCACAAATATACACACTTTTTAACAAAATTGTACAATATTGTACAATCACCAATCTTCGTTATATTAAACCAAATTCTGAATAATACAACAGTCTATGGTATACAAGATACAAGGACAAACTTCATTGCAGCTTCTACGTCGTATCTTGTCCTGTCGGTCCTTCGCTTTCGTACTGGTCACTACTAGTGCCTTATTTCATCAAGGCCGCTACACATCGAAACTCCAGGAGGGCTGCCACCTAACAACATTGCATGTCACTTTTGTTGCATGTACACGGGCCCATAAATCTGCTCTCTGGGAAGGCCTAATTCTCGAGCTCCAATCTGCCCTCTAGTAGCCTCTTTCGTCCATCAAAGAGCTACTCATAAGGCTGCAAACTTCACCCAATCACGCACCAAACAATGTCCTTCTTATATGCTTCTCTAGGGCTACTTTGGGTAGCCAACACACTGCCCTCCAATCAAATCAATGGCACCCAATCCAATCACTGTCAATTTTGCTCCTAGGAAGACTCTTCACCTCCTCGGAAAATCCTCCACATGGCATCAACAAGCTGCTACGATCACGATCCAAACTGGTCAACACCTTTGACCCAACATCCCTCAAAAAATGATGTTGTAATGGTGTTTTCTCCTGATGTTTGTGACAGCCCTGGTTAGGGCACGTGCTGCAACCCTAAACCCTCTTGACAATCCCCAAACTAGCCCTTTAAGGGCTGCGGCATACCCTCAAAGGTCTCCTCCTCACCCACGTTGCTTGCTTAGGGCATTAGTTAACGCTTGACAGCCCATAAACGAGCCCAGCTGTGTGCTATGGCCTGCGGCCTAGCACAGCAACCCTAAAACCGTGAGACAGTCCCCTTATTGGTGCCAAACACACTCCAACAGCAACGTTTTTGACCCTTAGCAACTCAGCCCAACAGCAAGTCTACTCGGCCTCAAAACATCAATCTCGGCCTTCCTTCCAGCTCAAAGACAGTCCGCTGTCACCTCAGTTACTCGGCCTTCATCGCAGAATTCAGATCCTCCTTCACATTGTCTAGAGCCTCTCCTTCTTGTTGCAGCTAGGGAAAGTTTAGAGCTCCTTCTCTTGAGAAGATGTCGCATAATGGATGCCTATAACACATCAAACCACCCTTTATTTATAGCCAACAAAGGGGCTCCAACGAATTAGTGAAGGGACACATCTATTGGCTAATTTTTACTTCAAGCCTACATGACTTGAAAACCAATAATTATTTTCCAACTTCAAAAATTCATTTCTCCACTTCTACAACTCAGAATTCGACGATTCTCGAAGCGTTGGATTCTCCTTTCCGCCCTCTATCGTCTCATGCCATCACGTGTAGAAATGTGCTTGCGGAATTGCCCCAAACACGATTGGGTGCAAAGCCCCATCCTTGGGTTCCAAGCCCAAAAGTGACCATTGTGGCACTTTGCTCTCCAAACCTTGAACACTAGGGCTTGGAGTACCTCCCAAGCTACACAAATCAACAAGTTGGATATACTTTGTTACATGTAAGTACATGCTTTTAATGTTATTCTTGTTTTACTTTGTCCTATACATTGGACTGGGATTTTCTATTTCTAGGGCTAATTGTTGCAAGCATTTACTATTTAAAATTGTGGAATTTTGTCTCTATTATAGCATCTCTCAATGTATGGGCCATGTGATATGAACGAAATCTCCTAGGGGTAATTGTATAAAAGAATTCGACCTTGATAAGCCATCTCCTTTGCACATCAAAGTATAAAAGATACAAGATTGCTTCTCCTTAACCTAGAAGGCTAGCGAAGTGATCTTGAGGCCTCCTTGACCAAGAATCAAGAATCATATTCATTATTTCATCATAGACTCCATTCTCCCAAGACTAAGGCATTGATCTACCAAAAGGTGGTCACCAAAAATCACATCCTTTCACCTTCATTCAAGTCTAGCCAAGTTGGGGTACCTAAGGCATCAATTTCCCGACAAGCTAGCCCTCCAAAAAGTTCAATCTCCTAGGGTCTCCTGCACTGGTGTTTCCTCAAGTTCTCCTCCAATTTTGAAGCCATTCTAACGGTGGAGTTGGGAGAAAAGACAAGCCCTAGCTCCAGGATCAAACTTTGCCTTAGCATCCCCAAGGCTAGCACCTCATAGGATCAAATCAACACCTTCAAGTGAAAATTATTTCTTTGATCCTTTCCCCACCTTGTCTAGGGTAAGAACATCATTGGTTGCCATACTCATTCCTCCTATCCTAGACCGGGTCCACTTGGTCCCATGTGGTCCCGTTCCTTTGAAAAGACAATTCTTCAAGAACCATCCGAGATACCAATTACAATAAGGATTTCAGGGATTGGGAAGTTCCTTCATAAGTCATATCCCATAAACCTAATCCTTAAATCCTCCCTTCCTTTCCCTAGAAGACATTGTACCTTGCTTAGAAAGCAAGCAAGCCTTATCTTCTAACTCTTCCAGGAAAGGGATTATTAGGGTCACCCCCATCATTTCATTGACTTATCCTTCATCAGTGACTCCTTAATATACCGGGTCTCCTCCCATCGGTGGAAGTTCGTAAATAGAAGGGAACCTTAGCTGAGGTGACAGTGGGCTAAATCTCCATTTGTTGCCCTTGGCCAAGAATTTTCCCTTTAGGGATCCCCTTTAGGTCCCATTCTAGTTTGAGCGGTAACAAGCCCTATAGATCCATTCCACACCCTGGGAGCTCAACCAAGGGGGAAGAGCACTGCTCAGTGTTCTTGATCAGCCCAGACCCCTATTCGAAAGGGTCATCTAAACCAATCCAAGCTGCTCTCTGAAGACCAAGAACTTCCCTTTCGGCAAAGGCTTGGTGAGGATGTCAGCTATCTACTCATCTGTCAAAATATGATGGAGTCTCACAGCTCCTCTCTACACCATGTCACTGATGTAATGATATTTGATGTCGATATGCATGGAATTGTCGTGAAACACAGGATTCTCGAACAAACGAACCCCACTTTTGTTGTCGCAAAAGATGACTGTCGTGTCCAGAACCTGCTCAAATAGCTCTCCAAAGAGCTTCCTCAACCAAACTACTTCACAACTCGCAAAGCTAGCTGCAATATACTCGGCCTCAACAGTGCTAAGGGCTATGGATTTTTGCTTCCTGCTCATCCATGATATCATGGCAAATCCCAGACTAAAACATTTGGAAGTACTCTTCTTGTTGACAACATTACCGGCCCAATCTGCATATGTATATCCATGTAGTCTAACATCTCCAGCGGCATATCTCAATCCAAGGTTAATAGTCCCATGTAGATATCTCAGAACATGCTTGGCAGTGACCCAATGTACATGGTGAGGCTCAGTCATAAACTGGCTCAAAGTGTTAACTACGAAGCATATGTCGGGGTGAGTATTCACGAGAAACATCAGGGCACCAACCAATTGTCTATCTCAGAAGGGTTTGCTATGTTGATTTGTGTAGCTAGGGAGGTACTCCAAGCCCTAGGGTTCAGGGTTTGGAGGACAAAGCACCACAAGGTAATCTTGTGGGCTTGAAACCCAAGTATGGGGTTTTGGCACCCATCGTGTTTTGGGGCAAAACCATGATGGATTCACAGCATGTGATGGATAAGGATGATAGTGCTCAAAAAGACGATTCCAACACATCGAAAATCATCCGAATCCAAGTTGTCGTTACAGAGATATGAATTTTCGAAGTTGACATAGTAAATATTGGATTTTCAAGTAGGCCAACTTGAAGAAAAATCCAAGTAGACGTGTCTCTTTGAGCGAACTCGTTGAAGGCAGTAAAGTCTATATATTGAGGACAAGTTGAGTCATTTTAAGCATCCAAAAAGTGCAACACAAAGCAAGAGAAAAGTTCGTTGAACAAGGAAGGGATCTTTGTTATAGGGCCGCAGATCAGGAAGCTACTTCAGTGAGGAGAAAGGGAGTCGATTGGGTTTTCTTGTGATTGTTTTGAAGGGCGTGGAAGTCTGTTGTTAGGCCGAGTTTATAAGGAGAGATTGGCACTGTTTTTAAGTGGTAATTCATCTCTAAACAGGCCAAAATGTTGCCTATCCTATGATGATGAGGTCACAGGCCTGTAGTGGCTAGTTTGAGGGTCAAACAAACCCTAAACAAGGAGTTGTAGGAGCCCACTCACACAGCGAAGTATCCAGCCTTATGGAGGAGAAGAAACCGCAGTTTTATGAGGCAGAATTGACCACAGATGGTGGAAGAATATGGGCTGCATTTGTGCCCTAACCAGTGATCAGATTTCTGCAGTGTTAAATAGCAGTCTTCAAGGTATGTATCTTCTTCATTGTTGCTAAGTGTTGGGTCAAGCATTGACCAGATTGGATCAGATTATAGAGTAGCTTGTTGGAGCCATTTATATGACATTCCAAGGTGAGGAAAAGTCATATTAGGTGCAGATCCGGCAGTGACGAGATTGGGTGTCATAGAGTTGGTTGGAGGGCAGCGTGTTGGCTACCCAAAGTAGCCCGAGGCAAGCTATCTTGAAGGATGAAGAGCAGCTGAAGGTTGGGTGAAGGACGGTGCCGAAGTGCAACACTTTGAACGACTAAAGTTGTTACTAGCATGGCAAATTGGAGCTCGGGAATTAGGCCTACCT
Source organism: Pinus tabuliformis (assembly GCA_031772625.1). Classification (NCBI taxonomy): domain Eukaryota; kingdom Viridiplantae; phylum Streptophyta; class Pinopsida; order Pinales; family Pinaceae; genus Pinus; species Pinus tabuliformis. Next base: position 764,309,600 of record CM062805.1, read on the forward strand.
AGAGAGCAGTTGATGAACCTGTGTTCATTGTAGCAAACATGACTTGCAGCAGTGATAGGAGGCAGCCCTCTTGGAGTCTTGATGTGTAGATGCCTTGATGGACTAAGGCACTACTAGTGAGCAATACGGGAGCGAAGGACCGGCAGGACAAGATACAACATAGAAGTTGCGCAACGAAGATTGTCATTGTATCTTGTAAACCATAGACTGTTGTATTACTCAGTTTGTTTAATATAACGAAGATTGGGATTGTACAATTTTGTTTAAATTGTGTATATTGTGCATATGTGATTTACTGCATTATATTTTCGTAGTGCAAAGTAGTTTATGGTTGAGATTCTTGGTTCGATACCGTCAGTGATTTTAAGACTCTAACCTAGACCCAAGGTCGTGGAAATTCAACATGGTAACAGAGGGTGTCTGAGCTACTTTGGAAGTAAGTAAACCAAAGTTGTGTGCAGCGAAGTATAGCGTGAGAGGGAGTTGGTCACATTGTGAGTGAAGGGTTCACTACAATGTCGAAGTTGCAGGCAAGTATCCGATATGAGGACAAGTTGGAGGGGTTGTCCAACTATAGTCCATGGAAGGAAAGGATCAAGTTGATCTTGCAGGTCAACAGGATCTGGGATTTTGTCGAGAAAGAGATCAAGAAGCCAACCGACCCTAAGGAGCTAGAAATATGGGAAGATTTGGATGTGAGGGCAAGACTGATCATCCTAGATGGTGTGAGGGATGCCCTAATACCTCATTTGTCCGGGAAGAACACCGCACATGAGATGTGGGTGTCTCTTCAGAATTTGTTCCAGAATAAGAATGAAAACCGAGTATTGGTATTGGAGGATAAGTTGAAGTCCACCAAGATGTTAAAGGGTGAAAGCGTGACCTCGTATCTGACGAGATTGTCTCAGGTCAAAGATGAGCTTGCTGCCATCAGTGTGACTGTCTCAGATGGAGATATGGTAAGGATTGCCTTGAAAGGGTTCATCGAGGAATGGAAGCCCTTCATCAAAGGAATCGTTGCCAGGGAGAAGCTGTCAGACTGGGATAGGCTGTGGGATGACTTCATTCAGGAAGAGTTGCGAGACGAGGATCTTCAGCCGAAGCAGAAAGCTTCAGATGATGACATGGCACTTGCATCACGAATGAAGGGCAAGCAAAAGGACTTGAGTAAAGTCAACTATTTCAACTGTGGCGAGATGGGTCATTTTTCATCAAGATGTCCGAAGAAGAAGAAGGGAAATGATGAAAAGAAGAAAGGGAAGCAGGTCGTCGATGTTGCCACTTCAGCAGAGATGGACGATCTCTCCAGGATATTGGAAGAGGAGGACTTTGCTATGATTCCTCATTTCTCACAGAGTGTTATCACGAAGGATGGATGGTACATGGACAGTGGTGCGACAAAGCATATGACAAGGTCACATGATATTTTTGAGACTCTAGCTGGATGGGACTCGAAGTTGCACATGGTGTTGGGCGACAAGAGTCAGTTGGAGATCTGAGGATCGGGTGTTGTGCCATTCAGAATGGAGACATGACATATGATGCGGGTCCAGGATGTACTATTTGTACTAGGACTCAGATATAATGTGCTCTCCATCTCGATGATGGAGAAGAAGGGGTTTGAGGTCTTGTTCTAGGATGGAAAGGCAAGACTCAGGCTCAGAGGCTCTAAGTCCGATGGGATTGTACTCGGAGTTAGAGAGCATGGTCTCTACAGGTTGACTGCCAAGCCTGAGGATCATGGAAAGAAGCAGGGACAAGTGCAGGTTCCAGAGAAGCAGGAGCAAGTGCAGGTGTAGGCTTCAAAGGAGAAGGCACAGGTTCCCGAGAAGAAGGTACACTTTTCCGAGAAGGTCCAGGTTCTAGAGACTCAGAAGGAGTCTAGTTCGAGAGGGAGCTTGCAGATTCAAAGGGAGACTCTGCAACCCAAGAAGAGCGCGTGGTCAGTGGTGAGCAAGGGTGCTCCTACAACTGCCAAGAAGGAATCATGGAAAGAGTGGAAGACATTACAGGATAAGAAGAAGAAGCAGATCACTTTTGGCAGTGACAGCGACACTTTCGAGAAGGTCGTAGTTCGTCGTACAGGGATTGTGTGATTGTGAACACCAAGGAGTTGGGCAAGTGTTGCGAGCAGTGATGATGATGACGAGATACTTCCTAGTCTTGGAAGTACCTCACTCGCTAAGAGGGAGTGTTGATTTGTGTAGCTTGGGAGGTACTCCAAGCCCTAAGGTTCGGGGTTTGGAGGACGAAGCGCCACAGGGGCAGCTTGTGGGCTTGAAACCCAAGTATGGGGTTTTGGACCCATCGTGTTTTGGGGCAAAACCATCATGGTTTCACAGCATGTGATGGATGAGGATGATAGTGCTCGGAAATATGATTCCAACGCATCGAAAATCGTCTGAATCCGAGTTATCATTGGAGAGATATGAATTTTTGAAGTTGACATAGTAAATATTGAATTTTCAAGTAGGCCGACTTGAAGAAAAATCCAAGTAGACGTGTCTCTTTGAGTGAACTCGTTGAAGGCAGTAAAACCTATATATTGAGGACGAGTTGAGTCATTTTAAGCGTCCAAAAAGTGCAACACAAAGCAAGAGAAAAGTTCGTTGAACAAGGAGGGGATCTCTGTTTTAGGCCGCAAATCAAGAAGCTACTTCAGCAAGGAGAAAGGGAGTCGTTTGGGTTTTCTTGTGACTGTTTTGAAGGGCGTGGAAGTCTGTTGTTAGGCCGAGTTTATAAGGAGAGATTGGGACTGTTTTCAAGTGGTAATTTATCTCTAAACAGGCCGAAATGTTGACTATCCTATGATGATGAGGCCGCAGGCCTGTAGTGGCTAGTTTGAGGGTCAAACAAGCCCTAAACAAGGAGTTGTAGGAGCCCACTCACACAGCGAAGTATCCAGCCTTATTGAGGAGAAGGAACCGCGGTTTTATGAGGCAGAATTGACCACAAATGGTGGAAGAATATGGGCTGCATTTGTGCCCTGACGAGTGATCAGATTTCTGCAGTGTTAAATAGTAGTCTTCAAGGTACGTATCTTCTTCATTGTTGCTAAGTGTTGGGTCAAGCATTGACCAGATTGGATCAGATTATAGAGCAGCCTGTTGGAGCCATTTATATGACATTCCGAGGTGAGGAAAAGTCATATTAGGTGCAGATCCGGCAGTGACGAGATTGGGTGTCATAGAGCTGGTTGGAGGGCAGCGTGTTGGCTACCCAAAGTAGCCCTAGACGAGCTATCTTGAAGGATGAAGAGTAGCTGAAGGTTGGGTGAAGGACGGTGCCGAAGTGCAACACTTTGATGGACTAAAGTTGTTGCTAGCGTGGCAGATTGGAGCTCGGGAATTAGGCCTACCTAGAGAGCAGTTGATGAGCCTGTGTTCATTGTAGCAGACGTGACTTGCAGCAGTGATAGGAGGCAGCCCTCTTGGAGTCTCGATGTGTAGATGCCTTGATGGACTAAGGCACTACTAGTGAGCAGTACGGGAGCAAAGGACCGACAGGACAAGATACGACATAGAAGTTGCACAACAAAGATTGTCATTGTATCTTGTAAACCATAGGTTGTTGTATTACTCAGTTTGTTTAATATAAAGAAGATTGAGATTGTACATATTGTACAATTTTGTTTAAAACTTTGTATATTGTGAATATGTGATTTACTGCTTTATATTTTCGTTGTGCAAAGTAGTTTATGGTTGAGATTCTTGGTTTGGTAGCGTCAGTAATTTTAAGACTCTAACCTAGACCCAAGGTTGTGGAAATTCAACATGCTAGGTTCGGTCCAGCGGCTTCTCCACACAGCTTCTTGAAATTCAACTCCATAGGAGTAGGCAGATAGTTGCATTCAACCATGCCAAATCTCTCTAGGAGTTTCACAACATCTTTTCCATGTGAAAGGAAAATCTCGCCCAGATTTTGCCATACTTCTAATCCCAGGAAATAGTGCATCGAACCAAGGTCTTTTATCTCAAATTCGGAAGCCAACTTCCTCTTACATTCTAGAATGAGAGAGTTTGAACCTGACATGAATAAGTCATCAACATATAATACTAAAATGAGAGGCATACCTTGGACCATTTTGAAGTACAAGTTTGGATCAGCATTGCTCCTTGTGAATCCCATCTTTATCAAATACTTGTCGACATGAGCATACCAAGCACGGGGGGCTTGCTTCAATCCATAGAGAGCTTTCTTCAATCGGCATACATGGGTCTTCCTATCATGAACTTCAAATCCTGGAGGTTGTTCAACATACACTTCTTCTTATAGCAAACCATGTAAGAAGGTGGTATTCACATCCATTTGGTGGAGATTCCATCCCTGACTTGCAGGAAGGGCTACTATCGAACAAATGGTTGTGTATCGAGTCACAAGAGCAAATATATCGTCATAATGTTCTCCCTATTTTTGAGTGAAACCGCGGGCTGCAAACCTTGCCTTGTATTTTTGATGCTTCCATCAGCCCCATGCTTGATCTTGTAGAGCCATTTGGAGGTTACCAGAGATTTTCCCTTTCGTCTCGGCACAATATCCCATACATCATTTTTCATAATGGACTCATATTCTTCAGCCATTGCATCCTTCCAGACTTGTTCCTTCACAAATTCTTCAAAGGTACTAGGTTCGGCTTGAATCATCTTGCTCATGGCTACAGCATAGGCTTGGTACCTGCATGGCTTCTTGCTTTCCCTGAAAGTTCCCCGAGCAGCAGCATGTTTTTCAACATCTTGTAATGTGTCCTTGAGCCAAAGTGGTCTTTTCCTTCTAGGTCGATCGTGTGGAGGAGGATCCAAAGGATCCATAGGCTCCATGGGAGCATCAACAATCTCCTTCTCGGATTCAGGCACCGAAGGACCTTCTAAAATATCCATCTCATCACTATTGTCTTTAGGAGGAGTAAGTGGAGAGAGGTCCCTTGCTTTTCTAAGGGCAACATCTTCATCAAATGTCACATCCCTGCTAACTTCAACCTTCCTTTGACCAGAAATATATATTTTAAATGCTTTAGAATCTTCACTATATCCAACAAACATACCTTTCCTTCATGTAGCTTCTATCTTGTTTCTTTTGTCCTTCGGTACATGGAAGTACATAGGGCAGCCAAAAATTCGGAGATGACCAATATTGGGCTTGACACCTATGAATACTTCCTCGGGAGTCTTGTTGTCCAAAGCTTGATGAGGCAACCTATTTTGAACATATACCATTGTGTTTGTTGCTTCAGCCCAAAGGAACTTTGGCAGCTTTTGATCATGGAGCATAGCTCGGGCAGCTTCCACAATGGACCTGTTCTTTCTCTCAGCCACTCCATTTTGTTCAGGAGTGTAAGGCACAATGGTCTCCTTCTTGATTCCTTCCTTCTTGCAAAAGTCTATGAATTCATTTGAGATGTATTCCCCACCGTTGTCAGACCTAAAGATCTTTATTTTCTTCCCTATATGATTTTCCACCAAAGCCTTGAATTCCTTGAATATTTTGAATGCCTCATCCTTGTGCTTCAAATAGTAGATCCATGTCTTCCTTGAGAAATCATCAATGAAGGTGATGTAATAAAGATGACCCCCAAGTGAATGCACAGGCATTGGACCACATATATCAAAATGAATGAGATGGAGAATTTCTTTCGTCTTGTTTTCGCTAGAAGGGAATGGTCCCCTTGTCTTTTTTCCACTTGCACACCCAGGGCATACTCCATCATGCTGAGCTTGAACATCAAGGATCCCGAAAACCAACTTCTTCAATTTTGGAAGTGCCTCATAGTGTAGATGGGCCAGCCTTCGGTGCCACAACTCGCTTTGAAGATTTGTATTATGGACCATGGCTAGAAGGGGTCTTTCGATGACTCTATAGAGTCCTTCAAACCTAGTTCCCAATGTGAAGGCATTTCTCATGTAGGATTCAGCAGGCCAAGTAAATATTTTTCCTTTAACAAATGCAACCCTCGTTCCTTTATCCTCCAAGGCAGATATCGAAACCAAATTCTTCTTCAATCTTGGCACATATAGTACACCATGAAGCAAAACAAATTCCCTAGAGTTCAAGTGAAATTTGACAGAACCAAAGCCCTTTACGGGATGAGTGGTATTGTCACCAAGAATAATGTTCAAATTTGTCTCCCTCTCTTCCAGATTAGAGAGAACCTCCTTGTATCCAGAAAAATGATGAGAAGCCCCGCTATCAACCAAACAACTATCCCAAGAGTTTGGAAGAGATGAACTACCTAATGCAGAAATAAGAATATATTCAGATTGTTAAGTAACATTGCCTTCATACCTGGAGTTTCTTGGCCTTTTAGGAGACGATAGCTATCATCACGATCATCGGGGGAGCCTCTTCTTCTTTCATTCCTTCTTCTATCGTTGTTGTTGAAGCCACAGTTATTGTTATAGGACCTTGAAGAGTTCCTTCTTGGAGCATCTCTCTTTTCAAGACAATCTCGAGCATAGTGACCCTTTTAATGACAATTGTAGCACTCAACATCTCTATTTCGCCTTCTTGATTCCTTGGAATATTGATTGGGCTGAGGAGGTTTTCTTGATTTGGATGGCTTTCCCTTCCCTTTCTTTGCATTCTTCTTCTTTCCTTGAGCAACATAGGCAGAGGGCTCTCCTTCGTTTGATCCTTGAATTCTTCCTCTAGATATCATCCTTGATTCTTCTTGTGTGAGTTTACCAACAAACTCATCGAATGATGTTGTTGTTCTTGCTTCTAATAGTAATGAAAGTTTCCCAAATGGGAGGGAGGCCTCTTAGAGTTACAATCACCAATTCTCTGTTAGGTGTGATTTCCTCAACTCTTAGCAATTGATCTCTAATATGAGATATCCTCATAATGTATGATTGCACAGATTCTCCTTTATTCATCTTTGTGTCTTTGATTTGATCTTTCAAAGAGATGATTTCATTTAAGTTGTTGACTTCATACATGCCAACAATCTTGTCATACATGTCCTTGGACCTTCTCAAATTTCCAACATAAGCAAGTAGATTATCTTGTAAACCATCAACTATAATTTGCTTTGCCTTTAACTCTCCTTTCTTACGCTTGTTTTTTACAACAACGGAAGCATTTTCTGGAGGCTCAGGTACTCTTCCTTGAATGAATTCCAACATATCATTATTGTCAACTATGATCTCCAACCTGACTTTCCATGTAGCAAAGTTAGATGAATCACCTAGCTTTCCATGCTCCTTGAAGAAAGAAGAAGACATTTTTACCAAACAATTTTCCCTTTTTCAATCAACTTCTTGAGAGATGGATGCTCTTGCTCTATGTCTCTTGGGCTTGTCTTCGGCGCTTCGCCTCAGCTCTAATACCATGTTAATTTTTCATCACTTGTTCTATGTTGCAACTATTACTTCAACAATATTTAATAGTATTCAATTTCTCAATTTCACTTCTTCAACTTTCCAATGACATGAGAGCAATAGTAGATAGAACAAATAACCAAATGCACATAGAAGGGCAGCCAAGACACAAGAGACACAAATTTGGTCAAAGACCAGGGCAAAACCCACTCTAGGGAAAACCCTTGCAAATCTTCTTCTTATTAGATTGTCTTCAAATGTTCAACAGAAAGAGTACATCATCCAAGATTCAAAGTGAAACTTTGACTTAGCCAACATCCAATGCCAATATTCAATATCAAACAATTATTCAAACCAGAGACAAAGTCGAGAGATGTGGTCAACAATGGTCAAATTTGAACCTCCTGTAATCTTCCCAAGTCAACAGCAATGCATTCAGCCCTAACCAGTTAGCAATCAACGATCAACACAGCCTTTTAGGAGCTCGGCCAATTTTAGTCAAACTCGGCCTCTAATGTTGATCACAGTCAACCCAAAATAGTCTTCAAAAATGAAATCAAACTCGGTCAAAGGAGAGAGATACTCTGTTGTCCCTGTCTGTAATTTTCTACAATCAAACCAGAAAGTCAACTACAATCAAACTGCCCAAATTGCCTCGGTTTAGTGCAAGTCAACTCAGCCTCAAGAAATCGAACTTTTGCAGGTCAAAGGAGATCAAGATGTGAAGTCAAACTCGGTCAAACTGCAGTCACACTATCCATCTGAAAATTCTCCGCAGAAAAGTCAATATTGCCTCCAAGATCCTCACACGTGTGAAGAGAAGGGAGTTGCCCTTTAACTTGTACGAACCAAACAAATGAAGAGAGAGCAAAATGTGTTTTGTGTGATGTCCAAATGAGGCATGAGGGCACTTATATTTATATGCAACTTGAGGGGTGCCATCTTATCCTTGAGCTGTGTCTTTTGACCCAAGGCCGACCTTGACAATTTTGAATTTGTGGCTTGTCCTCAAAATTCCACTTTTTCTTATCCAAATTGAGTGATCTTTAAGTCAATTTTGGTCCTCTCGAAAAGAGGAGTCTAATGCAACCATTATGCCCGTCAATTGAGTTGTCCAAAGTGGAATTTAACCCTAGTTGCATAATTTAACACAAACTGCCTTCATGCACTACAATTCTTGGCTACCAGGAAATTTTGATTCCTTTCCACAGCCTGCAATTTGTACCTTTTCAATTTTGCACGTGGGAGGTGAGGGAGAGAGTTTAAGGATGCGTTCCTCCTTCGCTTTACTTTAAGACTTCTCTTGGTGATATCGGCTAGCAAGGGAGCTAGAATGGAGAACCTTTTGATGACCTTCTTAGAGACCGATATGTTACTGTTGCAGAAACGCTAGTTTCGGCCACACGTGCGAGGAGATTAACCCAAAAACAGTGCCAAAGATCTTTGCTCTTCTTCTCTTCCTTCTCGCTAGTTAGGAGGTTGTTCTTCTTGTGATTTTCGTGCTTCTTATCTTGTCTTGGATGCTTGACCGAATTTTGTCCTAGGTGAGGCCGAGTTGCCCTATATATAGTGGTTTGTTCATCAAAATAAGCCGACTTCTCCTTGTGACAAGGCCACATACCTTTTCTAGAATCATCCTTAGGCTGACTTCAAGGATAGCTTGTGACATGGTCTTGGAGGGTTAACGAATTTTCTTTTACAATGAATTACATGCCTCAATCCTTGACATTGCCTTTACTAGACTTTATGACTTGATGACCAACCTAATAGCTCACAATGGGAGCTTCAACTAAAAATAAAATTCCTTGATCATGAAACCCATGATTCAAGCATTACAAAAATAATTTTATTTTTCTTCTTTACATCAATTACATAAAATCATAATTACAAATGTCATTATGAAGACCGAACCTAGTTACATTTTTCAACACAAGGAAATGTGGGATGCTCTCTCCACCCTATACCAGGGTATTCCAAGCAGCGGAAGATGTTCCTAGAGGAGAAGTTGAGATGCATCAAGATGCAGAAGGGGGAAGGCATAGACCCCTTCCTTGCCAAGATTTAGGAAGCCGAGACCAGCTTTCTGTTGTTGGGGTAGTGCCTCAACCTTCAGAGCTAGTACGATTGGCACTCAACAGTGTCTCAGAGGATTGGCAGGTCTTCGTCCAAAGTATATTAGGCAGAGACACGCTACTAGGATGGGACAGAATGTGGGCTGATTTGCAGCAGGAGGAATTGAGACGAGCTCTATTGAAGAGCTCCATCAGTGGCAGCAGTAGCAGCGGACAGAAGGTGGTGAAGGAGGAGGAGAATGTGGCCCTAGCATCTAAGGGTCCCAGTCTGGGGCAGGGAGAGCAAAGAAAGAAGTAGAAGGACCTGCCAAAGGTCAAGTGCTTCAAATGTGGTGAGCTCAGTCACTACAGAACGCAGTGTCCTCTCGGGAAGAAGGACAAGTCAGAGAAGCAGGACCAGGACGCAACGTCCTCTGAGATCGACAAGTTGTCCTCCAAGTTGAAGTAAGACATCGCGATGTTGGTGTTGAAAAGTGTAACTAGGTTTGGTCTTCATAATGACATGTGTAATTATGATTTTATGTAATTGATGTAAAGAAGAAAATAAAATTATTTGTAATGCTTGACTCATGGGTTTCATGATCAAGGAATTTTATTTTAGTTAAGGCTCCCATTGTGAGCCTTTAGGGTTGGTCATCAAGTCATAGAGTCTAAGGAGTCATTTTCATGTATTAAAGACATGTTACACATTGTAAAAGGTTATTTTGATCAGTGTTGCAAACATCTCGATAACATCGCAATTTTATCTTAAAATCAAGATTTTTTGGCCTAGCCAATGTTTGCCGATTTTTAAAGATATTTTTATGGTATCTTAATTTTGCCGATGTTTGCCGATTTTTTACCGATATTTTCCCGATTTTTACGATTTTTTGGTTTTTTGGACCCTTGTTGATTTTATCCCGATGCCGATATTCACAACATTGATTTTGATTACCCTCCAAGACCTTGTCACAAGCTCATCTTCGCATCGACCTAAGGATGCTTCCAAAATGACAAGTCGACTTACCTATATCACGAGTCGACTTATTTTGATGGACAAAATACTATATATAGGGAAGCTCGGCCTCCATTTGTGAACAAGCAATTTGGTCAAGTAAGTCTGCAATAAGAAGTGTGAAGATCACTAAGAAAGGAGCCTCATAACCAGCGAAGAGAAGGAAACGAAGAGCGAAGTTTTTGTTGTTGTTTATGGGTTTGTTTTAGGGCTAATACCTCCACACGTGCGAAGGAAGGAAGAACTGTCTACTGCAGAAAAGGTCGAAGGTCTTGCTATTGTCCAAGAAGTCGAATCAAGGAAGAAGATAAGTCAAGAATGCAAGCTGAATTGATGTAGAAGAAGTCTCCATCCTAAGCGAAGGGATCAAGGGTACGAAGTTGATAGAAATACTTCCCACGTGTTGCAATTAGGGTTTCTGAGGAGACCGAGAATTGCAGGTCTGAAACAAGAGGCCGAAAATCTGAAGTATAGCCGAGTTCCAAAGGAAAGCAAGCAGTTTGACTAGTGTTGACTTGGTCAAGAAGAAGAAGCTGGAAAGAAGGGTTTGTGACTTGGTCTTGAAAAGGGTGTGTCAAGGGTCTTGGTATTGTCTTAGTATTCGTCCATTGAAGTCTCTATAAGAAGAAGAATTCGTTTGGGTTTCCTCTCAAGTTTGAGAGGTTTTGGCCTTGGGTGATCACCTATATTTTGTGTCTCTTGTCTCTATATTTGGTAGTTGTTTGATGAAGAAGAACGCTATAATAATCTAACTAAAGAGAAGATCATAATCTAATGAAGTAAAAATCATTCTTAAGTAGTTATCATTAGAAGAGAAATCACCTAGTTGCAATGCCCTAGATTTCTCAACAGTTGGCAGCCATACCTGTTAATTTTAGGTATGTTCTATGCTTAGAGCAATTTATTTCAATTTTCACAGTTAGCTCCATAACTTTTCCAGATTAGCAATCACATCAACATTAAAGTAAACTGCAGATAGAACATAAACATAAATTGCAGAAGACAAGCCAAGACAAGAGGACACAAGATGTGGCGCTAACTAGGGACAAACCCCAATGTGGGGAAACCCTTGATCAATTCTTCTTATATGTTCTTCAATAGTTCAGCAGAGAGAGAGAGAGATAGTACGTTTACAACAGAAGTCAACACTTTGACTTATCTAGATAAGAGCATAGATCATCCCTAAGAAGATGATACATGAGATCAGTTGAAGACATGCTGCTTCAACTAATTCTCCAAGGTGGCTCCTTCACCTATCGTAGTGCTGCATTTCGTCATCATGCTGCACCTCACCGCGCCGCACCATGTTGCACCCATCATCACTATGCTGCATCTCATCACGCTTCATTAATCATGACTGTACCCATCACTGTACTGCATTATGTGCCATTGTTGCACCATGTTGCCATCCTAACCTATGTGTTGGCTACACATTGCTTGCTTGTTGTCCCTAGCATGCTTGTTTTCCTTAGCATGCTTGTTGTTGCATGCTAGTTGTCCCTTGCATGCTAGCTGTAACATTGCATGCTTGGTGTATTTGCTGCTAAGTACCATACAACTGTCCCAATGTTAGTTAGTTGTCCCTTGCATGCTACTCTCCTTCGGAGACAGATGCTCTGGCTATTTCGGCAGTTCCCAGCAGTTCCGGCAGTTCCGGCTATTCCCAGCAGTTCTAGCAGTTTCCGTTGTTCCAGGCAGTTCCAGTTGTTCCAGGCAATTCCGGCAGTCCCGACAGTTCCGGCTTTCCGGTTGTTCCGGCTTTTTCGGTAGTTCCAGCTTTTCTGGCTTTTCCAACTTTTCTGCGTTTTTGGCAGTTCTGGCTTTTTTGGCATTTCCGGCTTTTCCGGCAGTTCCAACTTTTCCGGCAATTCTGTCTTTTCCGGCAGTTCCAGCTTTTCCGGCAGTTCCGACTTTACTGGCAGTTCCGACTTTTCTGACATTTCCGGCTTTTCCGACAATTCCGGCTTTCTGCCCTCTAGATCAGGGCAACGTTATTCCTTAAGATCTCTCCTCCTACTAAAACCCAAAGACAAGTAGAGAGAGGAAGAGATCCCAAGTGTGTTGAAATGACTTGAAGGCCACCTCTATTTATACTAAAACGTTGAGCACATGTGGGGTTTATTTGGTTGCCAGCCGACCTTGACGAATTGTCTTATAACATAAATAAATTCATAACTCCATGAATACTTATCGGAATCGGATGATCTTTAGATCAATCCTACACCTCTCGATGAGAGGGATCCAAGAAAAATATCAGCTGCCATAAATAAGATGACCCACATGGAGTTTGGCCCTAGTTGCCAATTTTAACACTCCCTCTCAACTAGGGAGAACTCCATCCGTTGATCCATATGTCCCACTGTACTATCTCTGCCATCAGTGCCCTGCACTGCTCTGCTCTGCTCTGATCTACTAAGCTCTTCTCTCCTCTGCTCTGCTTTGATCTGTTGAGCTCTGCTCTGCTGAACCATGAAGAAGAAGAATTGATCGAGAATGTCTCATACCATTCTCCACTGACCCGAAGTCAGTATCATCTGAAGAGAGTGTGTCACATCACTCTTACTGACCCAAAGTTAGTTTTATTGATCCCAGATCAATATCACAAGAGAGTGTCTCAAACCATTCATACTGATCCTAGATCAATTTCATTGATCCCAGATCAATGTCACAAGAGAGTGTCTCAAACCACTCATACTGATCCCAAATAAGTTTCATTGATCCCAGATCAATGTCACAAGAGTGTCTCAAACCACTCATATTGATCCCAGATCAATGGAGGTCATCCTAGCATAGGGAGTACGGTAGATATAGCGATGCATCCATCGATAGTACTACTATGGTCCCTATCCTCATTTCCCTGCTCATTGATCAGATGAGAGGTACTTCCCATGAGTCCCAAACTGCATGGGTAGGATGCCTCGACAGGAAAACTAATCATCCTGCTCACAGGAAAACGAATCATCCTATCAGTGGATGCCACGGAGAACTAATCATCCTGGCCCACAGGAGAACTAATCATCATGTTCCACAGTCGCCGCAGAGAACAAATCATCCTGGCCCACAGGAGAACTAATCATCCTGTTCCATAGTCGCCACGAAGAACAAATCATCCTGGCCCACAGGAAAACTAATCATCCTGTTCCACAGTTGCCACAGGAGAACTAATCATCCCGGCCCACAGGAGAACTAATCATCATGTTCCACAGTTGCCACGGGAGAACTAATCATCCCAGCCCACAAAAGAACTAATCATCTTGTTCATAATGCACCACCAGGGGAGGGTGAGTCGCCCTGTGGTCGTATGTTGCTCCAGTAAGTACCCCAAGCCCCCTAGAGCTCCCAGAGCTCAATGCATGCAACATGCAGGACCCTTATAAGAAGGTCTCTCAACGATTCCAAGTCATTCGGGAAAGTCACAGATTTGACCTTTCCCCGGGGCTTTGACAAAATGCCTGCGACCTGTACATCAGTCTCAATGCGATGGAGCCTCCTCGCTCATCAACTTACCATATAATAGATAAGGCAGTATCTGATGTCTATCTGCTGGAACAATCATCGAATATGGGATTCCTCAATAATCGAATCCCCCCTCTGGTTGTCACAGAGAATCACAGTGGTATTCATCATGTGTACAAACAGCTCACTTAAGAGGTTCTGCAATCATGCAGCTTCACACGAGATCATACTCGTAGCTATGTATTCGGTCTCGGCAGTGCTTATAGCAACCGACCTCTGCTTCCTGCTCATCCATGATATCGAAGCAGAATCCAAAGAGAACCAGCACTGAGAAGTGCTCTAGTGATCCTCCACACTGCCTGCCCAGTCAGCATTCAAATAATCATGCAGTTTCATATTTCCGGCAGTGTATCTCAATCCTTGAGAGGTTGTGCCCCAAAGATATCTCAGAAGATTCTTGGCACCAATCTAGTGAGGCTCAACCAAATATGAGCTCACCATGCTAACTTCAAAACATATGTCCGAATGGAAGTTCACCAAGAACATCAACGCGAATGAGTTTATGAAACTCAGAGGCATTTCCCAAATCTGGTCCGACATCACTACCATATAACTTCTGAAAGTTAAGATCCTCGAGGTAGTCACAGGCTTGCAGTTTATCATTCCACATCCGGAATCCAACTCCCTCTTACTTCTGCAAATGAGAGGGTCTGTACCTGTCAGAAATAGGTCGTCCTCATAAGGTGCCGGTATGAGAGGTCTATCATCCACAACCTTCAGGTAATGGTTTGGATCGGTTTCACTCCTAGTGAATCTCAGCTTCATCTGACAGCTATCAATCCTCTCATACTACGCCTGGGGTGTTTTGCTTCAAGCCATAGAGGGCTTTCTTCCACCTGTATACATGAGATTCCCGATCATGAATCTCAAACTCCTCGGGTTGTTCCAAACCTGTGGACCTACTACATGAGGGGAATGGTCCCCTTATAAGATTTTCCTTCGGTACATCTCAGACATGTACCTTCATGCTCTACTTGAATTCAGACATCCCTATCACCATTTGACTCACGTCAGGTAGGGCCCAATAGGTAGACCTCCAGTGTTATAGATGCGATATGTCAATTGACATGATCCCCAATGGACCATCCTGCAACTTGATACAAATTTCCAACCCTGAACCCATGAGAAAAAGCATCTTTGAAAATTATATTTTTTAACATGTACCTTTCCATCGATGAATGCCACCCTGAAACCTTTGACTTCCATTTCCGAGATGGACACCAGGGTCTTTTTGCGATCATGTACATAAAAGAGATTTTGTAAATGAATCGAGTTACCTTTATTCAATTGAGAAATAACATTCCCTACACCCTTTCCAGGATAGGTGGCATCGGCTCCAAGTATAATCCCACGATTGTTTCCATCTCTACCAAATTAGAGAGTGCACCCATCTATCCGATGAAGTGCCTTGAAGCACTACAATCTATAAGCCAGATTCCCAAAGAATCTGAAGGAGAGGGCCAATACAAGATAACGCTTCTTTATCTTATCAGAAACAACATTTGATTCTTCATACCTGGGGTTCCTTGCTTTCTATGAAGAGTCGGCCATTTCCTTGATGACCTGCATTACCTGTCATTCCTTTGATCATTGAAGATGTCCCTGGAATGATTGTTATCATCATCAAGTGATGTGTCCCTGCCATTCGAACACTCCTTCGCATAATGGTCGAACTAGTTATCTGCCTTTCCTTCCACCCTGAGATCCGGTCTTCCATTGAAGTGATCTTTAGGTAAGCCATATTCCGCTGTGCCATTCTGATAATATTCTCTGCTTCGACTTCACCCTTGGTGAATTTGAAGAGGGATGAGGAATCCACTGATCCTTTTGTCCTTTCCCAACTGTCTTCGATGATTGCTCTTTCACTCTTGCTTGGGCATTGTCTTCACCTCAGCTCCGATACCATGTTAATTTTAGGTATGTTCTATGCTTAGAGCAATTTATTTCAATTTTCACAGTTAGCTCCATATCTTTTCCAGATTAGCAATCACATCAGCATTAAAGTAAACTACAAATAGAACATAAACATAAATCGCAGAAGACAAGCCAAGACAAGAGGACACAAGATGTGGCGCTAGCTAGGGACAAACCCCAATGTGGGGAAACCCTTGATCAATTCTTCTTATATGTTCTTCAATAGTTCAGCACAGAGAGAGAGAGAGATAGTACGTTTACAACAGAAGTCAACACTTTGACTTATCTAGATAAGAGCATAGATCATCTCTAAGAAGATGATACATGAGATCAGTTGAAGACATGCTGCTTCAACTAATTCTCCAAGGTGACTCCTTCACCTATCGTTGTGCTGCATTTCGTCATCATGCTGCACCTCACCGCGCTGCACCATGCTGCACCCATCATCACTATGCTGCATCTCATCACGCTTCATTAATCATGACTGTACCCATCACTGTATTGCATTATGTGCCATTGTTGCACCATGTTGCCATCCTGACCTATGTGTTGGCTGCACCTTGCTTGCTTGTTGTCCCTAGCATGCTTGTTGTCCTTAGCATGCTTGTTGTTGCATGCTAGTTGTCCCTTGCATGCTAGTTGTAACATTACATGCTTGGTGTATTTGCTGCTAAGTACCATACAATTGTCCCAATGTTAGTTAGCTGTCCCTTGCATGCTGCTCTCCTTCGGAGACAGATGCTCCGGCTGTTTCGGCAGTTCCCGGCAATTCTGGCAGTTCCGGTTGTTCCCGGTAGTTCCGGCAGTTCCGATTGTTCCCGACAGTTCCGACAATCCCGGCAGTCCCGGCTTTTCCGGCAATTCCGACTTTTCCAACTTTTCCGGCTTTTCCAGCTTTTCCGGCTTTTCAGGCAGTTTCGGTTGTTCCGGCTTTTCTAGCGATTCCGTCTTTTCCAGCAGTTCCAGATTTTCCGGCTTTTCTAACAGTTTCAGCTTTTCCAGCTTTTCCAGATTTTCAAGCAGTTCCGGCTTTTCTGGCAATTCCGTCTTTTTCGGCAATTCCGACTTTCCAACAGTTCCAGCTTTTCTAGCAGTTCCGACTTTTCCGGCTTTTCCGGCAGTTCCGGCTTTCTGCCCTCTAGATCAGGGCAACGTTATTCCTTAGGATCTCTCCTCCTTCTAAAACCCAAAGACAAGTAGAGAGAGGACGAGATCCCAAGTGTGTTGAAATGACTTGAAGGCCACCTCTATTTATACTAAAACGTTGAGCACATGTGGGGTTTATTTGGTTGTTGGCCGACCTTGACGAATTGTCTTATAATGCAAATAAATTCATAACTCCATGAATACTTATCGGAATCAGATGATCTTTAGATCAATCCTACACCTCTCGATGAGAAGGATCTAAGAAAAATATCAGCTGCCATAAATAAGATGACCCACATGGAGTTTGGCCCTAGGTGCCAATTTTAATAATACCTCCAGGAGTGAGGTGGGGAGACTTGGAGTTGTAGCCCCAGAGAGCTACAAATTTGGGCAGGGTCCTTGAGGAGTCCACCTCATGGATCATTACCTTGCTACAGGGGCCCACAGTATACAGTAACAGATGGATTAGTGGCAATTTATGCAGTGAGTACCAAAGTGACAGTTGCAGACTAGTAGCAGTTAGAGACTGGGGAGTGCAGTGCAGTGTTAACAGCAAAGCAGGTGGCTCAGTGCAGAGTTAGTAGCAACGCAGACTCTTCAGTGACAATGCAGAGGCTAGTAGCAGTTAGGACTCAGGAGACAGATGCATCATACTGAACACAGTTGATTCAGTAATTTGGATGCTTCTCAGTTGCAGTTGCAGCAACAAATAATGAGAGGGAATTGCACTGCAAATGCAGTGTTGGCAGCAGCATAGCAGGGTCAACAACAGCACAGACGCAGCATTAGAGTTGCGCAGTAGTTGGTGGGTAGCAGCAGCCAGATATCAGCAGCGTGACAGGAGGTGATATAGAAACAGGTTGTTGTGACAAAATGTGCAGCATTAGACAGAACACAATCCTCGCTAAGAGAGAGTGTTAGTTTTTGTAGCATCGGATGTGTTCTAACCACGAAATTTGGTAGAAGGGCTAGAATACATAAGATCTCCAAAACCCATAAATCGTTTCTGGAAATTCCACCTAGAAGTGACTTAATTAGGCTATTAACCAGTTTTTAAATATTTCCGAAGTCTAAACTTAGGGAATATGGTTAATTAATTAGAATTAATTAAGTCAAAGTGTGAATCATCTAGAAACTCACATAGATCGACTCCAAGATGATCCTAGCCATTGATTAAGATTTAATCTTGGTCGTTGGTGCTCCAACAGTGGATTATAAGAGGAAGTTAATGGGCACTTGGAGAAGACACACTAGAACACCAGAAATTCAATTTCTTTGGCAAATCGATTTCCAGAGAGCAGCAGCAGTTGTCGGAAAACCAAAGATCGAAGCAGAGACAGTGAGGCTAGAGGAAGATTTTCATATCCAGCGAGTGCATTTGCAGAGAGGCATAAGTACCACGGTGAGGTTGACGCAAGGGTCGCACGTAAACCTCTAGAGGACAGTTCGATTTAGCTGGAGAGAAGTCGAGTTTCAGTTCCAGAGGCCAAGAAAGGGTTCCAGAAGGTCGGAGAGACAGTTTCTCAGCCAGTGGCAAACAAGACGGCTACAGGAGCAGCTGATTCGGGTTGAGAGTGGCAGACACTGCGCTAGGGTGACACAAGCAAGCGCAGAGGCAATTTGGATGGCTCACTTGGAGCTGCAGTTAGAGCCCGGATTTGCCTATGGGGTGAGGAAAATTTCTCACTAGAATTTTGCCAGTAGTTTTCTCTGTATGATTGTCAGATTCGGTATCCAGATTATTGTACTGAGATTTTCTCACTACTGCATAATAATAAAATATTCACTATTGCACCGGTTTTCCCACATTGGGTTTTTTTGGGGACAATTGTCCAAAAATAATGATGTCAATTTTATTGTGTGTGTGTTAGTATTTTCTCAATTTCCAGTGCTATTATTTCCGCAGTATTTTATTTGTGAAGATTGCAGTGTGATTTATTTGATATTTGCCATAGCAGATAAATTGTTAAAATAATTAACAATTAGAAAAATAAATTCCAGTTGCTGCAATTAGATTCCAGCTGTAGGAATTTCCAGAAGGTTCACACAAAAATCCACCCAAATTCATCAAATGAATGACTTTCTAATAAGTGCTTAGGCTTCTAGTCTGGAATGTCACGGTTGTGCTAAATCCCAGCACTGTCATCTAGATCCTTCGCTCCTCTTTAATAGCCATGAATAGCTATATCCGCCTTAATGGCTAATGGAAGGAGGTAAGTACTATATGCGACTAACCTCTTGGAAGTACAATATAGACATTTAAGTGCCAACATCTGAATTGACCAGGGATAGAGATGGAAAATAGCATATCAAGACACTGTCTCCACAACAAGAAAAACTCATACATCTAGCTTGATATCTACTATATCTGGACTGATTATGTCAGATCAGTAGCTTCAGTTAAAGTCTCATAGCAACTATTACTATTCTTCCACGTGAAAGATGCTGCACATTTGTTTCAAAAGAAAAACCTGTTCCTGTGCTTTAGGTTAGTCTTTTCTACTACAGGGGAATCACTGAGAATATGTGAATTGCATGTAGACTGTATTGGGTTACGGGAAGATATGAGTATGCCCTTGTAACAGCTCTTCTGTAGCTGATTTGAGTTGTCTATATAGAGCAATTTGGTGGGCCCTTATCCATAAGTTCTGCGTTCAGGCTGAAGGGCATATCATGGGAAAAGATTTTTCATATGGAACCATAATCAAATTAGTTTTCACCCAGTTCTATAAATGAAGTATAAGGTAAAACAACTTTATTTGAATCATGTTCTAAATTCTAATCAGATAAAAATTTGAAAAACGTTTTGATGGTAGAAATTTTATGTTGGGCGTTAATGTAAAACCTGTAAATTTAATGTCACAAGAATACTGTTCCAAAACAGTTCTATCGAGTTGATCCTTGTTCCCTTTAGATCGATTTACCCTTGACTGCAAAATTTGGCAGTTCTCGACCGTTGTCTCTCCACCTGCATACAAGACAATTTACGCATAAAAGAGACCTCGGTTTCATCAGTCTAGGTGATAAAAGGGCTACATCCTGCAATAGAAGTGGGTTTTAGTGTGACCCCATATCAATCGAGCTAGTGCTGCATTGATAAAGAGACTGTAAAATAATGCAATGTAATGTAGAATGAAAGAGGGGGAAATGGGTGAGCAAGGCTTACCTTTAGAAAAAGGAATAATGTGGTCATACTCGTAGCAGAGACAGCCTTCACAATTCCCAAACCTTCTGCAGATAATGTTGCCTGCACCGTCCTTCCTCCATCGTTCTGGATGACGACCTGCCACAACATCTGCCTTCTGCCAGCACAAATTCCTCATCTTCTCGTCGAAGAACCTCACTCGTTTGTGACTGCCTGCACTATCTTCCGAGGACGAGGCTGATGCAGATTTCATCACAAACCCAATGCAATGTTCTCTGTCTATGACTATACCTCGCCTAAACTCTCACGTAGTTTTAAGCAGTAACTTAGGAGACCCAGATAGCTGATTTTCAGAACCGAGCCGCACTTCCGATGATATTTGTTGTTTCTGTGGGAAATTATAACGCGGGCATTTAGCTATCGTTCCACTATTCTTAGAGTGTTGGGTGGTCGTCTTCTCTCTCCGTCAAGAAATGAATGGTCCGCATGCACGTTAGAGTTTGCACTTTTTCTATAAAGCAAATAGAGAACTGGTATATTTTTACGCCGCAAAAACAATTTCAAATGAATAATGCATTCGACTCTGCAAAGACTGTGTTGGCCCATTTTCCTGGTCACATGAAAATGGATAAATTTTTATTTTCAACTAAGGAAGAAGCAAATTGAAAATAATAGTACAATTAATTAGTGGTTTAAATAAGTAAGGCAATTTTATGAGAAAAAATAAAGGCCGAGTCTTTTTCTGGAATCAACACAACTTCAAAGTTCTTCAAGTTACATGAGGTAGAGATTGGAATTAAGAAGTTGAAAACAGGAAATGCAAAGGACTTGGTTGAACTTCAAGCAGAGTATCTAAAATGGGAAATGAACACTCTTGCACCGCACATCATGGAAATATTCAACAACATCATTCAACAAGGATTCCCAAGAGACTGGAAAACTAGCCTAGCAATACCCCTTTTTAAAAGTGGAGACATTAATAATCCTTCCAACTATAGAACCATTATGATCAATCCTTTGTTTGCAAAGCTTTTCGGCAACATGGTAGAAAATAGAATCAGTAAGTGGGCAGAAGTAAAAGAAAAGAGGGCAAGAGGACAAGCGGGTTTTAGGCCGAGCATTCTACAGTGGATCATGGTATCACGTTGAGACACATTGTTGAAAAGGTTTGGGAGGACAAAGAAGAAGTATTATGCTGCTTTGTTGACTTCAAAAAGGCATTTGACACAGTCCCTAGAGATAAGTTGTGGCGTAGAATGGAAGAACTTGAAATTCCTTTGCATTATAGAGTCATTGTCCATAGACTTTATGAAGAGGTGAAAGTCAAAATTAGAACCTCAACATGTATTTCAGAAAGCTTTAGAAGTGACATTGGAGTCAAGCAAGGTTGCCCTTTATCCCCTGCTCTTTTTGGTTTATATACTGATAAAATGGAAGAGTGGCTAAATTTGCAAGGTGGAGATGGTGTTCAGTTGGGAGAGTTTGTGATAAAGCTTCTTTTATATGTTGATGATATTGTATTGATTTCTAAATCGACCCATGGATTGCAAATGTATCTATATGCCCTTGAGCATTTTTGTAGAGCAGTGGGGAAGCAAGTCAATACTAGCAAGACCAAAATAATGATTTTCTCTAATAAAAGGAAGCAGAGCCAACATACTTTCTTCTTTGAAGGCCATTGTCTTGAAGAAGTAAATGAGTACAAGTACCTCGGGATTGATTTCAACAACAAACTTAATTGGGAGGACTGCAGAAAGGAAAATTTTAGGAGGGTGGAAAGCATTATATGCTCTTCAAAATAGATGTAGAGAGGAAGAGTTGTGGGATTGGAAAACGATAAAAGTGCTTTTTGGACTCCTAGTTTGTCCAGTGATGCTATATGGATGTGAATTGTGGGCTAGCAGCACCCCCGTCTCAAAATGGAAACAAATGGAGAAAATCCAAAAACGCTTGATCATGAGCAAGTTCAAAATAAAAAGTTTGGTACCGTATGAGATAATGTTGAGTGAAATAGGAACAACTCCCATCGAAGCAATTGCTATGGTGTGGCTCATAAGATATCTAAAAGGAATTGTGCAAATTGGAGTAGGTAGATGGCCTAATGTTATCTTCAATGAAGGCATGAGTGAAAGAAAGAAAACATGGATGAAACAAAATTACGCATGGATGCAAAAATGGAATATCTACCTCAATGTTTGTCCCACAAATAGCAAGGAGCTAAAGAATTTTGTTATGGAGAAGTTTCGTAAAAGGGTATGGGGAAAAGAGTTGGGTAGAAAGAAGAAGTACTACATTGAGGAATTCAACCCTACCTGTGATCTACAACAAAAAGAGTTCATTGGAATTAACATTCCGTGGAGGGAAAAGGTTCTTATTGCTCAATTAAGGACAAACTCGCATCAACTTCGGTGTGAAACAAGACGGTGGAAAAGGCCTAAAGAAGCTTGGGAAGAACAAGTGTGTACATTTTGCACGTCTAGGGCATTGGATTCAGAAAAACATTTCATTTTGGAATGTGATGCATCCAAAGGCATCAAAGAAAGTTATGGGAATATGTTAGCATCGGTTTCTTGGCATTGTCTTTTCAGCGAGGGGATTGTTGGAAGGTTGGGTCAACTCATCATCAATTTGAATAAGAGTGATTGAATTGCAAAAGGTGAAAAATAGAGAACTAATGGTCTCATAGACTATTATTAGTTTCGTGGATCTTAAAATATCATTTCATTTCATTATATCTAAATATTATATAATTATTTGTTTGGACACTTTTTAAACTTGGATTTATTAATATCGAGGAAGAATCTTTTTTTCCATGTGAACAAAATTCATAACATATGGAGGGAGAAAAAATTTTCCCTCTGAATAAAATTCATTCCATAGTTTTAGGTTTTGAGTGGTCTTTATAAATTTAAAATTAAAATAATGTACTCTTATGTTTGATAAATATAGATTAAAAGAATGTACTCTTTCCTTGTGTAGTATCATGTGCAAGCAGCGTTTATTGTATTCTTCTCTTCGCCAAAGATGGATTAGGGTTTGGGAGGGCCCTCCTCTCCTCACCCCTCCGCTAATTGTCCCCTCCAGACATAGCAGTGTTCGACGCCCTTGTTGTTAGATGGCCCAGTTTCCAAAAGGCCAAATCCTCCAAATTTGTGAAGAAAATTGACAACATTCCAAAGGTAGAGGTTCACGCCTCTCAATCCAGATCGATGGCCATGGAACTTGCATATCGGGGGCTTATTGGTGAATTTATGGGCTTATGGCCCTCTCTGAGATCCATGCAGGCATGGATCGATAAGAATCGAATACCCAAGATTAAAAATAAGGTTTCAACATCATTTTGTGGGTGAGGGTTTTACACCTTCACGTTCAAAGGCAAAGTAGATTGGGATCTCATCTTTAGGAATGGCCCCCGTGAAGGGTTATATGTGGACTGCTAGAGTCCATATTTTAATCGTGAATGTGATGTTCCAGCAACAGTACTGGTATGGATCAATCTTCCCTTCTTCCTACGACTTTGTTGAAACAAGGAAACTTTCAGAGTACAGGAAATACATCGACTATGTTGAGCCACAAGAAGGATTACAAGCCTGCGCCATGATCTATGTGGACGTGGACCTAGACAAGGCTTTACAGGCAGCAACAAATTTAAACCTAGATAATTGATCGCACATATAGGAAGTTGATTACGATCAACTTTCATTTAAATGCAAGTTTTTCCATGAATATGGCCATTTCACACGCAATTGCAAGAAAAGGGCATAAGAGAAACTAAAGCAACCTAATGATGGATAACAATGGCAACAACAGAAAAGGAGAAGAGGCCCTCGCAAGGACAAATAACCTAGCTCCTCCTCAAGCAACCATAGGGCAAAAAGGGAAAGGGCCCAAGTCTCCAAAAAAGCAAGGGCCAATATCCGGAGAGGGAACTTCTACTAGTGATAACAAGAGATCCCCATATCCAAACAATAGCTTTAACATCTTGAATTAATTGCCAAAAGAAGGGGAAATTGTAGCTACTATAGTGATAATGGAGAGGCACCCGAGCCCCTGTAAACTTTAGGTATGTTCTATGCTAGAGCAATTTATTTCAATTTTCATAGTTAGCTCAATATCTTTTCCAGATTAGCAATCACATCAACATTAAAGTAAACTGCAAATAAAACATAAATATAAATTGCAAAAGACAAGCCAAGACAAGAGGACACAAGATGTGGCGCCAGCTAGGGACAAACCCCAATGTGGGGAAACCCTTGATCAATTCTTCTTTTATGTTCTTCAATAATTCAGCACAGAGAGAGAGATAGTACATATACAACAGAAGTCAACACTTTGACTTATCTAGATATGAGCATGGATCATCTCCTGTCATGATGATACATGAGATCAGTTGAAGACATTCTGCTTCAACTGATTCTCCAAGGTGACGACTTCACCTAACTTAGTGTTGCAGCTTGTACTCATGTTGTTGTGTTGCCCCTAGTCATTGAGCTGCTCCCATCTACTCCTATCATCATGCTGCGCCTTACTGACATGCCCATCATGCTGCATCTTTCATGGTCTCATTCATTATCATGCTGCCCTTTACTAGCATGCCCATGATCTCATTCATCATCATGCTGCCCTTTACTATATAACTGTAGCTTATCAAACAGTCCTTAAGGCATATGAAAAATACTTTCTTTTATCACAGCAAACTAGCTGTCCCAACACATACAAGATACACTTCAGAATGTGTGCATTAGCTCACTATTGGAGGGTAATTAGGCTGCAGCAATTATGGACTAGTTAGGGAACCCAACCATAGTCCCTAACAACCCTTAAACTAACCCAGAATTGCTTCTTCTTACTATGGCTGTCCTCTAATAGGGTGCTTCCCTCCACGCTACTCTTTAAGGGCAGTTTCAAGCCCAACGCATAAACCTTTCACCCCAAAACTGACTGCGGCATTCTCTTAACAGAACTATTCACCCTTCAGCAATGTTCTAAGACAGTCCTTTCATTCTCGACCTTCAAGATCCAGACTGCAACCCGCAAGGCAACACCTCGGCCTGCCTGAAACAGCGTTCCATTCCTCGCTGTCCTATCCTTTGCTTGTTATGCGTATTAGGGTCTATTTGCTGTGGAATTAGGGCCTCCCTCTAGCTATGGATGAGAGCCTCTTAGATCTGTAGTTAGGTCTTCTTTTGTTGTCTCCTTAGCTGTGTCTTTAGGGATCTTCTAGAATTGCGGCTAGGGCTTCTTTTGCTACGTATTAGGGTCTCCTCAATGTCTACGGATCTAGCCTTATCCAAGCCTTCCTTTGTTGCGGATAGGGCCTTCCCTTTAGCTGCGTATGAGGCCTCCTTTACTGCGGCCAGATCTCCTTCAACTGCGGCTAGAGCAACGTACTGCAACTAGGGTATCATCTGCAGTTAGGGCATCATCTGTAGCTAGGGCATTATACACTTAGCCCAACGTATCTTCTTAGTGTCTCTCCTTCACCAAAAACCCAAAGAAGTGGAGAGGAGGAGATCACATGAAGAGTGTGTCAAAATGACTTCAAGTCCTCTTCTATTTATACTAAAACGTAGATGATGAATAGACATGACTATTGGGCTTCTGAGCCTACACAAGTTGCTGGCTGACTTGACAATTTGTCTTATAACACAAATAAATTCATAACTCCATGAATACTTATCAGAATCGGATGATCTTTAGATCAATCCTACACCTCTCGATGAGAGGGATCCAATAAAAATATCAACTTCCATAAATAAGATGACCCACATAGAGTTTGGCCCTAGTTGCCAATTATAACACTCCCTCTCAACTAGGGAGAACTCCATCCGCTAATCCATATGTCCGACTGTACTATCTCTGCCATCAGTGCCCTGCACTGCTCTGCTCTGCCTTGCCTAGCTCTATTCAGCTCTGCTCAGCTCTACTAGCTCTGCTCAACTCTGCTCAGCTCTGCTAGCTCTGCTCAACACTGCTCAGTTCTGCTCAGCTATGCTAAGCTCTGCTAGCTCAGCTCAGCTTTGCTAGCTTTGCTCAGCTCTGCTCAATCATGACGAAGAAGAATTGATCGATAATGTCTCATACCATTCTCCACTGACCCGAAGTCAATCTCAGAGTGTGTACCACTGGTCCCAAACCAGTCCTCTATCGACCCGAAGTCAATGTCATAGTGGTTACCACCCTCACTGGTCCCAGACCAGTATCATTGATCCCAGATCAATGAAGGTCATCCTAGCATGGGGAGCACGGTAGATACAATGATGCATCCATCAGTACTACTATGGTCCCTATCCTCATTTCCCTGTTCATTGATCAGATGAGAGGTACTTCCCATGAGTCCCAGACTACATGGGTAGGATGCCTCGACAAGAGAACTAATCATCCTGTCCACAGGAGAGTGAATCATCCCATCCCACAAGAGAGCGAATCATCTTGTCCACAGGAGAGAAAATCATCCTGTCCACAGGAGAGCGAAGCATCTTGTCCCACAAGAGAGCGAATCATCTTGTCCACAGGAGAGCAAATCATCCTGTCCACAGGAGAGCGAATCATCTTGTCCCACAAGAGAGTGAATCATCTTGTCCATAGGAAGGCGAATCATCCTGTTCACAAGAGAGCGAATCATCCTGTCCACAGGAGAGCGAATCATCTTATCCACAAGAGATCGAATCATCATGTCCACAATTGCCATGGAGAACACATCATCCATGCCCACAGGAGAACTAATCATCCTGTTCATAGCGCACTACCAGGGGAGGGTGAGTCGCCCTGTCGTCATATGTTGCTTCAGTAAGTACCCCAAGCCCCGAGAGCTCCCAGAGCTCAATGTATGCAACATGCAAGACCCTTATACAAGGGTCTCTTGATGACTCCAAGTCGTTCGGGAAAATCACAGATTTGATCTTTCCCCCGAGGCTTTGACAAAATGTAGTGACCTGTTGTACATCATCTCACAACGATGGAGCTTCATTGCTCATAGACTTACCATATCCCATATAAGGTAGTATCTGATGTCTATCTGCTGGAGGAATCATTGAATACGGGATTCCTCAATAATCGAATCCCACCTCTGGTTGTCACAAAGAATCATAGTGGTATTCATCATGTGTACAAACAGCTCACTGAAGAGCTTCCACAACCAAGCAACTTCATACGAGATCATACTCATAGCTATGTATTTGGTCTCGACTTCTGCTTCCTGCTTGTCCATGATATCGAAGCAGAATCCAAAGAGAACCAGCACTGAGAAGTGCTCTAGTGTTCCTCCACACTACCTCAATCAGCATTTGAATAATTATGCAGTTTCTTATTTCTGGCAGTGTATCTCAATCCATGGGAGATTGTGCCTCGAAGATATCTCAGAGGATTCTTGGCACCAATCTAGTGAGGCTCAACCAAATATGAGCTCACCATGCTAATTGAAAAACATATGTCCAGACAGAAGTTCACCAAGAAAATCAACGCGAATGAGTTTATGAAACTCAGAGGCATTTCCCAAATATGGTCCGACATCACTACCCTATAACTTCTCGAAAGTTAATATCCTCGAGGTAGTCACAGGCTTGTAGTTTATCATTCCATATTCGGAATCCAACTCCCTCTTACTTCTGCAAATGAGAGGGTTTGCACCTGTCAGAAATAGGTCGTCCTCATAAGGTGTCGGTATGAGAGGTCTATCATCCACAACCTTCGAGTAATGGTTTGGATCGGTTTCACTACTAGTGAATCTCAACTCCATCTGACAGCTATCAATCCTCTCATACTATGCCCTGGGAGTTTTGCTTCAAGCCATAGAGGGCTTTCTTCCACCTGTATACATGAGATTCTTGATCATGAATCTCAAATTCCTCGGGTTGTTCCAAACCTGAGGACCTGCTACATGAGGGGAATAGTTCCCTTGTAAGATTTTCTTTCGGTACATCTCAGACATGTACTTTCATGCTCCTTTTGAATTCAGGCATCCCTATCATCATCTGATTCATAGAACTTCAGTGATATGTATCAATAGACATGGTCCCCAGTGGACTTCCTGCAACTTGATACAATCCTGAACTCAAAAACATATTTGAAAATTCTATTTTCAAACATGTACCTTTCCATCGATGAGTGCCACCCTGTAACCTTTGACTTCCATTGTTGAAATGGACACCAAGTTCTTCGTGCGATCAGGTACATAAAAGAGATTCTGTAAATGAATCGAGTTACCCTCATTCAATTGAGGGGTAATATTCCCTACACCCTTTCCGGAATAGGTGGCATCGGCTCCAAGTATAATCCCATGATTGTTTCCATCTCTACCAAATTAGAGAGTGCACCCATCTATCCGATGAAGTGCCTTGAGGCACTGGGGTTCCTTGCTTTCTTTGAAGAGTCGACCATTTTCTTGATGACCTGCATTACCTGTCATTCCTTTGATCATTGAAGATGTCCCTGGAATGATTGTTATCTTCATCAAGAGATGTGTCTCTGCCATTCAGACACTCCTTCGCATAATGGCCGAACTTATTGCAACCAAGGCATCCGCCTTTCCTTCCACCCTTAGATCCGAACTTCCCAATGAAGTGATCTTTAGGTAGGCCATCAGAAACTTCCGCTACGCCATTCTGATAATATTCTCTGCTTCGACTTCACCCTTGGTGAATTTAGAAGAGAGATGTGGAACCCATTGATCCTTTTGTCTTGTCCCAACTGTCTTCGGTGATTGCTCTTTCACTATTTCTTGGGCATTGTCTTCACCTCAGCTCTGATACGATGTAAATTTTAGGTATGTTCTATGCTAGAGCAATTTATTTCAATTTTCATAGTTAGCTCAATATCTTTTCCAGATTAGTAATCACACCAACATTAAAGTAAACTACAGATAAAACATAAATATAAATCGCAAAAGACAAGCCAAGATAAGAGGACACAAGATGTGGTGCCAGCCAGGGACAAACCCCAATGTGGGGAAACCCTTGATCAATTCTTCTTTTATGTTCTTCAATAATTCAGCAGAGAGAGAGAGATAGTACATATACAACAGAAGTCAACACTTTGACTTATCTAGATATGAGCATGGATCATCTCCTGTCATGATGATACATGAGATCAGTTGAAGACATTCTACTTCAACTGATTCTCCAAGGTTACGACTTCAACTAACTTAGTGTTGCAGCTTGTACTCATGTTGTTGTGTTGCACCTAGTCACTGAGCTACTCCCATCTGCTCCTATCAACATGCTGCCCCTTATTGACATGCCCATCATGCTGCATCTTTCATGGTCTCATTCATTATCATGCTGCCCTTTACTAACATGCCCATGATCTCATTCATCATCATGCTGCCCTTTACTATATAATTGTGGCTTATCAAACTGTCCTTAAGGCATATGAAAAATACCTTCTTTTATCACAGCAAACTAGTTGTCCCAACACATACAAGATACACTTCAGAATGTGTGCATTAGCTCATTGTTGGAGGGTAATTAGGCTGCAGCAATTCTAGACTGGTTAGGGCACCCAACCATAGTCCATAAAAACCCTTCAACTAACCCAGAATTGCTTCTTCTTACTGTGGCTGTCCTCCAATAGGGTGCTGCCCTCCACACTACTCTTTAAGGGCAGTTTCAAGCCCACGCATAAACCTTTCACCCCAAAACTGACTGCGGAATTCTCTTAACAAAACTGTTCACCCTTCGACAATGCTCTGAGATAGTCATTTCATTCTCGGCCTTCAAGATCAAGACTGAAACCCGCAAGGCAACACCTCGGCCTGCTTGAAACAGCATTCCATTCCTCGCTGTCCTATCCTTTACTTGTTGTGCGTATTAGGATATATTTGCTGCGGAATTAGGGCCTCCCTCTGGCTATAGATGAGAGCCTCTTAGATCTGTGGTTAGGTCTTCTTTTTTTGTCTCCTTAGTTGTGTCTTTAGGGCTCTTCTAGAATTGTGGCTAGGGCTTCTTTTGCTGTGTATTAGGGTCTCATCAATGTCTGCAGATCTAGCCTTATCCAAGCCTTCCTTTGTTCCGGATAGGGCCTTCCCTTTAGCTGTGTATGAGGCCTCCTTTACTGCGGCCAAATCTCCTTCAACTGTGGCTAGAGCAATGTACTGCAACTAGGGCATTATACACTTAGCCCAACGTATCTTCTTAGTGTCTCTCCTTCACCAAAAACCCAAAGACGTGGAGAGGAGGAGATCACATGAAGAGTGTGTCAAAATTAATTCAAGTCCTCTTCTATTTATACTAAAACGTAGATGATGAATAGACATGACTATTGGGCTTCTGAGCCTACACAAGTTGCTGGCCAACTTGACAAATTGTCTTATAACACAAATAAATTCATAACTCCATGAATATTTATCAAAATCGGATGATCTTTAGATCAATCCTACACCTCTCGATGAGAGGGATCCAATAAAAATATCAGCTGCCATAAATAAGATGGCCCACATGGAGTTTGGCCCTAGTTGCCAATTTTAACAGGCCCGCTAAGCCCTC
Source organism: Pinus tabuliformis (assembly GCA_031772625.1). Lineage (NCBI taxonomy): Eukaryota > Viridiplantae > Streptophyta > Pinopsida > Pinales > Pinaceae > Pinus > Pinus tabuliformis. The sequence goes on from CM062805.1 coordinate 764,340,181, forward strand.
TTCTCTTGTAGCACCAAAAGGGATGTCTCCCCTATAGGAGGCCCCTACGGGGCCTTAAGAGGATGGTTTAGATTTAGAAGAAGAAGAATTCCACTCCCTTAGGTCCCTCAAGGCCTAGGTTGGAGGGTTACTAGCAAGCTATGCGGTTGAAAATTCAGATGTGAACAGGGAAAAGGAAATAGATCATTCGCAAAGAAAATCGGGGAGGAAGACAAATTGACAACTCCGGAATGAAAAAAACTAAAAAAGATAAGGAAATGAGGACCTATATGATAATTATTCTGTCTAAAATGGTCACTATAAATGTTAAGAAAATCGGTCCTAGCCTCCATTATGGAGGTAACAAATCACATAGTAAATAATGAAATTCCTCTCCTAGAATTGTAGGGGGTTGGGCTTCGAGAAACAAATGTTTGAAGTTAAATCTTTAATAAAAAAGGAAATGTCGGGCATCCTCCTGCTACGAGAGTCCTTCCAAAAGTTGTCAGAATTATGGAATAATTATGAGCTTAGAGTGATTGGATCACAGGGGGCTTCTAGGATGCTTTGTTCAATTGGTTGGTGGTTCACTTGCTTTATCTCCCACCAAACAAGGTGTATAGTGTTGGTATTGTACATGTGTTTGTTCAATATACATAAAAGATCAATTGTTTTAATACAACCCTTCATCCTTGGGAAAAAAAAGGAGGCTCCCCCATTCGAGATCAGTTTCAAGAAAGTTTAGAGGATTTGATTACTTTGTTGGATCTTATGGATATTAGGCTAACTACCAACAAATTGACATGGAATAATCACATATCTACATTAGCGCATATTGCAGCCTGCCTAGATAGAATTTTAATTTTGTGTTCCTTTTTATCTCAAGACTTCCAAGTCTCCTCTTAGATTCTTCCCTATACGAGTTTAGATCATCGACCAAATTCTCTTGAAGTATTGTAGACATCAAACTATGGGTCATTGCCCTTCCACTTTTCTCCTCTTAGGAGCATGTAGGAAATTGGTTCTCCAATTACCATTTGGGGAAAAAGTATGAAGTTAGCCATTAAACAGTGGATAAAAACAAATAACGAAGGTGAAGGGGAAAAATAAACATGCATAAATCAAATATGAAAGAACTCCAAAGGAAAATAGAGCGATGGGTCGTCACAAAGGGGCTTTTGCAATACAAACAAGTAGAATTTGAGGCCTTCCATCATGCACTCAAATCAGAAGAGGAAGAATGACACCTTCGCAACACCAAATTCTTCCATAACCAAGATAAGGCATGGATTTGGAGGAATAATATTGAATCTTTTAGCATGGATGGAGTGAGAATTGAGGACTTCAAGGGGATCCAAAGGGCGGTTGTTGATTACTTCAATTCACCATACTCTACCTAGCTTGTACCCAATTCAAAGGTTATCTAGTATATGGTAGATAAAGTCCCAAAATTGGTGTATAAGACGACAATTTTGACTTGTTAAAAAGCATTACAAAAGAGGAGATCAAAAAAATGGTATTTTGTTTGAACCTGGACAAAGCTCCAGGTCTAGATGGGTTTTCAACCCACTTCTATCAGGCTTATTGCGATGTCATTATGTTTGATCTTATTCGTCTAATAGATTACATTTCCAAGCATGATTGTATGGGAGGAGGGATTAACTCATCCTTCATTTCCTTATTCCCAAAGAAATCAATCCATATTCCTTCACTAGGTATAGATCAAATTCTTTATGAAATGTTTCATATAAGATCATTTCTAAAATTGTAATACTACGCATAAAGCCTCTCCTTCCCAAGCTCATCTTTGAGAATCAGGGGGGATTCATGAACCAAAGGCACATAATAGATAACATCGCCTCGGTCCAAGAAGCAATGCATTCGAGTAGCGTAAGGAAGGATAAAGATATGCTCATCAAACTTGATATGGTAAATGCATTTGATTGTGTCAATTACGAATTTTTATTAAAAGTTTCATCTCAATTTGGCTTCGATGGGAAATTTATAAAATGAGTGGCGGTTTGCATCGCCTTCCCTTGGATATCCTTTACTAGTTGTTTTTGCCTTCACCAGGTCTATCTGTTGCCTCTTCCTTCACCGATTCTACTTCTCCCAAAACTTGTTGCTTTTGGTTTCTTCCCAAGAACAAATTTGCACAACTTGGCATGTATCCAATTTTCTAAATCTAATTCTGGAATTTCTACCAAATGTACCTAGATTTATCTTCTCAAACTCATCCAAATTTCATAGTCTAAAACATCCCATAAAAAAAGTTATAACAAAAATGCCAAGCTTACCTATTTGAAGTATGTTTTAGGAACATTCAGAAACACTAACTTTCTCATATCACATCTCTAAAATTATAGAAAAACAAGGTCTAAAATTTATATCACAAGCACCTTGAGATCTGTTCTCTATCTCATCCGAATTTCAAAGTCTGAAACATCTCAGAAGGAAGTTTATAGCAAAAATGCCAAGTTTGTTAGGGTCCCACCCTAACCCCCTTATTTATGTAATGGGATCGAGTCATAGTCAAGAGTCAATAAAGCCCATATTAATAATTGTAAGTGGTTAACCCGCAATTAATGACAGGACCACAGTTAGTTGCAAATGGGCCGTAGTATTAGATAGATGGTATTAATAAAACCCATGGTATTGATCCTTGGTATTGCATGTATGAGTCATATATAAAGGATAGAGACTCCCTGCGAGGAGCATCGTGTCTTATTTTTGTATCGAGCTCTGCTCTATTAGAGGTTGCCCCCTCGAAGAGGCCAGTGAACATTGCTTTCTGAATAATAAAATATTTGCTGTTGTCTCTCACTGTTCTATGTTCTAGGTATCTTTCTTCGCATATTCTGTATTTGGGTATCTTTTTCAGGTTAAGAGCATAACAAGTGGTATCAGAGCTATAACAAGTGGTATCAGAGCACTTTCCAGGGCCGGTGGGATCTCCATTTCGTAGCAATTTTTTTTTGGCTAGAGACGTGTTCTGACGTCTTTAAATCACAGGATCTGTCGTTGAGCGCATAAACCTGCGGATTTGGGGAGGCATGCACACAGGAAATACAAGAGGTGGTCACGCTTGTTGGACTCCCTTGTAACCCCTGTGGGTACCCCTTCGAGTAGTAGCGCATTAGACAGAACAACGTACGGACTGTCTTCCAAGTACCTTCTAGGTATATCGAAAGCCCCTTAGCTCCTCTGCAACCTCGCCATAGATAAACCTTCGGCCATCTTGCTGCTATAGTACACCGAGAACAACACTCGGAGAGATTACTCGCCCATACAATAGTGTAGTCGGGTTGCATGGCTAAGGGTACGGTTGATCCTCCTTAGTTAGAGCCCTGAAACATTGGGCCGAGTACTACTGTCAGACCCTTATGTATATTGCGATGTGTAGCACCTGACACTCCTCGAGACCATAGTTCCCTTTTCTATCTGGGGATCACGCATCATATCTTCCAGATCAGCACGCAAAGAGGTGCAGCAGCAGCAGACATCAGTCCTGCAGTTTTGAGTTAGCAAACCAGCCATTCCGATCTATTAGATCCATTAGATCCGCAACAGCAGTCTGTTCCGCCGCCCAGAGCGATCCAATCCGCCATTCAGATCTCTCAGATCTAGCCCATCAGAATCAGGACGACGAGCTGAGCACGGTGGTACCATTCAATTCTTAGTGAAATTTTTTTTAGGCGGTCCCAATTTTCAAAAAACATCAGGTCGGTGCATGGTAGAAACTAGAACTCAAGCTATGGCCAATGAAAGGATGGACAAACTTGACGAATCCTTGCAATCCCTCCACATTCAGTTTGAACGACTAAATAGCCTGATCACAAGGAGGCAGCCCACGAGGAGGAGTATAATGGCAATGGACACAGTGAGGGTGAGTCTAGCCACTCTCCTCACGTTTGGCGCACCCAGCCACCGCCTGTTATCCAACAATCCCGTCAGCAACCTCCCAAGTTGGATATGCATAAATTTGACGGTTCTCACTCGGCAACATGGATAGCACAAATGGAGCAGTATTTCAATCTGAATAACATCTTAGATGATGCGACTTAGCTTATGGTGGGGAGCATGTACTTAGACAATGAAAGGTGGCAATGGTGGGAATGGCATCAATGTTGCAATGGACTTTTTCTGGCTTGGAACAAATTCAAAAAAGCTCTTTCAGACCGCTTTGGTCAGGAATCTTCTTTTTTGGGTCGTCTTACTAAGCTCCGACAGACTGGCACAGTGGATGAATATATTACATCTTTTGAAGCCTTAGCCTTCCGCACTTGGGGTCTCTCTAATGTGTTCTACACAGAATGTTTTATCAGCGGTCTTAAAGAAGCCATCAAAGCCCAAGTCCTACTGCACCACCCTCCCACATGGACGGAGGCTTGCAAGGTAGCCCGTAACATGGAACGTGCATTAGCAGCCCAGTACAGTCGCCCAAACTTCTCCACTAAAGGTCGCCCCCCACAGGCGCACAAGACGACTCAAACACTTAAGGTCCAAAAGGTGTCACTTGCGGAAATGGCCGAAAGAAGAAAGCAAGGATTATGTTACTACTGTGATGAAAAATACTCCCCAGGTCATAAATGCAAGGAGCCCAAATTTTTTCAAATTGATGCCACTGACTACAGCTCAACAGAGGAAGATCCACCACTTGAGGAACATGAGGCACTAGAAGAGGACAACCAAAAGGACAATGTCTCTGACGAACTAGTTATTTCGCTGCATGCTTTGGCAGGGATTTCTTCACCTCAAACTCTCAAAATCAGAGGTTTTATTAAACATCGCCCAGTAGTAGTCCTGATTGATAGTGGAAGTACACATAATTTCATCCATCAAAAAGTCGCAGAAGCAGTGCATTGTTTTGTACGAGCAGTTTCTAACTTCCAAGTCCAAATTGCGGATGGGGGCACAATGAAATGTGAAGGTCGCTGTGAAAATGTCAAACTTCAAATGGGGGATTATCAGTTGAAAACCCACATGTTTGCCATACACATGGGAGCTTGCGACATTGTCCTCAGCGCTGAATGGCTCCGCACTCTTGGGCCAATCACAATGGATTTCCAAGAGTTATATATGAGTTTTAGCAGAACAACTACACACATACCCTCCGTGGACTCCAGGCGGGAGCTCCCTCTATCATCAACTCGCATAGGATGGAAAATTGCTCAAAAAGGGCCATCATGGAGTTATAGCTCAATTTAATGCCATCCAGGCAGTCGAAACCAAGTCTCTACCAATTCATCCTGAGATGCAACAGATTTTAAATAACCATCTGCCGGTCTTTGACAAGCCTCATGAGCTTCCACCCTCGAGAGGGGAACATGATCATAGCATCACCTTGGTTCCAGGGGCCCAACACCCAAATGTGCACCCATACAGATATCTGTTCACCCAAAAGAATGAAATAGAAAAAATAATCAAGGAACTTTTGGAAGCAGGTGTCATTCGTCCCAGCATTAATCCTTATTCATCACCGGTGGTCATGGTGCTCAAGAAAGATGGGGAGTGGCGGATGTGTCCAGACTTCAGGGCCCTCAATAAGTTGACAATCAAAGATAAATTTCCCATCCCGGCGGTTAACGATTTGCTGGATGAACTCAATGGGGCTCAATTCTTCACTAAGCTGGATCTTCGCTCAGGCTACCACCAAATTCGCATGAAGGAAGTCGACATTCCAAAGACCGCTTTCAGAACTCATGAAGGCCATTATGAGTTCCTGGTCATGCCATTCGGTCTTTGTAATTCCCCCTCTACTTTTCAGAGCCTTATGAACCACATTCTCAAACCATATCTCACGAAATTTGTCCTTGTCTTCTTCGATGACATCCTCATCTACAGTTTCACTTGGGCCGCACATCTTCAGCATGTAGATCTACTCTTGCAACTGCTCCGCAAGAATAAATTATTTGTTATGATGTCCAAGTGTTCGTTTGGCATGGAAGAAGTTGAGTATTTGGGCCACATTGTGGGGCGTGAAGGTGTCAAGGTGGACCCCAAAAAGATCTAGGCAATGCAGGATTAGCCTCAACCTAAGACCTTGAAGAGCTTGAGAGGATTTTTGGGTCTCACAGGCTATTATCGTAAATTTGTCCGCAACTATGGTCGCATAGCGAAGCCCCTCACTCAACTCCTAAAGAAAAATTCATTCTTCTGGAATGCGGAAGCACAACAGGCATTTGCAGCTCTAAAAAATGCCATGTGTTCCACTCCAGTCTTAGCACTACTTGACTTCACCAAATCTTTTGTCATTGAATGTGATGCTTCGGGTACAAGTATTGGGGCAGTCTTAATGCAGGAACGGCGACCTTTGGCCTTCACAAGCCAACAACTAAGTGGGAAGAATCTGGGCCAATCTACCTACGAGAAGGAAATGATGGCCATCTTACATGCAGTAAAGACCTGGCGACCTTACTTATTGGGACGACGTTTCCAAATCCGCACAGATCATCACACTCTTAAATATTTTTTGACCAACACCTATCCTCCCCACAACAAAATAAATGGCTCACCAAAATGCTGGGATATGATTATGAGATCATTTACAAGAAAGGGAAAGACAATAGTGTAGCAGATGCCTTATCTCGCCAATTTGAGGAGGAAAGTACTCTGCTAGCAATTTCCCTCCCCATTCCATAATGGATTGAAGAGGCTCGCAGGGAATGGTTTTCACATCCCGAGCTCTCCCAACTCATTTCTCAATTGCAGGTAGATCCAAATTCCACCAAGGGCTACTCATGGCAGGATGATATTCTTCGCTACAGGGACAGAGTCGTAATATCACCAACATCCACCCTCAAAAGTCGCATTTTAGCAGAATTGCACTCATCCCCCATTGCAGGACACTCAGGCTTTCAGAAGACGTATGCTCGCACCAGAAGATCATTTTTTTGGACAGGCATGAAAAAGGACATCCTTACTTTCGTAGCAGAATGCGACGTCTGTCAACGCCACAAAGGGGAGACCGTCAACACACCAGGCACATTACAACCGTTGCCCATCCCGACATCAATTTGGACGGAGGTTTCTATGGATTTCATTACAGGTCTTCCAAAGTTAGGAAACAAGTCAGTCATCATGGTGGTTGTGGACCGACTTTCGAAGTATGCTCATTTATGCGCCCTACCCCACCCGTTTACACCAACTTTGGTCGCTTAATCTTTCATGGATCAGATCTTCAAATTGCATGGCATGCCCACTTCTATTGTGTCTGATCGCGACCCGATCTTCACCAGTAATTTTTGGCAGGAACTCTTCAGGATACAAGGCACTCAACTACAACTCAGTACTTCCTATCACCTGCAAACGGATGGTCAAACTGAAGCCGTCAACAAATGTCTAGAAACCTACCTTAGGTGTTTCACTTCAGAAAAGCAACATCTTTGGGTACAGTGGTTACCTCTGGCTGAATGGTGGTATAACACCAACTATCATGCCACCACCAAAATGACTCCCTATGAAGTAGTATATGGTCAACTCCCTCCTTCCCCTACTTCTTATCTCAAGGGGTGCTCAAAAGTACAAGCAGTGGATCAACTCCTACAACACTGCGCAACCATGCTCGCCCATCTTAGAGAGAATCTTCATCAAGCTCAAAACCGCATGAAGCAACAGGTAGACCAGCATCGCTCAGAGCGCCAATTTCAAGAAGGGGATCAGGTCTTTCTGAGGCTGCAACCATATAAGCAAACATCACTCAAAGACAAGGGTTGTCAGAAACTATCTCCAAAATTCTACGGACCATATCAAGTACTTCAGCGCATTGGAGAAGTGGCTTACAAGTTGGCTTTGCCACCTACTGCAAAAATCCATCCAGTTTTCCATGTCTCATGCCTCAAGAAAGTGATTGGGAACAATTGCAGAATTCAAACTAGTCTACTTGAATTGGATGAAGAAGGGTCCATCTGGCTCCAACCTGAACAGGTCCTAGACACACGAGACAGGCACTTGCGGGGCCACATGATTAGGGAAGTCCTCGTCAAGTGGAAAGACACCTCTCCAGAAGATGCAACTTGGGAACTAGCCACTATTCTTCAGCAGTTTCCGCAGCTTCAGCCTTGAGGACGAGGCTAGTCTTAAGGGGGAGGGCATGTTAGGGTCCCACCCTAACCCCCTTATTTATGTAATGGGATCGAGTCATAGTCAAGAGTCAATAAAGCCCATATTAATAATTGTAAGTGGTTAACCCACAATTAATGACGGGACCACGGTTAGTTGCAAATGGGCCGTAGTATTAGATAGATGGTATTAATAAAACCCATGGTATTGATCCTTGGTATTGCATGTATGAGTTATATATAAAGGATAGAGACTCCCTGCGAGGAGCATCGTGTCTTATTTTTGTATCGAGCTCTGCTCTATTGGAGGTTGCCCCCTCGAAGAGGCCAGTGAACATTGCTTTCTGAATAATAAAATATTTGCTGTTGTCTGTCAGTGTTCTATGTTCTGGGTATCTTTCTTCGCATATTTTGTATTTGGGTATCTTTTGCAGGTTAAGAGCATAACAAGTGGTATCAGAGCTATAACAAAGTTGACCTATGTGAATCATGTTTAAGGAGGATTCAGGGACACTAAATTCCCGATATCATATCTCCATAATTATAGTGAAATAAGGTATGGAATTTCTAAAACAAGTACCTTGAGTATCTTCTCTATCCCCTCCAGATTTTAGATTCCAAAACATCATAGAAATAAAGGTAAAGTGAAAATACCAACTTGATCTATTTAAAGAACATTTTAGGAGCATTTAAGAAGCCTAACTTCCTTGGAGTGTATCTTCAAAATTATAGTGAACCAAGGTCTGTAATTTGAACCACAAGTACATGAAGATCTTCTATGTGTATCTTCCAAGTTTCACAGTTTCAAACATCCTATAACAAAAGTTATAGTGAAAATTCCATGCTTACTTGTTTGAAGAAGCTTTCAAGAGCGTTCAGGAAGTTTGACTTCCGTAAACCATATCTATGAAATTATAGAAAATCAAGGCCCGAAATTTGAAACACATGTACATGGATATATTTTATTTGTATTCTCCAAGTTTCACGTTCTGAAATATCCCAAAAGAATATTTATAGCGAAAATTTCGAAATGACTCATTCACCCCATAAATCACATTTTTACTTCCACCTTAGACTCCAAGAATCACCTCGAAAGTTATTCCTCATCTCCTTTTACAACCTCATATCTCTTATTGCTTAGATTCTGTTCAAAGTAACTTATATTCCCTTTATTTATAATGTTTGTTCGTTCACTTATGGGGATGACTTGTAAAATTGGTTAGGTCAACATGCTTGTACTCTTGTTGGGCCTTCTTGACAAAATATTTCATATCCACTTATTCCTATGGAGTTAGAGGGAGTGCCATATAACATTGGAAAAGTCTCAGAATAGGATTTCCAACCATATGTCTTATGCTCCCATTTTATATAGGTAACTCGAGTAAAAATGAATTCAAAGATAGGGTATCCAAATGGGGCATCAAAAATCCAAAAACAATGTTTCCAATTTTTCATTTTCCAATCTCTATCTTGGACATAAGTAGTCTCTTCCTATCTTTGACATGGATGACAACAATATTTCCAATAAGATCAAGGGTTCCAAGTTATTTAGTAAGATTGATTTGAAGCTTGTATACCACCAGTTTCCAAATGAAATAAATGATGTATGGAAGACAACATTCAAATATAAAGAAGGCATTTTCCAGTGGTTGGCCATACCCTTTGGCTTGAGTAATGCTCCAACAATGTTCATGAGGATGATGGATGATATCTTGCGATTGTTCACAAACTCATTTATTTTGTATAAGTAGAACCTGAGTGGAACATTTGCAACACACCAATAAATATTGAGCACCTTGCGACAAAACAACTTGTGTACCAATCTAGAGAAATGTGCATTTGGCATGCAAAATCAATACTTGGGCTAGATTGTGGATTAACATGGGATACATTTTGGATGAAAATGGGGTGCATATGGACCTAGCCAATATCCAAGTAATTTGAGATTGACTAGCCCTAACGATTATAACAGAGCTATGTATCTTGTTGGGACTTGCTAACTTCCGCAAAAGGTTTGTGTTTGAGTTCTCTTGTGTCATCTAGTCATTAAGTCAAATGACCAAGGGTGGAGCAAAATAAATTTTTTCCTAGTCTGATTCACAACAAAGAGCATTTGCGAATTTGAAATACCACCTTTTCTCTACACTAGTCCTCATTGTGCCAAACCCGCAACAACAATTTAAAATTGAGATAGATGCCTCTGACTATGTTATTGGTGTAGTCCTCACTTAGCAAGGACACATGGTGGCATCTCGCAGTGAAACACTCTCTAATATTGTCTGAAGATACCCCACTTATGACATGGATATGTACTCTGTCATGTAGGCCCATCGACAATGGAAGCATTATATTCCATGGAGGGAGAGGACCATCCACACTAATCACGGGCCTTTGCAATTTATGCAGACACAAGGAAAGTTATGGAATGATGGCCATAAATAGTGGTCCACATACCTACAACAAATCCATTTGAACATCAAATACAAGAAGGGTAGCACCAATCATGTTGTAGGTTGCCTTAGCCCCTAGTCGTGGTGTTAACCACAATTCTTAACTCTTGTAGGCATGAGACTTCTAAGTGGTCACAATTATACAATAGTTACTTTGACTTCGCTACAACATACTAGATGTTGATCGTAGGTAAGAAAGTTCCAAACTTCCAACTCCAGGATGCACTCTTGTGCTACCTGGGCCACCTTTGTGTTCCTTCAAGCGAGCATGCCAAGCTAACCTAGGAGGCATGTTACAATTGGGTGGTAGGGCACATTGGTGTGGAGAAGATAGTAGTAGTACTTTGAAGTATTTCTACCAGCCAAAGATTTGATAGGATGTCCAATGATATATCAGAACACACACTTCCTATGTAATTACTAAACCATCCATCAAGAAACAAGGGTTATGCACTCCTCTACCTACCCTAAACAAGCCTTGGGATTCAATCTCCATGGATTACATGTCAAGTTCTCCATCCACCAAGCATGGTAATGGTTGTGTGTTTATGGTTGTCGATCGATTCTATAAAATCCATTTTAGCATCCTACACGAGGAGTACCGCAATTGGAGCCACTACTAAACACTTCTTTGATCATGTTTAGGTTCATTTTGAGCTACCTCATACCATTATTTCAGATAGGGACAACAAGTTCCTCAACACCTTTTGGTCTACCCTATGGTCTCTCATGGATAGCAAGTTGACCAAATTGACTGCCTTTCATCCCCAATCAAATGGACAAACATAAATGGTCAACAAGATGATTTTGCTTATCTTGCACATGTAGAAATCCAAGCATCTATGTACATGGGACGAAGGCCTTCCATATGTTTAGCATAGTTATAACAGATCCCTTCACAACTCTACTAGCCACATTTATTTTCAAGTGTGTTTAGGGTTCCAACCTTTAACCCCAATTGATGTAGCTATGCACATTGCATCTTCACCGACAAAGTCCTCCCATGCTCAGATTGAGGCAGATAGGGCACCCAAGTTTGTTGAACAAATTCATCACCTCCAACAATAGGTATGTGATATCTTATAGAAAGCCAATGCCAAGTACAAACAATGACATTACTAGCACATGGTTCCACCTAAGTTTAAGGTTGGTGATAAGGTGTGGCTACATTTATAGAAAGATCACCTCACAAGCCTCTATAGGAAGATCATACCATTAAGATACGAGCCTTACACAATCATAAAATCTATGGGTGGAAATGTGTTTGCTTTGAGCATCCGCCCTTTCCTTAGCTTACACCTAGTATTTAATGTGGAGTTGCTTTGACCATATTTTCCACCTCTATTAGACACCTTGGACGCAGTCGAACAATTTTCTCCTGTATAACTCAATCCTAATTTCATTGAATAGGCTACAATGGATTGGATCATTGACACCAAGACACAGTGTAGTCATTAGTAACACATACAACTCTATCAAGTTGCCAAAGCAGGGCAACTTCTTCACTAGGGCAAGTGGCTAATTGGGGGTCAAATTCAACAGAATTTTCCCTATCTAGTGAGGGAACTTGTTGTTATGGAGACCATTTCTTCCCAAGGAAGGAGGACTAATCTAGGTGGATATCAATGACCACCCACCTCTTTGACTATCTCAACGGTTCTCTATCTTCTTGGCATTTATCTATTATTTTTGTGTCACACATTTTTTGGGATGTTTTGAGGCCCTAAATGATGCTTTTTAGAAAATTGGGGATCGAATGTTGCCATGGCATGCCTTCCTCCATTCAGAAGTTGTAGTCCACAAATATTTCTTTCCAACGAGCTATTGTGTACTTGAAGCAGATATTGTATGCGAAAGTTTTGCCCCTAGGAGGTTGACGTACCAATTAACCACCTCAAGACCCGCAAAAATTTTGGTGTTTCATCTTCTAGGGTTAGGTTTTTGGACGCTGAGGGTTCTTTCATTGTGTTAAAAATGCCAATATTTTGGCCTCTTGTAATAGAGTTTGCAAATGTAGGTAACCATTATCTCTCTCTATTCATAGACCACCATTCTAGCCAATATGTGTTTTACAATATTTTGGTATTTAATTTATTAATAGAAGTTGGAATTTCATCATATTGTTGTAATCTATGTTATATTTATCTATGTGTGTTCCATTTACTTTCTTACATTTAATTTCATTAATTGTACAACCCTGATCAACTTCTTTAGGTCAACTATACTCATATTTAAGAGCACAACAAGGTTGTAGATCTACTCTCAAAGGAAGGACTTCTTCTACCTAAGCTTCATGGTTCCTTAAAAGGATTATAAGAAGTCATACAGTGGTATCATAATAGTTTTGATTTATTGATTGATGAATTCCTTTTGAACTTGTAATTTGCTCGTACATGGGACTGTTAAGTCTCCTGTTTGTTTTCAATTACTTGATAGATTGTGTACTTGACATTACGAAGGATGTGGATCTTTCTAGAGCCATCATGAAAGATTGTGAGGTGATTTATTTATGGTTTATGTTTATTAGACTATGCCTAAAGCATACAATTATTGTGTTTCTAGGGAATATACCTTGGTGGAACACTCTTGGACACTTTCTCTCATTTTGAGGATTGTATCTGCAGTGAACCCTAGATTATTCAAGGCATAAGACCATGTCAAGAACCCATGAATAAATCATATATAACCCATTAACAATCGACTAACATAAAACATGTCAAAACGTGGGTGAACTCGAGGAAAGAGGAAATAAGTTTTCCTCACAAACACTTGAATTACACCCAATTTACTCACACACACATATTTATAATTATTTTTTTGTGAGTAACATATCTCAAGGAAATTCTTCGAGCAGTTCTCCTCATTCAAAATATGGTACCCAAGGTCAACCCTACATTCTTCAAGACACAAGGATAGGTCAACAATAGGGCTCAAAGCCCTCACACAAATATACTCATTAATAGCTCAACATGTAACTTGTGTGAATTGAACCTCGATGCGGGGGATAACACTCCTCCTCTCTTTCCATTGTCATAACCATTAAAGGCAATATCTAATTGGTTTCATTATGTTAGTTATACTAATTTGTAGAGAGCACAACAAGATTGTAAATAAACTCTTAAAGGAAGGACTTCAACTACCTTAACTTTATAGCTCCTAGGAAGAAGTACAAGATGTCTATACAATGGTTTTTCAAATCCTTTTGAACTAGTAATTTGTCAGTACATGAGATTCTATAGTCTATTGTTTGTTTTTAGTTACTTGATGGATAGTATACTTGATAGCATGAAAGTTGTGTATCTTTCTAGATCTACAATGTAATATTAAGAAATGTTATATCTTTATATGTTCTTTTTTGGACTTTGCCTAAAATACCAAATTATTGCATTTTTGTTTAGCTTTGCATGATTAAGCGAAGAATGAGGATACTAGTGATACCATGCCAATTTGAATGGAAGTTCTAATCACATAAGTAGTAGATAACCCCAAAATAATTGATGGGATTTAAACTCGAGACTTAGGTAGACTTAACACATGAGCACCTACTAACCAAACTAACCCTAAAAAATTATTACATTTCTATATATCATAGCATGTTCAATTCATCCTATTTCCAAAAAAACACCACAAATATTCCATATCTTTGTTGCAAAATAAGAATTATTTTTTTAACCGAAATAAGAATATTTATATTAAGGAAAATATGTCTTGAGGCACAACAAGTACATCAAAAAGAAGGGGGGTTATTCCCATTAATAGGTTTACAATTATAACATTATTAGGAATGCTCACGAGCTCAAAAAATGAGTTCTTTCAGATCAAAACTACTACTTCTACAGACATATATATGTTAGAAAACAAGCAAATTTTGTGAAAAATTACATACTGGCATACAAAGTATTTGAAGGGAGGGTGACATCACCAGGTCACGATCCCCCCCTTTTGAGGGGACATAGTTACATTGTGATTAGGAAGATTTTGGACTCCATTTTTGATGATATTACTTGAGGAAAAGGGTTATGACGACCGTTTGTTGAGAGCATATTGGAGCTCTTCTTTTTGTTGTCAAAGGCTAAAGCGCTGATCCAAAATATTTTGCTTATAGATGTGTTAAAGAATTACATGCATAAATTGTAGCTTAACATAGAAAACTTAATGTGCACATGAGAGAAGAGGAGAAACACATAAAGCATGAAAGAAGACAACAAGACTTGATAACGGAGTTCGTCCGACTTGGACTACGTCTCCGGGCCCTGCTTGATCAATGGGGAGGCCTTCATTCATTAAGTGGCATGAGAAAGAAGAGCACAAGCATTAGTTACAAAAAGGAGTTTTGTACCTCCATACTTAAAAATGGCCGAAAAATGCAGAACTCTAATGGAGAAACGGATAGCACCATTTCATTCGTGGCATCGAGAAGTACTGAAACCATATAAAATTTGTCAAATTCTGACAAAGTGAAAATTCGGCCCTCCTGCAAAATTCTGCCTTGAACTGCGTGCATTGCCTCCTCTTCCTGGGCGCACTGACAAACTGCGTTTAAGTATAATCTGGGTGGCAGATTCTTCAATAAAATTGTTATAGTGCAGTTGGTGGAAGGTTCGGTTAATATGGAGGAGGTCGGGCGGTCAAACCCCGCCTCCTCCTTTTTACATAACAATTTTCTTTATAATATTTTACAAACATTTTTTTTTTTTTTAATTAAGGTTTTTGGTTGGGTCGGGCCCGCCTTGGGTGGCCCGCCCACCGTACCTTCCTCCCGTTGGCTCCACGCATTATGGCTGGTGGCTGAGGCTGGGTCCGCGCCCCAAGGGCTGACCCACCTTTTATGCTAACGGTCCCTTTGTTTTAATGTTGGTGGTTGGGTCCGTGCCCCAAGGGCTGCCCACCACCTTAACTTTGAACTTACGGTTAATGGTATGGGTTCAGTGGGAGGGGTCGGAGGTCGTGGCCCGCCCCTCCACCATTTTTGTTCTGTTGTGTGTGGAGGAGTTGGGGTGGCGGGGTTGGTGGCTCGCCACCCCTTTTTTATATATATTTTTTGTTATATAAAACAAAAGGAGGTTCTTTTTGGAAATTCGGTTTTTGACCGAAGGAGTCTTTTTAACGAGGCCACGATTTTGCCTGGAATCTGGCTAGATTTGGCCGGATTCTGTCCGCCGGAAAAATTCCAAATTGTGCCTTCATTAATCCTGCCCAGTCATCAAAAAGTCAACCCAACTTTGACTGCCTCTATCTCCTTCATCCGGACTCAGATTGGAGTGTCGTTCACACCGTTGGAATCAGGGTGACGAGCACTTCGATCTAATGTCAAGTTCATCGCCTTTCTACCACTTTGAATTTTGAGCTTTTTCCATGCCACTGTGTCTGGAGATCCACCTGGATCAATCCTCCCCATTGAGGAGCTTTTGGACCGCCAAAAGCTTTATCAGTCAATTGGCAAGTGAGGGAATTGTTCCCTCACTCTTTCTTTTTCCAACCATTTTGCCTTGCTAGGGTGCATCCCCTTGAAACCAACTCGAAGGTATTCCACATCTCCTCGTTGTGAAGTCCTGGTTCTTCTGTCAAGGATGATGTCTTCAGGTAACTCATCGAGATACTCTGGTGCAAAGTCATCAACTGTAGGAACTGTGCCCACCTCCTCGGTGTCCATAATCAATGGTGGCTCATACAGCTTTAAGTTCTCCACATTCACTATGGAGTACATTTGCATATATATCGGCAAATCGAGATGAAAGGCATTATTTCCAATCTTCTCCAAGATGGTGAATGGACCATATCGGATTGGTCGCAACTTCTTCCCTTCTCCCTTCATCCTGTCCTTGCTGATATGGAACCACACTTTGTCGCCCACTTGAAATTGATGGTCAACTCGGTGTTTGTCATGTCGAGCCTTGTACCGGGCTTGACTTTTCTCCAACTACTCCTGTATTGCTTGGTGAATCAACTGGATCCGCTGAATGAACTACTGCGCTTTGTCCCTATCATCACGTCCACTGGAGTCATCTTCCCTTCCAAAGACCATATCAAAAGGATCTTTTGGCAGGTAGCTAAAACATGTCTCAAATGGTGAACGATGCCAGTGATAGTTTTCCACCTGTGAACCATGGGTTAGTTTTGCATAAATCTCCTTAAAGTCATTATCGTTAGCATATTGTTCAGCATAACTTTCAAAAGATAACGAAGCATTATGCAAAATAATAGAAGCAAAAATAGGAGGGCGAAATAGCATATCGACCACTTTGTTGCTAGTTCCTTTCTTATACTTTATTACTAGATGAAATTGTTGAAGAAAAACCATCCACCTGAAATGACGAGATTGCTGCAACTTGGTTTGTGACTGAAGGTACTGCAAGGGCTGATGATCCATATGGATGATGGTCTCCTTACCGATCAGGTAGTGTTTCCACTTTTTCACACGCTAGACCAAGGCATATAACTCCTTGTCATAAGTGGGATAGTTTATCACAGCTTGAGAGAACTTCTCTGAATGGTAACATATCGGCTTCTTTTGCTGCATCAATACAACTCCCATGGCATATCCGTTGGCATCTGTTTCGATCTCGAATGGCTGTTGGAGATTTGGTAAGGCCAAGACCGGTGCGGTGCTGATCTTTTATTTCAATGTTTCGAAGGACTTCTGCTGCTTTCCTCCCCATTGAAAGATTTGCTTTACACTTGTCAATGCATGTAAAGGTGCTGCAATAATAGAGAAATTGGCAATAAATCTCCTCCAATATTGTACTGCACCCAAAAAGTTGTGAACCTCGGTTACACTAGTAGGCTTAGGCCAATTTACAATTGCTTCAACTTTAGAAGGACCAATTTTTAACTAACCATGACCAACAATATGACCTAGGTAAACCAAAGAGGTTTTCCCAAACTCACACTCTGACAATTTTACATAGAGTTTTTCGTTTCTCAATACATCAATCACTTTCTTCACATGACATACATGTTCATTCCAACTTTTACTAAAGACAAGGATATCATCTAGATATACAAGAACAAATTCATCAATGAAAGGCCTAAAGTGATCATTCATGACCTTCATGAAAGTGGTTGGAGCGTTGCAAAGTCCGAATGGCATCACCATCCATTCAAACAACCCCTGTTTGGTCTTGAAGGCGGTTTTCCACACATCCTACTCTCCAATTCGGACCTAGTGATAACCACTACGCAAATCCAATTTGGTGAAATGGATAGCATTCTTTAACTGAGCTAATAAGTTATCAATGCGGGGAAGAGGGTAACGATTTTTCACTGTGATTTTGTTTAGTGCTCGATAATCCATGCATGTCCTCCATGTGCCATCTTTCTTCGGCACTAAGACGATCGGTGAGCCGCATGGAGAAGTACTCGGTCTGATGACCCCTTGGTTCAATAGTTCCTGCACCTACTTTTTTATCTCCTCCATCTCAATGGTCAACATCCTATACATGCCAATATTCGGTAAAGGACCGTCATGCTGCAAATGGATCTCATGTTGGATTTTCCTCTTCGAAGGTAATCCCCTTGGTTCCTGAAACATCTCATCACAGTTAGAAATTAATTCACATAATTCCTTTTTACGCACATGGTCACAACCCTGGAAAGCATCGGATAATTCTGCATCCTTTCCCCTTACAATCATAAGCATGCAACCCTTACTGGAATTCACCAACCTCTTCATTTGTCCTGCACTTACAAGGTTGGCATTGATTTTAGTTTGATGAGCCCTTACAATATATTCTACCCCATCTTTTGTGATTTGGTATTTGTTTTCATGACGGAAGAAGATTGCCTTTCTATCATATAGATATGGACTCCCTAACACCATGCCACAGATATCCAATGGTATCACATCAAGTTTTACCTCATCCACTAACTTAGAAGCGATCACAAATTTAACCTTGCACTGCTTAGTTACATTCAGTTTTGCTTTATCATGTATCCATCCAAGCGGGTAAGGTTTAGGATGTGGTTTGGTTTCCAAGCCTAGCTTCTTTACCAAGGACTCTAAAATTAAGTTTGCTTGGGATCCAGTATCAAATAGAGTTTCCACTTTTGTATGATTTATGATAACTCTAATATGAAATAGCTCAATTCTCTTTTGTTCATTAGGAAGAGACTCATCTATTGAACTAGTACCTTCATGTGATTCAGAATTAACATGAGGTGTAAGAGTACCTTTTGTTCCTGTTGCTATGATCAATGCTTCATCTCCCGAATCGGATCCAAGGTCTTGTTGCATAGTTGGCACTATCTTTTGCTTGCATTTTTCTCCATACTTCTTTGGTCTCTTTTCCGGGTATTGTTTCCAACAATGATCGTTGTCATGACCTTCCTTTTTGCAGTGATTGCAATAAGGTCTTTCTCCTTCATCTTTCTTGGTTGATGTCATCCTCTTCTCCTTTCCTTTTCCTTTCACTTTGGGTTTGCCATTTGGAGGTTTGAAAGGTGGTTTCTTGAAATGACAATCTCTTTCATTTTTACTCATGTTCTCAAGATGGATTGCCTTCACATTGGCGAAGTCCATAGTAGTTGGTTCAAACAATAATAATGAATGTCTAAGGTAACTCTGTAATGATCCAATATACTTAGTTACTACTTCAGGTGAGTCAGGTGCAATGCCCAAATTAAGTGCTTGTTTTCCAAATTCCTCTTTAAAGCTTTGAACATCCTGACCTCTGCCTTGCCTTAAGTATTGCCAATCCATTAAGGCTTTTTGTTTGTAACCCAAGGGATAGAATTGTTCCTTTAATGCAGAAATGAAACTAGGCCATGAGGAAAGAAGATTACCCACACTCTTACTGCTTCGCAATTTTGTCTCCCACCAAACGATAGCGGTGCTACTCAGCCGAAGAGAGACCAGCTGAATCTTTGCCTCGTCCTCATTGATCTGTTGAATCCTGCAGTAGATTTCAATCTGCCTAATCTAGTTATTAATCTTTTTTTGCATTAGTTTCACCATTAAACATGGGAAGGTCAAATTTGACATCTAATTTAAATAAAGGTTTCTTAGATGCATCCCTTGAATTTCTATGATGATGGTGATGAGAGGAAGAAGAACTTTCACTCGTGGAAGGAGAAGGAGGGGGTTCTCCTTCACCATTTCCATGCACTGAACCTTGTTCTTCTGGATTTCTCTCTTCTGCTTTCTCCAACCTTGAAAGCAACTGACCGACATTCTCTGCCATTGTATAGAAGGTTTTGCGGAAATTGTGCTCCTCTTCATGACAAGCCTCTTCATCTGCCATGTTTCTCCTTCGATGTGCACGCCCCGCTTCAGGATCAAAAGAATTTAGTTTCCCTTCGCCTCTTCGGAGCCTGTTTCTTGTTAGCATACAAACATGCAATTCACATCTAAAAAAGACCTGCTCTGATACCACTTGATCCAAAATCTTTTGCTTATAGATGTGTTAAAGAATTACATGCATAAATTGTATCTTAACATAGAAAACTTAATGTGCACATGAGAGAAGAGGAGAAACACATAAAGCATGAAAGAAGACAACAAGACTTGATAACGGAGTTCATCCGACTTGGACTACGTCTCTGGGCCCTACTCGATCAATGGGGAGGCCTTCATTCATTAAGTGGCATGAGAAAGAAGAGTACAAGCATCAGTTACAAAAAGGAGTTTTATACCTCCATACTGAAAAATGGCTGAAAAATGCAGAACTATGATGGAGAAATGGACAGCACCATTGCATTCGTGGCGTCGAGAAGTGTTGAAACCATATAAAATTTGTCAAATTCTGACAAAGTGAAAATTCGGCCCTCCTGCAAAATTCTGCCTCGAACTACGTGCACTGCCTCCTCTGCCTGGGCACACTGACAAACTGCATTTAAGTATAATCTGGGTGGTGGATTCTTCAATGAAATTGTTATAGTGTAGTTGGTGGAAGTTCTGGTTAATATGGAGGAAGTCGGGCGATCAAACCCCGCCTCCTCCTTTTTACATAACAATTTTCTTTATAATATTTTACAAACATTTTTTTTAAGGTTTTTGGTTGGGTCGGGTCCGTACCTTCCTCCCGCTGGCTCCACGCATTATGGCTGGTGGTTGAGGCTAGGTCCGCGCCCCAAGGGCCGGCCCACCTTTTATGCTAACGGTCCCTTTGTTTTAATGTTGGTGGTTGGGTCCGTGCCCCCTTTGAGTTTACGGTTAATGGTATGGGTTCCATGAGAGGGGTCGGGCGCCGTGGCCCACCCCTCCACCATTTTTATTCTGTTTGTGTGGAGGAGTTGCGGTGGTGGGTTTGGTGGCCCGCCACCCCTTTTTTATATATATTTTTTGTTATATAAAACAAAAGGAGGTTTTTTTTGGAAATTCGGTTTTTGACCGAAGGAGTCTTTTTAACGAGGCCACAATTTTGCCCGAAATATGGCCAGAGTTTGTCGGATTTCGTCCACCAGAAAATGTCCAAATTGTGCATTCATTAATCTTGCCTAGCCATCAAAAAGTCAACCCAACTTTGACTGCCTCTATCTCCTTCATCCGGACTCGGATTGGAGTATTGTTCACACCGTTGGAACCAGAGCGACGAGCACTTCAATATGATGTCAAGTTCATCGCCTTTCTACCACTTTGAATTTTGAGCTTTTTCTATGCCACTGTTTCTGGAGATCCACCTAGATCAAGAGCTCATCCTTCTTTTGATGCATCATTGTTCATCGTTCCATTAGTAATTCCATAGTTACGGTAACACTAGAGACCACTGGGTTGTGCTTTAACTATAAGCATATAATTTCTTCACGTAGATGGGAAATTTTTGCCATTATCTACTTATACTCCTCACTTGGAAATCTTAAGATGGTTCCATGGTTACCCTCAATTAGATAGAACCAGAATAAGAAGGAATATGTAAACCAAATAGAAGCTTCAACCAACAATTTAGTGCAACCCTATGTCTTATGGTACTACTGATCACTCAAAGTCATGCATGTCAGAAACTAAACTAGGGAGACAATCCAAAGGGCCAAACAATGTTTTGAAGTTACGGATCCTTGAACGAGATCAATTAATGACTGAGGATTCCAATCGATCAAATTCAACAATTCCCCACGCGTGCTCTAATCCATGGTAAAGGTGGCATAGCTAAGAGTAAAAAAAATATGCTTTGAACAAAATCTTGGGGATATGAATTCAAGATGGGTGTAGATATCATTGAAAGCACACCCAAGGACTCATGAAACATGTAATGCCAAATAGAAACCAAAATTACCTGTGCTAGCTTATTTTACATGGTGTTTTACTTGTTATGAAGCCATGGGTGGTGAACTTTGGGAGTTATATTTCTAGCAAGTCATGATACCTTCCTTTTGAGGATCAAATGACTGGAAGACATCCAAGGATTCAGGGGGGATCATTGATGTCCAATTAGTTTCAACCCCACTGACCACTGGGCCAAGGAGACGTGTTGGGTCAAGGTGGGAAAGGGGGAATGTTTGAAATTTTGGCTAAGTATGGAGAAACTACATGGTAAGAATAAAGAGTGTTGAGAAGTGTAGTAAGAAAGTCTCAATTTGACTTTGCCTTGGTCAAATTGAGAAAAATCAAATTTCCACATCAGCAGACAACTTGGAGGCATCTAACTGAGGTGGCATGGCTCTTGTCACTCAGTTAGCTCAGTAAATTCGAGTTAGATGGCTTGGAGTTTAGTTAAGCATGTGTGATTGCTAATTTGTAGCAATCAGGGTCAATTATTTACAAATGTATTCAGTTAAACTAGTTCTAACTGTTGACGGATATAATGGAAGGTCAATTGTACAATGCGACAACAACCTAACTCGGTGATCATCCAATTAACTTATCAATCAACTCAAAATAGCTAGTGCATGCAAGGAATCAAGTTCCTTGGTTGTCATGGAGATTCCAAGGCAGTGTAACAAGCAACTGTAAACTACTTTAAGTGTACATGTGTTGCATGTAGTCAGATTATCAATCCTTGGGAATTGCGCAATCAATTATAGGAAAATTCCTAAAAAGTAGGGGCTAATTCCTCACGATTTGCGTAGGGAAATAGGGGCTCAAGCAAACACATAAAATGACTAAGTTTGGGTTAGAGCTTCTCATTGAGCAGAGAGAAAGGATATTCACTTGCAGGTTGAGCTCAGAGTGAGCAAGCAATCTTAATGCATTATATACTCTTTTGATTAATGCAAAGAATCTTGAGGGGTTTTTCCCAATTGGGTTCCCCTAGAAAAAATATTATGCATGTGTGGTTTTTCTTATTGCATTTTTGTGAATGTCGTTCTAAATTGTCAATTAAATTCAACAGATCAATAGAGTGGAATTGTGTCTCTTGGTTTTAGATTAAACTTCTTGAACAATTACAATTATATCACCATATTTCTACATGGTATCGGAGCTGGATTCACATTAGAATAAGAATTTCGAAGTCATTCCTCAGGAGGTTCGAACTTGCAACTTCAATGTAGCAGGACCACTTCAGAGTTGGTAAGATGATCTTCAACGGGCTGAGATTAGAGTATGCCTTGGAAGGCAACTCGAATTTCATTGCACAAAAGGATCACATGGACGTGGTGCTTGATGACAATGGATTACTACAATACGTCAAGACAGCCATTGCAAAACTAGGATCAACAAATGCACAGAAGTTAGCCCAATGGAAGAAAGATGTAGCCAAGGCGAGGAGAATTATCTTGGAGGGAGTGCGAGACGACATTGTCTCAAATCTCCATGGGAAAGAAAATCGTTTTGTAATGTGGAAGGCACCAACCGAGCTACTCGAAAATAACAATGACCATAAAAAGTTGGCCCTAAAAGAAAAACTTCGAAATATTAAGATGTAGATGAATGATATTATTCCGCAGTATCTCACCAGATTTACACATGTTTGGGATAACCTTGGAGGGGTTGGTGTGAATGTTGTCGAAGATGACCTGGTGAGCTTAACTCTTCTAAGGCTTCCCAAAAGTTGGCATAACTACCAGGACTAGGTGAACAGGAGGGAGAAATTATCGAATTAGGAACTCCTATGGTCTAATTTGGTACAAGAAGAAATCAGGCGAAATACCAGAGATGGAAGTTCATCCAAGGGAGAGGATGCAAACTTTTTTGCATTGGTTGGAAAGGGAAAGAAGGGAAAAGGGAAGAAATCTCAAACCAAACCAGATTCCAACCAAGCGGACTAGAAGAAAGACTTGTCCAAAATAAAATGCTTCAATTGTCATGAACTCAGGCACTATGCTACAAAGTGTCCACACAAAAATTCTAGCAAGAAGAACTCAGTAGGAGCAGCAGGTGAAGCATTGGCTTCACAGTTCAAGTTAGACTTCACCCTTCTCGCATGCATGGCTAGCGCTATAATGGGGAGTGTGTGTTACTTAGATTCAGGTGCCTCGTTCCACATGATAGGGTGTAGAGAGTTTTTCATTGACCTGGAGGAGAAAGATCTCCAAATGCATATTGCGCTTGGGGGCGACGGTAGGTACAATGCTACTGGGATTAGTACCGTAACCTTTAAGAGGGAGTCTGGATCCCCTCTTTGCCTCAAATATGTCATGTTTTTTCTAGCCCTAAATAATAATATCATCTCTCTAGTAGTTTTGGAAGACCGTGGTTATGATGTGATATTCAGTAAAGGTAAAGCCCTTCTGAGATACCTAGCTACTGGACAGCTGAAGTAGATCAGGGTTCATGTGAAGAACCTATATAAAATTGATGTGGAAGATTGTGTTGCATTAAGCAGTAAGGTAGAGAAAGTGCAAAGTCGCGATGTCGGTGAGCTCTAACACAAGAGATTGGGCCATTTGCATCATGATGCCTTAAAGATTATGCTGCAAATAACCACTGGCCTCCCTAAAGGAGCACTATTCCAGCAAGATGTTAGCAAAGGTTGTACCTTGGGGAAGTATGTGAAATCCACATTCCATGATTGAGACATCAAAGCACATGTAGTCTTGGAGAGAGTCCACTATGATTTTTATGGACCCTTCTCGACAGCTTCCACTACCATAAATAAATACTATGTTATCTTTATTGATAACTTCTCAAGCAAGTGATGGATATTCTTCATGCAGAAGAAGGATGAGACATTCTCAAAGTTTGTAGAGTTCAAGGCGCTAGTTGAGAGAGAGACCGACAAGAAGATGAAGGCTTCAATGAGTTCAATGTATTTTGTGCCAAAGAAGGAATTTGAAGAGAGTTGACAACACCCCACAACCCACCGTAGAATGAGGTAGCAGAGAGGAAGAACCACGACATTGTGGGAGTTGCAAGAGCTATGCTACATGACCAAGGTTTGCCACTGCATTTGTGTGCAGAGGCATGTAGCATAGTAGTCTACTTACAGAACCAGAGTCCTCATTAGATTCTTGGTATGATTACATTGGAGGAGGATTTTTTGGGGAGAAAGTTGGATGTGTCTCACTTCAGAATTTTTGGAGCCTTTATTTACTTCCATTGCATATTTTTACTTGTAGATTCAAACTTCTTATATGATATGCTAAAACAAAATACATGAATATACTCTACTCATCAGCGGAAACAAAAATTGATCGATGAAATCACAAAGCAGAAAAGGAACAATTTCAATCACACATAACACAATATTTTTCTAGGGAAAGCAACAGCTAAAAACCCCACTATCTAAATATTACATTAACCAGAAGATCTAAAAAGAAAATGCGATGCTTGTTCAACTTGAATAATCTTTGCCCAAGTACAAACTATCTCACTACTTCACAAACCAGCTCAAGACAACACTTAGAGCCAAATTTGTTGCATGCCAAACCCCTATTTACTTGCGCAATCCGTAAGAGAATTAGCCCATATTTAATTGGGAAAATCCCTCACTGCAATTGTGCAATCCATCAAGGGCCTTCTACTGATTGCATGCACCATCTGTACAACTTGGAAAATTATACAATTGATAGTACATTGTCCCTGAACTCTAATCTTAATTGGATCTTCCTCTGAACTAACATGCATGAGTTATTTTGAATGAATTATAAGTTATTTGATTGATCATTGGATGTGAATTAAATCCAATTTAATTCACTTGAACTCTCACTAGTTCTTCCAACAGTTAGAACTAGTTTAACTAAATTTAACTCAGTTAAAATGAATTAAATAATTACAACTCAATAAGAACTCAACCTGGGCCCCTAAAATTTAGGGATCACTCTACATGACTGTAGATAGAATTCCAACTCGAATTTACTGAGCCAACTCAGTCAACTTAACTTAGTTAACTGTTACAAGTTGCTATGAGAATATAATTACAATTTAATTCCTAATTTATTTCAAGGACAAATTAATTTAGGATTTTTCTTGATGTTTTTTTTTTTAACATTTCTTGTTGTTATTTTTAACACACCCTTTCAAAAAGAAAGGAATTCAACTCTATCCCGATCTGGTACCTTTGGAATGTTCTGCATGCAAATCTTGTCACTATTGTTGTTTCTACTGCAACATCTGCAACCAAAAATCTTCCAAACAAAATAAATTGAATCAATTATGTTTGCAACTGTCCACTAGGGAAACTGTGATGCTGCTGACTCTGCTACTGAGCCTCTTACTCTGTTGTCAACAGTGCTCTGCACTCCTCAGTATCTGACTGACACTGATCTGCTTGCTACTGAATACTATGGGCCCCCATACCAAGGTAATGATCAATGCGACAAAAAAAGCCTCAATAGATCCTGCCCAGTTTCTGAACTCTTCAGACTATTGCTTCACATTGCTCCACCCTCACCTAGAGGTATGGCTGCATGTGCTCCCTCTACCCACTTGGCTCAAAATCCCCCCCTACTGGAGGTCTCTACTTGAGTGGATGTCTCTGCTCAGACTCCTCACTACTTCACAAACCAGCTCAAGCCAACACTTAACCAAATCTGTTGCCTACTAAGCCCCTAATTCCTTGCACAATCCCTAAGGGATTTAGCCCATATTTAATATGGAAAATCCATCACCACAACTGCGCAATCCATCATATGCCTTCTACTGATTGCATGCACCATTTGTACAACTCGGAAAATTATACAACTGATAATACATTGTCCCTGAACTCTAATCTCAGCTGGGCCTTCCTCTGAACTGACATGAATGAGCTATTTTGAGTGAATTATTAGTTATTTGATTGATCAATGCATTTGAATGACCTCTCACTAGTTCTTCCAATAGTTAGAAATATTTTAACTGAATTTAACTCAGTTAAACTGAATTAAATAATTACAACTCAATAAGAACTCAACTTGGGCCACTAAAATTTAGGGATCACTCTACATGACTTTATATAGACTTCCAAATCAATTTAATGAGCCAACTAATTCAACATAACTTAGTTAATTGTTACAAGTTGCTATGAGAATAGAATTACAATTTAATTCAAGTACAAATTAAATTGGGATTATCTTCGTGCTATTTTTAACATTTCTTCGTGTTATTTTCAACACTCCCTCTCAACTAGAAATGAATTCAACTCTATCCTAATCTGGTACCTTTGGAATGTTCTGCATGCAAGTCTTGTCACTATTGATGTTGCTACTGCAACATCTGCAACCAAAAATCATCCAAACGAAAAAAATTGAATCAATTGTGTCTACAATTGTCTACTGGGAAAACTGTGTTGTCATTGACTCTACTATGGAGACTCGTGCTTTGTTGTCAACACTGCTCTGCACTCCTCATTATCTGACTTACATTGATCCTCTTGTTACTTAATACTCTGGGCCCTCGTAGCAAGGTAATGATTCATGAGACAAAAAACATCAGAATGGATCCTACCCAATTTCTGAACTCTTGGGACTATTGCTTCACATCGCCCCACCTCTCACCTGGAGGTATGGATGCTTGTGCTCCCTTTGCCCACTTGGCTCAAAATTCCCCCTACTACTTGAGTGGATGTCTCCACTCAGTCTCCTCTCATCTTATCTAGTTGTTGCTACTCCACAACTTACTGAGGTTGCTTTTGAGCTTACATGTTGAGAGGTAATTCATGCTCCCTCTCAAGCACCAAGTCTATAACCTTTGCCTTCCTCCTCAAGGCATTTCATGCATATTGTACCTCAAGTGCATACAAGTTCTTGACTGGCACACTAATCTATTTCACATGTCCCGTGGCGATGTGTGTAAGGAAAACCTTTCCTTTGCTAAAAATCACATCGTAGCCACGGTCTTCTAATACCGTGACGGAAACAAGATTCTTCTTTAGTCCTGGAACATACATCACATCTGTGAGTCGGAGAGACGATCCAAAATCCGTCTAAAAAGTAATTATACCGATGTCGATCACGCTATACCTCCCATCATCTCCAAACTCTATGTTCTGCTTGAGGTCTTTCTCCTCCAAGTCACTGAAGAGATCATTATTCCCCATCATATGGGACGAGGCACCATTGTCGAGATACCACATGCTTCCCATTGCAGTGCTTGCCATGCATGAAATGAGAGTGAAATCAAGTTTGAATTGTGAAGCTAGAGCTTCACTTGTTGCTGCTACTACAGGCTCCTTGGTTGCTTTCTTCTTTAGGCATTTTGTGGCATAGTGCTTGAACTCGTGACAATGAAAACACTTGATGTTCGACAAGTCCTTCTTCTTTCCACCCTCCTCACCTTGGGACTTCTTTCCCTTGGCTTTCTTTTCTTTGCTGACTAATGAAAATTCCTCTTCCACTTCTTTGGATGAGGTCCCATCTCTGGTGTTCCTCTGAATCCCTTCTTGTACCAAGTCGAACCACAATCGCTCCCACTCTGGTAGCTTCTCCCTCCCATTAACATAGTCCTGGTAGTTGTTCCAACTTTTGGGAAGTCCTAGAAATTCTAGGGTCACTATATTGTCTTCTGCAATAGTAACCCCGACACTCCCAAGTTCATCCAAACATTGGGTGAACTTGGTCAGGTATTTTGGAATTGAGTCACCCTTTTCCATCTTGATCTTTCTGAGCTTGTCCTTCAGTGCCAACTTCCTATGGTCACTATTATTTTGAAACAGGTCTACCAATGCCTTCCACATTGCAAATGGAGTTTCCTTACCGTGGAGATTCGAGATAATAAGATCTCGAACTCCTTCTAGGATAATCCTTCTCGCCTTTGCCACACACTTTCTCCATTCATCCAGATCTTTAGCATCATATGTTGGAGGCTTTAGGATATCATGATCTATGAATTCCTTCAGCCCGTTGTCTTCCAACACTGCCTCCATCCTGTCCTTCCAAGCTATGTAATTTGAGTTTCCCTCCAGGGCATACTCAAGTCTCAAACCGTAGAATGACATCCTGTTGACTCTGAAGTATGAAACTGCAAATTCGATTTCACCTGCACAACAAACTCGTATTCTCCTCTTCTATAGTGACTTCAGCTCTAATACCATGTAGATTCAAACTGCTTATGTGATATGCTAAAACCAAAAACACGAATCTACTATACTTATCAGTGGAAACAAAAATTGATCGATGAAATCATGAAGCAGAAAAGGAAGAATTTCAATCGCACATAACAT
Organism: Pinus tabuliformis; assembly: GCA_031772625.1. Taxonomy (NCBI): domain Eukaryota; kingdom Viridiplantae; phylum Streptophyta; class Pinopsida; order Pinales; family Pinaceae; genus Pinus; species Pinus tabuliformis. Next base: position 764,369,122 of record CM062805.1, read on the forward strand.
AATATTTTTTTGGGGAAAACAATAGCTAAAAACACCACTATATGTATACTACATTAACCAGAAGATTTGAGAACAAAATACAATGCTTGTTCAACCCGAACAATCTCTGCATAAGTACAAAATATCTCACTGCTTCACAAACTAGCTCAATCCAACACTTAGCCAAATTTGTTGCCTGCCAAGCCCCTACTTCCTTGCGCAATTCCTAAGGGAATTAGCCCATTTTTAATTGGGAAAATCACTCACCACATTTGCACAATCCATCATAGGCCTTCTACTGATTGCATGCACCATCCATACAGCTCAGAAAATTATACAACTGATAGTACATTGTTCCTGAAATCTAATCTCAACTGGGTATTCCTCTGAACAGACATGCATTAGTTATTTTGAGAGATTATCAGTTATCTGATTGATCACTGCATGTGTATTAAAGACAATTTAATTCACTTGACCTCTCACTAGTTCTTCCAATAGTTAGAACTAGTTTAACTGAATTTAACTCAATTAAACTGAATAAATAATTACAACTCAATAAGAACTCAACCTAGGCCCCTAAAATTTAGGGATCACTCTACATGAATCTATATAGACTTCCAACTCGAATTTACTCAGCCAAGTAAGTCAACTTAACTTAGTTATATGTTGCAAGTTGCTATGAGAATAGAGTTACAATTTAATTCCTAATTTAATTCAAGGACAAATCAAATTAGGGTTTTCTTGATGTTATTTTTAACATTTCTTGTTGATATTTTCAACACTCCCTCTCAACCAGAAAGGAACTGAACTCTATCCTGATCTGGTACCTTTGGAATGTTCTACATGCAAATCTTGTCACTATTGATGTTGCTACTGCAACCAAAAAGCATCCAAAAAAAAAAACTGAATCAATTGTTTCTACAACTATCTACTAAGAAAATTGTGTTGTTGCTCACTCTGATACTGAGCCTCCTACTCTGTTATCAACATGGCTCTGCACTCCTCAGTATCTGACTGACACTGACCTCCTACTACTAAATATTGTGGGCCCCCATAGCAAGGTAATGATCCATTAGACAAAAAACACCTCAATGGATCCTACCCAATTTCTGAACCCTTGGGACTATTGCTTCACATCACCCCACCTCTCACTTGGAGGTATGGTTGCATGTGCTCCCTCTGCCCACTTGGCTCAAAATTTGCATGTTGTACCTCAAGTGCATACAGGTCCTTGACTCGCACACCGATCTATTTCACCTGTCTCATGGTGATGCGTCTAAGGAAAACCTTTCCTTTGCTAAAAATCACATCATAGTGACGGTCTTCTAATACCGAGACGGAAACAAGATTCTTCTTTAGTCCTAGAACATACATCACATCTGTGAGTCTGAAAGGGGAGCCAGACTTCCTCTTAAAAGTAACTATACTGATGTCGGTCGCGCATACCTCCCATCATCTACAAACTCTATGTTCTGCTTGAGGTCTTTCTCCTCCAAGTCATTGAAGATATCTTTATTCCCGTCATATGGAACAAGGAACCATTGTCGAGAGACCACATGCTTCCCATTACAATGCTTGCCATGCATGTAATGAGAGTGAAATAAAGTTTGAATTGTGAAGCTAGAGCTTCGCTTGCTACCTCTACTGCAGACTCCTTCTTGCTTGCTTTCTTCTTTGGGAATTTCATGGCATAGTGCTCGAACTCGTGACAATGAAAACACTTGATGTTCGATAAGTACTTCTTCTTTATGTCCTCCTCGCCTTGCAACTTTTTTCCCTTAGCTTTCTTTTCTTTGTTGACTAATGCAAAGTCCTCTTCCACTTCTTTGGATAAGATCCCATCTCTGGTGTTCCACCAAATATATTCTTGTACCAAGTCAAACCATAATCGCTCCCACTCTGGTAACCTCTCCCTCCCATTAACTTATTCCTGGTAATTGTGCCATCTCTTGGGAAGTCCTAGAAGTGTTAGGCTCACTAGATCATCTTATGCAACATTAACCCCGACACTTCCAAGCTCATCCCGACATTGGGTGAACTTGGTCAAGTATTTCAAAATTGAGTCACCCTTTTCCATCTTGATCTTTCTGAGCTTATCCTTTAGTGCGAGCTTCCTATGGTCACTGTTATTTTGAAATAGGTCCATCAATGCCTTCCACATTTCAAATGGAGTTTCCTTATCGTGGAGATTCGAGACAATATGATCTCGAACTCCTTTTAGGATAATCCTTTTCGCCTTTGCCACACACTTTCTCCATTCAACCAGATCTTTAGCATCATATGTTGGAGGCTTTGGGATATCATGATCTATGAACTCCTTCAACCCGTTGTCTTACAACACTACCTCCATCTTGTCCTTCCAAGCTATGTAATCTAAGCTACCCTCCCGGGCATACTCAAGTCTCAAACTGTAGAATGACATCTTGCTCACTCTGAAGTATGAAACTGTAAATTCAATTTCACCTGCACAACAAACTCGTATTCTCCTCTTCTATAGTGACTTCATCTATGATACCATGTAGATTTTTACTTGTAGATTCAAATTGCTTATGTGATATGCTAAAACAAAATACATGAATCTACTCGACTCATCAACGGAAACAAATATTGATTGATGAAATCACGAAGCAAAAAGGGAAGAATTTCAATTGCACATAACACAATATTTTTTAGGGAAAGTAATAGCTAAAAACCTCGCTATTTGTATATTGCATTAACGACAAGATATGAGAAAAAAATACAATGTTTGTTCAACCCGAAAAATCTTTGTACAAGTGCAAACTATCTCACTGCTTCACAAACTAGCTCAAGCCAACACTTAGCCAAATCTGCTACCTACCAACTTCCTTGTGCAATCACTAAGGGAATTATCCCATATTTAATTGGCAAAATCCCTCACCACAACTATGTAATCCATCATAGGCCTTATACTAATTTTATGCACCATCTATACAACTCGGAAAATTATACAACTGATAGTATATTGTCCCTTAACTCTAATCTCAACTGGGTCTTCCTCTGAATTGACATGCATGAGTTATTTTCAGTGATTTATCAGTTATCTGATTGATCACTACATGTGAATTAAATCCAATTTAATTCACTTGACCTCTCACTATTTCTTCCAACCGTTATAACTAGTTTAATTGAATTTAACTCAGTTAAACTGAATTAAATAATTACAACTCAATAATAACTCAACCTGGCCCCCTAAAATTTAGGGATCACTCTACATGACTCTAGATAGACTTCCAACTTGAATTTGAATTTACTGAGCCAATTAAGTCAACTTAACTTATTTAATTGTTACAAGTTTCTATGAGAATAGAATTACAATTTAGTTCCTAATGTAATTCGAGGACAAATAAAATTAGGATTTCATTGATGCTATTTTTAACATTTCCTGTTGTTATTTTCAACATCCATGTCTCCAAATATTCGAGGAAGAAGCCTTAGCCGATAGCAGAGTTGGGATTTTTTGTGGGTCACACCAAAACTCCACACAATTACCATGTGTACTTACCTTACTCAGAACGATAGTTGTGCAAAGGGATGTAAATTTTGATGAGGAGAAAGTGATGCAGTGATCTCTTGAGAGGGAGCTTCAAATCCCACTAAAAGAGGAGATTTTGGCTCCAAAGCAGGAGCCTTAGGAAGTTGTGGAGAAGCCATAGCTGGAGGAGTACAGAGGAGGTAAAGTGGAGACATTCACTCAAGCAAAATCATCCAAAGAAGGTAGAAAGAGAACTAGGAAAGCTGATACATTAGTTCAGGATGCGAGGGAGAATGTGGGAGCTCCTTCAAATTTGCGTAGGAAAAGGAGGTCACCTGAGAGGTACACTGGCTACATGGATCTAATGACTGAGCCATCCTCTTTTAGGAAAGAAGTAGAGCAACCAACTTGGGTTGATGCAATGGTGGAAGAATACGAATCCATCCTGAAGAATAATTTTTGGGAAGTGGTCCCAAGACTGGTAATTAAAGCAATTATGGGTTCAAGATGGATATTCAAGGTTAAGCATGCAGCAGACGAAGGCATAGAGAAGTATAAGGCCAAAATTTTGGCCAAATGATTCTCTCAAGTTGAGGGAATTGACTATAAGGAAACATTTGCTCTTGTAGCAAGGTATTCATCCATCGGACCAATTCTTGCATTGATTGCACAAATGGGGTGGAAGATCTGCCAGATGGATGTAAAAACAACATTTCTAAATGATAATCAAAGTTGCATTAAGCTATCTAAGAATTTGATATTTCATGATCAATTCAAGCATACAGATATATGGTATCATCATTTACAGGACTGTGTGGGGAGACGGATAATGTTGCTACAATACATTCTGACAGAGGAACAGGATGTTGACATCGTGACAAGGGATTTCTCAAGAGGGAAGTTTGAATTCCACAGGTGCAGGATAGGGGTGGTTGAAAATCCCTTTCTTGCTAAGAGGGAGTGTTGATAAGTGTAGCAAGAAAGTCTCAATTTGACTTTGCCTTGGTCAAATTGAAAAATTCAAAATTTTACATCACCAGACAACTTGGAGGCAGTGAACTGAGGTGACATGGCTCTTGTCACTCAGTTAGCTCAGTAAATTCGAGTTAGAGGGCTCAGAGTTGATTTAAGCATGTGTGATTGCTAATTTGTAGTAATCAAGGTTTTGAGTTAAACTAGTTCTAACTATTGATGGAACTAGTGCAAGGTTAGTTGTACAGTGGGACAACATTCGAACTTAGTGATCATCCAGTTAATCGAGCAATCAACTCAAAATAGCTAGTGCATGCAAGGAATTTGAGTTCCTCAGTTGTGGTGGATATTCCAAGGTAGTGTAATAAGCAGTTGTAAACTAGTTTGAGTGTACAGGTTTTTCATGCAGTTAGATTATCAATCCTTGGGAATTGCATAATCATTTAGAGGAAAAATCTTAAAAAACAGGGGCAAATTCCTCAGGACTTGCGCAAGGAAATAAGGGCTCAATCAGAGGAAGAATTTAACTAAGTTCGGGTCAGAGCTTCTCATTGAGTAGATAGAAAGGCTATTCACTTGCAGGTTGAGCTCAAAGTGAGCAAGCAATTGTAATACATTCTCTATTCATCTGATTAATGCAAAGAGGCTTGAGGGGTTTTTTTCCTAGTTGGATTCCCCTAGAAAAATTACTTTGCATGTGTGTTTTTTCTTATTGCATGTTTCCAAATGTTGTTCCAAATTGTGAATTAAATTTTGTAGATCATTAGAGTATAATTGTGTCTCTTAATTTCATATTAAACTTCTTGAGCATTTACAATTATAACACCATATTTCTACATTATATAAGAGTTTGATTCACATTAGAACAAGAATTTTGAAGTTGTTCCTTAGGAAGTTCGAATTTGCAGCTTCATTGTAGCATGATATCTTTAGAGTTGGGAAGATGACCTTCAATGGGCTGAGATTAGAGTATGCCTTGGAAGGCAACTCAAATTTCATAGCATGGAAGGATTGCATGGAGGCAGTGCTTGATGATAATGGATTGTTGGAATATGTCAAGACAGACATTGCAAATCTAGGATCAGTTGATGGACAAGACCTAGCCCAATGGAAGAAAGATGTAGCAAAGGGAAGGAGAATTATCTTAGAGGGAGTGCGAGACCACATTGTCTCAAATCTCAATGGGAAAGAAGATCCTTTCGCAATGTGGAAGGCACTTACAAAGCTATTTGAGAATAGAAAAGACCATAGAAAACTGGACCTTAATGACAAAATTCAAAATATTAAGATGCAAAAGAATGATACTATTATGTAATATCTCATGAGATTTAAACAAGTTCGGGATGATCTTGGCCTGGTTGGTGTGAATGTTCCCGAAGATGACCCGGTGAACCTAGCTCTAAGCCTTCCCAAAATCTAGCATAGCTACCAAGACTCGGTGAACGGGAGGGAGAAATTACCGAATTGGGAACACTTATGGTTTGATTTGGTACAAGAATAAATCAATCGAAATACCAGAGATGGAAGTTCATCCAAGGGAAAGGATGAAGAAAATTTACATTGGTTGGAAAGGGAAATAAGGACAAAGGGAGAAAATATCAAACCAAAACCAGATTCCTTTCAAGGGGGCAACAAGAAAGACTTGTCCAAAATAAAATGCTTAAATTGTCATGAATTTAGGCACTATGCTACAAAGTGTCCACACGAAAAGTCTAGCAAGAAGAAGTTGGGAGGAGCAACAGGTGAAGTGTTGGTTTCACAGTTCGAGTGAGACTTCACCCTTATCGCATGCATGTCCAACACTATGATGGGGAGTGTGTGTTACTTGGATTCAGGTGCCTCGTTCCACATGACAGGGCATAGAGAGTTTTTCAGTGACCTGGAGGAGAAATATCTACATATGCATATTGAGCTTGGGGACGACGGAAGGTATTGTTAGAGTCGGTCTTGTAGCCCTCCATCAGCGATCAAGCTCTTTGCATTTGCATAAGTAGGTGTCTCATCAGTGTCAATTTTTGCATCCCATTAGGCATGCCATAACCCTGATGGAGGAGCTGGTGTCTTTGTCCCCCTCTTGGCATTGCTGGATCAAGTCATTTCAGTCCTTAGTCACTTTCAAGCTTGTCTTGTCTTGTCTTGAGGTCAAATTCCTAGGTCTAGGGTTTTGGTCAAGTTTATTTACAAAGTCATGTCTCTGAAGGTCAATAAGTGCCCAACAAGCCAGAGGGATGATTTCAAAGGTGTTTCTTCGCAAATTTCTATCTTGTACAGTTAATTTTCACCTTGGATTTAAAAACCCTGTTTTTAAACCCAAGGTCATTTTTCAAATTTTTGTAAAAAGTGATGAAATTTCAAAAAACTTCCAAAGACAACATGTAACCCTGGCTCCCTTGCCAAGATCCCTCAGATGATATCCCTGCAAAAAGTATCGAGCAAAAGCATTAAATGAGTTAATTTCAGGACAAAGGAAACCAAAATGGTCAATTTTATAAAGTGTCAAAGAAAAACATTAGAAAGTGGGTTTGGGCATGAAATTATTTCAAATCAAAGCTATAAAAGCCCAATCTCCCTCCATTCACCCTCATTGTGCATCTAACTCACTTGCAAAGAGATATTGGGCGAGTGTTTGAGCGAATTTGAGAGCTGGACAGGCGCGCGACCCGTTAGACCAGGTGCGCGACCCGTCAGAGGCGCGCGACCCGTCAAGCGCGTTCCGGCAGTGTAATTTTTCAACGGGCGCGACCCGTTGGGTGAGGCGCGCGACCCGTCAGCACCCTGCTTACCAAACCGACTGCAAATTTATCCAAGGACCCTCCGAAATCGCCAAATTGTCTAAGGTAGGCTCTCCAACTTAAGAATGGTTGCTTGTTATGGTCAATGGGAATCTTAATTGCATTTTTAAAGGATCTCCATGTGCAAGAGAAAAGCTCCATGTTGCTGCATTTTAAATTTGTAAAATATGCCTAGGGTTTTATGCTGTTTGAAAGGTATTCCCCTTGTAATCATTTTCCCCATTTCCCATGTCATTTTCCTTGTCTTTCTATATAAATTTCCCTTTTATTTGTAAAGAAAAATCCAAACCCTACCCCTCTTCCCTAAAAATGAAAAATTAAGCCCTAACCCTACCTCTCATTACCCATGTAAATAATTTATATAATGATGCATATGCAATGATTTTTGCAATGTTTTTTCCCTTGAATCCCTGTTTTATATATTTATTCCCATTTTCCCTTTAAAAGTGTCCCTCCCTTAACATTTCCCCCGTGCTCCTTGTCCCCTTGAAACAACATATAAATCAGCATTTTACAAGGCAGAAACAGCAGTACATTTTGGCCACTCTGCTCCTTAAACAATGTCAGAAACCGAAACCTATGAGCAGAGTGATGACCAGGCATCAGCTTCAGAGATTGAGATACAGAGGAGGCCTCATAAGGGAGGAAAGGGTGGTCATCATAGGAGAGAGGAGCCCACTTCTTTGGCAGATTTACAGGCTTGTCCTATGGCAGTTTCATGTTTCCAGTACATGTCTTGCTATGAGTTTTGCGAGAGGATCTCTCGGATTCAGCACCACAGAGAGTTGGCTCGCCTATTTGTTTTACACTTGCATGATGGACATGTCAACCTTGCCGGGGTGGACTTTACATTGACACCCGAGGTGATTTCACAGGCCACAGGGATACCTAATGTCGGAGAGGTATGGAATAAGCGCAAGGTGCTGGACAGTGTTCATTTTGAGCCTTTCGTTAGACCAGCACTCATGAGGCACTTGACAGGAGTGTTTCCCTTCAGATTTCTCAGGAGTGAGTATGCTCCCATGATGAGGCTCATCATGCTCTATTTTACCTGTGAGGGCAGATTTTCACAGGTATATTCGTACCATATTCGCCTATTGATGCACTTCACACGGGTACGGATGATGAACATCCCTGTTTTCTTCTATCAGAACATTGAGAGGATGGTGTCCATGATGCAGAGGAAGAGCCCGACACAACAGTATAGGAGCCTTTACCATTATGGTTTGATTCAGCTTGTAGTATTACATCAGTTGGCTCAGCAGGGCATCTCATGGGAGGAGTTCATTTCTCGTGAGCTTTTCACAGCACCACCACCGCCACATCCTGAGGTTATTCACGAGGAGGGAGGACCATCACAGCAGCATGACATCCCCGTCACTAGACATGTGAGCTCCTCACCTTTGGTTACTTATCAGAGAGGCCAAAGGGCCTTATTTGCAGCAGCTCGGCGAGTACTTTCTCCACAGCATGTGGAAGGGGTCTCGCCTTCTTCATCGGCTCAGCGAGTGTTATCTCCACATCAGGTGGAAGGGGCCTCGCTTTCTTCAGCAGCACAGGTACCAGGGAGGGGCAAACAACCCAAGATTGATGAGGGACCATCAGGTGTTCCGGATATAGAGCTTATTGATCTTGATGTCAGTTCTCCTAGCCGAGAGTCAAAGGAGATCATTCAGCACCTTAGAGCTGAAAATGATGCATTGCAGAGGAGGTTAGAGGGGGCACAATGGACAATCTCATATCTGGAGTAGCGCAACAAACAGTTGGAGGATGAGCGAGCTCTTGATGAGTTGTGGAGGATTCGTAGTGACCGCAACTTGAATCGAAGAAGACCCGGTGATCTGTTGCCCGCTGAGCGAGAGCCCATGCTTATCTAGCTCAATGCTCACTTGGAGAGGCTGTTGGCTAAGGCCAACCAAGATAAAAAATTGTTGAGAAACATGAAGAACCATTATTGGGCGAGAATGCACGTGTGCAAGGCAAAGATGAAGATGTTCCAAAGGCGGTTGGCCAAGGCACAAAAAAGGAGAAAGAGGCCCGATCCCCTCCATATCTTGGCTGAGGCTTCACTGAAGGACCAAGGCACTAAATAGCCTAACCACAGCACAAATCCCAAGAAATTTTGAGTATTTTGGGTAAATTTTGGTTTTTTCAGGCAATTACAGGTTTTCTCCATTAACGGGTCTCACCCCCCGCGCGACCCTTCATCCTGGCAACTCCATTTTGCAAAAACTAAGCATTTCCAGATTTGTCATGAGAAGTTACATATGCTCATCAATGGACTTGAGATTTTATGAAGTTTTGGGCCTCCAGAAAGTCAAAAAACAAGCAAAAAATGACTTTCTGCCACATTTTTGAGACACAGAAAGCAGTCTTGGGAGATTGCAATTTTGGAGGGGCAAATGACCACAAAATTTAGAAATTCCAGTTGGGTTGGAAAGTAGACTCACAGACCTTTCCAACAAGCCTACTCTTGCTCAATTTGGCCACCTGGAAGTGCCCCAAATGTGGTCCCAAAGGCGCGCGACCCGTCAGGCAGAGGGGCGCAACCCGTCAGGCAAACTTCTCCAAATTTCAGTGTACAGCTCAGAAAAACGCAATTTGACCCTGTTTGACTTTTTGGGGTGGATTATTATCCTCTTTGATGTAATTAATGTACTTTTATGACACTTTTACTCTTATGTACCTCTTCTAGAAGATTCATTCATGAAAAAGGTGAAAATTAAATGAATGAATTGGTTTCCTAGCTTATAGAGGCAAGTTCTTTTGACTGCCTAGTTTGTAGTGCTTAGTTTAGAAGTGGTTGAAACAGCTCCTAGGATAGTGAGCTCGACCCATGGAGGCAGGGAAAGAGGTTAGATGATCTATATTATGTACTTTCTTGCTCATTTTCATGGTTGGACTCTTGAGGGAAAAGCTATCATTGTATTATTCACTGTATCTCTGCAATTTTTGGCTAAGGAAGACCAGGGTTTTGTAGTCCTTTTTGGGATTCTTGTGGTCACATGTATTGATGGTGTGTTTCTCTTTGTACTTGTAAGTGTGTTATGTGAATCATTTCCTTTCTTTTCCTTCTGCACATTAAACAAATGAAGTGTTAAAGTAGAATTCATGATTGTCATGCTCTGCTTTTAAGTTTGTTTAATTTCAATGTTTTCTACTGTTTAAGGAGAATTCAAAGTTATTGTTTTCTCTCCTTAGCTCCTCACCTGTCTTTCTCATCCATTCACCTCAATCTAAGGCATCAATACTGTATCCTATCTCGCCCCAAAGAACCCCCTGCAGAAACTGTGTCCTATCCCCGCACCCAAAATTGCCACTCCTCAATTTTCCACCAAAAACCCTAAAAATCCCAAATCAACCCTTTGGATCAGTTTACTAGCCTAAAATCAGTGTTACCCTATTGGTTATCTCGCCCATTGAAGATTTTGACCGAGATAGACTGGAGAGAGCCCTCTCCTGCCCCGTAGGGCTAGCTACGAGGCTAAGTGGTTTGATGTTGCCTTGAGGTTTACCTTTCTCAGCCTGAGGTGAAATTTCAAGCGCTAACATATTGGCGACCATACTGGGGAGAACAAATTAATCGTTTGCTCATTGATGTGTTATTTCGTAAGTCTTAGACGGAGCCTGAAGTTACGCCAGGTAGCCTTCGAAAACGCTCTTGTTTTACATCAGCGTTAGTAGATAAACGCTGCTTCAGTCAATCTCCGTGAGCTTGTGAACGTAGCGCTTCATTGACACTTTATCCCAGTATAATTGTTAACTCTGAGCCGTTGATGATAGGTTGAGAGTTTTCACAGGCTGAATGGTTTTTCTTTCCTAGTCTTTTTGAGAAAAACAAGCTGGCTACAGATCCTAGACCCATTTTCAAATCTCATTCATCTCCAACTATTATCAAGTATTTTGAAGATCTAGATTTTGACGAAAGCTTTGAGTTGTCTCTGTTTAAAGCCAAGTCTGAAAGTGCGCTCGATTCTCTAGTCCTTGACCCTGATTTTGCAGCTGCTATTGAATTTGAGAGACATAACAAATTGGTCGAAAATTTCATCTTGAGACATCTCCAGACACATATTCAAGCTACTACCCTTGCTGATTTTGTTGAGAATATCTCTGATCATATTGGATCCACTATCACGGTTCACGAAGAATCTTATCCTCCTTATGTTTCAGTTTCGCCTATAATCACCTTTCCTGAATCCACAGTCGGTTCTCCTTCTACACCCCATACCCCTCCGACTCCCCCAACTCCACAAACTACGGCTCCTCTTATTATAGTCCCTGCTATCACAGCTCCTCCTCCTCATACTCATCCTACTCCTCCTCCTAAAGTAATGGCTGCCCGGTTTGCCCCACTTGCTCTTCCCCAAAATCTTCATGATATGCCAGCCGATTATCAAAGTAAAATCCCTATGTTTGATGGCACTCCACAAAGTATTTCTGCTCAGCAACATATTGACAAAATGACCACTTTCTTTGATCTATATGAGATAGATGAAGAAGATGTTACCATGCGATTGTTCGTGCAAACATTTGGGGGAGAAGTTAGAAAGTGGTTCAGAGGGTTGACAGCTAACAACATTGCCACCTTGGAAGCACTTCAGAATCAGTTTTTAAATCGATGGGAAATCAGAAAAGATCCGCTTCAGATTAATGCCGAATACAACAACCTCAAGCGTAATCCGGGTGAGTCCGTTCAAGATTACATAATCAGATTCAATACAGTTTACAATGCTATTCCAGATGATTTGAGGCCATCTAGAAAATCAGCACTTCTTAAGTTCCCGGATGGTTTTGATCCGGAGATGGCTTATTCATTGCGAGACAGAGATCCTCCTACCTTGGAGGATATGCAGAAAATTGCTGTTAGCGTTGAGGCAAACTTAAATGATAAAAGGGCAAGAATGAAGGCAGAAAAGCGAGTCACAATCAAAGAGGAAGCATCCACCTCAAATCAACTACTTCGTGATGTTGAACAGATAAAGAGGGCACTTGAAAATGTTCATATTGACAAGCCGGAACCGCAGATCCGTAATCCTAATTTCCGAGGTGCACAGCAGCCACAATATAGAATCAAGCAGCGTGAAACAAAGGCACAAGAAGCAACAGTTCAGCATCAAATGAAACCTCCTTTTCAGCAGAATTTTGTTAGCCAAGAATCAGAGGATGAAGGTGATAATGTTGGGGAGGAAAATCACTTCTTCACTCCTGATGATATGCCCACTTATATTACAGAAGAGGAAGAGTTGGTGAGTAATTCCATCATTCCCCAAGATGAGCATTATATTCTGTCAAACGATGCAACACTTCAAGAAGAATCCGAAGAGTATCAAAGAGGGTATTTGCATGCTTTATCAGCGCAGCAAGGTCAGCAAAGGCAATTGAGAAACCGAGCTGTTCCCATAAATCCCATTCAGAAAAGGAAAGATACATCAGCAAAGAATGATTCGGCTCCCCCACACACAGCAGCCAAAGACATAGTTGGTCCTTCAGCAAGTCAATTACCATCAACAGCCAAGATAGATCAGCCATCAAACGCACCAAGAGATAGAGGTGAAAAAAGAGACAATCCGGCTAAAGAAGGTGAGAAGATTTCAGCTTTCAGTTTGGAGAATGAGATTGCAAAGTTGAAGGTGTCTATTCCCTTGACGGAAATCATGAAGAACAGCACTTACCGAGGTCAGATTTCCAAGATGCTGAATTTCGATCCAATGCTAGACACGGTGAATGTAGAAGATGATCGGCCTGAGCTGATTTTTGGGCCCGCTTTAGATGGTGAGTCTCCCGAGAGTGATGTTCCTCCGTTCTATATCAGTTTGCGACTGCATGAGTACGTGCTACACAATGCCATGTTTGATTCGGGAGCTTCACATAATTTGATGCCTAAAGCGATTATGGAGAAGCTGGGACTTGACATCACAAGGAAGTATCATGATTTGTATTCGTTTGATTCCAGCCGGGTGAAATGTATTGGTTTGATCAAGGACTTGGTGGTGAGTCTAGATCAAATCCCAGCAAAGAATGTTTTGATGGACGTGGTAGTGGCAGATATTCCTCCGCAATTTGGTATGTTGCTTTCGAGATCATGGGGAGCCAAGCTCAAAGGTACACTTCAGCTCGATTTTTCCTATGCTACAATTCCAGTTTTTGGTCAGATGAGGAAGTTATATCGGGAGCAAAAGATGAAATACATGATCACTAGTAAGGAAAAGCCCGTCAATCATCCTGTAAATTATGTACAAACAGATTTAGAATCTTTTGTTTTGTTTGCGGATAATTTCAATGAGATAGATAGTCAGTTAGTTCAAGCAGAAGATATACCAAACATTTCAGAAATTTTCAAAGAAGTTTTGAGAAAGGAAAGTGAAGAAAAGTCTGCTGTCATAAAGCCAACAGCTGAAATAAATGGGTAGCAAACAGAGAATGCATCGACATCACATTTTCAGCACTTAGAAGATGATGAGGATGGTCTTTGGACCATGGATTTTGATGGTGCGGTGGGCAGCGATGGTGCTGGTATAGGTGTGTGGATTCAAAGCCCATTTTCAGTTCAAAACCAAGTTCCAAGCAAGGTATGGGTATGTTCATATAAATTGGCATTTGATTGTTCAAATAATGAGGCGGAATACGAGGCTCTTATTGCTGGTCTGAAAATCCTTCGGAAGTTGAAGGCAAAGAAGATAGCGGTATATGGCGACTCCGAGTTGGTTATAAAGCAAGTGAAAGGTGAATTTCAGGCCAAACATCCTCGTATGCGAGAATATCGGAATGCTGTCCTGGATATCTTAAAACTGTTTTCAGAACATACTTTGACATGTGTACCCCGGATTCAAAATGGTGTTGCAGATGCATTGGCTAAGGCATCAAGTAATCTGAAAATACCCATGAATTCCAGCAATAAGTTTGAGATATATGTGAAGCATCGTCCTACAGTTCCAGATAATCAAAGGTGTTGGCAAGTTTTCCAAGATGACGAAGAAATCAAAGATTTTCTGCAAATTGAGGGTAAATTCGAAGACATCTCAATAGACACAGAAGCTGAAGGAGTAAATCAGATGGATGTGTTGCAGCTCAAGGACAATTACATTCCTAAAGGATTAATTCCTTTAGAAGAATTATTCGATCAAGATGATGTGGCCCGCAAACCAACTTTGAGGCCAACGGAAGAAGGTGTCGAAGATGTGAATCTCGGGACAGCCGAAAATCCAAAGATGGTGAAGCTCTCGAAAGCATTGTCGCCCAAGGTAAAGAAAGAATATATCAGATTGTTGTCTTCATTTTCTAATGTTTTTGCATGGGACTATTCAGATTTGAAAACTTATGACACAAGTATCATTCAGCATACCATTCCCATAAAGCCAAATCAAAAGCCTTTCCGACAAAAGTTGAGAAGAATTAATCCTAAGTTGCTGCCATTGATCGAGAAGGAAGTCAACAGGTTATATAAGTTTGGAATCATAGTGCCAATCCGATTTTCTGATTGGATTTCCAACTTGGTTCCCGTGAGAAAGAAGACCGGTGAGATTCGCTTGTGTATAGACTTCAGAAATCTCAACAAGGTGTCGCTGAAGGAAAATTATCCGCTGCCCAAAATGGATCATATATTGCAGCGGGTAGTTGGGGCATCAAGGATGTCATTGCTTGATGGTTATTCCGGGTATAATCAGATTTTGGTACATGAAGATGACCGAGACAAGACAACATTCACTACTCCATGGGGTACATTTCATTATGCCAAGATGCCGTTTGGATTGAAGAACGCTGGTGCTACATTTCAGCGGGCAATGGACATGGCCTTTGCTAATGAGAAAGATGTCTTTTTGGTCGTTTATCTTGATGATCTGACTGTGTTTTCTAAATCTGATGAAGAGCATTTGTTTCATTTGACTAAGGTGTTTCAAAAGTGCAGAAAGTATGGTATCTCGTTGAATCCGAAGAAGAGCCTTTTCGCTATGAGCGAAGGCAAGCTGCTGGGCCATATTATTTCTAAAGATGGCATTCGTATAGATCCTGCACGGGTGGAAGCAATTCAGCAGTTAGAGCAGCCCCGAAGCAAGAAAGAAATTCAGTCCTTCAATGGCAAATTGAATTTTCTGCGTCGCTTCATTCCCAATCTTGCCGAACATCTTAGAGAGATAACCAACATGCTCAAAAAGGACAGCGAGCTTAAATGGACCGAAGAGGCGGTAAAGTCTTTCAACTTGGTAAAGTTGATCTTATCTTCAGCCCCAACTTTGATCAGCCCGGATTATACACAAGATTTTATTTTATTTTCATTTGCTTCTGAGCATACGTTGGCAGCCGTGTTGATGCAAAAGAGAGATGGAGTTGAGAAGCCCATAGCTTTTTTCAGCCGCATCATAAGGGACGGAGCGCTGAATTATAATATCATTGAAAAGCAAGCATTGGCATTGGTAAAAGCTTTGAAAGATTTCCGGGTGTACATACTGAATTCTCATATTTTGGCCTATGTTCCCAACGCAGCTGTTAAGGATGTCTTGGTACAAGCGGAACCGGAAGGAAGAAGGGGTAAGTGGATTGCTGCACTATTAGAGTATGATGTAGAAATTAAGCCTACCAAGTTGATTAAAGGTCAAGGTCTTGCTAAGTTGATGGCTGAAACAAATCTTCATGTCCTTGACATCAATTTGATTGCTGCCTTATCCGATGAAGACGAAGAGAATTCAGCTCTACAGGTATCAGATATCTTTGTTTCCTCTCCTTGGTATGCTGATATAGTATATGTGCTTCAAAATTTGTCTTCACCCCCTGGGATGCCTAGAAACAAAGCTAGAACATTGAAGTTAAAGGCTGCCAAATTTTGCATTATCAAATCTGCACTTTATTAGAAAGACCCTGGTGGCATATTGTTGAATTGTTTAGTTGAAGAAGAAGCTAAGACAGCTGTTGAGGATTTTCATAAAGGTGACTGTGGGGGTCACTTGTTTTGGAAGACCACGGCCAATAAGATCTTAAGAGCTGGTTTCTATTGGCCTTCTTTATTTTTTGATGTATATAATGCAGTTAAGAGTTGTCATGAATGTCAAATTTTTCAAGGAAAGCAGAAATTACAGTCGTTACCTCTCAAGCCCATTAAAATCAGCGCACCATTTCAGCAATGGGGCTTGGATTTTATTGGCGAAATCCACCCAGCATCTTCCGGGTAGCATCGATGGATCTTGACCGCCACAGATTACTTCACGAAATGGATTGAAGCCATTCCCACCCGGCAGGCCACGGACTCGGTAATTATTTCTTTTCTTGAGAATAACATATTGTCACGTTTCGGCTGTCCACATAAGTTGATTACATATAATGCAGCAGCCTTTAAGTCGAAGAAAATGGTTGATTTTTGCTACAAATATAACATCAGCTTGGGGCATTCGACCGCCTACCCTCCGCAAGGTAATGGGCTGGCCGAATCTTCGAACAAATCTCTAGTGAACATCATAAAGAAATTGTTGGAAATAAATAAGAAGAGCTGGCACAAAAAGTTAGTAAATGCATTATGGGCTGATCGGGTAAGTCAAAAGAAGTCAATTGGTATGTCACCCTTTGAACTGGTTTATGGGGTAGATGCAGTGTTTCCTACTTCACTTAGTGTTCCAGTGGCAAAGTTGTTTCAAGAAGCTGGTGGCGAGGAGGATCCTATGCAGTGGCGGATTAGTCAAATGATTCATTTACAGCAGACACGAGAGGAGGTTCTTCAAAATTCCCTTAAGTTACAGGAGCGCATAAAGAAAATCTATGACAAAAAGGCCAAACCGGATGATTTTCAGATAGATGATGTTGTTTTGAGATGGGATGCCCGAAACGAAGACAAAGGGAAACATGGAAAATTCGACAACTTGTGGAAAGGTCCCTACAAAATTGCAGCATACCGTGGTCCAAATGCCTTCCTTCTCAAAGAAATGAACGGTGATGATTGTCTCGGTGGGTCGGTGAATGGCCGGCTGCTCAAAAGGTATCATGCTTGAGCATTTTCTGCTCTAATCACTCTCATTGTAATTACCATTTTACTTTTATTCTGCAGCAAGTGTGAACTGATCTCCCATCTTTAGTCTGGGGCCCACGGTGAAGGCTATAATTCTGAAGATGGTAATTAGTTGGTGTGAGTTTTTCAAGTTGTTTCAGTCAGTCTATTTTCCGCATAAAGTGAGTCGGTTTGTGTCAAAGTTAGTTTAAATTTCAGTCAATTGTCAAAGTCAATAAAGTTGTCCAACTTTGGGTCACATGTGTAAATATTGACTCCATTGCCCAATGATGATAAAGCATTGGTCTGCTCTCCCAGAGGTCTAAGGTTCTTGGTACCTCCAAGGAGCTACCATCCCCATTGGAGCCAATGTTAGAGTCGGTCTTGTAGCCCTCCATCAGCGATCAAAGCTCTTTGCATTTGCATAAGTAGGTGTCTCATCAGTGTCAATTTTTGCAT
This sequence comes from Pinus tabuliformis, assembly GCA_031772625.1. Lineage (NCBI taxonomy): Eukaryota > Viridiplantae > Streptophyta > Pinopsida > Pinales > Pinaceae > Pinus > Pinus tabuliformis. The sequence goes on from CM062805.1 coordinate 764,386,787, forward strand.
CCCATTAGGCATGCCATAACCCTGATGGAGGAGCTGGTGTCTTTGTCCCCCTCTTGGCATTGCTGGATCAAGTCATTTCAGTCCTTAGTCACTTTCAAGCTTATCTTGTCTTGTCTTGAGGTCAAAATCCTAGGTCTAGGGTTTTGGTCAAGTTTATTTACAAAGTCATGTCTCTGAAGGTCAATAAGTTCCCAGCAAGCCAGAGGGATGATTTCAAAGGTGTTTCTTCGCAAATTTCTATCTTGTACAGTTAATTTTCACCTTGGATTTAAAAACCCTGTTTTTAAACCCAAGGTCATTTTTCAAATTTTTGTAAAAAGTGATGAAATTTCAAAAAACTTCCAAAGACAGCATGTAACCCTGGCTCCCTTGCCAAGATCCCTCAGATGATATCCCTGCAAAAAGTATCGAGCAAAAGCATTAAATGAGTCAATTTCAGGACAAAGGAAACCAAAATGGTCAATTTTATAAAGTGTCAAAGAAAAACATTAGAAAGTGGGTTTGGGCATGAAATTATTTCAAATCAAAGCTATAAAAGCCCAATCTCCCTCCATTCACCCTCATTGTGCATCTAACTCACTTGCAAAGAGAGATTGGGTGAGTGTTTGAGCGAATTTGAGAGCTGGACAGGCGCGCGACCCGTCAGACCAGGTGCGCGACCCGTCAGAGGCGCGCGACCCGTCAAGCGCGTTCCGGCAGTGTAATTTTTCAACGGGAGCGACCCGTTGGGTGAGGCGCGCGACCCGTCAGCGCCCTGCTTACCAAACTGACTGCAAATTTATCCAAGGACCCTCCGAAATCGCCAAATTGTCTAAGGTAGGCTCTCCAACTTAAGAATGGTTGCTTGTTATGGTCAATGGGAATCTTAATTGCATTTTTAAAGGATCTCCATGTGCAAGAGAAAAGCTCCATGTTGCTGCATTTTAAATTTGTAAAATATGCCCAGGGTTTTATGCTGTTTGAAAGTTATTCCCCTTGTAATCATTTTCCCCATTTCCCATGTCATTTTCCTTGTCTTTCTATATAAATTTCCCTTTTATTTGTAAAGAAAAATCCAAACCCTACCCCTCTTCCCTAAAAATGAAAAATTAAGCCCTAACCCTACCTCTCATTACCCATGTAAATAATTTATATAATGATGCATATGCAATGATTTTTGCAATGTTTTTTCCCTTGAATCCCTGTTTTATATATTTATTCCCATTTTCCCTTTAAAAGTGTCCCTCCCCTAACATTTCCCCCGTGCTCCTTGTCCCCTTGAAACAGCATATAAATCAGCATTTTACAAGGCAGAAACAGCAGTACATTTTGGCCACTCTGCTCCTTAAACAATGTCAGAAACCGAAACCTATGAGCAGAGTGATGACCAGGCATCAGCTTCAGAGATTGAGATACAGAGGAGGCCTCATAAGGGAGGAAAGGGTGGTCATCATAGGAGAGAGGAGCCAACTTCTTTGGCAGATTTACAGGCTTGTCCTATGGCAGTTTCATGTTTCCAGTACATGTCTTGCTATGAGTTTTGCGAGAGGATCTCTCGGATTCAGCATCACAGAGAGTTGGCTCGCCTATTTGTTTTACACTTGCATGATGGACATGTCAACCTTGCCGGGGTGGACTTTACATTGACACCCGAGGTGATTTCACAGGCCACAGGGATACCTAATGTCAGAGAGGTATGGAATAAGCGCAAGGTGCTGGACAGTGTTCATTTTGAGCCTTTCGTTAGACCAGCACTCATGAGGCACTTGACAGGAGTGTTTCCCTTCAGATTTCTCAGGAGTGAGTATGCTCCCATGATGAGGCTCATCATGCACAGGTATATTCGTACCATATTCGCCTATTGATGCACTTCACACGGGTACAGATGATGAACATCCCTGTTTTTTTCTATCAGAACATTGAGAGGATGGTGTCCATGATGCAGAGGAAGAGCCCGGCACAGCAGTATAGGAGCCTTTACCATTATGGTTTGATTCAGCTTGTAGTATTACATCAGTTGGCTCAGCAGGGCATCTCATGGGAGGAGTTCATTTCTCGTGAGCTTTTCACAGCACCACCACCGCCACATCCTGAGGTTATTCACGAGGAGGGAGGACCATCACAGTAGCATGACATCCCCGTCAATAGACATGTGAGCTCCTCACCTTTGGTTACTTATCAGAGAGGCCAAAGGGCCTTATTTGCAGCAGCTCGGCGAGTACTTTCTCCACAGCATGTGGAAGGGGTCTCGCCTTCTTCATCGGCTCAGCGAGTGTTATCTCCACATCAGGTGGAAGGGGTCTCGCTTTCTTCAGCAGCACAGGTACCAGGGAGGGGCAAACAGCCCAAGATTGATGAGGGACCATCAGGTGTTCCGGATATAGAGCTTATTGATCTTGATGTCAGTTCTCCTAGCCGAAAGTCAAAGGAGATCATTCAGCACCTTAGAGCTGAAAATGATGCATTGCAGAGGAGGTTAGAGGGGGCACAATGGACAATCTCATATCTGGAGCAGCGCAACAAACAGTTGGAGGATGAGCGAGCTCTTGATGAGTTGTGGAGGATTCGTAGTGACCGCAACTTGAATCGAAGAAGACCCGGTGATCTGTTGCCCGCTGAGCGAGAGTCCATGCTTATCCAGCTCAATGCTCACTTGGAGAGGTTGTTGGCTAAGGCCAACCAAGATAAAAAATTGTTGAGAAACATGAAGAACCATTATTGGGCAAGAATGCACGTGTGCAAGGCAAAGATGAAGAGGCGGTTGGCCAAGGCACAAAAAAGGAGAAAGAGGCCTGATCCCCTCCATGTCTTGGTTGAGGCTTCACTGAAGGACCAAGGCACTAAATAGCCTAGCCATAGCACAAATCCCAAGAAATTTTGAGTATTTTGGGTAAATTTTGGTTTTTCAGGCAATTACAGGTTTTCTCCATTAACGGGTCTCACCCCCCGCGCGACCCTTCATCCTGGCAACTCCATTTTGCAAAAACTCAGGATTTCCAGATTTATCATGAGAAGTTACATATGCTCATCAATGGACTTGAGATTTTATGAAGTTTTGGGCCTCCAGAAAGTCAAAAAACAAGCAAAAAATGACTTTCTGCCACATTTTTGAGACACAGAAAGCAGTCTTGGGAGATTGCAATTTTGGAGGGGAAAATGACCACCAAATTCAGAAATTCTAGTTGGGTTGGAAAGTAGACTCACATACCTTTCCAACAAGCCTACTCTTGCTCAATTTGGCCACCTGGAAATGCCCCAAATGTGGTCCCAAAGGCGCGCAACCCGTCAGGCAGAGGCGCGCGACCCGTCAGGCAAACTTCTCCAAATTTCAGTGTACAGCTCAGAAAAACGCAGTTTGACCCTGTTTGACTTTTTGGGGTGGATTATTATCCTCTTTGATGTAATTAATGTACTTTTATGACACTTTTACTCTTATGTACCTCTTCTAGAAGATTCATTCATGAAAAAGGTGAAAATTAAATGAATGAATTGGTTTCCTAGCTTATAGAGGCAAGTTCTTTTGACTGCCTAGTTTGTAGTGCTTAGTTTAGAAGTGGTTGAAATAGCTCCTAGGATAGTGAGCTCGACCCATGGAGGCAAGGAAAGAGGTTAGATGATCTATATTATGTACTTTCTTGCTCATTTTCATGGTTGGACTCTTGAGGGAAAAGCTATCATTGTATTATTCACTGTATCTCTGCAATTTTTGGCTAAGGAAGACCAGGGTTTTGTAGTCCTTTTTGGGATTCTTGTGGTCACATGTATTGATGGTGTGTTTCTCTTTGTACTTGTAAGTGTGTTATGTGAATCATTTCCTTTCTTTTCCTTCTGCACATTAAACAAATGAAGTGTTAAAGTAGAATTCATGACTGTCATGCTCTGCTTTTAAGTTTGTTTAATTTCAATGTTTTCTACTGTTTAAGGAGAATTCAAAGTTATTGTTTGCTCTCCTTAGCTCCTCACCTGTCTTTCTCATCCATTCACCTCAATCTAAGGCATCAATATTGTATCCTATCTCGCCCCAAAGAACCCCCTGCAGAAACTGTGTCCTATCCCCGCACCCAAAATTGCCACTCCTCAATTTTCCACCAAAAACCCTAAAAATCCCAAATCAACCCTTTGGATCAGTTTACTAGCCTAAAATCAGTGTTACCCTATTGGTTATCTCGCCCATTGAAGATTTTGACCGAGATAGACCGGAGAGAGCCCTCTCCTGCCCCGTAGGGCTAGCTACGAGGCTAAGTGGTTTGATGTTGCCTTGAGGTTTACCTTTCTCAGCCTGAGGTGAAATTTCAAGCACTAACAGGTATAAGGCTACCGGGATTAGTACTGTAACCTTTAAGAGGGAGTCTAGATACCCTCTTCTCCTCAAATATGTCATGTTTGTTCCAGGCCTAAAGAAGAATCTCATCTCTGTAGTAGTTTTGGAAGGTCGTGGTTATGATGTGATCTTCAGTAAAGGTAAAGCCCTTCTAATACACATAGCCACTAGACAGGTGAAGTAGATCGGGGTTCACGTGAAGAAATTTTATAAAATTGATGTGGAAGATTGTGTTGCGTTAAGCAATAAGGTAGAGAAGGTACAAAGTCACAATCCAGTGAGATCTGGTACAAGGGATTGGGCCATTTGCATCATGGTGCCTTAAAGAATAGGAAACAAACAACCACTGGCCTCCCTAAAAGAGCACTGGGCCAACAGAATGTATGCAAAGGTTGTACCTTGATGAAGTATGTGAAATCCACATTCCATGATCGAGACATAAAAGCACATGTAGTCTTGGAGAGGGTCCACTCTGATTTCTATGGACCCTTGTCGACAACCTCCATTTCCAGACATAAGTACTATGTTCTCTTTATTGATGATTTCTTAAGGAAGTGTTGGATCTTCTTCATGTTGAAGAAGGATGAGACATTCTCAAAGTTTGTAGATTTCAAGGCACTAGTTGAGAAAGAGACCGGTAAGAAGTTGAAGGTTCTCGGGAGTGACAATGGAGGTGAGTATGTTTCGAATGAATTCAAGGTATTTTATGCTAGAGAAGGAATTCAAATGGAGTTGACAACACCCCACAACCCACAATAGAATGTGGTAGTTGAGAGGAAGAACCGGAGCATTGTGGGAGCTGCAAGAGCTATGCTACATGAGCAAGGCCTACCACTGCATTTGTGGGCAGAGGCATGTAACATAGTAGTCTACTTGTAGAACCAGAATCCTCATTAGATTCTTGATATGATTACACCAGATGAGGCTTTCTCAGGGATAAATCCGAATGTGTTTCACTTTAGAATTTTTGGAGCCTCTATTTACTTCCATGTCTCCAAAGATTTGAGGAATAAGCTTGATCCGACAATAGAGTTGGAAGTTTTTGTGTGTTATACCGAAACTCCACACAATTACCATGTGTACTTACCTTCCTTAGAATGACAGTTGTGCGAAAGGATGTAAAGTTTTATGAGGAGAAAGCAATGTGATGCTCTCTTAAGAGGGAGCTTCAGATCCCACTAGAAGAGGAGCTTTTAGCTCGAAAGCAGGAGCCTAGGGAGGAGCCTCAGGAAGTTGTGGAGAAGCCATAATTAGAGGAGAAGAGAGGAGGTATATTGGAGACATCAACTCAAGTAGAACCATCCAAAGAAGGCAGAAAAGGAACCAGGGAAGCTGATAGATTAGTGCGGGATGCAAGGGAGAATATGGGAGCTCCTTCAAATTTGTGCAAGCAAAGGAGGTCACCTTAGAGGTACACTAACTACATGGCTCTAATGACTGAGCTCGTGGAGACTTATCCATCCTATTTTTAGGAAGAAATAGAGCAACCAGTTTGGGTTGATGCAATAGTGGAAGAATAAGAATCCATCATGAAGAGCAGTGTTTGGGAAGTGGTCCCAAGGCTAGCAAATAAATCAGTTGTGGGTTCGAGATCGATCTTCAAGGTTAAGCATGCAGCAGATGGAAGCATAGAGAAGTATAAGGCCAAATTTGTGGCCAAAGGATTCTCTCAAGTTGAGGGAATTGACTATGAGGAAACCTTTGCTCCTGTAGCAAGGTATTCATCCATTAGATCAATTCTTGCACTGGCTACACAAATGGGGTGGAATATCGGCGAGATGGATGTAAAAACAACATTTCTCAATGGTGTTATTGAGGAGGAAGTGTACATTGAGAAATGAGAAGGTTTTGAGACATTTGATTGGGACTCCCTTGTGCGAAAAATCAAGCGAGCACTGTACGGTCTCAAATAGGCACCCCAAGCTTGTTAAACTAGGATCCATAGTTATCTCATTGGTTTGGGCTTCACCAAAAGTGAAGCAGATGCGAACATCTATCATATTTTGGTAGAAGGTAAATTGCTTATCATTTTTTAATATGTTGATGATTTAATATTAACGGGTGATGAGGAAATGATCAAATCTTGCAAGGAGGGCCTTGCAAGGGATTTTGAGATGAAAGACATGGGTCTCATCCACTACTTCCTTAGGCTGGAAGTATGGCAAGGCGTTGGGGAATTGTTTGTGTCTCAAGGCAAGTATTCCAAAGAGATAATGCAGAGATTTCGCATGAAGAGTTGTAAGCCCATTGAGACACCTCTAGCAGCTACCATTTATCGACAAATAGTGGGTTCATTGGTGTATCTTGTGAACACACGGTCAGATATGTGCTATGCAGTCAACTAGCGGAGACATGTTGTGGTTAGATCGACCTAATTATATTGGAAGGAAGCAAAGCATGTTTTATGGCACCTCAGAGGCACTACCTAGGATGGATTATGTTACAAAGAGACAAATGGAGTGAAGTTGTGTGGCATCACAGATGTAGTTTGGGAAAGGATTCCATATGACTGAAAGAGTACATTGGGTGGAATTTTCAGTGTTGGGTTCACAGTTGTCTCCTGGTACACCATGAAGCAAATATTTGTGGAGCTCAACTCGACAAAAGTAGAATAAATGGCTACAAGTCAAGCAACATATGAGGTGATCTGGATGAGAAAGATACTTGTGGGACTGTTTGGTCAGATGATGGATCCAACTGTGATCTATTGTGATAAACAGAGTTGCATTAATCTCTCGGAGAATTTGGTATTTCATGATCAATCCAAGCATATAGATATATGGTATCATCATTTACAGGATTGTGTGGAGAGGTGGATAATGTTACTACAATACATTTTGACAGAGGAATAAGATGTTGACATCTTGATGAAGGCTTTGTCAAGAGGGAAGTTGGAATTCCATTGGTGCAAGATAGGGCTGGTTGAAAATCCCTTTCTTACTAAGAGGGAGTGTTAAGAAGTGTAGCAAGAAAGTCTCAATTTGACTTTGCCTTGGTCAAATTGAAAAAAATCGAATTTCCACATCAGCAGACAACATCGAAGTAGTTAATTGAGTTGACATGACTCTTGTCACTTAGTTAGCAGTAAATTCGAGTTAGAGGGCTTGGAGTTAAATCATGTGTGACTGCTAATTTGTAGTAATCAAGGTTTTCAGTTAAACTAGTTCTAACTATTGATGGAAATAGTGGAAGGTCAGTTGTAGAGTGGGACAACAGTCTAACTCAGTGGCCATCCAATTAACTGATCAATCAACTCAAAATAGCTAGTGCATGCAAGGAATTTGTGGTCCTCAGCCATGGTGGAGATTCCAAGGTAGTAACAAGCAATTGTAAACTAGTTTGAGTGTACAAGTGTTGCGTGCAGTTAGATGATCAATCCTTGGGAATTGCATAATAATTTAGAGGATAATTCCTAAAAAAATAGGGGCTAATTCCCTAGGATTTACGCAAGAGGGCTCAAGCAGAGGTAGAAATTGACTAAGTCTGGGTCAGAGCTTCTCATTGAGCAGAGAGAAAGGCTATTCACTTACAGGTTCAGATCAGAGTGATCAAGCAATTGTAATACATTCTCCATTCATTCGATTAATGCAAAGAGGCTCGAGGGGTTTTTTCCCAGTTGGGTTCCCCTAGAAAAATATTGTGTGCGTGTGGTTTTTCTTGTCGCATGTTTGTGAATGTTGTTCTAAATTGGAATTAAATTCCACAAATCAGTATAGTAGAATTGCGTCTTTTAATGTTAGATTAAAATTCTTGAGCAATTAAAATTCCAACACTATATTTCTACATTGTATTAGAGTTGGATTCACATTAGAACAGGATTTCGAAGTAGTTCCTTAGGAGGTTCGAATTTGCAACTTCAGTGTAGCAGGATCTCTTCAGAGTCGAAATATGATCTTCAACAGGCTGATATTAGAGTATGCCTTGGAAGGCAGCTCAAATTTCATTGCAAGGAAGGATCACATGGAACCAGTGCTTGATGAAAACGAATTATTAGAATATGTCAAGATAGACATTGCAAACCCAGGATCAACTACTGGACAAAACCTAGACCAATGGAAGAAAGATGTAGCCAAGGCAAGGAGAATTATCTTGGAGGAAGAGCGAGACCACATTGTCTCAAATCTCCATGGGAAAGAAACTCATTTCGCAATGTGGAAGGCAATGACAGGGCCATTCAAGAATAGAAATGACCATAGAAAATTGGCCCTTAAAGACAAACTTCAAAATATTAAGATGCAGAATAATGATACTATTTTGCAGCATCTCACGAGACTTACACAAGTTCAGGATGATCTTGGAGGGGTTGATGTGAATGTTGCCGAAGATGACCTTGTGAGACTAACTCTTCTAATCCTTCCCAAAATCTGGCATAACTACTAGGACTCGGTGAACAGGAGAGAGAAATTACTAAATCGGGAATGCTTATGGTCAAATTTGGTGCAAGAAGAAATCAGGCGAAATACTAGAGATGGAAGTTCATCCAAGGGAGAGGATGAAGAAAATTTTGCATTGGTTGGAAAGGGAAATAAGGGAAAAGGGAAAAAATCTCAAACTAAACCAGATTCCAGCCAAGGGAGAAAGAAGAAAGACTTGTCCAAAATAAAATTATTCAATTGCCATGAATTCAGGAACCATGCTACAAAGTGTCCACACAAAACTTCTAGCAAGAAGAACTCAGGAGGAGAAGCAGGTGAAGCATTGGCTTCATAGTTCGAATTAGACTTCACCCTTATCACATGCATGACCAACACTGTGATGGGGAGTGTATGTTACTTGGATTCATGTGCCTCGTTCCACATGACACGGTGTAGAGAGTTTTTTAGTGACCAGGAGGACAAAAATCTCCATATGCATGTTAAGCTTGGGGACGATGGAAGGTACAAGGCTATAGATATTAGTACCGTAACCTTTAAGAGGGAGTTTGTATCCCCTCTTCACCTCAAATATGTCATGTTTGCTCTAGGCCTAAAGAAGAATCTCATTTCTGTAGTAGTTTTTGAAGACTGTGGTTATGATGTGATCTTCAGCAAAGGTAAAGCCCTTATAAGACACATAAACACTGGACAGGTGAAGCAGATTGGGGTTCTTGTGAAGAACCTTTATAAGCTTGATGTGGAAGATTGTGTTGCATTAAGCAATAAGGCAGAGAAAGTGCATAGTTGCAATGTCAATGAGCTCTGGCATAAGAGATTGGGCCATTTGCATCCTGGTGCCTTAAATATTATGCAACAAATAACTAGTGACCTCCCTAAAGGAGCACTGGACCAACAAGATGCATGCAAAGGTTGTACCTTAGGGAAGTATGTGAAATCCACATTCCATGATCAAGACAACAAAGCACATGTATTCTTGGAGAGAGTCCACTCAGATGTCTGTGGACCCTTGTCGACAGCCTCCACTACCAAACATAAGTATTATGTTCTCTTTATTGGTGATTTCTCAAGGAAGTATTGGATCTTCTTCATGTGGAAGAAGGATGAGATATTCTCAAAGTTTGTAGAGTTCAAGGCACTAGTTGAGAAAGAGACTGACAAGAAGGTGAAGGCTCCTAGGAGTGGAGATGGAGGTGATTATGTTTCAAATGACTTCAAGGTATTTTGTGCCAAAAAACGAATTAAAAGAGAGTTGACAACACCCCACAACCCACAATAGAATTGGGTAGCTAAGAGGAAGAACCAGAGCATCGTGGGAGCTGCAAGAGCTATGCTACATGACTAAGGCCTGCCACTGCATTTGTGGGCAGAGACATGTAACACAATAGTCTACTTGCAAAACCGGAGTCCTCATTGGATTCTTGATATGATTACACTGTAGGAGGCTTTCTTAGGGAGAAATTCGAATGTGTTTCACTTTAGAATTTTTGGAGCCTCTATTTTCTTCCATGTCTCCAAATATTCAAGAAGAAGATTGATTCGACAATAGAGTTGGAAGTTTTTGTGGGTTATACCGAAACTCCACACAATTACCATGTGTATTTACCTTGGAGGCTTTCTCAGGGAGAAAGTCGAATGTGTTTCACTTTAGAATTTTTGGAGCCTCTATTTACTTCCATGTCTCCAAAGATTCAAGGAAGAAGATTGATCCGACAATAGAGTTGGAAGTTTTTGTGGGTTATATCAAAACTCCACACAATTACCATGTGTATTTACCTTCCTTAGAACGATAGTTGTGCGAAAGGATGTAAAGTTTGATGAGGAGAAAGAAATGCGGTGCTGGAAAATGTTGAAGTCAATATTTACAGAGTCAAGAGCTTGGCTAACTTTGAAGTAATTGAGATCGTGGATGATACATATCCCTATCTGACGTTGCTTGCATTGGTCAGGCCTTTGATAATCAAGCTATTATCAATTTAAAGAAAAGACAAATGATATTTGAATAGTGAGATTTGCAAGTAGTCGCACCCTTGGATCTTGAAGAAGGGGAATGCTATGTTGAGCCTATGAGAGGGGACTTCAACAATATCTACAATCTAACAATTTGGAGCAATGATTATATCAATCCTACAACGGATGACACACTAAGTTGGCGTAATATCAGTTATTGTTCATCGAACTTGGAGGCGGCGTTGGATAATTGGTTGTTGCGCCTTCATGAGGTTTCCACACAGAGATGTGCACATCTAACCCACATAGTACCATGGTTTTGCAAAGAGATTTAAGAGTCTTCTCGATTCAATTAACTGATCGATGTATATACTTTTGTTACGAAGTTTTAGACATAGCTTCCAGACCATCTCAGGCTACCAACACTAGACATTTCTCTGAAAGCCACTTTGGCACGTTGGTGGGTAATACATAAGGAGTATATAGAGTCTTGGCAGTAGTCCAAGAACCTATTACAGATTAGATTTGGATTAGATGCATGAGTTTGCAAGGACATATATACTAGCAATTAATCTCTGACCACTCACCTAGATAGTTGCATTACAATATGGAGATGAGAAGATTCTAAGATTGAGTGGGTGTATCATTTGTACCTACTTTAGATATTATGCACCAAAATTGGTATACACCACTGGAGCTACGATGGGGTACAACAAATTGGACAACAATGTCAGAGAGCTTCATACTAACCTTTCAATTTTAGTTTGACGATCTGTCAATAGAAGAAGCATTGCATAGTAGCATAAAGGAAAATATATTTGCACCCAGACCTAGGACTGCGTAAAAGGAGGTACCACTTTATATGTTTCACCAACCTTGTCAAACTAAAAAGAAGCTAGTGGAGTGTTATATAGTGGCAGAGGAGATTTGGTATGATGAGATCCTAAGGATCAACATATTTTGGAATATGAGGGCGAACACAAGGTAGTTAGACCATAGTTGGACTCCATTGCACTTTATTATACTGAGCCAATCTTGACGCATAAGTCAACATTGGCACAAAGGGAAAACCAAAATTTGCAGTAATTGATGATCAATGGGATGAGGAAACTATCATACAAATCTTTGGCTTACTGCGAGAATATCAAGATCTATTCCTTAACACTTTCTTGAAAATGAAAGTCATAGTTGATGAGCTAGGGGAAATGACGATTCCCTTGAAACCAGATGCCAAACCAGTGCAATAGAGACCATATCGACTAAACCTGGTATATAAGTAGAAAGTTAAGGAAGAGCTCGACAAAATGTTGAAATCTAGTATAATAGAAATTATCAAGAAATATGAGTGGATTAGTTTGATGGTCATACAACAGAAGAAAACAAGTGAGATTCAGTCTTGCATAGAGTTCAATAAAGTTGAATGATACTTTTGTTCATGAACCTTTACCCATGCCTTTCACACATGAGGTTTTGGAAAATGTCGACAAACAAGTGGCTTACTCTATTATAGACAATTTCTTAGGGTATCGCCATATTAAAATTGTCGAGGACCGCCATAAGATGAAATTTGTCACTGAGTGGGAACCATTTCAATATATTGTCATGTCTTTCAGATTGAAGAACACACTGATAATGTTCTCTTGAGTGGTTGTTGCAAAATTTAAGGATTTCATATATAATTTTTTGGAGGTTTATTTAGATGATTGGACCATCTTCAGTCCTTTAAAGAAACACATCGAGGTATTGCAACTCATGTTAGCCAAGTGCAAATAGGTATAGATTTCCCTGAATGTAAAGAAATGCATATTTTGCTCCCCCATGGGGATTTTTCTAGGATACATTGTATGTAAGCAGGGATTATTGGTGGATCCTACAAATATTGTAGTGATTGTAAATCTTCCACCTCCTACTTCAGTTCAACAAATGTGCGCTACATTAGGGCACACTGGGCACTACCTAAGGTTTATGCAATTATGCAAATATTACCATGCTACTAGAAAAATTGCTAAAGGAATCAAAATTATAGTGGATTGAAGAATGCTAGCAGGTGCTAGACACATTACAAGTGAAATTAGTAACTGGGGCAATCCTAGTATTCCCTGATTGGAGCAAGGAATTCTATGTATATGTGGATGCATCACCGATTGCATTGGGAACAATATTGTCAAAACCAGGAGAGGTCGGGATGGGTCACCTAATAGTTTTTTCCATCAGGAAATTATCTTCAATGGAGCGAAATTACACCATGATAGAGCGTGAAGGACTAAAAATGGTGTATGCTTTGCAAAAGTTCAGGCACTACTTGTTAGGGTCACATTTCAAGTTATACACCGACCATTTTTCATTGTGCTACCTCATCAACAAGTCAATGTTGAGGGGGAGAATATGTAGATGGATTTTTTGTTCCACAAATATGACTTTGAAGTGATCGTGAAGCTTGGAAGGTTCAATGCAGGGCCGAACCACTTATCTAGGATACTTTTTAGTGAAGATACAAGGAACATGGGCGATAGCTTACTAGACTCACAACTATTTAGTGTCAAGATATTAGATGATCATTTTGTAGATATTGTTCACTTCTTTAGCATGGGAACAACACCATAAGACTGTATGGTCGCATAGAAGAAGCAACTAGTAGTTGAGGGTGTTGGTCAAAGTTGTCATTGATGTCAATATGGCATTGTTGGAGAAGGTAAATGTCCCAACCCTTGTGATGGATGAATAACCCTTTTGTGATGTTGCCATAACCTCATTGGAGACTCTATTTATGAAAACCCTAAGAGAGACCCCTAAGCATGAAGATTGAAATATAATGACAAACCCTAGCTATATTTATACCCTATCTATATGATGACAAGCCCTAGCTTCATGATGCCCTAGCCTTGCTAAAATGTCCATGAAATCCTAGGTCTATCTAAACAATGGATAGCTCTAGATTATTGATGCCTAATGTAAATCAATGAAGTCCTAAAATCCCTAACATGAATGCATGAAGCCCTAAGTTCCTTGTTGAAGATTCCCTAATCCTAATAATCTTGAAGGCCTAAGTATATGCCCTAGCGTTGTCCAAAACATAAAATACTAAAGGTCGCCATGGATAAAATAATGATAACAATTTCATAAATATAATTTTATTGATGGTAAAATGACCTTATTTAAGGATGGAATTGGTATAGGCTCATAAAAGACATTGAGCTCTTTCCAACGTGCTCTTACACACCTTCTAACACCTCATAAGTTGAGAAAAAATGATTTTACAAGTTGGAAAATAATAATTTATGAACCTAGCCTACTTGTGCAAGTCGGCCTCACCTCCAAGGGACGTGTCCTTTCATTGAAGGTAAAAAAGTGTATAAATATAGGTTCGATCTCACCATTATAGTATCCATATCAGTGAAGAAAACAATTAAGAGGACAAAAGAAGAAACAAGGCTGAGGTGAATAAAAAGATTACAATTTGGGCAATTTTTTGGTTAAGGTATCCTTTCAAAGCTCAGACTACACTTTGACCTAAAAGACAGTCACCTTGAAGGCTCAAATTAGTGACATATAAAGGGCTTGAATCTGTACCTGTTAAATTAAATCTTAAGAACTTTCACCCTTACACTTTGCATACATACCTCAAACCTTAAGAACAATCACCTAAATTGACCAGACTTATGGACAATTTCCATTGCAAAGGCTCAGAGTTCTAGTTTCAAGCTCAGACAAACCTGTTGAAGGCTCATTCAGACTCAGGCCTTGAGAACAGTCACCCAGACCTGTGATAATCATTTGTGGAGACTTGCAGATAGTCACTTAGACTCGTGGTAGTTCTGCTTTGTGGAGCTTGGATCAAGGAAAGTTATTTGTGGAAGCCAAGAAAGGTTTGTGGTATACCTAATTGTGGAGAAGGAATGCTGTGAAGAAGCAAATTTCAAAGCGGACTTTGGAGATATGAATTGATTCTTTGTAATTGGCTTATTCATGAGACTTTAAATAATCACTTCTATGGTATTTTCATGGGACCTTGGAGTAGCATACCTTAGTTGGAGGAGCAACTCATTAACATCATTTGGAGAACCTTTTTGAAGAATTGTCTGGAGCCTATCTCTTGGAATTTTGAGCAGGATTGTTGTGCCTTATAGAAGACATTCTTGAAGTCTCCTTGGAGCATTATTAAAGACATATTTGGAGAAAAATTGTAGAAGACCCTTTGCAACAAACATTGAAGAGTTGACACTTTGTTGAGGCAGTTCCTAGAGCATTGTTGAAGCCTATTAGAGACATTCTTTGGAGAATCATTGCATACCTACTTGGTTGAAAATGTTGTGAAGCACTTGGAGAATTGTTTGGTGCAGACCTTGAGTAACTTACTAAAGTTTATCTTAGAGACATTATTGGAAACCATGATGCATGGTTGAAGCCATCATGAGGTAACCTTGAGAATTTTGTTTGGGTAACATGAAGAGTTGTGGAGACACCTTCTGAGAAGATAAAGTTTTCATTGATGAGCTAAGTGCTTTAGAGATTGATTGTGGGCGTTGTTGAAGGTGAAGATATTGCCAGGGCTTGTTGCAAAAGATATTGAGAGCCTTGAATAATTGTCGAATCCATATTGAGTAATTGAAGTCGTGGGTTGGATCCCTAGAGGATAGGAGTCCTCAAGAAGATCAGGTTGGAGCCTCTACCAGTGAGAGGGTTGGAGCCCTATAGGTTGGTGCCTCATAGAGACAAGGTTGAAGCCTCGTGAAGTCTAAGTCGGTGCTTGGAAAAGTATAGGTTGGAGCCTGGTGGATTGGAAATTAGTGTCTTCATCTAGGGTTGGAGCCCTAAGGAGTATTGTACCTAATTTATTGTAAAGAAGAGGATTGAAGTCCTCATTATTTCTGATTAATAAAATCATGTATTCTATATTGTTCATTTTATGTTCTGGTTATAAGTGATCTAAAAATTTGTAAAATAACAATTGTAAAATAAATATTGATTCACCCCCCTCTCAATATTTCCAATAGAGGGAGCGAACTATCAGTTGATTGTTGGTTGTTTGTATAAGTTGGTTGTAGGTGGTATGCTCCATCGTTGTATATTAAAACCATAATGACTAGCTATCTTGATGGAGACACAAGAAGGGGTGCTTGGAGGCCATTATGCTGGGAAAGCTACCATGAAGAAGATTTTATGAGCATATCTATAGCGACCGACAATTCACGTGACGCGAAAGAGTTTTGTTGTAGTTGTGATGTTTTTTAGAGAGTTGGAAAGCCTTCACATAGGAATGAAATGCCACAACATCCACAATTAGCACTGCAACCATTTGGAAAATGGGCAATAGATTTCATTGGTTTGATTAACCCTGCAGCAAAAAGAAGTGGCACACTATATTATAACCACGATGGGTTATTTAACCTGATGGGATGAGGCAATGCCTGTCAAAGATTGTAGTGTGGATATTGCAACAAAGTTTTTATTTGAAAATGTTCTCACTCATTTTTTATGTCCCAAAATCTTGATGAGTAACCAAAGAAATCAATTTTTAAATAGAACCATCGAAGCATTGAGAGAGGAGTTCCAATTGCACTATCAGAAGAGCACTCCATAACATTCATAGGAAAATGGCATAGTAGAGGCCTTCAATGAAATTTTGGAGATTGCAATGACAAAGGTTCGTAGTGTGAACAAGGATAATTAGGACTTGAGAATTATCGTAGTACTATAGGCATACCAAACTATGCCAAAGAAAATTACAAGCCAAACACCACTTCAATTAATGTATGGTAAGGAGGTAGTAATGCTCATGGAATTCATTGTCCATAGACTCCATATTTCCACTGCGACAATGTGGGCGGGTCCTGGTGGGGTAGAACGAGGACTGGCAAAATTGTTATAACTAAAAGAAGATAGGTTCATATCAGGATTCCACTAGAATGTGCAGAAAACCAGGGAAAAGGTGTGCCATGATCATCATATTAAGCAAAAGTAATTCTAGATTGGTGATCTCGTTCTACTATATAGCAATAAGCTTTTGAAGCACCCTGATAAATTTGAAATGCACTTGTTGGACCATATTATCAAGTATGTCATAGATGTAGGGGTTGTCAAGTTGGAGAAACTGAGTGGGGATCCCCTTAAGGGACTTGTTAATGGGAATCAATTGAATTTGTACAAAGACAGTCAACCCACCTCTCAAAGATGATTTGTTTTTAGTGAAATAAAAATACTTTCTTTGTGCTTGCAGGTAGAAGTTGAGAATGAGGAAACCACAAAGACTTCATGACTGTGAGGAACAATAGGTTAGGTTTAATAGAATATA
The DNA here is from genome assembly GCA_031772625.1 of Pinus tabuliformis. Taxonomy (NCBI): domain Eukaryota; kingdom Viridiplantae; phylum Streptophyta; class Pinopsida; order Pinales; family Pinaceae; genus Pinus; species Pinus tabuliformis. The sequence continues at coordinate 764,403,702 of CM062805.1, forward strand.
GTTATCATGTCAAAGTAAATAGTTGACACAACACGTATTGAGAGCACCATGTGGTCGTGTGAACATGCAACCAAATGGAGCGTGTAGAACCGAAGATGAAGAGAAAGGTGAAATATAACTAGCATTCATTGATGGCAACTGGAACCATAACAATGCAGAAAAATACCTTAAAAAAAGCGTGTGCTACCCACGTGGATTGCACACCATGGGCCTTTACTAAAAACAACATTGATGTTACTAAAGGCAAAATATGTTCCAAAGCAATGGCTCTGAATGAAAGGCTATTGACATGACCTCCATTGTGGCCAAGTCCACAAGGCGAAGTTCCCATGTAGAGAACCCTCTCATGTGAGATCGGTGAAATCATTACGATATTGTGGCAGAATAACCCTAAAGTTATTACAGTCGGAAACATGCATAAGGCACATAAATAACTATTTCTGCACATAGTTCAACATTACTTATGTCATAATTGCAATTGTTGAGCCGAAATTTGAGAGCAGTCCAAAGAAATCAGAGACTATAGAAGAATGGGCATTACATAAGGACATTTAGATACCAAATATCCACACCATGTCCTCTTCCTTGGAACCAAAGAAACCCGAGACAAATGGCACAGACATTACACCACCCTCTGAATCCGCTACCAAACTTATGGCTCAACTGCAAATAAAGTCGAAGTATAAGTTGTTAACAACTCCAATTACATCAAGGGTCCTTAAGGAAGGCGATATGCTTGGAATAATGGACAAGTTAAAATACAATGACCATGATGTCGCACACCACACCAAGTTGTTGGCATTATGATGTATGTGTTGTACTTGATGGCAACCCACTTGTAGTAGAACAACTCACTACTATATGGTAACTAGATGAATCTACAGAAGAGATATCAGATGTGACAGAATGGATAACAACAGTGCTTACAGATGTGATGAAATGTAGGACAATTTCAAGGAATCAGTTCAAAAAGCAACTTACTCAGATGAAAGATCACAAGTACAGCATGACAACAACAAATAATTACAATTCAGACTACAAAGAATGAAGAAAGAAAGGTATATGCAGGTTCACCTTGACCAAGCTGCGTATACACGCAGGTTAACATAATAAAAGGAGCGTATAACGTACACACACACTCTCACAGAAGGAAAAGCACGTATACCTTGGAAAACTAAGTTTTTGGTCCGAAGTATTTGGTCCATGGTATTTGGTTCGAGGTATTGACCCTAGGTATTTGATCCAAGGTATTGGTCCTAAGTGGTTTTGGTCCATGGTATTGAGAAAGGCCTAAAACTATATAAGGAGGAGAAGATCATTAGGCCAAGGTAGACAAGCATTGAATATTTGATAAAGTGTGAGATCCAGTATGCAGGCTATGGGTTTATGATGCTCTGCTTGATCTGAACCAAGGAGGAACCTTAGCGGTTGATGGAGGATAAGATCTAATGATGGATCAGGATCTTAAGGCTTGAAATGAACTATCTTTATAAGGTTTGATCATGTATAATCTAGATCTGAACACTGACGCATGTATTACTCTGTAAATGTTATGATCTGGGTATAACTGAAGTCTGGAATGGTTGCAAAATTATGAATGAATATTTACAGATGTATACGCTGGTTGACTTTGGTAAAAGCGCGTATACACGTAGGTTCGACACATCGAAGTAGCGTATACCTTATGAACTATGATGTTTGAAGTTACAGTTGGTTCTGGTTGTTGATGCAGAGTTCTGGGTTTTGCTTTATGTTCTGGTGACTGCATTCTGGTAACAATGTTCAAATTGATTGTGATTTACTTCAGTGATGATGGATGATGGATCAGGATCATAATGAGTTATCATTATGTGATCTGATGGGCTAAATCTAGTTGCTAACACATGTATATGTGATGATTTGGGTATGTCTGAAGTCGGGAAGTGCAGCGAAGTTATAAGTAAGTATTTGCATATCTATACGCTGGTTCGCTTTGATGAAGTTGCGTATACACGCTGGTTTGGCTCTTCCAAGTTGCGTATACACTCTGATGCATGGTTTTGAGGTTACAATTGGTTCTGAATGATGATGCAGTGTTCTGGGTTTAGATCTATGTACTGGTTACAGTGATCTGTCTGTTCCAGCTGATTGATTGAATTTGATTAAGTTTGAATGAATGCTTGATCCAGTCATGTCAGAGGTTCAGTAAGTGTTTGATTCAGTTGTGTCAGAGATTCATGGATTGATTGATTCAGCTGTGTTTGATTTAGAAAGTGATGTTTGAGTTTCAGTGATTAGTTGATGCAGATGTATTTGATGGTTGTATTATAGTGGTGATTGATTTTGAGCTTCAATGTTGTTGATGGGTCCAATATGAAAATTGGATGAAACGTGTCCTTCATATTATGGTGTTGTGTTCCAGGAGTATCTAGTATGAAAATTTATGAAACATGGTACCTGGAGGAAGAGAGAAGGTTGTAGCCTTCTGTAGGTCGGCGCCTACGTACTAGTAAACATATCGGCTAGTACAAGAGCTAGGGGGTTGTAGCTCCCTTCCAGTAGAAGCTGGAGAACAAGAGAAGGTTGTAGCCTTCTGCAGGTAGAATCCTACGTACTGGTATGAGTCTGCACTAGTACAATGTTGTAAACAGATTTTCTTATTATTAAAAGAAGACAGAGACGACAACAACAGGTGGTTTTCACCCACATTGGGTTTCCACCTTAAATCTTGGTGTTCATGTGTGTTTCTTATGTGTGATGGTTCACTCTGTTATTAACTGCATATGGTTACTATTTAATGTTTAATGAAGTACTGATGCACAGATTAAAGATCAACATATGATGAATTAACTGAATCATTAGTTTTCTGGATATACGTTTGTTTCCTTAAACACAGTTGCGTGTACACATGGGTTACCCACATGGAGGTAGCGTATATAAATTTGAGTATAAAAGAAAAAGATTATTGACTTGACTAATACTGATTCACCCCCCCCCACCCCCCCCCCCCCCAGTATTATTTCCAACAATACCCTCTGAACCCGCTAGACAAAGGGCATAGGCATTACACCACCCTCTGAACCCGCTACCAAACCTATGGCTCAACTGAAAATAAAGTCGAAGTGTAAGTTGTTAACAACTCCAAATACATCAAGGGTCCTTAAGGAAGGCGATATGCTTGGAATAATGGACAAGTTGAAATACAATGACCATGATGTCACAGACCACACCAAGTTCCCTTAGTTTGCATACAATAAATACCTAACCATTACAATGCAACCAGGGTACCCATAGGTTTGTGAACCACAACAATGGACCACATGGATGGAGAAATCATGTATTTTAAATTTACTAGATATTTCACAGTTTGGTCGTGGCCCTTAAATAAATATGTGTGTCAAACTTCTATTAAGTTGCATAAACGACATATTTTTGTGGTTGGAAGAACCCATAGAAATCGATTCACACCTCATATCTAGAATTACAGGGTTGCCCATGGTTACAAAGGATCCAAAGCCTCTCTTTGGCAACAAAAATGAAAAGGTGATCGCCAAGGATATGGCAAATAAACATGACATCATTCATGGGAAATGGGGAGTTTTAATCTCCTCCATAAATGACCCTCATGTGTAGTTCATGGCGTGCAAATTACTCATAAAGTGCATAAAGAATTAGTGCCCTACAAGAACGGTAGTTGTAGTCGTAAAGTGCATCACAAGCGTATAGATGAAATGGGAACCTTCCTCCTAAATCAATTTATGTATTATTTCCAAGAGCCCCGAGATAGGAACAAAAAGTTCCACAATGCATGGTTGTTGATCCCTACAGCTCTAACCACATGGCAAATTCCTAAGGATACCCACTTTCCACCAATGGAAAAACATGAGTTTTTCACACCAAGGTATGGGTCACTCTTGCATACTTCGGACAAGAAACCTTAGACCAATACCAATCCCAAATTTTACATTTGGAAGGTAGTCATCAATCACTCTATTATGAAGGTATCCATGCATTCTGGTATAGGTCGTCGAAGTCGACAAGGCAGTGGGAAAGTTTAGTGCCACACCACACCACATGTATATACATGCCTGAGTATTAAAACAAGAAAGACTAGCTATCTCGATAGAGACACGAGAAGGGGTGGTTAGAGGCCATTATGTAAGGAAAGCTACCATGTAGAAGATTTTATGTGCATATCTATAGTGGCCGAAAATTCACCGTAACATGAAAGAGTTTTGTTGTAGTTGTGATGTTTGTCGAAGAGTCGGAAAGCCTTCACATAGGAATGAAATTCCACTACATCCACAATTAGCACTACAACCATTTGACAAATGGGCAATATATTTCATTGGGTTGATTAACCCTGTAGTGAAAAGAAGTGGCACGCATTATATTATAACTGTGATAAGTTATTTAACCTGATGGGATAAGGAAATTAAACGACTGTCAAAGGATGTAGTGTGGAGACTGCAACACAATTTTTATTTGAAAATGTTTTCACTCATTTAGGATGTCCCAAAATCTTGATGAGTAACCGAGGAAATAATTTTTTAAATAGAACCATCAAAGCATTGAAATAGGAGTCCAAGTGTGTAGAAATTCCTTGTGGATTCAAACTACAAATTGTAATATGCTAAAATAATTGACTTGAATCTACTATACTCATCAACAAAAACAATAAACGATCGATGAATTCATGAAGCATAAAAGAGAAAGAATTCAATCACATATAACACAATAATTTTATGGGGAAAGCCACAACTAAAAACCCCTGCTATCTATATGTTGCATTAATTAGAAGGTCTGAGAAGAAAATACAATGCTTGTTCCACTCGAACAATCTCTGCACAAGTACAATCTCACTCACTGCTTCACAAACCAGCTCAAGCCAATACTTAGCCAAATATGTTGCCTGCCAAGCCCCTACTTCATTGCGCAGTTTCCAAGGGAATTAACCCATGTTTAATTGGGAAATTCCTCACTCATAACTACACAATCCATCCATAGGCCTTTTACTGATTACATGCATCACTTGTTTAATTTAGATGAATTTTACAACTGATAATACACTGTCCCTGAACTCTTATCTCAACTGGGTCTTCATCTGAACTGACACGCATGAGATATTTTAATTGAATTATCAGTTATCTGATTGATCACTGCATGTGAATTAAATCTAATTTAATTCACTTGACCACTCACTAGTTCCTCCAACAGTTAGAACTAGTTTAACTGAATTTAACTTAGTTAAACTGAATTGAATAATTACAACTCAATAAGAACTCAACCTGTGCCCCTAGAATTTAGGGATCATTCTACGTGTCTCTATATAGACTCCAAACTCGAATTTACCGAGCCAACTAAGTCAACTTAACTTAGTTAGCTGTTACAGGTTGTTATGAGAATAGAATTATAATTTAATTATAATTTAATTCAAAGACAAATTAAATTAGGAGTTTTCTATATGTTATTTTTAACATTTCTTGTTGTTGTTTTCAAAACTCCCTCTCAACAAAAAAGGAATTCAACTCTATCTCGATCTGGTACCTTTGGAATGTTCTGTATGCAACACTTGTCACTATTGTTGTTGCTACTGCAACATCTGCAACCAAAAAGCATTCAAAATAAACTTAATCGACTGTGTCTGCCACTATCTACTGGGAAAAATTGTGCTGTTGTTGACTCTGCTACTGAGCCTCTTGCTCTGCACTCCTCAGTATATGACTGACACTAATCCTCCTGCTACTAAATATTGTGGGCCCTCGTAGCAAGGTAATGATCCATGAGACAAACACACCTCAATGGACCCTGCCCAAATTTCTGAAACTCTTGGACTAAGGTTTCATATCGCCCCACCTCACACCTAGAGGTATGGATGCATGTGCTCCTTCTACCCACTTGACTCAAAATTTCCCCATACTGGAGGTCTCTGCTTGAGTGGATGTCTCCACTCAGTCTCCTCTCTGCTTCTCCAATTGTGGTTGTTCCACAACTTGTTGAGGTTGCTTATGAGGTTGCATGTTGAGAGGTAATTCATGCTCCCTCTCAACCACCAAGTCTCTAACCTTTGCCTTTCTCCTCAAGGCTTTGCATGCATCTTGTACCTCAAGAGCATATAGGTTCTTGACTTGCACACCAATCTGTTTCACGTGTCTCGTGGTGACGTGTCTAAGGAAATATTTCCTTTGCTAAATATCACATCGTAGCCATGGTCTTCCAATACCATGATGAAAACAAGATTCTTGTTTAGTCCGGGAACATACATCACATCTGTGAGTCGGAGAGAGGAGCCAGACTCCGTCTAAAAAGTAATAGTACCAATGTTGGTCGCATTATACCTCCCATCATCTCCAAACTCTATGTTCTACTTGAGGTCTTTCTCCTCCAAGTCACTAAAGAGATAATTATTCCCCGTCATATGGAACGAGGCATCCCTGTCAAGATACCACATGCTTCCCATTACAGTGCTTTCCATGCATGAAATGAGAGTGAAATCAAGTTCGAATTGTGAAGCTAGAGCTTCACCTGCTGTTGCTAATGCAAGCTCCTTCTTGGTTGCTTTCTTTTGTGGGAATTTCATGGCATAATGCCCGAACTCGTGACAGTGAAAACACTTGATGTTCGACAAGTCCTTCTTCTTTTTGTCCTCCTCGCCTTGGGACTTCTTTCCCTTAGATTTATTTTCTTTACTCACTAATGCAAATTCCTCTTCCACTTCTTTGGATGAGGTCCCATCTCTAGTATTTTGCCAAATCTATTATTGTACCAAGTCAGACCACAACCACTCCCACTCTGGTTGGTTCTCCCTCCCATTAATTGAGTCCTAGTAGCTGTGCCAGCTCTTGGGAAGCCTTAAAAGTGCTAGGCTCACTAGATCGTCTTCTGCAACAGTAACACCGACACTTCCAAGCTCATCCCGACATAGGGTGAACTTGGTCAAGTACTTCACAACTGAGTCACCCTTCTCCATATTGACCCTTTTGAGTTTGTCCTTAAGTGCCAGCTTCCTGTGGTCACTGCTATTTTGAAACATGTATGTCAATTCCTTCCACATTGCAAATGGAGTTTCCTTACCATGGAGATTTGAGACAATATTATCTCGAACTCCTTCTAAGATAATCCTTCTTGCCTTTGTCACACACTTTCTCCATTCAGCTAGAGCTTTAGCATCAGATGTTGGAGGCTTCGAGATATGATGATCTATGAATTCCTTCAGCGTGTTATCTTCCAAAACTACCTCCATTTTGTCCTTCCAAGCTATGTAATTCGAGCTACCCTCAAGGGCATACTCAAGTCTCAAACCGTAGAATGACATCTTGCTGGCTCTAAAGTATGAAACTGCAAATTCAATTTCACCTGCACAAAAAACTCGTATTCTCCTCTTCTATAGTGATTTCAGCTCCAATAACATGTAGAAATTCCTTGTCAATTCAAACTACAGATTGTAATATGCTAAAACAATTGAATTGAATCTACTCTACTCATCAGCGGAAACAATAAACGGTCGATGAAATCACGAAGCATAAAAGAGAAATAATTCAATCACACATAACACAATAATTTTATGGGGATATCCACAACTAAAAACCCTACTATCTTTATATTGCATTAACCAAAAGATTTGAGAAGAAAATAAAATGCTTTTTCAACCCGAACAATCTCTGCACAAGTACAATCTCACTCGATGCTTCATAAAACCAGCTCAAGCCAATACTTAGCCAAATATGTTGCCTGTCAAGCCCCTACTTCATTGTGTAGTTTCCAAGGGAATTAGCCCAGATTTAATTGGGAAATTCCTCACTCATAACTGCGCAATCCATCCATAGGCCTTATACTGATTGCATGCATCACCTCTTTAATTTAGATGAATTTACAACTGATAGTACATTGTCCCTAAACTCTAATATAAATTGTGTCTTCATCTGAACTGACATGCATGAGATATTTTGAGTGAATGATCAGTTATCTGATTGATCATTACTGGTGATCTCGTTCTACTATGAAGCACCTTGATAAATTTCAAATGCATTTGTTGGGACTATATTATCAAGTATGTCACAGATTCAACGATTGTCTAGTTAGAGAAACTGAGTGGGGATCCCCTCAAGGGACTTGTCATGGGAGTCAATTGAAGTTTTACAGAGACAGTCAACCCACCTTTCAAAGTTAATTTTTGTTAGTGAAATAAAAACTACTTTCTTTGTGCTTGTAGGTAGAAGCTAAGAATGAGGAAACCACGAAGACTTCATGACCGTGAGGAACAATAGGCTAGGTTTAACAGAATAGAGTTGTCATGTCGTAGTAAATAGTTGAGACAACACACACTGAGAGCACCATGTCGTTGTTTGAACATGAAAATGAATGGAGCACGTAGAACCAAAGGTGAAGAGAAAGGTGAAATACAACCAACAGCCAGTGATGACAACTAGAACCATAACAGTGCAAAAAATAAAAATAATATATATATATATATATATATATATATAATTCAAAAAAGTGTGTGATACACACGTGGATTGTACACCATGGTCCTATACTAAAAACAACATTAAAGTTATTAAAGACAAAATTTGTTCCAAATCAATGGCTTTGAATGAAAGGCTGTTGACATGAGGTCCATTGTAGCCAAGTCCACAAAACAGAGTTCCCACCTAGAGAACCCTATCATGTGAGATTGAAAAAATCATTATGAGATTATGGAATAATCCCCTTGAAGTTATTGCAGTTGGAAACATGCATAAGGCACATAAATAACTATTTATCCACCTAGTTCAACATTACTTGTGTCATAATTGGAATCGTTGAGCCGAAGTTTGAGAGTAGCCCAAAGAAATCAGAGACTATAAAAGAATCAACATTACAGAAGGACATTCAGATACCAAATATTGACACCATGGCTTCTTCCTTGGCACCAAAGAAACCTAGGACAAAGGGCATAGACATTGCACCACCCTTTGCACCCGCTACCAAACATATGGCTTAACTGCAAATAGAGTAGAAGAATAAGTTGTTAACAATTCCAATTCCATCGAGGGTCCTTAAGGAAGGCGATATGCTTGGCATAATGGACAAGTTGAAATATAATGACCATAATGTCGCAGACTACACCAAGTTCCCTTAGTTTGCATACAATAAATACCTTACCCTTACAATGAAACCAGGGTATCCACAGGTTTGTGAACCACAACAATAGGCCACGAGGATGGAGAACTAGTGTATTTTAAATTTACTATATATTTTGCATTTTGGTTGTGGTCCTTAAATAAACATGTGTGTCAAACATCTATTAAGTTGCATAAATGACAGATATTTGTGGTTGGATGAGCCCATAGAAATTGATTCACACTTCATATCTACAATTACAGGGTTGTCCATGGTTACAATGGATCTAAAGCCTCTCTTTGACAAGAAAAATGAGAAGGTGACCGCCAAGGATATGGCGAAGAAGTGTGACATTGTTCATGGGCAATAATGAGTTTTAACCTCATCCATAAATGACCCACGTGTGCAGTTCATCGTGCAGCTCATGGCATGCAAATTACTCATAAAATGCATAAAAGATTAGTGCCCTACAAGAGAGGTAGTTGTAGCAGTAAAGTGTGTCACAAGCGTATAGATGAAATGGGAAACCTTCCTCCTCAATTAGTTTACACAGGATTGCCTAGAGCTCCAAGATAGGAACAAAGAGTTCCACTATGCATGGTTGTTTAACCCTATAACTCTAACCACATGGCAAGTTCCAAAGGATACCTACTTTCCACCAATGGAAAAACATGAGTTCTTCACACCAAGGTTTGGGTCACTCTTGCATACTTTAGATAAGAAGCGTTAGAATAATACCAACGTCAAATTTTACATTTGGAAGGTAGTCATCAATCACTCTATTATGAAGGTATCATGCATTTTGGTATAGGTCATCAGAGTCTACAAGGCAGTGGAAAAGTTTTCTGCCACACCACACCACATGTATATTCATGCCTGAGTAGACCTGAAGAAGAATGGTTAAGTGCACCTACAAGATCGATGAGAAAATGTTGTCTCAAATTGTTAACAAGTTGTCGAAATATTGACACACGTTGTCGTTGAAACAATAGCCAGAGCCTCAAAACATTGGCAGTGGTGAGGAGGAGCACCAAGATCTACAACAAAAAGGTCCATCTGCCCCATAATAGGAAGAATGCCCCAAGCCACCATAGTAGGAACATGATGAAGAGCATCATGACACACTGTAGTGGGACTCTGGAGAAGAAGAAGTAATGTGAATATGTGAAAAGAGACCACTAAACGGTAAACCACAATGGGTAAAAAAGAAATAGAAGGTTAGGAATTTGACTAACCCAGAGACACCTTCCCTGTCAGAGGAGGATTTACAGAGAATTTTCGAGCATATCAAAGAGGCGATTGAGCGGGGAACTACCCCTCCCATCACTACCATTCAAAAAGCAACACAAGAACAAAAAGAATTACAGGCCCAGACATAACAATAGTTGAAGCAACTGTGTATCTTGATTGAATCATCAAGGAAGGTCACTCCTTCACCAATTGCAATGGAGCCTTCTACTATGACAGAGGCTATAAGTGTGCCTCCTATGCCAAAGAGTCAACCAAATTAGTCGCAGTCATCTTCAACCTTGACAGAACATCATACCTTGTCTCTTCCACCAATCAAAGTGTACTTTGTGGATGATAACATTTAATAATGAGCCCAGGAATTGCATCAAGTAGACCTAATTTTATTGCAATTGTCATTAATTATTTTACAACAACAACAACAACCTATTACATTGGAAGCGTAGTTCCATGAACAAGCAACCTCGATAGATCTAGTTCAGTTCACTAACAAGAACGAGGCCTTACATGTTGTACATGTGTAACTGATGAAAGCACGAAAATAGGTTGGAGAGTGAGAGGGAACACTGAGACGAGCAGTGGAGAAGTATACAACCAAGATTCAAGTGTCACAATGGAGATTGATAGTCCCGTATAGGAGAAGCTATAAAAAATTGACAAAACCCTATATAGGGGGTGAAGACCAAAGTTGAGGAATTACAGTTACAAATAAAGGGCGCTATTGTTCTAGAGGAAGTAGAAAGAAGAGAAAAGGTACAAGTAGCCTTTGAGTCTTTTGAAAATGCATGGGAGCTCAAGCACGAATGCACCAAGTTATACAAATCTAGCTTAGATATTTGGAATAGATGTGCAGAAATAGTGTTCAGCTTAAGGAAATTAATACCATAATTCAAATTGCAGAGCAACAAAGTGATTCTATATGTGGCAATTTGATCTCTCTACTAGTACCAAAATGTTGAGTTGCAATGGTAGAAAGTGCGGTGTTGGGCATGTAGAATAACTAGTGGAGAGAAGACTAGCAGAAACTTGCCCAAAAAATTGTACAACTATAGGACGAAATAATGCAAATAATTGATGACAATGTTGCAGTGCATACCACAACACACCAAGTAATTGTAGACAACCAACCATTAGTCTTAGCTCTTCTTATGCCTATCGAAATAGTAGAAACTATTATCAATCGGGTAAAGGAAGCGAAAACTATAATGGTGATAACCAAACACATTTTAGGGTAGTTTTTGAAGAAAACCACAGAGGTCCTCCCTTCGCTTGGTACTTAAACAAGCGAGAGTGGCTCAGGGGAAATCCATGAATGGTGTTGGGGACTTGTTGGAGACAAGGTCGAAAAAGGGGAAATTTTTGAAATTTTGGCTAAGTATGGAGAAACCACGTGGTAAGGAGGAGAAAGGGAATAATGCACACAACAAAGGTTGGTGGACACCGCATGCAACATAGAAGCAGATAGGTATACCTTGAAAATGTGTGTCGGAATTAGAGCAGACTATGAGTAATAGAAAGATGCAACTTTCAACATCATAGTCTCCAATAACATGGGTCAATTAGTTGTGGGTGAGAAAATGGTTTTGATTCAACTCGCTATGGTCAAGTAGTCGATTGTGATTCAACACGAGAGTGGACAATTCATTAAGGTGCGCTAGTTGAAGATTCCAACTAGTGTGATGCTGGAGATCAAAATTAAGTAACAAATTGTTGTTGCTTGTTGATGGTTCTAGTGTTAGTTAATGATTATTTGTCGGATACTCTGTTTGGCTCAATATTGTTTCTTTTAATGTTTTTTCTCTTTCTGCTATCTTTCTAAATACTTGTTCTATTAATTGTACTAGGGTTGACTAGATAATATAACATGAATAATAATGGTCCAATTTCTCCTCATTGCGGAGTCTGATAACCCTTTGTAATGTGTATTATTAACCTTTGATATTAATATGAAGTATTATGAGCTTTTGTGCTAGTTTTTCATGGTTCTATTGTATATGCATTTTATACAAATGGTTGGATAAATGAATGAATCATGGAGTCTTTGCAGAGTTTTTGGAAAATTTCCTATGTCGATCATTTATAATCAAGGGATAATGTCAATAATAGTATCAATGTATGAATGAAGTTATGTCACCATGTTTCGAGTCAGAGTTATTTTTGCACTTATATAATGAACTCTTGTCGAATAGTTACTTTGTTGGTTAGGCATTGTTGTTACACTTGATTGACATGCATCATGGTTTTTTGGGAATGTTTTGACATATGCTATGAAGGTTTGTGATTGTAATTCTTTTCAATTGGATATATCTAGGAAATATGGAGAACGCTATATTTTGAGGTGGATAGTTTGGAACTGAAGTTGTATTTGTTTCCCCTTTTCCCTTGTATAACCTTAAAAAGTTTTTGCAAACCCATAAGCATACCTCGAGTGAGAACTCAATTGCTCACAAGTGTTGAAAAAAGTCGATGTTTGCAGGGGTTTTGTTGGCTTAACACCCTTGTGCACCAACAATCTAAGACTCAAGGGAACCTCCCTACAAAATCTCATTCATTCCCCGCCAACCTGACTTTATTATATTTACTCGTTCTTTGGATATCAGTCTAATTACATAGAGAAGGGGAAATTTCCCAAGACAAGAGAATTACAAAACACCACTTACCCAACATAAAGAAGACTGATTTGCCATTTTTCTCTTCAAACCCTTGAAATTGTTGATTTCCACTCCTTATTATAAAATAATAGTGGAAATAATAAAATAAGATTAGATTACCTCATTAAGTTTTGAAGGGAAAAAAATAAAAATAAAATTTCAACTCGTATTTTCAACTTATCGCCCTACGATTTTACAGAAACTTCGAGAGGGAGCACTCATTGGATGTGGAATTTAATTTTGCATCCAAGGAGTACCCATGTTGTATACTTTCGATGGATCCTACTACGAAAAAAAAAATGTGAAAGACATGAGAATACATTATTGCAATCACATTTTTCTTCATGTTTTTCACATTTTTCGTGTAGTAGGGCCCATCGAAAGTATGCAACACGGGTATTCATTGGATGCAAAATTAAATTTTGCAACCAACGGGTGCTCTCACTCGAAATTTGAGTAAAATCATAGGGAGATAAGTTCAAAATATTAGTTGAAAAAATAGTTTTCTTATTTTTTTTGTCTTCTTACCTTTTTACTCCAAAAAATGGTGAATCATTCCCCATGGTTGACATCATCATATTTAATAATATTGGTTCTTATAAAGTTGATTTTTGTTGTACATTTTTGTTTTGAGGCCCATTTTTTACCTCAAAATTTATCTAATTAAGGAGCTAGACTTGTTCTAAATTCTCTGCCCATGATTGATATCAATCTAGGAATGACTTCACAATTTCCAAGAGAGGCACAAATTGACATGCTAGCCCTCTGCAAGTTAGTGTGAGAGGGCATGACATAATCCTCACACTATGGAGTTCTATACATCCAGCATGCCAAAAAAGGTAACATCTAAGGGAGGAGCTTCGCAAGCTTTGAGTCTTTTCTCTCTTTAATACCCACCTTTGCATGACTAATGTGCTTTTCTTGTGCCATTTGGAACCAATTTTCTAAACCTTTTCTATGATGATATTAATAATCATTAGATTAAAGGATAAATTTAAATTACTCGTTAGTGTTAATCCTAATTACTCCTTGTACTAACAATGCGTCTAAGTTAGCCAAAGTGTCAATTAACTTCTTGTGGTTCCTCAAAGTATGATCAATCTCATAAGATTCAAATTTCTTTAATGTTTTCACAATTTTCTTCAAAATACCCTTTAAAAACATGTTTTTAGGCCATGAGTTCTTGATCAAGTGTTGAATGAAGATGTTAGAATCTCCCATGGTATATAGGCTTGAAATATTTTATTATTGGGATATTCGTATGACTTAAAGGAGAGCATAAGCCTCAACTTGGTTTTCTAAGCAAGTTCTTAGACCCCAAGAAAAAGGTTATTTCATTTTTTTCAGTAGGGTGAAGAATAGCCCCTCTCACTTTTGCCACCCCTAGGTTATTTTTTGAAGCACCATCAAAACATAGAATGTGACAAGATTTGTCTTGAAGCCATTATTTAAACTCTAATTGTGAAAAAAAAAGGTGTCATAAGGCAAGAAAGATGAAGGCTGAAATAAATGAGACATCCAAGCAAATTCACTTGCGTCCATACCTTGAAAAAGGAGTGTGGGGTCTATTCTATTTTTTCAATATTTCGCCATATAAGGCCCGCACAACTACTTCCTGAGACTAAGAATTTTTATCTTCAAAGATGAACCGATTCCAAGGGAGTTAGGCTTTAAAACAAATTAATTTTGCAAGGGCCACCTAGACCTATTTAAAGGGGACTTTACTTTGGAAGGACACTATAGCTTTTTTGCTAGGACTCAAAGAATATTTGCACATAAGATGGCTATTTTATCCCCACAACTATTGATTGAAGATGAATTTTAAATACTTCTTTGTAAATAAGCATACCATAAATCAATGAGAAATATTTTCCTCTGTAGAAAGACATAATGGACATCTGGATGAGCCATGGATGCATTTCTTTAAGAGATTTTCTATAGTAATTCGATGAACTAAAGTCCAACAAAAGAAGTTGATTTTGGGAATGCCATCTGTGTGCCATATATTTCCCCACGTCTGAGCTTTTGGAGGTTCTTCTTGAGGAAATAATAAAGTGAGTTAAACCCCCTTGATCGAGTACTTTAACTCATTCCAACCATGAGAATCAACTTCATCGAGATGCTTAGGGGTACATCATGAGAGCATGTTCCTGGAGGTGATTAAGAACACCATGGAAATCCCATCCCTTCCACTATCCTTACTCATCCCCAACAAGAAACTTTTTTTAAAGTGAGCTTATTTTAAATGGGCAATGAATCACAAAGGTGTTGTAGATGAGTCATATTCCCAAGAGGAGGGCGACCTGTGATACAACAACTCTAGATATTTATTGGCTACCCAGTGCTCATTTTTTTTTTTTAGACAAGATTCGGTTGCTATATTATAGACTGAAAAAAAGAGTCAGTTCTCCATGCATACAGTGCTTCCTGGACATCATGGATCAAAGGAATTTCAAAAAGGTTCCCTTCCTTGATCCTTGTTCTAGTCTTTTTGCCTCTAAAGCTTCCTACACTACTATAAATCCTTACATATTGCAAACACCAAAATTTACAGCTACAAAACATATTTAATCTATCTCTATATCTATATGACTAATCTTCCTAGCGGTGGACGCTTCTGGGTTTGGGTCTGGTTCATTCTGCTTTGCGCTGGAGGAGCTAGGGGCTTCCTTGAGCTTTTTGTCCATCATGAACTTGAGAACTACTATCGATTCTTCTGCGTGGCTGCAACGGTTTGCCAAGTTATTGTATTGCTCATGTAAAGAGGAAACTCTGTGCAGGAACAGATTGATTTATGCCCTGTATTTTTCATTGAGAATTCTATACTGATCTTCCATACGTGTTTCCAAGCTTTTGACTTGATCCTCCAATATGTGATGTTGCGCTCTCAGCTCCTCGAATTCTACATTAAGGTCTCTGCAGTGAAAACAATCCTCTGAGCGGGCCATTATCACTAAATGCTTCCTGTCTGTGGTGTCGGCCGCTTTAACACAAAACCTGTGAGCTCTGTGGACTCTAATTCGATTACAGCAGACTGCTACTACTGCTCTCTCAGGGTTGTTACGATTCTGCTGAGCACTGAACCATCTACTGAAACTGCCTTTATTAATGTTTTGAAGAAGTTTGCTGCCTGGGGTATAAATAGAGTTCATTTGCGTGCTTTGAAGGCGGGAAGATGCCCAACTGCATCTCATGGCGATCTGCGGAATGGTCAAGTGCAAATCTTTTACAACAAATAGTATCAATCTATAAGGACGATTTTCTCCTGGATTTCTCTCGTTTCCCATGCGTTGAGGCGATATCCTGATCACATTTCTGAGCCAAATCCTGCCCACCTTACTTGCTCTGTCGTCGGCACTGTTTACTTGTCTGATGTCGCTGATTCTGTCAGCTGTGGTACACTTGCTGTTGACTGAATGTTGTGGACTCATGGTAACGGTTGAAAAGAAACGGTGTTATTACAGCTCAGGCTGCCCTTGGATCGTTCGCATGCCCTGTTGGCATGCTTATCGGCTTCCTTATTCAATCCACGTAGGATGTGATAATACACGATTTCTTCCATTGATGCATGGAGGATCTGATTCCGGTGGTTTATCTGTTGAAGAAGTATATTTGGCGTGCTCTGACGCTGCGCCATAAGCCTGATAATTATTGTTGAGTCCCCAAACACCACTGCTTTTCTTATCCCTAACTTTCGTAGCTGTGTGAGGCCCTGATACAGTGCTAATCCCTCTGCTCTGTTGTTGGAGATCTCTCCTAGCCCCCATTCGAAATGAAGAATGCTCTCTCCATTTGCATTGCATATTAGGCCCCCTGCACCAGCTTGGCCCGGGTTCGATTTAGAAGCACCATCAAAAAATAAGCAGAACCTGTTACAATTTCCCAGCCAGTTCGAAAATTCCTCATCCTTTAATCTCATTTTCCATGCGCTATTTGTTTCTTTCATTTTTGTCCTTCCCTTGCTTATTTCCTGAGCGCTAGCAATGTTCTCAAATACATAGCTGAGCAGATTTCTCTCTTCCATACTATAATTTGTTGCATCAATTTTGCCTCTGGTGTGATTTGTGACTGTCTCTACCGCTAACATTTTAGCCTTGTGGCACATTATCCTAGCGCTGCAGCCTTTCTCCTGGAAGACCTTTCCATTTCTTGCCAACCATATGCGCCATAAGAGAGTTAGAGGAATGATGTTCCATACCCTTTGCGCCAATTTACTTCTTTTCTCTTTCCATGGACAATTCTTCCTCCATTTGTGAATCGTTTCTGCAATGGTTGCCTGAGGCTCCCAGGGTGCTTCCCCTATTGAGGCCATCTTCTTCCAACATTCGTCAGCCACCGGACATTCTATAAACAGGTGATGCATTGTTTCCTCTGATCTACAGCAGTTTGGGCACCTGGATGGCCCCATTATGCCTCTTTTCTTTAAATTCTCAGCTGTTAGTGTTTTTCCTTTCAAGAGCAGCCAAATGAAAAACTTAACTTTGGGAGGTGCTTCTGCTCTCCATACTAGTTTCCATTGGTTCCATATTTCCTGATGGAAGGTGCTGTCACAAAGAAATTCATGACCAGCTTTAACCGTGTATTGAGTTCCAGTTGGGTCCCAATGATATCCATCATGCATGCCTTCTTGGACTGGTGCTTTGCTGTGTAGGAGCTTCTTTAGGTCTGTGAAACTGGTGTCTAACTCCCTGGGGTGATTCGGGAATTTCCATCCTGTCCATGCGTGAGAGTGATTGTCCCATTGTGATATTTGAGCCAAGTGCATTATTCCTTTGCCATTAAGCCAGTTTATGGCAGGGATTACCTCCATCTTTGTTCCAATGGGATGCTTCCCTAGAATTCTGTCTGTGGAGAAATTGATACTGCTCCCCCCTCCTGGGACCTTTGAGATATTCTGAGACATAAAAGTAATAGCCTTCTTGCAAAGTTGCCAAATTTTTGTACTATCTCTGTTGGGAATATTAGTCTCCAGGAGTCGCTGCCTTGTGCAGCTCAGATATTTTGCCTCTAAGATCTTCTTCCACCACGCTGTAGGCCCTGTGATCATCCTCCATACGATTTTAGCTCCAAGGGCTAAGTTTAGCAATTTTGGTGATCTGATGCCTAGTCCTCCTTTTTCCTGAGATTGGATTATATTCTTCCAGCTTACAAGATTGAATTTTTTCTTATCCGTTTTCCCTTTTGCCAAAGAAAATGCCTGAGGGCTCTTTCCATTTTCTGATGGAAAACAACTGGAGCTTGATATAAGGAAAAACGATATATGGGAAGAGAGACTATACCTGATTTTAGAAGAACTAGTCGTCCTGCTGGGTTCAACCACATGGTGCCCCATTGCTGCACTTTTCTCTTTATTTTGTCGAGGATTTCATTCCAGGTATCAGCTTTCAGCGGTCCCATACTTACTGGCATCCCTAAGTAGGAGAAATGGTTCCATACTAGTTTGCAGGAGACTCCAAAGATGCTTGCAATGCTGTGGATGGTATGATTTGGAGTATTCCAACCATATATACAACTTTTTATCTGGTTGACCTTCCCACCTGAGTAATCCATGAATTGGTCCAAGATCTTCTTAAAGCGCCTTGCTATAGTGATGGATGCTCCTCCTATTAGGAGAGTGTCATCTGCAAATTGAGAATGATTGATATTCTTTGTTCCTTGCTCAATCTTGATGCCAGTGATTAGACCTATTCTCTGGTTATAATCCAAGGTTTGACTGAGTGATTCAGCCATAAGGATAAACAAATAAGGGGATAGGGGGCAGCCTTGTCTGAGGCCACGAGAGGATTGAAAGGCTGCACACGGTCTCCCATTAACCAAAGGGGAGATCCAAGGTTCCGTTATACAAGCCTTGACCATTGTGATGAAGGAGGGATCAAACCCCATTTTATGAAGAACAACAAACAGGTAGGAATGTCTTACCCTATCAAAAGCATTTGCAAGGTCCAACTTTAGAACGAACCCTTTCTCTTTTCTGCTTAAGCTCGAGTGGATGGCCTCTTGCACAAGAAGGATAGAGTCAGTGATGTGCCTATTGGGGAGAAAGCCCCCTTGATTTTCAGAGATCAAGAATGGGAGATGAGGTTTAAGCCTGGATGCTAGAATTTTTGAAATAATTTTATATGCTGAGTTGCATAAAGAGATTGGCCGAAATCTGGAAAAAGTGGAAGGTCGATTCTCTTTTGGGATTAAAGCCAGATAGGTGGAGTTGGTAAATCCCCCCATTTTGCCTTTTTTTAGAACCCAACGAATCATCTTTAAGAGATCTTTTTTAATCATCTGCCAATATTCTCGATAAAAGGAGATGGGAAATCCATCAGGGCCTGGAGCTTTATCTGGGTGTAAACTCCAAATTGCTGCTTGGATTTCTTCTTCTTCTACTTCTTTTCTGAGACTGCTGTTCATTTCTTGAGTGACTCCTTTAGGCAAATGTTGAAGCATGCTTGAGTAATCCTCCACGCCTTTGTCCTCAGTTAGAAGATTATTATAGTGCTTGGTAGCTGCTTCCTTTATAGAGTCCTGTGCGTTGTAACTGTTCCCTTCATTATCCATTATCGTGCTCACTGTATTTCTGGCCTTTCGAACAGTGGCTTGCTTGTGAAAATAGGATGTGTTTCTATCTCCCTCCTGCAACCAAAGTTGCCTTGATTTCAGTCTCCATTTTGTTTCTTCGTCTCTAATAGTTTGACTCAGTTGTGAGTATAATCTGGTTTCTTGTTCTTTAGCTTGCTGAGATAGCCCCAGCACTTCGATTCTTTGCTGCGCTTCCTCTAGCTCTTGCTTAATTTTCTTTTTATTCATCTCAGGCTCTTGATAATTGTTCTTTGCCCAATTTTTTAATGCATGTCGTACTCTCTTCAATTTTGTCTCCCAAATATAACTTGGCGAACCTTCTACATGTTGAACCCAAGTCTGTCGCACCACATCTTTGGCAGCTGGAATACCGTTCCAAATGGCGCAGTATTTGAAGGGTATAGGCCCAAGCTGACAGTGACTATGAAGAGTAAGCGTTATTGGGTAATGGTCGGAGGCAGAGACATTGAGAATGTTTGAGTGACCTATGGAGAAGGTGGACAGATATGATATGCTTATAAGGAACCTATCAAGACATTCCATGATATTGCCGGCGCCAATCCTTCTGTTGCTCCAGGTGTACCTACGATTTTTGGGTCTGATATCAACAAGGTCATGCTCCTGCATAATGGCCTCTAGTCGACTTCTGGATGGATCAGGAGTGAAATTTCCTCCTCTTTTTTCGTTAGCATGCATCACCAGATTTAAATCTCCTGCTATAATAAGATTGTTATTCTGCTCTTCTTCTATACTTGCTTCCAATGTGTTCCAACACATTTCTTTCTCTCTGTACTGATTAGGAGCATATACGTTATAAACTGTTACCTTTGAACCTCCAGTTTTACTTTCTAAGTTAGTTCGAATCCAGTTCTGGTGAACGCTGGTGGAGTCACAGATCCATTTATTGCTATCCCATATAGTTAATATACCGCCTGAGGCTCCTCTGGCTTCGCTTGCGCATCCATTAAAATGCTTTTGCTGGCTAATTACTCTACTCATTTCTTATTGATTTTGCTTTGTTTCTTGAATCAGAACAATTTCAGGGTTTTCACTGTGAATTAAGTCCTTGAGGGCAGCTAGCTTGGAGGGGTGCCCTAAGCCCCTACTATTCCAAGATAGTATTTTCATCATGATTTACTGGTTACATGGAGAGGTGCTCGCCTCTCATGGCCTTTGTTACTATTTTCTTTTTCCAAGTGTCCAAGAATGAAGGACTCTATTGGAGTTTGGGTGCCCAGTGCTATGTCTTTCTGAGCATTTTCATCCCTCTGCTGCTTGGCTGATTTCCTACCAGGCCCTTGCTTTTTAGGGACATCACTGGGCGCTCCATGTTCCTTTGAAGAGCTCCTGGTAATCCTTGAAGAGGGGGGATCAGGAGAGGGCTGCATGATGAGAGGAGGGGAAAGTTGAAGAGGGGGATCTGCGGAAGGGACATCAGGCCCCGGTTCTGCCTCAGAGAGGGTCGCGAAGGGGTTAGAAGTTGGAGGGAGAGGAGGATCGGGAATCAGAGGAGGGGAGGAAGGATGTTGCTGGGAAGGACCAGGGGCATCAAGATCCAAAGACTTAAGAGGAGGAGATGATTTTTTCCTTTTTACAGTTTCGCATTGCGCATCTTGCTCATCAGAATCTACATTAACTATTTTGGTGCATCTATTTGCAAAATGTCCATATTCATGGCATACCTTGCATTTGAAGGGTATCTGCTCGTAATCCAGTTGCTGAATATGGCACCAGTCATCAACTTTCAGTTTGATCGCTTCCGGCTGTCCTCGGCCCAGATCGACTTCAACACAGATCCGCGCACACGCCTGCATGTTGTCTTTGGGTTCACTGCGATCTATGTATTTTCCAACCGAATTTCCTATTGCTTTGACCGAGTCATCCCCCCAGCAATGAAGGGGAAGGTGCGGCAGTCTAACCCAGACTGGTACAGCATTCGGTATATCAAGTTCTGGATCAAAATCCGGGGTCCATTTGTTGAGGTAGAGACCCCTGGAGTCCATAAAGTAAGGCCCATTCCTGAATATTAGATCTTTGTCCTCTTTGGTTTCGAAATGGAAAGTAAAATATCCTCTGCCACAAATCTGATGGATATTTTGCCCTGGATCTTGTCCGACCAGTTTCGTTCGACCCACCTTTGCATTGTTCTGGGTGATGGCCACAATCCTGTAAATTGCCCAATCAATCCTTTCTCTGCTAGGGAAATGGCTGCC
Source organism: Pinus tabuliformis (assembly GCA_031772625.1). Taxonomy (NCBI): domain Eukaryota; kingdom Viridiplantae; phylum Streptophyta; class Pinopsida; order Pinales; family Pinaceae; genus Pinus; species Pinus tabuliformis. The sequence continues at coordinate 764,425,465 of CM062805.1, forward strand.
ATGCGTGGAATGGTAGGCGGCAGTTGAACTTCCTGTAATACATCAAGCTTTTTCACAAACTTTGTTGCTGCTGGTCTAGGTGTTTGCGGAGGGAGTGACTTTACCAGGTTGGAGAAAGCTCTTTGCAGGTCCGGATCCCCACCGGGAGGGTCCGAAGGGTCCATGTTGAAGCTCGCTTAGGCGGCCCAGGCCGAGGCTCGATCGCGGGTTGCAGTCGCACGCGCAGTGACTCCCAACTATAGATTTGGACTGGCTGATGATGTGCTTCCTTTATCCAAGTCAAACCAAGTCAAATCTTTTCTAGTAGCACAACTTCGACCCCCAGTAATAGATTTTCAGCCTTTACTGCAGGTCTGAAAGTTTTGGCCCTCCTAGCAACAACTGCTTCCACACGTGTGAGATTATTTCAGGCTTACAAGACTTCTTGAGACCTTTGCTTGACTTTCTCCTTCTTCTAGGACTCGTGGATGACCTGGCTACCCAGTGCTCATTACCAACAATACAAGTTAAGAGATTCTTGATCAAAGGGAAAGCTACATATATGAGTTTCCAAATTGAAGATCCATCTCTTGTGGAGAGAGGAGAATCCAAACATGACAATCTATGGCCATCAGAGTATTTTTTATTTAACACTAATTTCCACTATTCTTCTTCAGCAGAAATAAGCCTTCACACCATCTTTTTTCTAATAGCTATATTCACTAGAGATGGATCTGTAATTCCCAATCCTCCATGGCTTTTTGGAGTTCTAACAATTTCCCATTTAACTTAGTGAATTTGATTTACTTTATATTTGCCTCCTTGCCATAAGAATTTTATATTTACTTGGAGATACTTAGAATAATTCCAATAGGGGCCAATAAAGTTGCAAATTGAAAGAGAGGAAGAGTTGTGACGATAAATTTCACAAGAACTACCCTTCTAGCTGGATTTAGCAATATAACTTCCAATTGCTCATTTTTATTCCTTATTTTGACAAGAATTGGATGCCAAGATAGGCATGGAGAAGAAGTTATACTTAGAGGAATGCCAAAATATTTGAGATGATACCATTTATTCACCACATTCAAACTCATCATTTTTTTTAGTTTTCCTTGCCTCCCCTTGCCAATATTCTAGGTGTAGATTTGAGTCTTCTTTGAATTAATGAGACCTCTTGAGGCTAATACAAATTTATCAAATACTATTTGAATCTTCCAACAATTAATTTCAACGCTCCCCTCCAAGAACAATGTATTATCAAAAAATTGTGAGTGGTTTATACTTTTAATATTACTTACATATTTGATTCCAAGGAGTGTTTCCATCTTTCAATTTCTAGCCTTCTACTCAGGGAGTCAGCCATGAGGATGTATAACCACGATGAAAGAGGTAGCAATGATGTAACCCTCTTAAAGAATCCAACAAGCCTCTAATTAACCAATGGCACAATCTAAGAGCTTAAAATGTAACTTGAGATTCGGTTGAGAACAAGGTTGTTAAAGCCAATTTTTTCGAAGGACCTCAAAAAGAAAGTGATGGTCCAGTGGTCAAAGGTTTTGGCCATGTGTAACTTTATGACCATCCCCTTTAGGATTTAATGGAATGAATTATCCCGTGAATCAAAACAATACTCTCAACAAACTACTTTCTTATGCAAAATTCCACAGTTATTCATATTGTAAGATGATTTTTTGGAAAATAATTGTGTTTTCAAATTTAGTTTGTCCAATGTTTCAGGTGGACACTCCACCCATCATCAGGGAAATAAAATCTTTCAGATGACGTGAACAGTTACTGCGAGGAGAATAAATAGAATGGGGAGGAATTAAATGTTATGAGATATTTGAATAAATTATTAAAAATGAGTCAATTTAAAAGAAAAAAAAAAAAAAAAAGATCAAAGAAAGGGAAGGAAGGAATCAATCAAAAGTTATAGGAGAAGAAAATATTAAAAAAGTGGGGTAAAAGGTGTTAAAATTAAGATATTAAAAAATTAATATATTTTTGAATTTAATTTAAAAAGAAACTTATACACCTTGGATGGGTTGACTATCGAGGGAGTGGAGGGAGGGTTGCCACTACCCAAGCTGGCGAATGTCCTAAGGGGCATGGCAATGCACCCTGTTGTCACTCACCTTAAATTTTCAAGGATTGAAACTATGGCGACATGAATAAAATTTTGCAGTTGGAACTAGACTCATGGAAGGAGCTTCAGAACCAAACACACAAGAAAAAAGAATTTAATTCAAAACATGGTTCTCATCGAGGTCTGGACCTAACTGCAAACAAAGCGGGCAAGTGGCCCGACACCGGCCTTAGAGGGGGTTAAAAATCATGCACTTCATGGAGCAATCATCATCCATTACAGATTGACGACGCTCTTTAACCAGTTCGAGGGGGTGGTACCTATGCAAAATTTAACCCATTGGAGCTCTCCATAGTTGAAAAATCATGATACAATTCGACAACCTGGATTCATTACGGGGGTGAGAGAAGGACTCACCCGCCCGCAGGCCGACCTACTGAAGTATAGTGGGGACCACCCGCTAGGTGGGCTACCCACATTGGCTCCATATGTCAATCAAACGTGATATAGAAGGTAAAGGTAAATTGGTGATCCTCGCTCCTGCTCTCCGACCCTCTTTTCTTGACCAATCTCAGTCAGCCACGTACCCCCTCCTTCCTAACATCATCACCATGCCACGTGGCCCTTCTTGCTATAAAAGTAGCCTTGCTCCCACCTACTTTTCTAAAAGTTACTCTACAATTCCCATTGCAACCCTCCCTGTCAGTCACTTGCACAGGACCTCCCATTTGAGTACTCAGACCACCCAAATATTTCCTTCTGACATCATTTTCAACAACTTCTACGGACTCCAGGTAACCCATCAACTACGAACACCTGTCATTTGTGCTTCTTACTTGTTAAATGAAACAAACGATGCCTAAAACTTCTGAAACCCGTGAGATCGAGTCTTCTTCCAACCTAGGACCCTTAAGGGACATTGAGGGCCAAATTGCAGACCAGGCATGTGCTTACCACCTTGCCGACCTTTTCTTTGAGCTATTAGCAAACCATATAACAGGAGAAGATACCTTTTGGGTAATTGATTTCGGCTTGTATTTCCAAACCACGCCTTCAGTCCTTCACTTCCCTGAATTTTTTTCTTGGCTGACTGCGACATACCTTGACGAGAAGAATTACTTCGTCTCCACCTCTGCAAATAAAATACTTGAAATAACCCCTGAATTGATCTCAAAAGCCTGAATTTTCCATGTCTCTCCTATGACACAATCATTTACTGACGTTACCCTAACCCATCATTTTGTTACTCTCCCCCCTGGTGAACAACAATCCTTCTTGAGAAAAATCCTAGCTCCGAGAGTGCAATCCCTGCCCCATGGCAAGCATTTCTTAGTTACCCTCTTCACTGAGCCTATTTAGGTCATTCTATATCTAATTGAGTGTTTATTTGGGAAGACAATGCCCAGATGACCAACAAAGTCATCCTGGGATTTTTACACCAAATGATGCAGCCTGGTTGTTTGCTCGATATCCCTTCTTACCTATCTACAGCCATATGCTTCCAGCTCCATTGATTCCCCACCACCTCTTATTTCCACTATTATTCACTCTTGTTTTACCTGTTTATGTACACCCACGTCGAAGAGTTCGATTGTTTGGGTCTTAGCATGATTTCTCGCAACAAGCAATGGAATTTTGTCTTCGATTGGAATATTACGGTCAGGAGAACACCCGACATTGGTGAGTACTCTTAATTTATATCAACCTGTATGGAGATTGCATACACTGTACAGAATTATCCATGGGATTTCTCCACCCATAATTTCCCCAGCAAAAAGAGCTTCTCCAACTTAGCAAAGATGTTATGGTAGGGGATTGGTACCTTTATGAGAATTACATGAAGATTAGGGTTTATGGGTGTGAGCTATGTCCCTACCAACTAACTGTATTCATGCCCATGAGAGCCTTTGCCCTAGTATTTATTAGAAAACTCCTTAGCGTAGACCTGCTCCATATCATTCCTGCAAAGAAGGGATGTATTTTTTAAATGGGACAGCCCGTGGGTCCTTCTGTGGTGAATACAAGATGGGATTTTAAAATAATTGAAGCTTTACTTGAAACAATGTATTTTGACAAAGTAGACACCTGGCATTATGATCCCAAGGGTGTCATTGTCCGAAGGAGAGAAAAGATAAAAGCATAAACTTATGTACATGAGCCTAGGCCCGAAATTGAATGGCAATTTAATTTTGATTCATGGCCTCTTACACCTAAATGGAGACCGAGTCCCCAGTAACAATGAATAAAGCGTCAAAAAGGATCGTTGACCAAGATGGGGATAGAAGAAGAAGATTTTGTAACCAAGCTAGTGGAAACAGGGCCAAACTAACCAGGTTTTCAGGTGATATTAGAGGACACACCACCAGCTACAACTTCATCTTCTGCAGAGGTAACAAAACCGAGCGCTTAGGAAGGTGTTTCTACCATTGGATCAAGTTGGCCTATTGGAAAGGCCAATGAAGAAAACAACAGGAAAGTCAGGGAGAAGACGCAATAGGAATGGCTTCCAAATCAGTATCCTATCATAAAAGACTACTTGTTGTTATGAACCTGGAGCAGAATCATATGATTTTTTCACTACAAAACCCCTCGGCATAGTCTTTACCTTCAGGCCCTCAATTAAAACCTTGGATGTGTCTCTAGACTTGTCAAGTGTCCCCTTACCGGATAAATAAATTTTCATAAGAAAGTGGGGGAAATGTTGTATAATGTTCTCAACAAGAACGTTATGACCATTAGCAGAGTTGAGACATTACTAGAGAAGGCTGCAAATAAGTTAAAACTAGAGAAGGCCAACTCCCAAGCCCTGCATATACAGAACGAGGGTTTCAAAGAGTTGATAATCAAGCTGGGGGTGAATCTAGAAGACAAGACAACAATAGAATCTCTTCTTCTGCAATCTCAAAAATATATCCAGGGATTGAGACATAGGTTGAAGATGCTAGACAATGAACATGTACAGTCTAAGGAGTTGGCTCAGGTTGAGAGAGAAAAGGAGAACCTGATCAAGGAGGCAGTGGAAAGAAACCATGATATAATAGTCCTCAAGCAACAATTGACCGAATTTCAAGAAAAAATGAACTCTCATGTGTGTGTGGTGGTTGTACCCGAAGATCCACAAAATTCTACTGAACATCTCACCAAGGTCTTGACTAAGATACAACTCTCGGAAGGGGAGTTAAAGAGGGTGAAAAGAGACTTAGATTCCCCTAATGCAAGCCTAGATTAGAAGGAGAAACAATTAGAGCTCATTAACAAAAATATGCAGTCAATGACATGGGAGATTATTGAGTTAAAAGCAAAGCTAAAAGGGAATATGTCTCTCCTGGAAGCAAGACAACTGGTTTGGGACGAGATCATCGAAGAGATGAAGAATAGCTAGGAGCACGTAACATTGATGCATGAGCAAAAGGTTGCAAGCAAGGATTTTGATCACTTCATCATGGACACCAAAGAGGAAGGCCAGGGGAATTCTCAGATTGCTAAGAGATTTATCCAGTTTGTAAATGAGGGGCCAATTGATGAGTTAAGGCCCATCAACATAATGCACATAGTCAGCACCGTAATGGAGATATCCAAAGTAAGCCTGGGAGAGGAAGCTAGGATCAAAGTTGAGCAGTGCCTTGAAGTGGTATTAAAAGAAGTGGCCACCTTCAATGCCACATTTGACAAGGTGGTCCAAGCAGGACTACCCAACTGCTGGGAACCTCTAGGGCAGTTGATCCCTTGGGAACAGTGCAGTCAGAGACTTGTTGAAGCAAAAAGCATGGTGGGTTTGTGTCATGAGAAAACTGCCACTCTTAAAGGGAAAACAATGGTAAATTTCATGAAGGAGTTTCAACTGTTGGGAATGGTGAGGAGTATTTTTCATCATATGTTAAGCTACACTTGTATAATCAATCTAAAGATCATTTATCAATTATTCTTCTCCGCTCCTCGTCCATCCACCAGTTGTCTGAATCATTGAACCGTCAACACAACGTGCTATACGAGCCCATCGTCCTTGAAGATATTTATGATTATGTCGATTATGACATCTTATTTGCATTTTTTAGTTGTATTTTGTTCTATTTAGTTTGTTACTCTTCAGTTAAGTACAACTATGTTATCAAACATGCTGAAATTTTGATGTGCCTAGTCATTATGATGAGATCAAGAAAAGAATATTTTGTAACAACCTTTATCTTTCTAAGAGGCCCTATAAGAACAGTTTGAAGAAAAGAACACGGGTTCATAATTTTTGGCACGAACTCTTTTCTGGTTTTCATAAGAACAATGTTATGGATCTCGATGCTTGTATGCTTCTCTGGAAATTAATGCAAATTTTTTGTTGATTCCGACTTAATGGGTTTGTAGTATGTTCTCCCTTCTAAGATCTCATGTAAAGTAGCAATTGGATATACTTCTCATAAAAATACAAATGCATTAAAATCATATGTTCATGAGTAATGCCTATATGGATATGGAAATCAAGTCTTTAAAAGCGCTCCATGTGTCTTCGCACCTCATAAACATTTTTCCTGCTCTTGTTTCTTTCTAGACTCAGATGTATGGGATTCTTAAATTCTTAAGCTTTGTATGTCAAATTTTATCTCTATTTTCTTCTTCTATCACACCTTTTAAAAAAATTGATTAGCTACAAGCTCTAATCAAAATTGGCCATCAGATATTTATGAATATCGTTCATGTGGAGTATTATGTGTATCAACCCTTACATTGAATCTCTTATGAATGGTTTTGAATCTACGTCATTTGAATTATATGGAAGAGTAAAGGTGTTATTAAGTTTCTAGTTAAATATGACAACACTTACTAGGATGTCTTAGGCACTAGTCTCCTTTCAACCCAGAGATTGTCTCTAAGAGAGAAAACATCTTTTGGCGTCGTTGTGGGGGAACGGATTAGAATTTTTTTCCCTGGGTATGACATTTATACACTCTTTGATAAGGTGAGAAAAGGAGTGTGGGTTGTAGATCCCTCACTTTTGCGACTCCACTATCTAAATCTAAGTTGATCACCCTAGATTTTAAGAGGCCCCATACCCGCTCAAATACTTATCAACAAATAACTCCATCAGTGTGTGACCCAGAAAGAATAATATCTAGAAGGATTTGGAAGGAAAAAACCCCAACCACTACTGCTACTGTCTCTCCTTTTCCTGAAGTATCCTCTTCCAGCTTATAGAACGCTATAATACATTGCTCTTATTTTTCCCCTAGAATCCTGGTATATCCTTCAGAAAATGGTCAGCTATTCAACACTTCCTTTCAAAAATTCAAGAAAGAAGAAGCATCGGCCAACATTCCTTCTTTCTCATTTCCTCCCCTCCCTGAAGTTGAGGAGGTTAAGGATATTCTCGAAAGCAGTCCTACACAAAGTGTGAAAAACATTTCAATCCAAAGCCAGCCAGACGTCCCTCAACTGGTCATAAAACAGAGCCCTATTATGAACCTTGTACCACTACCTCTGCTCCAAATGGTTGTCCCAGGTTTCTTATTGAACAAATATTCTCCCTTAGTCTCGCCTCAACCTTTGATTTCTATGCCACATGATTATCTCAAACTCTTGCCCAGATTCACAGGAGAAGATGACATATCAACACAAAGACATATAGAATCTTTTTGTGCCTTTGCAGAAAACTTAAATGTTGAGCACCTGGATGTAGTGCTGAGGATTTTCATTCAATCTCTGGATGGAGAGGCTAGGAAATGGTTCAATTCCTTGCCTGATGCTTCCATTACCACTTGGGAAGAGATGGAAATTTCTTTTATGCATAAATGGTGTGGGGGGGGGGAGGGGGGGGAGATGGATCATGGGTATATTCTCATTGAGTTCAATGCTATGAAAAAGAAACACGATGAATATGTCTCAGAGTTCATAAAAAGGTTTAATAAATTGTATAACAATCTTCCTACCGAAATTAAACCTCCATAGGTAGTTGTTAAAGTAGTTTTTGTCGGGGCATTTGAATCAGAGTTTGGTTTCACATTTCGGTAGAGGAAGTCTCATACCGTGGACCAGATTCAAATTGATGCTCTAGAGGTTGAAGCAAACTTTACATCAACCGGGAAGTCAAGAGGCAGAGTTGATCCTAGGGAGAGGAGAAAGGGGAAAGAGGAAGCAAATTCCTCAAGTCAAGGGAAAGAGTCTCAAGAACAGAAACTAGAGGAAATGAATAAGTTAATAAGGAACTTATCTAATAAACTTGTGAAACTAGAGCTAGAAAATAAAAACCTTCCATGAAAAAATCCTCAATCCCCTAATCAAGGTTTCAATCCTCAATACAGAAGGCCTCCCTTGCAAATATTGCAAAGGGAGAGAAAAGAGCAGCAAGATCACATTCAACCCCATTATATATAGAATATGATCCAGAGGAGCAGATACAAGAAGCCAACGAAGTTCAAGGAAACCTATTCTCCTCCTTTGATGAAGAACAAGAGGTCAAAATGCATGAGGAAGGAGGGGATGATCTAGATGCAACACTAAATAATGGTGACATTAATGATTACTGTAGGTAGTTCGTTGATTTCCTGTAGGCCCATACGAAATATGATCTTCGCTCTTCCAGAAAGAGATCAAGGGGGCAAGACGAAAATGAAGACTCTTTCTCCCAAGACCCTCCCAGACTAGCTGACAAAGGGAAGAATCCTTTAGATCCAATTCTACCAAAAAAGAAGGAGTCCTCAGACCAAACCAATCATAATTCGAAGCCCCCAAAGTAGAGAAATCACCTTCCCCATTTAAACCCATCTGTGATAAATAAAAAGAGCTTGTTGAGGTCGTCACTGCTGAAAAAGTTCATGTTGCCTTTAATCTTCAAAAAGAACCAAAGAAAGTCAAAATTTTGGTCCCATTGGCTAAATTTTTGAAACAACTAACTTACAAGGCCCAAGTTTCCCAGTTCATGTATCCATCTGCTCCAATCCACTCACATGATAGTTTGAATCTCCAAGAAGAAAGGCCAATGGTTGTCTTTGGACCCCATGTTGAAGAATAAGATCCTTCCACAACTCCTTTTTATGTTACCTTAGTAGTGCATGACCTCCTGCTACGCAACTGCATGCTAGACTCAGGTTCTTCCCACAATTTGATGCCACTATCTGTCATGGAGAAATTGGGGCTGCAAATAACCAGACCATACAAGGACCTCTATTCTTTTGATTGCAAAATAATAAAGTGTTTAGGAATGATGAAGGACCTAGTGGTGAATTTAGCTCAGATCCCGGTAAAAAGTGTAGTAATGGATATTATAGTAGCTGACATCCTTGTAATACTCAACATGCTTTTTTCCATGTCACGGGGATCGAAGATTGGAGGTTCCATCAAGCTAGATTTGACCTACGCTACCATTCCTATCTTTGGTGGACAAGAAAGGCGACCGTATAGAGAATCAAGGTTTGTTAAAATAGTTACAAGAGATGATTGTTTGAATAATGCCCCTGTATATTGGAAAGAAAGGTGGTTCTCTTGCTTATTGTTAGAAGAGGATGATTTTATTTTGGAAGAGACGCAAGTGCAACTTACAGTTCAATTAGATCAGCAACTACGAGATTGCAACAAGGTATGGAAGTTAGATTTTTTATGGTGAAAATTCCAAGGAAGGAAATGGAGCAGGGGTGCACTTGATATCCCCAAAAGGTAGTTTGATCCATCTCTCGTTTAAATTGGAATTCGAGGCAACAACCAATGTTGCAAAGTATGAGGCTTTACTTCTAGGCCTACAAGCAACAAGAAAATTAAACATTGAGTGCTTCATTGTGTTCGGAGACTTTGAACTGGTAGCAAAGAAAATCAGTAATCAATGTCAAACTAAGCATCCAAGGTTGAAGGCTTACAAAAATGAGGTCTAGGATTTGGTGGATAACTTTTTCTTAGTTTTCAATGTCTAATTTCTACCCAGAGAAGGAAATCCAATGGCTGACTCCTTATCCATAGTTGCCAACAATTTTAGACCGCTACAAAATCCACTTCTCAGGTATGGGGTCGAAGTCAGATATCGACCCTCAGTACCAGATAATGTTAGACATTGGCAAGTGTTTGAGGATGATGAACAAATCAAGCGCTTTATGGAAGTCATTAGGGAATCCTCAAATTATGTGATCGATCAAGAGGATGAAATGATAGTAGATGAACAATGAGCTATTTGGGAGGAAACCATTGCAGGGCATAGAATTTTGTAGCTAAAGGGAAATACTATTCTCCGGGGTCTTTTTCCTTTGGAAAGATTGTTCAATTCCAACGATGTAACATCCAAACCTGTTGAACAAGGAGTCGAGGAACCGGTGGAGGAATGCAACATTGGTTCGGAGAAGGAGCCCCAAATGCTCAAGCTATCAAAGGGAATCCCCCATCAATACAAGTAAAGGTACTTAAATATTTTTAGAGACAATAGAGATGTATTTGCTTGGTCGTATGATGATTTAAAAATGTTTGATACTAATATTATTCAACATAAAATTCCTTTGAAGAATGGAATGAAGCCCTATAAACAAAAACTCAGATAGATTAATCCTCTTTTTCTCCCACCCATTGAGAAGGAAGTAAAGAAATTACTTCAAGCCAAGATAATTGAACCCCTGAGATACTCAGAGTGGGTGGCGAAATTGGTTCCTATTAGGAAGAAGAATGGGGAGATAAGGCTGTGTGTAGATTTCAGAAACCTCAACAAATCTTCATTAAAAGATAATTACCCTTTACCAAAAATGGATTATATATTATAGAGGGTAGTTGGGTCAGCTCGGATGTCTATTATCGATGGATTTTCAAGATACAATCAGGTAGAAGTACACCTCGGTGATCAAAAGAAAATTGCATTTACTACACCCTAGCGAACCTTCATGTACACCAGAATGCCATTTGTCGTTATAAATGTCGGAGCAAGTTTTCAAAGGGCGATGGATATAGTATTTGTGGGGGAACATGACAAATTTGGTGGTCTACTTAGAGGATATCACGGTTTTTTCTAAAAAAGACGAGGAACACATTGAACATTTGAGACTCACTTTTGAGAAATGCATGAAATACAGGATGTCTTTGAATCATAAAAAATCTCATTTCGCCTTAAGCGAATGAAAGCTATTGGCGCACATAATAGCACAAGAAGGGGTGAAGATTGATCCCAAGCGTGTGGAAGCCATCAACCACATCTCCCTACCAAGAAATAAAAAAGAAGTCCAAGTTTTCTTGGGAATAATTAACTTCTTGAGAAGATTCATACCCAACTATGCAAAGATAGTAAAGGAGATTACATAAATGTTGAAAAAGGAAAATGAAGTAAAATGGAACTCAGATTCTCGAGAATCCTTCTCTAGGATTAAAAGAGCTTTTGCAGAGGCTCCTGTGCTGGTTAGCCCAAATTATTCAAAACCTTTTTACATATTTTCTTTCGCATCTCCTCACACTGTAGTTGTTGTTTTGTTGCAAAAGAATAGTGAAGGGCACGAGCAACCAATAGCCTTTTTCAGTCAAGTGTTGCGGGATGTTGAATTGAAATATAATATCCTAGAAAAACAGGCTTACACCCTGGTCAAAGCCCTAAAGGCTTTCAGAGTTTATGTTATGCAATCTAACATTGTATCTTACGTTCCAACAACGACCGTTAAAGACATCTTGGTGTAAGGAGATAGTGATGAAAAAAGAGGCAAGTGGATTGCTAAAATCCAAGAGTATGACATGGATATTAAGCCCACTAAACTCATCAAAGGATAGGGGCTGGCTAAAATCTTATCAGAGTCAAACTGTCGAGCCTTGGGCATAAACTTATTAACAAAAGAAGATGGAGAAGGGATGCAACATCCGATGATCAAGACAACAGTTCAAAAAATTCATATGAAATATGAAGCATCTGTCTGGTGTAAAGACATCATCCACTATCTGTTGTTTCTAAGATGCCTGGTGAAGTTGGATAAAATGAAGTGTTAAGATTACAAGCCCAATTTTTTTTATATCGAACGATCAACTGTATTGGAAGGAATCCCATTGGGATGCTACTTTTGTGCTTGGTGGAAGAGGAAATTCGTAAGGTGATTGATGAGTTCCATGGTGGCGTTTGTGGGGAACATTATAACTGGAAGGCTACAACTCATAAAATATTGAAAGCGATTTTTTATTGGCCAAAACTATTTGGAGAAGTTCACTCTTATGTTCGGGCATGTGAGAAGTGTCAAATATTCACCGAGAAACAGAAACTAGCTCGACTCCCACTAATCCTTGTTTTCATTGAAGAGTGTTTCAGACAATGGGGATTGGACTTCATTGGAGAGATACACCTACCTTATAGCAGTCAACATAAGTGGATACTTACAGCCACTGACTATTTCACTAAATGGGTGGAAGCAATCCCGACCAGAAATGCAACCGATGTTGTAGTCATAAATTTTTTGGAGGAAAACATCCTTGCTAGGTTTGGTTGTCCTAAGAAAATCGTGACCGATAATGCTCAAGTTTTTAAGTCTGCAAAGTTTATTAATTTTTTCCATAAATTCAACTTTGTAATTGGTCATTCCACTACCTATTATCCACAGGGAAACGGGTTGCCTAAGTCTTCAAATAAAACATTAGTAAGGATCCTGAAGAAAACAATTGCAAAAATCTAGAGAAATTGGGACTCACAATTGAAATTTGCCTTATGGGCAAACAGGGTCACAACTAAAAGATCCACTGGGAAATCCCCTTTCGAATTGGTCTATGGGAAAGCTACGATTTTTCCCATACAACTCGCCATGCCCGTTGCAAAAGTCTTACAAGACATTGAAGAAGAGTCGAACTCCTTGACCTGAAGGATAAATCAACTAGTGGAGCTACAGGAGAGTAGAGAGCATGTGAATCACAAGTTGATCAACTATCAGTAGAAAATGAAGTCCTTGTTTGATAAAAAGGAAAAGGACAGGGCCCTCCAGTCTGGAGACCTAGTCTTGAGGTAGGATGTCAGAAAGGAATACAAAGGCAAACAAGGAAAATTCGATCCTTTATGGTTCGGCCCTTTTAAGATCGCAGAAGAAAAAGGCAATAATGCTTTTTTACTAGAAAACCTGGAAGGTGAAGCACTCGAGATACTAGTTAATGGGAAATTTTTCAAACTTTGCTTTCATCACTGAAGGTATCACCCCCAATTCATTGTAAATATCGCTTTGTTATCTGTAAATAATTAATGTTGTTTTAAGTTTTCTGTTATTTCTTCTTGTTAAGAAAAGTTTTCAATAATAAGACTCCATGCCCAAGGAGCAAGATGCTAAGCTGCAGGTTATCGATGCATTACTACCAATACATCAGCCCCAGTTGGAGCCAATGTTATCACTCGCCTTAAATTTTCAACAATTTAAACTATGGCCACATGAATAAAATTTTGTAGTTGGAACCACGCTCAAGGCAAGAGCTTCAGAATCGAACACACAAGAAAAAGGAATTTAAATCAAAACATGGTTCTTGCCGAGGTCTGGACCTAACTGCAAACAAAGCGGGCAAGTGCCCCAACACCGGTCTTAGAGGGGGTTAAAAATCATGCACTTCACAAAGCAATCATCATCCATTACAGATTGACGATTCTCTTTAACTAGTTCAGGGGGTGGTACCCGCGCGAAATTTAACCCACGAGAGATCCACGGAGTTGAAAATTCAAGATACGATCCGACGACCTAAATTCATTCAGGGGGTGAGAGAAGGACTCATTTTCCCACAGTCTGATCTACCGAAGTACAGTGGGGACCACCCTCCAGGTGGGATACCCACATTGGATTGTATGTCAAGTGAGTGCAGTATAGAAGGTAAAGGTAAATTAGTGATCCCCATTCTGGCTCTCTGGCCCTCTTTTCCTAACCAATCCCAGTCAGCCATGTACCCCCTCCTTCTTGGCATCATCACCATGCCGTGTGGCCCTTCTTGCTATAAAAGTAGCCCCGCTCCTACCTCCTTTTCAGAAAGTTACTCTACAGTTCCCGGTGCAACCCTCCCCTTTAGTCACCTGCATAGGACCTCTCGTTCGAGTATCCAGACCACCCAAAGACTTCCTCTTGACGTCATTTTCAACTGCTCCTACGGACTCCAGGTAACCCAACAACTATAACCACTTGTGATTTGTGCTTCTTACTCATTAAAATGAAACAAACAATGCTCGAAACTCCCAAAACCCGTGAGGTAAAGTCCTCTTCCAGCCTTGAACCCTTAATGGACATTGAGGGCCAAATTACAGACTCAGCATGTGCTTACCACCTCGTTGACCTTCACTTTGAGCTATTCACAAACCACATAAGGGGGGAAGATGCCTTTCGAGTAATTGATTCTTACTTGTATTTCCAAATCACGCCTTCAGTCCATCACTTCCCCGAATTCATTTCTTGGCTGACTGCAACATACCTTGACGAGAAGAATTACTTCATCTCCACCACTGGAACTCAAATACTTGAAATAACCCCCGAATTGATCCAGAAAGCCCTAATTTTCCCTGTCTCTCCTACGATGCAGTCATTTACTGACATTACCCTAAACCATCATTTTTTTACTCTCCCTCCTAATGAACAACATTCCTTCTTGAGAAAAATTCTAACTCTGGGAGTGCAATCCCTGTCCCATGGCAAGCATTTCTCAGTTACCCTATTCAATGAGCCTGTTCAACCCATTCTGTCTGTAAGTGTGTGTTTATTGGGGGAATATACTGCTCAGATGAACAACAAGGTCGTCTTGGGATTTTTACACCAAATGATGCATCCTAGTTGTTTGCTCGATATCCCATCTTACCTATCTACGACCATATGCTTCCAGCTTCATTACTTTCCCACCACCTCTTATTTCCATTATTATTCACCTTTGTTTTACCTGTTTATGTACACCCATGTCGAAGGGTTCAATTGTTTGGGTCTTAGCATGATTTCTCGCAACAAGCAAAGGAATTATGTCTTTGATTGGAATATTACGGTAAGGAGAAGACTCGACATTGGTGGGTACTCTTAGTTTATATCAACTTGTACGGCCATTGCATACAGAATTATACATGGGATTTCTCCACCCATAATTCCCCCCTAACAAAAAGAGATTATCTAACTTAGAAAAGATGTTATGGTAGGGGATTAGTACCTCTATGAGAATTACACAACGACAGGGTTTATGGGTGCGAGCTCCATCCCTACCACCTACCTGTATTCATGCCCATGAGATTCTTTGCCCTATAATTTATTAGACAACTCCTCAGCGTATACCTGCTCCATTTCATTCCTGCAAAGAAGGGATATATTTTTAAAATGGGGCAACCCGTGGGTCCTTTTGTGATGAATACAAGACATGCTTTTAAAATAGTTGAAGCTTTACTTGAAACAATGGATTTTGACAAAGGAGGCACCTGACATTATGATCCCAAGGGTGTCATTGCCCGAAGGAGAGAAAAGATAAAAGCATCAAATTATGTACATGAGCCCAGGCCCAAAATTGAATGGAAAGCTAATTTTGATTCATGGCCTCTTAATACAGAAATGGAGACTGAGTCCCTAGTAACAAAAAATAAAGCGTCAAAAAGGACCATTGACCAAGCTATGGATACCAAGATGGAGGAAGCACACATAAATAAAAAGGCTAGAAGTCAAGACCCTAAAGAATAAGAAGATTTTGTAACCAAGCTAATGGAAACAGGGCTAGACCAGTCGGGTTTTCAGGTGATATTAGAGGATCCACCACCAACTACAGCTTCATCTTTTGCAGAGGTAACAGTTCCGAGCACTCAGGAAGGTGTTGCTGCCACTGGATCAAGTTGGCCTATTGGAAAGCCCATTGAGGAAAACAACAGGAAATTCAGGGACAAAATGCAATAGGTAATGGCTTCCCAATCAGTATCCTATCACACAAGACTATTGGCTGCTATGGACCTAGAGCAGAACCAGATGAAGTTTTCACTACAACACACCTCGGCACAATCTTTAGCTTCAAGTACACAATTTAAAACCTTGGATGTGTCTCTAGACTTGTCAATTGTCCCCTTATCTAATAAAATAATTTTTCATAAGAAAGTGGGGGAAATGATGTATAATGATCTCAACAAGAACGTTATGACCATTAGCAGAGATGAGACATTACTAGAGAACGTTGCAAATAAGTTAAAACTAGAGAAGGCCAACTCTCGAGCTCTACATATACAAAACGATAGTTTCAAAGAGTTGATAATCAAGCTGGGGGTGAATCCAGAAGACAAGACAACAATACAAGCTCTTATTCAACAATCTCAAAAGGTGATTCAGGGATTGAGACACAGGTTGAAGATGTCAGGCAGTGGACATGTACAGTCTAAGGAGTTGACTCAGGTTGAGAGAGAAAAGGAGAACCTAATCAAGGAGGTGGTGGAAAGAAACCATGACATAGTGGTCCTCAAGTAACAATTGGTCAAACTTCACGCAAAAATGAACTCTCATGTGTGTGTGTGTGGTTGTACCTGAAGATCCACAAAACCCTACTGAGAAACTCACCAAGGCCCTAATTGAGCTACAACTCTCAGAAGGGGAGTTGAAGAGGGTGCAGAGAGACTTAGATTCTACTAATTCAAGTCTAGCTCAGAAGGATAAACAATTGGAGCTCATTAACAAAAATCTGCAGTCATTGACACAGGAGGTGACAGAGCTAAAAGCAAAGGTAAAGGGGAATATGTCTCTCCTAGAAGCAAGACAACTAGTTTAGGATGAGATCATTAAGGAGATGAAGAATAACTGGGAGCACATAATGTTGATGCATGAGCAAAAGGTTGCAAGCAAGGATTTTGAGCACTTCATCATGGACGCCAAAGAGGAAGGCGAGAGGAATTCTCAGATTGCCAAGAGATTTATCCGGTTTGTAAATGAGAGGCAAATTGATGAGTTGAGGCCCATCGATGTAGTGGAGAGAGTCAACACCATAATAGAGATATCCAAAGTAATCCTGAGAGAGGAAGCTAGGATCAAAGATGAACAGTGCCTTGAAGTGGTAAAAAAGAAGTGGCCACTGTCTAGTCAATTTAACGTCTTAAATTGCTCTACATAAATTATCAATCCGGGTATCGTAAACTGATGAAGTGTGGTGCAATCTAGTCAATTTAACGTCTTAAATTGCTCTACATAAATTATCAATCCAGGTATCGTAAACTGATGAAGTTTGGTGCACCATATGTGCTTAGTTAACCTTTTTCTTACTTCCTTGTTTTATAGATTTTATTTTGTTTTGGGGTTTTGTTCTTGTTGATCTCCTAAAGTGTCTAATGCAAATGGAAATCCTATTCTAAGTTTTTAAGAATACTTTTAAAGGTCAAGTATGGATGTATATTTCAAGACAAGGTTTATGTCCCTAATGGTAACTTCCAAAACTTAGCACTTCAAAAGATCTCAAAACATGTTATTGATGAAATTAGTACTTAAACAAGAACGGAAATGTGCTGCTATTCAAATAAAACAAATGATGAACTACTGATCATGAAATTACTATCTCTGCTGTTTATCTAAATACAGAAATAAAAGTTAAGCTATTGCACTCAACAAATCAAAAACTGCAAACTAATAAAAGTAAAATCAAATCACATCATTCATGGTCCGATAGCTCGCCAAGTAGTCTAAGCTATGGCTTTAGGAGATAACGTCAATGATATGAGGAATTTGATATCTAATTGCAGAAAAATAAAGCTAAAATCAAATCACATCATTCATAGTCTGATAGCTTGCAGGTAGTCTAAGCTATGGCTTTAGGAGATAATGTCAATGATATGAGGAATTTGATATCTAATTGCAGAAAAATAAAGCTAAAATCAAATCACATCATTCATAGTCTGATAGCTCGCCAGGTAGTCTAAGCTATGGCTTTAGGAGATAACGTCAATGATATGAGGAATTATATATCTAATTGCAGAAAAAATAAAGCTAAAATCAAATCACATCATTCATAGTCCGATAGCTCGCCAGGTAGTCTAAGCTATGGCTTTAGGAGATAACGTCAATGATATGAGGAATTTGATATCTAAACTAACTAAAAAAGCAAATGAATAAGAATGAAATCAAAGCATAACTAAAATTGAAAAGCTAAAAAAAACAAAGTCAGTAGAGAGGCAAATCTCATGTCACTATTTGATGCAAAAACATGTAAAGAAAAACCAATCTACAATCAACCAGTTGAACACACTTACTTGAATTAAAATTGCATGAATGGAAAATCTAATCAATCAAACTCGAAAGCAATCAAATGACATAATGAAATCAAAGCAAAATTACAAAATGAAATCTACTCTACCTTACATTCCAATATGCTCCATGACATCTATTTCACATCTCCTTCCATGTTGAGAGCGTCAAAGCTTTATTCAAATTCTTCAAAATTACAAAGTACAACAAAACTCTCCAAAGCTTTCAAAAGCCATCAAGGAAGAACTACAAACTCCAAGCTAAGCTAAGACTCACAAGCTAAGCTCTAAACTCTAAGCTAACAATTGAAGGAGAAAGATCTCCTATTTATACAAAAAGATGAGAAACCATCTCATCAATGAGAGTCCATGAATCTCTCTCTCTTCCTCTAGAGTCCTAATCAAAATAGGAACTGATAAGACACATGTCTTCTTAGAGCTACAATACAATTAGGAGATGTGACACTTATCCTCATGATCTCATGATCCTTTCCACTCAAATTCAAATTTGGCCTTAGAGTGCCACATAAGGGTCTTCTAGAAGTCTCCTTTTGACCTACACATGTCAAGAATCTAAACCCACTTGTTAGGTATAAGCATATGCACATTATTTTCTAATTTTTAACCACAAATTCATTTAAAAAGGCTAAAAATTAATAAAGTTTGGAAAAACATAAATGTGGCCCAATGATAATGAAAGTGGGATGAATGTAGTGACATAGTAGTGAAAAGGAGGTGATATAATGGACATACTAGTGAAAGTGTAATGGAAATGAATGACATTTTCAAAACCCAACATACCCCCAACTGAAGTTATTGCATGTCCTCATGCAATATATATATTACATTAACTCTTTTGATCCTTGAGCTTTGGCTTAACTTTGCATGATATCATTTGATAACTTCGTATTTCTGCAAAGTTTTTGACTTGAATTGCAACATGGTTGGTTCTTGTGTTACAACCAATTTTTTGTTGTTGTTGCATTCTATTTTGATCTTTGAAATTTGCATAATGATATTTTGATTATTTTTGCAAAGTATATCTTTATTGGATTGCATGATGGTTGGTTCTTGTGTGACAACTATGATTTTGTTTGTATCCAATTTATCCTTTAAGCACTTTTTTTGAAAAGCCAATGTATGCTCATAATAACAATGTAATAGTTAATATATGTTGGAAGTATGTAGGCTCCTGAGTATGATATGGACATGGCAAGATATGAAGATGAATGTATTCCCCCCCCAACTGACGGTATTGACAATTTTATGAAATGAGGAAGAGAAATGTTTTTCCAACAATTATCATTCTAGCTTTTTATGGAATTCTATGTTCAAAAGTTAGAAAATGACGTACCTTAACTTACCCTTTGGAATGGATGAGTTGTATGTGTGGTGGCTGCAAAATTCTGATCATATTTTTCTTCAAGTGGCTGAACAAGAGGAGTCATGGATAAAGAGATAAGATGACTTTTTATTGCTTCTACTAAAACTTGTTGAATCTGCTCCAAAATGATGAAAATAATAGTCTTCGTGTCTTCAAAACTCATTGGCACAATTCCTAATATGTGAAAAGATGTTCTGATGTCAAACATGGTAGGAAATTGTTGACTTAGTGGCCATTAATGGATGCCACTAGTCAACACGAGAACTCTCACCATTGATGACAATGAGAGTCAAGATGCCCAAACACATCTTGCTAGGTACGAATGATTTTGTCGATGTCGAGTCACCTAGAAGATCTAACGAACAAGGGACATTAATGTATTCCCATTGTTTGTTAGCATGAGAACTTGCCATTAAGGCATGCAAGCCTCAAGGTGTTTTTACAAAGAACTTAGACTCAAAGGACTATGGACTCAATAATTTGCATTGAAGCAGGGCTTATTTGCGAAATGAAAATTACAAGAAATGGAAATGGGCAATAAGCATGTGAATGAGCCTCTTGCTTTTATTTGTGAGTTATGAATGGACAAAAAGAGATGGAAAGTGTATGTGAATGTCAATGGAAAATATGGAATGAAATGAGGTGAATGGTTTATTATGAAGTATGGATTGTTGAAAATGCAACAAGATGATGGAGCTTAGTGAAAAGGAGTCGCCTTCACTAAGTGGGCCCGCAGGCTATTTTTGGCACAAAGTCTATTCTTAGACTATGTCTATTTTTAGACATATGGATCATGATCTATGAGTTGCAGGATGTTGTTTATGGATGATTGGTCATGTTGGTAAAAATATATGGACTTATATTTTTAGACATATGGGTGGAGTCTATTTCTAGACTACCAGTCTAAAAATAGAACAGTCGAATAGTATTAGCTCTTAATAATATTTGGATTATAAACATTATCTTATCCTCTTGCAGCACTTCAGTTCGAGCTACGGATGTGGCACATGCAACTGCCAGAAGGAAATACGCTTTTCTTATGGGTTAGTTGAGCTATTGCATGATGGACTTTAGTTAGAACTCAAGTGATTGAGTTTGGTGGAGTTGATTGAGGAGTTGATGGAGTTGTGTTCAGTTTGACTTAGTTGAACTAGTTGTACTTAGTCTAACTGCCAAATACACTAGTGATGAGTGATGTGAATTAATTATTAATTAATTCACTAATTATTAACTCATAAATCAACTAAATAAGACATCAGTTAACTCAGTGCATGGACAGTTCAGTGGAGACAAGTGTTAGAGGTGGGTGAAAGGGTGAGACTACTATCAGTTGTGACTATAGTTGTGCATGAGATTTGCACAATCATTGATTGAGATTGCCAATGAGGATTGCGCTTTACAAGCCAAGGGAAAACGAGCTTGGATCATTCCTATTCTCAACTTGGATTGCACAGTAGAGGCAGGAAAACAGCGGAGGAGATTTGAACCTGTTTGTGTGTAGCAGGTGGAGATAGTACTGAGTACTTGTGAGGAGTATTGTACTATGTATTGTTACATGTTCTTTATCATTATAATATACAGATAGTTCGGGGTTTTCAGCTGTATGCTTTCCCCATTACATACTGTGTTGATATGTGTGATTGATGTTTCAATGTGCGCATGCGATTGTTTTTAATTCCGCAAATTGATGATCAACGTAGAGGAGGTTATGTATTATGCATGCATTCTGTAAATAGTGTATAATTAGGATAATCTCTGTGAATAAGTGTTGTATCATTAAAAATTTCTACATGGTATCGGAGCTAGCTGATTTGTAGAAAAAATTTCTACATGGTATCATAGCGAAGTTGATCATCAGATCTATTATTCAGAAAGTGATTACATTTTATTTCTTCAAGAAGAGTTTGTAATCGGGCTAGGTAGCCTCTGGATTCATCCTTCTTTTGGAAGGTGAGATATCCGGTAAATGCCCATACAGTCAATCTCTGTATGAGAAATACTTTGTTCTCACGAATTTTAGATCAGAAGCGGTTGAGTTTTGAGCTGGTGGAATTCGAATTTGCAGCAGTGTTTTCTTGGTGTCGAAGTTGAAATGTTTTTCAACGGATTGCGATTGGAGTATGCCCTTGAAGGCAGCTCGAATTATATTGCATGGAAAGACAGGATGGAGGCGGTGTTAGATGACAATGGGTTGAAGGAGTTCATAAAGGTTGAGGTCCCAAAGCCTACTGATGCTGCTCACGTTGAGGCTTGGCAAAAGAAGACAACAAAGTGTCGAAGGATTTTGTTGGAGGGCGTGAAGGATCACATTGTATCCAGCCTGCATGGAAAGGCTTCTCCATACTTGATGTGGAAAGCATTGACATATTTATTCCAAAGCAAGAGCGACCAGAGGAAGTTGGCACTCAAGGATAAACTTAGAAACATTAAGTGTGAGAAAGGAGACAGTATGCCCAAGTATCTCACGAAGTTCACCCAATGTCGGGATGAGCTGGGAAGTGTGGGGGTGACTGTCGATGATGAGGACTTGGTGAGCTTTGCTCTCCTTGGTCTTCCGAAGAGTTGGCATTCCTATCAGGACTCTATCAATGGTCGGGAGAAATTGCTAGGATGGGAGAGACTTTGGTCTGATATTGTGCAAGAGGAGATCAGGCAGAATACGAGGGACGGACCTTCATCAAAGGTATCTGATGAAGAAAATTGCACTTTGGCTGCCAAAGCAAAGAAGGGGAAGAACAAGAAAGCTTCTCATTCCGATGCGAAAGGCAAGAAGCAGGACATGTCCAAGTTGAAGTGCTTTCACTGTCACCAGTACGGACATTATGCCACAAATTGTCTGCAGAAGAAGAAAAATAAGCAAGCTATTGGATCTGCAGCAGGAGAGCCCTTAGCCTCATAGTTTGAGCTGGATTTTTCGCTGATCGCATGCTTGGTATCAAGTGTGATGGGATCGGTATGGTTCTTGGACAGTGGTGCGTCTTTTCACATGACAGGAGATCGAAATTTGTTTTCTGATCTGGATGAGAAAGATCTTGGAGTGCACATCGAGATGGGTGATGATGGTAGATACAGTGCAACCGGTATCGGTACCATTTCCTTTGAGAGGGAGTCTGGTAAACCCTTCGTATTGAAGGAAGTGATGCATGTTCCAGGATTGAAGAAGAATCTTATCTCTGTGGTGATGTTAGAAGACAAGGGATATGATGTTGTCTTCAGCAAGGGAAAGGCTTTCCTGCACAGTAAGACCACTGGAGAAACCAGGAAGATAGGGATTTGAGTTAAGAACCTTTATCAACTGCATGTAGATGGATGCACAGCAATGGCATGCAAGGCAGAAGGATTGGTGAGTCGGGATGATGGCGAGTTGTGGCACCAGAGATTGGGCCACCTTCACCATGGAGCCTTGAAGATACTGCAGCAGATTTCTACTGGGCTTCCTAAAGGCACTCTTGCGCAGTTAGATCAGTGCAAGGGGTGTTCTTTGGGAAAATTTGTGAAAGCCACCTTTCACGAGAAGGATAGTCACGCCACGACGATCCTTGAGAGAACTCACACAGACGTGTGGACCTTTCTCAGTAGCTTCGACAGCAAAGCACAAGTACTATGTGATCTTTGTTGATGATTTCTCTCGAAAGTGTTGGATCTTCTTCATGTAGAAGGAGAGCGAGACATACTCAAAGTTCTGTGAGTTTAAAGCACTAGTCGAGAAGGAATCGGGGAAGAAGGTGAAGGCTCTTAGGAGCGACAATGGTGGTGAATTCATCTCTGGTGAATTCAAGGACTTCTACAGCGAGGGAAGGGGAATGGAGGCGGCCCCTACCACACAGATGGACCTGCATCTGACAAAGGACAATTGAGGATGCGCTTTAAGGCTCGACCATAGGGGCCGGGAGCCTAAGAAAGAGGAGGTCTATTAGGTTCTTTCATATAAACAAAGGTAGGCAGAAGGGATTCGAAGAGAGCTCATAGCTCCCCATAACCCACAGCAGAACGGGGTTGCTGAGCAGAAGAACAAAACGATTGTGGGTGCTGCACGGGCGATGTTGCATGATCAGGGCCTATCCCTTCACTTGTGGACGGAGGCATGCAATACTGCAGTATATGTGCAGAACCGTTCTCCTCACAAGATACTTGGCATGAGTACACCCAAGGAGGCTTATTCTGGTAAGAGGCCTGATATTTCCCATTTGAGGATTTTTGGTTCTCCTGTTTACATGCATGTGACAAAGGATGCCAAGAAGAAGCTAGAGCCGACCGCAGAGGTTGGGATATTTGTGGGGTACACTGATACGCCCCACAACTATCGTGTGTATTGGTCAGACAGATGCAAGACTGTTGTGCGACGGGATATCAAATTTCAGGAGGAGAAAGCCATGAAGTGTTCGCTTGAGAGGGAGCCACACTTGCATGCATATGAGGAGCTATTAGTTCCTAAGGATGAGCTTCAGGACGTGGATCAGCCACAAGATGAAGTTCATGGAGTGGAAGAGACCACTCATGCAGCGCCAACCATCAGAAGGCGAAAGCGCACTACAGAAGCTGAGCGACTGGCTCAAGATCCAGAGAAGGTTGTAGGACCACCTACAGGACAGCGCAGACAGAGACAGTCACCTGATTGGTACACTGGATACATGGCTCTTGTGAGCAAATGTGTCGTCACAGAGCCATCCTCTTTCAAGGAAGTTGTGGAGGATCCAGCATGGGTAGATGCCATGATGGAAGAGTATGATTCGATTGTCAGAAACAGTGCATGGGAGATTGTCCCAAGACCGGAGGGGAAATCAGTGGTGGGTTCGAGATGGATTTACAAAGTGAAGCAGGCAGCTAACGGGAGTGTGGAGAAGTACAAGGCAAGATTTTTTGCCCGAGGCTTCTCACAGATAGAGGGGATCGATCATGAGGAGACCTTTGCACCTGTCGCAAGTTATTCTTCCATACAGACGATTCTTGCTCTCTCAACGAAGATGGATGTGAAGACTGCGTTCCTCAACGGAGTCATTGAGGAGGAGGTGTACCGAGAGGTTTCAAGATCTTCAACAGCGAGTCGCATGTGTGCAGGCTCAAGAGAGCGCTGTATGGGTTGAAACAAGCACCTCGTGCTTGGTACACACAGATAGACAGTTGTTTCACCGGACTTGGATTCTCCAAGAGTGAGGTGGATCCTAACCTATACCAGATTGTGGTGGAGGGTAAGTTGCTGATCATTGTACTTTATGTAGATGATTTGATTTTGACAGGAGATGAGTTGTTAATACTTTCATGCAAGGAGGATCTTGCTAGAGAGTTTGAGATGAAGGACTTAGGTCTCCTTCATTATTTCCTGGGATTGGAAATTTGGCAGCGCAGTGATGGACAATTTGTTTCTCAGGGTAAGTATGCCCGGGAGATACTAGAGAAGTTCAACATGCATGTCTGCAAGCATGTATTGCGTTATCTCAGAGGCACATCGGGATATGGATTGTGGTACAGACAGGAGGATGAGGTGAAGCTATGTGGCTTCACAGATGCAGATTGGGCAGGGAGCCCAACGGACAGAAAGAGCACATCTAGAGGGATCTTTAGTATCGGGTCGACAATAGTTTCTTGGTACAACAGGAAGCAGAGATTCGTGGCACTCAGTTCAGCAGAGGCCGAGTATATGGTAGCAAGTTTGGCTGCATGCGAGGCTATATGGATGAGGAAGATCCTGGTCAGGTTGTTCGGGTCACACTTGGAGCCTACTGTGATTTATTGTGATAACCAGAGTTGCATTAAACTCTCGGCTAATCCAGTATTTCATGATAGATCCAAGAACTTCGACATCAGGTACCATCATATCAGAGATTGTGTGCAACAGAGAATCATGTTACTTTCATACATTCCCACAGAGGATCAGGATGTTGATATCTTGACGAAGGCGCTCACCAGGAGCAAATTCAAATACCACAGAGGCAGGATAGGGGTTGCAGATAATCCATATCTTGTTGAGAGGAAGTGTTGAAAATGCAACAAGATGATAGATCTTAGTGAAAAGGAGTCGCCTTCACTAAGTGGGCCCACAGGCTATTTTTGGCGCAAAGTTTATTTTTAGACATATGGATCATGGTCTATGAGTTGCAGGATGTTGTTTATGGATGATTGGTCATGTTGGTAAAAATAGATGGACTTCTATTTTTAGACATATGGGCGGAGTCTATTTTTAGATTGCCAGTCTAAAAATAGAACAGTCGAATATTATTAGCTCTTAATAATATTTGGACTATAAACATTATCTTATCCTCTTGCAGCACTTCAGTTCGAGCTACGGATGTGGCACATGCAACTGCCAGAAGGAAATACGCTTTTCTTATGGGTTATTTGAGCTATTGCATGATGGACTTCAGTTAGAACTCAAGTGATTGAGTTTGGTGGAGTTGATTGAGGAGTTGATGGAGTTGTGTTCAATTTGACTTAGTTGAACTAGTTGTATTTAGTCTAACTGCCAAATACACTAGTGACGAGTGACATGAATTAATTATTAATTAATTCACTAATTATTAACTCATAAATCAACTAAAGAATACATCAGTTAACTCAGTGCATGGACAGTTCAATGGAGACAAGTGTTAGAGGTGGGTGAAAGGGTGAGACTATTATCAGTTGTGACTATAGCTGTGCATGAGATTTGCACAATCATTGATTGAGATTGCCAATAAGGATTGTGCAGTACAAGCCAAGGGAAAACAAGCTTGGATCATTCCTATTCTCAACTTGGATTGCGCAGTAGAGGCAGGAAAACAGCGAAGGAGATTTGAACCTGTGACTTGATTCAGATTTGAGCTAGTTTGTGTGTAGCAGGTGGAGATAGTACTGAGTACTTGTGAGGAGTATTGTACTATGTATTGTTACATGTTCTCTATCATTATAATATACAGATAGTTCGGGGTTTTCAGCTGTATGCTTTCCCCATTACATACTGCGTTGATATGTGCGATTGATGTTTCAATGTGCGCATGCAATTGTTTTTAATTTCGCAAATTGATGATCAACGTAGAGGTGGTTATGTATTATGCATGCATTCGGCAAATAGTGTATAATCAGGATAATCTCTGTGAATAAGTGTTATATTATTAAAAATTTCTACATGGATGTGATGGAGACAATAGTATCTGAAAGTTTTTCAAGTGTTTGGATCTGATTTTGCATCAGTATATTTCCTCTTTGTTGTTGATCATCCTCTTAGGAAACAAATTGGTCTCTTAGAGAGACACCATTCTCTTGTAGTCATTTGTCCTTCCTCCTGGAACCTGCAAAAAAACTAGTACTTCTTCTGCAATGGAATGTAAGATTATCAAAAGAGAGAGGTGATCAATCTCTCTAGTTATGATATTTACACACAAAACTAAGAATTTGTATTAATGAAACAAGTTCTCAAAGGAAAAATCAAAAGAATTTATACTTGCTTTGGAATTGGTGCCCCAAGTTGAATGCTGCTGTTTTTCAGCAATTTATTTTATTATTTGCCATTTCAAACTTTAATGATGGATTTCTCATTGTGTAGATCTTGTTGAGATCTTTTCAACGATACTTGAATCATCAAAATCTGATTTTGTATGAGAAAGTTAGGCTGATTTGAACAATGAGGTTTTTCAGCTGCGGAATTGGAGAACAGTTGCGGAATTGGACTTTAACTGCGGAATGTCGACAGTTTCTGTAGCTAAAAATCTTGAATAAAAAGTTAGCCATTCATCTTTCATCATTAGTCCAAAATTAATCAATACCTTCAAAAAAGTGAGTAAATAACTTATTCATTTCATTGATTCAAAATTATTATTTTTTCTTGACATGCGGCGACTTAGTGTGGCGACTTAGTGATAACACACAACTTGACTTCCCTTTGACCGAGGTCTTTTTCATCGAATTGGATCAAATGAATAGGACACCATCCATGTACTGACATTTTCCCAGCTACCCATGTGGCTCGTTTTGTCTCTCGACACTTGTAACCTACAAAAGTAATAAAATGGCTGCGGAATTGCCAGTTAGCTGCGGAATCAGGCTGCATTCCGCAGCTAAAAGACAACCAACCATTAGTTTTACACATATTTTGGATACTTGTGTCGTGCATAGCTTTTTATCTCTTCCGCACTTTCTTGTGGAGTTTCTGCAACCTTAAAAGTGAGTGATTCATCTTTAAAATAGAGATTTTCAGTTGAAACAAAACCAACCAAAATGATATTGATCCCTTCTCTAACTGAAAATGCCAGTGTTACTACACAATAAGCCCCGGGCTTCCCATACAAACAACAGATAAAGTTTGATAAATAATCAAGGATACTAAGGTCATGCTTGATAATAACATAGTTGTTTGGCCTGAGCACGGACTGGACTATTTGTGCAGCTTCATGCTGCAACGATATGTTGTTTTGAATCCAGGTATGCATATACTGAGCCATAGCTCATGTTTTAAGACAACTCCCAGGAATATCCAGGCGATAATTCTAAAAACAATCAACACAACTACCTGCATGGGATTTATTCCACTTTGATACTTCTTCTTCCTCTCTGGTAGTTCCAGGCAACCAATGTAATTAGAGGCAATTTTGGGTTTAACTCACAGGAAATATACATGAACAGAATGTGAGTGAGTTTTCGAATGGCCTCTGCATCGAATGCCAAGAAGCTCCATGCCACGTCTATTAGTTGGTTGCGTATCCAATTAAGATTGTTGTTAACAGGTGTTACATCTATTAGCAAAGAGCCATATCCAATTAAAACTGTTGTTAACAGGTGTTACGTCTATCAGCAAAGAGCCGTATCCAATTAGAATTGTTATTAATCGGGAAGTGGCAGAGCAGGTGTTAGACGGGTGGAAAAATGCGGGAGATGTATAATCAGCAAATAGTTAATTATCAGCACGCCATTGATTTCAAATCAGAAGCAGCCGAAAATCAACTGTCAGTTAATTAATTCAAATCCCGTTTTTTCCTCGCGGCCTGCAAAAATGGGCTTCAAAGAACCAAGAAATTCTCCCAAACCGCCAAGAATTTCTTAAAACGGTTTCTGGGTTATCTAATTGATCCTACTTTCGAAAAAACTCATGTTTTATTTTTCTCAAATTCATCTCCGTTTGGCCAAATCATGCATTTGAAGTTTGACATTTTTCAGCTATTACGCATTTTTTTTGTCTGTAAGGTGTATTACACAGGCGCAATGACAGGGCTGAAGAATTGGGGCAACTAACCATCTCTCGTGGCTCTCTAGAAGAAATTAGTCACAGGTTTGTTATCTGAAGACAGAAGAATGAGCCAATCATCGATCCGCAGTGAGAATCGTCGATCCATTATCCTCATGTTTATTCAATATTTAAGATTACCTGATACGGGAACAACTCTTTTCTCTACTAGTTTATTAACAAAGAAACCAGAGAGGAAATGTCAAACGATGACGCCCAACCCACAGGTTGTTAAACAATTGCTGCAGTGGTTGTTTTTAATTCATATTGGTACCTTGGCTTTTTAAAACAACGATTTAATAATTTTGCTGAAGCTTGCAGGTTTTGTAGGCGGTGGAAATCTAAGTGGCAGTAATAATTGTATTGAGCTCATTGATTCATTTTCAGGTTGGGACAATGCCGAGGCCCCTTAATGGAGTTAACATGGATCTACAAATTTTCATTCACCTCCTTGTTGTTACCTAATTGTTTAACATTCGAACCCTTAGTTTTTTCGCATTACAGTGCATTTTTTTTTTTTGGCAGGTTTGTTTCAGGGCCAAGACTTCAAACAGGAATGCAGATTTTCCTACTGAGGCCATAGTGAAAGCTAGGATTCCAGATAGCCATAGATTGTTTTCCTTTTTCTTTCTTTCTTTCTTTTCTTTTCTTCTTCTTCTTTTTTTTTTTTTTTTTTCCTGAAATTGTGAAATTTTATAAGAAGGATTAATGATTTTCAATTTCAGACAGCAAAGACTTCAAGGTAAATGTGCTAAAAACAGGACTTTGACTGAGGTCTTAAGCTGATTTTTTATCAATCTGGGTTGGGTGACTAGGATAGGATCCATGTTGGGGCAATTCTGGAGATGCCTATGTGATCGGTTTCTTCATTGGATGCCTGTAACCTATTAAACCTTGAAATTAGCTACGGAATTCACAATTAGCTACGGAATCAGACCACATTCCGCAGCTAAGTTGCAAAATCTTATCAAAACCACTACAAACCATAACCAGTCAATCTTGGACAGTTGAACCTATCAAAGCAGTTGGGTTTCATCAAATTTTTTTTTTAATCAATTGAAATGATGAAGTTTATTTTGTCTACTTTTTTTTTAACGTAACAATTCTTTTTCTCATCCTCGAGATCACACAAAGTGCAGGAGAAAAGCATACTCAAGAATTATTAAATTTTTTTTACATAACAATCCTTTTTCTGATTCTCCAGATCACACAAAGTGCAGGAGGAGAGCATACTCAAGAATTATTAATTTTTTTTTAGATTTAAGAAATGAGGTCTCCTAATTACACTTCCCCGGCAATGGCGCCAAAATGTCTAGTCAATTTAACGTCTTAAATTGCTCTACATAAATTATCAATCCGGGTATCGTAAACTGATGAAGTGTGGTGCACCATATGTGCTTAGTTAACCTTTTTCTTACTTCGTTGTTTTATAGATTTTATTTTGTTTTGGGGTTTTGTTCTTGTCGATCTCCTAAAGTGTCTAACGCAAATGGAAATCATATTCTAAGGTTTTAAGAATACTTTCAAAGGTCAAGTATGGATGTAGATTTCAAGACAAGGTTTATGTCCCTAATGGTAACTTCCAAAACTTAGCACTTCAAAAGATCTCAAAGCATGTTATTGATGAAATTAGTACTTAAACAAGAATGTAAATGTGTTGCTATTCAAATCAAACAAATGATGAACTACTGATCATGAAATTATTATCTTTGTTGTTTATCTAAATACAGAAATAAAAGTTAAGTTATTGCACTCAACAAATCAAAAACTGCAAACTAATAAAAGTAAAATCAAATCACATCATTCATAGTCGATAGCTCGCCAGATAGTCTAAGCTATGGCTTTAGGAGATAACGTCAATGATATGAGGAATTTGATATCTCATTGCAGAAAAATAAAGCTAAAATCAAATCACATCATTCATAGTCTGATAGCTCGCCAGGTAGTCTAAGCTATGGCTTTAGGAGATAACGTCAATGATATGAGGAATTTGATATCTAATTGCAGAAAAATAAAGCTAAAAATCAAATCACATCATTCATAGTCCGATAGCTCGCCAGGTAGTCTAAGCTATGGTTTTAGGAGATAACGACAATGATATGAGGAATTTGATATCTAATTGCAGAAAAATAAAGCTAAAATCAAATCACATCATTCATAGTCCGATAGCTCGCCAGGTAGTCTGAGCTATGGCTTTAGGAGATAACGTCAATGATATGAGGAATTTGATATTTAATTGCAGAAAAATAAAGCTAAAATCAAATCACACCATTCATAGTCTGATAGCTCGCCAGGTAGTATAAGCTATTGCTTTAGGAGATAACGTCAATGATATGAGGAATTTGATATCTAAACTAACTAACAAAGCAAATGAATAAGAATGAAATCAAAGCATAACTGAAATTGAAAAGCTAAAAAAAACAAAGTCAGCAGAGAGGCAAATCTCATGTCACTATTTGATGCAAAAACATGTGAAGAAAAACTAATCTATAATCAACCGGTTGAACACACTTACATGAATTAAAATTGCATGAATGAGAAATCTAATCTATCAAACTTGAAAGCAATCAAATGACATAATGAAATCAAAGCAAAATTACAAAATGAAATCTACTCTACCTTACATTCTAATATGCTCCATGACATCTACTTCACATCTCCTTCCATGTTGAGAACATCAAAGCTTTATTCAAATTCTTCAAAATTACAAAGTACAACAAAGCTCTCCAAAGCTTTCAAAAGCCATCAAGGAAGAACTATAAACTCCAAGCTAAGCTAAGACTCACAAGCTAAGCTCTAAACTCTAAGCTAACAAATGAAGGAGAAAGATCTCCTATTTATACAAAAAGATGAGAAGTCATCTCATTAATGAGAGTCCATGAATCTCTCCCTCTTCCTCTAGAGTCCTAATCAAAATAGGAACTAATAAGACACATGTCTTCTTAGAGTTACAATACAATTAGGAGATGTGACACATATCCCCATGATCTCATGATTCTTTCCACTCAAATTCGAATTTGGCCTTAGAGTGCCACATAAGGGTCTTCTAGAAGTCTCCTTTTGACCTACACATGTCAACAATCTCAACCCACTTGTTAGGTATAAGTATATGCACATTATTTTCTAATTTTTAACCACAAATTCACTTAAAAAGGCTAAGAATTAATAAAGTTTGGAAAAACATAAATGTGGCCCAATGACATAATAGTGAAATTGTAATGGAAATGAATGACATTTTCAAGACCCAACAACCACCTTCAATGCCGAATTTGACAGGGTGGTCTAAGCAGAATTACCCAACTGCTGGGAACCTCTCAGGGAGCTAATCTAGGAACAGTATAATTAGAGACTCGTTGAAGCTAAAAGCAAGGAAGGTTTGTCTCATGAGAACGCTGCCAATATCAAAGGGAAAATGGTGGTAAATTTCCTGAAGAAGGAATTTCAACTGTTGGGAATGGTGAGGAGTCTTTTTCATCACAGGTTAAGTTACAATGGTATAATCAATCTAAATGTCAGTTATCAACAATTCTTCTCCACTCCTAGTCCACCTCCAGCACTATGGCAACGATGCAAGCATTTCGTTAATCCACCAGTTGTCTGAGTCGTTGAACCTATGACACAACGTACTCCACAATGTGCTACACTGGCCCATCATCCTTGAAGATATTTTTTATTATGTCAATTATGAAATCTTATTTGCATCATTAATTTTACTCGCATTTTTTAGTTGTATTTTGTTCTATTTAGTTTGTTACTCTTTAGTTAAGTATAGTTGTGTTATCAAACACACTGAAATTTTGATGAGCCTAGTAATTATGATGAGATCAAGAAAATAATATTTTGTAATGACCTCTCTCTTTCTAAGAGGTCCTATAAGAACAATTTGAACAAAAGAACACGGGGTTCAACATTTTTAGCAGTAATTCTTTTCTAGTTTTCATAAGAACAATGTTATGGATCTCGATGCATGTATGCTTCTCTGGAAATTAATGCAAAGTTTTTGGTGATTTTGACTTATTGGGTTTGTAGTATGTTCTCTCTTCTATGTGTTTACATATATGTTGAATTTTCTTCTTAGATCTCATGTAAAGTAGCAGCTAGATATATTTCTCATAAAAATACAGATTCATTTAAATCGGATGTTGATGAGTAATGCCTATATGGATATGGAAATCAAGTCTTTAAAAGTGCTCCAGGTGTCTTCGCACCTCTTAAACATTTTTCCTGCCCTTGTTTCTTTCTAGACTCATATGTATGGGATTCTTAAATTCTTAAGCTCTATATGTCAGGTTTTATCTCTATTTTCTTCTTCTATCGCACCTTTTAAAAAAGTTGATTAGCTACAAGCTCCAATCAGAATTGGCCATCAGAGATTTATGAATATCATTCCTGTGGAGTATTATGTGTATCAGCCCTTACATTGCATCTCTTATGAATGGTTTTGAATCTACCTCATTTGAATTACATGGAAAATTAAAAGTGCTATAAGTTTCCAGTTAAATATGACAACACTTACTAGGATGTCTTAGGTACTGGTCTCCTTTCAAGCCAGAGACTGTCTCTAGGAGCGACAACACATCCCCAAGGAGTTTAATGCAACATGTGTAAGAGTATTATCACTTACCTTCTATGATGGCAAGGCATTGTCCTTCTTTAGGGAGTTAGATCGACACGATACGTGTGAAGCGCGAGTCAAGAAGGTTTAAGACCATGTAGACACATCAAGTAACATTTATAGAGGAGAAGGTTGACAAGGAGAGTAGTCAGCCACTCTTTGAACAAGTGAATGGAAGAGTGGATTGGAGTAATGGTTGTCTGAAGGTGGTGGGAAATTTTGTATGCGTGGACAGAGCCACAGGGTTTGAGGTCTAGTTGTCTCTACTAGGCATTATCGCTCAGGCCAAAATTCATGTTGCATAACATATTTGGGTAAAAGGTAATGCTATTTACCATTCCTATTTTCATAGTTTTCAATTAAACCAATTTTATGGTGGAAGTCTAGGCAGGGAATTGGGTCTGGGTTGTTTTCAGGAGCTTAGAATTTTTGGTCTATCATTATTCTGCTTGGTTTTTTCCTATCTTGACCTAGGTGATTTGGGGAAGCAGGTTTGGGTTTTGTTCATGGTCAATAACAATGATTGTAATGGAGTATTTCAACAGAATGGGTAGTTGTCTATGTCTTGGGTAAGACTTAGCTCTCTCTCATCAATTTTCTCTCTTTCTTGGTGGGGGGAGCTTAGATCCAATCTTGGGTTTTCAATTCCCACCCTAGAGGTTTATGTTATCATCATATTGTGGAGTTGAGTTGTTTTATCCAACCTAGGAGTATTATTGAGGTGGTTGGGGGGTTGAAGTGGGGTGTATGTTCACCCGTTGGCTAGTGGAAGATGCAACTTTTGGGGTAGAAGGCACCTAACTTTATCGATTCATATGTCTCCTTCTTAGTATTGTTGAAGTTGGGTCGATTTCATTCACAATTTGAGAATACAGTGCTTGGTTGAGAGAAGGCCCTTCCAATTGGGGCAAGAAGATGCACTGAAATATGGCAATGAGAGGATTATGGCCTTGTTGTGAGTAAGGTATCTTTCTGTTGCAATATTCACCTACTTATTGTTTTATGTCGTGAATTTCTAGCCTTGATAAACAGAAGGGTGGAGTTAGTTATGTATAAGGTAGGATGGTGGGAGTATAGAGGTCGACAATGGGGTACTGTTGAATCCCCTTTGTCGTGGTAGTTGGATGTTTCATTCATATCATTGATTGGTCCCCAAGCTAGTGGGGGTGTCTTTGTTTTTATTTATTGTTTGATGTTGCCATGGTGTCCATAATTCCCCGGTTAATCATTATGAGTTGTGGTCTCAAAGTGTATTTCTAGTGACTAGGTTAGCCATGATGTGTCAGCAGGCGACGTGTTAGTAGGATAGAGTGAGGCATGGTGTTGCATATTATCAGGAGCAGGCCCAACAAGGACACTACCATATGCACCATAAGATCGTGGATTTTGCTTCTTGATACTGGGATCTCACCCTTGGTCATATTTAGGAGGAGACCTCTCATGTTGAGGGGGAAGTTTCCAATAAGAGAAACCACTTTTCTGATATTGATTTTCCAACAGAGCGGGCGAACGAGATCTTGGACACTGGGCATACGCAGGGTAGATTTAATCTATACATGTAGAAGGTGGACTTATATTGGCAGATGGAGCTCATGTTGGGGAGGACTATTATGGACAAGCATGAGTCACGCATGGACATTCTGCATTCCCAAGCATGAGTCACGCATGGACATTCTGCATTCCCTTGAACACCTGCATAAGCACTTGCAGGACTTAGACGGAAGGATGGAGAGAATTGAGAAGCATATCGACATTCCACCAGATTTAGATGGTGCACTAGAGGATCTAAATGTGCCCATTTTGGTGGTAGGCTCAAATTCAAAATCATTAGCCTACTTGTGCCTTGATCATGGTTTTTGTTATCATATTTCCAACTTTCTTTGTACTGTCTCATTTTGGACAATACGTTTGTTATAGTTTGTTTTTGGATGTTTCTTTATGATTTTTTTTTTATCACTCTCCTCCTTAAGGAGAGACTATTTTTGGATATGATCTGATATCCCCAATTGGATACCCACAAGAATTTTGTACCTCATGATGTAATCCCAAGTTTTTGAAGTAATAGAATTCACACACACACACACACAAATTTACATAAACTAAAAATGAAATTTTCAAATTGATATAAAAAGAAGAATTATAAAATGATAGTGAATTAAACATATTTAGATAGATAATTGGAATTCGTAAAAGATTTGCGATGATGTGAATGGTTTCCACAAGGACAATAAATAGATTGGGAGGAATTTTTTCTTTTTTTATAATAATGAGTATTTTTTTTATTAAATTTGCACTCGATCACAACAAAATATCTAAGAAATTTTACATTGTAATCCAAGATGCAGATTCTTCAAGGGAGGACAAAATAGAAGAACCAGAATCTTCAATAAGCAAGCTATTACTGACATACATTATACCAACTTTAGGACAACTATAAACACGACAAAACTAACCAGACAAAAACACAACTTTGCATAATGAGATCATGAGATGAGGGGGGATCAATCGACATTTTATCAGATTGGCTTCCAAGGGAGATGCTCACAATGCTATGTTAATCTCCTTCATTCCTCTAAATTTGAAGCTCAACCAATTGTCAACAAAGGGCATCGATCTCATCTCCCAACGATTCACTTGAATTTGAAGTATTTTCATTTCCTCAACCAAGAACATGATAATGTTGGATTGCTGGAGAATTTGTCTTTGGATGTCTCTGCTTTCATCATGGAAATCGACAAGGGGGTGCAAACAGAGGTTTCATGCACTATTACATATCAAGTTCTCAATATTACACCATTTTCTCTCCACAGTAGCCAGAAGGAAGAAATAGGGGTTGGTTTTTGAACAACAATTAGGCCCGAAGAAGGAATCACAGGGACCAGAAGAATGGACGATTAGAGATGAGGGAGGGCCAGACTTAGGGAGGAGAAAATGACTCCTCATATAGGAAGAGGAGTAGGAGCAAATCCAATAGAGTGTCAAAAGTAGGACAAGTCAAAGAACAATATTAAAATTAACTGCTAAACTGATAATTGGGTACCTTCTTAACATCAACATGCCCAAATTGGCACGAAAATCCACATGCAACAACTTCCATCCAACAAAATCATCTCTAACCAGAGAAACGAGGGTTGGGAGTGCACATAATGACTGAGGGGCTTTGAATGCAGCAAAGAGGACAATATAACAGATGAGAAGGATATTATGATTGGTCATTAGAATCACCTAAGGAACCTTTGTTGAGCTAAAGAAAAGCAATACCTAACTCCACACCAGAAAGCATAAAGGGTCACTAGAGAAAGTGTGCAGGAGGGGCCATCGAACTTAGAACTTGAGAGTGTTGAGCCAAATACCATTGATGACATAGAGCAAGAGTCCCTCTTTAATGTTGAATTTCACAGGATCCCTAGAGATTGTGCAAACTTGAAGGATACCTCAACGTCCATAAAGGTGAACCAAGCTCCCATACAAACACCAAAAGCTTGAATATTCTGTATTCACCTCATTATCACCTTCCACAAGTATAATTTTGGGACCTAGGAACTCACACACCACAAAAATATTATCATCCATGAATTTCATTAACGATCACTCCCCTGTAGACTTGAATGAGCTAGGTATGAGGGTATAAGAGAAAGAAAAATTGTCCTGATGCTGAGCTTGCCATATGCGAGGAATGGAGAGGCACATGGCATGCATGCCCAGAACCTGCCACCCCAAATTTCTCCATGAGCCTGTACCACATAACTACTAATCTATTATTCAAATTGCTAAAGAGGGTAATGAACTTATGGGAAAGAACCTTAAGGTCCACTTCAAAATAAGTCTCTATGCTCCCAAAATCATGAATATTAAAGATGAATAAAGTAATAAGTCATGCATGTTGTTCATCATGGGATCGTTTTCCATTCGGTCTTGCCATTGATGACTATCTCTCTTACCTCCAGAAGATAAGCGTTATTTTCCTATTCATCAACATATTTGTTTTGACTTCGTAAGATGTGGTAGAAGGCCTTGCTATGGAAGGAATCCAAGACACTAAGAATTCATTGCAGAAGAAGACTTAGATGGTTATTCTTATGAAGAGATCCCTCGTGTAAATGTTGAATGGTGATAAGGGAATCTCCCAAAATTACTATTTTGGTATTTAGCCATCTGAAGACCAAACATGAGCCCATACATTCATCCTCTTGCCAATACCCCCGGAATACTTTACTACTTGGTTTTCCTTGGGATCAAGAGAATCCATCCCCTTCTTGTGACCCCCAAAATGGGGGGGGGGGGGGAATTAGCACTTATGAAAAAATTGAATTAATTATTAAAAAATATTAAAGATGAATAAAATGTCTTGAAAAAAGGAAACAAAAATCAAAGGAAGGGGAGGAAGGAATCAAACAAGAGATATAGGAGAATAAAATATTAAAGATATGATAGGGTGGGGTAAAAGGTCCGAAAATCAAGATTTTAAAGAGGCTTATAAATATTAACAATTAAAGTTTTAATTCAATTTTTAAACTTATACACATTAAAAATTAACCCTTTAATTGAATTTAATTAAAAGAAGAAGAAGAAGAAGAATTAGAGAATCGTGGTGAATTTAAAATTATTTAAATAGAAAATTGAAATTTAGGATTTAAAGTTATTTAAATTGACAATTTAAATTAGAATGTAGAATTCATGTGTGTGTGTGTGTATTTTAGAGCAATAATGTAAAAAGGAAACAAAAAGGAGAAAAATAATAAATACAAAGGTTAAAAGGAAATTGAAGAATGATTAAGAATTGAAATTAATGAACAAGTTAACTAGGTGCGAATGAAGGGGGCAAACAAAAAAGTGATGAACCAAAGAGAGGAATTATTTGGATAGGTGATGGATAACAGACATCCAAAATTGTCTTAGCCTATAACCATCTTCCCTATTGAAATTGTTAGGGTGCTTTTCGATTTCAAGAGCTTCCCAAATGGTTCGAGGAATATAATAAGGAACATGTTTTAAGATCTTAGCTTGATCAAAACATATAAAATGTTGAGTTTCAAATCACTGCTCGGTAATGGTTGACTTAGAGATGCGATTATGGATGGTATCAACTATGTGCTCTTTGAGGTGGACCTAGAAGGAATGACTAGTTTGACTGATGTAGGCTTTACCACATGAATAGGGAACCTAGTAAACATGAGAAGATTGAAGGGGTTTGATTTATCCTTGGGTGACCAAAATAAGTGTTTTAAGTGCTTATCCTATAACCATCTTTCCTATTGAAATTGTGTGGGTGTTTTTCGATTCCGAGAGCTTCCCGAATTATTCGAGGAATATGATAAGGAACTTATGTTAAGATATTAGCTTGATCAAAACATATAAGATGTGCATTTGAATGAGTGCTCGATAATGGCTAGCTTATGGGCAGTATCATCTATGTTCTCTTTGAGGCAGGCCCAAAAGGAATGACTAGTTTGACCAATGTAGGATTTACCACAAGAACTGGGAACCTACTAAACACTAAAAGATTGAAAGGGTTTTATTTATCCTTGGCTAACCCGAAAAAAGTGTTTAAGTGTTTTGGAAGCTCGTTATCCATCACTTATCCCAATAATTCCTCTCTTTCATTTTCGCCTTTTTGTTTGCCCTCTTTGTTTGCACCTAGTTAGTTTTTTCTTTAATTTCAATTGTCAATCATTCTTCAACCTCCTTTTAGCTTTTATATTATTATCTTTCTCCTTTTTACTCCATTTTTTTACATTATTGCTCTAAAATACACACACACACATAAGGAAATGCATACAATGTTCAAATTTTAATTGTCAATTTAAATATTTTTAAATCCTAAATTTCAATTCTCTATTTAAATATTTTAAAATTCACTATCATTCTCTAATTTTTCTTTTTGTTTTTAAATTAAATTAATTTGAAAAGTTATTTT
Organism: Pinus tabuliformis; assembly: GCA_031772625.1. Taxonomy (NCBI): domain Eukaryota; kingdom Viridiplantae; phylum Streptophyta; class Pinopsida; order Pinales; family Pinaceae; genus Pinus; species Pinus tabuliformis. The sequence goes on from CM062805.1 coordinate 764,464,756, forward strand.
TTAATGTGTATAAGTTTTTAAATTTAATTAGAATTAAAATTTTAAATATTTAAGTCTCTTTAAAATGTTATTTTTAAGACTGATTAGCCAATGTGATCATATCTTTAATATTTTCTTGTCTTATAACTCTTGATGGATTTTTTCCTCCCCTTTCTTTGATTTTATATTCCTTTTTCAAGAAATTTGATTCATTTTTATTAATAAATTCAATTCCTTCATAACAATGAATTTCCTCCCAGTTCTATTTATTCTCCTCGTGGCACCCATTCACATCATCTCAAAGCTTTTATGAATTTCATTTATTTATCTAAATATTTTTAATTCACTATTATTTTCTAACTCGTCTTTTTTTAAATTAATTTAAAAGTTTAATTTTTAAATTAAATTTTAAAAACTTTAATTTTTTAATATCTTAATTTATGACCGTTGTATCCGCCCTACCATATTTTTAATATTTGCTTCTCCTATAACTCTTGACTAATCCCTTCCTCCCTTTCCTTTGATTTTCTTCCCTATTTTTCCAATAAATTTGACTTATTTTTAATAAGCTTATATCCATCTTAACTCTGGATCTATGAAGCGTCAATAGGGATAAAATTTCTCGAGGTGAAAACCTCTTTTTTGAGTGAAAAACTTGAGGAAAGGTTTACACCTAAAGAGATTTGATCCCTCTTTTCACTTAATAAATCCAAAGTTAAGATGGATCTAAGCTAGTTTAATTATTATTATTATTATTATTATTATGCGTGGTTCACTGACACCAGAGATCAGTGGTCACTATGTCTACAGAAACTATTCAGGCAGATCCACTCAAAGAGGCCACTTCTCGCCATCTCATTAGCAGAGCCTAAACCAAAGAGCATCGAGGAAAATCAACCCCGTGGCCTCCCATTAGCAAGATTCTTTAACAATAGAGCTCGACCAATTGAGCCAACCCTTGGGGCTTGGCTAGTTTAATAATTAATAATTATAATCATAATTATAACTATTTTATTATTATTTATTTATTTTACATAAATGAGTAAGATTTGTATAAAAATTTGCACCGAGATGCAATAGTTACTTGGGAAATGAGGTACATAATTACTCTAGGAATTGATCCTCTAGAGAGGACATTGTTGGTATCACCAAAATACTAACTAAAGAATTTATTGAGGTTGTGTAATGAAAGGAATAGGGCTTACAACATTGTTGGTATCACCAAAATACTAACTAAAGAATTTATTGAGACTGTGTGATGAAAGGAATAGGGCTTACAAAATTGGCCTAATACATAACACAATTGCATAGAGAATACATCAGAGAAAAGAGTGGGATGCCTTGTCGAGAGGGTGGTTGAGGTTTGTCTCTGTGACTGTTGGAGGAGCTTGATTCTGAGCCATGGCTTATCCTAGTGGAGAGTTGAGCTTGTAGGGCCTTAATTTGCTGACGAAGAGCATCTACTTCATCATCCCGTCATGCCAATTTACTTTTAAGATCCTGAATTTCATCCATTAGACTATTAATAGTTCATATGTGTTCTTATAGCTTCAAATTAGTGTCTATGATGTCAAATTGTAGAGACTTAGACTGTTGAGTGCAACCAAGGGTGCCCCTACTCTCGAGGTTTTTCCATTGTGAACCCACATTGTGGCCCAATGGAAGGGAGTAGGTTAATAAATTTTGAACACCCTCTGATAAAACTATTGTTGAACATGAGGGGGGAAAACATGAAGTGGCCCCGAGGCGATAGTGGCATAGAAGAAGGAGAGAACACATAGAAGATGAGTAGCATAGATGAAAGATAAGAACACCCACTTAATTCCAATGGACATATCTCCCACTAAGTCATGCACGACCTCAGGGGTGTCTAACACTGAAAGACAAAGTGGCCCACTAGTCTCCAAACCAAAGGAATAAACTTGTATAAAGAAATAGCTCAAATGCCAAAACATGAAGAGAAAATATAGATTGTAGAGGGGGTTATATAGACGCTCGGGGAGGAAATTAACTAACAATTGCATATAATAACTAGGACCGATGGGCAGAAGAGAAAAGGATACTTTCAGAGGATGGAGTTCAATTGAAGAGATTGAGCTAAGAATTTTGGAAGCCAGGGTGTGATGGGCAACATCCAGCTGAAGGATCCCTAGTTGCTAACAACAAAAAACTTTACTATTGTTCCCACAATGACTATAATTTTTGCTCTCAATCTTGTACAATGGTCTTCTTGAAGGAGATGAGGTGACCTTCACAGGTCTCTTGTAGAAGAGCACATAATTCATACATCGCTAGTGGAGATGGGACCAAAATTGGTATGAAGGGGGGAATTCATGAATGTTGGGATGACTGGAGAACATTAAATTAAGAAATAAAGGAAGTTGTCCCCATATTTTGCCATGAAAACTACCATTACTCCTCATAATTCTAAATTCCATTGAAACATTCACTAAATGTGATGGGAGATCTGTGCTGAAGGCTAGTCATCATTAATTATTTGTATTATTTGCATGTGGGGAGTTAAAGTTACATCAACTACATGTTTCCTTTCAACATGGATTGCCATGACTTCAATCAAAATGCACTCGCCCTTTTTACTTCGAATGCCAATGAGTGATGCAAACATTAAGAATCGGTGATAGAACATGAGATTATGCTTATGAGGGGGAGGGAGGTATCAAGGGATGCCTCTCCACCCTGGGTTTTGTTATATGATATTTACGATTACAGACAAAAGTATCTCCCCTAGGTCGGTGGCTAACATAGAACAACAGAGAGACAAGGAGTAAAATGATTTTCCATAAGGTAAATAGATGACAGAGTGAGGTCTACCTAGAATCCTTCGCACACTACGCTCCTTCTTTAGCTTGGAAGCTCTAATTCCATCTCTGAATGCCAAAATTAGAACCTGCACAGTCAGATAGCACAAGCCAAGAAACTACGAGATCTATGCAGTATCATCTAAGTACTTCATTCAATAGATCAACATGTTATTGAAATATATGAAATAACAACATCACATATAGGAAAACAATGAATTATTTGCATTAATGTGAATGGAAGGAGATTACAACCATAACTAGCAGTTGATCTTGTAGAAGAGCTCCTCCAAGTTGTTGACTTATCCTTTCTTTGTCAGAATATGCACCTCCAATCACCCTAAATGCATGAGATGATGACCACTCACTACATCAACATAAGGGCAGAATCACTCTCCAAAAGCCAACCACCAACCACATAGAAGGCTCAGAATATATAGGGAAGCAGGGTAAGTTGGGATTTCTTATCCAATTAGCAATCTAGGGTTTGAGATCCACCTTTTATGGAGGGATAGGATCAAAGGATCAGTGGTGAAATCTCCAAAGTAGGGAAGGATAAGATTCAAATGTTTTATCCAAGGTAAGTAGTTGAAACAAATCCTAGAAGCTTCTAGAATCCTGATCATTCTCCCAGATTTCTAGAACCAACGCAGGTGCAAAGGGGAGCAACCTACTGGTGACCAACGCAGGCCACAATGGAGCAACCTATAGGTGATCACACCCCAGTAGGCATACAAGGAGTGTTGGTCCTAAAACTGGCTCAGATGATGCAGTTTAGGGTTGAAATTCTGGGGGATGAAGGGAACATGCTTAGGGCTTTGTGCAATATGGTGACAAGGGGGAATAGGATGTTGATTGATCCCATTAGGAGGCTCACTGATCAGATGTGACAAAATGGCCTATAACAGAATTCCCTCCTAAAGCGCAAAGTTAGAGATGATGACTGATGATTGAAGTGATTTACCTTGTGACAAGTCAGGATCAAGGACAACCAATGAGCTTCATATGTTACAATACATTTACAACATGACATCTTTGTTTGCTAAGGGAGGCATACCCATACTCATCTCATAAGCTAACATAACATGTACAATGATCAAAAGATGCGTCCACAGATGCAACTGGTAGACCCATGACTGGATGACTATCTATATGATCACGACCATCATACATTGTGATCTTTGTATAACTCCTAAAATCACGTCTCGGATGGATGAAACTAGATTTAGGGTCTTCTATCTCATTCTCACGACCAACCAATGTACGAGTCTAACCATGTGAATCAATGAGTTGGAGTCGAACACGGTAGACACAATCTTATTACCAGCCAATGATGTACGTCGTTAACGGACGTGAGAGAAACCACCGATGATGTTAATGGCTCTCAAGGTACTATAGTACAATCCATATGGTGTGAATGAATGATTTGATGTCGAACACCACACAGAATCTTTCGATCAAAGGCCATTGATGTAAACCTATCGCTGAGAGTGAGGAAACTTGACATTGATGTATGCAAGCACCAAGGTACCAAAGGTGTGTTTGTAAGTCAACTTCCTGGATGATGTGTTGATGTCGATAGGAAACAACCCATTGCAGGAGGGCCTTGATGTATCCCTCATCAATGACACGAAACAAGTATCATGATTGAGACAGAATGATCATAATGATGTTGACATGGAACTGGATCAGGAAAGGCAAACATGAAATGAAGGCTTAAGAGTATTGTAGTAGAGATCAATTGAATGACTTCTCTTGAACACACCAACAACACTGAATGGAGTTGGCAGCATTGACCCAAAACCAAAATGGAGGCTCTGAAAACGATATGATAACCAAAAGACAAGCAGATTACCTAACCCAACAGCCACGGAGATGAAGTAGAAGAGTGCCGTGTTCAAGATAGACTCACTGCCATTAGCAAAATGGAATCCCTTGTTTTACCAATTTCCCAAACTATACTGGTTAGTATCACTTTATCTTTTAACAAGCTTGAGGAGGATAATATATGCTTGATCTGTAAGTTTATCCTTTAGATGAATCACTTTGAGTATATTTAACGAACCTGAGAATGAGTGGTTTGGCCCATTCATGGTCGACGAGTCCATCGTTTGATGTTTTTACAAGTCTAGTGAAGGTAAAACTCAACATCTTTTTCATGTTTAGAGAGTTTGAAAAAGAGGCGAAAAAAAAAACTCGAGATGTCCCTTTATGTAGGTAATCCCTTAGGTCTAAAAAGGTAGAGACAACACTCAAGGTAGCCTCTTAGCCATGTTCAACTAAGGTATTCCTTTTTCATAGTTGTTTTATCTTAGTCTCAAAAAGGTTTAAACTTATACTGAGTATATGTATTTTCATTTACTTTTACGAGTTCAAAAAGACAAGTGCTCGACAATATTTTCATATTTTTGGAGTTTGAAAAGAGTTGAAAGAGGACTCAAGGGGGTTTCCTTTTTCATAGGTTTATAGAGTCTGAAAAAGAGATAAAAGCATACTCTCTTGTCAAAGTAACTTGTTCAAAACATAATAAAAAACCTGCTAACAGTTGTCGACCTACTCAAAACACCACAAGAAGGATTAAACCTACATGTTTTATAGTAAAAATGAAGCATATCTAGGTCAAAATACTAAAAATGAATAAAATAATGAGAAAATGACCATAAATATTCAAAATGACTTTTCATTTTCAATATTTCACATTTTACCGTCAATAATGAGTATTTGGAACCCTTTTGCCCTCGATCTTCTACAGCGAATTGCGACCAATCTAGGGAACCATTTCAAGCGTCGTCGCTTCTAGGTAGAAACTAAAACCTTTCTCTATCTTTCCATGGTTCATTTTTGTGTTTTCATGCAAAAAATTAAAGGTTTTGAGGCCCCCTGGGGTTCATAAAAAACACCCTGGGACCAATACACCCCCTCTGTGTCGAAAAAGGCATTGCACCTAGGTAGAGAAACACTGCAGACTGAGGTGCAATGCTCTAGCAAGCACTACTGGGGTGCGTTGGGTGCATTTCTTCAAGTTTCCTTTCAGTTTTGCCTCAAATTTTGTCAGATTTTTTGCATGGGAAAGAGGCTAATGGCTTTTTTGTTGATGTTTCAAGTACCCATTAGAGCAAAATGGCATTCATTTGGAGAGAAAGAGAACATGAGGAACAAGGCTTGAATGCAGAAGATGACTTTGCTACCATCCAGGATCTAAAAAATTGTAGGTTATTAAAATTATTCTGGCTTCCTAGTATGAGGCAATATATAGAGTTGTTGAAATATCTTGTCCATTCATGGGATATTCAAGCACAAGCGTTTAGGTTTGGGGAAAATCTACTCAAGATACAGGTAGAGGATATTTACTTTCTGACGATATATAGGTAGAAAATATTTACTTTCTGACAAGTTTTTCAAAGCAAGGTGCCCCCTTCTCTCTTCTAGGTGGAAGAAGTGGTGGTGAGATGGTGAAAGACTATATCACTACCTATTGTAGACCTCAAGCCCTTCCTACTAGGGATGGAAAGATCAACATAAAGGATGTGACCTAATTACCTTTCAAAACGATCTTGTTCATTATTGCAAGATTAATAGACAACTCAACACTACATGTAGTGAGCAAATCATACATGCAGTATCAGATAGAGTGTTTAGAGCCAACAATATTCAACTGCTGCGAGGGTGTCTTGGTCAATTTGAAGGAACAACTTACTAAAGCAAAGGAGGGGAAATTGAAGAAATTTGGCTATGGCTTGATCTTAGTCTCTTTTGATCTAGAGTAGGTACCATTACTACAGCCTCATCAGATTATACTCGAGCCCATTGATATGAGGATCCCACAGATGAGGAGGTGGATAGACCACATGAGCCAACATGTAGGTCCATCAATGATCATCTTTTCACCAACCTTCTTTGGATGGATGTGCAAACAGTTCATCATTTTTTATGGTTATCCTACTCAGGGATGGATTTCTGTAATGATCCTAAGCTCAAGTTGCCTGAGGGTGAGCAATGTGATGCTTCAGGTAAGATACTTTGACCATCAAGTTTTTGAAAGTTTCACGATTTTTTGTGTTTTTCATGTTCTCAAGAATAAACTATTTGATGTTTTAATGTAGATATCAGACTTGTTCAACCAGTAGGTGCTACATATCTCCATCACACATAGAGATAGCCACATGAGGAGGCAGTGGAACCAGTACAGGTTGTTGCAGTAGGACAGGATGCACTACGGGATCTTGAGGTAGCTGATATCCTACCAGAGGTGGAGTGCCACATGGAGGGACTGACACACGATATTGATGAGACTGTGGTTGATCAACTTCCATTGTGACTTCAGTGACACACTATCGGAGTGCCTAGTTGTATTGGTCGATTACTACACAAGGTAGCTCGTGCAATGTTGTTTTATCATGAGCACCATCGATTTTCTTACTTAGATGTTTTTCATGTAGTTTTTATATGGGCGATGTAGCCATATGTGTCTCGGGGCACAAATTTTGTAAAACCAAACTTTATATATATTTATATATCTATATATATATATATATATATATATATATATATATATATATATATATATATATATATCTATACATGAGCACCATCGATTTGCTTACTTAGATGTTTTTCATGTAGTTTTTATATGGGCGATGTAGCCATATGTGTCTCGGGGCACAAATTTTGTAAAACCAAACTTTATATATATATATATATATATATATACATATTAGTGTTTCCTAGTTCCTATTCTGCTTTCAATATGATGTGATGTGAATTGAAAGTTATTTACATTGGTTGCAAAAGTCTATCTAAAACACAATTAGCTAGGGCATTTGCTATTGTGTTAAGACTTCTAGAAATATGTTCATATCGTATGAAATCGAAATGTCCTTCAAGAAGACTCACTCTCAAAACCATGTGAAGGATGGCGGGATTTCTCACTGATATTAGCGAGTTGCAGTACTACGAGTTGTGAGTTAAGCCTGATGACTATACGACAGATACTATGTGAAATAGCATCAAATAGGAGCTCAATCAATACGTTATGCTCAACGATGTTGTTAGTAGAGTGACCAGTGGAAATCCCTTACATGCTTACTAGCTCACCATTTGGAGAAAATATAGCCGATGTTGCGGAGGATAGGTTCCAATTACTATTGCTAACACCATCGACATAACAAATATACGGTTCAAGAGAGGTTGACATCTACATTCCAAAAGTAAAAATAAACAACAGAAACCACGCGAAACTCTGAAAAACACACTGCAAACACACTCAACGCACCTATAAACAGTATGCACACAGTGTACTATGCATGGGATCAAGCACAGTATTTTGTAGGTAGAACCCATTTCTAGGTTGCGCAGTGGAACTCCATCGAGGTTTACTAACTCATAGGCCCCTTTTGCAAGGACACGCTTGACAATGTATCGGCCCAACCACATAGGCTATAACTTTCATGGACCTAACTTATCGACCTCCTAGTCATATAGGAGAACCAGATTTCCTTCAGAGAAGACTCTAGGCTTGACACTATTGTTACATTTCACTTTGATGCGTCTTTTATGAGCTTCATTGGCTAAAGCGGAATCATGTCGGGTTTCATTCAAATGAGTTAGATGTAAAAGATGCTCATCCTCTGTGGAAGTATCAAGAAGAGGTTCGATAGCTAGTTTCAGCGATGGAATTTTGCATTCAATGGGAATGATCGTTTCCAGACCATAAACCAACTGGAAAGGCGTGAATCTGGTAGCAATCCTAAATGAGGTTCGGTATGCTCACAAGGCAACAAAGAGAACCAAGTGCCAATTTGATTTATGGACGCCTATCATATGTTGAAGCATAGTCCTAAGAACTTTTTGATCGCCTCAACTTGTCCATTAGCCTGAGGATAATAGGGAGTGGAATTTTCATATGAAAGTCCCAATTTAGCAGCTAATTCGGTCATCATATGGTTTCAAAAATGCTTCTCGTGATCCATAACTATTGTTTGCAGAACACCAAACCTAGCAATAACGTGATTGAGGAAAAAGTCAGCATCCATTTCGCCAGTGTTGTTAAATGTAGGCATCGCTTCGGCCCACTTAGTAAAGTAGTCAACAATGACAATGAAATATCCATGTCGCGCCCCCCCCCCCCCCCCCCCGGGCCGAGTGAGGGTTGCATGTCATAAAGTCGATACCCCATTTTGAAAAGGGACAAACAACGACAACGGGATGCATACAAGGCTCGACAAAATTAGGTAAGTATACATCACTGAAATCCTTCAATGGTATCTAGTAAGGAGGAACGATGATGATGTTCGTCCCATGACGCATCGTCTGACATCATGATCTCCATGATGCTTTCATTGGTAGAGAATATACGCGAGAAAGGATCAGAGGGCGTTCCATAATCCAGTGATCAATCTACCCAATTAATCGAAGAAAAAGTATAGGCCGCACAAGCCAAATAGATGGCTTCATAATCTTGCTCAACAGGGCTAAGCGACATTCAGTCGTCAAAACTTATGATGTTATTTTCATTAGGTATAATCCATGGATCAACCAGGATCGTAGAGGATGATATCATATTGATATACGCAACCGAAGGGGAGGATTTGGAAAGGGGAGGAGGAGGGAGCGAAAAGGTTCCCATAAGTGATGAATCCTTCAACAATCCAACTCCGACATGCTGATAGGAATGTAGGGCTTCCCCTACAAGAGGGACACTTCCAATAACATTTGAATCATAGGTGAAAAAGGTGAGTTGATCTATGGCTACGGTTCCACCTTTATGAGGAAAGGAAATCATTCGGAAGTAAGTCGAAATCACGACAACCATAACATAAACCCATGTACGCCCCAGTAGAATATTATCATCAAGAGGTCCATCAATAAGTTCTACTTCAATGGAGACAGTTTTGCCCCCTAGCTCCACTTGGAGGGAATTGAGAATCCCACAAGGTTTATATGTCCTTCCATTAAAGGCTTTTAATGTGGTGGTTGATTGACTCAGATGGGGTGAACCAATCGCCTTCCAGTAAGACAAAGACATGATGCAGGTCGAGATTCCCTCATCCACAATAGAACGATGAATGCTCTTACCATGGACAACAACCTAAATCATAAAAGCTAACTGAGTTGGAAGTCGAGGGATATAATTTTCATGAGAGAAAACCACTAGGTTGGTATCTGACGGATCCATAAATTTGATAACTGATAACAAGGCCTTATTTTGGGTGGGGTGGTTTTGCAAGACCTCGAGAGTTGACATAGTTGATGGATACTGAGCCAAGTCTTCAACTACGTTGTAATTTTGAGTGGCTCTTAAATGAGGGTTGAAAGCAGACTTATGGATAACACCCTTCAAAGGCTTGATAGTCAATTTCATAGGAACTGGAGATGGAACAAAATCAAATGAGGGTGGTGTCGAACTGACAGGTTGATTAGTACCCTGACCATTCAATGGATTTGCATTACCATAGTCCTTATTTCGAGTGGCCACCATGACATCGGATTTAACCTTTGAAGAGGAAAGCATCAAAATTGTGTTAGAGGAAGAAGCGTCCCAGGCAACCATATGAGTCTCCCAATTGGGAAACTGGTCGATTAGCACAACAGGAGAAGTAGATGATTTAAGAAATTGATTCACTTCAATGCGATGCGAACAATCACATGTAAAGTGATCCTCATTGCAAATCAAGCATGGGTATCGAGGCTTTCGTTTCTCATCAGAAGACAAATTTGTTTGCTTATCCTGCGATGAGGGATCTTTCTTTTTCAAACCTTACCTTTCTTCTTGCTTCCAAGTTGTTGTTGAGACTTGCCTTTATTAGATGAAACAACAATTATCTCAGAAGCAGAAGTCGCAGTAGGGTGGGATTGAGGATTTTGTGCAAGGGCGGTGACAACAATAACAAATGGTTTACTCACTGACTGCAAACTGGAAGAACCTATAATGCCATCGGAAACATGAGATTCTTTACCAGGTGGAGTAGGAACAATATTTGAAGGTCTCGAAGTGTTTGGTATCTTATCATATAGCGTGCGTGATTGGGTATAAACCATATCTAAATATTCAACACGAGCAGTAACTTGCTCTTCGGTCACGACTCCACCTTTGGCCACATGTTCTATTATGGGAGATAACAGAGATTTTACAAACCATTCTGCTAATAACTAATCGAGAGTATAAGTCTTGGCCAACCGGCGACAACATCTCCACTCATGAATATGATCTGAGATGTGAGTAGAGTCTCATTGTTTGAAGTTAGTCAATAGTTTCGTTCCAGTTTCGTATCTAATGGGCAACTGGAAATGTGTGAGGAAGGTAGTGTCTGTTGAAATCGAGAAATGATGCTCTAGGTAACTCAATATACCATTTAGTTGCGGTACTTGTAAGCGTTCGTTGGAAAAGACAAAGTCGAATGGAATGATCATTAAGGGAGTTGGATGAACACCATATATGATACGCCATAACATGCGTAAATGGGTCTTCTCCAGGATTCCCATTGAATTTTGGGATATCATAAGGCAACTTAGTGGGAATAATCAACCACCATGGCGAATGAGAAATGGGGTCATTAGTAAGCCGAGTTAAATCTGGTAATTTAAGAGTAGCCATAAAAGGAAATTGTTGATTAAAGTCTGGAGGCGGATGACCTGGATATGAAGGGATAGCCTGGGCAACAGGCACTTGCATTCCTGGGTAAGGAGGGTTCTAATAATAAGGAACCTGGTTACCAGAATATGGAGGGTTCTAATAACCAACATACAAGTGAGTTTGTTGCCCAACCCCAGGATGGCGATAAAGTTGTTGGAATGGTTGGGTTTAGATTTGTTGGCCTTGAAAAGGCACTTGATGTGATCCATACTTTTTCTCGATAGGGGTTTTCATTGCACCACGGTACGGGTTCGATTGAGACTGTGCCAAATTTTGAAGAATTTGACCTATCGAAACTTGAGGAGTACCTTGCGCAAGCGATTGAGAAGGCGAGGGACCTTGTACAGGTTGACTAACCGGATACGGGGAGAACCAAACACCGTTGGAATAGGTTATAAAGGTTGGATCACATGTATTTGAGCTTTTTGATGTGTTGATGGATATGTAGGAATTTGTGATGAAGACAATACAGTTTGATGATTCAACAATTGATCCCAAAAAGAACTAGGTTGAATGAGTAAAGTAGGTTTCCAAACACTGGCAGCTATTCCAGGATAATGAGTATTATAACTAGGTGGGTTACCATATTGAGGTATAGCAACAACAAGTTGGCCCCCTACCATAGGAGGAGGGGATGATGGAGGCAACTGTGATCCAGATGGAGGGTACCCAACATACAGAGGGTTAGGTTGTTGAGGGTAGCTTTGCCCACTGACATAAGGGCCAACTTGCTGCTCTATTGTAGGTGTAGGTGGAGGAAGAGGAGCAAACTGTGTGGCATTCATAAGAGAAGTACCATAAATTATTCTCGAATTGGATGACATGGGAGAGGTCTAAGGACTAGAAGCCACACCAGAAAAGGTACCTGATAATGACTGATAGCCAGGTGGGGCGAACGGGCCACCATACAAATGAGTTTCTAGTGATGTCGCAAATATAGATGAGGAAGCGACACTTGATGTCTCAACCATAGTGGTGGACACAAGTTGGGAGTTTGAATCAGTTCCAATCATGGTTAACAATCCCAATGAAGATTGTCGCGAGAGATCCGCGGGTAGGCCCAAAGAATCATGTAAGGGAGATTGTGTTTGGGGTTCAAGAGATGGAAGAGGATGGATTTGATAAAAATGAAGTCCTTCCCAATTAACGAGAATAGAAGGAAGGGGCTCTTATTGAGGGATCTATTCAATACCCACAAGTCTGTATGGAAGAGGTTCACCATCAGGCCCAAGATATATTAGTTTTGTCTTAGACAAAGGAAGAGAAGAGGAAGGTCCCAAAAAATCAGGTGAAGATGGTTGAGGCTACTCAGGTTCAATAACCTCAGGAAAAAAAAAATCTAACTTAGGGATGTTAGGTTCAATGACCTCAGGTAACAATGTTTCAGGTACTTCTGTTTCAATTGTGTCATTGTTACCAACAGGGACAGATGTAATCTCGGGTTCGGAACTCAAAGGGACAGATGATTATGGCTGATAAATATCGGGTGGAGGGCCAGAAGTAGTTCCCAATGTTCCTCATTCTATAGTTTGTGTTTGCTTATGCTTTGGACGATGGTTAGGAGTAGCCTCTAGAGGAAGAGGAGGCTTATTTTGCATTCTACGCGAATGATAGGGAGGCGGATTTTCTTCTTCCACGTTGGATAATAAATTTTGCTAACACAAAAAGAAATAAATAAAAAAGAGCCTAATATAGTTATAAAGGATTACCAAGCAATTGTGAACTACAATATACACCTTAACAAGTACTTAACGTACGGCAACCAATCTCCTCGAATGTTGTGTTCAGTGTATCATGGTATACAAGGCAGAAAATTCGGTTACCTATGGATGGATAGCAACCTATTGTGGACTTCCAAAATATACGTGATGGTACGTGGGAGTGTATTCCATAGTAGTGTTGTCTAATGCGTAACCGTTCGATGAAAGCATTCCCATATACTTTACATGCATGGAGCACCACCAATATACCCGCAGGTACGTGGAGTACGATCCTATACACTCACATATGTGGAATGAGATTTCACCCCTAGGATGCAACGCTGGTAAACAACGATAACTCCTATGTTTAACAACGCCAGAACACATCTCTAGCCTAGACCTCTAAATGTTTGCGTTAATGTTACAAATGCTCCTTAGGTTGATTGAATAAATTTTGTTGTTTATCTTTGATTATGTTTCAATTTTGGGGCTCACCACAAATGTCACCTGAATATCCTAAAATGTAAATCTAGCATGAGAAAATAGAAATATTCTCTTTCAATGAAAATCTATCTAAGGAAGGGAGGAAACAATCAATATACAACACTCAATATGCAACAAAAAAGATGCAAGATGCAATTTCCCTTTTCAATGCAACTGTTCCTATGCTAATGCACATACAAAACCTTAAATATGCAAAAAAAATCTTTTCACCACACTTAATTTTAGAAATGAAGAAAACTAAGATGCAAATGTTCAATCACTAATTCAATTTCACTTTTCAGAATGAGGACTAAAACAACAAATTCATCTAAGCGATCAACACTCGTACGAAATCAGTTTGCAAATGACCAAATGATAAGAACAAAGAAAAACAAAACCAATCCTTACCAAGGGCAAACAATACAATTGCAAACCAAATGGAGGCTTTAGAGAGACCATAAGACACTCAAGACTCAGGGAAGTTCAGCTGGAAGTAGGTTGACCAAAGAGAGGCTCAAGAACCAAGGCAAAATTTATGTACAAACAGGAGCCAATGCTGGTGCATAAGAGGCACCAGTGCATTGCAATGCTAGTACAGAGTGGGCCACGACGAGGTGCAACGCTTTGTCAAAGGCACAGGGGGGGTGTTAGGCATGGGAAAGAGGATTTCGCCACAAAAATTGCAAAAAGGCTCAATGAAATCACTTCCTAGATCTGTTCTTGGTTGGATGATACAACAAAGGTCTGTCAAGGAGGTAATCAAATACAATGGACAAGGAAACCACCAAGGGAATACTTCGTTCCCCAGTGGAGTCACCAATTTGTTATATGAGATTTACGATTGCGGACAAAAGTATCTCCCCTAGGTCGATGGCTAACCTAGAACAACAGAGAGACAAGGAACACAATGTTTTTCCTTAAAGTAAATAGATGACGGAGTGAGGCCTACCTGGAATCCTTTGTACACTTTGCTCCTTATTTAGCTTGGAAGCTCCAATTCCAGTTCTGAATGCCAAAATTAAAACATGCACAGTCAGATAACACAAGCCAAGAAACTACGAGATTTATGCAGTATCATCTAAGTACTTATTTCAATATATCAACATGGTATTGAAATATATTAAATAGCAACATTACATATAGGAAAATAATGAATTCTTTTCATTAATGTAAATGGAAGGAGATTACAACCATAAGTAGTAGTTGATCTTGTAGAAGAGCTCCTCCAAGTTGTTGACTTGTCCTTTCCTTGTCACGATATGCACCTCCAATCACCCTAAATGCATGAGATGATTACCACTCACTACAACAACATAAGGGCATAATCACTCTTCAAAAGCCAACCCCCAACCACATAGAAGGTTGCAAATATATACAGAAGTAGGATAAGTTGGGAGTTCTTATCCAATTACCAATCTAGGGTTTGAGATCCACCTTTGATGGAGGGATAGGATCAAAGGATAAGTGATGAAAACTCCAAAGTAGGGAAGGATAGGATTTGAATGTTTTATCTAAGGTAAGGAGTTGAAACAACTTCGGGAAACTCCTAAAAGGGGAATCTTCCAGAATCCCTATCATTCTCCCAGGTTTCTAGAACCAACGCAGGTGCAAAGGGGAGCAACCTGCTGGTGACCAACGCAGGCCACAATGGAGCAACCTGTAGGTGATTGCACCTGTAGGTGATTGCACCCCAGTAGGCATACAAGGAGCGTTGGTCCTAAAACTGCTCAGATGATGCAGTTTAGGGTTGAAATTTTGGGGGATGAAGGGAACATGCTTAGGGATTTGTGCAAGATGGTGACAAGGGGGAATACGATTTTGATTGATCCCATTAGGAGGCTCACTGGTCAGATGTGACAAAATGGCCTATAACAGGTTCCATTAAATATTAGTTTGCCAAGATTTAAGAAGACAAGCTTGATTGGCTTGACTATCTGGCTCTGAGTTCTGGTGTCTAAGAACATGGTAGAAGGATTTTTGAGGGAAGACATCCAAGATTCTTGAGATTCTTTGGAATGAAAGCTTGAGACAGTTTGATCGTAATGTGAGAGTCCCCTGGGATCATGATATTTGGAAGATTAATATCCTTAGTCAAAATCAATCCTAGCCATAGACCATACAACTTTGCCTGATTGTTAGTCATTAAACCTAGTCCCCAAGAGTATCTAGTTACAAGTGTTCTATTGAGATTAAATAAATCCCCTCCCCCTCTTGCAAGCCCTAATTAATAATTATAATTGTGAACTTTATTATTTTATTTTATATTTATATAATTTAACTCAGTCAAAATGTTTTAATTAATAATTATTTTATGTAATTTGACCAAGACAAAATGTTTACATAATATAACATAGCACTAACCTAGATCCATCTTAACTCGAGATCTACTGTAACAACCCATAATTAAATATGCAAACTAATTACATCAATTATGTGATTTATAATCAACACAAAAACTATTTAACTAATTAGCATAGTATTTTCGAAAACACGAGCAGTGACAACTTACCAGTGATGGTATTCCTTACTTGTGGTTTCATAGTTGAATGCTATTTGAATTCTACTAATTGCAACAAAGTTTTTTGGGATGACTCTCCACCCAACAGTAGGCTTAGATGCACATAATATTTCTACAATTGGCCACCGCAGAGCCCTCAATCAACGTACTTTTTCTAGGTTTCCTTTGCCACTCTACACTATTCTCCAAAAGAATGCTTAATCTCATCCCCGTATCGTCCATTAAACAGAACAAACGATTCTAAAAATGGAAAGGGATCTACATGCACAAATTCCATGTGTCAACATGTGAACTTTTATTTTTTTATTTTGAGTTTTACTTAATACAATATTTATCTTAATTTAAATCTTTCTTATTTTATTTTTTTTATAACTTTTGGTTAACTTTACTTAGTTTTACTAATTTTATAGATATTTTTATATATATTTATTTAGAACTCTAGTTTATTATTTTTTATTATTATATTCTCTTCATTATTTGTTATTACTATATTTCGTTTATTATTTATTCACTTGTATATTAATATTATTTTATTTTATTTATTATTGTTGTTGTTGTTGTTGTTATTATGGGGCATTACATACTCCCTCTCTTTAAGGAACTTCATCCCGAAGTTAAGTTTAAGCTTTTAGCTTTTTATTTTATTTTATTAAGTTATTTATTACTTCACATTTGCCCTACACCTTCTGTTGAACTAGTCTAAGCAGCAAGCGTTGAAAGTTTTCACATCACCAGGGAAATCCCAAGGAATCTTTGTCCTTTTTTCCAACTTTTGGAACCATGCGTAAAGCCTCATAGGTCTGTACCATAGCCTAAGGCTAGCCCTAGGCTCGTGCATAGGCTCAGATCTCATCTGCCCCAAGGAAGGCACCCGACTCAGTACTCCATGCAGTAGTATTTCAGGCATCTCGAAAGGCTGACCCACTCCCTCCACACTCACTAAGGTGCACAACCCCATACATCGAAGTCCTTACACCCCCACTAGACTTTGACATCCCAATCCAATATCAGGCACTCAACCTCCTCAAGATGGTCCCATAGCCCCTCAAGAGCTATCCATCAAGAGTTATACAAGACAAAGGAACCACTGACATATGTAGTGTTGATTGAGTATGTCCCCACCCATATGGTGTTACATATTCTCCCTCACAGGTATGGGATCCCACGATATCATCAAATAAACTGGCCCTCTCGGCCCATTTGTGGAGTTCCTGTCAATCACCACATCTCAACATGCAACCAATGCATTAGTTATAATCATAGTATCATAGAAAATAATCCACATGCCAATTCTTGCATGTCATCATGATAACATAAAATCATTGTTAATCACCACATTCCAAATAATAACGAATTGCATGCTCATGCATGTCATAAAATCATCATATCATGAAACATCATCACAACATTATACTTCAAATCATAACAAAGAGAAATTTTAACTCATAAATTGTGGTTAACCCTCATAAGTTATAACATCAACATATTAATAGCAAAGATATATCATGACATCACATAATAAATGAACCACGTGTCAATATCATAATATCATGATCCCTATGCATACCATATCCATCATAAGCATACACCATCATTATCATAACAAATAAATAAATAAGTAAAAATACAAAACTTATATTATCCGGTAGGATAGTTTACTAATTGTCATTGACTTCTTATACTTGTTGGTGAAACTTCCACTCACTCCCTTAGAGTGTCTTTTATAACTTTTTCACTATTCACCATCATCATTCCAAGTTGGTCATGGTTAGGAGGATTGTAGTATCTTCACTAGAAAATTGGCAAGTTCATCATTTTCCCTTCTTGCATAAGATAACTTTATTCAAATATTACCACCAACTTTAGGGATCAACTTGGAACTTTCCTTTTATTCTTAAAGCCCTTGACAATATACTACTTTTTTTTTTCCATCTACTCTTGTGGAATTGCACTTCTATTTTCTTAATCACCTATAAGTTCTCCACATCTTGTATAAATAGTTAGTGTCATCTTTACTTTGTTAAGTTGCATAGGCTAGGTAAATGAGTTAAGTGATGGTATAATATTTCACATCTAATGACCTTGCCTTAATGTCCATAATTAGCCCTTTATTACCATTCTTTCCCTCTTCAAGAGGTGACTTGCATAACCTTAACTATTCATGCAATCACTAATACATACATCCATGCATTTCTCTCTATATTAAAATGACAAACTATACTTTAACTAGAAAATTCAAATATAAAAATAATTTATAATCTTATTATATACAACTCAAAAATCTATTTTTTTTTAAAACAAAATAAATAAATATGAAATTAAAATAATATATTTAAGCCGATAGGCCTTCCTTTGAAAGGGACTTTCGTCGTCCCTTTGTTTCTCATGCTGACACGTGGCGCCTTCCTTTGAAAGGGACTTTCGTCGTCCCTTTATTTCTCATGCTGACACGTGGCGTCGGGAATAGAGCGGGCATAACCGCAGAGTTCTGCAAGCGAGCGGTCATACTCGTCGTGTATTCATGGATATTCATGAAGGCGGTTCTGCGGCTAAATTCGTGACGTTTTCTTCGGAAGCTTATGCATTCATAAGCTCCAGTAGTAATGGCGCATTGTGTTTTCGGAGAAAGATGCATATGGTAGCATCTGTCCGTTTGGTAGCTACCCAGTTATGCGGTCCCTATTTTGCGGTGCACAGCTGTTCTGCGATGCACGATCAACTGTTCTGCGGTTTCCGTGCTTCCATGACTTTACCGGCAGCCTTCTTGGATCAATCTCACAGAGTATAGCAGTGTTCAAACTGACAGAGGAGCCTGGTTTGACAATCTCACGAACGGATAACGGAGCTGGAAATCGTGAGCCGGTGTTGTTGTTTAGAAAACATCTGCACAACATCATTTCTTCCAGGTCAGGTCCTTCTTCAACTACTTTGTTTCCCTTTCCTTGCCATATCATCTCTCTCAGTCCTGTTTTGCTTCCTAGGGATTTGCTGGACGGACTGGCTTAATTTTCACTGCTTGTATTCTCAGAAGCCCGGGTCCATTCTCTCTGTTTGCTTGGGCAATTGAAATTGAATTTGCGAAAATCAAAATAGACAGTTTGGTTATCCCTATACCTACCGAGACCTGGCCTATGACTATCCCGATATCTTTGATGATACCTACCGAGACCTATTTCACTATTCTACTGTGAGATTGTCCTGAGACTTACCGGGACTCTATGGTTATCCCCGGACCTGCGTTATCCCAATACCTATCTTGTTAACTGGGATCTCTCTTGCTAATTGACCTTTCTGGCCTACTGGCAATGCATTCGAACCCAGCTCTTGATTCTCTACTGCCTATAAGACAATTTGTTCGAATATTTTGGTGAGGAAGATTTGAGAGTAGCCCGAGTTACCAAGACAGCTATGAGCGAAATTGTAAGTGAATTGATTATGGCAATGAAAATTTGAAGATGTTAGTGTGGACCTCCCAGACCTCCCAAATCACCATGAGAATATCGATGCCTAATAAGCACGGATTTTTGTTTCCCTTTCCTTGCCATATCATCTCTCTCAGTCCTGTTTTGCTTCCTAGGGATTTGCTGGACGGACTGGCTTAATTTTCACTGCTTGTATTCTCAGAAGCCCGGGTCCATTCTCTCCATTTGCTTGGGCAATTGAAATTGAATTTGCGAAAATCAAAATAGACAGTCTGGTTATCCCTATACCTACTGAGACCTGGCCTATGACTATCCCGATATCTTTGATGGTACCTACCAAGACCTATTTCACTATTCTACTGTGAGATTGTCCTGAGACTTACCGGGACTCTATGGTTATCCCCGGACCTGTGTTATCCCAATACCTATCTTGTTAACTGGGATCTCTCTTGCTAATTGACCTTTCTTGCTAACTGGCAATGCATTCGAACCCAACTCTTGATTCTCTACTGCCTATAAGACAGTTTGTTCGAATATTTTGGTGAGGAAGATTTGAGAGTAGCCCGAGTTACCAGGACAGCTATGAGCGAAATTGTAAGTGAATTGATTATGGCAATGAAAATTTGAAGATGTCAGTGCGGACCTCCCAGACCTCCCAAATCACCATGAGAATATCGATGCCTAATAAGCACGGATTTTTGTTTAAGCCCTCAAAATCAAAAATTGCAATGCATCTTTAGCCAACCTTACGTTTAGTTTCCTAAATCTATCAAACAATCAACTGTCTGGAACAGTCCCCAATAGCCCTCCCCATCCACCCTGTTTGATCGAGCAGTTTATAATGTCCAAACTGACGAGATGGAATTTTCGAGCTTATTGTGTGCCGGCCCATATGAAACCTGTGCTTATTGTATTAAGCTTGTGCAGAACTCCTTGAGGTAAATTGCCAATGTGCATCCAGTATATAGGGATGCTATGCAGAACATGTTTTACCAGAATAATACGCCCCCAGGGATATCCACCAGTGACACCACATAGACATGGAAACAATTATGTCAGTAGAATTAAGATACAAGCCCAATAGGTAATCAATATGGAACCAGCAGAAGAGTAATAAATTATGTATAGCATCTATTACTCTACTCCTGTTCAGGCTTATACAACATTTATTACTCTGGCAGAAGGGTATATATTCATTGTCCAATATTAATACATAGTTTGGGAATCTGAAATTCCAAAGCAAAAACAAGGATACTCTGAAAAGAAATCATAAAACAAACAATCAAACAATTTCTGGGAAGCTCACTGCATTCCATCCGGGTAGACATGAGTTGTTCCATTGATAGCACCAGATAAAGAGGTAACGTTCAGAACCTAACCTTCAAAACTGTTATAAAATCCCTGGAATTCCTGCATAAAGATAATTCTAGCATCGTAAAGGCGAAACTTGTCAACTTTTCAGCATTGCTACCCACGGGATAGCAAATTTAGGCTGAATAATAGAGTGACTGGATTACTTGTTCAGTAAGCATATTGTGCAAATGGCTGGCATACAGATCAAAAGACAAATTGCTCTGGCATACCAAAAAAATGCTCTCACTTTCATTTTAATTTTAATGGAGTTATTGTACTTTAGAGCTAAGAACTTCCTTCAACAACATGCCCTCGTATACCTTGATCTATCCAGCAATCAACTCAAGGGGAAAGTCCCTGCATCTTTAGCCAACCTTACGTTTAGTTTCCTAATACGCCCCCAGGGATATCCACCAGTGACACCACATAAATGGCTGGCATACAGATCAAAAGACAAATTGCTCTGGCATACCAAAAAAATGCTCTCACCTTCATTTTCATTTTATTTGGAGTTATTGTACTTCAGAGCTAAGAACTTCCTTCAACAACATACCTTCTGCAACACGAGTTCCCTTCAACAACATGCCCTCAGATACCTTGATCTATCCAGCAATGTAGAAAATCTACAGCAGTTCAGGACAACTTGCCCATGCCACTGTATTAGATGAAGCAAAGTATCCAATAATCATATTGAGAAACTAGATCATTTTCAGAATATATACTCTAGGCTAGCAGGCTCTCATGATAAGTAGTGGCACTTCTATCAAAGTATCTGGTGCTTGTTAGTTGCAGGAAATGAAAATATGGTCCTTTATCGTTGCCAGCCTTTGGTGACCATAAACCAGATTCTCCTCATTCAAGGAAGGAATGCCTAAAAAAGAAATACGTCCTTTCTTTTGCCAAACTCATGCGCTTCCCTCCTTTCTAGGGTGTATTACACTTGAAAGGAGTATAGTATCACCATACCCTTCAACATAAGACCCTGCACCAACTCTCCATCGTAGCTATCACAACATGTGTGTCAGTCAGGCTTCTTTTAAACAATCAATGTCCCTGTTAAGGGTTGTCACCTTAGCAATAACCACCACCAAATGAGTTGTAACCTTGGCTTCCACAACTAGTAGAGTCAAGACAATCCACCTGCTAGCGTGACATCTAATGCAACATCCTTCTATTCACTTATGCTCTGTGTGCTATAGGCATTGAGGTCAATGTAGCAATGATATGTGGCAGTGAAGAAATTTGTGCTCAAGGTAAAGAAGTAGTTCTGCACATGGTATGTCACCTTACAAGCCCTTCAATAGTAGAGTTTCATTGTAAACATTTGAAATTGTGCATGGTTCTACTCCAATAAGTCTGTGCTTCATTAATGCCTAGAATCATGTGCTTTTAATATCCAATTCAGACATCATGCACTGTTCATAGAATGGTAAGTGCGTGCATAATTAGTTGTAAAAATGCAGCCCAACATTACTTCAGCCATGGTTTCCAGCATGCAGGTATATAGCAGAACCTTGTGGAAACAAAATGGATTCCAATAAATATGTAGCTTCACCCAACCAACTTTATATATACATACACACACAGCTAGAACAGGTATAAACCAATAGTCACACCTTCCTAGCAATCCTCAGGCATGTTAGATCATGGAACAAATGATGATGGTTGTTAGTTGCAGGAAATGCAAATATGGTCCTTTATCGTTGCCAGCCTTTGGTGACCATAAACCAGCTTCTCCTCATTCAAGGAAGGAATGCCTAAAAAAGAAATACGTCCTTTCTTTTGCCAACCTCACGCGCTTCGCTCCTTTCTAGGGTGTATTACACTTGCGAGGAGTTAAGTATCACCATACCCTTCAACATAAGACCCTGCACCATCTCTCCATCATAGCTATCACAACATGTGTGTCAGTCACCCTTTTTTATAAATCTACACGCAGGTGCCTTCTTTTAAACAATCAATGTCCCTGTTAAGGGTTGTCACCTTAGCAATAACCACCACCAAATGAGTTGTAACCTTGGCTTCCACAACTGGTAGAGTCAAGACAATCCACCTGCTAGCGTGACATCTAATGCAACATCCTTCTATTCACTTATGCTCTATGTGCTATAGGCATTGAGGCCAATGTAGCAATGATATGTGGCAGTGAAGAAATTTGTGCTCAAGGTAAAGAAGTAGTTCTGCACTTTATTAAATATTGCACTCATACAATCATCATCAAGGACTATCAACTTCGAATTGTACAAATGTCGAATCTGGGTAACCATATAGCCTACAGGTGCAACATGCTATCTTATTTGCAACATGTATTATTAGCAACCTATGCATGGTATGTCACCTTACAAGCCCTTGAATCATAGAGTTTCATTGTAAACATTTGAAACTGTGCATGGTTCTACTCCAATAAGTCTGTGCTTCATTAATGCCTAGAATCATGTGCTTTTAATATCCAATTCAGACATCATGCAATGTTCATAGAATGGTAAGTGCGTGCATAATTAGTTGTAAAAATGCAGCCCAACATTACTTCAGCCATGGTTTCCAGCATGCAGGTATATAGCAGAACCTTGTGGAAACAAAATGGATTCTAATAAATATGTAGCTTCACCCAACCAGCTTTATATATACATACACACACAGCTAGAACATGTATAAACCAATATTCACACCTTCCTAGCAATCCTCAGGCATGTTAGATCATGGAACAAATGATGATGGTTGCCTAGCTAGGATCAACTCCACTGCATTACTAAGATGTACATAGTTAACGTTTAACTCATCATTGCTACCGAATTGTACCTAAATTTATTACTAGGTCAACTCATCCCATGCAAATGCCAATATTATCCAATGTTGGGTAAGCCATGTGCAAAACCATTGGTGTATGACTGCTACCCATGGAGTTCATGATTGGGTTCAAAATAGGTATATCATGCCAGCCTCCCTAAAGTGAATATGGTAAAGTGTCAACATACAGAGTTTACCTCTGAAATTTGGGAGGCAGGGACTGTAACACCTGTTGTGTCAGCCCTATTGTTGAGCACTCACCCCTAATTTCCTCTGTGGTGAACATGTCTCCAACATCGACATCTGCTGGTTTCCAAGGAGAACACAGTCCGTAGTAGGGGCAAGTTCTCATGATCTATCTATTTATTGGGCTGAGGCTCCTCCCTATTTCTCTTCAACATATGTCATTCTACTTTGAATTCTGCATGTGTGGTGTAAGAAACTGACATACTAACAATACTAGTAGACAAAACACGGTGTGAGCACACATTTTCAAAGAAAATTTTGATTGTCCACACCTAAGGATAGGTAGGAGGCGAGGTCATTGAAAGCCCTTCCTTGCAGTCCATGAAAATACATGGGTTGGCAAGGCTAAAATTATATTGAAACTGCCCACATTCTTTCCCCTTTCACATCATACTCCATTTGCCTCTTTTTAACTTTGTACGAAAAGAAAATGGGAATTGAATTACTCCTCTTTTTCCAGATCGTTGCATTTAGATGGGTTGGTCAGGCTGCAAATAAATAGAAACTGCCCATGATAGTCTGCAATCTGGCCACAGTTGTGTGACTGATGGAATCTGATTGTTGTTATGGTCTGGATGCTGTTTTCAGGGTCCTGTTTCTGACAAGAGGGAGGACCCAGATAGCTCTTATTACAAACATGAGCTTGGCCCCAGATAGTTCTTCTATATGCCTGGACTGAAGGAATGTGTGAACTTTCAGGTTCAATAGCTATACATGGTGTTTGAATAGCGTGTTCGCTATATGCAATGGCTGCTATTCAACATATGTTTAATGAAAGTGATTCCCTATAATGTGCAAAAATGCACAAGCACAGTGAGTACACCCGAATATAGCATATTAAAGAAAAAAAATTGTGCCTTGTTCAGAAAATAGTTAATATATCATAAATTATGCACAAGATTCACAAAAGAAGCACACTGCTTCCAAGTGATGGGTCTCACACTGCCTGCCCTAAGTGTGGGCACTTTATGTCGATGCCTCCAAGGCCTACTAATATGAGCCACTTATAAAAAATTATTACAAAGCCATAAGGAGTCCAGTCAGCCTTTTAGAAGGGTCTGCAAAGGGTAAATTAAGTGAGCGAAATACATGGAAATTGCCTTGATTGAACCACATCTCTTAATGTGTAGGATCAGTATTAGGATTGGCTGGGAAATGTTCCTATTTCATTGATGTTTTGACGGTACTGTAAGACTATAAGGATCTTTGAGCCGCTTGAGGTACTTCCGAATTTGCACAATATGTAGCTTGTCACTGAATCAAATAACAAGCATTCTGTTAACGTGGTCTACCTTGGGTGGTTAATATGAGAGGTTATTCTCCTCCCCGTGTAGGTTGTGCCCTTATTATTGTTTCACCATCAAAAGTTAGCCTTGTTAGATTAGATTCCGCATTCATGTCACATCTTCTTTGACTAGAATTTTGTGTTGTGATGAAATTGATGAATTGCAGGTACTCCTATCACGGGAAAAAGAAACCTCCTGTTAATATTATGGAGACAACCTTGACAACGAATGCCATTCCTCTATTGCTGAATGGTTGCACCGAGATTCAATCACTACTTCAGATAATCGATGTTGGTTCTGTTACCTCATTGAAAACAACATCCTCGCACTTCCACATTACTCTATCTGATGGAACACATCAACATAAGACTTTGCTACCATCTGCATATGGCCCACAAGTTGCCTCTGGAGACATCCAAATTGGCTCAATAATTCTACTTAAAAAAGCAGCTTGCACAGTGCTCCAAAAATCCTCGTAAGGCCCACCATTTGAAATCACCCTCTTTTACTTTTTCCCTTCTAAACGCTTTTTGCATCAAAAGAAGGAAAATGGAATCTTCATTAATTCATTTCTCATTTGTTTACATAAGGTCCATCCGAGTTGTTGAGCTTGAAGTTGTGAAGCGCTCAGCAGCATTGATGAAGGACGCGTCGACGCTGCAACATGCACAGGCGGGTTCAGCCCAATTTAGCTCTTTGTCAGCTGAAGATACCTTGCCCTCTATAGTTACTCTACCAACTACAACAGTTCCATTCACGGCACTCAACCCTTACCGAAAATATTGGTCAATCCAAGGTAGGGCATCTGCAAAGACATCATTGAAGGCGTACAACAATGTGCGAGGCTCAGGAAAAGTTTTCGGATTTGACCTTATCAACCGTGATAAGGAAGAGATCCACCTTTCTTCATTTGCCGAACTGGCCGAATCTCTTTACAATCTAATTCAGGTTGGGCAACTATACATTGTCTCAAATGGCACAGTGAGAGAAGCAAATCCAAACTACAACCACCTCAAGAACAAATGGGAAATTTACTTGTTTGCTGCTTCCACTATCAATCCATGTCCTACAGATGATCCAATGTTTCCTTACCAGAGCTTTCACTTCAAGACTATTGCTGAAGTAAAAAGTGCAACTCCAAATACAAATGTGGATGGCATTGGTGTTGTTACATCCACGTCACCTGCATCAACAATTCGATGAAAAGATGGAAGTGAAACATTAAGGAAAACACTCATATTAAAGGACAAGTCGGGTTTTAGCATTGATGTAACATTATGGGAAGACCATTGTGACTATATAGGACATAATCTTTCTGAATTCTACTCTTTCGACAACCCACCAATTCTTGCAATCAAAGGAGGTCGCATATCTGAATTTAATGGCACCACAATAGGGATGATACCAACAAGCACTCTCACAATAAATCCACAAGTTGAAGAAACTCACCAATTACATGCATGGTTCCGTGAAACCGGCTATAGCTCTTCTTCTCCATCTTTGAGTAGAAACTATGGTGTTGCTTCGAAACGTGCCCTACCACGAAAGACGTTTCATGAAATTGCTGGCATGCAGCCCTCTGATAAAGCAATCTGGGTTTCAGTTCGAGCAACAGTTACTGTTATTCATATGGAAGACTTCTACTTTCTAGCATGTCCATTAGATTTCAATGGAAAACAATGCATGAAGAAGGTTGTGGAGCATTCTAACAATCTTTGGCATTGTACAAAATGTAATGGTGACTTCCCAGAATGTGACTACCGTTACAAACTGAAAATTGAGCTACATGACCACACCGGGAATCTACAGAACATCACAGTTTTCAATGATGTAGGGAACGAGCTCATGGGCATCACGGCAAAAGACCTATTCCTACTTTCTATCGAACCAACTGATCTGCAGGAAATTTGTGGCCGGATTTCAGGGCACCGCTTCCAGCTAACACTTTCCATTAAAACAGATTACTTCAACGGTGTTCAACGCTTGCAACCAATACTGATCAATTCAGAAGAAATTCAATATACCTCTGCATGCAAGGAAGCACTCACTGACATTCAAGCAATGGCCACTTCAAAACGACCTATTGTTCGCCGCCTTTGAACTGTTTCTTAGGGCTTCATCTACCACGCCTGTTTGTACATAAACAAACATTTCCACACAATTAATTGTCTCATCTTGTTGTAAATTACACACCCATGTTATTATGATGCAACCTGTAGCTTTCAGTGCAAATACTCTCTTCCAGTCATTCCAAAATATGTATGTTTGCCATTTACATTTTACACAATATAGATATCAACATTTGTAAAGAGTTACTACATATGTTTCTCGTTCTTTGTCTACATGCTATACATTGATCTCTTGCTTGCTAAGCTATTCATTTTATCGCTCAAACATGTCAAACAAATTTTTTTTGAAGAAGAATGGAATGAAATATTTTTAATCTTGTTTCTCTCCTCGCAATGATAGATGTTGAAATAACATATGATTTCATAGCATTCCTAATTGCATGTTTTTCCTTCTACCTAATCTACCTACCTTCACTGATGTTGAAAAAAAAATAATTTAAAAAAATAAATAAATTAATTAAATCTATGTTCAAATATAATGTTTTAATTTCACAATGGATGTACACCCAATAAATGAGATACCAAACATGCACTACTTGTTTATGAAAACTAACAATTATTACTTGTACTTGTTTAGATATGCCACCAAACAATCAAATTGCGGCCAAAAACAAGCGGCGGCATATTCTTTATGCACAACAAAAGGACCGAATAAATGCACGCTGTCGACTACTTTATGAAAACCACAACAACCCTACTACTTCCTCTACATCCCTTCCCACCTCAAATGCTCTCCCACCTATACAAACCAACCCACCGCACATTCATCAAATCCAATATAACCCTCCCCTTAATGAAGAACACCGTCGCTTTCGAGAAAGGATTGATGGACTTTCTACCTTGCATGTTTGCACAATATGCAAGGAAGCATACCCAGGAATGAAAACAAAGCTTTCCCACAGTAGACTCTCTTGTTTTCATTGTGCATCATCTAAATCTACCAATCGTTTTTCTGAACTAAACAACATGGACCCTGGAGAACAACCCAGTGTCCTTCACCAATTAACACAAGTTGAAGAAATGCTCATTGCACGTGTCAACCCCATTCTACAAGTCACTCATTCCCGTGGTGGTCAATACAAATATAGTGGCCATACAATTAGCTTCCCTCAAGACATCACCACTATTGCCAAATACTTACCCCGGATGCTGTCTGACTTAGACATCCTCATTGTGAAAAGGCAAAATCCATCTGAAAAGGCTTACGAATTCTTCGTTTGCAAATCACGTGTCCTTGCAGCCCTTGAATACAAAATAAACTATGACCCTTACTACCATGATGTTCAATTGAATCCATCTGCAATTTTTGTGCTACCAGATCACCCTACAGACATTTCTTCTCTTCTCCACAGTGTAACCACCTCCTCTTTTGAACCCCATCAAACCACTACTGATTCTACTTATAATCTTGATGTCATGCTACCTCCATTAGAAATCCAACCCTCTTCTTTCGTTCCAGTCCTCGCAAATTCATGCACTGAGCGTGACCACATTTTTAACTATTTGCACTTGACCCATTCAAGTTCAACAAGCTCTATCGATTGGCCTCCAATATCTTTAACTGCTATAAATGAATACAACACCATCGGCCTCTTTGCCATGGCATTCCCCACACTCTTCCCTACAGGCATCGCAATGATCATGCAACCAAGACTTACAAAAGTTGAAATGCATGAATATGCTTTGCACTCGCTGCACTACCATGATAACCGCTTTGGCCAACACCGAAGATTCCGCTACTATCTTTATAACATTCTAATGCGCCACCGTAGCCAAGCAACAACCAGTGTTTTCGTGAAGAAGTACATTGAGAACAACTTGCCAACAACGGTTTCAGACCTACGCCAGTGTCTTCATGACTCTCCAGATTCACGATTGCCAGAGCAAATAATGAGGTTCGGTTCAGCTCTACGAGGAACACGATCTTTCTGGAACAAACGACGATCTGAGCTGACTGACATGATCACGCAAATAGGAAGCCCAACATTCTTCTTCACTCTCAGTGCAGCTGATACTAAATGGCATGACTTGCACACGATCATGCCCACCAGTGTTCCTTCCAATTCAGTCAACCCCTTCCAATGGAAAATCCAAAACATTATTAAAAACCCACATCTAACAACCCAATATATGCATTGTAGATTTACAATTTTCCTTGAAGAAATCCTTCAAAAAGGCCTCCATGCAACCGACTACTGGTGCAGGTATTATTTAATATCCACTTCCCTCTAGATTAATTTTATACATTGCGTATACATGTATTAACCAAATGTAACCTTCATATTATATTCAGATACGAATGGAAACATAGAGGATCTGCACACATTCATGGCTTCCTCTGGCTACAAAATGCACCAGACATGGACACACTTGATTGGGACAATGCATTGGAAGTTGCTAATGCACAGAAATATTTCGACCACTACATAACTTCTTGGAATCCACGTCAGGCAGAACACCGAACTATTCCGCTTCACCAGTCAACAATTCATAGCCCGTGTCTCCTTGACACAGCAGCAATATTCGCAGCCAATCAGTTCGAAGACTATACAGAGCTCGTCAACTGCGTTCAATGTCATACAAAGTGTCATGAATCTTCTTGTCTTCGTAAGAAAGACAATGTGCTTAGCTGCCGATATGGAGTACCGTGGGAATTGAAGTCCACTTCTTCACTATTCATTGATGATAAAGGTCATAAAACCTACGTCCCTGCTCGCAATGATGAAAGATTGAATATTCACAATGCCGATCTACTCTCTATCTAGAGAGAAAATGTTGATTTCCAACCAGTCCTTTCTCGCCATGTTGTATTGAAATATATTTCAAAGTATGCAACAAAAGCAGAGAGAAGATCTGAGAACTACCGTCAAATGCTATCACGGCTATCACAAAGTGCCCTCCCAGAATCTCCTACTGGTGGTGTCATCCGAAAACTCCTTACAGAAACCATTGCAGATAGAGACATTGGTGCACAAGAAATATTCCATATGTTACAAAAGCTACCTCTCTCTCTTTGCAGTCGTACATTCCATTCTTTGAATGTCAACAGGGCTATTTTCAAACGTGTTTCGCAAGATACTGAAAATCCTGGTTCGGCACCAAACTTTATCGTTGCATATATGAACAGGCCTACCTCACTAGAACCCCTGCCCCTCCTTGAAGCTGCTCGCTCGTGGTCATATTCTGCCCAACGGAGAAAAAACCACTGGAAACACATATTCCCCCCAATGATTGTACATGTCTTGCCCTGTTACAATGTCATTCCTTCCTCTACTAATCCTTCTTATGCCACCTTCTGTTGGAGTGAATTACTCTTGTATTTCCC
This sequence comes from Pinus tabuliformis, assembly GCA_031772625.1. Lineage (NCBI taxonomy): Eukaryota > Viridiplantae > Streptophyta > Pinopsida > Pinales > Pinaceae > Pinus > Pinus tabuliformis. The sequence continues at coordinate 764,495,435 of CM062805.1, forward strand.
CTTCCGAACACTCCCTGATGATATTGGTTCAACTGATGCAGAAATTATTGCACACTAGGAACAAAAAAAGGTTCATATACACCATGGCATTTCCATCGAGAACCCGAAAACCCACAAAGCCCACCTACTGAAGATCAAACTACCCCACACACCCCCCCTGATTCCATGCAGATGAATGAATGGCAAATCCTCTCTCAACTACACCCAGGTTACAATATTGCAATTGATGACCTCGACATGATTGGCTACCGCGACTTCGATGTCAACCACAATTGGTCACAAAATACTGTCCCTCCCCCCTTGCAAGAAACTGCCATCAATTTCATTGAATTCAACCGCTCAACCATTCAAAACCAACATCATTCTTTTTCCAACCTTCCCCATGATCATACATTATCCCCTACCCAAAACATAGCTTTTACCACTGTTTTTTCACACTTCAAAACCCCTTCGCCAAAATCCCCACGCAAAATCATCGTACAAGGAACAACTGGCACAGGAAAATCCCATTTGATTAAATGTCTGCACCAAGCATTTGTGGAAAACTCACCAGCAAACAAGAACCCTTTATTGTTACTTGCACCAATCGGCGTTGCAGCTTTCAACATAAATTCCCTCACAATTCACTCTGCCCTTCGTATCCCTATCCAGACAATGCATCCTCTCGAAGGCCAGCCGCTCCTACACCTGCAAGAGCAACTCCGTCATGTAGAATACATCCTCATTGATGAAATGAGCTTTATTGGTCCAAAAATGCTTTCTCGCATTGACGATCGTCTAAGAGAGGCATTCCCTCTTCATCGGAATGCACCATTTGGTAATCGCTCAATTATCCTTGTCGGAGATTTAGGCCAACTACCACCTGTAAAAGACATTCCTTTATACGCTGGGACATCGCGTGGCACTGCACTTTGGCGCAGCTTCGACATATTCATAACACTTTCAACCGTTTTCCATCAACAAGGAGCTAGCCCGTCCCAGGTTGCTTTCTGGCAAATACTTGCAAATCTTAGGAATGGAATATCTACACTTGAAGATTGGCAACACCTAATGTCAAGAACAAGTTCATCTCTTACACATGAAGAGAAATGCACATTCGAAGAATCCATGCACCTATTCGCAACAAACAACGCAGTTGTCTTGCATAATAAGAAAATGCTTAAAAAATTGAACATCCCAGTAGCGCTTTGCTCTGCGGAACAACAAAGGCAGAAAACTCCTACTACAACAGAAGATGAGCATCTGCCTGCAAAGGTGCTCTTATGCAATGAACAAAAAGTTATGCTCACCAGCAACTTATGGGTACATGCAGGCCTCGTTAATGGCGCGCTTAGGAAGGTCATCTCAATATTTTATTCAATTGACTCAAAGCCCCCAGCATTACCATCCTTTGTGGTTGTTGACTTTAGACAATACAGAGGAACACCGTGGGACATTTCACACCCAACATATGTACCCATTCCTCCCATCACAAGGGGTACACGCCGTCAGATACCACTTCAAACGGCATGGGATTTAACGATACACAAGTCACAAGGAATGACATTAGACAAAGCAACAGTGGACATCGGCACCAGAGAACGTCAAGGGCTAACATTCACTGCAATTTCAAGAGTGCGGTCACTAGCAGACATACACATCAATCCAGCATTCCCATTCTCCTGCATTGCACAAATGCACAAGAATCCATATCTTAAGCGTAGACAGCAAGAGGAATCATTCCTTGCATCAAAATCTATTCAGGATAATACACTTTAGCCAATCGTACAACCTGTCTTCCAGAATTACCCACATGGTAAACACCACTCACTACATAACCAAGTTTCACATAGATTTGCTTGCTATTACATTTAGTTTCATATGATTTTATACTCGTTTGGAATCATTTAATTTATTTTGAATATTCAAATAAAATCGTCAAACATATTCATTGTCACTTACAATGTTTCCTTTTTGGATGGCAACAGGTATGGATACATGCTACCTACGAAGGTTGTATGAGTGTTGCGAAGAAATTCAGCAACAGGAACTTACGTTACAAGATATGCAGACAAGGATCTTGCCACAACAATCAATGCCACTTTACCGTTTGCGCCCAGCCATTAAGTTGTTAAAGAAAATAAGGAAAATACTTAAGATAACAATTCACATCCATGAAAGGGATGCACACAGGCAAATGCGCCATCAATTGCAGGAACAGCTTGCACAATATGGCACCACAATAAACACTAACTGGTGTTGCCGATGCCATGGCCCATCATGCATATATGATTAGCTGCTCATTCTCACTTACATCTCTACATGATAGAATGCTTTTATTGTACATATGTTTAGAAGCCAACGAATACTTTCATTGTATATATGTTTAGTTATAACTTACCAAACACATCTCTATGTGTAGAGTGACTTTTCCCTGTCGACTTTAGGGTCTTCAGATTATTATGGATGTTGAGCGTTTTAGCTCTGGCCGGAACCAAACTCTGTTGTTTTGTTCTCGTTTTGTTAAGATCTATTTATGCAATTCATGGAATTACAGTGTTTAAATTTCTCTTCATAATTTACAGTGGTTATATTCTCCACTGAGTTTTGTATGGCTGTGAATGTAATCAGTAAATAGGTTGGGCGTTATCCTTTTCCTTGTAGTATACATATATGCATTTTGGTATTTTATGGCTAAACACTTGGTTTGAAATAGTTCTGCAATCAAATCTTGCATGTTGGGCATGTAAATAATTCCATTTCTGAAATCACAAAGGAATCTACCCTACTTTTACGTTGTACCATTTTAGTTTACACACGCATTAATCAATTCAGCTGAAGTATTCCCTCTGGCATTGGACAATTGTGGACTCTCAACAAGTTTCTGACCAGTCACAACAATATATCAGGGACTACCCTAGTGGAACTTACTAACTTATCCTCACTGTCGTGGCTTTCTCTTTATCACAATATGTTGTATGGGGAGCTTCCAAGAACGATAATATCATGGAAAGGTCTTTCTCAGCTTAACCTTGCCAACAACCAGATCACATGATCAATTACTGTGTCACTTGGGCTGTTGCCTGTTCTTAATAGCCTTGACCTCTCAAACAATTTGCTTTCAGGGGAAATACCCCTTGAATTAGATAATCTCAAGTTGAGCTTTCTTAATGTGTCTGGCAACCACTTGTCTGGCTCTGTCCCTGTTGGTTACAATAATCTGGCATATGATGAAAGTTTTCTTCACAATCCAGGCCAATGTGGAGCTGGGCCATTAAGGCTTCCTTCATGCTTCCATGCATCTGAAAATCATAGACATAGGGTATTGATTTCGGTTATTGTTGTGGCCATAGTAGTCTGCTTGATTGGTATAGGTTTCCTCCATAAGGGACACAAGATTTTCGTGCAGGTTAAAACAAGTACAGAGTCTTGGAAACTCACATCCTTTCACATGGTTGACTTTGAAGTGTCAGACATTCTGAATGGATTGACAGAGCATCATGTTATTGGAAGTGGAGATGCTAGCAAAGTGTACAAGGTGGCACTGGAAAATGGTAATATTGTTGCTGTGAAAAGGATCTGGAATAACAAGAACCCACGATCTGTCCAAGAAAAGAGATTTCAAGCAGAGATAGAGATTCTAGGAAAGATTAGGCATACCAACATTGTAAAGCTGCTTTGTTGCATCTCTGGTTCGGATTCTAAGTTGTCAGGCAAGAAATTGATTGTGGTGGACAGGTAAAAAAGAATAAACAGAGGGTTTTTATTTCCCTTTTAGAGTCTAGATCTTCAAGGTAGATATGTTTAGTGCTGGGCTTCTCGTGTCCATTTATGCTTACTGCTCCTCTGTTCTAAAGAGATGATCAACTATTTGGTGAGTGATACTTCGGGCATCTGTAACTTTGTAATGTCTATCAATCTGCCCGAGGCGAACCTGGGACCTCTCTATGACAGATCTTTGCACTATTGATGTGGACTAAGAGGAGAATATATGCACGAAAACCCCATGGTATGCTTGACTGGCTGTAACTGTCAAAATACAGTAAATAATGTTCTCAAAGTGCATGCATGTAGGCCTAATCTGGAAAATATCAGAGATCTATAACGTTCCAGCCATGTAAATAGATGTTGATAACAATGAAAGCAAGTGTGTAGCATTGTAAATAAATAGAAAGGATCTTTTATAGGTTGAAGGATCAGTTTTCTGGTTTGAGTTTGACATGTTTTTGGCCTTTGTGTCTGTGAAATGCATCTAGTGCTTTTACGTTCAGTAGGGGATGAAAGGATATGTGTAGCATTGTAAATAGGTAGATCATATAGCGAATTATGTACATAATGATCAGTTTTCTTGCTGAATTTAACATGCTTTTAGCCATTTTGCTTCTGAAGTGCATTAGGTGCTCCCACGTTCAGTGTTGCTATGCAGATAGACTCTAGATTCACTAAAGAGTTTAGGTACAAGAAGTGAGGTGACGAGATGGGATTTGTACTCAGTTCAAATCTAATTTCATTAAAGAATTTAGGGACTGTAAATAGGGTGATGGGACTTATATTAATTTACAAATTGAGGTTTTTCAATGGCCATGCCTTAGAGTAAACTTGTAACCCATGTATGGAATCTAGACAGTGGATTGAATGCAGTGAACATAAACAAATAACCTGGTTCTGGACAGTGTGATCTGGTTCTAGACAGTGTATTGAATGCATTGAACACAAACAAATACCCTGAAAGAACCTCGTTCCAGAGTATGATCTGGTTCCAGACAGTGTACAAAATGCATTGAACATAAACTATTAACCTGAAATAACCTGGTTTGATGTCTATGCTCATCATGATAGTGCAAGGATGCATAGATGTGTATACTTAAATAGTTAGTTTGATATATATGTTAAACATGGTAATGCAAGGATGCACATCTTCAATTAGTTGGTTGAACTCTACTTTAACTGTAAACCTAGATGAATCTATTTCGGTATGAACTAAATCCATATTCAATCGACTCTCAAACTAATTCTGTATAAACTTTACTTGAGATTGTTGAACTTCTATGGCTGCTTTTATCATTCATGAGCATCACATCACCTCACTGCCTGCCATATGACATTCATGTGAATAGTAAACCATCAAAGGGCACACCAGCAGGTAGGACAAGAGGGTTAAGTACATTGAATGGAAATGGATAACTAGGTTTCATATTTATGTAATTATCTGCCCTTATCATTCATCAGCATCATGTCACCTCACTGTTTACCATATGACATTCATATGAATAGTAAACCACACGAGTGAGTGGCATGAGGATTAAGTACAATAAATAGAAATGGATAATAAGGTTTGATATTTATGTGAAGCATGATAATGCAAGGATGCATATTTTAAGAGGTTTAAATACATTGAATATAGGTATATAGGTATAAGAATACAATAAGTATTGGTTTAAAAATATTATAATTTGACTTTCTAATCACACTATTCAATTACGGGGCCTACCTTATTTCCATCTGGTTATGGTTACCGAGATACACGCAATGGTAAATGTTGACATAAACCAAGTAAATAATATTACGGGGCCTACCTTATCTCCATCTGGTTATAGTTACCGAGATGAGAGAATGAGTTAAAAACATGGATCGATGGGAGTGACTGTCAGTTGAGAGGAAATAAGACTTGCAGGCACCACTTGTGGTGCAAAGGCCTGAGAGCAATAAATGCCACCAGGACAACTGCGGTTAAACACCTGCATACGGGAGTTAATTATTACATTACATATGTTATATTAAAATATAAAAATGAGTATTAATTTTAAAAATCAAACTCATTAAAAAAAATATTTTATATACAAGTTGGTTATATAAGCAATTGCATTACTTCTTTTAAGAAGATTTCCCAAATATGAATTTATAATGAGTTTCAAAATTTTAATAATATTAATTTTAATAATTAATTAAAATATTTTAATTAAATGAATTTTATTAAAAATAATAATAATAATGTTTAGGAAAAGCATCTTACAATTAGTTAATGTTTTAGTTGTAGTGTCAACCAGCAATGTAAGTGATTTGTTTTAATATTTGCAAATCACAAATTTCTCCGCTTTTCATTTACCATGTAAAACGGTGTAATTTACTTTTTATTTAAAAAAATAAAGTGTGTTGCCAATAATCTATTGAGTTTTAAGTATGAACGCGTTTTAAACTTAATATATTGATATGAATGGTTTGGTTTTGGTTTTGTTGTTTTAGTATCAAATGTGCTGGTACGGGATGGTCATCGTGGTTATTGCCTTGGTCACTAGCGAGCTTTGTATATGCTTGACTATCTGTAGAGGTTTCTTCCTTTTAATAATCCTATCGGCCTCTCTTTGTACCTTTTGGGACAATTGCTAGTAAAATATTCTTTTAAACAATCAAACATATCTTTTACTATCCATATTTTCAACATTCACCATGAATCCAAAATTTCAAATTTTACTCCTATGACAATTTTTATTTTATTTTATGTTATTATTAAAAAAACTAAAACTACTTCCCATAAAATAATATTTATATCTTACCTCATTTACCAATATTATTAATTCTTTAATAACTTAAAATCTAAAAATTTTAGATTAACCATAAAATTTAAAAAATATATAATTATATTAAAATAAAATACATAATTATAAAAACATACACTTAACTTATACATCAAATGAATTTAAATAACGACATGCCTTTTACATGATTGACATAGTTAACACAATAATTAAGTACTACTTACAATTATAGGCACATTACCAAGACATTATAGTATACCATATGAAATTTTGTAAGAACAAATGTTTAAACAAATATTGGTAGCCAAGATTGTGTTTTCTATCTTGGTTGTTTTGATGGAGGGCTACGTTGGTAAATTTGATTAAGTATTTTTTAAATCAAACTTATACCTAGAGGTCAGATAGAGTTGAAACCCACTTCGATACCATATGTAACGACTTACAATTAAATATGTAAACTAATTACATCAAATATGTGATTTATAACCAACACAAAAACTATTTAACTAATTAGCATAAAAATTTTGAAAACACGAGTAAATATAACTTACGAGTGACGATATTTCTTACATGTGATTTCAGAGTTGAATGCAATTTGAATTCCGCTAACCACAACAAAGTTTTTGGGGACAACTCTCCACCCAACCATAGGCTCAACGTCACATAATCTTTCTACAATTGGCCATCCCTAAGCCCTCAATCAATGTACTACTATCAGGTTTCTTTTGCCTCTCAATAATCTTCTCCAGAAGAATGCCTAATCTCATCCCCCTCTCGTCCATTAAATAGAAGCAGTTCTAAAAATAGAAAGAGATTGGAAAGAGATCCGCATGTACACATTCCATGTGTCAACATGCGAACTTTATTTCTTTATTTTAAATTTTATTTAATACAATATTTCTCTTGATTTAACTCTTTCTTATTTTATTATTTTTTAAATTTTGGTTAACTTAACTTTTTTTCCCATGGAAAAAGTCGTAACTTTCATTAGTAAGAGAAAATTACATTTTGTAGATGCAAACCATATGCATGCAAAGCATATGCAGTATGTGAGGCATTGCTTGTCCAGTGTAAGTTAACGGTGATGTAGATGCTCCACACAGGGAGCAAACTGTTCAAAAACCAAAAAAAATAAATAAAGTCTCTTCGCAGAGAGAGTATAGTTCAGCTCAGTTCTACAAATATAGTGACATGAAGAAAACATAAATATTTACATATATTCAAAAACTTCCTGACTCATATTGAGCCATCCAGTTATGCCTCAAGGTCTATGAACGGTCTATGATAGTGCTGATAGATAACAACGTCCTTCTCCTCATGGATCATCCAAGTGCCATCATGCCTGTGCGCTGCCTCCTTGGATAGGAAATCGGCAGCTGTGTTGCGCTCCATGAAAATGTGATGGCAAACAAAAGTGTCAAATGTCAAGATGAGCCTGTGGATTTCATCCAAGATATGCCTCAATGTGTATGCATTGCAATTTGATTTTTTTGTTTATCCAATTGTAGACTAATTTTGAGTCCCCGAAGAGTTGGAGGTTCGTGCACTGTTTGTTCAAAGAAAAATGGATGAGGAATTTGGTTGTTATGAGCTCTGCATAATTATTAGTGCCTCTACCTAGTCCCATTTGGATTTTAAAGGTATGGGTTTATGATATATGAAGTATGGCCCCCCCCCCACAGCCTATCTCCTAGGCCGATCCATCAAAGTATGCCCACGGAATAGAGGTGTTTATGGTTTCTGGGTTGATGTTCCTGTTGTGCTGTTGAGTGGTCTCTTCGGGAATGTAGTGATAGTCAGCAAGTATTCTTGACAGAATGGAGGGCCAATGAGGAGCCTTCTGTTGGAATATGATGCGGTTCCTGGCTATCCATATAGCCCAGCGTGTAAGTAATGGCAAGTTCCTCTCCTTTCCTGAGGTGGCCTTCCACCAGTTATTCCAGGCTTCTTTTATATTTGCACCATGCCACCGACATAATGTGGGGAACGATGTATGAATATTGTTCCATAGCTCCTGTGTGATAGGGCAATCCAGAAAAAGGTGATTATTGTCTTCACAACAATTTCTACAGAGGTGGCACTAGAAAGGTCCTAGATAAGATCGCTTCATTAGGTTTGCACCAGTCAGGGTTTTGTTGAAAAGTATTGACCACATTAGCAGCCTAGTTCTGGGAGCCGCTTTGAGCTTCCACATCAGGTTCCACCAAGGCTCAATGGTTTGAGGTTTATATGGTTCCATCAATGCCATATATCCTTCTTTGGGTGAATATGAGCCATGTTTGGCATATGCCCATATGAGTTCGTCATCCCCTTCTATGATCCTGATATGGGCCTCCGTCAGTGCAGTAGTGTAGTCGTGCCAGTGTTGTTGCTAGTGCAATGGAATATTTAAAGAGTTCCCTGATTTCTAGGCCTGTTGTGTCATGGTAGAACGGGCATTGTCGGCTATATGGCAGATGTGGGTGATGCCTTGATCAACGAGGTGTGTTTTCAACTCCGCCGGTATCCTGTGTGCATTGCCACAACCAACCCAGGGGTCTTCCCCAATGCGAACTAGTGATCCAGATCGAATTCTCCAGGTCAGACCATTCCAAATAAGACTCATTGCATTTGTAACAGCCTTCCAAATGATGGAGATGTTTGAGGTGTTCCCTTGTGCTTGTCTGATCCAATCTAGAGTGTTGAAAGGGGCAATGTATTTGGAGACTGCTACCTTTGTCCATAGACTGCGAGTGTTGATCAATTTCCATCCTAGCTTTGCCGCCAACGCTTTGGAGAAGACATCCAGTCTTTTAATCCCCCATCCTCCCCACTGTTTGGGCAGAGCAAGGGTCTCCCATCTGGCCCATGCAAATATTCTCCCAGGTTGTTTCCCCTTCCATAAGAACCGACAACAAATGTTTTGTAATCTCGCTAGTATCCCTCTAGGAATCCAAGCCAATGTCATCCAGTATATTGGTGTTGCTTCCAAAACAACCTTGATCAGGATCAGTTTGCCGGCGCTTGACAAATATTTGTGGTACCATACATTGAGTCATTTTTCTACCTTGGTAATTACTTGGTTAACTTTACTTATTTTTACTACTTTTATATATCTTTATTTAGAAATCTAGTTTATTATTTACTAGTTTATTTATTTACTATTATTGTATTTGATTCATTATTTATTATTTATTTACTATTGTTATATTATATTTATTATTTATTTACTATTGTTAGATCTAATTTATTATTTATTATTTATTCACTTGTATATTAATATTAATATTATTTTATTTATTTAATATTATTATTATTGTTATTACAGGGCATGACATCTACCAAGTAGCGAGAGGGATCAAATCTCTTTTCACGCTAACGGAGGTTTGCACCTTAAGAGATTTAATCTCTCTCGTCATTTGGTAGGTCTGGAGTTAAGATGGGTCTAGGCTAGTAGAAAGTATATAATACCATTGGCAAAACCATGAGTTGTGAAAACATGGAGCCCAAAAACTGCCAACGATAAATTGACACCTTTTTTTTTTTTTCTTTTTTCTTTTTAATGTAATTTGACCAAGACAAAATATTTAACAGGACAAGACATTACAACATCTCTTCCATACTGAGCTAGAGAGCACCTCTCTACACAATAATTTTTAAGAATTGCAACAAGAGGCGCTCTCCAACCCAATATGGAAGAGATGTTGTAATGTCCCATCCTATTAAACATTTTGACTCAGTCAAATTACATAATAATAATATTAATTAATTAATTATAATGAATTATTAAACCAACCTAAATCCATATTAACTCTTCATCTACCACGCGTTAAGAGGGATCTAATCTCTTGAGGTGCAAACCTCTTTTAGAGTGAAAATAAATTTGATCCCTCTTGGCACTTGGTAGATCCAGAGTTAAGATGGATCTAGGCTAGTTTATTCAATTACTCCATAATGGTGAATTTCCTCCCCATTCTATTTATTCTCTTTGCGGAAGTTGTTCACATCATCTCAAAGCTTTTATGCCCCTCATAATGAGTGGAGTGTCCATCCAAAACATTGGAAAAACTAAATTCAAAAACACGATTCTTTTCCAAAATTTCATGTTACAAAGCTATCTTTCATTTCAAAATCCTTCGTGGTTTTTTGATATCGGCTTAGGAAGCAGAGGCTTGATTGGAAGCATAATAACTATTGAAAGCGATTTGTGTGAAACATTGAAAAGAGAAATAGGATGGAATCTCGTGAATGAAGAGCGGTTGTTTTCCTTAGGGATCAAAGCTAAGAAATAATAATTAATTCGTCCTCCTACATATCCATTCTGTAAGGAATAAGAAATCATACTACATAAATCAAATTTTATAATATGTTAGCATTTTGAATAGAAATGTCTTGAGAAGCCATCTGATCCGCGAGCTTTATTAAAGTCAAATGAAATAAATATATTCCATATTTCTACTTTGAAGATTGGAAGAGCTTCAGTGTTCTCTTAAGAGACCAAGAGAGGGATATATTCCAACATATATTTTATTGCAGCAAAGTCTTTAATCTCGAACTTGGCATAGAGAGAGTTAAAGTGAGTTGTTATCACATGCAAAATTTATAAAATGAGCTCTCATAAGTTTTACATTTCAGTCTGGGGTCCTAAAACAACATCAATTTGCCAATTTTAAACAAAGGCATTGTCAAATCAAAAGACAATAGTTGATGCATATCGTTTCAAAAAGGGGCGCTGCTAATTTAATGGACCACTTGTCAAAATGATTTTGGCCAGTCAATCAATATGCTAGCAAGGATCAACGAGGATAAACATTAGTGGAGCATGATGAACACATAAAGTGCAACTGCATAAGAATCATCGTTGTTTTTAGATTGAGTTGTCGCAAAAGGGGTTAAGGGTTTTGACGATGATTGGGAAACAAGTTAGTCTCATCATTATTGTTTCAACCTGCATGGGGTTCATTACCGTTTTGCCTTCGTGGAGTTCATATCGTTGCAGCCCTTATGGAGTGATATGTGTCAGTGTCATGTTCTAGAAAGAGAGTTGCAGTGAATCATTGATTTCTCTTAACGATTTAGTGTTGCCAAGTTCGTTTGCAAAGATGGGGAAAGCGACCATTTGTGCAGGAATGAACCAGAGTGCTTTGACAATGTTTTAACTTAGTAGTGTAACCCAAAAAGTTTGACAACGCTAAATGTACCCTTTATGGGAGTGATTTCTCCTACAACTAGGTTATTTCGTTGAGATAAGATGGGATAAGTTAAAAATCAAACATGACTTATCCATTTTGTTGGGAAAAGAAATCAAAGCATATTAGGTTGACTCAAATTTACCTTGATTTTTTGGGCTGAAAACAAGGGATCCAAATTTTGTTCTAACAAGGCAGTGAAAATTTTACTCCTTCAGTAGATTCAACACATATTGGTCCAGGTTCAGAATTGGAAGCACGAGAAACTAGTTGTTTATTTTAACATATGTTAAAAAATAGCTTAGACTCAGAGATGCATACATCTTTTAAATATTTTGTAGTTAAGATTTTCCACAAATTGTGGATTTAAAACTTATGTAATATTTCTATATAATTGATGCAAAATAAATATTAAAGGGTTCAAATATGGAGTCTACAAAATCATTGTGTTGCATGTAAAGACTTTTATGAGATTGATCAAAGTTTTTGCTAAGATGAGAAGTACTTGAGCAATTTGCCTAGAGATTCTTGTGCTAGTATTCTATAGTCTGTGCATTCCTTCGCATGCATATATTATTTCCTATGTGTTTAATTTGATGTGTTATCTTTATATTTGAATGCAAAACTATATGAATTCATAATTCATCTAAGTCAGATGCTCTCTATTCATCATATTCAAATATTCCCAAGTTTTCCTTCTAAAGTTACATTTAGAATTCAACATGTTAAATGCTTTGATTGTAATGGATTGTATTATTTTTTCAACTCCCAGGTACAACAATTTTATGGTCTAAGAGAATGTTATGTTTCTCGCCTCTGTGTGTTAACTATTCATTAACCAATATCTTGGTAATCCTTTGATTGATCACCAAATATTCTGGCTCCATGCCCAATGTTTATTTGCTTCTTTATCCAACCACAGTTTTAAACCTTACCCTACCAAAGTTCCGGCCACTGTTTGAATACATGAACAATTGTTGAAGTGACATTGGGTAGTTGATTCATTGAGGGAGCCCACTCTGGTTAGGAAGGTCGGTTTCTAGCCCGATATTGGTTCAATGTTACCTCCAAGTTTTCCTTTCACAACCAGGAAAATTACGGAGTGATAACATTTATTGGGGCTAAATGAAACAAATATATTCCATATTTCTACTTCGAAGATTGGAAGAGCTTTGATGTTCTCCTAAGAGACCAAGAGAGGGATATGTTCCAACATATAATTTATTGCAGCAAAGTCTTTAATCCCAAACTTGCTAGAGGGAAAGTCAAAGCGAGCTTTGGCTACTTCTTTAATTTTTGGATAATCTGATAAAGTCTCTCCTTTGACTGAAATTGACTTGATATTATTCTTCCATTGTCTCAGCTTGGCTTGATTGCGGAAGAATTTTGTGTTTCCATTTCCAACTTTGAGCCATAAAATTCTTGATTTGAGTCTCAATTTATCTTCCTCTTTCTTCATAGCTTGATGGTATAAATCAATTTCCTTCCTTTCTTCTTGTAATATCTCTTGGGAAATATTGAGATTCTTCATTTTATGTTGGATACTTTCTAAGTTGGGCTTGTGTGTGTTGATTGTTTTTCCCAATTTTGCTTGACTTTCTTTGGTCCATTTCTCAAGAGCCAACTTTAGATTTATTATTTTGATTTCCAGAATAAAAATGGGAGAACCATGGATTCATATGTTCCATGATGATGTAATTGCCTCCATATTTCCTTTTTGTTGAAATCATAAAGGATTAAATCGAAATGGAAAGGTGCCATAATCCACTTATAAACATATGATGAGAGAGATAGGGATGTGATTTGATCCTCCCCATGCAGGAACCTTAGAAGAGAATGAATTATTTTAGCTCAAAAAATGATTGTCCACTAAGAATTGATCAAGTCACGTTGCAATATGCCATAGCCCAATTATTTTGTTGCTCCAAGTATATTTTCTAAAGACTAGTTTGAATTCTACAAGTTCCAAAGATGATATAAGATCCTCCATGTGTTCCATAAAAGGGTCCCTTATTGGTTGTCTACCTTTTTTCTCCCAAGTATGGAGTGTTAGGTTAAAATCTCCACCAAAAATAACATGGTAACTATTTTCCATGTCTTTTATATTAAGGAGAGAGGACCAAAAGGAAACTTTTTTCGTGACACACAGATGGCATATAGATGTTCACAATGGAGCATACCTATTGACTTGGGATGTGAAGAAGGTAAGTCATTAACCAATGGGGTGAGAGATCCATCGAAAGGAGATGGAGAATTAAGGTCGCCCAAATCATACATAGCCCCCCAAAATCATCTCTTGAGCTTACAACTTGCACATTACTTCCTTTCCGAAATTTTCCTCATTTTTGGAAGATCTCATGTTCCCCCATTTTTGTCTCCTAAAGCAGGAGGATAAATGGCTTTTCAGATTTTATAAGGATTTTTACTTCAGTAATCCTTTTTCCTGAGCCAAGTGCCCTATAATTTTAAGATATTATCTTCATTATTTACTTTGAGATCTTGAACCCCCATCAACAAGATCTTGAGATATTGATCTTCATTATTTAAGACCTCCTTTTTCATTTTTTCTAATCCATTTCGTTAAGGCTACAACTATTCTTTGTTGCGTGCATAGTTCTTTAACTTTATCTGCTTGTTCCTTCATAAAATCGTTGTTTTCTTTCCTTCCAATTTTCTTGGTGTCGTGACTTGGGAATTACTCTTTTTCACGCTCCTATTTATCTAAAATCCAGTAGAAAAGGGTTGATTTTGATGCTGCATTGCGGGAGACAAAAAAACTTCCTCCTCCTTCGATTCCATCTCTTCCATATTCTGATCCATAGTTGGGATGTCCTCTAATGGTGGTATTTCCTCATTACTTTCTCATGACCATCCTGTGCAAAAAAAAAGGGTTTTCCTTATTTATGCCTTCATATATTTCTCCTTCCTCTTCCAATTCTTCTAGAGCTTTGAACATATTCCTAGGTAGGAAGGGATCTTATTTTTACTTGAAGAGGAGGCTTGGGCTTCTACAAGGTGAGTAATTTTTTTGGGGATTTCCCCAAAGTTCTTTTTTTTGGCCTTTAGCCCTTGCTTTTTGGTGATCTGCTCCTCGTTTTCTTTTCGGAGGCTACCATTGGTCCTCTTCTATGACTTTATTCTATTGATCCTTTGCAATTCCTTGCAAAATTACCATGTTCATGACAAAGTTTGCACTTGAAAAATAACTAGTTATAATCCATTTCTTGAATGAAGGACCAATAAGAGAATGGTCGAGGGAAAACCTTTGTCCAAATATACTTCAACACATATTTTAGTGCAGGTAAGCATGCCTTTGCGAGGCCCAACATGATCAATGTATTTATGTAAGGCATTCCCAATGGATATGAAGGTTTCATCGTACTGACAATGCAAAGGGAGGAAGGGGAATTTAACCCATTTATGAACTCTTAAAGACACATAATTCTTTAGACAAAAACATGGACTCTAATGATTTAAGTATAAACCCTAAGCACCCATGAAGCAAGAACCATTGTGGAAAACTGGATCTCAATCCTTCTTATTTTCAAAAGGGAAGGTGAAGAAACTTTGACCATAGAAAGAGGTCGAAATGTGGAAAAATATGAGCCATCTCCAATTTTTATTGATCCAGGAGTTAAAACGAATTTGGGGAGGACCAAATGCTTGAAAAATTTCTCTACCAAACCCTATTCTACTAGCCTAAGAGCCATTGGTCAAGACTGGGTCACATGGATGAAGACCTTTAGAATTTCATCCAACTTCTTGACAAACCTAAAAGGTATAGTTTGAGGAGCTTGCCAACTACTAGTTACCAGTGCATTGAAGGATGCAATATCAGGTGTAGGAGGAGGAGGGGGAGGGTCGTATGCCCTCTAGAACCTGAGGTCATCAAAGGTTGCAGAAAAATGGCTAGGGTTTATCAGAGTAGATGTAGGGGGCATGTGCAACAATGCAAAACAAACATTATAATTTCCTCACACTTAAATGTTTTATATTCCAATAGCCATTTTAATACATGAATTTTTTTACCTTTTTCAACTAAAACTCTAGCTTTCCTTAACTTCCCATAAAAAATAAGTTTCATTTATAGCTTTGTCAACATAACCCATGAACATAAAGAAACATCATGAATTGAGATTCATATCTAACATTGTAAGAGATTCATATATTTATTTATTTATTTTATTTTTTATTTTTTGTTGGTGATCATTTGTAGTTTTCTTTATCTAATTTGATGATGATGATTATGATTAATGTCCACTAAGACCTATATGGTATGTCAGACCTTGGGAAGGTAAGAGATTATCATAATTCTTTAACATTATATTTCTATGCTAAAAAAAAGGTGAGAGAAGTTTTCCCAGATCACCATAATTTTTTGAAGTTAAAAGGTCAAGAAGGTTGGTAGTGTGACAAATATTTTGAAAATCATATCACAAGTGAGTATAAGATGAACAATCTAAGAAAAAGTGCTTTTCACATTTAACCATCTTAGGACTGCACATGTGACAACTTTTTCATCCCACGACGTTATGGGAATTGACCAATGACTAGTTTCACTATGAAGCTCATGCGATTTAGTTCTAATCTTTGCAATGCTCATTTTATTCTTAACACTAGTTAAGATAGAGAGAAAATTTTGTTTTTTGAGATTCGGGCTGACCACCTCCTTATACTATCATATTTTCATTTTTCCCTCTATCTCTTTATTTCCCCCCATTTTCTCCTTAATTTTTATAGTAATTGTTTGGTAATTTAATTGATGTTAATTTACTTCATAAATTATCGACGAGGGCTTGTAAACTGATGAAATGTATGTACACCATTTGTGCTAGGATTCCTTATTAGGTGAGCAATTTCTGAATTGAATTAGGATGTTTTTATGCACATGTTTTATCTAAGGATCACTCAAAATAAAAAGATTATCACTCTTGCATGAAAGAAAAATATCGCACTTGACAAACATAAAACTAAACTGAAGTGCAAAAGTAAATAGAAAAAACAAATCTAAATTCTCTTTACACTTGCATAAAATAAGTCTACGAAATAGTTTTCCGAACGTGACGGAAGGTCTTGCCGCTGGAAACCCTCGGAATCCATGGCCATGGTGATCTCAGAGAAAGCCACCCGATCTCCGATTCCAAGCTTTCTTTACTCCCCTGCTTCTTCTTCTGTGAGCCATCTCAAAGGAGGCTCGTTTGAATCAGAGACTCGTATGAACAGAAACATGAATCCTCTGTCGAATCTCAACAGCGCTAGGGCTCTGCAGAAAATGTAAGTGACAACGCCAATGCTCTTAAGACATTTTTCGTTCCGGCGCCCAGCGAGCTGGGGAAAATTACCATGTATTCCCCAGTCTTCTATGCGGCCTGCACCATGGGAGGCATTCTCAGCTGCGGCCTTACCCACACTGGCCTAACCCCTCTGGATCTCGTCAAATGCAACATGCAGGTCGGTAATTGGTCAGATCAGCCAGTACTAGAGAACAAAAGCGAGGCGGGAAGTCTGATCCGGACAGCACGAAGGAGTATATGGTCTGTGTAGACTGTGATGCCTTAGTACCCTACTGAACAGGCGAGGGTTTACACCATCGAATGGGAGTCGGGTATAGAGACCCTACCCATAGCGGCCACGAGCCCGGAAACCTGGATCTCCCCGCTAGATACAATTGCCCATGACAGAGCGGGTGGATCATTGACTCCCAGATCTGGCCTGGATCTCCCCGCTAGATACAATTGCCCATGACAGAGCGGGTGGATCATTGACTCCCAGATCTGGCCTGGATCTACCCGATCCGGACAACAATCGAAGAAAATGCCAAATCCAAGAGATCTGGAACCTCTCTCGGATACGGAGTTTGATGGCTCAGATCTGACAAGAAACGAGCCAACCCAGATTGCCAGGTCCGGGTTTCAAATCTTTGTTAAGACGCCAAAAGGAACCACAATCGTGATCTGGACTTATGACAGCGACAAGGTTTTAGATTTGAAGAATAATATCGCCGATCAGACTGGCTACCCGGCAGAGGAACAACACCTGTTAAATGAGGGCAGATCGCTGCAGGAATGCAGAACCATGCAAGAATACAACATCAAGCTAGGCTCCACAATCATTCTCAATATGAGATTACGAGGAGGAGCCGAAGACGCTGGAACTAGCTCGCAAAGCAAAGGGTCTTTTAAGGAAGCAGTGAAGGGAAAAGGAAAAAACCCCACAGCTGTCACTGAATCTCTAGGGCAGTACATTGTAGATCAAATGCCGGAGAGCCCATCTATCTCCATCGAAATACCAGAGGTAAAAAATATATATTCAGATCTACAAAAAAATGCAGTTATTTGTAGATTTAATGGCTTCTGGCATAGAACTGATGCATTGTATCAATGGATCCACTCAGTTTGGACAAAAAAGTGCCAAATCTACCTATACCCTAAAGCGATTTTTATAGTATGTTTTGATACAGAGGAAGAAAAGGAAACAGTTCTCAACCAAGGGCCATGGTTCTGGGGCAGTGCTGGACTTTTCATTACCCCTTGGTTTCCTGATTTTGATGCTAACACCATGGTGGTATCAAGGATGCCAGTATGGGTTAGGCTGCATAATCTTCCTTTACATTTTTGGCATTCAAAGGTTCTAACAACAATTGGAAATACCCTGGGGAGAATGTTAAAGATAGACGGAGAGAGACACATAAAAGGAATATTTACTTTTGCGAGAATATGTGTCGAGGTAGATCTCAGCCGAGGACTACCTGAGAGCATCATCCTAAATTTCAATAATACACAGTGGAAACAACCTTTGGACTATGAGAATACAACTTTCAGATGCCGGGGATGTCAACAAACAGGTCATCTGTACAATGCATGTCCAAGCCTCAACAAGAGCAAGCAACAGCAAAGGAAGCCGAAAGGATGGCAGAACATAGACGCCGTAAATTAGAAGGCAACTACAAAAAAGAAAGAAGAACAAAATACAGCAAAGGATAAAAATCAGGACAATAAAGACAAGGAGATTAATGAGGAAAAGGAACAAGAGCTCCAGTTGGAAATAAGCGGTAACAAACAAAGTCACAGTCCTGAAGGATCGGATTCAGATAAGGAGCAACCAATGAGTACGATGGAAAACTAGCTAGCTGTAATTGACTCCCTTCCCAACATGGATGGTTGGCGAAAAGTAGAGAAGAAGAAGGGCAGGAAGACCTAGGCCAGCTGGGCTTCCTTTTTGGCTGCACTCCGGAAAACTGGAGCAACTCTTTCTTTTTCTGCTTCTAGGCAGTGTTGTATATTGCAGGCTATATGATTCTTCTTTCACACAACCAAATTGAATGCTTAATGCATATGCTATGTAACTTTTTATTTTAATAAAAAGTTCGATTTTTTCTTTGGAAAAAAAAAAAAAAAAGAGTCTACTCTTAAGTACAGAAATAAAACATCACACTAGCAAATCTAGATCTACTTTTCACTAACACTTAAGTACAAAAATATCACACTAGCAAATCTAAATTACATTGATAAAGCCTTGAAATAAATTATACTTCTAATTGCAATTCAAAATTAAATGATTCTACTCTTCAAAATTTACATGTGCATAATAGATCCCTTTTGATTATTTTCTTCACCCTTCACACAACGAAATGATTAGATCTATGAAAGAAATCTTCAACAATCTTTATTACAAACTCTATCCTCACTGCCACAAACATTCTCTGAAAATCAAAACTGAAAGATTAACTATGAAGAAAGGTTGGCTATGATAATTTAATGCTATAAAACTGAAATATTAACTAGAAATGAAATGAAACCTTACAGCTCCTAGGGGGGCCCTCTCGTGAGTGTAGGTATAGCGATCAACAAAGATTAAACACACATTTAAATGCACGACACAATAGAATAACAAGCTCGCTTTAATAATTGCAAAGGGTATTTCAAACAATAGCCAGTTTGTGTATCGTTGTGCTGAGAGCCATGTTTTATAACCTCCTTCATTAATCTGTTTGGAGATTTATAAGCCTATCCTACTCGATAGAATCTCTAAAAATAACATAAGGTAACATGAAATAATGATTCTTCATGATTTGCTATTGGAGAAGCAAATCACGAGGCAAAATATCAACTTCATCCTTATCATCGATCTCCTCACTCACCTGATTCGTCTTTGGCTCCTTTTCCGTTGGGTTGACTTCCATGTTGACCTGCTCATACGACATCCCTATCATCTTGCTGGATCATGGGGATAGGTGGATATCGTTATGCCGATTGTCAGCTACCTGTCCATACATTTCATTCCTCAACTGATGTTTCAGAACCTACAGATTCTTCAAGTAAGTTGCAGAATCGATCATTAGCTGCATAATTGATGCAATTCAATAGCTTATGCAAATATTAAATCAAATAATAAGGAAACAATGAAACTATGAATAAAATATGATTAAGTACCTGCTTTTGCCAATAACCTTGTAAGATGACACCTTATTGAGATTTTTATGGTCAAAAAGGGAGGAAATGGAGTTTAAGGAGGATGTCAAAAGGAACAATTTTGGTCTTCAACATTCCCCCACACATAAGATATTTCATGTCCTCATGCAGAAAATTTCAAAATTTTGTGACCCATTCTGTCACTAAGATACCTCCGAGGCTTGAGCAAGAATATCTAAATTAGTACTCTTCGTTTTTAAGGTTTTGGTTGCCATCCTTGGTTTCTTCATTAAAATCTTACACTGCAAACACTTGATTTTACTTTTGAGAAGTTTATTTTTAACCTTTAACTTCTTGTTTTTCTTGTACCAGTGGCAAAGATGTAGGAGAATATTATCGTTTTGAGTCCTTTGAATGTCATTTTGTACCTTCATTGCTTCATGTTCCTGCTTCAAAAACTTGTTTAACACTTCTAGTTCATAAATTTATTGTTTAAGAGAATTTTCAATTCTAGATTCTTCGAGAGGGCTGAAATGAACTTCTTCACTTAGAATTTCTTCTCGATTTGAGGATAAATCAACAACTTCTCCTTGGGCTTTATATTCAAGAGATTCTATATAATCATTTATTTCTTGTTGAACAGGGTCAATTTCTAGGGTCTTTTTTATTGGACTTGCAATTGGTGATGGTATTCTCTCTGCTTCTTCTTCTTCTAAATCAACAAAACCTTGAGACTGTTTAATGGCCAATTTCATAAGTCGTGCACTTCTTGATGGTTTTTTAGCAATGAGAGCACACTTTATCTTGCTAATTTTGTCTTGTTGTGTTCTTTATTTTGATGGACCTTCATGTGTACTGACATATTTCTTCTTTCTAAGACTCTCTAAAACATTTTCAAGAGGGGTTTCATCATTAGAATCTTTCTGTGTATGCTCATCTTGTGGTATTTCTTGTGTAGGTAAATCTTCATTTTGAAGCTTAAGGTTTGAGGGAAATTTCTGGCAGCTTCTTCTTATTTTGAAACTGGGTTCATCTTGCTCAGCTTCTTTAAAATGATTTCGAACCAGAAAATCCTCCCAATTATCCCCTTTACTCCTCAAATGAGCTTCAATTTAATTTTTTACTAACTCGCGATGATACAAAGCACAATTAATAGACTATATTTTCCTTTGGATGTCAGCGACCGTTTTTATTAAACTATAGAGCATGAAATGTGGCAAATTGATTTCATTTCCATTAATAAAAGAACATATTCCCAAACCTACCCTCACAACTTATAAACTCCCGAATGATTAACAATAAATTTCTCCATTTACTTTTTAGAGTTGTTACCAGAGTTCCTTTCTTAAAAATAGAGATGTCCATACCCGGGTTTTTAAGGAATATTTCCTAGTCTTTTTCTTTGATTTTCTGATTTTTAAACCAACTTTCCCCGTTTCTTGGTAATCATGTAGCTTCCGCCATAAATGATTATGTCAAAACCAACATGATATCTCCAATTTATGCTTCTATCCCATCATAGGCCCAAGCAAACGACTTTGTAACCTCCTTGTCATGTCTATCAAACTTCTCAAAGAACTGTAACCATCGTGCTTGTTGCAATTGTTGCTTCACCTGTGGATAGGCTTCAAGAAACTTGGTCCCATTCGGCTTAGAATGCACAATAACTCCCATGCTGAAGAAGTTTCAGCCATCAATTTCCCTTTTTGACAGAACTATGGAGTAGGCAAGAACAAGATTTGCGTAACAGTTGAGATATTTTAGGCAAGGAAGGATGAAACAGAGTCGAAGGAAGTGGGATATAATGCGAAGGAAATGGGATAGTGTACGGGAGAAATGGGATGATATACGAAGGAAGTGGAGTAAATTTGAACGATGGGAATGTTTAATGACTCATTCAAATCTTATAACAAGATATGATTATTAAAAATTGTAGATTGGATCATAAGAACCAATATCATGTCATGACAAGGATAATGATTATGTGAAATGGCAGAGACAATGACCATTTACAAATAATCATCTATTTATATCATAACTCAATGTTTTTCCTTTATTATTTAACTAATATTTACATACCTTTCATTTTGCCTTACTAATTTTCTCTTTTTGTAGGTTGCTCAGGTTGCTTTGGTTGTGATCTCCATTCAGGTTGCTTTGGCCATGATCTTCATTTGCTTTGGCTGTAATCTGTCAAGTCAGTTGTGGAATTTCATGAGAGCTACAAATTATTGACAATTTTGTAGTTGTCTTATTTCTGGCAAAAAGGAATAAAAGAAATGGGACAAGATTAGGGAAATTGAAAGAAAATCTAGGCTGCCATAAATTCTTGGTTTTAAACTTAGATTTTATGTATAAACATGCCAACAATGTTTGTTATATATATATTTTTGAAAAAGAAAGTAGAAGGCTAAGTTGGAGAGGAAGAAGAATCTTCCCTGACCAACTTCAAATCAAGATTATCTTGCATATTTCTTATGAACTCTTCCTTTGTTAATGGTTTATGATATATTCGTAATCTATGACTATTTACAGGGAAAGTTACTTTTTCTTCGTCATTGGTTTTAATTCTGACTGCTCCATTATCAAAGATAGTTTCAATTTCATAAGGACCAAGCCAATGAGTCTGAATTTTTTCTTGAAAACCTTTAAATTTAGAATTAAAAAGTAATGTCCAATCACCTGGATGGAACTTCCTATCTTTGATAAACTTATCATGCCATATGTACATACAATAATGTACCTTTTTTGCCTTGATGGTAGATTGATTGGACCAACAAAATCTAGAGCCCATTTTTCAAAGATCCAGATGGCATGATAAGTTTATCTTAAGTACAAAAATATCACACTGGAAAATCTAAATCACACTGATAAAGCCTTGAAAGAAATTATGCTTCTAATTACAATTCAAAATTAAATGATTCTGCTCTTCAAAATTTACATGTGCATAATAGATCCCTTTTGATTATTTTCTTCACCCTTCACACAGCAAAATGATTAGATCTATGAAAGAAATCTTCAACAAACTTTATTACAAACTTTATCCTCACTGTCACAAGCATTCTCACAAAATCAAAATTGAAAGATTAACTATGATGAAAGATTGGCTATGATAATTTATTGCTACAAAACTGAAATATTAGCTAGAAATGAAATGAAACCTTGCAACTCCAAGGGGGCCCTCCCCTGAGTGTAGTATAGTGATCAACAGAGATTAAACACGCATTTAAACACACGACGCAGTGGAATAACAAGATCGCTTTAATAATTGCGAAGAGTATTTCAAACAATAACCAGTCTATGTGTCGTCATGCCGAGAGCCAGGTTTTATAACCTCCTTTATTAAACTGTTTGGAGATTTCCAAGCCTATCCTACTCGGCAGAAGCTTTAAAAATAACATAAGATAACATGAAATAACGATTCTTCATGATTTTCTATCGGAGAAGCAAATCATGAGGCAAAATATCATCTTCATCCTTATCATCGATCTCCTCGCTCGCCTCATTTGTCTTTGGCTCCTTTTCCGTTGGGTTGACTTCCACGTTGACCTGCTCATACGACTTCCCTATCATCTTGATGGATCATGGAGATATGTGGATATCGTTATGTTGGTTGTCAGCTACCTGTCCATACATTTTGTTCCTCATATGATGTTTCAAAACCTACAGATTCTTCAAGGAAGTTGCATAATCGATCATTAGCTGTAGAATTGATGCAATTTAGTAACCTATGAAAATATTAAATCAAATAATAAGGAAACAATGAGACTGTTAATAAAAGATGATTAAGTACCTGATTTTGCCAATAACCTTGTAAGCTGACACCTTATTGAGAAATTTATGGTCAAAAAGGGAGGAAATGGAGTTTAAGGAGGATGTAAAAAAGGAAAAATTTTGGTCTTCAACAGCAATAATATTTTCAATATTATCTAGATTATTCAAGATAGTTTCTTCCTTTGTTCCCCATTAGTTTAGCCAAGACTGAGCATCCATATGCCACCCTTTCTTGAGTTGAAGGTGGGGGATTTGGCCAGAGTTGGAAGCAATTTTAGGAAATCTCCTCACACCCATGTTGGATAACTTCTTCTTATACATACTATACCTAGTCATAGCCATGCTTTCAATGGGGGAAAGGCTTGCTTCAATCAAGAGGATACAGTAGGGAGTATTTCCTTTAATCTTGAGGTTGTAGGCTATAAACTACTTTTGGATTTGTTCAATCTTCCTCCATAACTCTTTGGATATATTGCAACCCCAAACCTCACATCCATATAAAATAGTAGGAGTGACGAGAGTCTTAAAGAGGAGCTTTTTAATCCCAAATCTAAATATATGCTGACTTGCAATTGTTTTCAAGCCCATAGTAAGATTTTCAACCTCCATTTATTCTTTTCTTTGTGTTATAATTCCAATTGAGCTTATGATGGATGTTGATTCCTGGATATTTGTATGCAAGAACCTCCTCCAAGGAGTTGTTACCATAAATGAAAGTATCACAGGTGATCTTTTTGGATCTAATTACCATGACTTTACATTTGTCGATATTTACAATAATATTCTTTTTGGAGCATAAATCTTGGAGGTTTTTATTTTTTATTGTTTTGAAAGAATACATATCTACATTATATTACCATGGAAATAATACATAGTTTACATTCTTTAGAGCATCCTCTCCCTCTGTGCGAGGAAACCAGAGAGGAAAGCCAAAAAATCTCTGCCCTTGGAAGCAGAAACCAAAGTCCAAGTTTTTGAGATAATTTACTTTTGAAAATAGACTGACAGTGATCAAAATTTAGAACAGTTAGCCTAACGACACTATGTCGCTTGCCTGTGAACCAATGTTGATTAGGAACAAAAAATGAAACATTGAGCCTAGTGGCTTTGTATCACTGCTCATGAACCAAACAAAAATTACGATTTTTTGGTGGTTGTCGGTGAACCAAGCCAAGATGAAGATTACCAACATGTTGTGCGCCATGGTACCCGAGAGGTTAGCGCTTGCTAGTAAAAGGATCGCATTGGAGTCATATTGAAGCCATGCTGGAGCCACCATGAACTTGATCATTGTCATGAGCTTGCACATTGCTGGAGTCCATTGGGATTTCTTTTAGAATGTAACATCTGTAAGGACTGGGACGGGGAGATGAGTGGGGGGGTGTCAGCTGCCGGAGGGGAGGGGATATGCATAGATGAGGGAGGGGCCATTGGAACTCAGTTAACAAGTGGAGAGGACGAGGCAATTGGAGGAGAGTGCGAGGGTGACCGAACATGAGAGGAGGGGGAAGGAACGTTGGGGGGGGGGATTCAGTTTTAGATCTTTGGCCAGGCATTTAAGGGAGGAGGAGGAGCATATTTGGAAGGCAAAGAGCTCTAATATCCATCCTATGACCTTTGTTTCCTCATTCTCCCTGGGCTTGAGATGGCGAGCAAGGAGTTTACGGAGGGCTCAGAGTGTGGGATGACATCTACGAGTTTCTTCCTCCTCCAAAGCAAGCACTTGCCTTCTAATGTGTTCAAGAATACCATAATAGAGGCTTTGCCGAAGGTGGTGGGGGGACGTCCATGACCCTTGCCTCTGCTTGGGTGATGTCCCCTGCCTCTGTCACAATTCATGGTTGTATGCCAAAAGTCAGACGACGCAGAGCAGGAATCAGAGGAGGCGAAGGGAGCCTTGAGAAAAATGACCAGGGAAGAAACTATTGGGAGGCCATGTTCCTTGGAGTTTTATTACCAGACCTGACAACCGAGAGAGCAAGGTACGAGGCCAAATTGTGATTGCAAAATAATTTATGGTTCATGGATGCCACTTGTTGGGATACCTGCGCCATGTGGTGAACGTCGCCAATTGAGTTGGGGGGTCATGTCAAGTCTTCATCAAACACCCAGATCTGAGGGAAATCTTGGAGGATATTGAGTTGCTTTCTTGTTAGTTTTTTGTAGCATCGGAGGTGTTATAGTCTCAAAACTTTGTGGAGAGACTAAAACAAATGAATTCTCCATAACTAAGAAATCGATTCTAGAATTCCACCTAGAAGTGTCTCAATTGGATTATTAGTATATTTTTAAATATTTCCTAAGTCTAAACTCAGGAAAGGTGGTTAATTTATCAATATCAATTGAGAAAGGTGTGAATCATCTAGAAACTCACACAGATCGACTAGAAAATAATCTTAGCCCTTGATTAAGATTTAATCTTGGTCATTGGAATCCCAAAAGAAGATTATAAGAAGAAGTCGATGGGTAGATGGAGAACACACCAGTGCAGATACTTAGTTGCCCAGGTAGTTCGATTTTCCCAGTAATAGATCCAACAAAGAAGATTGAGCCAAAGGGTGAGTAGCAAGTGGCAGAGGAGGTCAACAACATTTTTTGAGGAAGTCTTCTAGATCTGGAAGAGGCAGTGAGAGGGAGTTCAAAATTCCCAGAGGATCTGCGTAAGGATTGTGCAGGCATAACAACAGAACAATTCGATCTAGTTGGAGGAGCTAGTGATTCGACAACCGGAGGTCGTGATTTTGGTCAGATGAGCCAGTAAGTCAGTTCCAGAACTAGAGAGAGACAAAGCTGTGGATTTCATAGTTTTCCAGAGGTAGCTACAACAGAGCCTGCGTAGAGGTTGACACAGAAGGATTTGTGTGTGGCTGGGGAGGAAAATCTGGGGATAGAAATCAACTGTGAGGTGAGGAAAAATTCTCACAATAATTTTGCCAATATTTCTCTTAGATTGGATTGCTAGTAGAGCATCCAAATTATTGTATTCAGATTTTTGTTGTTGCATAATAAAAATAAACCCTCATACTGCTGCACTGGTTTCCCCATATTGGTTTTTTCGGGGATGTCCAAAATAACAGTGTCAATTTTATATGTGTGTGTGTGCTAGCATATTTTCTTAGTTTCCAATTTATCTTCCGCATAATTAATTTGGTGAATATTGCAGTTGTGAATTATTCATTGTTTGTGTGGGCAAATAAATTGTTAATTAATTTACAGTTAGAAGAATAATTTCAGTTGTTGTAATGGTTGAAAATTTCACATTTCCAAGATCGTAATGGCTTCTTGCCAAAAGAACAATATCATCAGCACAAAGGAGAAGAGTTATGATCATACCAGTTTGCATGGGGCCAACACAACCTGCATCTTCCAAACACTCTTCTAGCTTATCAATGTATATGCTAAAAAGGGTAGGGGATAAGGGACACTCTTGTTTGACTCCAATTTTGCATTTAATTTCTTCCTACCAACCCTCAGTGGTCCTAAGCTTGGAAGCTTGTCACAACAACCCTCAATTTGAGAGGAATCATGATCTCTCATATCCTCTTCTATAACTTTGTTTTAGGAATGACGTCAAAAGCTTTTTTAAAGTCAACAAAACAACATAAGAGATCAATTTAATTATTGTGGTATTCCTCTACAATTATCCTAAGCGTAACAAGATGGTCCATGGTTGAATGATATCTCATAAACCTAGCTTGATCTTTAGCTCTTTTACTGTGACTTCCAAACCAAAGGCTAATCTTCTTTTCCAAAACAAGCTCGTACAACTTGGCTAAAATGTGGCTCATCATAATGGTCATGTAGTTAGAGGGAATGCTTTTATCCCCTCTTAAAGATAAACACAATAAGACTTTGAGTTCAAGGTTTTGAGAAGCCTTGATTAACTACTAAATTAAAGAGTTTGTGTATGTGTATGATGAGGATAGATTCTCCCATTTTAAAATTTTTAACGTGGTAGCCTTCAATGTCCTTAGCTTTCCCATTAACAAATTACTTAACCCCAAGCTTAATATCTTTTAAAAAAAAATATCATCCTTTATAAAAACATCCAAAATGATATCCATGGTGATAAAGGATTCATAGATAAATAATCAAATAAACTTTTTATAATAAGAATTTTAAATTTAATTTAACAAAATTCAACCATGTAATAAAATATTTAACCTATTACATTAAAATAATAAAAACAATTAACCAATTATAATAAAAATAATAAAAACAATAAGATAATCTAAAAAAATCCCCAAATACGTATTTTCGGATATCTCCAACCTTACTAAATCATAATTTTTCTACTCATTATTAAGTTACAAGGCATAAAGATTTAAAATCACCCCAACAACTAAACCGTCTCAGATTCATCCACTGCACAAACTCCCCCAGACAACAAGTTAGTGGAGAGTCTGTACTTCCCACTGACCCTTCATCAAGCCAACAAACTTTGTGGAATTTTTTTCAGTGCTCTTCAGTCAATCAGTCTCGGGTATTCCATACATTGTATCTTTTATTACGCCGTAAGGCGTTTCCCTCTGAAATCAACTCCCCTCTCTGCCCACCTATCATCCTTGTACGCCACACGATTATATGTTAGACGATTGCAAAAGTTTCAGCCGTTCGTTCAAAGTGGTTACAAATTCGTTGCCAAAACGGTTTGCGAGTTTATCGAGCCTGCCATTTGGCATGTGGTCGTAAACAATGAATAACTCCTTTTGCCTTCGGCACCATCCCCGCAATTGAACCAGGTTCCACTGCTACATGTGTCCCATGGTCGAGATCTCTACCATGAACCCCTTCATTCCCTCCGTGAACTCTTTCGTTATGCATTTCACTGCCATTTCTTGGCCACTGCTAAGGAGAATGCCCATATAAACCTTCCCAAATCCCCCTAGCCCAAAACATTTTCGTCCCTGAAGATATTTTCTCTGTATTTTGTTCTTTTGAGAAACACAGTGGCAAACGCCAGCGAGAAGACAACCAAAGCTGCCACTG
Organism: Pinus tabuliformis; assembly: GCA_031772625.1. Lineage (NCBI taxonomy): Eukaryota > Viridiplantae > Streptophyta > Pinopsida > Pinales > Pinaceae > Pinus > Pinus tabuliformis. Next base: position 764,524,292 of record CM062805.1, read on the forward strand.
TAATGCCTGCTTTGAACCCTACGCGTGAACGCTTGGAATTCCTTTTAGTGAATGATGTTAAACTTGAGATATTGAGTTGGGGTGTCGTGCCTTCTGTGGTGAAGCTCCACACAAGAATGTAATGGTCTTGGACTGAAGTGTCACCGGTAGCCGCTGAAAAGCCAACGAACATCTTCTCTCCATTGTTGGTATGGTTAAGCAGGCCCAGATACGGCCAATACTTTGCTACAGTTGGTTGTGATCCAGTTAAAATTTCATATAAGTATAGTTGGTTGTGATCCAGTTAAAATTTCATATAAGGTAATAATCAAAATTGAGATTTCAAGATTCTATGTATGGTTTATTAATTTACAGTGGTCATTGGTCAATCGTAAACAATGTGCTTTGAAATCTGTGGGAGGTCCATATGTTCGGGTGCTTTGATGCAGTAATAGATATAGTGAAATAGATTGTTGTATTGATTAGAGTTTGTTCATTTAATGCAGTAATAGATACAGTGAAATAAATTGTTATATTCATTGGGTTTGTTAGTTTTTCTAATGAATACATTGGTTTTCTTTGAAATCATTTCGACAAAAAATTCCCATATTTAATTTTTACATAATAATTGCAAAAGTATCGTTAAAATTGCAAAATGACAAGTTACTGTGTAAATTGAAATTACCATGTCTATAGATATTATTCCTCCCAGATTATTTACAAAAAAACAAGAAAACTGAACTACAAGATTTGCTATAAGTAGTATCGGTGCTGATAAATTTTTATTACCAGAAACGTGTAGTAGGACTACCTTTTGAACCAGTCCTCAAGACTTAACAAGAAGGAAACTTTTCGAAGTTTCTGTAGGAGGGAATCCAAATTAAAGAGCTTTCTGCTGGTCGAGCGGAATCATAGACAAATTTAAGAGGTAAATTTCATAACTGGTAGCTACGTAAACGAAAAACAAGAAAATCATATAGAGGGTTTATGGGGCAGGGCTTAAGAGTAATAAAACCCTAGAGCCGACCTGGCCCCATCTTCCCGAGAGGGTTTGGAGATTAAGTGAGGACTTGCCAAAAAACCCTACCAGGGTAGAGGTCCTAGCAAGAACCTCGACTGAGAACGTTGCGACAGACACTATTAATACATTACCCAACGTTCGCCTAAAAGGATGGGTAACCAGATTTATTCAAGCTAGAAAACAGACTTATGCTATAAAAGATGACAGATACAGTGATGCATATACATAATATCTTTAATAAAACAAGAGATCCCTGTCATAAAATTGGCAACTGTGGAACTCAACTAGACCATCGAAAGGCAAGCTGATGAAGTAATTGCAGAAAATAATAAATCCAGAGCAAATTAGATACAGGCTATAAAACCAAGCGATTTATCGTGCTACATAAGAAGATTGCTCATTAAAAACTGTTCATCATTAAGTAGTGAAACCCGCATCATAAATATACAGAAGGACAACTCGTCCTCAAACCCTGAAGCCGAAGCTTGGAAAGCAGTCCGTCAACATCATAGAGGAATTACAAACTTCACATAAAATAATGCATGAAAGATGAGCAACAAACGCGAAGTAGCCATAATCTCGGGTTCGCAGTCGAACCCTAAGCCTTCACTTGTTTAGGGTAGGAAAATTTAATTACATCTTAAAGAAAATCAGCAGAGGTAACCGCTTAAGAGGCAAGAACCCCAAATATAGCTTACACCAAGGCTGTATCATTTCTACAGCGAGGAAATAACAAAACAGAACCCTCAGAGAGCCGAAGCTCTGACCCCAGGCATCCCAAGAGTAATTCCTTAACTGCAGCACAGTAATCTGATGGTAAACCTTACCCGGAATAATGATGCAACCCAGAGGTTGAGAAAGCGGCCTCACTTCGGACTTCGCCATGATTCCCGAGTCCATAGCCTGAGCTCCTGTCAAGAAAACCAAAAACCAGTAACTAAGCATCATAATATTGCAACGATCTTTGTGGCAAAAGAGAAATTGTCTACCCTGCTGGTGATAATTTACCTGAGCAGCTCCGGCATGAAGCAACACCATAACCTTGCCTCTGAGACATGCTGCGGGTTGCAAGATCTGGTTGACAGACTAGCAACGGAAGAAGGGAAACTGGAACGGCGCCGAAGAGAAATGAAACAACAGAACAACCCGGCTTCGCCCGAGAGAATGTGGTCAAATGCTAAAACAAGATCAATCGTCAGATAAGGTTCTCCATCATCCCACCGTCGATGAAGCGGGAGGCCCAAGGGTGGTAGCTGCAATGGTTATGACCTGCCCGTGCCACGTACTAGGACGGAGCAGGGCATTCAATGCCGAGTTCAAACAAATATCTCTGGCTTCGTAGTGGAATTACAAATGTAACTTGTCAATAGAACTGGTGAGAATGCGGAAGACAACAAGCAATAAATGGAGAGGGGACACGAGGTCAGTGTGATTCAATACTGGCACAAACCACATTGGCACCCAAACCCAAATCCGAATGTACACCCACAAGCATAAGATTCAAGGTTCAAAATTCTAGTAGGTCAAGCCACATATACGTGTGTGTGGGGTTTCAAGGTGGTGGAACATGTCAATATCAATTTTACATTACAATTAATAAAAATTACCCCTATCATATGTAAATTAACAAGGTTCCAAGGTTGTGGAGCATGTCAATATCAATTTTACATTACAATTAATAAAAATTACCCCTATCATATGTAAATTAACAAGGTTCCAAGGTTGTGGAGCATGTCAATAAGCCTTCAAATTTCTAAGCTTATGGAGAATGTCAATAAGCCTTCAAATTTCTTTAGTACTTTTATTCTGTTAAGATTCTAATAATGTAGAGCATATGAGAAGCCTCCAAAGTTCTAGAATGCCGGGAAATTGCATTTTAAGTTTATCAAATATTAAGAGTATAAAAAAGTATAACTTAGTAAGCTTTCAAATTTTCGGTTGTTTTATGTTCATCAAATATTGGTATAAAAAAGGTATAATTCATCAAATAAAAATTATGTTTTTTCTTCTTTGTGTCATATGAAAAAAGTTTCTATTTTTAAGGATATAACTTTATTTCTTAATTGATTGGATATTTTTAATTCATAATATATTTGTAATTGAGATGAATTTAATGAAAGTAGATATATATAACTTTCAAATTCAATTTTCAAACTTAAATTTTAAATAAACTTATATTACTAACCTAAGTAATAGATTTAGGAAAGGAAAATGGGAAAAAATGAAATGAAATAAATTAAAAAAGCAATTTGGATTTTCAACAATTAGTAATTAGTGATTATCTAAAAATTAAAACAAATTCACAATCTCAATTTAACAATTTTTCAAATTATTCAGAGGAAAAATATACTTAATCGTATCAATTTTACATTACAATTGATAAGAATTATGCCTATGTAAATTAACAAAATTCCAAGGCTGTGAAACTTGTCAATAAGCCTTCAAATTTATTTAGTACTTTTCTTCTGTTAAGCTTCTAATAATGTATAGCATATGAGAAGTCTAATGTAGAGTAAATGATATTAGTATATTTTTATTCTTTATCAAAGTATTTTTTTGTTCTATTTGGGTTCTTCAATTTATGCCTTACGGTGTTTCCTTTGCAACATCTGGTTCAAATGCTAGTTGTACTAAACAGTGCCTTTAATCTACTTTGTGGTCATTAATTGAACATAAATATAATTATCTTATCTTATCTTATCCCAGTAAATACTTCATCCATCCTTAAAAAAAAGATATAAAATGATTTCACTTTGCCATTCTTTTAGAAATTTACTTTATTGTTTACATTTTTATATACATGCACGTAAATAAAATATTAATGTTAATGTATTTATTTTGCTATTTTTCTTTAGAAAACAAAAACCCACACCAAACAAATGTCGAAATCGACGGTTGTCACGAGTCCCATTGAAAACGACACCGCCTTGATCAACGGTACCCAGTATTTTCATCGTAGGGAACAGATTCCCTCTCCCTCTCTCCTCAGATCGAAGGGTCAAATTTATAGCTTTAGGGTTTCACAAGCCCTAAAACCCCAATATATGGTCCGCGCGTTGCGCTCTCATTTCATATTTTGTTTTTTGTTGGGAGATTAATTTTCAGTGTTGTTCCTGACCTTGAAGGTAAGGATGTCTGTATTCCTTCAGTTTGATCGTTCCGTTGGCTGTTCTGTTAGTTCTGGCAAATGCCTTTATGAAAGATTAATGGCGATTGCATATTTTGTCTGTATGTTTTTTTTATTTATCTCATTTATCAGGGGCTTTGCATTCGTAACGATTTTATTTCCTTTATCTTTCGTGAAGCAGATATGGCGTTCGCTACCAAGTTAGGAAGCTTGCTCAAGCAATCCGTAACTAAACATGTCAGTTCAACGCCTTCTGTATACGTGCCGGCCATCTACACCGCGTTCCGGTGCATGTCCTCTAAAGTCTTCGTCGGAGGTAAGCAGAAGAAGATAAAGGACAAATTATCATAGACGTAACATTCTGGATCTCTGGGCTTTTCGTAGACCCTAGCATCATTAGCTCTGGGAATTTGCCAAACCCTAGCACCATTAGCACTGAGATTTTGTTAAACCCTAACAGAGTGTTAAACCTTAGAACCCTAGCTCTGATGATTTTGTTAAACCCTAACAGTGTCAAACCTTAGAACCCCTAGCTCTGAGATTTTGTTAAACCGTAATACAGTGTAAAACCTTAGAATCCGTAGCTCTGAGATTTTGTTGAGCTCTTGCATATGTAGCTTTGAGATTTTGTTAAACCCTACTTAAATCTAAACATTTATAGGATTTCTTAATCCATGTGAATCCTTGAGTCTGGTTGTTTAGCCCTAATGTTAACATGCTGTAACAGGGTAAAAATATCCTCAAATCCCACAGTGCCTTTTGAAGCTCTGTATCTTAAAAGGCCTAAAATTGTAAAACATTTGCATTTGGTAAAAGTCCACTAAATCTTTGAGCCGTAACTAATTTCTTGTTATCTTGACCTGGTAAGAGGTATGTTTGTGAAACGCTTGTGTTGGGTTAAAGCCTACTGAAACTTTGAACCGTAACTAAATATTTGCTTTCTTGATTTGTACTGTCGGGTTATTTTATTAGACAATACTGATTGCTTAAAATCTTGAAGCCTACTGAGACTGGGTGCTTTAGAGAAAAGTGTTATGCACTTGTGTGTTTTTTGTTCCCTGTATTGATAATAGTAGACTTTGCTTACTGCTCATGGGTTGAGTTGCAGGTCTTTCGTATGGGATAGATGATCAGACTCTCAGAGAGTCATTTGCAACCTTTGGCGATGTCATGGAAGGTATGAGGATTGCTTACTGCTTTAATATTGTCTGAATTTTGCTGCACAGCTGACGTGCTTCTACTTCGTAGCATTTTTTGTTGTTGTTTTTTTTTGATGTTCACCTAAATAAGTTTTGTTGGGGTGTTGTTGTTGCAGCCAAGATTATTAATGACAGAGAGACTGGGAGATCAAGGGGCTTTGGTTTTGTCACCTTTGCTTCTGCAGATGAGGCCAATGCTGCTGTTGAGGCCATGGATGGAAAGGTAACCCTTATAGATGATTACAATGCTAGTGTGAGCGAAAAAAAAAGTCTGTTAGAAACTTTATGAAGTTTCCTTTTTTAGGTTTAAATGATTTTTTTGGTAAATGCCCCTGCGGTTACAGGCCGTTGGGTGAGCTTCCTTTGCCTTTGTTATGAGCCATGCAACTTGTGCCACCTCTATGTGGTTACCTCAGTAAGAATGAAACTTGGGATTGGATAAACACTTGGTTGACCACAATAGTGAGCCGATACCATGTTGATTGATTTCACTAAAATTAGTCAGTTGTAAATTTTCTAAATTTGGTAAAAAAAAATTGTACTTTCAGGTGATGTTTTTTTAAAGTTGAAGATAAATATGAAACATGGGTAATTTCTTTTTAAGCATTAAAAATTGAAATATAGGTAAAACTCCTTTTCAGCATTAAAGATGTAGTTCTGTCTTCAAGCAACTCCAGGTCAAGCATATTGTAACACATACTTTTCAAGCAGTCTTTCTGGGGTCTCATATGGAGCGAAAAATACACTAAGCATGCATTGCTGTATGCCAATTGAGTCTTTGAAATTTATGCAGTCCAGGAATTTTCAGGAATTTTCAAGTCTCACACATTCTTGAGTGAATGTGGGTATAATTTGAAGTGTTCATTTCAATTTATTCATTGCGAGTTTACCTGGGAGGTTTATTTTAATACGTTGTGGGCGTAGTTGTTCGTGTGAAATAATTGGAAATCTGCATCTGTCTTCTTTGCAGGACCTTCAAGGCCGTTCCATTCGTGTTAACATTGCACAGGAGCGAACCTTTGGTGGGGGTGGCGGCGGTGGAGGCTATGGCGGCGGCGGCGGTGGTGGAGGCTATGGCGGCGGTGGCGGCGGCGGGTGGTGATTTGGTGCCGGTTGTGGAAATTAATGCCCACCATTATTCGAAGTTGCTTATTTTTATTTGTTGAGTTCTTTGCCCTCCTTAAGGGAGCCATCAGTTTCTGGGCCTTTGGGTTTAATGAGCCTTTGGGTTTAATGATAGTATCAATCTACAGAAAATCCATGTCAGGATTTTCATTGACTGGATTCATCCTTTTAGTTAAGGCGGACACATGAAGTTTATATGCGTGGAATTATAGAAGTTCTTTATGCAGTTTTATCTCTGTAGCTGGTGTTTTTCTTGATATGATACAATTTTTCGCGGCATGGTTGACAAGTGGTTATGATCTGGAGGATCCTGTATCGTTCCCGTTTTGTTGCTCTAATTCTGTATATGGTTAAATCCGTATTATAGAATCAAATTGATAATTGATGATGTTCATCGTTGAGATTAATTTTGTAGCCTTCATGGTTCGACTTCCATTACAGTTTTGCTATCTTATTGACTTGAGACGAATCGAATGTGAACATTGTTTTACTGTTTGTGTTTAATATGTTGTACTAGACTCTACTGTAAAGATTAATAGCCCTTTGTTAAGTGCAACATATTTGTAGACACAAAACTCCACAGTAAAAACTAAATACATTCATGTTGATTTTTTTATTGATCCACATTTTTTATTTTATTTTCTCCACTATTATAAACATTTGTGCTTTAGAAGGTCAAGTTTTCTATATAACCTGTGTGCCGAACCTGGGCCCCGTATTTATAATAATACCTCTGTTTGCGTTGTGGGAGGATTGCTGGTTGATTTCCTTTAAAAGGGTGCCTTTAGGTCTCAACGGCCACTAAAGAATATATTCTTGATCTTGTTTTGAGATTGGAATCGCCGAATGGCGGGTGCTACTGAGGTTGGAGTAGTAGGTAAACAACAAGAATGTTCAATTCCTATTTTTGTATTTTTGTTTGGGTGGAGCCGGAGGTATTGTCATTCGGAAACACGATAATAGAAGTGAAATGAACATATCAATTCTCTTCTGTGTAGGAAATCCATTAAAATCTGTTTTTTTTTTTTTCTAATATTGAGATTTTTCGATAAAATTTAATCAAGATTTGAAATCAACAGGGTGCCTTTAGGTTTCAACGGCCACTAGAGAATATATTCTTGATCTTGTTTTGAGATTGGAATAGCCGAATGGCGGGTGCCACGAGGTTGGAGTAGTAAGTAAACCAACGAGAATGTTCCCAACCTATTTATGTATTTTTGTTTTTGTGGAGCCGGAGGTATTGTCATTTGGAAACACGATAATAAAAGTGAAATGAACATATCAATTTTCTCATTCTGTGTAGGAAATCCATTAAAATCTCATTCTGTGTTGGAAATCCATTAAAATTTGTGTTTTTTCTTTCTAATATTGAGATTTTTGTGTTTTTTCTTTCTAATATTGAGATTTTCCGATAAGATTTAGTCAATATTTAATCAACCCAATGAACATGAACCCCAAAAAAACAAATAACCCTTTTTTATGCAGCATACAAAAAACTAAACTAAATGAGCGAAAAAAGCTAAACCAAATGAGTGAGTGAATGAATGACCTAAACTAAATAAATGAGTGAGTGAATAACTAAACTAAATGAGCGAAAAATGCTAAACCAAATGAGTGAGTGAATGAATGATCTAAACTAAATGAGTGAGTGAATAAATGAATGACAGTGAATAAATGAGTGAATGAATGACCTAAACTAAATGAGTGAGTGAATAAATGAATGATTTGAGCAGCCTAAGGGACAAAGAATAATAAAGAATAACAATGTTAAGTCATCTTATATTCACAAAGAATAATAAAGAATAACAATGTTAAGTCATCTTATATTCACAAAGAATAATAAAGAATAACAATGTTAAGTCATCTTATATTCTTTTCTACGCTGGATGGACCTTGAATAATAAAGAATAACAATGTTAATTCATCTTATATTCTTTTCTATGTCGGATGGATCTTTCTTGAATAATAAAGAATAACAATGTTAATTCATCTTATATTCTTTTCTATGTTGGATGGATCTTTGGTTGAGTGTTGACTAGAAAGCTAGCAATTTGATTGATCTTATCTTTGTCAAATAGATGGTGCATGTTATCAACATTTAAATTGTTTTCACATTGAATGCAGATATACTTGTATGCTGCACATTCCACTCCATGATAAAGTGCTATTCCCTCTCCAACACACCCTTATTGCAAAAAATGTAAGTTCTCTCTTCCCAAACTTCCTTGGGATCTTCTACGTGCTAGTCTCACATCTAAAGTGGTGTGATTCTGTCTTAAAGTCTGCCACTAGCACCCTTGTTTTTCTTTTAATGGTTGCTCTTAAATATGTTTTCTCATTATGATCACAATTTGGATTCAACATTTCAATTGTTTTCATATTGAATGCAGATATATTTGTATGATGCACATTCCACTCCATGATAAAGTGCTATTCTGTCTCCAACACACCCTTATCACAAAAAATGCAAGTTCTCTCTTCCCAAATTTCCTTGGGGATCTTCTATGTCCTAGTCTCACATCTAAAGTGATGTGATCTTGTCTTAAACTTTGCCACTAGCACCCTTTTTTTTCTTTTAATAGTTGCTCTTAAATATGTTTTCTCACTATGATCACAATTTGGATTGAACTCTTTGATGTAGCGTTTTTTTTGTCCATTGTGATTGGTTTACATGGTAGTCCTAAATTTTTCCATCCCAAGTTCTTTTATTTCTTCATTGGTAGTAGGGCGTTCATGTAGCTTGATGTTCCACTTATTCAACTACATTCCGTTTTGCTTCATCCAAGTTTTTTTCCTACAATCTAATCCCTCTTTCGTAGCTATCTAGGGCCAACACTGTTTATCCATGTTTCCAGTGTTATTTAAATAGCTTATTAACCTAGTTATTGCTGTTGCTTCCAATGGAATAATACCTGCTTTAGCTGTGGCTTTAACTTTGAGATTTAGTTATTGGATGTTTCTGTATTCTCTTTCTAACTGCTTACAGCTGCAAGTTGACACGCTACTTCCCCATACTTCACAATCATAAAGAACAATTGGCGTAACCAACAAATCAAAAAGGTTTTTTTGGTTTTTCAATCACAAAATTTGATAGTTTTTCTGCACCTATTTTAGAGTAAATAACTACTTCCCATACTTCACAACCATAAAGAACAATTGGCGTAACCAGCAAACCAAAAAAAATATAAATATTTTTGATTTTCCAATCCGAAAATTTAGTTTTTTTCACCTATTTTAAAGTAAATAGGAGACTTTCCATTATCCTTAAATTCTTTTGGTCTTAGTCTCCCATCGAAACTTCTCTTGGAATTCTTTTCGTCTTAGTCTCTCATCTAAACTTCTCTTGGAATTCAATCCCAAGAAATTTGTATTCTTTCACTATCTAAAGAAACCCGACCAAAGGACCCTATTTTGCTGCAAGTCGCGGGGTTTTTCGAGCCTACGCTGTTGGACCTGATTTTGTTGCATTAAATGGGGCGGGGTCTTTCGGGTATGGTGGTCAACGCATTTCATTTGATAACAACGTTATATTATTTAGCTTGAGATACAAATATTATTCTAGAGTGGAAAAGGGACTCATTTTATTTGATAATAATGTTATATAAGCATTATTCTAGAGTGGAAAAGGGACTCATTAAAAAGGAGTTATTTCATTTTATAATAATTTTATTGTTCAGTTTGAGATATAGATATTTGTTTGTTTGTTAAATTTAATTTACTCAGCAAGCTACTATTTGAGAGATTTGTTAGGTGGCTTCAATTTGCTTTGCCGGAAACCAACCTTGTTGGTTATCTAACAACATGGAATGCCATCCAAAACCGAAACAATCTGATCTTTTTTATCCAAGCTATGTAAAAGATTGTATGTCCATATCTATTTTCCTATTTAACTGCAAAATATGCAAGATTGTATGTCCATATCTATTTTCCTATTTAACTACAAACTAACATAATTATTATTACAACAAGTAAATGCTATATGCATAAAAGACTAATACAAGAGACCTTGGTTCACTGATTGACATTTGACCCCGGCAAGATCCAAGGTAAACTTTTCTCAATCTGTTGGCAAGATGCAAGGGAAATGTTTCTCAATCCGTTGGAGGCGACCATCTTGCTTTTGCCACTGAAACATGATTTTCTGAAATTCCTTTTTGTAGTTTGGGAAGCTATAAATATTATTCCAAAGTGGAAAAATGGAAAAAAAAATTGATTGTGAGATTTGATTTAAGAATTGATTTACCAAATTCTTTAAAGAGTTGTAAATTAGAAGCAAAATTGAATCTTACATCTAGATAAATTTGTTTGATATATATATATATATATATATATATATCATGTGTGATATTACACATTTTTCATAAATACATTACAAAGTATTTCAATTATATGAAATTTATTATTTTCATTTATTTTATATAAATATATACATATGAAACTTATTATTTTCATTTACTTTATATAAAATATACATGGTTTCTCTTTACTAATTTTTTATATGTTTTTATTTTAATATGTTTTGCAAGGAAAAATCGTAAATTACATGTTGTAGATGCTAAAGAGAATATGCATAATAACCATATCTAGTTTCTCAGGGTCTATAGAAACTCATCCAAAAAAAACTGATGTACTTTTCTCCAACCACCAGTGTTGGGTGTGGATGTTATAATAGTCATTTGACTCTCTTGTGTAATCACTGGGAGTTTATTCCATTTGTTGCCACTTACCTCTTTCCGAGGGGTGTGCTGCTCTCTCTGCGGTTGTGGGAAGGTTGGCTTCAGAACTAATGCAGCGCTGTGCTCGATCTCGTCCTTCTTTGAGATGTTCTGGGCGCTCTGATTATTGTTGTTTGTGTTGTTTTCTTGGAGGTATGCTTCCTCTGGTGCCTCTTCAGGGGATTCAATGCATTGCCATCCTTTTGGCTTTTGAGGGGTTTTCTTGTTTTTTTTAGGATTTTTTTTAGCTTGTGGACATGCACTTTGAAGGTGTCTTGTTTGTAGACGACCATGACAACGAAAACCTGTATTTTCATAATCTAGTGGTTGAGTCCATTGAATATTGTTGTGAACCAACATAGTGCCATCGGGTAAACCCTGGCTAAGATCTACTTCAACGTAGAGTCTGGGAAAAGTAAAATGCCTTTTGACATTCTATCCATATCAATTTTAAGAAATCTCCCCAAGGAGTTCCCAATTCCTTCTAATACTTTGTGGTGCCAAAAATGCATTGGTAGATTATGTATCCTGACCCATACAGGGATTTCAGATACCACCATGGTCGTACATCAACATTGGGAACCAAGGTATCATGAAGAGCCCTGCATTTGCCCCAAAACCATGGTCCCTCATATAAAGCATAGTCCTTATCTTTCATTGTATGAAACCTGACAATAAAAAAACTCCTTAGAAGATAGGTGAATTTCACAGTGTCGTGTCCATGTACAAAATATCCATTGATGTAGAGCATCTGATTTGGGCCAAAACCATTAAATCTACATATCACTGCTTTTGTGTGGAAATCTGCATAAAGTTCATTTACGTTGGGCAATGTGATTGTCAAAGCTGGTATTTGAGATTTCTGTTTCACGATATAGGGCTCAGGTAGATTTGGATACAAGATTGGTTTGGTATGGGATTCCTCCTTCCTTTTCATTGCATCTTTGAAAGAGCATGTGTCCTTCGAGCTAGAACCAGAGCAACCTCCACACAATCTCACATTGAGGATGATGGTCAAATCATTAGTAATGCCATAGTCTTGGATCGTGAGGATCTCCAACAATAATTGCCTTGCATGAAACAAATTTTGCATACTCACTGATATGCCTAGTTGTTTTTGAATGTTGTACTTTAGATTTTGTATCCACATCCCATTCTAGATCCTCTTGCAAATAGTCTTTCCTTGCAATGTTCTGATAAAGATTTGGATCAGGCCCAGATCTACTGTGTGATTATTCCTTAGTGACAGATCTAGCCTTATACCAATTAGAGCCACATTTGTCATCTGTCAGTGCATGCATGAGTCAATTTCTGTTCAATGTGGTACGTTCTGTAGCTGTCGTGCCGAATCTACCATTCTGCTACTTCGCTGCAATGGTATCGTCATATCCCTCTGGTGAGGACTCGGCGCTGAGTGTCCCCGATCCAAACTCTCTGTGTGTTCCCCTTGTTTCACCCGATCTACAGTTCATATTGTGATATGCATTCCTAGAATGAACATATATTCGATTCCGTGATTAATAGAAAGTTCCTTGTTGAGGGTGGAGCCTTTTTTGCCCAGGGAAAAATTGTATTTTTATTATTGAAAACAAAATTACAAGTTGTAGATGCAGAAGCATTCCATCAAGCCAGTGAATGATTGGTGATCATAAAACCATGAAACAAACTAGTAAAAGGAGGAAAGGTTATACTTTTCTCCACTTCTTTTCAACTTTTCACCATTCATCTTGTGATGGCGTGGAAGATATGATAGTTAGTTGGTTGTCTTCTTCCATGGATTTTCTCTTTCTGAATCCGAGCTTTCTAAAGCATGATGGCGCTTGGTACCCCCCAAATCTATTGTTTCAGGGAACTTCTCCAGCGGCGCTTATGGGAATAGGTATGTCTATCCCAACATCGTTTGTATCCTCCTTGTCTATATTTTCTAGTATACTCTGATTTCCTTCATTTGAAGGGGTTTCAGTTCTTCTTCTTCCTCTTCCTCTTCTGGGAGAGGAAATTGCCAACCTTTGCGCTGCTTTCTTGGTTTCTTCTTCCTTCGTGCCTCTCTCTTTGCATCAAGACACGTATTTTCTAGGTGTCCTGTTTTTCGGCATATTTGACATCTAAATGTCACGATTTCAAAATCTAGGTACTGCGTCCATCTCTATGTGTTGTGTCTCAATTGCATGTGATCCGACAAGCTTTTGTTGAGGTCCACCTCCACACATATTCTGGCGAAAGTGTAGATTTGTTCTTCAATTCTTTTACGTATCTGTCTTGATGTATCTCCCTAAGAGATTCCCAATACCTTCTAGGACTTTTTGATGCCAGAAGTGAAGGGGGAGATTATGCAGCATAACCCAGACCGACATTCTTGATACTATCATTGTGTTTGCATAAAATTCTGGAAACCATGGGGTTACAAACAATCCTGTAGATCCCCAAAACCATGGTCCTTCATGTAATACATAGTCTCGTATTTCCGATGATGCAAACTTTACTATGAAGAATCCTTTTGAACATAGATGAATCTCACAATTTAGATCCCAATTTGTGAGGATCCAGTGGAATAGATCCATTGGTTTTGGCTAGAAGCTGTTGAATCTACATATAATCGCTAGGGATTCATAGTTGGAACACATATTTTTTTGTTTATGATAAGTCTATATTTAGTTTTGGCACTTGATTCAGCGGTTCCACAATATAGGGCCTAGGGGTATTATGTGTATGATCTGGAGTAATTGTTGCTGCCTGTTTTCCTTTAAGGATTTCTTTGAAAGAAAGACCTCCGTTATTATGCCCTTGATTTGGTGTTGTAGCTTTAGGAAGACTGGATCCTGTCATTCCCCCAATGCTCTTTGTTTTGCTTGATTCAATAGATCCGCCCTGCAGTGTTAGGTTTATGATGACGATGGATGATGGAGAGACATTGATTCTGCATTGACCTAATATTCTGATCAAATTATGTTGATTCATGGGAATGTCGAGCTTATCCCAGATATTTAGCTTCAGGTGGGTCACTTTTTGGGAAGCATGGACCCAGATCAATGTTGTTTTTCCGTTTGGAGGCTTGACAAAAATTTGAATAGGGTTCTGCGGTTCCAAATTCGATGGTTGAAGATCTACAAGTTCTGGATCTGGATATGGATCTGCTTTCTGATGCGTGGGAGGATTCATCGAGACCCAAAAATTCCCAAGAGCCTGTCGAGAAAACCCCCAATCGATTGCGCTTACTGCTTCTGTGTGCAAGGTTGAAGGTTTTGTTGAGGACTGTGATTCTGTTGTTGATGCCAGATCTGGCATATGATTGTCGCCCTTGGATCCAGTGAGTTCTTCATCCTTGAATCGAGCCTTCTTCAAAGCAGATCCATCCTCGCTGTCATGAAAATATTCCATGCGATTGGATCGGAGGCCGACTCACCTCTGCGACAGAGCGATGCGAAGGGCACTGCTAGATCCCATCGAAAGTGGAGCTGATCCGCTGCATGGATGGGCTGAAGAGATTCCTGGGTCCCATCAATGGATCTAATGGGTGAACCCACTTCTGCGAGCAACGATCGGTATGCCTGTTGCTTGACATAACATCCTGCAAAGGTAAACTGATCCAGAGGCCACTACGTGTCCGATCTCCAAAAGCCTAGATTTGCCCGTCGAATACTTTAGATGCAGATCAAAGCTTTGTTGCGAGGCCCTGTGGCAGATTGCTAAAGAATACTCTGAGCCCAGTGATCAATACTAGCACAATGGAGAGGATTGATCTGTTCGGGAGAAAAAATCCGGTGCTTGTGGTAGTCTAGCTCAGACTATGGCTCTCTGCAACGGTGCCTAGAGAGGCCATGGCGAATTCGATCCTCTTCGTGTACCATTATGCGTCAGAGAGTAGCGAAACCCTATTTTCGCACTCCATAGGAGATTTCTCCATTTTATATGTCAACTCTATATTAAACATCGAAGGAATTACAAGTTTCCCTCATACCCTTTAATTACAACGCACATCAATAAAATAAGAAATCTCACTCTGATTGTGTTAAATTACAATGCACATCAATGAAATAAGAAATCTCACTTTGATTTGTGTTAAGAGGTGCATTGTACAATTATCAAGATGTTTTATTCCTTTTGTGTTCAATCTTGAGTTGACATGTGTTTCCGAGATTAAAAATAAAATATTTTTTAAATAAAAATATTAGGTATATATGTTGAGTTAGTTTTAATTATTTTGTTGTGTCTGGTTGGTTGGTTGACATTACCACCTAGTCTCTCATTCATATGAAGTAATATGATTTTATATTAGAGAGATAAAATAATTATATGAAATAATATAATTGTATATTAGAGAGAGTGATTAAAAGTGAAAATTTTTAATTATATAATATCTATTCAATTAATTAATTAATTATTTATTCTAATTATATTTATTCTAATTATATCAAACAATATTGATCTAATATAAAATTAGTTATATTATCTCATTATTTATAATAAAATATTTTTTTTATTAATAATAATAAAATTAAAAACAATTTATTAAAAGATTATAATAAAAACTTTAAATATTGTTAATAATTATTATAAATAAAAATTAAAAATAAAATCTCTTTAAATCAAATTATCTTATGACTATTTATCCTCTTACTAAGCTCTTCTACTATCATCATTCAAAAATTGTCTTGATAATGAATCCTTATTGGGATTTGAAACGTTGACAAAT
Organism: Pinus tabuliformis; assembly: GCA_031772625.1. Taxonomy (NCBI): domain Eukaryota; kingdom Viridiplantae; phylum Streptophyta; class Pinopsida; order Pinales; family Pinaceae; genus Pinus; species Pinus tabuliformis. The sequence goes on from CM062805.1 coordinate 764,540,151, forward strand.
ATAGTTATTACTGTGGATATTCTGACACTTAACTTAAAACAAATGAACCATAGATGCCAAAGATCTAGAATGATTTACATTTTATTTTTATGGGTTAAAAATGTAATTTGTATATATTTTTAAATAGTGTTTCAATACATAATTTTTTTTCGAATATCAAAGCTATTATATATATATATATATATGAGGAAAATTTGAGTAGGTTCACTTGAAGGGATCACATCTCATTGATCTTATTGATCTCAATGACACCTTGACAAATTGAGTTAACCCTCTAGGTTTATATATATATATATATATATATATATATAAGAAATATTTCAATATAGAATTAGATTTTTTGAATATCAGTGTCAATTAATTTATTTTAAGAGAGAAAGAGAGCTCAATGAAAAATATTTCAATATAGAATTAGGTTTTTTGAATATCAATGTCAATTAATTTATTTTAAGAGAGAGAGAGAGAGAGCTCAATACGCTATCACTATGTTATAAAATATTTATTTATTTACTTGTTGATTTTCATTTTTAATTTCCCAAAAAAAATCTAATTTTATACATCCTGAAAAACAAGGACAAAGTTACAATTTGCAGATGCCCAAAGAGATAAAATCAAAATAAAAAGAAAACAAAATATAATTTTTGGGGTTAAGAATGATAAAAATCATTTATTTTCCCTTTCCACTTTTCTCCAAATTTCTTGTTTGGAGGTGGATGTAACTATTGACATCCTATTTTCTTTCGCTTGTGGAGGAACTTTGTCTGAATCCGAACTTTCGGATGCATGTGTTCTTTTGGATGCATGTGTTCGCTTTGTCCTCAAATATGATCTCCTTTGAAATTATTCCCCTTGGGAGGTCTTCTCCTAGTTCATTGCTATTCTCTTCACCTCCATGAGTTTGAGTTTGTTCTTCTGGGTTCTGAATATCTTCCTCAAGCTCTAGTTCTTCCTCTTTTGTATTATTTGTAAACTTCCATCCCCTTTGCTTTGGGCCTTGTTGTTTTTCTGGGTGCCTTTTTTGCACGAGGGAAAGAAGTTTGCAAATGCCCTGTTTGGAAACAATATTGGCATTTGAAAACCGTGTTCTCATAATGGAAAACTTGTGTCCACTAGAAATTTTCATGTTTTAATAGGAGACAACCTGGAAGACCCTCGCTGAGGTCCATCTCGACACATATCATGGGGAAAGTAAAGATGCCCTTTAATGTTCCATCTAAATCTATTGTTTTGAATTTGCTAAAGATATTTCCAATGAGGTCCATCTGGACACATATCATGGGGAAAGTAAAGATGCCCTTTAATGTTCCATCTAAATCTATTGTTTTGAATTTGCTAAAGATATTTCCAATGAGGTCCATCTGGACACATATCATGGGGAAAGTAAAGATGCCCTTTAATGTTCCATCTAAATCTATTGTTTTGAATTTGCTAAAGATATTTCCAATGACCTCCAATATCAGATGGTGCAAGAAGGAAAAGGGAAGGTTTGGTAACCTTACCCACACTGACATTGTTGTTACAACCATATTTGTTATGTCAATGCTTGTAAACCATGGGATTATAATGATTTTGACTCTATCCGAAAACCATAGACTTTCATTGAGAGCTTTGTCTCTTTCTTGTCTCAAAATGTACTATATTTTTTTTTGGAGCACAAATAGATATCACATTTCCAAAACCACAAACCTTCATTAAGAGTTTTGTCTCTTTCTTGTCTCAAAATGTACTATATTTTTTTTTGGAGCACAAATAGATATTACATTTCTTTGTCCAAAAAGAGTGCACCCAAGCAAATAAATCTTCTAGTTTCGCCCAGAAACCATTATATTGACATATTAGTGCCGTGCTTTGAAGATCTGCAAAATCAGTTTTCAAATTTGGAGATTTGGGGATGTAAGGACCTGGCAAAAAATAAGGCTATTCGGCTAGAGCATCATTCTTCCCTTTAAGTGTGTCTTTGAATGTAGTGGGTCCATTAGTATTTTTGGAACCTGCATCAATGTCTCTATGGGCAGAAGACGCTCCCCTCATTCTCAAACTTAAGAAAATTTTTTGAGTCTTGACCCACTCCATAATCTTCAAATTGGTGCTGATCTTGTAATACCTTGCCTTCAAATACGAGAACCTGCAGTGCTGAAGGCATACCCATATGGATTTGGATGGTATGCTTCAGATTTGCCATGAGATTCCTTCCCCGAACCCAAAAAACCGAGGATTTTCATTTAGGTATTTTATAATTATTTGAAAACTTTCCTTTTGCTATCTCATCACTGGATCTGCCAGATTTGAGATCTTTTTAGGCCAATTGAGTAGATCTGTGTTTTGAATTTCTGTGTCTTCTGTCTCAACACTGGATCTCGCTGTGGCTGATCTAAACCTAGATCAAGATGTACAGATTGTGGAGCTTCAAGATCTGCAAGTTCTATATGAAAAAAAGAGCCAAATGCCATGGGATCAGGGCCCATGAAATCCGCGTATCCCTCTCCTCAATCAAAATCACGGAGGAAAAGAGATCCAATCTCTGTGGATTTGAAAACTCTGCAGTCCCCTCGTCCCTCTCAAAGGAAGGCTCTCTGCATATGGGCGAAACCCTCACTGACCATCCACGTGATCAACCAGATCTGTGATTGAAAATGACGGATCTGCAACATAAAAGAAAGATAAGCCTTTTTTTAACTCTATACAAATTCAGATCCGGGTCTACCAGGGAGGGATTCAACCTCCACACTGCTATAACCCAAAGATATCCGTTCTCCCATCGTGCAGTGACGACAACTGTGCAAGCCATTTTAAAGCATGGCAACAACCATATCCTGTCCAACATCACTTCTGAGAAAACACAATGCAATCCACTCACTCGGTGGAGACGCTTGACACTCGCACTGAAACCACCATGTGTGACAGGGACGAACTGAATAATCGCTATGAACAAAAACCTTAGCCGTGCTCTCTCCCCCACCGTATTATAGACTATTGTGTTAACTATGAGATATTTCAATCGATAAAGAGAAGTGATTGATTGAAAGTAAAAATGTTCAATTACTTTTTCATAAGAATAGAATAGTAAAAGGGAGATGCGTACTTCATTCAAAATTTTAATATAAAATTAATGTGACAATTAAAATATCAATTATTGTAAAATATTTTACATTAGCATGTGCTTAAAAATATATAATTAATCCAAAAATATTTTAATGTGTTTTATAAGTAAAATATTTCACTACTTATGTTAAGTAAAAGATTTTAATGTCTACTACTTTTTTCCTTTTTGGTCCTTCTTTGTATGTTTTTTTGTTCAATTTTGCCTAAAATTCAGCAAAGATTTATTGAAATTCCAAGTTTAAGCTTTGTAGATTACACAATCGTAGTGTTTTAAGGAGATTTTCAAAGAACTAAAATTATTTATACATTAAAAATGCAATGTAAATAATGAAATTTTCACATGGTATATATGAGAGAGAACCAATGTAGATCCATATTAACCACATATCTATCAAACATTGATAGAGATCAAATATTTCGAGATGCAGGTTTTTTTGTTTTGCATTTTCAAAGTGGATTGCACTTCAAAAGATTTGATCTCTCTCGGCACATGCCAAATCTATCGAGTACTGAGAGGGATCAAATCTCTCAAAGATGCAAACATTTTTTCAAGTTTTTCACTCTAAAAGTGCATTGCACCTCAAAATATTTGATCCCCTCGACGCATATTAAATCCGTGGTATATATATATATATATATATATATATATATTCAACTATGGTTTATGGTCACTAAGTGACCGCTACATCCACAGGTAATATATTCAACTGTGGTTTACGGTCACTAAGTGACCGCTACATCCACAGGTAATAATTAAGGCAAATCCACCCAAAGGGATCTACCCACTACATCCATAGGTAATAATTCGGGCAAATCCACCCAAAGGGATCTACCCACCAACTTATCTAGTCGAGCCTAAGCCCAAGGGCGTCGAGGAGATTTGACCCCGTGGCCTCTCAATTGGCAAGGTACTTAGCAACGAGAACTAGACCAATTGAGCTATCCATTGTGGCTATACACACACACACACACACTATATATATATATATATAAAACAACCTTTGATTTTACCCTTGTTTTTGGTAATTTAAAATTGTGCACTATGTAATGCCAGCATGTGAGTCACGACTGGGTGAGGCAATATGTTGTAAATGCATGAAATTAAAATTTGGTGATGGTCGACTTAAGGAAGGGATTACTTATGGATTCAATGGCTGAGGGAGAACTTGTTTGTGTGCCTTGAAAGACCCAGTCCTGAAATTGATTTCAAACCCCTAGTTGCAGGCCAATCGAACCACCTCGTGATAGGGATTGATGAGAGGTGATTGGGGCGGTGGGGGCATAGGACAAGGCCAATATCCTCATGCATAGTGAGGAAACAAGCTCATCAACCCCTTAGGAAGCAACAAGAGGCTAGGAAAAAAGAGACAACGGAAAACATTGGAAAAAAGAAGAAAAAACACGCATAAAGGAGGAACACACAACTGAGGGGGCTCTCGTTGGTTCTGGTTTGTTGGTGTTTGGTTCTCTCTCTCTCATTGGAGGATAGAGGGCACTCGATACTGATATTGGATCGCATGGAACTATTGGAGCAATGACAATAGAAGACATAACAATGTTAGCGCTGAATGCTTAGCCCTATGCATGAATTAATTTATGTGAATTTGGGTGTAATCCCGATGAACTATGTCAGGCCACTAGACTGTGTCGTTAGTGGGAGGTTCTGTAGATGACTGAATCACTGTGGTGCTTGTTGTATCGCTGATAAACCACTTGGACATAGCAATCTAGGTCATTGTGGTGCTTTCTGAGTAGCTAGATAAACAATCTCGACAATTGACTATAAATCCCTATGGTGTTTGCTATGAATTGACAACTAATAAACCACCTGGACAATGGGTTCCGACTCCTGAACTATGCAATGCACCATATAGACCTTGGGTGAATCATTGTGAATGAATTCAAAGGAAAGGGTGGGTCACTATGGTGCTTATTGCTTGAGGGTAGTTGAAAAACCACTTGGAAAGTCGACTCCACCTTCTGAGTGTTTAACTAAGCCTTTTATGCGATTTCTCCGAGCAAGCATACCCCCAAACTTTGGATCCTGCTCGGGGGTGGTTAGATGGTCTATGTTTGGGTGGAGAGTGGAAGTTCCTCATTTAGTTGCCACCGATCTTAACACACTTAGATAAATATAATTAGATATGCATATTTGAATAATGGACTATGATGTTGCTTGTTATGTTTATCACTGGTCCAAGATCTTGTGTGTTGATGAATGTAATTGAATGCCTAAACTGTGAAGTTCATTGTTATGTTCATAATTGGCATGATATCTTGTATGTTTATGAATTTAAATGAATGCCTGGGTTGTGCTGTCCAATATCGTTTCATGGTTGATGTGATAAACTGTGGGTTTATGTTCTCTTTCTCTCTTTCAATTGATAACAATGGTTTATGAATATATTAGCTTAGTCTACGAAGAGGGTTTGCACTCTCTAATAAAAGCATTACAATTTCTCTTGTATTGATATCAACACTTGTATGCTTACTCAATGAATTGATAATTACATGCATCAAAATATGTTTAACATGCCTACAAGAAGTTAGTATAACTGAATTGATTGGTACATTACTCCATGTACAACATGCATGGATAAACTATGTAAATTTGGTGTTTGGGGCCTTGCCCCTTCTGTTTAAGAAACTAGTGGTTTTTAGTGTTATGGGCCCTTGCCCTTCATTTTGTTCATACTTAGAAATGTGAAGTTTCAAGGTTGCAGATTCTTGTACCAAAAACCACCGATTTTTGGTGTTTTCCACCGCCCCTCTTGGGCTATTGCTCTAACTTATTGTTTCCATAACCATTGGGCCACTAGACCATAAGAGAGGTTAAGTGATTGAGCTTTGTGGGGAAGGTCCGATGCTGATGCGCTAATAGCTAAATGCACAAAGATGAGGTTTGTGGACCTGAAGGAAGAACCATGGTTCAACATAACCTTGCCACTGGGACACCATAACCCATAAAAAATTGAATGAAGCATTGTGTGGAGACACTGATACCGATGGGTCGATACCAACCATTAGTGATTTACTCTCAATTAAATCCATATAATTTAACATAAATGAATGTCATCCGAGGTCAATGAACCTTGACGTCAAGACGTGGCTAGGGAGTGGACCCCATCGAATTGTTAGGTCTTTGAGACATTGAATTTCTAGAGAATTTGCGTGGATGAGTGAAACACCCCACCCCACATTTACCCACTTTAACCTGCTCACGAGAGTAAACATGAGATGAGAGTTACTATGCATGACCCTATTTCCAAGATGCACTTATGGAAAATGGGGTCCACATGTCCAGAACTGACTGCAAACAACCAATGACACATGATCACACTGTTATAAGCCTAAATTCACCCAACCCTATTTCCTTTTAGCTTTGCTTCCTTAAATTTAACACAGCTTCCTATTTTTGGTAGTTTTTTTCGGGTCCTAAACTTTCGAGGTCGTTTTGAGGGCCCAGATGACGTTTTTCAGGGAAAACAGAGATCAAAAAAGTTCCAAAATGTGTTTCACAAATTCTCTTCTTGGCCTCCTCATGAAGATATTTGAAACGAGGTATTATGATAGCCAAACGAAGATCATATACCAAAGTTACAACCCTGGGATCAAGAGCACATCATATAATAAGAAATATACCATGCATGTAACCAACATTTAACTAGAATGAAGCCATGACAAAATAGTCATATAAACAACAATAAATCAACACTTATGCTCATTGGTCATCAATAAAGAATAACACATATTAACATATGCATAGTACTAACCAAGTCAAGGACTTCGACGTACCACTCGACCATAGATTGAGCTGAACCAAATTTCTCTTTTAGCCAATCACCCTCGTGTCATATTCCAAGCTTGAATGTGAGATTAGAAGGGATAAACCAAAACATAAACAAATGGGGAATCAATATGTTAAGTCACCTCCACCCTCAAGCCACAATTATCTCACCTAAATTGGTCTCAAGATCACCAAAACCAACACAAGCTTGGATGCCTCAGAATTTCTTCAACATACCTAGAGGAATTTTCCTGTCTCCACCCACCTATTAAGGGCTTCCCAGAGAAAACCATCTCCACCCCAACCCTTGGTATTTTCCTGAGACGAACTCAACCAGAATCCAAAATCTATTGGCAATCCAAAGCTCAACCAAATAGAAAACCCACTACATCATGACGATCCAAGAAATGACACAGGCAAGGATGTACACCACTATCAATCTAGGAAAATCCCATGCCAATGACAACAAACTAACCAATAAACCAAATGCATGAACCATGCATTCAAATCCCAACAAGATAATCACACATGCAACTTGTTACCTGCAAATTCCTCCTGCTAGCTACCCTTCTTTATTTGATTTCTGCCCTTGCTTACTGCTATCCAATTCGTCTTGCACTCCCTTGCTTTCTTGTGTATTCCTTGTGTCCAAGTGCACTCTCTCTCTCCCCTTGCCCAAGTGAAGGCCAGAATATACAAGAGTGTTTTAGACTGTTCTCTCTCCTATTTTATTTTATTTTCTCTTAATTTTCCCTTGCATGCATATTCTTGTCTCTTCATCTTCCCTTTCTCTTATTTTCCTTTATTTCTTGAATTAATTACTATTTATTTCCTTTTGCCTTTTGCCAATGCCAATACCAATTTCCATATCCAATAATTAACCACAGGTGATGCCCACTGTAATGTTTTTCCCTTCATTCAACTTGGAATACATGTCCCATGACCTTGGTTTTATTTTTTGCCTTTATAATGTCATTTTATTACATGGAATTTCAACTCGACGCTGTTACAAGGAGCCACAATTGAGAATCTGATGTCGAGATGACATCATTGTTGGGCCTTTGGGTCACTGGACTTACAGAGAAGTGGCATGGAGGAGCTTGCAGTTAGGAACCCTACTTGATATGACATAAGTTGGTGGACCACTAGTGTTGGGTGTGTGTTATATTCTTTCCACATGTCATCAACTCCCTAAATTTTTTAATTTATTTTATGCGGACCCAATAATAGTTGGGCAGACCCAAATATGGGGGGCAAACCCAAAGATAGCGGGTGGACTTACCCATGGTTTTGTGCATGGTTTTTGCACATGGTTTTGGGCATGATGGTTTTCTGTCCATGGTAATTTGTAGTTCTGGTCAAGGGAACTACGATTATACTCTAATCCAGGGTTAGTGGATTGGGGTTTATGAATGCTTCGACATATATGTATATGTATTGCAACATTGAAAGTGATAGTTTCAAAAATCTAGTCCCGATTTTGGGATATAGGGGAAAATCTATGTGTATATTTGTTTTATGTTCTCACCATTATATATTTTTTTCTGTTTTCAGAATTTGTGTGCTTCTAATTTCTGTACAGGGTTAAAACCTACATTTGGTATCAGAGCAATTTCGGCTTCAAGGGGATGCCTTTGCTGTTGAGGGGTTTTTTCTCAGACATGTGGTAGACCCTGTTACAGTGGGAGATTTGTCTGATCGATTCTTCTGGTGAAAGAAGATGGCGAATAGTGGAAAGATATAGACTGATAAATTTAATAGACACAGTTTTGAGCTGTGGGAGCTCAAGATGGAGGATCTGTTGGTGGATAGAGATCAGTGGATTGTTGGAGATCCATGTACGACACCAACAATAATGTCGGCTAAAGACTGGGTGAAGTTAGATTGGAAGGCAAGAGCACAATAGGATTGTGTCTTTCAGATTCAATATTTTTGAATGTATTAGGGGAAGCTACAGAAAAAGGCGTTGTAGGACAAGTTAGGGACTTTGTATCAATCTAAGTCTCTAGTGAACAAATTGTCCCTGTGGAAAAATTTGTATAACCTGAGAATGAAGGATGGAGACTTGGTGACAAAACATCTCAACGCCTTTAATATTGTGGTAAGAGAGTTGTTATCTGTTGATATTATAATTTCAGACGAAAATAAGTGCATCAATCTACTGTGTTCTCTACCAGATTCGTGGGATAGTCTAGTTGTTACTATAGATAGAAATACAACTACCTTGAAGTTTGATGAAATAGGCTCATCCTTGTTGTTGGAGGAGATGAGACGGAAAAATATGCAGATCTGGAATGGAGATGCCTTGTTTGTGAGAGGATGATCCCATAATAGAAATACAAATAAGTCCTCAAGTGAGAGATCTAAATCTAGAGAGAAATCTAAATCTCCACGAAAATTTGTGAAGGTATGTTGGAAATGCGGAAAGGAAGGGCACTACAAAAAGGATTGTAGATCTATAGACGCTGAGAAATGAAGTGGATCTGATGATGCTACTTCTGCAGAGGTGAAAACCACCTCAGATGAAGGTGGGGATGTGTACTTGGCTTCTTCTTCAAGTACACATGTAGATCACGAGGCATGGTTGATTGACTTAGGTGCATCCTTTCAATTTACTCCCCATAGGGAGCGGTTTTGTGAGTACAAGAAATATGATGGTGGTGATGTATTCTTAGGCGATGACAAGAAGGAAAAAATCACGGGATGTAGAAAATTCAAGCTGAAGTTGCAAGTTGGAAGGATTAGAACACTTCTTAGTGTTCTACATATTCCTGCATTGGCTAGAAATCTAATTTCTAGAAGCAAGATGGATGATGCAGGTGTAAAAAAAATGTCAAGAAAGATACCTATAAGATGGTTTGAGGAGCACTAGTATTGATGTGGGGAGTTTGGATTGGAACTTTGTACAAGCTTCTGGGTAGCACTGTTATTGATGGGTGCAATAGTTCTGTGGTTCCTGAAAGTGCAGTTGAAAATCTAGTGGTAGAGAATTGACCATGCTATGGCATCACATACTTGGACATATTGGAGAGAAGGGCCTTCAAATACTGCATGGTAATGGTATGGTAGAAGGTATGTCTAATTTCTCTTTGAATTTCAATTTCTATAAACATTTTTTTTTTATATGGGAAGCATAATCGGGTGAGTTTCCCCTCTGGTGCTAAGAGAGCGAAAGAGATATTAGAGCTTGTGCACAGTGATGTGTTTGGATTGTTTCAATTCCATCTCTAGGTAAATATATGTACCATGTCTCATTTATAATTGGATTCTCATACATGGATATATTTTCTCAAGAGTAACTCTGAAGTATTTGACAAGTTTAAAGAATTTAAGGATATGGTGGAAAATCATATAGAGAAGAAGATTAAGGTGTTAAGGACAGATAATGGTGGAGAGTTTTGCAAGAAAGAATTTGAAGAGTTCTGTAAGAAGTGTGGTATATCACGACATAAGAATACTCCATACACACCTTAGAAAAATGGAGTTGTAGAAAGAATGAGCAAGACGTTGATGGAAAAAGAAATAAGATTTCTCAATAACGTTGGATTAGGTGAAGAATTTTGGGCAGAGGCAGTGGATACAGCATGTTACCTAGTTAACAGATCACCTTCATTAGCATTGGAGGATAAGACTCCACATGAAGTATGGACTGGTAAGAAACCCTCTCTTTCACATATGAGGGTATTTGGTTGTGATGCATATATACACGTTCCAAAGGAGAAAAGGCCCAGAGTAAATTTGAAAGGTGCATCTTTATTGGGTATAAGGATGGTTTAAATTGTTATAATTTTTGGAATCCAGAAACAATGAAGGTTGTGTACAATCGAGATGTCATGTTTAGAGAGGTGAAAAATGTTATTAAACGTGAATTCCTAACAAAAGAACCTGAGAAGATAGAGTTTGAGTTGAAGGAGGAAGAATTAGACTCTACAACAGAACAAGAACCAAAAGGGGAAGAGATGCACACTCCAGTTTTGAGGAGATTAGTTTGGGAGAGAAGGTAGCTAGAGAGGTATAGTCCATCTGCTTTCTGTTCAAATTTTTCTCTATCTATTACTGATGATGATAATAGATATGTCAGGTAGGCAGTGGATTCATAGGATGGAAAACTATGGAAGGAGGCCATGGTTGAAGAAATGACATCTTTGGACAAAAATGAGGCTTGGGATCTGGTGGAATTATCGGCTGGAAGGAAACTCATTAGTAGAAAATGGGTGTCTAAGAAGAAGATTAATGTGAAACGCAAGGTGCAGAAATACAAAGCTCAGTTTGTAGAAAAATGTTAGTCCCAAGTGTTGGAAATTGATTTTGGTGATACTTTTTCTCCTGTTTCCAAGTTATCTTCTATTAGATTACTTTTATAAGTTTCCACTGCTTTTGATTTTGAGGTAGAACAGATGGATGTGAATACAAAATTTCTTCACAAGGATATGGAAGAAGATATCTACATGAAGCAACTAGAAGGCTTCACGGTCAGAGTAAGAAAGAACCAGTATGCGGGTTAAAAAGGTCTATGTATGGGTTAAAATAGTGACCAAGGATGTGGTATTAGAAATTTGATACATATATACATGGACTTGTCTTCATAGGAGCAAAGCGAATCACCATATGTATTTTAAGTTAATTGGTGACCATGTTATTTATTTGGTCTTGTATGTGGATGATATGTTGTTGATTGCAAATGGCAAAAAAATTATCTAGGATTGAAAGACCCAATTGTCCTCCAAGTTCGACACGAAGGATCTTGATGCTGTAAACTATATTTTGGGCATGGAAATTAAATGAGATAGGGAAAAGAGGAAGCTCTCATTAAACCAAAGAAGGTATGTCAAGACAATATTACATAAGTTTAATATGTAGGATAGTAAAGTTTAATAGGTAAAGGTTCCTATTCTTGTAGGTGTAAAGTTATGTGTTAAACAATGTCCCATGACACAAGAAGAGAAAGAGGACATGTCACATGTTCCATGTGCGAGTGCATTTGGTAGCCTGATGTATGTAATGGTCTGCACTAGACTCAGACATTGCACTTGTAGTGGGAGTATTAAGCAGGTTTATGTCAAAATTAGGGAAGGAGCATTGAACAACAATGAAACGATTTTTCAGGTATTTGTGTGGCACTAGTGATTATGGTTTGTGCTACCAAAGAAGACCAAGACTGGACAAATTTCTAGACATACTTGGATTTGTTGATGCAAAATGGGTTGGAGATCTAGATCGGAGAAGATATACAAGTGGGTATGTGTTTAACTTATTTGGAGGAGCAGTCAGTTGGATGAGCAAGATACAGTCTGTAGTGGCACTTTCAACTACAGAGGTTGAATACATGACAACCACTCATACAAGAAAGGACGCAATTTGGTTGCAGATATTGTGTTCAAGTATGGGGTTGGTACAACGAACTATAAGGATAGACTGTGAGAGCCAAAGTGCAATTTTGTTGGAAAAGAACCCTACTTATCATTTGAAGACAAAGCACATCAATGTTCAATATCAGTTTGTGAGGGATATGGTTGAATACAAAAAGGTGTTTCTGGTAAAGGTGGATGTTAATTTTTTTTAGGGCTATATTGTTCTTTGCTTTAATAATTGCATTTCAACATTTGCATATTAAATTCACCCCATAACAACTTAACATTATTCATAATTATAACATTATTCAACATCATATGCAATTATATAGAAAGAACAATATCATCATCAATGCATTGGAACATAAAGGAACAATAGAAGAAAATAATTCGCACATAGAGACACTAGGATTGGTCGGAGACCAGGGCAAAATCCACTGCGGGGAAAACCCTTTCAAATTCTTCTTCTTATTAGATTTCCATATAATGATTCAACAAAAGATAATACAATGATCCATATGTTCATCCATACAACTATTCAACAAATCAACTAAACAATATCCATAAGATGAACCCAACCATGATAATAATCCAAAAATCCCGATTCAGGAACTTATAGTCAACTGTCACTATCTGTAGTCAACTATTGAACTCCCCCGTCAACGGGCGAAAAATTCGGTCAACTAAAAAATTCAACCTTTAGGTTCCAGTCGCAGGGAAGATGTGTCATGCATGCAGCTGAAAGGATTCGATCGAAATTTCTCAATGACATGCCTGCGACTGTAGTCAAAATTTTTTCATGATATGCCTGCAGCTGAGACCCAAAACCTTAAAAACAGAGATGCGAGCTTCGAACCTTGCAAATTCGGACCTGTGCCAACCAATCTCCGCAAACTTGCCTCAGAACTGTGTGAGCCAAACCAAAGAATAGAATAGAAGAATGTCTCATGATCATGTCCAAATGATTTTGAGGTCACTTGTATTTACAACCTTCCAAGGGTGTTCAATTTGTCTTAGGGTTGACCTGATCAAATATACACATGTGGGCTTTAATTCAAAAATACACTTTCCCTTATCCAAATTAAGCACTTCAATAGTCAAAATTGGTCCTCTCGAAAAGAGGAATCTCATCCCATGGTTGGAATTTGTCATTGAGATCCCAAATTAACACTCCCTCTCAGCTAGGCATAAATTCCAACTGTATCATGTAATCATCAGAAGTACCCTGTCATCGAATCATATCCAATATCAAGTATCTCACCATAAAATGTCATCACTATTCATCTTGATTCATCTCTGCTTCTTCCTTCTTATCTCTTGATTGTCTCTGATCACATTTTAAAAGAAGAATAATTTGATATCGGATGGGTGCCTAAGCTACCACCCTCTATTCGTTGGGGAGCCACTGCTACCACCTGAAATCACTGCTAGTGGGGAGTCCAATGCCACCACCCAGGAAACGTCAGCGGGGAGACAAATCTACGACCCGAATCAACATCAGAGAGCCTACCTTAATTCAGAACAACATCAGGGAGCACATATCAACCTGAAACCACATTGAGGATCTTAGTCTCATCCCAGAATCTCATGGGGGAGAAAAAACATCTACAACCGCATATCGAGTAATAGGTGATATAAGGGAGCACATCTCAACCCATACTATTTCCCACTGATATTACCAACAATGACCCTCAAGAGTCATGTGGTAGAGCACCTGCATCGTAATCTGAGCTTGGGTGAGATACCTGACATACTAAAGGTAAGGATCACACACCCCCAAGCCTCCTCAACCCATTGGCCAGACGGGGAGGGTTAATCCCAAAAAACCTAGCTTGTGGGTATGATTCCAACTGGGGTATACTCTGCGTAGAGATAAGTATCAAACACACCCTATGGGTGACAGATAGGGGAGAAACATCTATGACCCTATTTTCCAGAGATCCCTCAACCCAAGGATCTCTCCATCTCAATTCCTCACTCTGGGAGCTCGGACATGGGGGAAGGATGGCTTAGTGTTCTTGATCAGTATCTCTCTCTGGAGATAAAAACCATATCATCATGCTCATATATGGTATGATCTTGAACAACTCACTGAATATTTCAATCATCATGTGTCAATATATGAAGATTTCTTAGTCCCAGCTATATACGAGTTCTTTGCGAATTGGATCCCACTCAATATTATCGCTATCTATCCCTGTCATAGCTATAACCTGCTCAAACGACTCTCCAAACTAGCTACACCAACAACATCATATTCAACCTTAGCTGTGCTTAAAGCTATGGACTTCTCATCCAAAATATCATGGCAGTTCTCATACTAGGGCAACACACGGATGTGTTTATATCATCAATCACGATCCTGATTAGCATCTGTACATCCATGCAGTCACATATCATAGGAAGAATATCTCAGACCAAAAAATTGATCGTCCCATGCAAATATCTCGAACTGTGCTTGGCGGTAACTCAATGCGTATGAAGAAGATCAATCATGAATTGACTTAGATTCTATGAAAAACATATATACAGATGAGTGTTCACATAGAACATTAATGCTTCAATCAACTATTGATTTCCAAATCAGGTTCAACAATATCTCTTCATAACTTCTTGAAATTCAATAAGAGTGTCCAAGGATTTGCATTTCCAATTTCCACAAACTCTTCAATAGCTTCATGATATAGATTTTCTTTTCCAAAATTCAGAAACTAACTCATCATGCCATGGTTCGTCATTTCAAACTTCAGAGGCCAACTCCCTCATACTATGATCACCAGAGGCTCATTACCTGCCAAGAATAGACCATCAATATATAAAACCAAATCAAAGTCATACCTTAGACCTATTTTGAAGTATAGGTTTGGATTTGTGCATCTTCTTGTCTTCACAAGGTAACGAACAACGCAGACACACCAGGCTTGGGGAGCTTGCTTTATAAAATGGTTTCTATAAATATAACACTTGACCAAACCAATATGCTTATCCTTACACAAATCAATACTGTGCAATCAAATCAACCAAGTTAGCTTATGGATTCCAAATCAAAGCTAATATTGAAGTTATAAAAGTTTTTTGTAAATATCACTGTGACACATTCTTTGGATTAGGTGCCAGGTAGAGCTCACATCCAAATGCTATTGTTATGTCAACAACTTGTTATTAATCAATGTCAAATTCCATCGGGCCATCATAACATAAATTGTCACTAGATGCAAATGCATATATCAAGGATAAGTCACAACTGTTTATACTTCAACATATGTGCCAAAATTAATGAAGAAAATACAAAATCAATGCAACATTAATCACTAAAAGTAATTATGCCCGTATAACATTGTCATCAAGGAAAATCACCGATTATCAAGCACTAAATCAGATCAAAACTCTAACTTGTTATCATTGTGAATTCAAACAATCCATAAGCCAAAAAATCTCTATGAACCATCAAGCATCATGTAAAATTTCTAAAGCATCATCAATCATCAAGACAATATGCTCACTAAGTCAAGCCAACAAGACAAATCTTGTCAAACCCTTGTAATTGTTATCAAACACTGTCATATACTAACTTCAATGATCAAATCAAAATAACATGCTAATATGCATATTTCAGTCCCCTACAACCGCAAGTTTAGTTAGCACATTCATATTCTATATAGTAAAACATTCAAACTTCCCTCTTCATATAATTTTCTTTTGTCTTCTCCATATCTCTAGGATTGCCATACTTCCGGTGCATTCTTGATTTTATGCATAAAGCTTCAGTTTTTTGACCTACAGGTATAACCACACCCATAGGCCTTCTTCCATGCGATTGTGGCTTGGACTAGGAGAATCATTCTCTACCCAGATCAATGTAGAAATTCCTTGTAGATTCAAACTGCTAATTGTAATATGCTAAAACAATAGACTTGAATCTACTCTAATTATCAACGGAAACAATTAAATGATCACGAAATCACGAAGCATACAAGAGAAAGAATTCAATCAACAAATTAAACAATGATTTCCTGGGGAAATTGCTGCTATATGTATATTGCATTAGTCAGAAAATATGAGAAGATTACAATGCTTTGCTCAAGCCCGAGCAACCTCTACACTATCTCTATTTGTCTCACAACACTTAACCAATTCTCTACTTTACCAATTCCCTATTTCCTTGGGAATTAGCCCCCTATTAATTAGGGAAATTCCTCAATATGAATTGCGCAATCCTCATAGGCCTTCCTCCCACTGCATGCACCACCTGTACAATTCAGATGATTATACCAATGATAGTACACTATCCCTGAACTCCAATCTCAACTGGGTAACTCTCATATATGACATGCATGAGTTATTTATGAGTGAATCATCAGTTTACTGGTTAATCACTGTAGGAAGCACCACACTATACCACACACAATGCCACACTACTAGACCTCCCACTAGTTCTTCCAACAATTGGAACTAGTTTAACTGACTTTAACTCAGTTAAACTTGTTAGGTTCCTATACAAATAGGTGTCATATTTCATGATTGGCTGTGGAAATGCCAAATATGATCATCCTTTCCATACTGCAAAGGTTCCATATTTTCCAAAGAACAGAAAAAATTTAAAAATGTAAAGAGGGTATGCCCTAAAAGAAAAATCAAAGGGCAAAAAAAATGAATTGGTTAAGAAAGAAAGAAAATGAACCCCAAAAGAAAGACCAGGAAGGTGTGCTAGTCAAAATTCCACTACTATACTACTTGTTGCAAAGTATTTCAAATCATGCAATCAATGAATTTATCACACTTGATGGATGGCCCAACAGCTCAATCTTGGCCACTTCATGTTTAAATTTCTTGTTTTAGCATTAGAGAATAAGATCTGTTCAAACAATTCAAGCTTGGCAGATCACTAGATAGATAGAGAAATAAAGGGCCCAACTGCTTAATCTGAGCCCTTGGAAGAAATAAGGATAGATTTAGATAGGAGGGCAGCCAAAAGAAAAGAGGAAAATCAGGGTTTGCTAGTTCAAGTGCACCCAATCAAAATGAAGAAAAAATGTTAGGAATTGTATAATGGGTAAGTAAATTGAAGATGCAGAAACAGGTCTATCAGCAGTGTCATCTTTTTGAATATGATCTATTTCATGGATATCTCAAGTGCCATGGCAAAGGTGTGATGACATATCAGATGTTGCATGTCTAACTCCTCCTCTCTCCCCTCACAATAAGCATTCACTAACATCCCTCAAAGAGATTGAGATCTGCTCAAACTCTTAACTTCACTCCATTTCCATAAAAACTTAAGTGAAACTTCAGGTTTACTTAAAATCTCAGAGCCACATTTATTGTGTAAAGTTTTATTTCTCCCCACACCCCCAAGTCTAGGTGATTCAATTTCATGCACTTAACACTTCCCCTCATATTCATATTAACATGTTAACTCTATTATATAACTCCCACTTATATTTCCCCTCCCCTATTATACATAAAAAAACATAAAAAACCCAAAAACATTATAAATATCCCGCCCCGGCCTAATATGGCTATGTTTTAATTTTCTCGGGAGTCATTGGTCCACCTGGGGCCAATAACAACCCACCACATGTTCTGCTGGGATTTGCTTGACCTTTGGTTAGACAAATAACCATAGTTCGCCGCGCAATAGTAGTGGGATTTAATTAACATTCGGTTAATTAAATAACCATATCCATTAAACCCATAATCAAAGGTTTTAAACCCCGACAAATATTATTTAATGCCGAAATATTAACACGGGTGTCGTAGCATAAACCTCCGCCATCTATGCCTCCCGTCAACCGTTGGATCGCGCCCTCCAGATCCAACGGCTCTCGTCGATATTGGAGCCGTTCCCACGTCCGTTCGTTAGCTCCCGATGGAAAGTGGTTTTCCCGCCGTACCCCGGGACGCGTGTCACCTTTCTATTGCATCGGGCCCGTTCTGACGCAAAACGCCCCCGTACAAAAAGCAGTCCGATGGAAACCACAAACCGCCTCCTATTCCTGCTACTCACGTCATTCACCACGTCTGCACCCACGTCAGCGCTCACGTTACTATTTCGTCCACCGTATCTGCCATGTCATCCATCCATGTCAGCGACCACGTCATCCGCCACGTCACCTTCTATACCCCGCTACAGGACAAAGTTACGTCATGATGATGTCATCCTAAAAAAGCGCCAAAAAGCCCGAAAAAACCCCAAATTTTGTTAAAAAGTCGCGAAAGCGATAGTTTTGTTTATTTCTTCTTGTTGATTTACGACGACTGTGCATGCAAAACACGACCAATTCGCCACCATAGCTCCAGTACGCCACCTAGAGGAGTTCAGTCCGCAAACTCGACCCCTCACCTCGCTCCTCAACCCGCATTTAACACTTGGCGCCCATAGAACAGGTATTTACGAAAAAACTCATTGATAAGCCCTGTTTTTTCTACTTTCTCTGCTAAAATCGCCAGAAAAGTTAGAATTCCAGTTGAATTACGCTGTGGCTTGTGCATATTTATATTGCAAATCACTCTGTTTGCCCATTTTTCAAAGAAGTCTTGTGAATTCTGCTCCTCTACAAATTAACCATTAAAACTGAAACTCAAACCCATTTCCGCTTGTAAATCACCGAAAGAGCCCAAATACTGAGCGAATTCTACCCAAAGAAACCTGTAAAAGGAGTGCCCTTTCCACTGCTTTTATCCAGCTTCCCGATCAAATTCTGCAAACTCTGTTTTACTGTGAATTTCACCCAGAGCAGCAATTGCTAGAAACATAACTCAGTCTGTGATTTCCTGAGTGTTGAAGCCCCGAAAATCGGGTCGACAACAAGGGGGATACCAACCCGGTCTGGACCTGGGTTGGCAGCTCCTTATCCGTTTGGTGTAGCGGGTCCGACTGGGGATAATGGGACCAATTTCCCAATCTAAGGTTGTGTGTGTGTGCAGAGTTGGATGATGCTGATCTAAGGGTTCTAATCTAAGCTACTTTAATCTAATTCTATGCTATTGTAATCTAATGAAAACAACACATCTAATCTATGCTAACCCGAGATGTATTTCTTCTATTATGCGATCTAAAGAGATTTCAAATAATAACTGGTAATAAAGATCATTCAGCGATCATAAGAATGGAAATCAATTAAGATAAACTACTTTGCATAAAAAAGTTAGGGAAAACAGTTGTGAACAGCATATCGCATAATAAGTTATTCATATATCAAACATAAATAAATGACTCCACCGTACAAAAGTGCCAAATGGTAACTCAAACATTCATGCAATAACACATAAACAACTAAAAACTGTATATCACTTTAAGAATATAAGCAGAAATGGTCAAGAGATAAAAGTACCATTTATGACTGGTCCTACTCATAAGCTTCAAGAAACAATGATTTATCTCCACTTGTTCTAATATCTATCAAGAGTACAGAAGTGCAACATCAGTAGCAGATATAAAATGCAAACATTAATAAACCTTGATCCATTCATTCATCAAAACCTCCTCTAAGGGTGCAAAAGTGCATGTTCTGCAGACAAGTTTTTGACAAATTTCTAGACCCTTCTCTAAATGCATCAGAAGGGTTTAAATACTGCTAACTAAATAACTTAATTACATAAATTTCGGATACGGTTTAAATGACTGCCCTTTATCTAAGCAAACTTATTTCTAAAAATTGAATCTAATTCCTAACTATTTCTGTATTTGCTCCTTAATGTTGCGAGCATTCAACATTCGCCTGGGAAGAGTGGGCTGGTTGTTTTCTGCTTTTGCTTGAGCTACGCAAATAGAAATGGCAAGCGCTGGCACCACTTTTTAGTAAACTAGAAGATATTTTTGGGAATCATCCTCTGGCTGGGCGAATTCACTGCGTATATACTTGGTAACAACCCAGATTCCTCTTAAATTGCCTTTGCCTTTGCTATCTCGGTTTCCGGACTCGTGGATGACTAAGCAAGTTAGGGACTTTGCTTTCTGAACAATTTTCTTAGCGATGCGCGATTAGCGCTAGGCACGCGTCAAAAATTGCCTCCGTTCTTTGATCCGGGCCTTTCTGGTGCGTTTTCCGCTTTTAGCACTTTTTCCTTTATCGGGCATAAGCTTCAGAATTTTGTAAACATGCTGCTTTTGTGAGCTTTTGACCTTGAGTGTCGAATCGCCTATTGATATCAGCATCTGTTCAGTAATACTCTGAAATCTGCGTTTCTGTTGCATGCGGTATCCGTTTATGAGGGCATCTCTTCTCTGTTCTTCGAGCATTGACGCTTTCCCTTTTTCCTTAGATGTTTCCTGCACATTGCTTCATGTTGTTTCCTGTTTTTTATTCCTGCAGTTCACGCAAAGGAAAAGAGTAATGATAGTAAATTTTGACACGAAAGCTCTAAGCTCTACGAATGTATAAAATCATGACACCTCATAGTGAACTGACTTTTTGAAAAACACAAAACTTGTCCTTCATGAATATCTTGGCGTACATTCATTAATTTTCTTTAAGGCGCGCGCCCAATTTTTGGTTTAGGGACAGCTTTTCTTGAATGCTGAGCCGAGGAAAATTTGCGATGGGTGATTTCTGCGACTCGCATCGCAGCATCGCGTTTATCGCATTATCAAGATGTGTCATCGCAGAGTTTCTTGATCAGTTTAGCGCAGAATCGCAGGATCGCAGCATCGCAAGATCACAGATCGCAGATCGTTGCAATTTGTTAAGTTATTTGTGTGCTGTTTATGCGACGTTGCGATATGCGATGTCGCATATCGGCCATCGGAGATTTCTTAAGATTTTCATTTATGGGCGCTTCTTAATGTATGCGATGCGATGAATTTCGCTTCTTCGCAGTTTTTTTTTTTTTTATTGTGCTCATAAAGAAATGTTTCACTCTTCTCCGTGTGATGTATTTTTTGAGGAGTATAATACAAAAATTTTTATAAAATTTTTTGGATTTTTTACTAAGGGTCCCCACTTCTTTAGTGTTATTGCTAATACTAAAGAAGGAGGGGGGTTGTTGGTGGTCACAAAATTGGCGATTCACTTGGAAGAACCAGTTATCTTTGCTTTTCTATTGAATTCTTTAAACTTCCAAAACAGAAAATTTTAATAAATCTAAACTTTGTTATGGACAGATAGAGTACATTATGCCTTATTCTATCAATGATATTTTGTTTCAACCTCTTTCTATTCTAATTGTTTGCTTCCTCAGGCTTGTCCTTGTATCTACATCAACCATTACCTGGTCTTGTAAAGATAAAATAAAGTCTTCTCTGTGTGCCAGCTTTAAGATATGCTCGTTTGTCATAGGTAGAGCCTCTGCTGCCAGCAGGCGTTCATAGCCTCGACAGGGTTACCTATTACCCAGTAATGATCCTTTATCCTGCTTAAGGTGATCTACAAATTTCAAAGAAAAACCCATATTGACACTTCTTTCCTTTTTTATTCTTAAAGAACAATGTCTTGGTTTGGTAGCCAAATTATGACACAGTCATTCACTTGATTTACACTTTTGCTAAACAAGCTGGCTCGTGATGAGACCCCTTGTCTTTTGATTTCAACAATCTTGAGTCATTGCCCTGTTTTGATGGACAATGTTTGGCAAAGTCAGCAAAGTTATAATATCTGTGATCATGATAAGTCGGCTCGTGATGAGACCTCTTATTCTTTGAGATATAGTGTTTCTTGGATTGTCCCTCTGAATGCTGCGATTTTCTTTAACAGGGAGGATATCATTGTTTTCCTTAAGAAAGCTCTGGACGACAATAATAGAGTTTGAAAACAACAGTTTTACAGAGAATCTTTATTTTGTTATTGATACCTTTCATTGTGCTGATATAAAACAATTCCTTCGCTAAAGGTTGCTTTCATCAAATTTTTTGAAGTCGAAACTAGTATCATATCCAGGCTAAAGTTTTTAACTGTATCTGTCAATACTAACGATCAGATTTTCAAAATTTTTCTATTTATACAAGCGAAAAGCTCAAAATCTGAAAGAGAATTGGTGTCTTTTTGCGAATACCGATAGTAACCATTAACCACTGGTTTTATTATGAAAAAGAAAAGAGAACAAAAAAAAAAAAAACTATTCTACAAAATAGAAGAATAATCTTCTATGGAAAATATATTTTAAGGTTTTGACCATTAACAGGCAAAGAATCCCTTCTACCTGCTAGATCCTGTAAGACAAATGTTGATGGACCTATGACTTCAACAATCTGAAAAGCACCAAGCCACATCTTTTGAAATTTTGTATGTTTGCCCTTTTCTTCATGAGCCTTATCCCATTTTAAAACTAAATCTCCCATCTGAAAATTTTTGCTAGTCATTATGTTTGAATCAAAAGAGGATTTTATTAGCGCTTGATGATGAGCATGGGTTTTCTTAGCTTGTTCTCGTTGTTCTTCTAATTTAATTATTTCCATTTGTCTTAGTTGTATGGAGGAAGTAGGTACTTCATCAATGTATTGTATTAAAGACAATGAGGGAATGAATAAGTGAGTTGGAAGAACCACTTCTTTCCCATAAACTAAATTAAAGGGAGAAGTGCCGATCGAAGCTTTTTTTGTTATTCTATCTGCCCATAAAGCATTTACCAAAGCTTTATGCCAATTCTTTTGGTTCTGGTCAACTGTTATTTTAATAATCCTGATTAGGTTTTTATTTGTTGACTCAGCTAACCCATTACCTTGTGGATAGTAATTGGCCGAATATTTTAGTTTGAACCCCATTTTAAGTGCAAACTCAGTCATTGCATTTCCAGAAAAGTATGATGCATTATCAAACACTAAAGACGTTTCCAACCCAAACCTAGTGATTATGAATTGATCTATCAATTCGATAATATTTTCAGAATTAGTTGTCTTGAGAGGAAATGCCTCTACCCATTTAGTAAAATAATCTGTTGCCGTGAGGATGTATCTATGTTGCTTAGAAGAGTGAGGAACGATCTCACCTATTATGTCCAAGCCCCACTGGCTGAATGGTTGCTCGATGTTTACCGGTTGTAGTGGCAGGGACGACTTCTTTTGTCTTCCAGCAATAGTTTGGCAGACTTGACATTTCCTCACGTAACTGTGTGAATCTTTGAACAGCGTAGGCCAGTAATATCCTGCACGTAAAATTTTATGTGCAGTATCATCTCCAGCATAGTGTCCGCCTGCTGGTCCATCGTGGAGTTCCTGCACAACTTTTTCAGCTTTAATTTTTTCAAGACATCTAAGAAGAACAGAATCATAATTCTTTCTAAAAAGAATATCATTTATGAGCTGATATTGTTTAGCTTTCAATCTCAGAGCTCTTTTCTTAGTGTGATCCAGGTGTGATGGAGCATACCCGTTCTTAAGATAATAAATGATATCAGCATACAATGATTCTGCATCGTTTAGGCTTACCTCATACATTTTTATCTCTTCGGATGAAATTTCAGAGATTTGCGATGCTCCAGCCAACATTTTGCAGAAGCCTTGACCTCTTACAATGTTCGCTGGTTTAATCTCAAGGTCGTATTCCTGTAAAGCAGTGATCCAATTTGCTCTTTTCTCGCCCATATCCTTCTGTACTAGAAGATTTCTTACCGCTGGAAACGATACTATGATCTTAGTATGGGTTTTGAGTAAGAAAGGTCTGAAATATTTGACCGCTTTGAAAACAGTATAGGCCTGTTTTTCTACTTCTGAATAATTGAGTTCAGCACCTTGTAAATTTGAGCTAAAAAACGCAATTGGAGCTTCTGTTTTTTCTTGATTTGCTTGAGTTAGAATTGCAGCATATGATTTCTCTGAGGCAAACGTGTATAAAACAAAAGATTCTGAAAAATTCGGGGTTGCTAAAGATGGAGCATTAATAATAGCTTGTTTGATCAGGTTGAATGCTTCATGTTCATCTTGACCCCATTTGAAATTTGAATTCTTTTTAATCATGGTTTGCAAAGGAGACACAATTCGTGAAAAATATGGGACAAATCTCTTTACAAAATTGATTTGACCAAGGAAAGATTGCATGGCTTTTTTATTATGAGGTAGAGATATTTCAGAGATTTCTTTGATTTTGTCAGGATCAATGTGAATACCGGATTTTGACACTATGAATCCTAGAAGTTTTCATTCACTTAATGCGAAAAAAGATTTCTTTGGGTTAAGTGAAATCCCATACCTTAAACATCGTTGAAAAATCTATTCTAAATATTTGAGATGGTCGCTTCGCTTCTTGGAATACACTGT
The DNA here is from genome assembly GCA_031772625.1 of Pinus tabuliformis. NCBI lineage: Eukaryota > Viridiplantae > Streptophyta > Pinopsida > Pinales > Pinaceae > Pinus > Pinus tabuliformis. Next base: position 764,564,581 of record CM062805.1, read on the forward strand.
TATATCATCCAAATAAATCACTACAGATTTATTGACTAAACCCTTAAATGCGATGTCCATGGCTCTTTGAAATGTAGCGCCGACATTAATCAAACCAAATGGCATATTTCGATATGCATATGTGCCCCATTTAGTTCTGAATGTGGTTTTCAACTGATCATTGGGATGCACCAGCACTTGATTATATCCTGAAAATCCGTCCAAGAAAGACATCAGTTCTTAGCCTGCTACTGCTTGTAATATCTGTTCCATAGGTGGAAGAGGAAAATTGTCCTTTTGATAGGCTTTGTTAAGATTCCGAAAATCGATACAGATTCTAATATCTCCGTTTTTCTTTCTAACGGGTACCATATTGGAGACCCATTTGGAATGTCTGACGGGGAAAATTATTCTGGCTTTTAATAACTTATTTAGCTAAGTTTTTATCTGATTTTCTAAACTGGGGTGGATCTTTCTCAGTTTCTGTTGGAAAATTTTTTCATTGTCAATCATAGGAATAGTATGCTGAATGATAGAAGTGTCGTACGTCTTCAGCTCATCGTAATTCCAGGAAAAAACATTTTTATATTGTCTCAAAAGACAAATATATGCTAGTTTTTCTTCAGGGACTAGGCCGATGCCTAGATTAACGTTTTGTGGTTTATCCTCGGTTCCTAGGTTTACTAATTCGTAATTCAGAGTTGAACTGTAGAGTTTTGAATTGGTAGACATTTTAAACTGATTTTTCAAATCGTATAAGTCTTCTAACTTAACCACCGATTTAGGTATAGCATTATCAGTGCTATTTCGTTGTATTTGTCGATTGTGATGGTCTTCGTCAATTATCTGATTGGAGTAGGATCCTTCAGAAGTGAGGAAATTTACAATATCAGGATCGTCATTGAATACTCTCCAATTTGTAATGTTGTCAGGGATGGACGGTCTAAAGATTAATTCTATTGAGAATCTATCTGGACTAAAGTCTTCGGAGGGAATAAGCCTAGAGGCTACGTTAGCCAAAAGGTCTGCGCTCGCGTTTTGGAGTCTCAGGATTAAAGAAATATTAAATGCTATGAAATGCTCAGTCAGATCTTGTACTAAAGATTGATAGTGTTTTAAATGACTTGATAGGCAATGTATAGTGTTACGTACCTGTTTGACGATAATCTCAGAGTCTCTGAAGACTTGAAGATACTTGACGTTTAACCCGATTGCTTGGTATAGGCCTTGCACCAAGGCCTCATATTCTGCTGTATTGTTTGTGCAATTGAATTCGAGCTTTCACGTAAGCATGGTCTTGTTTCCTTCTGGACTAATCAGAACGCATCCTGCTCCTGCTCCTTCGTTAGATTTAGAGCCATCGAAATATAATTTCCAAAACAAAGATGTATTTACAGGTTCATCTACAAAATTAACACACTTTGAACTATCAGTTTGGGAAAAATTTTCGACTTGGGACAAAACTGAATTTTCTAAGTAAGGTGATGTGTGAGCATTGAAATTACCAAGAAAAGAATCTACCGAGTAATTGCCTATGATACTGCTGTTATACGATACTGCTTCATTTTCTCCCTCTAATTCCGTTACTATGTACTTCTGGTGTAACTCTCGTTCAACCTTTATTTGATTCGGTTTACCATTGTAGGGTAACCACATGTGCGACCAGTCGGTTGCAAAGTATCCATGGAGTTTCTCGGACCAATCCCTGCTAAGAATTAAGCCATAGAATTCTGGGATATCAGCCACTAGAATGTCAATAACCTGACATACCTTCGGGTTAGATGACAGTGTTATGGTTACTTGATTAATTTCACCAATCACTTCGACTTGAGATCGATCAAGCTGGACTATGCGCACTGCGGATTTTTGTGGTTGAACATTTAACTTAGCACATATTGATCTGGGTAAAATATTCAATGAAGCACCAGAATCTACCAAACAATTGTGCACATTTTTGTTGAAAATCTCGTAAGTGAGAAGAAACGGGGGAGTGTGAGATCTTGATCTTCCTCCAATCAAGGCGATATCATTTGGATCAATCTTATTGATCGCGTTAGTTGGAGGTCTTCCCATGTTATGGGAAGCTTGAGAGAGTACAGAGGTAGGCAAAGGTACAATAGGCACAACATGTAATTCTTTCATCATTATCTTCTTTTGATGCTTCAATTTGCTCAATTCATAAAGGGTAATATTAGCCCTAGTCTTTTTCATGTCGTCAATAATATTGTACTCAATTTCATTGGACACTATCAGTGTTTTTGATGGAGTTGTTTGATCTGCTTGGACTGGGCTAGATTGAGTTGCGTTAGTGGTTGTTTTCTTTGTTGCGACTTTATCTTTTGTTGTAGGGCTTGCGCTCTTCTGCTTAGGGGTAGTTTGGGGAGGATCAAGCTGATTTTTGCTTCGTGTGCTAACCGGAAATACTTCTTGATCTTCTTCTTGTGGGCTCAGGATGAAATCCCACATTCCTTGTAATTCCACAACTTCTTCGTCATTGGTTTTCCCTTCAATGACACTTTCTTCTTCTTCCTCTTCCTCAGTTTCAGCATTGGAGATGGCATTGGGTAGTTTTGCATCCGTTGAAGGACCTCTTTTAAAAGCTCTGTAGGGCTTTTTTAAAGAAGTTTTTGCTACTTGTTTTTTTATGTCAACCATCTCATTAGACATGGTCTTTAATACTTTCTGCAATCCTTCCAAATCGAAAGGGTCTTTTGTTTGTTTCTTCTTGGAGTCTTCCTTGAAGGTGACTTTTTTAGACTTTCGTTCCTCTATCGCGGATCTCTTTTCCAGGGCTATTACGCGTTTCTCTACTGCTATCGCCTCTGTCATGTTTTCAACTAAGGTTGTTTTATTCGCTCTATCCACGAAGATTGCTATGTTTGATGTTAAAGCAGTAATATACCATTCACATCGTACTTCTTTGCTGGGTTGGGAAGCAGTAGGAATTTTTTTGAGAATTTTATTGAACCGTAAATCGAAATCTTTGATAGGTTCTTTAGCTTGGGCCTTAAGATTGGATAGGTCATTGATTAACGTTGTCGTTGATCTGTCATCCCCAAACTTGATAAGGAATTGATTCTGGAAGATATCCCAACTTGTGATAGATCCGAAGGGTAATGAAAAATACCATGAGCCGGCTGTCCCTTGCAGTGTATAGGGAAAAAGCCGAACAACAACATCTTCGTTAGTAAGTCCGTTGAGATTGATAGAAAGCATGAAATTGTTTATGTGTTCTTCTGCTAGCATGCCTGCTTCTGGATTGAATTTGGGCAGCCATTTCTCAGGATGGGTCGGTATTTGACTCAAGGGCGCAGGCATTAAGACTGCCCCAGGGTTGTTCCATGGAGACTGGGCCATCGTTGAGCTGCTAGTAGAGAGAAGTGCAGAAGCTGATCTCTGTGGCTGGGAAGATGAGGATACTATGATCGTAGATGATTAAAGAGTGGTTGTGGGAGTCCCGGTAGATGGATGGATGATGGTTTGGAATGGAGGTGTGGGTGGTTGACTTCGCGGTGAGGTAGTTGAAATGGGCGATGTAGACGAAAGAGTCTCACTGTCAGACTCTTGTGGTGATTTCCTCGCTCTTTTCCTGGTGGGAAGAGGCAACTCAGTTGGCTGGATGCCAAAATTTTCACTCTTTAACTTGGTCAGGGGATGAGCAGGATTGTACTGCGAAGTCACACTGCTTTGAGATTTATCAGACCTCTGAGGAGAAATGGAAAATCCCTGAAGTTTGTGAATCAGAGATTCAACTCTTGGAGGTTTAATGGTAGACTGGTCTGAAATATCAGGGTGTGTAGCAGCGATTGATACTCGAGCGACTTCTGACTCTGGATTTAAATATACTGGAGAAGTCGGGGGAGATGATGAGGGCGATTTACTCTCAGAATGGTATTTAGATTTTGATTTAAGTGCCATTCATAGTTCAGGCCCTCCTTCTAGCGCCAAATATGTTGAAGCCCCGAAAATCGGGTCGACAACAAGGGGGATACCCACCCGGTCCGGACCTTGGTTGGCAGCTCCTTATCCGTTTGGTGTAGCGGGTCCGACTGGGGATAATGGGACCAGTTTCCCAATCTAAGGGTGTGTGTGTGTGCAAAGTTGGATGATGCTGATCTAAGGGTTCTAATCTAAGCTACTTTAATCTAATTCTATGCTATTGTAATCTAATGGAAACATCACATCTAATCTATGCTAACCCGGGATGTATTTCTTCTATTATGCGATCTAAAGAGATTTCAAATAATAATTGGTAATAAATATCATTCAGCTATCATAAGAATGGAAATCAATTAAGATGAACTACTTTGCATAAAAAAGTTAGGCAAAACAGTTGTGAACAACATATCGCATAATAAGTTATTCATATATCAAACATAAATAAATGACTCCACCGTACAAAAGTGCCAAATAGTAACTTAAACATTCATGCAATAACATATAAACAACTAAAAACTGTATATCACTTTAAGAATATAAGCAGAAATGGTCAAGAGATAAAAGTACCATTTATGACTGGTCCTACTCATAAGCTTCAAGCAACAATGATTTATCTCCACTTGTTCTAATATCTACCAAGAGTATAGAAGTGCCACATCAGTAGCAGATATCAAATGCAAACATTAATAAACCTTGATCCATTCATTCATCAAAACCTCCTCTGAGGGTGCAAAAGTGCATGTTTTGAGGACAAGTTTTTGACAAATTTCTGGACCCTTTTCTAAATGCATGAGAAGGGTTTAAATACTGCTAACTAAATAACTTAATTACATAAATTTCGGATACGGTTTAAATGACTGCCCTTTATCTAAGCAAACTTATTTCTAAAAATTGAATCTAATTCCTAACTATTTCTGTATTTTCTCCTTAATGTTGCGAGCATTCAACATTTGCTTGGGAAGAGTCGACTGGTTGTTTTCTGCTTTTGCTTGAGCTACCCAAATAGAAATGGCAAGCGCTGGTACCACTTTTTAGTAAACTAGAAGATATTTTTGACAATCATCCTCTGGCTGGGCGAATTCACTGCGTATATACTTGGTAACAACCCAGATTCCTCTTAAATTGCCTCTGCCTTTGCTATCTCGGTTTCCGGACTCGTGGATGACTAAGCAAGTTAGGGACTTTGCTTTCTGAACAATTTTCTTCACGATGCGCGATTAGTGCTAGGCGCGCGTCAAAAACTGCCTCCGTTCTTTGATCCGGGCCTTTTTGGTGCGTTTTCCACTTTTAGCGCTTTTTCCTTTACCGGGCATAAGCTTCAGAATTTTGTAAACATGCTGCTTTTGTGAGCTTTTGACCTCGAGTGTCGAATCGCCTATTGATATCAGCATCTGTTCAGTAATACTCTAAAATCTGCATTTCTGTTGCATGTTGTATCCGTTTATGAGGGCATCTTTTCTCTGTTCTCCGATCATTGACGCTTTCCCTTTTTCCTTAGATGTTTCCTGCACATTGCTTCATGTTGTTTCCTGTTTTTTATTCCTGCAGTTCACGCAAAGGAAAAGAGTAATGATAGTAAATTTTGACATGAAAGCTCTAAGCTCTACGAATGTATAAAATCATGACACCTCATAGTGAACTGAATTTTTGAAAAACACAAAACTTGTCCTTCATGAATATCTTGGCGTACATTCATTAATTTTCTTTAAGGCGCGCGCCCAATTTTTGGTTTAGGGACAACTTTTCTTGAATGTTGAGCCGAGGAAAATTTGCGATGGGTGATTTCTGCGACTCGTATCGCAGCATCGCGTTTATCGCATTATCAAGATGTGTCATCACAGAGTTTCCTGATCAGTTTAGCGCAGAATCGCGCAAATCGCAGGATCGTAGCATCGCAAGATCGCAGATCGCATTTATTGCAGATCGCATTTATCGCAAGATCGCAGATCGTTGCAATTTGTTAAGTTATTTGTGCGCTGTTTATGCGACGTTGCGATATGCGATGTCGCATATCGGCCATCGGAGATTTCTTAAGATTTTCATTTATGGACGCTTCTTAATGTATGTGATGCGATGAATTTCGCGTCGCTTCTTTGCAGTTTTTTTTTTTTTTTTATTGTGCTCATAAAGAAATGTTTCACTCTTCTCCGTGCGATGTATTTTTTGAGGAGTATAATACAAAAATTTTTATAAATTTTTTTGGATTTTTTACTAAGGGTCCCCACTTCTTTAGTGTTATTGCTAATACTAAAGAAGGAGGGGGGTTGTTGGTTGTCACAACAATGGCGATTCACTTGGAAGAACCAGTTATCTCTGCTTTTCTATTGAATTCTTTAAACTTCTAAAACAGAAAAATTTTCATAAATCTAAACTTTGTTATGGACAGATAGAGTACATTATGCCTTATTCTATCAATGATATTTTGTTTCAACCTCTTTCTATTCTAATTGTTTGCTTCCTCAGGCTTGTCCTTGTAACTACATCAGCCATTATTTGGTCTTGTAAAGATAAAATAAAGTCTTCTCTGTGTGCTAGCTTTAAAATATGCTCGTTTGTCGTAGGTAGAGCCTCTGCTGCCAGCAGGCGTTCATAGCCTCGACAGGGTTACCTATTACCCAGTGATGATCCTTTATCTTGCTTAAGGTGATCTACAACTTTCAAAGAAAAACCAATATTGACACTTTTTTCCTTTTTTATTCTTAAAGAACAATGTCTTGGTTTGGTAGCCAAATTATGACACAGTCATTCACTTGATTTACACTTTTGCTAAACAAGCTGGCTCGTGATGAGACCCCTTGTCTTTTGATTTCAACAATCTTGAGTCATTGCCCTGTTTTGATGGACAGTGTTTGGCAAAGTCAGCAAAGTTATAATATCTGTGATCATGATAAGCCGGCTCGTGATGAGACCTCTTATTCTTTGAGATATAGTGTTTCTTGGATTGTCCCTCTGAATGCTACGATTTTCTTTAACAGGGAGGATATCATTGTTTTCCTTAAGAAAGCTTTGGACGACAATAATAGAGTTTGAAAACAACAGTTTTACAGAGAATCTTTATTTTGTTATTGATACCTTTCATTGTGCTGATATAAAACAATTCCTTCGCTAAAGGTTGCTTTCATCAAATTTTTTGAAGTCGAAACTAGTATCATATCTAGGCTAAAGTTTTTAACTGTATCTGTCAATAATAAAGATCAGCTTTTCAAAAATTTTCTATTTATACAAGCGAAAAGCTCAAAATCTGAAAGAGAATTGGTGTCTTTTTGCGAATACCGATAGTAACCATTAATCACTGGTTTTATTATGAAAAAGAAAAGAGAAAAAAAAAAAAAACTATTCTAAAAAATAGAAGAATAATCTTCTATGGAAAATATATTTTAAGGTTTTGACCATTAACAGGCAAAGAATCCCTTCTACCTGCTAGATCCTGTAAGACAAACGTTGATGTACCTATGACTTCAACAATCTGAAAAGGACCAAGCCACATCTTTTGAAATTTTGTATGTTTGCCCTTTTCTTCATGAGCCTTATCCCATTTTAAAACTAAATCTCCCATCTGAAAATTTTTTCTGGTCATTATGTTTGAATCAAAAGAGGATTTTATTAGCGCTTGATGATGAGCATGGGTTTTCTTAGCTTGTTCTCGTTGTTATTCTAATTTAATTATTTCCATTTGTCTTAGTTATATGGAGGAAGTAGGTACTTCATCAATGTATTGTATTAAACACAAAGAGGGAATGACTAAGTGAGTTGGAAGAACCACTTCTTTCCCATAAACTAAATTAAAGGGGGAAGTGCCGATCGAAGTTTTTTTTGTTATTCTATCTGCCCATAAAGCATTTACCAAAGCTTTATGCCAATTCTTTTGGTTTTGGTCAACTGTTCTTTTAATAATCCTGATTAGGTTTTTATTTGTTGACTCAGCTAACCCATTACCTTGCGGATAGTAATTGGCCGAATATTTTAGTTTGAAACCCCTTTTAAGTGCAAACTCAGTCATTGCATTTCCAGAAAAGTATGATGCATTATCAAACACTAAAGACGTTGGCAATCCAAACCTAGTGATTATGAATTGATCTATCAATTCGATAATATTTTCAGAATTAGCTGTCTTGAGAGGAACTGCCTCTACCCATTTAGTAAAATAATCTGTTGCCGTGAGGATGTATCTATGTTGCTTAGAAGAGTGAGGAACGATCTCACCTATTATGTCCAAGCCCCACTGGCTGAATGGTTGCTTGATGTTTACCAGTTGTAGTGGCAGGGACGACTTCTTTTGTCTTCCAGCAGTAGTTTGGCAGACTTGACATTTCCTCACGTAACTGTGTGAATCTTTGAACAGCGTAGGCCAGTAATATCCTGCACGTAAAATTTTATGTGCAGTAGCATCTCCAGCATAGTGTCTGCCTGCTGGTCCATCGTGGAGTTCCTGCAAAACTTTTTCATCTTCAGTTTTTTCAAGACATCTAAGAAGAACAGAATCATAATTCTTTCTAAAAAGAATATCATTTATGAGCTGATATTGTTTAGCTTTCAATCTCAGAGCTCTTTTCTTAGTGTGATCCAGGTGTGATGGAGCATACCCGTTCTTAAGATAATAAATGATATCAGCATACAATGATTCTGCATCGTTTAGGCTTACCTCATACATTTGTATCTCTTTGGATGAAATTTCAGAGATTTGCGATGCTCCAGCCAACATTTTGCAGAAGCCTTGACCTCTTACAATGTTTGCTGGTTTAATCTCAAGGTCGTATTCCTGTAAAGCAGTGATCCAATTTGCTCTTTTCTCGCCCATATCCTTCTGTACTAGAAGATTTCTTACCGTTGGAAACGATACTATGATCTTAGTATGGGTTTTGAGTAAGAAAGGTCTGAAATATTTGACCGCTTTGAAAACAACATAGACCTGTTTTTCTACGTCTGAATAATTGAGTTCAACACCTTGTAAATTTGAGCTAAAAAACACAATTGGAGCTTCTGCTTTTTCTTGATTTGCTTGAGTTAGAATTGCAGCATATGATTTCTCTGAGGCAAACGTGTATAAAACAAAAGATTCTGAAAAATTCGGGGTTGCTAAAGATGGAGCATTAATAATAGCTTGTTTGATCAGGTTGAATGCTTCATGTTCATCTTGACCCCATTTGAAATTTGAATTCTTTTTAATCATGGTTTGCAAAGGAGACACAATTCGTGAAAAATCTGGGACAAATCTCTTTACAAAATTGATTTGACCAAGGAAAGATTGCATGGCTTTTTTATTATGAGGTAGAGATATTTCAGAGATTTCTTTGATTATGTCAGGATCAATGTGAATACCGGATTTTGACACTATGAATCCTAGAAGTTTTCCTTCACTTAATGCGAAAAAAGATTTCTTTGGGTTAAGTGAAATCCCATACCTTAAACATCGTTGAAAAATCTGTTTTAAATCTTTGAGATGGTCGTTTCGCTTCTTGGAGTACACTGTTATATCATCCAAATAAATAACTACAGATTTATTGACTAAACCCTTAAATGCGATGTCCACGGCTCTTTGAAATGTAGCACCGGCATTAATCAAACCAAATGGCATCTTCCGATATGCATATGTGACCCATTTAGTTCTGAATGTGGTTTTCAACTGATAATTGGGATGCACCAGCACTTGATTATATCTTGAAAATACGTCCAAGAAAGACATCAGTTCTGAGCCTGCTACTGCTTGTAATATCTGTTCCATAGGTGGAAGAGGAAAACTGTCCTTTTGACAGGCTTTGTTAAGATTCCGAAAATCGATACAGATTCTAATATCTCCGTTTTTCTTTCTAACGGGTACCATATTGGAGACCCATTTGGAATGTCTGACGAGGAAAATTATTCTGGCTTTTAATAACTTATTTAGCTAAGTTTTTATCTGATTTTCTAAATTGGGGTGGATCTTTCTCAGTTTCTGTTGGACAGGTTTTTTGTTGTCAATCATAGGAATAATATGCTAAATGATAGAAGTGTCGTACATCTTCAGCTCATCGTAATTCCAGGCAAAAACATTTTTATATTGTCTCAAAAGACGAATATATGCAAGTTTTTCTTCAGGGACTAGGCCGATGCCTAGATTAACGTTTTGTGGTTTATCCTCGGTTCCTAGGTTTACTAATTCGTAATTCAGAGTTGAACTGTAGAGTTTTGAATTGGTAGACCTTTTAAACCGATTTTTCAAATCGTATAAGTCTTCTAACTTAACCACCGATTTAGGTATAGCATTATCAGTGCTATTTCGTTGTATCTGTCGATCGTGATGGTCTTCGTCAATTATCTGATTGGAGTAGGATCCTTTAGAAGTGAGGAAATTTACAATATCAGGATCGTCATTGAATACTCTCCAATTTGTAATGTTGACAGGGATGGACGGTCTAAAGATTAATTCTATTGAGAATCTATCTGGACTAAAGTCTTCGGAGGGAATAAGCCTAGAGGCTACGTTATCCAAAAGGTCTGCGCTCGTGTTTTGGAGTCTCGGGATTGAAGAAATATTAAATGCTATGAAATGCTCAGTCAGATCTTGTACTAAAGATTGATAGTGTTTTAAATGACCTGATAGGCAATGTATAGTGTTACGTACCTGTTTGACGATAATCTCAGAGTCTCCGAAGACTTGAAGATACTTGACGTTTAACCCGATTGCTTTGTATAGGCCTTGCACCAAGGCCTCATATTCTGCTGTATTGTTTGTACAATTGAATTCGAGCCTGCACGTAAGCATGGTCTTGTTTCCTTCTGGACTAATCAGAACGCATCCTGCTCCTGCTCCTTCGTTAGATTTAGAGCCATCGAAATATAATTTCCAAAACAAAGATGTATTTACAGGTTCATCTACAAAATTAACACACTTTGAACTATCAGTTTGGGAAAAATTTTCGACTTGGGACAAAACTGAATTTTCTAAGTAAGGTGATGTGTGAGCATTGAAATTACCGAGAAAAGAATCTACCGAGTAATTGCCTATGATACTGCTGCTATACGATACTGCTTCATTTTCTCCCTCTAATTCCGTTACTATGTACTTCTGGTGTAACTCTCGTTCAACCTTTATTTGATTCGGTTTACCATTGTAGGGTAACCACATGTGCGACCAGTCGGTTGCAAAGTATCCATGGAGTTTCTCGGACCAATCCCTGCTAAGAATTAAACCATAGAATTCTGGGATATCAGCCACTAGAATGTCAATAACCTGACATACCTTCGGGTTAGATGACAGTGTTATGGTTACTTGATTAATTTCACCAATCACTTCGACTTGAGATCGATCAAGCTGGACTATGCGCACTGCGGATTTTTGTGGTTGAAAATTTAACTTAGCACATATTGATCTGGGTAAAATATTCGATGAAGCACCAGAATCTACCAAACAATTGTGCACATTTTTATTGAAAATCTCGTAAGTGAGAAGAAACTGGGGAATGTGAGATCTTGATCTTCCTCTAATCAAGGCGATATCATTTGGATCAATCTTATTGATCGCGTTAGTTGGAGGTAGGCAAAGGTACAATAGCCCTAGTCTTTTTCATGTCGTCAATAATATTGTACTCCATTTCATCGGACACTATTAGTGTTTTTGATGGAGTTGTTTGATCTGCTTGGACTGGGCTAGATTGAGTCGCTTTAGTGGTTTTTTCTTTGTTGCGACTTTATCTTTTGTTGTAGGGCTTGCGCTCTTCTGCTTAGGGGTAGTTTGGGGAGGATCAAGCTGATTTTTGCTTCGTGTGCTAATCGGAAATACTTCTTGATCTTCTTCTTGTGGGAGGATGAAATCCCACATTCCTTGTAATTCCACAACTTCTTCGTCATTGGTTTTCCCTTCAGTGGCACTTTCTTCTTCTTCCTCTTCGTCAGTTTCAGCGTTGGAGATGGCATTGGGTGGTTTTGCATCCGTTGAAGGACCTCTTTTAAAAGCTCTGTAGGGCTTTTTTAAAGAAGTTTCTGCTACTTGTTTTTTTATGTCAACCATCTCATTAGACATGGTCTTTAATAATTTCTGCAATCCTTCCAAATCGAAAGGGCCTTTTGTTTGTTTCTTCTTGGAGTCTTCCTTGAAGGTGACTTTTTTAGACTTTCGTTCCTCTATCGCGGATCTCTTTTCCAGGGCTATTACGCGTTTCTCTAATGCTATCGCCTCTGTCATGTTTTCAACTAAGGTTGTTTTATTCGCTCTATCCACGAAGATTGCTATGTTTGATGGTAAAGCAGTAATATACCATTCACATCGTACTTCTTCGCTGGGTTGGGAAGCAGTGGGAATTTTGTTGAGAATTTTATTGAACCGTAAATCGAAATCTTTGATAGGTTCTTTAGCTTGGGCCTTAAGATTGGATAGGTCATTGATTAACGTTGCCGTTGATCTGTCATCACCAAACTTGATAAGGAATTGAATCTGGAAGATATCCCAACTTGTGATAGACCCGGAGGGTAATGAAAAATACCATGACCCGGTTGTCCCTTGCAGTATATAGGGAAAAAGATGAACAACAACATCTTCGTTAGTAACTCCGTTGAGATAGATAGAAAGCATGAAATTGTTTATGTGTTCTTCTGCTAGCATGCCCGCTTCTGAATTGAATCTGGGCAGCCATTTCTCAGGATGGGCCAGTATTTGACTCAAGGGCGCAGGCATTAAGACTGCCCCAGGGTTGTTCCATGGAGACTGGGCCATCGTTGAGCTGCTAGTAGAGAAAAGTGCAGAAGATGATCTCTGTGGTTGGGAAGATGAAGATACTATGATCGTAGATGATTGAAGAGGGGTTGTGGGAGTCCCGGTAGATGGATGGATGATGGTTTGGAATGGAGGTGTGGGTGGTTGACTTCGCGGTGAGGTAGTTGAAATGGGCGATGTAGACGAAAGAGTCTCACTGTCAGACTCTTGTGGTGATTTCCTCGCTCTTTTCCTGGTGGGAAGAGGAAACTCAGTTGGCTGGATGCCAAATTTTTCACTCTTTAAATTGGTCAGGGGATGAGCAGGATTGTACTGCGAAGTCACACTTCTTTGAGATTTATCAGACCTCTGAGGAGAAATGGAAAATCCCTGAAGTTTGTGAATCAAAGATTCAACTCCAGGAGGTTTAATGGTAGACTGGTCTGAAATATCAGGGTGTGTAGCAGCGATTGATACTCGAGCGACTTCTGACTCTGGATTTAAATATAATGGAGAAGTCGGGGGAGATGATGAGGGCGATTTACTCTCAGAATGGTATTTAGATTTTGATTTAAGTGCCATTCATAGTTCAGGCCCTCTTTCTAGTGCCAAATATGTTGAAGCCCCGAAAATCGGGTTGACAACAAGGGGGATATCCACCCGGTTCGGACCTTGGTTGGCAGCTCCTTATCCGTTTGGTGTAGCGGGTCCGACTGGGGATAATGGGACCAGTTTCCCAATCTAAGGGTGTGTGTGTGTGCAGAGTTGGATGATGTTGATCTAAGGCTTCTAATCTAAGCTACTTTAATCTAATTCTATGCTATTGTAATCTAATGAAAACAACACATCTGATCTATGCTAACCCGGGATGTATTTCTTCTATTATGCGATCTATAGAGATTTCAAATAATAACTGGTAATAAAGATCATTAAGCTATCATAAGAATGGAAATCAATTAAGATGAACTACTTTGGATAAAAAAGTTAGGCAAAACAGTTGTGAACAACATATCGCATAATAAGTTATTCATATATCAAACATAAATAAATGACTCCACCGTTCAAAAGTGCCAAATGGTAACTCAAACATTCATGCAATAACATATAAACAACTAAAAACTGTATATCACTTTAAGAATATAAGCAGAAATGGTCAAGAGATAAAAGTACCATTTATGACTGGTCCTACTCATAAGATTCAAGCAACAATGATTTATCTCCACTTGTTCTAATATCTACCAAGAGTACAGAAGTGCAACATCAGTAGCAGATATCAAATGCAAACATTAATAAACCTTGATCCATTCATTCATCGAAACCTCCTCTGAGGGTGCAAAAGTGCATGTTCTGAGGACAAGTTTTTGACAAATTTCTGGACCCTTCTCTAAATTCATGAGAAGGGTTTAAATACTGCTAACTAAATAACTTAATTACATAAATTTCGGATACGGTTTAAATGACCGCCCTTTATCTAAGCAAACTTATTTCTAAAAATTGAATCTAATTCCTAACTATTTCTGTATTTGCTCCTTAATGTTGCGAGCATTCAACATTCGCCTGGGAAGAGTTGGCTGGTTGTTTTCTGCTTTTGCTTGAGCTACGCAAATAGAAATGGCAAGCGCTGGCACCACTTTTTAGTAAACTAGAAGATATTTTTGGAAATCATCCTCTGGCTGGGCGAATTCACTGCGTATATACTTGGTAACAACCCAGATTCCTCTTAAATTGCCTCTGCCTTTGCTATCTCGGTTTCCGGACTCGTGGATGACTAAGCAAGTTAGGGACTTTGCTTTTGAACAATTTTCTTAGCGATGCGCGATTAGCGCTAGGCGCGCGTCAAAAACTGCCTCCGTTCTTTGATCCGGGCCTTTTTGGTGCGTTTTCCGCTTTTAGCGCTTTTTCCTTTACCGGGCATAAGCTTCAGAATTTTGTAAACATGCTGCTTTTGTGAGCTTTTGACCTTGAGTGCCGAATCGCCTATTGATATCAGCATTTGTTCAGTAATACTCTGAAATCTGCGTTTCTGTTGCATGTGGTATCCGTTTATGAGGGCATCTCTTCTCTGTTCTCCGAGCATTGACGCTTTCCCTTTTTCCTTAGATGTTTCCTGCACATTGCTTCATGTTGTTTCCTGTTTTTATTCCTGCAGTTCACGCAAAGGAAAAGAGTAATGATAATAAATTTTGACACGAAAGCTCTAAGCTCTACGAATGTATAAAATCATGACACCTCATAGTGAACTGACTTTTTGAAAAACACAAAACTTGTCCTTCATGAATATCTTGGCGTACATTCATTAATTTTCTTTAAGGCGCGCGCCCAATTTTTGGTTTAGGGACAACTTTTCTTGAATGCTGAGCCGAGGAAAATTTGCGATGGGTGATTTCTGCGACTCGCATCGCAGCATCGCGTTTATCGCATTATCAAGATGTGTCATCGCAGAGTTTCTTGATCAGTTTAGTGTAGAATCGCGCAAATCACAGGATCGCAGCATCGCAAGATCGCAACATCACAAGATCGCAGATCGCATTTATCGCAATATCGCAGATCGCAGATCGTTGCAATTTGTTAAGTTATTTGTGTTTTGTTTATGCGACGTTGCGATATGCGATGTCACATATCGGCCATCGGAGATTTCTTAAGATTTTCATTTATGGGCGCTTCTTAATGTATGCGATGCGATGAATTTCGCGTCGCTTCTTCGCAGTTTTTTATTGTGCTCATAAAGAAATGTTTCACTCTTCTCCGTGCGATGTATTTTTTGAGGAGTATAATACAAAATTTTTATAAATTTTTTTGGATTTTTTACTAAGGGTCCCCACTTCTTTAGTGTTATTGCTAATACTAAAGAAGGAGGGGGGTTGTTGGTGGTCACAACAATGGTGATTCACTTGGAAGAACCAGTTACCTCTGCTTTTCTATTGAATTCTTTAAACTTCCAAAACAGAAAAATTTTCATAAATCTAAACTTTGTTATGGACAGATAGAGTACATTATGCCTTATTCTATCAATGATATTTTGTTTCAACCTCTTTCTATTCTAATTGTTTGCTTCCTCAGGCTTGTCCTTGTATCTACATGAGCCATTACTTGGTCTTGTAAAGATAAAATAAAGTCTTCTCTGTGTGCTTGTTACAGGGAAAAGTGTCTATATAGAACTGCTCTATCCCACTAAGGTGTGACAGCTGCCTTAGAAACAAATAGAGAAAAACTACTTTTGTCTTTCCTTTATGAATTATAGATAGAGAGGAACAGAAAGACCAACCTCTGTCTTGCGCTAATCCTTTGATTCGATCCCTCTCTTCTTTGATAGTCTCAGCTACCTGCTCCCTTGCACGCCCAGCTTCACAAAGTACCTGTAAGATCACAGAAGCATAGCACTATACAAAGACATGGATCTATATTCATAAACAATCTAGGATCAGATGTAAATTGACCATACAAATTTAACAAGCATCAATGATACAAAAGCATGGAGGAAAACTCAAATAGTTTTTATTGGTAAACAAGAAAAGATCCAGGAGTTACAACCAGTTGTTCCGACCCAGCATCAACCTCCCAGCAAAGAAGCCCCTCTTCACCTCAAACAAAGCATAGATCACCCAATAATCTGATGTTTGTCTCAAAAACCAACAGCAATTCCTTACAATATGCAAAATTCCAGCCTCTGGATCTTTGGGATGAGGGATCCATATATAGATATCTGTAAGGGGGATGAGTCAGCTTGTGATTTGATTAGTGTCTTCTCTCTGATAGTTCTTGCTTCCACTTGGAGACTGAAGGCCTCTTACTCATCCTTGGTCGAATTTAGTGAGGCAAGTGTCACAGGAGAAGATTCTGGAAGCTTCCATTGTCTCTCCACCTCGCGGAATGACACTGCCATTTGTCATTTCTCGCCCATCGCACCCCACAGAAGGGACTTTTGAAATGCAACGCAACCTCACTGTGTATTTAGGTGCAATGCAACGCACCTAGCGAGTGGAGCAGCTGAAATGATCCTGTTTTGACCAATTCTAAGCATTTTCTCATGGAGAACTTCTGGGAGAAGCTGTAATCTGTTGACCTTGTTCCTTTAGGAGTTAGAACAACACTTTTAGGGACTTAGGAGCCCTTGGTTTATGGAAATTTCATGCTTGTGGTTGTAGGGCACAAAAATGTCTATAACAGTTGCCCCCTAAAGTATGAGGCCGTTAACCTTTTGGTGTCAGGTGAAATGCTTTATTATGAGGATCCGAAGTTTTTCAATGCTGGGAGGAGACCTGTAATAAGATACAATACAATACATTATCTTCATACTATTTTCATGATCTAGCTGAGGCGGGCATTCCCATGCTCAGCTTTATAAATTCATTTTTATGTACATAGGACAGACAACCGTCTGAGTGTAGACTTATGATTCTGATAGAGCCATCATCCTTTTGAGTGGATGATTATCTGTGCAGCAATGATGTACATTTAATGCTTTTATTTCCCTGAATATATATCGCAGCCCGGATGGATGAAACTAGATCCGGGGTCTTCAATCTCGTCCGATCTTCACTCGGAGTACAAGTCGATCCATGTGAGAAATGTTCTGAAATCGAACATGGAAAGACATCACTTGATTACCAGTCAATGATGTAAACTGTTAACAAGCGTGAGAGGAATCACCGATAATGATAATGACCCTCAAGGTACTGTAGTACAATTCACGTGGTGTGAATAAAGGAATTGGCGTCGAACACCACTCAAAATCTTTCGGTCGAAGGCCATTGATGTAAACCTGTCGCCGGAAGTGAGAAACTTGCCATTGAGGCATGCAAGCTTCAAAGTACTGAATGGGGTGTTCCTAGATCAACTTCTTGGATAATGAGTTGAAGTCGACAAGAAGTGATCCGTCACAGGAGGGCCTTAATGAATCCCACATCAATGACACAGAACGGAGCAAATGATTTTAATGGAGGTGAAAACGATCTGGTGATATAAGGTTCAGGGTGGCGGTCATGAAAGAATGGAGTATAATGTATGGTAGTGGGTGAGACACAGGTGAATTCTCTGAATGACTTCTCTTGAACATATCGGCGACACTGATGTGATGGATTGGTAGCATTAACCCCAAATGTGGATGGTATGGCGTGACCATGGTGATGTGACCGGTGAATGAAATAACCCATCCCGACTCGGACACGGAGTGGAAGTGTCATGTTCAAGAGCGACTTGCTACCAATAAAGTTTCTTTGATTTTTCTTCCCAATTTTCCCCAGTCATTGCTGACCAGTACCTCTTTATTTTTGTCAAGCTTGAGGAGGATAACATATGCTTGTTCTATAATTTTCCCTTCGGGCAAACCCATCGCTATGTTTTAACGAGCCTAGCGATAGTGAAACTCGTTCTCGTCTATAGACAAGTTTGTCGCTATTAATATTTTAACGAGTTTAACGACAAAGATAACTCGGTCCTTTTCAATTTTAGTGAGTCTGAAAAGGAACGTAAAGGTAACTCCAAAATTCCTTTTTCGTCATCTAATCCCTTAAGTCTGAAAAAGTATAAAACAATACAGAAGGGATGAATTTTCGATACTTTTAACGAGCCGAACAAAACAAGCGCTCGATCTTTTTGTGTAATAATCCCTCAGGTCCAAAAAGATTAAAATCTAGAGGAGGGATAGCACTTCCTGTCCCTTTAATGAGCTGGAAAGGCCAATGGCTCGGCAATCTTTTCATATTTTACGCGTCAGTTGAAAAGAGCTTAAAGGAGACTCGTCTTTTGAGGAACGAGTGATAACATGGGTAGCAGCTGATTCCAGGTAAGGTTTGGAATTTTCCAATCACGGCAGTGTCACAAGGATGGCTAGTGAGATCACTCTTCGCAGTTGTTCCTCAAAATGGGTAAACAATCAAATGGAGGTGAATGATCAGCCAATGAAAAAGTGGAGGTGACGTTGCAAACACGACCAAGGCTTTAATGGCTGAAGTGCTACATTCACGATGGTTATTTACCGGGGAATAGTTCATTTTTTAACGAGCTTAAACGCGGGTGGAAACATTTGCTCATGTCTTATGCTTATTTTTTAACGAGCTTGAACTATGTGCTAAAACTACTCGATTGAATGGTCATTTTTTGATTTTACCATAAATAGCTTAGTTCTTTCAAAGATTGTACTGTATTTTCAACTGCTTCAACAAACTAGTCAGAAATGAACAATATATGCTTGAAAATGAGTTAGAACACTAATATTTTACTTTGAACTACGTAAAAAGTAATGAAAAAGTGTTTTTACCTCTCATTTTACCATTTCATTTGAACTTTGGTTTGTTGGAGCTTTGGAGGTGCTTTTCCCCCTTGATTTTCATCAGCTCATTTCGGGAGATTCTGTGGACGATTCTCGGCGCCGTATGGACTAGGTAGGAGCTAAACCTGAGCTCTTTCATTCCATGGTTTCCATTTTGCATTCTGAGCTTGATTCCTAGTTTTTCTGAGCCCCTGGGGTTTGAAAAACTCGTTCTGCCTTCAGCGCACCCTCTGTGTATCAAAAGGTGCGTTGAATGTTGGCCAGTATAAAGGCCATCTGACATGCAATGCACCCAGAGTACTGCTGCAGGTGCGATGGGCGTAGAGAAGGAATTCTGTGCACAATTTTTAATGGAAATTTTGCCTGTTTCTTACCAAAATCAGGATCTAACTCTTCTCTTGTTTGTTTTTCAGAGATCTTTGGAGCAAGATGACCATTACATGGCGAGAACGTGAGCATGAAGAGGAGGACATGCTTGCCCTTCATGATCCAGTTACAGTAAATGCACTGCGGAACTGTGGCTTGCTGAAGTTTTTCCGCATTTCTAGCATGAGACAACAGATTAACTTACTCCAGTATTTGCTCGATGCTTGGGATCCTACCAACCAGGTTTTCCAGATTAGGGGCAAATCTATTCCCTTGATTGTAGTAGACATCTATTTCTTGACTGGCTTGTCGAT
Source organism: Pinus tabuliformis (assembly GCA_031772625.1). Taxonomy (NCBI): domain Eukaryota; kingdom Viridiplantae; phylum Streptophyta; class Pinopsida; order Pinales; family Pinaceae; genus Pinus; species Pinus tabuliformis. The sequence continues at coordinate 764,584,118 of CM062805.1, forward strand.
GCGGGGTGCCCCATCTCCTTATCGGGTTCGGCCCGAGGAGGTGACTCGGTGAGAGATTATGTTCGCCGGTACTACAGAGAAGGATCTCAGTCGAGTAAAGACGGCAAGATCATCATCCGTGATGTCACTGACAGGTCCCTTAGGACTATCCTGTTTACTTTTGGTAGGATGGCCGGTGGTGCGGCTCTTCATGTAGCCAACCGATCTTATATGCAGTATGCCTTGGAATGCCTCCAACCGAAGGTGTTCAACTGGTGCGACGCAATACTTCTTGTGATGAAAGAACAGTTGACCAAGATAAAGAGCGGGAGGTTGAAGAACTTTGGGTATGGTTCTATTTTGACCGCCTTTGCCTTGGAGAAGATACCACTGATGCAGCCCCAGCACATTGCACTCGATTTACCTTCTCCTACTGAACCACGTATGCAGAGATGGGTTGACCATATGTCTAGGCATGCTGGCCAATCTCAGATTTCATTTTCTGATACCTTCTTCAGGTGGTTTGATCGTCAGGAGATGGTTTATTCCGAGTATCCATACGCTGGCATGGACTTCCGGGGTGATCCAGATTTGGTACTACCGGATGGTGAACAGTGGGGCGCCATTGGTAAAATCTTTGACCATATTCCTGTTTATCGTTTTTTGTTTATAATGTCCTTGTGCTTTATTCTATCAAGACTTTAATCAAACTCATGTGTACATGCATATGTCGGTCCTGTTCGTCCAGCAGTTCGCCTGAGAGTACCAGCTGCTGCCCCAGCAGGAGAGGCCGTCGGAAGGGCTATCCTTCGTGACCTCGACGTGGCCGAGACTCTCACAGCATTACAGGAGCAGGTTGAGGGCCTCACTCTTGGTATTCCAGATGTGAGGACTGACGAGCTACCTTTGAGGTTACAGCGGCATACTACTGGTGTGCCCAGACGATGGACTCGTCTCTTACGCATGATCGCACAGGCTGTGACTTGCTATCATGAGCATCACTAGACTAGGGTGCCCCCTAGCATTTTGAGTTTTTTGGTCATTTGACCGATTTTGTCTTGGTTACAGAACATTATATGTAAACCATAAACAGTTATATATATTTTTGATTTTCGGAGTTTTATTTTGGTTATGATCCAAATGCAAACATTGATGGTATGTTTCTTTTTATAAATGTTGGAAATGTCTATCTAACACATAATTTGCTAATGAATCAGTTAATGTGTTTAAGTTTCTGGAAATATGTTGATATTGAATAAAATCAAATTGTCTTTCCAAAATCTTAACCCTTAGGAACATGTGATAAATAGCTGGATTTCGGACAGAGTAGATACCAGTGAGTTGTAGTATTACGAGTTGTGAGTCTAGCCTGACAATTAGTCGGCGTATACCATGTGTGATGGCATCAGAGAGAAGTTCTATCAACGCGCTATATTCAGCGATGTTATTTGTTGATCGACCAATACATACCCCTCTGAAACTTACTAACTCGCCGCTTGGATCAAAAATAGCCCAGGCTGCGGAAGATAGGTTCCGCGAACTACGACTCGCTCCGTCGGCATATCCAACACATGACTCCAATAGGTTTGACATCTGCAACAAATGTAAAAAGTGGATTACTTGACCAAAATAAACACTTTAGCGAAAACAAAAACATAACAAAAGCATACAGGTTACCATTACGCATAGTAACGCTTGAGGTACAACCCATTACGAGGTTGCGCCAGTGGAATTCCGTCATAATCCATTAACTCGTAGGCTCCTTTTGCTAACACTCGTTTAACAATATAGGGGCCCATCCATAAAGACTTAAATTTACCTGCTCCCAATTTACGGGGTTTGACATTTTTTTCGAACTGCGCCTTGACTCGTTTCTTATGGGCTTCATTAGCCAAAGTGGCATCACGACGGGTTTCATCCAATTGGATTAATTCCAAGAAACGAGCTTCTTCTTCTGAAGTTCCGGGGAGGAGATCAATTGCGAGTTTGAGAGACGAGATTTCACACTGTATTGGTAAGACTGCTTCCAGGCCATACACCAGTTGGAAAGGTGTGAACCCGGTTGCATTCCTTACCGATGTTCAGTAAGCCCACAAAGCTGAGTACAGGATTAGGTGCCATCCTCTTTTGTGAACTCCAATCATCCTTTGCAGCATGCGTTTCAGGACCTTGTTGATTGTTTCAACTTGTCCATTGGCTTGCGGATAATATGGAGTAGAGCTGTCGTGAGACAACCCTAGTTTGGCAGCTAATTCGACCATCATGTGATTGCGAAAATGCGATCCATGATCTGTGACTATAGCCTGTGGTACGCTGAATCTGGCGACTACATGATTGAAAAAGAAGAGGGCAGCTGTTTCACCAGTATTATCTAATGTAGGCATCGCCTCGGCCCATTTGGTAAAATAGTCAACTGCGACTATGATATACCCATGCCCCCTGGTCGAGGTGGGGTTACATGTCATGAAATCGATGCCCCATTTGGCGAATGGCCCAATAACAACTATTGGCTGCAGAGGTGCGGGTGGTCTTCTGGTTTTGCTATCGAAAATTTGACAAGCATGGCAACTTCTGACTGCGGTTATGCAATCTTTGAACATTGTTGGCCAGAAGTATCCTGCTCGTAAGATTTTTTGTGCTGTAGCATATCCAGATTGATGCCCCCCACACGCGCCTGAATGACAATCATTCAGGACTTTTTCGGCCTCCTCATGGGTGAGGCACCTTCTCAGAACCGTATCGATACCACGACGGTAAAGTGTATCACCGACGATCATGTAGTCTTTTGCTTGGTATCGAATACGTTTTTGTTCGGAGCGGGAGGTGTCTGGACTATATTTTTGGGTTTGGAGATAAATGATTATATCTCCACACCACTCATTGCTTGTTGATATCAGAAACAAATTTTCGTCCGCGATTGTTTCTTCAGACGTTTCATCGTTGGACGACGATGGGAGATTGCTTTCTTCGATTAGGATTTTACAAATTCCAGATCAAACTCTTGTAGGTTTGCTATCCATTTTGAATACTTGCCCCCCAACAACTGTCGCGACAATATATAAGTCATGGGGTTGCAATCTGACAGAATGGTAGCTTTCCGAAAGAGGACATAGTGTCGAAATCTCTGTATCGCTTGAACAGCTGCGAGTGCTAGCTTTTCAACGTAAGAATATTTGATTTCTGTATCATTTAAGTTTTTACTTAAATAATATATAGGATGTTCAATTCCATCTACCTCTTGAACTAAAACCATTGCGATGGTTGTATCCGCTGCAGCCAGATACAGGTTAAAATCTTTTTGATAATCAGGAGCATACATTAATGATGTTTTCATTAGGGATTCTTTTAAAGCATCAAAGGAAGCTTGCGCAACCTGATCCCAGACAAAGGGTACTTCCTTTTTCAAAAGACGTGTATAACCTTTAGCAAGTTCGGCGTAATTTGGAATGAACCTCCTCAGAAAGTTTGCTTTCCCTTGGAGTTTCTGAATCTGAAGCAAATTCGAAGGTGGAGGCAAATTTATGATTGCCTGGACCTTACATGGGTCGAGACGAATCCCATCCTTGGAGAATACAAAGCCAAGTAAACGACCAGAATTGACGCAAAATACACATTTGTGTGGATTGAGTCGTATCTTGTAGTGTCAGCAACGTAGAAATATCGCTCTTAAATGCTGTGGATGATCAGTCCGCTTTCGCGAATGAGCTGGAAGGTCGTCGAGGTATGGTTGAACGATGTTTTTGATGTCATGGAAGGCATAATTCATTGCCCTCTGAAACGTCGCCCCTGCGTTCTTTAAACCAAAGGGTAATTTTCGATATGCGAATGTGCCCCACGGACAAATAAATGCAGTCTTTGACTGGTCCTGTGGGCGGATATTTATTTGATTATACCCGGAGAATCCATCCATGAATGAAAAGATTTCGCATCTGGCGCATTCATCAATTATCTGGTCAATGAATGGTGTAGGGTAGTTGTCTTTTGGACAAGCTTGATTTACATCCCTATAATCGACGCACACTCTAATTGTTTCTTGTTTTTCATAACAGGGACAATATTCGATACCCAATCGGTTAAAGGAACCGGGTAGATGAAACCAGCGTGGAGAAGTTTTTCAACTTTTGCCTTAATGGCAATGGCTTTCTTGGGGTGTACCTGCCTTAGCCGTTGTTGTACCGGTTTGACATCTGGATACATCTTAATTTCTTGTTCAACGATACTCGAGTCAATGCCCAGCATTTCACTATATGACCAAGCAAAGACATCTCTGAATTCGCAAAAAAGAGCATTATATATTTCCAGTTTTGAAGGAGAACAACATTTGCCAACATAAATATTCTCTACAACATCTATTTTGGTCGAGATATTTATGGCTATAGTCTCTTCAATGTTGTACAAGTTTCGCTCGGAATCCACCGTGTTACAGTATTTGATAGGAAATCAAAGACTGAAGGATGATAAAGGTCATCTTGAGTATCTTCTCCACAATCCGAGAGAAAGGAACGATGGTGGGAATCATTCCATGGTGCCCCTTCAATTACCATTGATTGGACAATTCCTTCGTCGGTGATATGCACTTGCGACCAAGGATCTGAAGGGCTACCATATTCTCTAGACCTATCTATCCAAACGCTTGATGAGCGTTGATTTGGGTTTGCCTCCCATGCTAGGAACATTGATTGCTACAATATTTCCGTTGGGCTTGGGGGCAAAACCATTGCATGATCCATGTCGATATCGTTTTCTGAGATCTTTGTAGAAGATATCATGTTGCAGGTTCCTATCGATGCTACTTCCGCCAAGTTGATTGGAGGTGGAAGGGTGAAAGTTCCCATTAGTATAGGATCTTTTAATAGGCCTACTTCGATATTTTGAAGCAAATGAGGGCTTCCATGGATCATGGGAATGCTTCCTGTAACTTGAGAACCATTGGGGAGGAAGTTTTGTTGATCGACGATTGTAATCCCTCCTTGGAAAGGAAATGCAATCTTCCTAAAATAGGTTGACACAACAGCCGCCATAGCATAAATCCATGGTCTTCCTAGTAGGATGTTGTAATCAAGATTTCCATCGATTACTTCAACATCTATTTCTACTGTTTTCCCTCCTAGTTCAACTTTCAAGTTACTTAGAATACCATATGGGGTATATGTCCTTCCGTCGAATGCTTTTAAGGTCGTCAAAGATCGCGACAAGGTTGGAGATCCTAAAGTTTTCCAGCAACTCATCGACATAATGCATGTAGATGCCCCCTCATCAATAGTTGTTCGATGAACAGTTTTGTTGAGGGCTTTCACTTGAACAAGGAAAGCTAGTTGAGCTGGTAATTGAGGATCGTATCCTTTATGATCGAAGGATACAAGATTGGAATCCTTTGGGTCTATCCCACCAATAGCCGATAATAAAGCCTGCCTTTGGGATGGGCAATTCTGTAGTACTTCAAGAGTCGACATAGCGGATGGCGATTGGGCCAAATATTCCACTATATTATAATGCTGTGCCGCTCTAGCACGGGGATTAAACGTCGACTTGTGTACTACTCCCTTTGGCGGTTTTATTGTCAATTCCGGAATGGTAGGCGGCGCAACTTCTGTCGAAGTTGTTGTCGAACTACTAGGTTGATCTTTATCCTTGTTGTTCGACAGCTGTGGATTCCCATAATCTTTGTTCCTAGTCGATATCAAAGCATCATTTTGCTGTTTTGAAACCGATAACATTAGCACTTGAGACGGGGAAGCATTTTCACTTTCAACCAGATTTGTTCCTGGATTTGGAAACGGATTAGTTAACACTGCGGAGGTTTTCGAATTCTTGAAGAATTTTTTAACCTCAGCTCTGTGTGGACAACTTGCGGTCCAATGATCCTCAGCACATATAAGGCATGGATTTTTCGGTTTCCTATCTCCAGGAGGGTTTGAAGAAGATTTTTCAGGTGATGATTCCTCTTGTTTCTTCTTCTTGCCTTTGCCTTTCTTCTTGCTCCCTGGTTGTTTGGTTTCTTTGCCTTTATCTGTCGATACGGCATTTACTTCCGAAGCAAGAAGTTCATCTTTTGCATTTTGACTTGAAATCTTACAAGCCTTTTTGGATTTCGTGTCTGTTGTGCCAATCACGCCATCGCCGACATGAGAGTCATTGTTCGATTTAGGAGGAGGAGGAATTGAGAATTCCGGTCTAGGGGCGTCGGTTATCTTATCGTAGAGCGTGCCGGACTGAGTGTAAATCAAGTCCAGATATTGCGCACGAGCGATAACTTGCTCTTCTGTTACGACTCCCCCCTTTGCCACATCTTCCGTGATGGAAGGCAGTAATGACTTGATAAACCATTCAGCTAAGAGCTGATCGGGGACGTACGTTTTTACCATTCTACGACGACGTCGCCACTCATGTATATGATCAGATATGTGAGTGGCTGTTGTCTGTTTGAAGTTGGTAAGATGTTCTGTTCCCATTTCGTACCTTATTGGTAACTGAAAATGGGTTAAAAAGGTTGTGGCTAAGGTACTGAAGTTGTCGAATGAAGCTCTAGGCAATTCGATGTACCATTTTGCCGCCGGACCCGTTAACGTCCTCTGAAAGAGGCGAAGTCTTATCGAATCATCATTTAAGGTGTTCGATGAACACCATAGATGAAAGGTCATCACGTGATTCGATGGATCTTCACTCTGGTTTCCATTAAATTTAGGAATATCTGATGGAAGTTTATGTGGAATCGCTGGCCACCAAGGGGCGTAAGCGATTGGATCGTTTGTTAACCGATTTAAATCAGGTAACTCTAAAGTTTCCACAAAGGGTAACTGTTGATTCAGGTTAGGTGAAGCATACCCAGGATAAGATGGGATTTCCTGAGCAGTTGGTCTTTGCATACCGGCATAATGTATTTGATGCTGGTAACTTTGGTAAGGTTGGTGGGCATGACCATTGTAAAATGGTTGATTTTGACCGTTTTGAATGTACGGCTGCCCACTATTAGCAAATATTTGTTGCTCAAAACCTTGGTATACTTGTTGGAATTGCGGTTGTTGGTATTGTACTAGCCATGGTTGTGAAGCCATGTGCTGTTGACCGATACTAACAGTTTGACCAAGATGAGGGGTAATCGTACCCGTCTGAACCTGTGTCATTCCACCAGTCGGCGATTGTGGTTGAGTCGCAGGGTCAAGGGGCTGTTGCATTACAACCTGAGAAACCTGAGGTTGGCATACAACAGGCAGCGCTTGAACTTGCGACACCGTCACAATAGCTGGCGTAGTCGGTATGTTTGACATAGGTAAGCATTGTTGCATCGAATATACAACTCTTGGTTGTTGAGGTAGTATTGGTACCCAACCGCTTGAGGTAATTCCAGTATAACCTGAATGTTGTTGTGAACTCTCGTATGGATATCCCCCCGGAGGGGATAATGAAAGAGTATACTGCCCTCCATACGGTGGTAATCCAGAACTCAAGGGAATTGTCTGCCCTTGGGGGCCGGATTGCCCAAGTTGACCTCCAAATGGATCAATCTATTGAGACTCAACATAAGAGTTTCCGGATATTATTCCGGATGAACAAACAGGAACAGACCATACTGTCGAAGTAGCCCCTGAGTGGGCTCCTTCTAGCGGTTGAGAGCTAGTCGGGACAGATGGTATAGTGGCGAACATTGTCGGAGTTATAGCAGGGAGTTCTGCCATCGCTGTGTCAGACGACATAGTCCTAGATGTTGACGGTTGTTCAGACATTTGTAGTCTATCCAAAAGATTACCTAGCGATTCTGCATGAGCTTCCGCTGGTGGTAGACTAACTTCTGATGAAGAAGGATATAGAGTGATCCCGACTCCAAATTGCGTTGGAGTATTTGTTGGAGGATCTTCTACAATTTCTTCTATGGCAATCAGGCAAGGTGGAAGGGGAAGACCGTCAGGTCCGTAGAATATTTATGGTGCCGAAGAAGGTGCGAAATCGGCAGCGACAGATGTTTGAAGAGAAAGACTTTCCGAACCGGTTGTAGATGGAACTGGTTCGGTAACACAAGTGTTTACTCTCAGACTAGGATCAATATCACTGTCCTTCTGTGGCTGCTGAACTTCTTCTGTAGAGGCAGGGATTCCAGAAATGTTTGGAGTAACCAGAGTCTCTGATGTCGTTGGAACACTTGTTCTAACTTTAATAGGAGATTTGGAACCGGTTAAACGAGTTCGCTTTGTCCGTACTGGCTTCGATTCTGGAGACAAAGACGGTTGACTCGTAAGCCTCCGCGAACGACGGGGTTTCAATTGACTTTCTTCCACGATTGCGGATTACTCGATCAACTAAAATAAAGGGGAAGTATGTTTCCGAATTAAATGAATTTTAGACGCTTTGACACAACTTGTTTTTTCAGTTTTTAAGAGTCGAGAAAAAACAAAAGATGACTCTAGTCTCCTTCGATTTTTAATGAGCCTGAAGTGACAAGTGCTCAGATGGACCTTTTCCGTTAAGGAGTCTGAAAAGGAACGAAAGGGACTGCTCTGGAAGTCTAGGTAGAGGGAGTACCAAACCAATCGCAAAACTGCAGAATACTTTTTACGGTACAGGAGTCAATCTTCCCGAATGCTGTGTTCAGTGCATTGCAATCGATAGGGCGGCAGACACGGCTTCCTATGGATAAAGGATTTAAGCCTATAGAGGTCTCCCAAAATATACTCGACGGTACATGGGAGCACAAGTCCGTACTGGCACTTATCGTCTCAAAGTGGAGGAATCACCCAACCATCAGTGAGAACAACAGTTACCAGGCTTTACGACGCCGGAATACGTCTCTAGCCTAGACCTCTAAATGTTGTGCGTTAAGTTCCAAAGCGTTGTTAGATTCATTGGATTTATTTTAAGTTGATCTTGTTTATGAAGTTTGCCTTTCGGGTTCACCACGAGATGTAGTTGTAATTCCTAAAATGCAATCTAAAGATGATAAACAAACTTTTTATCTCTTTTATACAATGAAAATCCTAGCTAATAGGGAAAAGAAAGACAGAATCTTTTCACAAAGAGTAAAGAGCACACTGTAAATGTGCTTTCCTAAATCAAGCCAAACAGACTGTCTATATGCAAATGCACATGCATGTATTTGTTTTCGACTTTCTTAGTATATGGATGCTAAAAATAAAGTTGATGCACAAATCTGAATTTCTTTTCAAGCGACAAATATAAACAAGCTTCTTATCGAAATCAAAAATAGAGATGATTACAACACCTTACGATTTTGAAATGAATACTTGTTTTTGACACTAGAAAATTATAATATCAGACCAAAAGCAATAGTAACAGGGTAATCGACCATCAACAACAATCAAACTTTCTCCTACGATCGAAATCGACACTTGTGACAGATTCAAATCAAAGGACGACAATACGACTACACTACTTTTGCAAAGGAAAATTGTAAATGACTTAACAAACACGCAAAAACATCTACAGTTCTTTTGTACAAAGGAGGCGGAATAACAACAAGGAAAAGGGGTTTCAAACAGACATATACTGATCACAGGCAACAAAATTCAGGAATAGAACTGGAAAGAATGAACCACAGAAGCCACAACTGTACAGAGCTAGTCTGATCAGCGCACCTGTAACACAAAGAATCTGAAATGCAACGCAGGTTGTCCACTCGGGAAGTGCGCTGAAATTCAGAATCTCTGAACAGTACCTGCTCTGGGCCAGAAATGAGACTCTGTTCAGGATCTGGGTCACAGTTTGTAGTTCAGTTCTTGGTTTTTGGCCAAGTAAAAAGCAATCAGTAATTCAACAATCAGGGGTAGATCTAAGGAGGATCTAAGAGCTATCACAAGGGCAATCAGATAGTTTGTGAATCAGTTGTTTAAATCATAAACAGATCCAGTGAATGGATTGAAGCAACAGTTATCTACTTTGCATTTGTTATGGCAAATGCAGTTTGAATGCTACTTATAAGTTTATGAAACAAACAAACAAGGAATGATAAACAAACAAACTAATTAGTTTCCCAGTGGAGTCGCCATTTTGTTACAGGGAAAAGTGTCTATATAGAACTGCTCTATCCCACTAAGGTGTGACAGCTGCCTTAGAAACAAACAGAGAAAAACTACTTTTGTCTTTCCTTTATGAATTATAGATAGAGAGGAACAGAAAGACCAACCTCTGTCTTGCGCTAATCCTTTGATTTGATCCCTCTCTTCTTTGATAGTCCTCAGCTACATGCTCCCTTGCACGCCCAGCTTCACAAAGTACCTGTAAGATCACAGAAGCATAGCACTATACAAAGACATGGATCTATATTCATGAACAATCTAGGATCAGATGTAAATTGACCATACAAATGTAACAAGCATCAATGATACAAAAGCATGGAGGAAAACTCAAATAGTTTTTATTGATAAACAGAAAAGATCTAGGAGGAGTTACAACCAGTTGTTCCGACCCAACATCAACCTCCCAGCAAAGAAGCCCCTCTTCACCTCAAACAAAGCATAGATTACCCAACAATCTGATGTTTGTATCAAAAACCAACAGCAATTCCTTAAAATATGCAAAATTCCAGCCTCTGGATCTCTGGGATGAGGGATCCATATATATATATCTGTAAGGGGGATGAGTCAGCTTGTGATTTGATTAGTGTCTTCTCTCTGATAGTTCTTGCTTCCACTTGGAGACTGAAGGCCTCTTACTCATCCTTGGTCGAATTCAGTGAGGCAAGTGTCACAGGAGAAGATTCTGGAAGCTTCCATTGTCTCTCCACCTCGCGGAATGACACTGCCATTTATCATTTCTCGCCCATTGCACCCCACAGAAGGGACTTTTGAAATGCAACACACCCTCACAGTGTATTTAGGTGCAATGCAACGCACCTAGCTAGTGGAGCAGCTGAAATGATCCTGTTTTGACCAATTCTGAGCATTTTCTCATGGAGAACTTCTGGGAGAAGCTGTAATCTGTTGACCTTTTTCCTTTAGGAGTTAGAACAACACTTTTAGGGACTTAGGAGCCCTTGGTTTATGGACATTTCATGCTTGTGGTTGCAGGGCACAAAAATGTCTATAACAATGATAACTTTAAAATATGCGCGTTTGTCGTAGGTAGAGCCTCTGCTGCCAGCAGGCATTCATAGCCTCGACAGGGTTACCTATTACCCAGTAATGATCCTTTATCCTGCTTAAGGTGATCTACAACTTTCAAAGAAAAACCCATATTGACACTTTTTTCCTTTTTTTATTCTTAAAGAACAATGTCTTGGTTTGGTAACCAAATTATGACACAGTCATTCACTTGATTTACACTTTTGCTAAACAAGCTGGCTCGTGACGAGACCCCTTGTCTTTTGATTTCAAAAATCTTGAGTCATTTCCCTGTTTTTATGGACAGTGTTTGGCAAAGTCAGCAAAGTTATAATATCTGTGATCATGATAAGCCGGCTCGTGATGAGACCTCTTATTCTTTGAGATATAGTGTTTCTTGGATTGTCCCTCTGAATGCTGCGATTTTCTTTAACAGGGAGGATATCATTGTTTTCCTTAAGAAAGATCTGGACGACAATAATAGAGTTTGAAAACAATAGTTTTACAGAGAATCTTTATTTTGTTATTGATACCTTTCATTGTGCTGATATAAAACAATTCCTTCGCTAAAGGTTGCTTTCATCAAATTTTGTGAAGTCGAAACTAGTATCATATCCAGGCTAATGTTTTTAACTGTATCTGTCAATACTAAAGATCAGATTTTCAAAAATTTTCTATTTATACAAGCGAAAAGCTCAAAATCTGAAAGAGAATTGGTGTCTTTTTGCGAATACCGATAGTAACCATTAACCACTAGTTTTATTATGAAAAAGAAAAGAGAACAAAAAAAAAAAAAACTATTCTACAAAATAGAAGAATAATCTTCTATGGAAAATATATTTTAAGGTTTTGACCATTAACAGGCAAAGAATCCCTTCTACCTACTAGATCCTGTAAGAAAAACGTTGATGGACCTATGACTTCAACAATCTGAAAAGGACCAAGCCACATCTTTTGAAATTTTGTATGTTTGCCATTTTCTTCATGAGCCTTATCCCATTTTAAAACTAAATCTCCCATCTGAAAATTTTTTCTGGTCATTATCTTTGAATCAAAAGAGGATTTTATTAGCGCTTGATGATGAGCATGGGTTTTATTAGCTTGTTCTCATTGTTCTTCTAATTTAATTATTTCCATTTGTCTTAGTTGTATGGAGGAAGTAGGTACTTCATCAATGTATTGTATTAAACACAAAGAGGGAATGACTAAGTGAGTTGGAAGAACCACTTCTTTCCCATAAACTAAATTAAAGGGGGAAGTGCCGATTGAAGCTTTTTTTGTTATTCTATCTGCCCATAAAACATTTACCAAAGCTTTATGCCAATTGTTTTGGTTCTGGTCAACTGTTCTTTTAATGATCCTGATTAGGTTTTTATTTGTTGACTCAGCTAACCCATTACCTTGCGGATAGTAATTGGCCGAATATTTTAGTTTGAACCCCCTTTTAAGTGCAAACTCAGTCATTGCATTTGCAGAAAAGTATGATGCATTATCAAACATTAAAGCCGTTGGCAATCCAAACCTAGTGATTATGAATTGATCTATCAATTCGATAATATTTTCAGAATTAGCTGTCTTGAGAGGAACTGCCTCTACCCATTTAGTAAAATAATCTGTTGCCATGAGGATGTATCTATGTTGCTTAGAAGAGTGAGGAACGATCTCACCTATTATGTCCAAGCCCCACTGGCTGAATGGTTGCTCAATGTTTACCGGTTGTAGTGGCAGGGATGGCTTCTTTTGTCTTCCAGCAGTAGTTTGGCAGACTTGACATTTCCTCACATAACTGTGTGAATCTTTGAACAGTGTAGGCCAGTAATATCCTGCACGTAAAATTTTATGTGTAGTAGCATCTCAAGCATAGTGTCCGCTTGCTGGTCCATCGTGGAGTTCCTGCAAAACTTTTTCAGCTTCAGTTTTTTCAAGACATCTAAGAAGAACAAAATCATAATTCTTTCTAAAAAGAATATCATTTATGAGTTGATATTGTTTAGCTTTCAATCTCAAAGCTCTTTTCTTAGTGTGATCCAGGTGTGATGGAGCATACGCGTTCTTAAGATAATAAATGATATCAGCATACAATGATTCTACATCGTTTAGGCTTACCTCATACATTTGTATCTCTTCGGATGAAATTTCAGAGATTTGCGATGCTCCAACCAACATTTTGCAGAAGCCTTGACCTTTTACAATGTTCGCTGGTTTAATCTCAAGGTCGTATTCCTGTAAAGCAGTGATCCAATTTGCTCTTTTCTCGCCCATATCCTTCTGTACTAGAAGCTTTCTTACCGCTGGAAACGGTACTATGATCTTAGTATGGGTTTTGAGTAAGAAAGGTCTGAAATATTTGACCGCTTTGAAAACAACATAGGCCTGTTTTTCCACGTCTGAATAATTGAGTTCAACACCTTGTAAATTTGAGCTAAAAAAACGCAATTGGAGCTTCTGTTTTTTCTTGATTTGCTTGAGTTAGAATTGCAGCATATGATTTCTCTAAGGCAAACATGTATCAAACAAAAGATTCTGAAAAATTCGGGGTTGCTAAAGATGGAGCATTAATAATAGCTTGTTTGATCAGGTTGAATGCTTCATGTTCATCTTGACTCCATTTGAAATTTGAATTTTTTTTAATCATGGTTTGCAAAGGAGACACAATTCGTGAAAAATCTGGGACAAATCTCTTTATAAAATTGATTTGACCAAGGAAAGATTGCATTGCTTTTTTATTATGAGGTAGAGATATTTCCGAGATTTCTTTGATTCTGTCAGAATCAATGTGAATACCGGATTTTGACACTATGAATCCTAGAAGTTTTCCTTCACTTAATGCGAAAAAATATTTCTTTGGGTTAAGTGAAATCCCATACCTTAAACATCGTTGAAAAATCTGTTTTAAATCTTTGAGATGGTCGCTTCGCTTCTTAGAGTACACTGTTATATCATCCAAATAAATAACTACAGATTTATTGACTAAACCTTAAATGCGATGTCCATGGCTCTTTGAAATGTAGCACCGACATTAATCAAACCAAATGGCATCTTCCGATATGCATATGTGCCCCATTTAGTTCTGAATGTGGTTTTCAACTGATCATTGGGATGCACCAACACTTGATTATATCCTGAAAATCTGTCCAAGAAAGACATCAGTTCTGAGCCTGCTACTGCCTGTAATATCTGTTCCATAGGTGGAAGAGGAAAACTGTCCTTTTGACAGGCTTTGTTAAGATTCTGAAAATCAATACAGATTCTAATATCTCCGTTTTTCTTTCTAACGGGTACCATATTGGAGACCCATTTGGAATGTCTGACGAGGAAAATGATTCTGGCTTTTAATAACTTATTTAGCTCAGTTTTTATCTGATTTTCTAAATTGGAGTGGATCTTTCTCAGTTTCTGTTGGACAGGTTTTTCGTTGTCAATCATAGGAATAGTATGCTGAATGATAGAAGTGTCGTACGTCTTCAGCTCATCGTAATTCCAGGCAAAAACATTTTTATATTGTCTCAAAAGACGAATATATGCTAGTTTTTCTTCAGGGACTAGGCCGATGCCTAGATTAACGTTTTGTGGTTTATCCTCGGTTCCTAGGTTTACTAATTCGTAATTAGAGTTGAACTGTAGAGTTTTGAATTGTTAGACCTTTTAGACCGATTTTTCAAATCGTATAAGTCTTCTAACTTAACCACCGATTTAGGTATAGCATTATCAGTGCTATTTCATTGTATCTGTCGATCGTGATGGTCTTCGTCAATTATCTAATTGGAGTAGGATCCTTCAGAAGTGAGGAAATTTACAATATCATGATCGTCATTGAATACTCTCCTATTTGTAATGTTGTTAGGGATGGACGGTCTAAAGATTAATTCTATTGAGAATCTATCTGGACTAAAGTCTTCGGAGGGAATAAGCCTAGAGGCTACGTTAGCCAAAAGGTCTGCGCTCGCGTTTTGGAGTCTCGGGATTGAAGAAATATTAAATGCTATGAAATGCTCAGTCAGATCTTGTACTAAAGATTGATAGTGTTTTAAATGACCTGATAGGCAATGTATAGTGTTACGTACCTGTTTGACGATAATCTCAGAGTCTCCGAAGACTTGAAGATACTTGACGTTTAACCCGATTTCTTTGTATAGGCCTTGCACCAAGGCCTCATATTCCGCTGTATTGTTTGTGCAATTGAATTCGAGCCTACACGTAAGCATGGCCTTGTTTCCTTCTGGACTAATCAGAACGCATCCTGCTCCTGCTCCTTCGTTAGATTTAGAGCCATTGAAATATAATTTCCAAAACAAAGATGTATTTACAGGTTCATCTACAAAATTAACACACTTTGAACTATCAGTTTGGGAAAAATTTTCGACTTGGGACAAAACTGAATTTTCTAAGTAAGGTGATGTGTGAGCATTGAAATTACCGAGAAAAGAATCTACCGAGTAATTGCCTATGATACTGTTGTTATACGATACTGCTTCATTTTCTCCCTCTAATTCCGTTACTATGTACTTCTGGTGTAACTCTCGTTCAACCTTTATTTGATTCGGTTTACCATTGTAGGGTAACCACATGTGCGACCAGTCGGTTGCAAAGTATCCATGGAGTTTCTCGGACCAATCCCTGCTAAGAATTAAGCCATAGAATTCTGGGATATCAGCCACTAGAATGTCAATAACCTGACATACCTTCGGGTTAGATGACAGTGTTATGGTTACTTGATTAATTTCACCAATCACTTTGACTTGAGATCGATCAAGCTGGACTATGCGCACTGCGGATTTTTGTGGTTGAACATTTAACTTAGCACATATTGATCTGGGTAAAATATTCGATGAAGCACCGGAATCTACCAAACAATTGTGCACATTTTTGTTGAAAATATCGTAAGTGAGAAGAAAGAGGGGAGTGTGAGATCTTTATCTTCCTCCAATCAAGGCGATATCATTTGGATCAATCTTATTGATCGCGTTAATTGGAGGTCTTCCCATGTTACGGGAAGCTTGAGAGAGTCCAGAGGTAGGCAAAGGTACAATAGGCACAACATGTAATTCTTTCATCATTATCTTCCGTTGATGCTTCAATTTGCTCAATTCATAAAGGGTAATATTAGCCCTAGTCTTTGTCATGTCGTCAATAATATTGTACTCAATTTCATTGGACACTATCAGTGTTTTTGATGGAGTTGTTTGATCTGCTTGGACTGGGCTAGATTGAGTCGCTTTAGTGGTTGTTTTCTTTGTTGCGACTTTATCTTTTGTTGTAGGGCTTGCGCTCTTCTGCTTAGGGGTAGTTTGGGGAGGATCAAGCTGATTTTTGCTTCGTGTGCTAACCGAAAATACTTCTTGATCTTCTTCTTGTGGGAGGATGAAATCCCATATTCCTTGTAATTCCACAACTTCTTCGTCATCGGTTTGCCCTTCAGTGGCACTTTCTTCTTCTTCCTCTTTCTCAGTTTCAGCATTGGAGATGGCATTGGGTGGTTTTGCATCCGTTGAAGGACCTCTTTTAAAAGCTCTGTAGGGCTTTTTTAAAGAAGTTTTTGCTACTTGTTTTTTTATGTCAACCATCTCATTAGACATGGTCTTTAATACTTTCTGCAATCCTTCCAAATCGAAAGGGTCTTTTGTTTGTTTCTTCTTGGAGTCTTCCTTGAAGGTGACTTTTTTAGACTTTCGTTCCTCTATCGCGGATCTCTTTTCCAGGGCTATTACGCGTTTCTCTACTGCTATCGCCTCTGTCATGTTTTCAACCAAGGTTGTTTTATTCGCTCTATCCACGAAGATTGCTATGTTTGATGGTAAAGTAGTAATATACCATTCACATCGTACTTCTTCGCTGGGTTGGGAAGCAGTGGGAATTTTGTTGAGAATTTTATTGAACCGTAAATCGAAATCTTTGATAGGTTCTTTAGCTTGGGCCTTAAGATTGGATAGGTCATTGATTAACGTTGCCGTTGATCTGTCATCACCAAACTTGATAAGGAATTGATTCTGGAAGATATCCCAACTCGTGATAGACCCGGAGGGTAATGAAAAATACCATGACCCGGCTGTCCGTTGCAGTGTATAGGGAAAAAGCCGAACAACAACATCTTCGTTAGTAACTCCGTTGAGATTGATAGAAAGCATGAAATTGTTTATGTGTTCTTCTGCTAGCATGCCTGCTTCTGGATTGAATTTGGGCAGCCATTTCTCAGGATGGGCCGGTATTTGACTCAAGGGTGCAGGCATTAAGATTGCCCCAGGGTTGTTCCATGGAGACTGGGCCATCGTTGAGTTGCTAGTAGAGAAAAGTGCAGAAGATGATCTCTGTGGCTGGGAAGATGAGGATACTATGATCGTAGATGATTGAAGAGGGGTTGTGGGAGTCCTGGTAGATGGATGGATGATGGTTTGGAATGGAGGTGTGGGTGGTTGACTTCGCGGTGAGGTAGTTGAAATGGGCGATGTAGACGAAAGAGTCTCACTGTCAGACTCTTGTGGTGATTTCCTCGATCTTTTCCTGGTGGGAAGAGGCAACTCAATTGGCTGGATGCCAAATTTTTCACTCTTTAACCTGGTTAGGGGATGAGCAAGATTGTACTGCGAAGTCACACTGCTTTGAGATTTATTAGACCTCTGAGGAGAAATGGAAAATCCCTGAAGTTTGTGAATCAGAGATTCAACTCCAGGAGGTTTAATGGTACACTGGTCTGAAATATCAGGGTGTGTAGCAGCGATTGATACTCGAGCGACTTCTGACTCTGGATTTAAATATACTGGAGAAGTCGGGGGAGATGATGAGGGCGATTTACTCTCAGAATGGTATTTAGATTTTGATTTAAGTGCCATTCATAGTTATGGCCCTCCTTCTAGCGCCAAATATGTTGAAGCCCTGAAAATCGGGTCGACAACAAGGGGGATACCCACCCGGTCCGGACCTTGGTTGGCAGCTCCTTATCCGTTTGGTGTAGCGGGTTCGACTGGGGATAATGGGACCAGTTTCGCAATCTAAGGGTGTGTGTGTGTGCAGAGTTGGATGATGCTGATCTAAGGGTTCTAATCTAAGCTACTTTAATCTAATTCTATGATATTGTAATCTAATGAAAATAGCACATCTAATCTATGCTAACCCAGGATGTATTTCTTCTATTTTGTGATCTAAAGAGATTTCAAATAATAGCTGGTAATAAAGATCATTCAGCTATCATAAGAATGGAAATCAATTAAGATGAACTACTTTGCATAAAAGAGTTAGGCAAAACAGTTGTGAACATCATATCGCATAATAAGTTATTCATATATCAAACATAAATAAATTAATCCACCGTACAAAAGTGCCAAATGGTAACTCAAACATTCATGCAATAACATATAAACAACTAAAAACTGTATATCACTTTAAGAATAAAAGCAGAAATGGTCAAGAGATAAAAGTACCATTTATGACTGGTCCTACTCATAAGCTTCAAGCAACAATGATTTATCTCCACTTGTTCTAATATCTACCAAGAGTACAGAAGTGCAACATCAGTAGCAGATATCAAATGCAAACATTAATAAACCTTGATCCATTCATTTATCAAAACCTCCTTTGAGGGTGCAAAAGTGCATGTTCTGAGGACAAGTTTTTGACAAATTTCTGGACCATTCTCTAATTGCATGAGAAGGGTTTAAATACTGTTAACTAAATAACTTAATTACATAAATTTCGGATACGGTTTAAATGACCGCCCTTTATCTAAGCAAACTTATTTCTAAAAATTGAATCTAATTCCTAACTATTTCTGTATTTGCTCCTTAATGTTGCGAGCATTCAACATTCGCCTGGGAAGAGTCGGCTAGTTGTTTTCTGCTTTTGCTTGAGCTACGCAAATAGAAATGGCAAGTGCTGGCACCAATTTTTATTAAACTAGAAGATATTTTTGGGAATCATCCTCTGGCTGGGCGAATTCACTGCGTATATACTTGGTAACAACCCATATTCCTCTTAAATTGCCTCTGCCTTTGCTATCTCGGTTTCTGGACTCGTGAATGACTAAGCAAGTTAGGGACTTTGCTTTCTGAACAATTTTCTTAGCGATGCGCGATTAGCGCTAGGCGGGCATTAAAAACTGCCTCCGTTCTTTGATCCGGGCCTTTCTGGTGCGTTTTCCGCTTTTAGCGCTTTTTCCTTTACCGGGCATAAGCTTCAGAATTTTGTAAACATGCTGCTTTTGTGAGCTTTTGACCTTGAGTGTCGAATCGCCTATTGATATCAGCATCTGTTAAGTAATACTCTGAAATCTGCATTTCTGTTGCATGCGGTATCCGTTTATGAGGGCATCTCTTCTCTGTTCTCCGAGCATTGATGCTTTCCCTTTTTCCTTAGATGTTTCTTGCACATGGCTTCATGTTGTTTCCTGTTTTTTATTCCTGTAGTTCACGCAAAGGAAAAGAGTAATGATAGTAAATTTTGACACGAAAGCTCTAAGCTCTACGAATGTATAAAATCATGACACCTCATAGTGAACTGACTTTTTGAAAAACACAAAACTTGTCCTTCATGAATATCTTGGCGTACATTCATTAATTTTCTTTAAGGTGCGCACCCAATTTTTGGTTTAGGGATAGCTTTTCTTGAATGCTGAGCCGAGGAAAATTTGCGATGGGTGATTTCTGCGACTCGCATCGCAGCATCGCGTTTATCGCATTATCAAGATGTGTCATCGCAGAGTTTCCTGATCAGTTTAGCGCAGAATCGCAGGATCGCAGCATCGCAAGATCGCAGGTCGCATTTATCGCAAGATCGGAGATCGCAGATCGTTGCAATTTGTTAAGTTATTTGTGTGCTGTTTATTCGACGTTTCGATATGCGATGTCACATATCAGCCATCGGAGATTTCTTAAGATTTTCATTTATGGGCGCTTCTTAATGTATGCGATGCGATGAATTTCGCGTCGCTTCTTCGCAGTTTTTTTTTTTTTATTGTGCTCATAAAGAAATGTTTCACTCTTCTCCGTGCGATGTATTTTTTGAGGAGTATAATACAAAAATTTTTATAATTTTTTTTGGATTTTTTACTAAGGGTCCCCACTTCTTTAGTGTTATTGCTAATACTAAAGAAGGAGGGGGGTTGTTGGTGGTCACAACACTGAGGAAAACCAAAACCTGTGTTCTATTGTCTGTTGCTCCAAAAGCTCTAACTTCAAGTTAAAAGGTCACTTAACAAACTGAAAATGGAGGCTCCAATGGCCCTGAATATTGCACCCTTGAATGCACCACATAAGGAGTTGGAGTGGCTACCTCTTGCTGATAGAGATTTCCAGATTGATGACATGGAGGGTGACAAACCTCACCTTCAAGCTTTTTGTGAAATAAGGAATAGCTACAGGAATAAAGCTGACATATTTAGAATCTGGGAGTCTAATATGCCTATATACTACCTGCCTTCAGTGAATGTCTTCCCTGACCTCATCCATCAATGTTGTGCTAATTATGAGCCTTCTCAAAGGGCAGTGATGGACCCTTTTGGAAATGTCCCCTTTCATATCACCCCTCAGTCTATAAATGAGATGCTGCACTTCAAGCCAACTCAGCCTTTGGTCCCTCTCTCCATGAAACATTTGCTGGATAAAGCCTCCAAGTTGTCCTCTACAGAAGTTGACCGAATTGCCAAGATGTTCATGCCACCAGATTGCTACTCCAGATACACACTTCCCTATCACCATGCCTGGTTTGATGAGCCTGGAAGAATAGTCATAGACATGATTTCCTACATCCTGGGATTCAGAACAAGTGAAATTGTGGATGAGACTATCTTAGCTTTGATGTCCATGTTTGCTCCAGGACAGACCCGTGCTGTCAAGTATGATTATGCTACCTTCATAGATAACAAAATTTATGAGCAATTCATGAATTTAGACAGAGAGATAGTGTTCAGGTACACTTCATATATATATATCATTTGCTGTTGTACTATCAACCTGACAGTTTCCTAGTTTCCCTCAAAAAATTGGATGCTAAGGGGGAGCGAAGGTCTGTAATATTCTGGTCCTCAGTATTCCATCAAGTTCATAGCTCCCCATATACATATTTTGACTTTATTGACCTTTTCATATATCCAGCCACTTGTTTGTTGTCAACAACTCCTCCTGCCAGGCTCTCTGCTGAAATGCAGAAAATCCTACATCTCTCAAAGGAATACAGTATTGGTGACTGGTATTTTTACCAAAACCACACAGTGATCAGGATTTATGGCTGTGAATTAGCCCCCTACAGACTGCCAAAATATGTCCCTATGAGACTCTTTGCCCTAGAATAGTACAGGCAATTCAATAGTTCAGATTTGACTCATTTCTATGGTGCTAGGAAAAAAGCACAGCTCAAGATAAGGCATCAATTGGGCCCTTTTATCTTCAATAAGAGGGAAGAAGCATGGAAGGAAGCTGACAATATTCTGAGAGAGAAACTTAAGCTGAAACAAAGTTTTCATTGGTCACCATATGACCCTGAACATTTCATAAGTTTTAGGAGAGTGAAAAACAAGCTTACAGGACATGTGCACCACAAAATCCCTGAAATTGAACAATATGCTAATCAACAGGAATGGGTAGAAGGCACACTAGTTGAAGAGCTTACTGAAGAAGAGAAATTAGAAAAATAAATGAAAGAGCTTGAAAAAACACTTGACCTAGACTCTTTTGGACTGGTGCCTTTCACATTGCCTCAACATCTTGGAGAGGGCACATCATCTACCACAACTTCACAACAACCTACCCAAGAAAGTGCTCCACCTGTAGGGACATCCAAAGGCAAGGAAGTACAACATTTTGAGCTGCAAGATACAATGACAGATCGGCTAGATACAATAAAAGAGCAAAGTCAAGGGCAAGGCCCTTAGCCACAAGCAAAGGTAACTGAAATCCCTGTGTTACAAACTCCTCTCAATGAGGAAAGAGCAAAGAAAAGGGATAGGCAGGAACAGACACCTACTGGTGGATCGACAGAACAACAAGGGGAAAAGAGGCAAAGGTTAAACCCTTACTCTGAGGAAGAATTGACAGAGGAGACAGCAGGCAAACTAAGGGGTGAGGGAACAACCGAACAACGGATTCCTCCAATTCTGGAAACATCAACTAGCTCCTTTCAGCAAGAGCAAGAGAGGCAACATGGTGTGGAGGTTACATCCACCAGGAAACAAAGCAAGCAAGGCTCTGACATCAAGAAGGCATTCACTAAAATCAAGGCTAGAAATGAGCCAGTAAGGTTCCAGCTCTATAACCAATTGCTAAGAATGGCTCCCACCAATCAACAAAGGCTAATGGTAGCCTATGATATCCAAGAAGGGAAAATGACCCTTAGTCACTTCAGGCCTACAGTACAGCAGCCCTAGTCAGCTGCTGATTATATCAGAACCAATCTGGAAGTCATTTCTAAAGACATCCACCCAATGGACAAAATTGAACTACATAAGCAAACCAAAGAAATGGTGTACTCCACCTTGGCAGATAAGGAAATATTGGCCCATAGATTGCAAAATTCACTTCATAATACTTCTGCCCAATTGGAATTGGAGAAAGCCTCCTCATTAGCCAAGGACAACATAATTAAATCTTTGGAGGAGATTATCATGGAACTGGGACATGATCCCAAGGATCCCAAGGGCATACAGGCCTTGATAAAAAAGAAAGAGGAAGACATAGCAGCCCTCAGAAAACAACTCAGGCTGCCAATTACAATCCACCCTCAGACCACAGAAGTTGCACAGCAAAAAGAAGAGGAGGATGTGGTAAGTTTGCTAATGAGGATGAATGAAAGGCTAGCAGAAACAGAGAAAGCATTGGAGGCGGCACTGCAAGGAAAACAGGGAGAGTTGGCCTCTCAGTCAGCTCAAATAACTCCCATTCTTACAACTGCTATTCCTACAGTCATCACAACAGTCCCTCCCATTGTCACAGAATCAACAACAGGTACCTCAACTTCAACAACAATTACGGCAACAACTACAACAGTATCGGAGGCAAACCTGAGTATGTAAGAGATGATGAAGGAAATAAAAGCTCTGGAACTCCAAATGGCAGAATTAAAAGAAGCCAAAGAAAAACTGGCCAAGATTGAGGTGAATTATGACAAATAAAAAATGGTTGTGGCTGAGAAGACAAGAGAACTAAAGGCCCTGGAAAATAAGATAAAAGCCTTGGAGAAGGACCTTACTCTTCACAAAACTCTGGCAGAAATCAAAACAATTTTGTGGACTAAAATTGGCCAGTCCATCACTGATCAATGGACATCAATCCAGACTATTCATGACCATATTGAATTGATAGTGATAGCTCAATTTGAGACTCAAAAAGCCAGAGCATTATTGGCAAACAAGCCCGAACAGGCCAACCAGCTGATTCATTTTTTGAATACTCATAACAAAGAACAACTAGCAGCTCTAGATATCAGGAACAGAACAAACACCATTTTGATAGTGAAAGAGGTGCTTACCATGAGGAATTTTGTGCAAACTTTGGAAAGAAAGTGCCAAGAAATGCAAACAGAAATAAATGCCTTCAGACAAAAGTTTGCAGTGTTGCAGAGCAAGGGCTTACCTAGTTTATTGACCAGCAATGGAACACTGTTAACACATGAACAGTATCCTCGCAGGGTAAATACCTATGTTACCAATCAAATCACAACATCATCAAGCAGCACAGAAGAGACAGTACCTCCCTCTGGACAGAGTTTATATGACAAATTAGAAAATTTGTTCTATATTGAACATGAAATAAATCATCTTTTTGAAGTCCAGCCAAATTACTACACATATACTGAAGCTGATGAAACATTAATGAAACTACAGAGACACCAGCTGCCAACAGATCAATGGTGGGAGGGCATGCTTGAGGTTTTACCAAGGTAATTTTCATTCTCTCCTTTGATCAACTACACATTAGCAAATTCAAATACAAGAGCCACCTAGCAGAAAATCAAATTGACAAAGGAGGGAATTCACGCTAAAAAGCGTTAAGGCAAACTCAGGCTCAGGTGGCAGGACCGTGACAGCAACTCAGGAACGCAAATCAAAGAGACAACTATTAGCCGACTAATTGGGTCTAAAAGTCAAGCATACTAGGACACCTAAGGCAGCTAGTACAACGTAGTTACTCCTTCATTCACTACGCGTTGTTTCCAACATCATTTATTGCCTTTGAAGAAGTAGATGGATGAATTTATTGCCTGATATTTTCCCTATGGGATATTTTGTAATTCTCTTTGTATAAATACCTCCTCAAGATAGGTATTATTTTTGGCTGGTGAATATCATTCTGGACCTGCGCTGTATGTTTTGAGAACTCTTATGAAATAAGGATTGCTGGAATGCTTTGCTGGTGAATTTGCTGGTTATGGAATCAATTGTAGAAGGATATATTGCAGAATTATCGTGTTAATACATGGATCAATAAGTCTTCTTTACTCTTGTGTTACTGTATCTGTGTTTTATTTACCATCTAAATATCATGCTCCAAGTTACAAAAAAAAGGATAACCCAGAATTTACTTTGCTGTACTCTGTGTTCAATTCCTGTAATTTTTTATGTTTTCTACAGGACTAGCATAGGCAAGAATTCTTGACTGCTCTTGTCTCCCTGGTTCTTTCACTCTAAATATCATCAAGGAATTCTTAACTGCTCCCTGATAATGTTTATACAATTTCCCTCTGTTAGCATAATGAAAGATTCTTGTTTGCCTTTCATTCCTTGACTTCGCTTAATCTTATTCCAGCTTGAAAATTGTTCTGTGTTTAATTATCTTGCTCTGTAGTTTTTCTATTGCCAAAGAAACCATACCCAGAGGTTTATTTCCATTAGACTCCATCAACCCAATGGTCTGAACTTTTCTCACATCATAGCCATGCTCTACTGAATGTCATCTTCCAAACACCAAACAAAACTTGTGCTTCATAACTAGCCTAACATATAACAAAACAAATCTAAATCATGAAGAGAAAGCCCTCTCTAGTTGCAGATTGGCTAGAATCTGCAGCTAAAAGACTGGTTAGTGGTTACCTCGGCCGTATTCCCTTTTGGAGGTAGGGAACAACCTGAGTGATAACATCATTGGCGATTCTGCTGGGGATCTGAATGATTGTTTATAATTGTTGTCTACTTTCTAAAGCTACAGATGGAGCCTGAAGTTAGCCAGGTAGCCTTTGAAACTGTTTTTGCTGTGCATTTACAGGAGTAAATAAACGCTGCTTCAGTCAATCTCCAGTCTAGTTTTAGGCTTTAAACAACTGTCCCAAAGATTCGATCAGTCTCCCTGTTTCAACATATTCAAAGGAAAGGCCAAAGCCTCCTATATTTCAAAAGAGCTTCTTGTAGAATATCGTCAAAAACTGTGATCTTTAAACATTTCCAGAAAATACCAAAAACAAATTTAGAAGTTGGCTCCAAAGAAGAAAGTCCGTTACACTAGGCCAAATCCTGATCCAGATCCTCCAGCTATTTTTGAAAATCCTAACTTGATTCTAAGAGCCTTAGAAAACAAGAAAATCTAGAAAATTCTACTGATTTAGACCTTGATATACTTCAGCAAAACCCTACAAAATCTGAGCCTACTCCTGGGAGAACTGCAGTCCTTTCTGTCAATACTACAGCCTCTCTGAGTTCTTCATCCACACCTCAAAGAATTCTCTCCACTCCCTCATCCACTGCACATATTTCCACTGCTGTCTCTGCTGTTCCAGCTATCCTATTTCTTCCTGCTGTCCCATTTATCTCTATAAATATGGCAAACCGTTATGCTCCTCTGCAGTTACCTGCAAATCCAGGGGCTATGCCTCTGGATTATTAGAGCAAAATTACATATTTTTATGGTACTGGTTCCTATACAGCCCAACAACACACTAAGAAAATGATGGACTATTTTGAGAACTATGAAATTGATGACAACAATGTGAGAATGAAAATATTTGTCCAAAGTCTAACCGATGAAGTAAGAACCTGGTTTAGGGCACTTGGTGCAAACACAATTGCTGATCTGGATGCCCTTTACCAAACCTTTCTCAACAGATGGGAAAAGAAGAAAGATCCATTGAATATCCTATCAGAGTATGACAGTCTAAAAAGAGGCCCACAAGAAACTATCCAAGACTATTGCGCTAGATTCAACAACGTGTACAATGCTATCCCTCAAAACCAGTGTTCCATGGGGACTCACCCCCTCCCGTAGGGGTCTAGTTTCCTCGCTCCCCTGCGCTTCGGGGACTTGGGGACGAGTAGGGGACGTTTCCTCACGCCCCAAAAATGAGGAAACTCAGGGGGACGTGCCAGGGAGTCGTTTCCCTTTCTTGAGGGGGCGTTTCCGAAAGGGGGGACGTGAGGGGACGTGGGGGGATGTGGGGGGGCGAGGGGGGACGGGGGGGGGGGGCATGGGGGGATGTGGCACACGTTTATGCAAAAAAAAATGATTTTAATTAACTTAACCCTAAAACTAATCTTCAATTAACAATTAAACTAAGCGTAAGGTTTTGGAATTTAGCTATTTCATGTTATAAAAACGACAGGGTGAACACATAACAACACACACAGCCTTCGTGCGTTGTGTGTGTTGTTATTACTAGATCTGATTACTCCCATGCATGGAACCTCGATGGCATCTGTTGGAACATTGCAGATTGCAAAATGGACCCTTGATATGGCTATCACATTGGTAATGTGATTTGGTTATTTGCAGGAATTTTGGAGTGCACATATTAGACAGAATTGAAGACAGATCTTGAGGATTTCTATCACTATGAACCGTCAACCCTCTGATTAGACAAATTCTGAGTTTGATCCAAACAAATTCATTTATCTGTGGTTGCTGCTCAATATTACCCTACACATTTTGTGAGGAGATCATCCCTAAAGTGGTTACTAATCAATGCTTCTCTGCTTCTCTCAAAGCTCGACTCTTCAAGATTCACTATGGATGATCAACATCAGAGGCTCCCTCTTGTGAAGAATTTAGTTTGTGACGATAAGAAATATTAGAAGGCAAAGAAGTTCAACATCAAATTTACTTAACTTTTGTGTGGCAGTGCTTGCTTTCTAAAAGACACACCGATCATGTTGAAGTATTTTTGATTTCTCTAAGTAACCCTAACTGGTGTCTTACAAGTATCTGTATAATCAAGTTACAATAATCCTTGAGGTCATTGTAATTTGAATTTAAACAAGAGTTTCAAAGTAAAGGAGCAGAAGCTGTAATACATATAGCCAAATTGTCAGATATGGAAGCTACATGTTTAGATTGCAGATTTTTGGAGTTATGATAGAAGTATGAGTAATGTTCTAGACACAAATGTGCATCAGTGGACAGAGGCATTAGCATCTTGTTATGCCATCAGGACTCTACACAACAGTCACTCTTCAACAAGGATACAATTGACAATAGAATTCACACGAGCATAACACAACACTGTTGTTTTGTATATCCTTTTAATTGATACTATGCACAAATGGACAAAACTCACCAATGATTATAGCAGTTTGGCCTAGAACTGAATAGAGTTGCCTTGATAACATATTGTTGAAGTTGCAGAGGACAAAAGTGTTAAGATTCTGAGATTAAGATCTTTTGATAATAGAGATGCAGGAAGAATAGATCTGCAGTGATCTTCTACAACGACATTGTTGAGGTTTCTATGTATTATCAGAATGCTGAAGATGGTGGTATTGCTGTCTTTGTATTTTTTTATAATGTATAATCATTGATGTATGATTATAAATTAGAATTATAAATTTATTATTTTATATGATATTATAAATTTAGATAATGATATTCATATCAATGATCATGCTTTGCAGCTTTTCAATTCAAACCAAATTATCATAGTGGACTCAATTAATAAATTATATTTTATATTTATAAGTTTTTAAGACCCTGACGCTCCCCCACGTTTCCTAAAAAATGGTGGGGAGCTTTTACATAGGCCGCTCCCATGCCCCCTCGCTCCCTCGCCCCCTCTTCCCAGAACCTTGGTGGAACATTGCTCAAAACCTTAGACCTCCACCTGACTTGGCCTTAATCAAATTCCCTGATGGATTTGACTCTGACATGGCATATCAGCTAAGGGAAAGAGATCCTCCTAGCTTAGAAGACATGCAGAGCATAGCTATTAGTGTAGAGGCAAATCTGATCTCTAAAAGAGCCCGAGCTAGAGCTGAAAGAAGGACAACTTTCAAAGAAGAGCCTTCAACGTTTGAGCAAAAACTAGATGCAATCATCAAAGACATGGACAGACTGGGTGACAGAGTGGAAACCATTGAAAGAAAATCTTCTTGGGAGGGTCAACCAAGTAACACCACTAGGAATCTGAACTTTAGAAAGAATCAAAATCCTAACACCAGGAAGGCTGGCCCTGATCAGAATATCAGACCTCCATTTCAAGAGAACTATGCTGAAGCATCAACCTCTAGCGAGCTAACAGAGGATACTCAAATCAACCTAATGGGTTTAAACAGTGAGCAACAAATCTTTCTAACTTAAGATGACCAAGAGGCTCATAATTTCAATCAATTTCAAACCAAGTCCAGAGAGTCATTTGATTTTAGAGAAGGGTATGATGTAGCGGTCTATGAGGTTCATAAACAGTACAAATTAAGAAGCAGAACCATAGATGTCCTTGAACCTACCAAGCTGAAAGATACCAAGCAGCCAAAGAAAACAAAGGATAAAGCTGCCCTGACAGAACCTCTTGTTAAAACAGACCTCGACCCAAAGGAAGCCATCGTGGAGGACATATCAGATGTATAACCCTCAAAACATCAGCCATCCACATCCCTTCCCTCAAAAGAAAATCTAAACTGCCCTCCTAAAAATAATTTTAAAACAGATTTAGCTCAAAACAACACTCATGATGAAGAGAAGGGCACTGAAAATACAACAGAAAAGGAAAAGCTTGCTGTCCACAACACAAGAATTCAAGTGGAAAAACCTTTTAACCTAGAAACAAAAATAGGAAAACTGAAAATATCCATTCCTCTGTCTGAATTGGCTAAACATGAAGTTTATAGGGAACAAATCAATAGGTCACTTCAGATATCAGAGAATAGGGATGCAGTCAATATTTTAGATGACCAACCAGAATTGATTTTTGGTCTTGAAGTCAATGGTAAAACAATAGACGGAGGAGTTCCTCCATTCTATGTGAGCTTGAACATTCATGACAAAGTGTTGCATAATGCAATGTTTGATTCGAGAGCTTCCCATAACCTAATTCCTAAATTTGTGATGGAAAAGCTAGACCTAGATATCACAAGGCCATACAAAGACTTGTTCTCATTTGATTCCAGCCAGGTCAGGTGTCTAGGCCTAATTAAAGACCTATGTGTATCTTTAGTCCAATATCTAGCCAAAACAATCTTGATGGATGTGGTGGTAGCTGATATCCCACCTAAATATGGAATGCTTTTGTCTAGATCTTGGGGTGCAAAACTCCAAGGATCTTTGCAGCTAGACATGTCCTATGCCACCATTTCAGTCTTTGGCCAACCAAAGAGATTGTACCGGGAAAAATTAATGAAGTACGTGGTTAGCAGTCAAGAGAAACCCCAAAACTTCCCCATCTATTCTATGCATTCCGATATGGATTCATTCATCTTATACAATGCTGAGATGTGTCCCAAAACTGATGTCAAACTCCTAGAAAGAGCACAAACAAAAAGCATAAATGAACAATCTAGTGCTCAAGATCAAAAAATTGTTGATGTGATTGATGAAACAAATGAACAAGACATAGCATATGAGCTACAAAATCCAAATCTGCCCGCTGAGAAAGTTTCTAAAACTCCTAAGACTAGTGGTAATCAAGAAATCTTATGGTACTTAGAGTTTTATGGGTCAGTGAACAAATTAGGAGCAGGGGCAGGGATTTGGATACACAACATGCAAAATGATCATGCTCAAGGTCATGCATATAGGCTAAATTTAGATGTACAAACAATATGGCCGAATATGAAGTCCTTTTGCTGGGACTCAAATTGATTAGAAGTCTAGGGGTAACCAAGATTTCAATTCTAGGGGACTCAGATTTGATTATCCAACAGATGAAGGGAAACTTTGTTACAAATGATCTTAGGCTAAGAGCTTACAGAGGTGCAGCCATTGAAATACTGAACACCTTCTTAGAATCTCAGCTCACCAAAATTCCAAGAAAGCACAATTTACATGCACATAGTTTGGCAACTTTTGCCAGCACTTGCAAACTGCCATTTGAGCCCAACCACCACTTCACTGCTCAAATCAAACACAGACCTGCTGTCCCAGATAATATAAAAAATTGACAAGTATTTGAAAATGATATACAGATCAATAATTTCCTCACTTTGAAAGAGGAATTCTCAAGTACAAACATAGACACAAGCACCGTTGATGATCAATAGCAAATAGACAAAATTGAGCAAAATATATCAGCTGAAATAGCAAATCTGATTTTGCATCC
Organism: Pinus tabuliformis; assembly: GCA_031772625.1. Lineage (NCBI taxonomy): Eukaryota > Viridiplantae > Streptophyta > Pinopsida > Pinales > Pinaceae > Pinus > Pinus tabuliformis. Next base: position 764,614,579 of record CM062805.1, read on the forward strand.
AACAACCTTTGACTGTAAAAATTTACAAGAGCTTAAACAAATGGACCTTGATGAAATGGCTGAGGGAGAATCTGAAGTAATTGAACTAAAGGATAATTTCTTGCCCACAGGCTTAACTCCTTTGGAGGATATATTTGATTCAAATGACATTCCAAGAAAACCAAAAATGCAACCTCTAAATGTAGAAATTGAGGACTGCAACATAGGAACCACAGAAAATCCCAAAATGATAAAACTGTCCAAAACATTGCCTCCTAATCAGAAATTGAAATACATTGAGCTGTTCAAAGAGTTTCAAGACGTCTTTGCATGGAACTATGAGGACCTCAAGTCCTATGATACTTCGGTCATCCAACACACAATACCTTTAAAGGAAGATCAAAAGCCTTTTAAACAAAATCTGAGAAGGGTTAATCCAGTTCTCCTTCCTCTCATTGAGAAGGAAGTCAAAAGAATGTACCAGGCTGGAATAATTGCAACTATTAGGTTTTTAGAATGGGTTTCAAATCTAGTGCCCACTAGGAAGAAAACCGGAGAGATAAGACTATGTGTTGACCTAAGAAATTTGAATAAAGTCTCTCTCAAAGACCACTACCCCTTACCAAAAATGGATCATATCCTACAAAGGGTAGTAGGAGCTTCTAGGATCTCACTGTTAGATGGCTTCTCAGGATTTAATCAGATTTTAGTCCACCCGGATGATCAAGACAAAACTGCCTTTACAACACCTTGGGGAACCTTTAAATATGTAAAGATGCCTTTCAGACTCAAAAATGCAGGGGCCACATTTCAAAGAGAAATGGACATAGCCTTTGCAAAGGAGATCCATGATTTCTTAGTCATATACCTTGATGATCTCACTACTTTTTCAAAATCAGACCAAGAACATTTAGAGCATTTGAGACAAGTGTTCCTAATTTGCAGAAAATATGACATATCATTGAACCCAAAGAAATAATTGTTTGGCCTAGAAGAAGGAAAACTCCTAGGTCACATAATCTCGAAATATGGCATAAGAATTGATCCGGATAGAATACAAGCTATTCTCCAAGTGCCTCACCCAAGAAACATCAAAGAACTACAAGCTTTTTTAGGAAAGATCAATTTCCTAAGAAGATTCATTCCCAATTTAGCCGAACTAATAAGACTGTTGAATAATATGCTGAAGAAAGATTCTAAAGTCAAATGGACCATAGAAGCTAAACAAGCCTTTGAGGAAATCAAGATAGCTTTGACTAAAACACCTGTTCTCACAAGCCCCAAATTTGATAGAGATTTCATAATTTTTTCCTTTGCATCTCAGCATACTATTGCTGCTGTCCTACTACAAAAGGATGACCAAGGATGTGATAAGCCCATCGCTTTCTCCAGCAAAGCACTTAGAGATGCTCCACTCAAATATCGAATCATGGAGAAATAGGCCTATGCCCTTGTAAAGGCCATCAAGGATTTCAGAGTTTATATCTTGTACTCTCATGTGATAGCCTATGTTCCAAATGTTGTGGTCAAAGACATTCTGACTCAAGAAGGAATTGAGGGTAAACAGGGCAAATGGATAGCCAACATTTTAGAATATGACATTGAAATTAAGCCAACGAAATTGATAAAAGGACAAGGTTTAGCTAAATTGATGAATAAAACCAATTTCCAGGCCCTTGACATCAACGAACTGGATAACGAGTAGGAGATGGCGACTCCGAGCAGAGATCGACTCCAAGATCCTTTTTACAATCACCTTGGTATGCTGATATAGTTTATATATTGTTAAACCTGCAAGCTCCTTCAGGGTTATCCAGAACTAAAAAGAGATTCTTGAAAATGAAGGCTTCAAAGTTTTGTATTATAGACAATGTTTTATTTTGGAAAAATCATTAAGGTATTTTGATAAATTGCCTAATACATGATGAAACTAACAAAATACTCAAGGAATTTCATGCAGGGGATTGCGGAGGACACTTGTATTGGAAGTCAACAACTAATAAAATTCTAAGAGATGGTTTTTATTGGCCCTCCCTATTTGCTGATGTGAAAAAATTTGTAGTTTCTTGCCATAAATGCCAGATCTTTGAAGGCAAGAGAAAGCTGTTACCTTTACCTCTAAAACCCATTTCCACCGAAAGACCATTTCAACAATGGGGTTTAGATTTCATTGGAGAAATTCACCCTTCCTCTTCTGGCCAACACAAGTGGATTTTGACTGCCACTGACTACTTTACCAAATGGATAGAAGCCATCCCTTGTAGGCAAGCCAATTACTCAATCATCATGCAATTCTTAGAAACCAATGTTTTGTTTAGATTTGGCTGTTCGGAAAATTGTTACACACAATTTTGCTGCCTTTAAATCCAAAAGAATGATCAATTTTTGTCATAAGTGCCACATTACCTTGGGCCACACCACAGCCTATTACCCCCAAGGTAATGGCCTAGTCGAATCCTCCAACAAAAGCCTAATTAACATAATCAAAAAAGTCTTGCAGGAGAATAAAAAGAATTGGCTTAAAAAACTGGTAAATGCACTATGGGCAGACAGATTGACCACCAAAAGATCTATTGGAACCAATCCATATGAATTGGTTTATGGCATGGAGGCAGATTACAACAAGAGTTGAAAGTAAGGCCATATGACCTGATGTTCTTGGCTTTTCATCTGGAAAAGCCATCCCCAAGTGGAGCCACTGTTAGGTTCCTATACCAATAGGTGTCATATTTCATGATTGGCTGTGGAAATGCCAAATATTATCATCCTTTCCATACTGCAAAGGTTCCATATTTTCCAAAGAACAGAAAAAATTTAAAAATGTAAAGAGGGTATGCCCTAAAAGAAAAATCAAAGGGCAAGAAAAATGAATTGGTCAAGAAAGAAAGAAAATGAACCCCAAAAGAAAGACAAGGAAGGTGTGCTAGTCAAAATGCCACTACTATACTACTTGTTGCAAAGTATTTCAAATCATGCAATCAGTGAATTTATCACACTTGATGGATGGCCCAACAGCTCAATCTTGGCCACTTCATGTTTAAATTTCTTGTTTTAGCATTAGAGAATAAGATCTGTTCAAACAGTTCAAGCTTGGCAGATCACTAGATAGATAGAGAAATAAAGGGCCCAACTGCTTAATCTGAGCCCTTGGAAGAAATAAGGATAGATTTAGATAGGAGGGTAGCCAAAAGAAAAGAGGAAAATCAGGGTTTTCTAGTTCAAGTGCACCCAATCAAAATGAAGAAAAAATGTTAGGAATTGTAGAATGGGTAAGTAAATTGAAGTTGTAGAAACAGGTCTGTCAGTAGTGTCATCTTTTCGAATATGATCTATTTCATGGATATCTCAAGTGCCATGGAAAAGGTGTGATGACAGATCAGATGTTGCATGTCTAACTCCCCCTCTCTCCCCTCACAATAATCATGCACTAACATCCCTCAAAGAGATTGGGATTTGCTCAAACTCTTAACTTCACTCCATTTCCATAAAAACTTAAGTGAAACTTCAGGTTTACTTAAAAGCTCAAAGCCACATTTCTTGTGTAAAGTTTCATTTTTCCCCACACCCCCAAGTCTAGGTGATTCAATTTCATGCACCTAGCACTTCCCCTCATATTCATATTAACATGTTAACTCTATTATATAACTCCCACTTATATTTCCCCTCCCCTATTATACATAAAAATACATTAAAAACCCAAAAACATTATAAATATCCCGCCCCGGCCTAATATGGCTATGTTTTAATTTTCTTGGGAGTCATTGGTCCACTTGGGGCCAATAACAACCCACCATGTGTTCCGCTGGGATTTGTTTGACCTTTGGTTAAACAAATAACCATAGTTCGCTGCGCAATAGTAGTGGGATTTAATTAACATTCGGTTAATTAAATAACCGTATCCATTAAACTCATAATCAAAGGTTTTAAACCCCGACAAATATTATTTAATGTCGAAATATTAACGCGGGTCTCGTAGCATAAAGCTCCGCCATCTATGCCTCCCGTCAATTGTTGGATCGCGCCCTCCAGATCCAACGGCTCTCATCGATATTGGAGCCGCTCCCACGTCCGTTTGTTAGCTCCTGATGGAAAGCAGTTTTCCCGCCGTACCCCCATACACATGTCACCTTTCTATTTCATCGGGCCCATTGTGACGCAAACCGCCCCCGTATAAAAGCGGTCCGATGGAAACCACAAACCGCCTCCTGTTCCCGCTGCTCACGTCATTCACCATGTCTGCACCCACGTCAGCGCTCGCGTTACTATTTCGTCCGCCGTGTCTTCCATGTCATCCGTCCATGTCAGCAACCACGTCATCTGCCACATCACCTTCCGTACCCCGCTACAGGAAAAAGTTACGTCATGATGACGTCATTCAAAAAAAGCGCCAAAAAACCCGAAAAAACCCACAATTTTGTTAAAAAGTCGCGAAAGCGATAGTTTTGTTTATTTCTTCTTGTTGTTTTACGACGACTGTGCATGCAAAAAACAACCAATTCGCCACCATAGCTCCAGTCCGCCACCCAGAGGAGTTCAGTCCGCAAACTTGGCCCCTCACCTCGCTCCTCAACCCACATTTAGCACCTGGCGCCCATAGAACAGGTATTTTCCAAAAAACTCACTGATAAGCCCTGTTTTTTTGACTTTCTCTGCTAAAATCGCCCGAACAGTTAGAATTCCAGTTGAATTACGCTATGGCCTGTGCATTTTTATATTGCAAATCACTCTGTTTGCCCATTTTTCAAAGAAGTCTTGTGAATTCTGCTCCTCTGCAAATTAACCATTAAAACTGAAACTCAAACCCATTTCCGCTTGTAAATCACCGAAAGAGCCCAAATACTGAGCGAATTCTGCCCAAAGACACCTGTAAAAGGAGCGCCCTTTCCCCTGCTTTTATCCAGCTTCCCGATCAAATTCTGCAAACTCTGTTTTTACTGTGAATTTCACCCAAAGCAGCAATTTCTAGAAACATAACTCAGTCTGTGATTTCCTGAGGAAAACCAAAACCAGTGTTCTATTGTCTGTTGCTCCAAAAGCTCTAACTTCAAGTTAAAAGGTCACTTAACAAACTGAAAATGGAGGCTCCAGTGGCCCTGAATATTGCACCCTTGAATGCACCACATAAGGAGTTGGAGTGGCTACCTCTTGCTGATAGAGATTTCCAGATTGATGACATGGAGGGTGACAAACCTCACCTTCAAGCTTTTTGTGAAATAAGAATAGCTACAGGAATAAAGCTGGCATATTTAGAATCTGGGAGTCTAATATGCCTATATACTACGTGCCTTCAGTGAATGTCTTCCCTGACCTCATCCATCAATGTTGTGCTAATTATGAGCCTTCTCAAAGGGCAGTGATGGACCCTTCTGGAAATGTCCTCTTTCATATCACCCCTCAGTCTATAAATGAGATGCTGCACTTCAAGTCAACTCAGCCTTTGGTCCCTCTCTCCATGAAACATTTGCTGGATCAAGCCTCCAAGTTGTCCTCTGCAGAAGTTTACCGAATTGCCAAGATGTTCATGCCACCAGATTGCTACTCCAGATACACACTTCCCTATCACCATGTCTGGTTTGATGAGCCTGGAAGAATGGTCATAGACATGATTTCCTACATCCTGGGATTCAGAACAAGTGAAATTATGGATGAGACTGTCTTAGCTTTGATGTCCATGTTTGCTCTAGGACAGACCCCTGCTATCAAGTATGATTATGCTACCTTCATAGCTAACAAAATTCACGAGCAATTCATGAATTTAGATAGAGAGAGAGTGTTCAGGTACACTTCATATATATATCATTTGTTGCTGTACTATCAACCTGATAGTTTCCTAGTTTCCATCAAAAAATTGGATGCTAAGGGGGAGCGGAGGTCTGTAATATTTTGGTCCTCAATATTCCATCAAGTTCATAGCTCCCCATATACATATTGTGAGTTTATTGATCTTTTCATATATCCAGCCACTTGTTTGTTGTCAACAACTCCTCCTGCCAGGCTCTCTGTTGAAATGCAGAAAATCCTACATCTCTCAAAGGAATACAGTATTGGTGACTGGTATTTTTACCAAAACCACACAGTGATAAGGATTTATGGCTGTGAATTAGCCCCCTACAGACTGCCAAAATATGTCCCTATGAGACTCTTTGCCCTGGAATAGTACCGGCAATTCAATAGTTCAGATTTGACTCATTTCTATGGTGCTAGGAAAAAAGCACAGCTCAAGATAAGGCATCAATTGCGCTCTTTTATCTTCAATAAAAGGGAAGAAGCAGGGAAGGAAGTTGACAATATTTTGAGAGAGAAACTTAAGCTGAAACAAAGTTTTCATTGGTCACCATATGACCCTGAACATTTCATAAGTTTTAGGAGAGTAAAAAACAAGCTTACAGGATATGTGCACCACAAAATCCCTAAAATTGAACAATATGCTAATCAACAGGAATGGGTAGAAGGCACACTAGTTGAAGAGCTTAATGAAGAAGAGAATTAGAAAAAGAAATGAAAGAGCTTGAAAAAACAGTTTACCTAGACTCTTTTGGACAGGTGCCTTTCACATTGCCTCAACATCTTGGAGCGGGCACATCATCTACCACAACTTCACAACAACCTGCCCAAGAAAGTGCTCCACCTGTAGGGACATCCAAAGGCAAGGAAGTACAACATTCTGAGTAGCAAGATACAATGACAGACCTACCAGATACCGCAAAAGAGCAAAGTCAAGGGCAAGGCCCTTCAACACAAGCAAAGGTAACTGAAATCCCTGTGTTACAAACTCCTCTCAGTGAGGAAAGAGCCAAGAAAAGGGATAGGCAGGAATAGACACCTACTGGTGGATCGAGAGAACAACAAGGGGAAAAGAGGCAAAGTTTAAACCCTTAATCTGAGGAAGAATTGACAGAGGAGATAGAAGGCAACCTAAGGGGTGAGGAAACAACCGAACAACAGATTCCTCCAATTCTGGAAACATTAACTAGCTCCTTTCAGCAAGAGCAAGAGAGGCAACATGGTGTGGAGGTTACATCCACCAGGCAACAGAGCAAGCAAGGCTCTGACATCAAGAAGGCATTCACTAAAATCAAGGCCAGAAATGACAGTAAGGTTCCATCTCTATAACCAATTGCTAAGAATGGCTCCCACCAATCAACAAAGGCTAATGGCAGCCTATGATATCCAAGAAGGGAAAATGACCCTTAGTCACTTCAGGCCTACAGTACAGCAGCCCTAGTCAGCTGCTGATTATATCAGAGCCAATCTGGAAGTCCTTTGTAAAGACATCCACCCAATGGACCAAATTGAACTACATAAGCAAACCGGAGAAATGGTGTACTCCACCTTGGCAGATAAAGCAATATTGGCCCACATATTGCAAAATTCACTTCATAATACTTCTACCCAATTGGAATTGGAGAAAGCATCCTCATTAGCCAAGGACAACAGAATTAAATCTTTGGAGGAGATTATCATGGAACTGGGACATGATCCCAAGGATCCCAAGGGCATACAGGCCTTGATAAAAAAGAAAGAGGAAGACATAGCAGCCCTTAGAAAACAATTCAGGTTGCCAATTATAATGCACCATCAGACCAGAAAGTTGCACAACAAAAAGAAGAGGAGGATGTGGTAAGTTTGCTAATGAGGATGAATGAAAGGCTAGAAGAAACAGAGAAAGCCTTGGAGGCTGCACTACAAGGAAAACATGGAGAGTTGGCCTCTCAGTCAGCTCAAACAGCTCCCATTCTTACAACTGCTATTCCTACAGTCATCACAACAGTCCCTCCCATTGTCACAGAATCAACAGCAGGTACCTCAACTTCAGCAACGGTTACGACAACAACTACAGTAGTACCATAGGTCAGCCTGAGTATGGAAGAGATGATGAAGGAAATAAAAGCTCTGGAACTCCAAATGGCAGAATTAAAAGAAGCCAAAGAAAAACTGGCCAAGATTGAGGTGAATTATGAAAAATAAAAAATGGTTGTGGCTGAGAAGACAAGAGAAGTAAAGGCCCTGGAAAATAAGATAAAAGCCTTGGAGAAGGACCTTACTCTTCACAAAACTCTGGCAGAAATCAAAACAATTTTGTGGACTAAAATTGGCCAGTCCATCACTGATCAATGAACATCAATCCAGACTATTCATGACCAGATTGAATTGATAGCGATAGCTCAATTTGAGACTCAAAAAGCCAGAGCATTATTGGCAAACAAGCCCGAACAGGCCAACTAGCTGATTCATTTTTTGAATACTCATACCAAAGAACAACTAGCAGCTCTAGATATCAGGAATAGAACAAACACCATTTTGATAGTGAAAAAGGTGCTGACCATGAGGAATTTTGTGCAGACTTTGGAAAGAAAGTGCCAAGAAATGCAAACACAAATAAATGCCTTCATACAAAAGTTTGCAGTGTTGCAGAGCAAGGGCTTACCCAGTTTATTGACTAGCAATGGAAGACTGTGAACACATGAACATTATGCTCATAGGGTAAATACCTATGTTACCAATCAAATCACAGCATCATCAAGCAGCACAGAAGAGACAGTACCTCCCTCTGGACAGAGTTTATATGACAAATTAGAAAATTTGTTCTATATTGAACATGAAATAAATCATCTTTTTGAAGTCCAGCCAAATTACTACACATATACTGAAGCTGATGAAACATTAATTAAACTACAGAGACACTAGCTGCCAATAGATCAATGGTGGGAGGGCATGCTTGAGGTTTTACCAAGGTAATTTTCATTCTCTCCTTTGATCAGCTACACATTAGCAAATTCAAATACAAGAACCACCTATCAAAAAATCAAATTGACAAAGGAGGGAATTCACGCTAAAAAGCGTTAAGGCAAACTCAGGCTCAGGTGGCAGGACCGTGACAACAACTTAGGAACGCAAATCAAAGAGACAAATATTAGTCGACTAATTGGGTCTAAAAGTCAAGCATACCAGGACACCTAAGGCAGCGAGTACAACGTAGTTACTCCTTCATTCACTACGCGCTGTTTCCAACATCATTTATTGCCTTTGAAGAAGTAGATGGATGAATTTATTGCCTGATATTTTTCCTATGGAATATTTTGTAATTCTCTTTGTATAAATACCTCCTCAAGATATGTATTATTTTTGGCTAGTGAATATCATTCTGGACCTGCGCTGTATGTTTTGAGAACTCTTCTGAAATAAAGATCGCTGGAATGCTTTGCTGGTGAATTTGCTGGTTATGGAATCAATGGCAGAAGGATATGTTGCAGAATTCTTGTGTTAATAAATGGATCAATAAGTCTTCTTTACTCTTGTGTTACTGTATCTGTGTTTTATTTACCATCTAAATATCATGCTCTAAGTTACAAAAAAAAGGATAACCCAGAATTTACTTTGCTGTACTCTGTGTTCAATTCCTGTAATTTTTTATGTTTTCTACAGGACTAACATAGGCAAGAATTCTTGACTGCTCTTGTCTCCCTGGTTCTTTCACTCTAAATATCATCAAGGAATTCTTAACTGCTCCTTGATAATGTTTATACAATTTCCCTCTATTAGCATAATGAAAGATTCTTGATTGCCTTTCATTCCCTGACTTCGTTTCATCTTATTCCAGCTTGAAAATTATTCTGTGTTTAATTATCTTGCTCTGTAGTTTTCCTATTGCCAAAGAAACCATACCCAGAGGTTTATTTCCATTAGACTCCATCAACCCAATGGTCTGAACTTTTCTCACATTACAGCCCTGCTCTACTGAATGTCATCTTCCAAAAACCAAACAAAACTTGTGCTCCATAACTATCCTAACATATAATAAAACAAATCTAAATCATAAAGAGAGAGCCCTCTCTGGTTGCAGATTGGCTAGAATCTGCAGCTAAAAGACTGGTTAGTGGTTACCTCGGCCGTATTCCCTTCTGGAGGTAGGGAACAACCTGAGTGATAACAAAACTGAATTAATTAATTACAACTCAAAATAAACTCAACGAAGGCTCCTATAATGTAGGAGACATTGTACATGACTCAAGTTAGACCCTCAACTCGAATTAACTAAGCCAACTGTAGGATCCATCTACTGACAAAATAACCCAACAAAGATCTTCCTCATCCATATAACCTCACAATCTGCTTGACTAGCAGCCATGTACTCCGCTCCTGTCGAACTGAGTGCAACTAATCTTTGCTTATTTATGTACAAATAAACTACTGCTGACCTAATACTGAGTATTCCCCCTAATGTGCTCTTTATGTCAGATAGAATCCTTGCCCAATCTGCATCTGTGAAGCCTTGAAGCTTCACTCCCTCTTTCCATTTGTACCAAAGACCAAAATGAGTGGTGCCTCTAAGGTATCTCCACACATGTTTACCTACCTTCCAATAGAGTTTGGTTGGATTAACCTTTTCTTGACAAAGATGGTTAACTGTAAAACATATGTCTAGTCATGTGTTCACCAAATACATAAGTGAACCCAAAAGTTGCATGTAAATAGCAGCCTCCACTACTTCACATGAAGTAGCATCTTCCTTCCTCCAATTTCCTGTTAGAGGAGTCTCCATGGGTTTTCTTCTCTCCATGTGGAACTTCTTCAGTATCTCGTTGGCATACTTTCCCTAAGAGACAAACAGTTCCTCATCTCCTTGCCATACTTCCATACCAAGGAAATAATGCACGAGACGTAGGTCCTTCATCTCGAATTGTATTGCAAGATCCTCTTTGCAATATTTTACCAGCTTCTCATCACCTATTGGAATTAAATCATTGAAATAATTTATTATAATCAAAAATTTACGTTCAACCATAATATGGTAAATGTTTTCATCTGCTTCACTTTTGGTGAATCCCATCCTGCTGAAATAACTCTCAATCCTGGTGTACCAAGCACGAGGTGTTTGTTTCAATCCATACAACGCTAGCTTGAGTCTGCACACATGCGACTCTCTGTTGAAGGTCTCAAATCCTTCTGACTGCTAAATGTACACCTCTTCCTCAATCACACCTTTGAGGAATGCTGTCTTCACATCCATCTGATGTATCTTCCATCCCATCTGCGCTGAAAATGCTAGAATAAATTTGATTTAAGAGTAACTTGATAATGGAGCAAAGGTCTCCTTGTAATAAATTCCTCCACTTGAGAGAGCCCTTTGGTCACAAATATGGCCTCGTGTTTCTCCACACTCTCATATGCTGCTTTCTTTACCTTGTAAAGCCATCTGGAACTCACCACTAACTTTTCTGTTGGTCTTGGGATGACACTATTTCTGATAATGGAGTTGTACTCCTCAACCATGGCATCAACCCATACTAGTTTCTGCACTGCTTCCTCGAATGAGGATGACTCATTCTCTACACTCTCGCTCATTAGATCCATGTAGCGAGTGTATCGATCTAGTGACCTCCTCTGCCTGCGCTATGATGTGGGTGCTCCCACATTCTCTCTAGCATCATGCATCAATTTGTCAGCCTCTCTAGTGTGCTTCCTTCTATCTATGTAAGTCTCTACATGAGTGGGTGCTTCCACTCTTTGCTCCTTGTGATGTTGCTTCTCCACATCATCCTAAGTTTCTTCCTTTTGAGCTAAAAGCTCCTCTTTTCCATTCAACTAAAGCTCCCTCTCAAGGGAAAATCTCATGGCCTTCTCTTCATCAAACTTCACATCTCTACGAACCACTGTCATCCTATGAGATGGAAGGCACACCTGATATTTGTGAGGTGTATCAGTGCACCCCACTAATAACCCATCTCAGCTGTTGGTTTTAGCTTTTTACTTGCATCCTTTCTAACATGAAAGTAAACTAATGAACCAAAGATATTGAAGTGTGCCAGATCTACTTTCTTACCTGAAAAATATTCTTTTGGTGTACTCATCCCGAGAATCCTATGGGGACTGTTGTTCTTCACATATACAACTGTGTTGCAAGCTCCAACCCACAAGTGCAATGGTAGGCCCTGATCATGTAACATCACCTATGTTTCTACCACAATACTTCTACTCTTCCTTTCAGCCACCCCATTCTACTGTGGGTTAGGGGGTGCTATTAACTCCCGTCGAATTCCTTCTGATGCACAAAATTTCTTGAATTTATTCAATACATATTCTCCATCGTTATCGATCCTAAGAGCTTTAATTTTCCTGCCAGTGTCTTTATCAACAAGTGCTATAAATTCACAAAATTTAGCGAACATATAATCTTTCTTCTGCATGAAGAAAATCCAACACTTACAATAAAAATCATCTACAAATATTACGTAATACATATTCTTGGTTGTGGAGGTTGTCGAGAACAATCCACACACGTTTGAGTGAACTCGTTCAAGAATCATTCACGATCGAATGTACTTATCATGAAAGGTAGATTTGGTGTACTTCCCCAATGTACACCCTTTGCATGTGTCTCTCTGCTCTAGTGTACCCTTGGGAAGTCCTGTAGAAATTTGCTTCAAGATCTTCAAAGATCCGTGGTGCAAGTGACCCAATCTTATATGCCACAACTCAGTGATGTCTTGTCTTTGCACCTTCTTGGATTTTGTGCTCAAGGAAACACAATCTTCTACATCCAATTTGTAGAGGTTATTCACTCGAACTCTGATCCGCTTTACTTGTCCTGAGGCTTTGTGACTAAGGAAATCCTTTCCTTTGCTAAATATCACTTCGTAGCCACAGTCCTCCAACATGGAAACTGAAACCAAATTCTTCTTCAAACCCAAAACATACATGACATGTTTTAATGTGAGCGTAGAACCAGACTCCCTCTGAAAGGTAACAATATCGATTCTGGTAAAACTATACCTCCCATCATCTTCCATTTCGATGTACATCTAGATGTCCTTCGCCTCCAAGTCACTAAAGAATTCTTTGTTGTTGGTCATATGGAATGAGGATCCATTATCCAGATACCGCACACTACCCATCACCAATGTCACCATGCAAGTGATGAGGGTGAAATCTAGCTCGAATTGTGAAGTAAGAGATTCACTTGCTGCTCCTCCTAAGGGCTTCTTGTCGACCTTCTTGTGCGGACACTTCGTGGCATAGTGTCCCAACTCATGATAGTGAAAACATTTAATCTTTGACATGTCCTTCTTCTTTCTGCCCTGACTGGAATCTGAATTGGAATGGGATGAATTCCATTTCTCTTTCTTCACCTTCTTAAATAAGGAAGAATTATCCTCATCATCATGCTTGGATGGGGATCCATCTTTGGTGTTCTGCTGAATCTCTTCTTTCACCAAGTCAGACCACAAACACTCCCACTCTGGTATTTTTTCCCTCCCATTTACTGAGTCTTGGTAGCTGTGCCGACTCTTGGGAATGCCTGGAAGTGTTAGGATGACCATATCATCTTTAAAAACTACCACACCAACACTTCCAAGCTCATCCCGACATTTGGTGAACTTGGTCAAGTACTTTTGTATTGTGTCACCCTTCTCCATCTTGATTTTTCTGAGCTTGTCCATCAGTGCCAACTTCTTGTGGTCACTACTATTTTGAAATAAGTTTGTCAAGACCTTCCACGTTGCATATGGAGTCTCCTTACCGTGGAGGTTCGAGACAATATGATCTCAAACTCCTTCTAGGATAATCCTTCTCGCCTTTGCAACACATTTTCTCCACTCTGCTAGATCTTGAGCATCAGTTGCTAGAGGCTTAGGAATATCTTTGTCTATGAATTCCTTAAGCCTGTTGTCTTCCAACATTGCCTCCATCCTGTCCTTCCAAGCAATATAGTTCGAACTACCCTCAAGGGCATATTCGAGTCTCAATCCGTAGAACAACATCCTACTGGCTCTGCAGTATGTACTGCAAATTTGATTTCACCTACAAAAGACAAACTCATATTCTCCTCTTCTAAATTCATTTATGCTCTGACACCATGTAGAAATTACTTGTAGATTCAAACTGCTAATTGTAATATTCTAAAACAATAGAATTGAATCTACTATACTTATCAATGGAAACAATTAAACGATCGTGAAATCATGTAGCATACAAGAGAAAGAATTGAATCAACACATTACACAATGATTTCCTGGGGAAATCCAAAGCTAAAAACCCCTGCTATATGTATATTGCATTAGTTAGAAAGAATATTACAATGATTTTCTCAAACCCGAGCAACCTTTACATTATCTCTATCTGTCTTACAACTTCCTAGACAAGCCCATGCCAATACTTAACCAATTTTCTACTTGCCCAAATCCCTATTTCCTTGCATTATTTCCTTGGGAATTATCTCCCTCTTATTTAGGGAAATTCCTCAATATGAATTGCACAATCTTCATAGGTCTTCCTCTGACTGCATGCACCATCTTTACAATCCAAATGATTATACAACTAATAGTACATTGTCCCTGAAATCAAATTTCAACTGGGTAACTCTCAGATCTGACATGCATGAATTATTTATGAGTGAATCATCAGTTTACTAGTTGATCACCGCAGGTAGCACCACACTATACTGCAGGCAGCACCACACTACTAGACCTCCCACTAGTTCCTCCAACAATTGGAACTAGTTTAACTGACTTTAACTTAGTTAAACTAAATTAATTGATTACAACTCAAAATAAACTCAACCAGGGATTCTATAATGTAGGAGACACTATACATGACTCAAGTTAGATCCTTAACTCGAGTTAACTGAGCCAACTAAGTCAAATTAACTTATTTAGTTAATACGAGTTGTCATGAGATGTGGAATTACATTTTATTCCTAATTTAATTCAAGGACAAAATTAAATTAGGATTTTCTTGTTCTATTTTCAACAATCAAAACTTGTTGTAGATGAACAACATCATATACTTTTTTATTTACTTCAACAATAAAGAATCTTCTATACTATTAATGCAACTGATAATAGGTGTAGCGATCTTATGAAGAGTTTTTCCCTCTTAATGAGTAGTCACTCCAGCCATCATCATTCAAGTCATCAATCTGTTTATCATAATACTGCCATGCATCAAAAAGACTATTAGATCATCAGGTTCTACCACTTGTGTTCATCATAGCCATAACATGTTAGCATCAAATAATTCATCATCACATATTAACATGCCATCAAATTTCATCAAGAGTTAAAAGTATTATGATTAGAGCAACTGACAGGTTTATCATCATACTGTCAGTCTAATTTATGGAGTTGAATTAGAGAATCTATTTTAATATCAATCCGGGTTGGTAAAATTAGAAGCACACCGAGGCATATGGAACTTAGATTTAACTAATTTAGGAAGTAGTTGTTTAGGTGGAAATAATGGAAATGCATATTACAAATGTAAATTACTGATTGTAAAGAAAGCATTGAACTTCTGATCTAGAAACAAATGTGCAAAGATTTTATGTGGAGTATAGCCAACAAGGAAGAGGCTCTAACTTATAGGTCTTGGTTGTCCTTCCTCATCATTCTTATTCCAACAAAAACAATTCCACCATAAAGCATAACACAATTAAATTAAGAAAGCAGTAAAGATTAAATGCATAAACACAGTTTCCAATTCAATTCTTAGCTCACAAGGAAGAGGCTCGAACTTGGAGATCTGGGTTGTCCTTCCTTACTCAAACTAGTCACCGAAAAGAGATCAATTCCAAAATCTAAATGGGCATGAAAATATTCACAAGAGATTATACAGAAAACTAAAATGCTATCTATTCACAATTATGCACATTAATTCACAAAATAGTGTACTTAGCTTAGCATGGGGGCCCTCCACCTTTGCTTGGTACACCTCTAAAACAATCAGCTACAACAATTCACCATCCAAATCCCACAACAATGAAGCATAAGAAAAATCGAGCAAGTTTTCAAATGTATTCCAAAAGAGAGTAATCACAATGATAATAATATATGTCCATAATTGTTTAGTTGTTGTGCTTAAATAGGATAAAAGTATAACTAAATCAGCTATAATCATTGTAACCACCAATGAGAGTCCTATTAAACCTACTAGGGTCAAATCCATCCCTTTGTTGCACAAAATATGAGAAGTTTCCACAAAATCACAAAACTGCCCCTAAATCAGAGGATTTCTTGAATGACTAGTCAAGTTTGACCAGCTTTGTCCGGACCTGTTCTGACTCATTTGGACTGTGCCAATAGGAGTTTGTTCATCCTTGGTTCGTGTACTTCTCAAATCTATCATCAGTTTTTGCCCAGGTGTCCTGCACATATGACTTTAATGGAGCCATTACGGGAAATTCTGTTTCTGCCAATAATAAATTTTAAGACCCAATTTTTATTAAATATTCTAAAAATTAAAAGACACAACTAATTTAACTTGGTGTGAAAAACGAGAAAAAAATATGACAAATATGATCATGATATGGTGGTAAGGGATGATATAAAGGTGGAATATGCATAGTGAAAAATGGCCAAAATTGAGGGCCAACATCTCCCCCTGCTGATCTACAAACATGTCCTCATGCATGTCTCTATCTCTTGGATCTTCTACCTCTACACGCTAATCTCCCTGCTGTTCTGCCTGTGGATTTGCCCTGATGTAGAAGCTTCTATTTGAGTTTCTTGCAAAAGTATATCAATGTCTTCTTGTCCTTGTTCTTCTCCCTTGTAGATTGCACTCTTTACCTTTTGTTTCTCATATTTGTATTTTTCGCCTGTCACTGATAGATTTGTGGCTTGAGAAAGGTACTTTGGTGTGATTGGAATAAGAATGCTTCCTACCATGGTTTTCTCATTATCATAGTTAGATACAAACATCTCTGTCACTTTTGTATTGTACCCACTAAATTTCTTAACAAACTCTAATAATCTTGCTTAATAGAGTTTATCTACAGTCTCCTTATTCCAATTTTCGATATGAAATCCTATGGGCTCAATTTTGCTTCCCATACTGAAGTCTGGATGGCTCTGTTATTTCTTGTTTTGGTCTCTATACCAATTTAAATAACCTTCAACTCTAAATAATCTCATGGGAAAAAGTAACGACTCTGTGTTTTTTTAACAGGAGAAATTTGTTTGCAGTTTTATACAATAGAGGAATTACATTTGTGATTAGAGAAGAAATGTATCCCTTGATAGATATATTTGAAAAAAAAAATTCCTCTTAAATAACACAAAAGTGTTACTCACCAGGACTTGATCTGGATGTTTTTAGGAGTATATGAAGAAATATCTTGCCTGTTTGAACACCATTCGTGATGAGAAAAAATAACCCTTGATTTGAAGTATCAAATTATTTTGGTCTGAGATATCACCTTCGTCTCTGCTGATATGCAGAGAAGGATCTATTTTGATACCTTGAAAACACTTTATGGAAAATACCTTGTGTCAAAATACCTCAGAAAACAATCTTCTGGTTAATACCCTCTTTAGAAATCGATTTCTGGAAATGTAAAATCACCTATAGGTCTGGCAATCACAATTTTGAACAACTACTTTCAAATACATGTACTAATCTCCTCATCTCTGCTTTCAACTTTTAATTAACACCACCATGCACTGCCTCTTCAGAAATCGAATTCTGGAAATGTCCTCCTCAGAAATCGATTTTCTGGGAAATTTAAAACAATCATCATGCACTTCGGCCCTGTTTCTGAGATCAATTAGTGTAAATGGGGTCTTGGTTCTGCCAACCATACACTTGGAGCTTAAGCTTGAGCCCACGGTGCCACCACACAGTTGTTAACTCGAACTTGAATTACACTGCCACCAAACATCTGTTAGCTTAGACTTGAATTACGCTGTCACTGGAGTTCATGGTTAAGCCTACGTTGCCAGTATTTAAATGCTAACTCAGACTTAGGATCTCACCATTAAAAACGAATTGTTTGTCTTTAATTCCTAACCAAACTCAAACACACAATTCACGAGATCTTGTTTGGAGATTCAACGTTTAGTTTGTGGATTTGTATTTAGTGAAAACTCAACGCTCTCTCTGGATCTTGTCGAGATTTTCTTAGTATTAAAATCCACGCACACCCTAAACTTTAACAACTCATTCCTCTGTCTCCATTTCAAAATCAATTTCTAGTTTTTTCTGGGTTGCGTTTCCTACCTGAGCCGTGGCAAAATATTTGTTGAGTTTTCTTTCTGCTCCCTACGTGAAGGCACTAGCACTGAACGTTGCCTCTTTGTGTGGTGCTGAATGTTTGCTCTCTGCTAGGTGCTGAATGGTTGCTCTCTGTCTTAGCAATGTTTGAAATGTTGACCGGTTTTGTTATTGCAAAGTTTTGAATTTTCCTTGACCGTGGGTTTTAACACCTGTCCATTCCCTTTTTGTCGTTTTCATGACTATTCTTTTGCATCCATATTGATTTCAAAAATCTATTTTCTTTGTTATGGTTTGTTTGCATTTGATATGCCCTTGATACATATGATTTTTCATAGTTGTTTGGTTTATATATGCTCACCATTTCATGCATGTATTTTTGCAAAGGTTAAGACATAAGGATTTGCTTTGTATGCGCCCTTCTTTCACCTTGCGTACATTTCTTTTGTAATGGACTCAATTTCATTCATTCATGCATATTTCATTGCATATTCATATCCATCAAGACTACATTCCATTGTCTCCTTTGGTGATTACATTTGATCTTTGCAAGGTATTTTTTTTAATGATCTCCTTGTTCTTAAAAGTCTAATGTCTTCTTTCTCATGATGCATCCATATTTTCCTTATATTAATTACTCTTTTGAAATAGCTTTTTGAAATGACCATTTCAAGGTCATTTCAAGACCCATAATAGAGTAATTTTTTTTTTTAACTTCTAGATCATGCATCTTTGATACCATAATTCTTCATAGCATTATAACTCCTTATATCAAATACATTTTTGTTCTCATTTTTATGATACTAACCCATGCTTGCTATTGTGACTTGTTTTGCGAAGAAGGCTTTGTTTTGTAGACAAAGAGGTATGATTTGAATAGATAGTGGGGTAAAATTTTTTATGAAAAGAGGGATAGGGTAAGGGTTTTTTTTTTATGAAAAGAGATATTTTGGTATGTACAGGGAATGAAGGCTTACACTCTTTATGCACCAAGGTTTAATTAGTCTCCTAATTTAAGAATTCCTTTCAAAATCAAAAGGCATTAAAAATAAATTTGTAACTTACAATACTCCCTTGATTGATGCTTTGAAAAAGATTAGCTCCCTTAGTTGATTGATGCTTTGAAAAATATTAGCTCCCTTAGTTGATTGATGCTTTGAAAAAGATTAGCTCCCTTAGTTGATTGATGAACTTGATTAGTGAATTGATTTTTCTTTCATTGGTTGTTCTTTATATACAAGTCCCTTCTGAAATTTCTTTGTATACAAGTCCCTTCTGACAGATTTTACATGTTGATCCTCAAGTCCCTTTAAGAAATAGTCTTTGACTCATATATGTTCAGGTCCCTTTGTGATGTTGATGCTTAGCATGTTCATGTCCCTTATTGATGTGATGCTACTCATGTTCAGGTCCCTTTTTGATGTGATGCTGCTCATGTTCAGGTCCCTACTGAAGTAAAATTTGCAATTTTCAGGTCCCTTGCATTCTGAGTTGCTTCCATATCAAGTTGAACAGTATGTTGAGTTGCTTTAGATTTTAAAAACAAATGCACTTGTTTTATTCTGTCTCCCCCCTTGCTTATTTTGAGACTTATCCTCAAGTCTGGAATTTGGGGAAGATATTATTTTTTAGAGAATAACATGACATAGTTTATTAGAACAAACAAGAAAATCTATCTGTAATGATAAAATGAACAAAAAACCATTTTTTTTTTGGAATTCATATTAGCCAAGTAGCTTGATTTTAACAATTTATTTATTTATTTATTTTATTTTTTTTCTCGGATGGAAGTGGGATATAATGTTGTAGGGAAGTATGAAAATATTATGGAAGTAAAATAGGTTGAAGTCATAATATAGGAATAGATGGATAGATAGATAATAGATCTGGACTTCAACATGGTAGATCTGAATGATTGTGAAGCGTAACATACAATATGGTAAATGAATGAAATCATGAACAATATGGATTATGAAATGATTCTTTGGCAATGGATGTGACTTGTAATGGTATAGAACTTGACTTCTTCTTTTGATGATTAGCTTAATGTATTTTTCCTTGATCTCAATCCATCTCGTAGGTTTGTTGGTGTTGTTGGTCAGTAACTGAAAGTAAGCTTCACGAGTTTTGAGTTTCATTGGATGAAATCAACATCAAGTGAATCCACTTTTCTTTGACTTGAATATTTTCATTTCATATTATCATAAATGAATTTTTAAAAATTGACTTTGAAAATTCTTCATCCATGGAGTTGACTCCTCAAATCTTCGTGGGACTTGCAAAAACATGCACTTTCCTGATCGAGGAAGAGATGTGTACAGTCTCTCTTCTTCCAAGAAATATGTAAATAATTATAATATATGGTTAAAAACAAGTCCAAAGATGATATACAAAGAAAATGCATTTGTTTACCCCTTGAGGAATGATGACCAATCTAGACCTCCTAGCGGTATTTTATTTACAAAATATTCATTTTAAGTCCAATTAGAGTGATTCCAAAGCCAATTTGAAGCGAATTAATATGGATACTTATATTATAAACATGTTTTCAAAATGGTTTAAAATGATATGTTAAAAATGATGGTAAGTACCATGTTTGATAGAGCTTCTTGTGAATTTTTTACTAGACCAACAATCACTATTTGGAGTGTAACATTTTCGTTAAATATTGGATCAATGTCATTCCACTTAGAGATTAAATTAGATTCATTTATTTCTATCCATTAGAAATATTTTTTTAAAATTCTTAGGTTTTATATCACAATTGTTGATGAACAAACCTAAGAGGCAGAGTTTCACTATGCTGATTTTAAGACATGCAGTCACTAAATGTGGCATACATTTTTCACCTGGCCTTCAAATGGGATGATTAAAATTGTGTCTTGAACTATATTTGAATATATATCTCCCATATAAATAGGTTTTGAAAATAATATTATTTGATATGTGAAATATGCCAATGAATAGTCAAGACCTAAAATTGTCACTGTGCAGATATTTTGACAAGAAGTTAGTATTTTGAGCATAAATTTTTCATATGATGCCGGATTGAGGTGATTCAAATTGATTTAGAAACTATATTCCAAGGGATATCTTCCCTATACATATCATTTCAAAATGTTTCCATTAGACCCATTGAATCAATGCTGTACTAGCTTTGTCCTCAAAATTTTTCTTGAGATCTAGTGTTTATTTTGATCATATTTTTTTTTTGATTTGTGATCCAAATTGAAAAATAGATGGATTTAAAAACTAGATTTCAAGAGATTATTTTTTTAAAAACATGCTTTGAAAATGATCTTATATAGTTACCCAAAATAAGATTGTTCTTACTGCATTTTTCCATAAAATCCTTCCAAATGAGTATTGAATAATGATTTGAAGAATTGTTCATGAGAATTTGAACCAAAAGTCTTATTGTGAACTTATTTTACCTATTTATTTATTCTATTATGTCCTACTCTATTGTAGAAAAATAAATCATTTTCTTAAGTATAAGAGAATTTCCAATGCATCCATTTGCATAACACGATCATAAGTAGACTCACATCCAAGTTTGAAAATTATACCTTAATGAATGCTTAGACATGAAAAATTAGTAGATCATAAAGATTTGATGCTAAGAAATGTTGAAAAATGGAGTGGTGTTGTGGCCTAATGACTAGTTGAAACCAATTTTGAGTGTGATCTTTAAGTATTTGATTCTCCTCAACTATCATAACACAAAGTTCTTCTTGTGGAACTTGTTCAAAATCATGAATGCACAAGGGATCTTGTGATACATATGCTAGATATTCTTCAATTTCTCTCTCTATTGTTTGTACTTCATTGTATGTGATCCATAACTCATTGATCTCCTTACAAATATAACTAGAAGAAGCTTCTAGGTTCTTTTCTTGTGGTTCTTCTTCATGGATGATTGGTTCCTCTTCTATCTTTTGAAATGAAGATTCATCCCTAGTGACCATTCTAAATTGTGGACAAGGATTTGAGAAGATCCTTGTGGTGGCATACCCTCATTCTCTAAATGAATTCTTTAACATCATGTTTTGTAGATCTTTGTTTTGCAAATGGATTTTGTAGTTAATGAGTTTTTGTTAGTGGTTGGGGGTTTTGTTTTGGGGATCTATCTTTCTAATTTCTATGTCTAAGCATGAATAACCATAATGAAAAGTGTTTTTGTTTTTATGTTGTTGTTGTTGTTTTTTTTATATGTTTTCTAAACAATCTTCCTAACTAGCTCTATCTAAGTGTGCTTCCCCGACAACGACGCCAAAAATGTCAGTCTAATTTATGGAGTTGAATTAGAGAATCTATTTTAATATCAATCCGGGTTGGTAAACTTAGAAGCACACCAAGGTATATGGAACTTATATTAACTAATGTAGGAAGTAGTTTTTTAGATGAAAATAATGGAAATGCATATTACAAATGTAAATCACTGATTATAAAGAAAGCATTGAAATTCTGATCCAAAAGCAAATGTGCAAAGATTTTATGTGGAGTATAGCTAATAAGGAAGAGGCTTTAACTTAGAGGTACTGGTTGTCCTTCCTCATCATTCCTATTCCAACAAAACCAATTCCACCATAAAGCATAACACAATTAAATAAAGAAAGCAGTAAAGATTAAATACATAAACACAATTTCCAATTCAATTCTTAGCTCACAATGAAGAGGCTCCAACTTAGATACCTGGGTTGTCCTTCTTTGCTCAAACTAGTCACTGAAAAGAGATCAATTCCAAAATCTAAATGGACATGAAAATATTCACAAGAGATTATACAGAAAACTAAAATGCTAACTATTCACAATTATGCACATTAATTCACAAAATAGTGTACTTAGCTTAGCACGGGGACCCTCCACCTTTGCTTGGTACACCTCTAAAACAATCAACTACAAGAATTGACCATTCAAATCCCCAACAGTGAAGCATAAGAAAATTAGAGCAAGTCTTCAAAGTATTTCAAAAAAGAGTAATCACAATGATAATAATATATGTCCATAATTGTTTAGTTGTTGTGCTTAAATAGACTAAAAGTATAACTAAATCAGCTATAATGGCTGTAACAACCAATGAGAGTCCTATTCCACCTACTAGGGTCGAATCCATCCCTTTGTTGCACAAAATATGGGAAGTTTCCACAAAATCACAAAACTGCCCCTAAATCAGGGGATTTCCTGAATGATTGGTCAAGTTTGACCAATTTTGACTGGGCCTGTTCTGACTCATTTGGAGTGTGCCAATAGGAGTATGTTCATCCTTGGTTCATGTATTTCTCGAATCTATCTTCATTTTGTGCCCAGGTGTCCTACACATACGACTTCAATGGAGCCATTACGAGAAATTTTGTTTCTGCCAATAATAATTTTTAATACCCAATTTTTACTAAAAGTTAAAAATTAAAAGACATAACTAATTTACCTTGGTGTGCAAAAAGAGGCAAAAATATGACAAATATGATCATGTTATATTGGTAAGGTATGATAGAAAGGTGGGATATTCATGGTGAAAAAGGGTCAAAATTGAGAGCCAACACATACTTAAAGATTATAATCACTACATCACTTCTTTACATTTATTCAGTCATCAACTCAAGTCATTCAAGTTTTCCGTATTGTAAGAATTACTAAGCCAAGGTTAGCAAGGAGATCCTGAGAAATAATCATATTGTTACGCTTCTATCGTCATGGTTATCATGCTTATCACAATCATTACCAATAGTATCAATATCAATGCATCTAGGTGTTTAGTCAATTTAGTGTTATCTAAATTGCTATCATAAATTGTCAACCCGGGGCTCGTAAGCTGATGAAGTGAAGGTGTACAGTATGTACTTAAGTAACCTCTTAGATCTTTTTGTCGTTTGGGGGTGTTGTGGTCAATTTAACTTCCTAAGATGGAGTGATGATTTTATAAACAAATGAGTGATTTGTGTGTGTATGGTGGTTTCTAAATGAGTGAGTGTGTGTAACTGGTGGTTTCTAACTACCTTCTAAACTTGCAAAGAAAGAACTTGAAAGAAATAACTTGAAATGAAACTGAAAGCAAAACATAAAAACCACTTTCTAATGGCACTAGTCACTACTCATGCTGCTGCAATAAAAAGGTCAGAAAAACCACTTTAAAGACCAATTATAATGTTCATCTCTTCCTAACACTCTGCTTCCAACATATAGTACTATGTGAAACACGATTAAGAAGTAGTTAGATATAAGTCTAAAAAGTAATCAAGCTCTAAGATGACAAATTATAACACCACTGTGCCTTTCTCCAACATTCTGCTTCCAACATACATTGTAATGTGTAACAAGTGAAGAAAGAGTTAGTGATATAAGTCAAAAAATACTCAAAGCAAGCTGTAATTTATTAGTATTCTGATCTCTTAAAGATGAACAACTTATGATAAGGAGACCATCAATATGTTAGCATACAACTTGAGAAAATAAACTAGAAATCAGGCTAGAAAAACAGAATAAAGGCAGCAACTATGAATATGACAACTGAAAATACCATTAGAGATAAAGCAAATACAACAAAGACACACAATCCCGGGCTAACACCTGCAGAAAACAATCCTGATCAGTTGAAGTAAATGCTGGAAATGAGATGACAGTGAAAGTAAATCAAAACTGTACATGTATTAAAGAAAAGGAAAATTGCTGAATTCAAAAGAAGGAAATGGCAAGAACATAAAGGTAAATTTACTGTACAAAGGCTGTTATGAATGGGGGCCCTCCATCCACAAAACCCAAGGAAAGATCAGCTACTTGAAGGTGGGCAAAACAACAGTCTTCTATTAATTCATCATACAGAAATTACAGTGAAAAGTGCTGAAACAGCAGCTTCAAAACAGAGTTTCTGTATACACTAAAATCGTAGCAATTACATAAACAAAGCAACTAAAGACTAATCCTTAAGCGTGCGCAGACGCTGGATTTTATAGGCGTATGAACAATTGCCTACTGCGTAAAACATGAAACTAGAAATTAACTGACAGTCATGCTAATTAAATGGTACAACAACACGTAAACAGGTCCGTGTGTTATCTGGAGGGTACGGTCGTCATGGAGGTTGAATCCAAGGTTGGATCCTGTCTCCCATAACCTGCGTAGCGTGGAGGAATCGCCATCTGGAGTGACGTGACCTTTCAGCTCACACAGCACCGTTTGAGCTGGCTTTGTTGACCGGAGCTTGATCCACGTTGACCGGAGGTGTGCGTGGCGTTGCTGACCAAACCAATAGCATAGGAACCTTTAACACCTTCATTCCCACGTGCCCATGTGATTCGTTTTTCAAAATGACACGTGGAACATAGAGATCAATGAAAAGGCTGCGGAATGACTAGATAGCTGCGGAATTGCTGAATGGCTGCGGAATTGCCAGACAGCTGCGGAATCTTTGTGCATATGTCAAAAATCTAGACAAACAGTCAAACATTAGCAAAGTTAACCAATCATGCTTAAAGACATCAAATGTAATGATCTGGATAGGTTTATGAGGAAAATAGGGCAAAAGAGAGGGATAAGTGAGGAAAAGCTGTAGGTAATGATAGATAATTAGGTGCAAATTAGAGGCTCTACATACCCCCACTACGAGGGTGTTGCATGTCCTCATGCAACGAAAACATTGTTTAATCCACCTGCTGAGATGCCTCTGCTAAGACATCTAGTCTTCTCCTCTTCCTCTGTGTGGCCACATTGACTCTTGGTTTCCTCACCAAGCATCTGAATTTTAAATTGACCAAAGCTCTGCTTAGCTTCCTGCATTTCTTCTTTAGCTTTCTGTTTTTCCTTTGCCAAAGGCCTAGATGAAGCATGGTATTATCGTGGACCATCTTGTCCACTTTAGCTTGCTCCTTCAATTTTTCATTCTCTTGTATGATGTGGCGATTTAAAACTTCAAGCTCAAAAATTTCCTGTTTGAGTGAGTGAACTTGCTGCTCAAGAGGTAGAACAGTGCTTGGACCAGCAGCAGCTTGTTCTAACGTCTCCAGGTAGTTATAAACTTTTTGCTGATCTGGGTCAATCTCTGGTGACCTCTTTGGACTAGGCTCATGCTCAAATTCGGGTTCATGCTCAAAAGGACTTTCCTCACGTGGAGGACTAGTCTCAACATGCTCAATATGTGGAGGGCTTTTCTTAAAGTCAAGTCTTGTAGCAACCTTTTCAGGTGTGCTCAAGTCAATAATGAGTGACTCTTTATCCTTTGTGGCCCCCATTTTGTCTTGTAGCCTGCTGCTCCTCCTCACGGTGGTGATGCTCTGTTTTTCCTTTTGTTGCTTTTGCTTTTGTTTTTGCATCTTCTTGGAAAGGGCAGCCTCATGAAGTTGGGCCAATCTATGTGCCAATGGCTGAGTGTCCTCTTCACTGGAATTTTCAGGAGTAAGGTAGGTTTCTTGGGCTATAGCTTTTCCTTTATCTTTCTTTTGTCTCTTCCTACTCTCCTTTTTCTTTTGAGCAGCCTCTTGGACAATTTCTTGCAGGGTTTCTGTAATGATTTCTTGGGCTGTTTGGTCAATGTCTACAACAGGCTCAGGGTCATTTTCTTCTTCAGAATGATGTGCAGCAATTTCTTCTTCAACAAGGTCTTGGACAGTTTCTTCTTGGACAACAATTTCAGGGACAACAGTTTCTAATTGGACAACAATTTCTGGGGTAATTTCCTCTCTTCTTTTCCTTCTACTCTTTTTAGGCACTTGAGGTGAACCACCAGAGGCTTCCCCTATCTCTTGGAAATGATTCCTTACAAGAAATCTTTCCCATGTATCTCTTTTTGCTTTCACTGTTCTTCAACTAGTATCTTGACAAGCCCATGATGATACAAATGTGGCTCAATGTTTCTTGGATTTCTTTGGACTATTGAGCACATTTTTCTAAGGCTTGAGAGTAAAAAATATGGAAGGTTAATGTCATGCTCTCCTAAGAAATGCATCATAATCATGGTAAACATATAGAATTCCAAACCTTCCCTCACATGTAAAGAATTTTTGTACTAGTAGAAGCAAAGCTGTCCATTCTTCTTTGACAAGATTAACAGGGATTCCCTTTGTAAAAATGCTAGTGTCCATACCTGGATTCTTCAGAATTTGCTTCCATTGCTGGTCTTTTACTGATCGGTTTTTGAACCATCTCTCCCCAGTTTGTGGTAGTGAAGTGGCCTGTGCTAAACTGCTTTCGATGACTGTAAATTTCAGATCTCCTATCTCCACTTGGTTGTCTTTGTCTTTGAAAGAACGTGCAAAAGCCTTTGTGACCTCTCTATTGTAACCCTTGAATTTTTGGATGCACTGGAGCCAATTTGCCTTCTGCAAAGCGTCTTTGATTTGGGGATATCCTTCCAGAAATTTGGAGCCCTCTGGCTCTGCCCTCAAAAGTTTACCCATCAGCTCTCTGGCTTGTCTTACAACTCTGTTTTAATACTTTGGAGAAAGGGTTATACGGCTTCAACGGTGGCTTCAACACAATAGATTTACGGCTTCAACATAACAACCGTAATACACTCACAACAGTGGTCAAAGTTTAGCAGAGGAGAAAAAAATGAAACAGAGTATGGTTACGGTGGCAGAGTAGTGAATAAGGCAGAGCAGTGGAAAACAAGGGAAATGCGGAAGTGAATCAACAGCGTGAATGAGATTATACATGCGTAGGAGGGTTATGAATAATGGGAAGAAACGGTTAAGTCCCTTAGACATCGGTCATGAGTGTACATTTGGCTGCGGAATCATAACGCAGAGAGCTGTAGTACAATTGTCTACGTCACTCAGGTACAAGAGTTTAAATGGAAGAGCAGCCGTGTTTGAGTTTTAAAATCGTGATGAATAGGGACCGTTAAGGCTGAGAGATACGTGGATTTCCGGTCGAGTAATGGAAAGGATTGATAATCATTACATTAAATGGCTAGAAACACAATCCGGAAACCATGCAAAATGTTATAACCGTAGGTTTAGAAATTAGATCATACCTTATGTATCCGCGCTTTGATTCCTTTTGCTCATTTGACACTAACCTTTCATTGTTTATTGCTGCTACATGACCTTTTTTTAATTATTGCTGATGACCTTTGGACTGCAGACTTCTTCTTAAAACAGACTGTGTTTTTTATGCAGGTGAAGAAAGTGTATCGGCTGCGGAATTGGGATGTTGGCTGCGGAATTGCTCCTCAGCTGCGGAAACTGCAGTGATACCCTTCTGTCTGCACAAAACAACTTTAGCTGTGTGAAATAAATCTGACAATGACTTTATTAGTGAGATGGAATGTAATGGATGGATGGATGGAAAGAAATGAGGTGGAGTGAGAGTGATTGGATGAATGAGATGGTGAATGAAGTGGGCGAAATGAGATGGAACAAGGAGGAGAGAGAGATTTTTTTTTTTTTGGAAAATGTGAGGTGTCAGGTGACCCTGATTTTCACCTCATATTTTCTGCATAAGACTGCCAATCAGAGATTGGTTTTCAGGCTTATACATTTATTCTTTTTTTTCTCTCTTTTTTTTTTTTAAACCAAAGATTAGGCTGTTGGAGGAGAAGAATCCTTCTCCACCAACCTGATTGCAGAATCTTCTTTAAACAACTTGACAAATTCCTCTTTTGAGAGTGGTTTCTGGTAGATCTTCAAGCGATGGCCATTCACAATAAGAGGAGTATGAAATTCATCAATAGTTTTCACTCGAACTGCTCCACTTTTAAAGACTTCATCAATCTCATATGGCCCAAGCCAATGAGTTTGAAATTTTCCCTTGAAGTCCTTAAATTTGGAATCAAACAATAGAGCCCAATCTCCTTTCTGAAACTTTCTTTCTTTGATGTGTCGATCATGCCATTTAGTTCTTTGGTGCTGAACTAGATCGGTCCTTAGAATTGCATCTTGTCTTATTTCATCTAGCTCATTTAGCTGGTCCATTCTGTGTTTTTGGGCTTCCGAGAGGCTCATCCCCAATTGGACTGCTATCTTGAAGGTCTTGATTTGGAACTCAATGGGGAGCAGGACTTCCTTCCCATAAACAAGTTCATAGGGAGAATGTCCTGTTGTGTTCCTCCATGTAGTTCTATAGGCCCATAAGGCTTCAGGAAGCCTTTCTGCCCAATCTCTTCTATGAAGATGAACAGTCTTGGTGATAATGCCTTCAAGAACTTTATTGGTAGATTCCACTTGGCCATTTGATTGCGGATGGTATGGAGTAGATGTTCTGTGCTTGATCTTATATTCCTCCATCAGCTTCTCCATCAATTTAGATGTAAATTGGCTTCCCTGATCTGTCACAATTTCTCTTGGGACACCAAAACGAGTAAAAATATCCTCAAAAAGAAATTGAACAACTGAATTTTCAGTGGCAGAAGGCAATGCCTTGGCTTCTACCCACTTAGTAACATAATCAGTACAAACCAATATATACTTCTTTTGCTTTGATGGTGGATTAATAGGTCCAACGAAATCTAGAGCCCATTTCTCAAAGGGTTCGATGCATACCTGTGGCTGGAGTGGCATTTCATTTGAAGGAGTTGGTCTCCCAACTCTTTGGCAGCTGTCGCACCTTCTAACATACTGCTTTGCATCTTTAAAGAGAGAAGGCCAATAATATCCTAGAGAAAGGATTTTATAGGCTGTCCTCTTGTCAGCAAAGTGTCCGCCGCATGGTTCATCATGACATGCCTTAAGGATGTCAGGCATTTCATCTTCCCGAACACATCTTCTGATTATACAATCTGGCCCTGTTTTGAACAATTCATTAGAAATCCAAGAATAATGTGAACTCTCCTGAATGATTTTCCTTTTCTCATTAGGAAATAAGTGTAGAGGTAGCTTTCCTGTAACTAGATAATTAGCAATATCTGCATACCAAGGAGTCTTGGTAGTTACTGCAAACAAGTATTCATCTGGAAACTTATCTTCTACTGGAGAATCTTCATTAGTGTTTTGGATTCTAGACAAGAAATCAGCTACTGTGTTTTGTTTCCCAGGTCTATCTAACACAGTAATGTTGAATTCTTGTAAAAGTAAAAGCCATCTTGTAACTCTGCCATTAGTAACAGGTTTGTTCATGAGATATCTAATTGCAGAGTGATCAGTATGGACAAAAGTTTCATAGCCGGTTATATAATGTCTAAACTTGTTAATTGCATGAACAACGGCTAGAAATTCTTTTTCAGTCACAATGTAATTTAACTCAGTGGGAGTCAAATTTTTGCTAGTGTAATAAATGGCATAAGGGATCAAATCCTTTTGTCCCAAGACAGCTCCTAGAGCCGTATCTGAAGCATTAGTAGAAATGTGGAAAGGGAGTTTCCAATTTGGCCCCCTTAAGATGGGTGCTTCAGATACTCTAGTCTTTAAAGTTTCAAAGGCAGAGTGACACTCAGGATCCCATTTGAACTCACAGTCTTTGGTAAGCAATTTGAAAAGAGGAGATGCTATCTTAGTGAAGTTTTCAATAAATCTTCTGTAATATCCAGTAAACCCAAGAAAACTTCTAACATCTTTCTGGCAATTTGGAATCGGTAACTTAGAGATGACTTCCACTTTGGATCTATCAACCTTAATCCCATCTCCTGAAATATGATGTCCTAAAACAATCCCTTCAGTAAACATCATAAAACACTTTTCATGACTTAAAGAAAGATTTGTTTCCTTACATCTTATCAGTACTTTTTCCAAATTTTCCAAAGCTTCTTCAAACGTATTACCATAGACTGTAAAATCATCCATATAGACCTCTACACAATCATGGATTAGATCTGAAAAAATACCTAATACAGCCCTTTGAAAAGTAGCAGGTGCATTGCATAATCCAAAAGGGAGTACTCGGTAGGCAAAAGTTCCCCAAAGACAGGTGAATGTGGTCTTATCTTGATCTTCAGGTGCTACCTGAATTTGATTATACCCACTAAAACCATCCAAGAATGAGAAATACTTCTTACCTGCTAAAGTGTCTAGTACCTGATCAATAAAAGGTAGAGGAAAATGATCCTTTAAGGTTGCCTTGTTCAATTCTCGATAATCAATGCAAACTCTCCATTTACCATTCTTTTTGGGCACTATAACAAAGGGAGAAACCCATTGGCTATCTGAAATGGGGTAAATGAAGTTTACCTTGAGTAATTTTTGGAGTTCTTCTTTCACGATTTCCCTAAGGTTTGGATTCATCCTTCTCTGCGGTTGCCTAATAGGTCTGCTGTTTTCTTCAATATAGATGTGATGAATACAAGTCTTAGGATCGATTCCTTTCATGTCAGTGTATTCCCATGCAAATGCAGTAGAATGTTTTTGCAAAAGTTTGGTTAATTTTTCTTGTTGTGGTCTTTCCAAGTTTCTGTTAATGTTCAATGTTTTTCCTGGAAGGATTTCAACTGTAGAACTACCAAACTCTTCCATTGAGAAGAGAGACATCTGTCTAGAGGAGAGATATTCAATGTCCGCATCTAACTGAAACTGTGTAGAGTCATATTCTAAAGATATTTCAAAATTTTCTAATGTGTTTAGGATTTGACTGTCTTCACTGATCTCAGAGATGGTTAGAACAGGTTGTATAGTATCCTCATCATCGACCCACTCATCTTCTCCTATTTCTGTTATTGCCTTTGCTGGAGGATACAAGTTGAATTTCTTGGTGGAATTACCATCTGATATATACATGTCCCCAGACCTACAACTGATAAAAGCATCAGCTGTTGCTAGCCAAGGTCTTCCTAAGATAAGAGGATGTCCTCCTAGATTGTTCTTGGGAGTTAAAATCATAAAATCAACTGGATATTCCCAAGAGTCTAGGGAGACTGGAATGTCTTCCAATACACCATCAGGTTTAATGATTGATCGATCTGCAAGTTGCAGTAAAGTAGGTGTAAAGAGAAGGTTAGGAAGCTTTAACTGATCCATGGTCTGTCTACTCATGATGTTGATAGCGGCTCCTAAGTCAATCAAAGTATTTGGGATTTCAACCCCATTAATATGAGTTTTGACAATAGGGCTACCGGGATCCACATACTTTTGCATGGTAATCTTACCCATCATAATGTCTGCAATTTTTCCAACCAGATGTATCCTTTTGGTATCTCTGGTTCTCTTTCCTGTTTTCTTCAAACTCAACTCCTTTATTGTCTTTGCTAGAATGGGAATTTCCTTAATGGCTTGTAACAAGGGGATCTTGATACAGACATTCTTCAATTCATCTAGAAAACTATAGTCAGGCAACCAAATTTGCTTTTCCACTCCTTTGTCAATTTGTAATCTTTCAGGAAAAGGAGGTGTAGCTAAAGATGTAGGTTGCTCAACTATGGGAGTTGTGGGAGTTGATTCTTTTTCTTTTTCTTTTTGGATATTTTGGTTTTGAAGTGATACTTCAGAACCCTTATTGACTTTAAGAGATTCTTCCTCAGAAATGCTTGGCTGTTGAATATTTGTAGAAGGTTGATCTAGGATTCTACCTGATCTGAGTTGTACTTCATTGAGAGGAACAATCATATAGGTAGGGAATGGTTGACCTTCCATCATGTAAGCATTTTGAGGGTTCCTATTATTGGGATTTGGTAATGGCTGAGAGGGAAGTTGATTTGACTTTTGTTGGGATTGAAGCAAGAGTTGAGAATTTTGATTTTGTGGAGGAGGTTGTTGTTGTTGAGGGTATGGCAATGATAGTTGTTGACCTTGATTTGGAAGTTGTGGAGCTTGCTGGTTCTGAAAAGATG
Source organism: Pinus tabuliformis (assembly GCA_031772625.1). NCBI lineage: Eukaryota > Viridiplantae > Streptophyta > Pinopsida > Pinales > Pinaceae > Pinus > Pinus tabuliformis. Next base: position 764,647,235 of record CM062805.1, read on the forward strand.
GAGGATATTGATAGAATTGAGCAAATCTCCCATAAGGATTTTGCATGCTTTGCATCCATGATTGAAAAGGATTTTGAGGTTGAGGCCAGGGTTGTTGCCAAGGATTCCAATTTGGTTGGGGTTGAAAATTCATAGAGTTGTTAAACCCTTGATTCTGTTGCCCTTGCCAAGGTCTCCTTGCAACAAAACAGAGAGATTCAAGTGTATTTGGATCCTCTTGAAAGACTGCCTTGAGGCCAGGAATTGAAGGACAATCCTTGGTCTCATGAGTTTCCGAGCAAATTACGCATGTTTCTACAACGTGTGCATCCAAGGGACATTCCCTTAAAGCATGTTTCTTTCTACATTTTGGGCAAAAAATGGCCAAAGCCTCAGCTTCTGCTTTTTGTTTATTGTGAATCTTAAGGGTATCTAATTGTTCACTAAGACTCCCTAAGATGTCAGTTTTGAATTCATCAAGCATATTGCCGATTTCAGCCCTACTTACTGATCCCGTTGCAGATTTATTTGCTCTAAGGAGAGAAGGATCTCTAGGCCCTTTTTGAGTTTTTGATTTGCCCCTTGAGAGATGGATACATAGTTCTGCTATATCATTGAGTGAAAGTTGAGATATATCCCCTTTCCCCATCATGTTCAAGATATCTATCCATTCATCTCTAATGGCTTTTAATAGGAGGGCTTTTAAGATCTCTTCATCCAAGTTACTCATTTTTGCTCTTTTCAAGTTATATTGAAATCTTTCAAGTAAATTTTCTAAGCTCTCATCTTCTCTTTGTATCATTTTAAATACCTCGTCCTTGTGATTAGTAGGCATACAATAGTCCAGATACCTATCCAAAAATGTTTGTTTCATTTCATCCCAAGACCTAATGGATTGAGTGAGTAACCCCATGAACCATTTCAAAGCTTGATCTTTCAATGTTGAAGGGAACAATTTGAGTTTCTGAGAGTCATCCAGATAGTCATAAGTTCGACACACAACTTCAAACTCAAATAAAAATGTTTCAGGGTCCTCAGTTCTTAACCCATGGAAATTTGGGAGGACAGATGGCGATATGTTTTTCATAGTAGCTCGGGAATCCTCATTAACAATAGGAAACCCAAATGAGTTATCCCCATCTCTATTTCCTCCTCCAAGGGGACCTCTACCTCCTCCATTGTTGTTGTTGTTTCCTCCTCCTCCTCTACCTCTACCTCTACCACCTCCTTCTTCCTCTGCCATGATGGTTCCCCTAGGGATTTCAAAATCTTCTGGTTCTTCTACAAAGGGTGAATGAGAAGAGATTTCTCCTTCTTCTTCAGATGATTCTACTTCCTCAATTACAATTGGTCTTTCTGTAGGAGAAAGAGAAGGGTCTCTTCCTGGTTCAAATTCAACAGAAGGTGTGGGAGAGTCAATTCTTGGCTCTTGAATTCCAGGAATTCTAGGGCTAGGAGTGTCGGTTGGAGATGAGGGAGGTGTCTCTTGTCTATTCCTTGAAGCAGATGGACTTGTAAAAATTGAACTTCGAGCTCTAGCTAAAAACCTTCCCCTAGAATCTCTAGCTCTATGCATGTCATTTTTTTTATTATTTTTCTTCAGGTCAAGTTAATAGTTCTTTTTCTGATCTTCCAGGTCACTCTAGGTGCAAGAAGAGAGCATACTCAAGAAACTACTAAATCAATAACTTTCTCTTTTCTGATCCTCCAGATCACTTTGAAGTTCAAGAGGAGAGCATACTTTAATAGGTTATCAACTTCTTTTCTTGAAATTTTATGTTTTTTTTTTTCTAAGAATATGGCTACTTAATTTCACTTCCCCGGCAACGGCGCCAAAATGTTTAGTCAATTTAGTGTTATCTAAATTGCTATCATAAATTTTCAACCCGGGGCTCGTAAGCTGATGAAGTGAAGGTGTACAGTATGTACTTAAGTAACCTCTTAGATCTTTTTGTCGTTTGGGGGTGTTGTGGTCAATTTAACTTCCTAAGATGGAGTGATGATTTTATAAACAAATGAGTGATTTGTGTGTGTATGGTGGTTTCTAAATGAGTGAGTGTGTGTAACTGGTGGTTTCTAACTACCTTCTAAACTTGCAAAGAAATAACTTGAAAGAAATAACTTGAAATGAAACTGAAAGCAAAACATAAAAACCACTTTCTAATGGCACTAGTCACTACTCATGCTACTGCAATAAAAAGGTCAGAAAAACCACTTTAAAGACCAATTATAATGTTCATCTCTTCCTAACACTCTGCTTCCAACATATAGTACTATGTGAAACATGATTAAGAAGTAGTTAGATATAAGTCTAAAAAGTAATCAAGCTCTAAGATGACAAATTATAACACCACTGTGCCTTTCTCCAACATTCTGCTTCCAACATACATTGTAATGTGTAACAAGTGAAGAAAGAGTTAGTGATATAAGTCAAAAACTACTCAAAGAAAGCTGTAATTTATTAGTATTCTGATCTCTTAAAGATGAACAACTTATGATAAGGAGACCATCAATATGTTAGCATACAACTTGAGAAACTAAACTAGAAATCAGGCTAGAAAAACAGAATAAAGGCAGCAACTATGAATATGACAACTGAAAATACCATTAGAGATAAAGAAAATACAACAAAGACAGACAATCCCGGGCTAACACCTGCAGAAAACAATCCTGATCAGTTGAAGTAAATGCTGGAAATGAGATGACAGTGAAAGTAAATCAAAACTGTACATGTATTAAAGAAAAGGAAAATTGCTGAATTCAAAAGAAGGAAATGGCAAGAACATAAAGGTAAATTTACTGTACAAAGGCTGTTATGAATGGGGGCCCTCCATCCACAAAACCCAAGGAAAGATCAGCTACTTGAAGGTGGGCAAAACAACAGTCTTCTATTAATTCATCATACAGAAATTACAGTGAAAAGTGCTGAAACAGCAGCTTCAAAACAGAGTTTCTGTATACACTAAAATCGTAGCAATTACATAAACAAAGCAACTAAAGACTAATCCTTAAGCGTGCGCAGATGCTGGATTTTATAGGCGTATGAACAACTGCCTACTGCGTAAAACATGAAACTAGAAATTAACTGACAGTCATGCTAATTAAATGGTACAACAACACGTAAACAGGTCCGTGTGTTATCTGGAGGGTACGGTCGTCATGGAGGTTGAATCCAAGGTTGGATCCTGTCTCCTATAACCTGCGTAGCGTGGAGGAATCACCATCTGGAGTGACGTGACCTTTCAGCTCACGCAGCACCGTTTGAGCTGGCTTTGTTGACCGAAGTTTGATCCACGTTGACCGGAGGTGTGCGTGGTGTTGCTGACCGAACCAATAGCATAGGAACCTTTAACACCTTCATTCCCACGTGCCCATGTGATTCATTTTTCAAAATGACACGTGGAACATAGAGATCAATGAAAAGGCTGCGGAATGACTAGATAGCTGCGGAATTGCTAAATGGCTGCGGAATTTCCAGACAGCTGCGGAATCTCTGTGCATATGTCAAAAATCTAGACAGACAGTCAAATATTAGCAAAGTTAACCAATCATGCTTAAAGACATCAAATGTAATGATCTGGATAGGTTTATGAGGAAAATAGGGCAAAAGAGAGGGATAAGTGAGGAAAAGCTGTAGGTAATGATAGATAATTAGGTGCAAATTAGAGGCTCTACACTAGGATATCCATCACGTCTAAGATGTGATATGCTTTGCCGACTATCAAGTATATCAATATGTAAAAAATCAATGGTTCTATTTAGCTTTATCATGACTTAATAGATGTAAGATACTTGTCCAATACCAAGTGCACCATCTCATCATAAGTACCATGAATCAAGCTTACTTTCATATGCATGCATGAGCAATTTGTGAAGGTGATATTCATCATACCTTAGGGCTTACCTAGCCATCCAATGTTGCAGCCGAAACATAACATTGAAATAATGTATAATATATACCATGTAGTACTCAGATACCTATGCACCTTGATAATGACAATTTTTTATTATATATATATATATATATATTTTCAGCACTAGCCATTCTCTTCCTGCACTAGCCTCGATCCTCAAGAAGGATCCACTTATCACATATCATCAAGGAGTTATAAGTACCCAAATACTCACATATACATGCATGAAGTATAAATAATAATCAAAGTAATAAACCCAAACAAGAATAGAATCACAAGGAGGTAACATAAATCTAAAAGTTGTCTTATAATAAGGGGATATCAACTCCTTGAACCAACCTTCAAGAGTCATGACTGTCCATTGGCCATATAAAATTGTTTCCTTCAATATATTCACCAAATTCATCAGCAACTAGGCCTAATAGAGAATATCCCAACTAGGGCTTCATCAAATCTGTCACAAGTGCTTGAACATCTTCACATTGATCATGCTAGGGTTTCTAAAGTGCATATCTCCAATATTTGTCATAATCTAGGGTTTATTTCAAAACCTAACCTCATGATATCCGTCAAACCCTAATACACAAATTTCCTATGGTTTTCTTCAAACCCTAGTATTCTTTTAGGTCTCCTCCATCTTCTCTTGCTTCCATGAAAGGTGTATTCTTAGGGGTGATCTTAATGAATTTTCTTCAACCCAACACTCATTCCATATTATTTTTCTTTCTTTCTTAGGGCTATATTGTTCTTTGCTTTGATAATTACATTTCAACATTTGCATCTTATATTCACCCCATAACACTTAACATTCTTCAGATTTACAACATTATTCAACAACATATGCAATTATATAGAAAGAAAAATATCATCATCAATGCAACAAAACACAAAGGAAAAATAAATGAAAAACATTCACACATAGAGATATCGGGATTAGTCAGAGACCAGGGAAAAACCTACTACGGGGAAAACCCTTTGAAATATTTCTTCTTATTAGATTGTCATTGAAGGATTCAACAAAAGAGATCACAATGATTCATATATTCATCCATACAACTATCCAACTAAATCAACTAAACAATATCCATAAGATGAACCCAACCATGCTAATAATCCAAAAACCTTGATTCAGGAACTTGTAGTCAACTATCACTGTCTGTAGTCAACTAACAAACTTTGCGGTCAATGGGCGAAAACTTGGTTCAACTAAAAAATTAAACCTCTAGGTTCTAGTTGTAGGGAAGATGTGTCATGCATGCGGCTGAAAGGCTTTGGCTGAAATTTATCCATGACATGCCTGCAGCTGTAGTCAAAATTTCTTCATGACATCCCTATGGTTGAGACCCAAAACGATAAAAACAAGGTGATGGGCCTCTAAATTAGACATAAATTAAGGCCCATGCCTCTAATTTAAAACATAAATTAAGGCCTATGACCATCCTTCAGCACATTAAACCTCTCTTTTTGCATTAGATAATTTATTTTTAACTTTAATATATTTATTAGGAAGGTTTATGAATAATTGAATATTTGTGCCTAATATTTTTTTTTTTTTTGTGGAATATTATGAAAATATTGGACAGATTATGAAGAGTTGGAGGAGGAGATAATTTAGGGACTTGTTCCTTACTACTGGAGGATCAATAATAAATAATAAGTCAATAAGATATTATGGAATTATGGCACAATTGTGGAACTCCATTGATTGAGAAAATCTAGGAATGTGATCCACTAATAAAGGGAGCATATCCACTAATCAAGGGATTTCGGTGGGGAAAGTTTTCTCCATTAATGGGGAATGATTTTTAATCATTTTTTATAAGTACCAAGTCGAATTTTCCTCTAGGGAATGATTGAGAAAATCTAGAAATGTGTTCCCTGCCATTTAATGCAAATTCCTTGTATTGGGGACTAGATCCACTAATCGAAGGATTTTGGTGGGGAAAACTTCCTCCATTCATGGGGAATGATTCCTAATCATCTTGTATAAGTATCAAGTTGAATTTTCCTCTAGGGGGAGATTTTTGATTAGTGTTATTATGGAGAGAGCTTGTATTCTTGCAGCTCCATTGTATTTTCTTGCAGGGATGTAATTCTATTGATGAAAATAATGAAGATTGGTTTCATGTTCAGCTTCTAAATCTTGTTCTCCTCCATAGGTCTCTAAGTTTCCTTGGGCTTGGCCATCCCAGGAACCTCAGAGCCCCTTTGTATCATTTTATTTCCTTATTTTCATTGCTTATTCACATGCATCTCTAGTTTTTATTTCTTTCTATTTCTGCATTTAGTATTAATGATTTCTTATTGTAGGATTGAGTTAAATGGTTGATGTAAGTTCTTTTACAGGATCAAAAGAATTATTTCATCCTTGGAAAAGCTTTGGAAGTTCATAATAATCATTGAGTTTCTTGGATTAGTCTTCTTATTCCCAAATCTAGATTGCTGGACCTCCTTTTTAGCAAAGAACAATAAATTTCTGCTATTTTTTATAGCATGCTAATGAGCTTCAATCGACTTGATTCCACTTGCATTAGATCACAAAAACATTCTAGTTCATAACAAAAATTACCCCATTGAATTTTCACTTGATTTGGTTAGGCATTTTTTAGATTTACTAGCTCACTAGTTCTCGAATTTCTAGATTTTCGACTAGTAATGTTTTTTATTTTTTTAGAATGGGTTAACAAAGGTATTTTTGAGTGATTCCACTTGGAATGGGGACCTAAGACATCCTAGTTAATAACAAAATTTGTCCCATCCAATTTGGATTTGATTTTCTTGGTCATTTGATGAATTATAGTGAATCTGTACATCCTGTAGGAAACTTCTCCAAGCTTTTTGAGCAAATCCATCCATCTCCCAACTTTGGTTTTGAGTTCTGAGTGATCCTAGGAATTTTCCCACTCCATTCCACCCATCACACACCTTTCCTAGGCCTCCCATCACCTCCAACATCTCACATTTTTCTCTTGGCTGTATCTTGTAGGTTCACTGTAATTCCTACAAGATCATCCTGTAGGTTTAGGTTTCTAGTATGTCCTGTAGGTTTTCCTGAAATGGCATGTTTTGAGGCTGAATTGAGAGAAAAACTCTAGGAAGTCACCAAAATCCTCCCAAGGGTATCACACACCATCCAACCATCTCCTAACTCTTCCATCCAACCTCCAACATCCTTAATTCACCTGCCACATCACCAAAGGAAATTAGTTTGCATACTTGATTTTGCATGAAAAGACAAAAAGATAAAAACAGAGTTATTTCAGTCCCTTTACTTGCACATTAGTGATGTTTGATGCTTCTTACTTCCATGCTTAGATAGTAGCATTTGGTTCATGATAATTTAGCATTATTGCAAAGCATAGTTTCCTGGCAGTTAATTAGGAAATGGGGTGATTTAGCATTGAATTTCCGTATCTTTCTTTGTACTTTCTTTCTTGCCATAGGTTAAGATTCCATTTCGAACATTTCATTTTCTGCAATTAGTTTAGGATGTGACTTCAGTACATGCACTCCATTACATCAGACAACAAAGGAATGACACGTTGTATGCCTCACATATAGTGGCGACACCTCTTAAGTTTGTACGAACCCCGTGTTGATAATTAAAGTCGATAGCCTTGAGAGTTGCAACATTTTTGTTGCAATACCAAGGCTCATCACAAAGATGTGAGCTTCAGAACCTGCAATTATGGACTTGTGCCAACCAATCTCATCGAACTTGCCTCAGACATGTACGAGCCAAACCAAAGAAGAGAATATAAGAATATTTCATGATCATGTCTAAATTTTTCGAAAATCAAAGTAATTATATTAGGGTTTGATTATCTTTTCTTGATAATTACTTGTGAGTGTGTTGGATTCTTTTACTTCTTGATTATCTTAGCTTTCATCAAGCAATTACCATATTATGTGTGTATGAATATCACAAAACAAGAAACACAAGATATAGGCACATGTTAAGGTAAAACCCCCCTCAAAGGGAAAACACGGCCAAGATAATTCTTCCTTTCAATAATATTATTTGAGACTCTTTACCCTAGATAAAGACCAGACTCTCCCTCCACACCATGTCAACCTCCCAGATCTTCGACTAGGCAGAAACGTTCGACAAAAACGAAATCTTAGGAGACTTTGATCTCCCAATACAGATCACGAAACAGAGAGAGAGAGGCACCAAAATCTCGATTTTCTTCCTCTCTATAGACTTCCCCAAAATCGCACTTCTTTTGACCTCCTGAAAACATACTTCGCACTTCTCGAGATCCTCTTGAGATATCAAACTTGCTTGAGAGTTGATGCTTCAAATGACTTTGACCTCCTTGTATATGTAGGCTTCTTGTGGGTTGAATTAGGGTCCTTAGGCCGACTTGATCTCTCTTAGGCCGGCTTGATGTGGAGGGTACGTAATTCATATTTGACTTAATATAAAACCTTTTTACATGATTCAAAAGCCCAAGAAGGGTCTCTTTGAATGTACAATGACTCTATAAACTCAACATTAATCCTAGGAGTCCACAATGGGGACTTTAATATAATGATGGCCAAAGCATGAAACAAATGCTTTAATAAGTCATTGTTTTTTTTTTTTTCTAAGTAAATACTATGCTACTGTATTAAGAAAGAAAGAAAATATTTACAGAGAGGTACTAGCCTCTGAGGATGAATAAAGTCACCCTCCGTCTGAAAAGCATAACAGGTGCGCAAGGCTACCTGAATTACAAAGATAGATGCAATAGAAATAAGCATGGACAAAACAACAGCGTGTAGTCCTTTGACTTACAAGAGAGATTATTCCAAAAAGAACAACAACAACATAATTGTAGAACCAAAGAACCTTTACATGCCTCTCGCACCTTGCTGCTGATATCATTGTGACATTTGAGGGTAGGATGACAGGTGAATCCAGAGATCTGGAAACACTGCTAAATCTGGGCATTCCTCTACCCCAAAAGCAAAAACTGGGCCTCTCGGAAAGAAAAGAGACCCCTTCAAAACTTCGTAACTTGACCATTGTGCAGCAACAAAAACAGTAATTTGGCCTTCGAAGGCTCACCTTAGGCTTTGTTGTCAAATTCTGGTGTAGTTGCATCTTCATTCATTGACTGGCGGGAACCCGGTGGGAGTGCTGGCGGCTGAAGCGGACCCAGAACACGAGCTTGCTCCTCATGATTGACAACTTCTGGAGGAGGATTAACCGCATTGCCAATTTCCACCCTTGCTTGGGGTATACCAGTCTGAGCCAGCTCCACAGCATCTTCCTCCAGGCTATCGGAATCCTCATCATCTTCCTCTGTTGCAATTACAGTGATCAGCATAGACACCTTAGATCGATTTCCCCGGCATCTGAAAGTAAAACGGGATGTATGCACATGACTTTCTAACTGGTCCGACTCCTCTGAAGGAGAAGACGGAGGCGCTACCATAGCCAATGGCTGAATTTCCCTTGCTTGAACCTCCTCCCTTTGCCGAATACCCCAGACTCCTCCTCTTCGTGGGACTCCACGCTGTCTCGGCGCCATGAGCCAGGTGACTTGAGGGCTATTGACAGTGGGAGGCCGAATCTCCAAACGCAAAGCTTGAACTCCCTGAACCACCCTATTAGAATCCGGAACCAGCGTGGGAGTTCTCACTGCTATTTTCTCCGGCGTGGATCGACAGAGCACACACTGAGCACACACACAGAGCTCGCCTCCTCTCCACTTTGCTCTGAGCACAGCATAATAAAACAACAAGCATACCCAATCTGGAGCAGATACGCCTTTATGTAATTCCTTTTGCAGAATTCTCTGGGCGCCTCCATAACGAAACCCAACAAAATTGCGTACGCAGCCGTTAATTCTCCTCGGGCGAACCCATCTCCCCTTTGCACTATCATCTCCTCGGCCTTTAATGGCATTAATGCCTGACAGAGCCACCTGGTATGGCCATCCTGGCAGGCTATATTGTCATGCCAGCTGCCCATTGCTGGTGATCAAATTGCCACCCGCATCCGGGTCTTTAATAAGTCATTGTTACAATAATAAAAACTCTTTTATTTATTCTTTTGACAAGTACATTACATAATGACTCAAATACATTATTGAATATCGAACATAATTACATTTTATAACACAAATTAGGTTGATGTCACTTACATTTATATCCTTTCAAGGGTGTGCAATTTGTTTTAGGGTCGGCCTGATCAAATATGCACATGTGGGATTTAATTAAAAAATACACTTTCCCTTGTCCAAATTGATCACTTCAATAGACAAAATTGGTCATCTCGAAAAGAGGAATCTCATCCCATGGTTGGAATTTGTCACTGAGCTTCCAAATTAATGGTGAAAAATTTGGATAATGTTGCAGATGCATTAACAAAGTTTATGAGCACTGAGAAGTTTTCTTGGTGTAGAGAAAAAATGGGCATTGCAACCTTGGACCATTGACTAAGCTCTCCTGTGGCCCCTTGTGTGGAAAGAAAACAACAAGTGGGATAATGTTGTGTGTGTGTTATATTTTTTCCAAGGATGGGGGGCAAACCAAAAGATGGTGGGCGAACCTCTCCATGGTTTGGTGCATGGTTTTTGCACATGGTTTTGGGAATGATGGTTTTCTTCCCATCGTATTTTATAGATCTTATTAAGGGAACTATGGTTATATTCTAATCTAGGGTTAGTGGAACGAGCTTTATGAATTCTTTGACATGTATATATATGTAATGTAACATTGAAAGGAATATAATGAAAAATTATTTTGGTAGTCCTGGTTTTGGGATCCAAGGGAAATCTCTGTGTATATTTGTTTTATGTTCTCACCATTGTATATTTTTTTTGTTTTAAGAATTCGTGTGCATGTAATTTCTATATAGAGTTAAAACCTACAACTAGGATCTCAGGCCTTCAAGCCTTTGGGCTCTTAGATGTGAATAGTGGAGCATAGGGCTAGTGGAACACTGGTCAAGGAGGAACCCATTGGGCTTTCAGGTTTTCGTGCCACTTGGTTTTCACCAAAGGTTAAATGGAGGGTGATAGACCTTAGTCCAACATGACATAGATCTGTGGTTCCCACACCAGCCATCGACCACCAACCTTCGATGTTTTCACATAATGAATATGTTTTAACACACAAATTAACTCAATCTTCCATGGCATGGGTACTTTGTAGACTCCACATGATGATGGTGTTGCAGTTCCATGTGGGCTAGGCAGAGGCCACATGGTGTTTTAGTGATAACATGGATTCTTTTAATGGGCCAAACTTCTAACAAGCATAACTTTCTTTTCGAGACTTGGATTGAGGTAAAATTTTTATCATTGGAAAGCTCTTGATGCACTAAACATAGTTGTGGCATTAGTTTAAAGGTTTGGAGGCTTTGAGAAAAAGAGATTGTGTAGCCCCATCTTCATAACAAACGTTGGAGATCGAGTCAAATGAGTAATCCATCCCAAAGTCCAAGATGACATAAGGGGGTGGGAGGTAGCTACAAAGTGGCATCCGAGCTAAGGTTAAACACTATATTTTAAAGGGCTCACACACAAATAATATAATTTAATATGATCTGAATGAGTAATTTTAATTGTTGTATGAAGGATAATATAAACCAACGGTTGATGTCGTTGATAATTTTGATGAAATAATTATATGTAATTTTGTTTCCTGGAATGTAACTAACATGGGTTTTGGTTGTATAAAAAATTTAGATCAACATGCTCAATGTTGACATGCCAAGGCTATGACTAATATGTTTATGCTTGATTTAACTGACAATTGTGTGTGTGTGTGTGACAAACATAAGAAGACACAATAAACATAGAAAATAAAGGAGTGAGTAGCAAAATGGTACAATATAGTATGGACAAAACCCATCCTAATAAAAAGAAGAAGGCTCAATTGGAAATAGATTAGAAGAATATTTCCCTGATTGGATGTATACCCTCAGAAGCTTGAGAGCTGAACTGAGGAGTTGCGAGGATACTGCAAAGATTTTTATATCTCTAAAGACAAAAAAACATGAGCATGGTACTAGTTATTTGGTTAGGCACAAATCCAAGAAAATTCCGTCTGAAATCCAAAAGCATGGATTGGATACCAATAAGGAAGAAGGTAGCAGGTCTAAGAAGAAGCATAAATAGACAAATGAAGACATAGTGAGGGGAGGAACTCCACTCAACACTCCAAAAAGAGAAACAAACAACCATGACCAATGATCTATTGCTACAACCAGGATAAGAAGATACCACTAACAAAGGAAGAGTGAGAAAAGATCAATGTAGAAAGAGTTCAAGAAAGAAAAGGCCCTACCTTTGACATAAAGCTTAAAAAAGAGTGAAGAAGCATAACTCTGACTATTGGGTTTAAAGAAGTACTTCAGAGTCCATAACTACTCTAAAAACATGAAGGCCAGGGTATCCATTTTTAACTTTGAAAGAAAACATTGACATATGGTGGGAAGATCTTAGAAATATCAGGCATCAGAGAAAATGAACTGACATGGAAAAGATTTGAGAAATATTTATGGGAAAAACACCTGTCTAAGAGGTACTATGATAAAAAAATCAAAGAGTTTCATGAGCATAAGCTGGGACAACTCACCGTGGATGCCTACACCAACATATTTTTGGAGCTGCTAAGGTATGTGCGCTAAATCAAGGAGGAGAACGTGATGATTCAAAGATATTTCAGTGGGTTGTCGCAATCATACCAAGACAAAATTGAATTTGATGAACCAAGGACATTGGAGGATGCCATCAGAAAGGCTATGTATTGCTATGATTAGTCCAAGCATAAGGACAAATTTCAAGAAGATTGGAAGAAGAAAGTCAGAGCCAATTTTAAAGGAAAGATATCATAATCCTCAGGGAAAAAACAAATTGGGAAAACGGTCAAGTTCAATACACTTGCTAAATGTGAATTCCAAAAAAATTTCCCTGCTTCCAATAGAGATTTCCATGTCAAATCAACAAAGGAAGAGATAGAGGATCCTAGGAGAAATTCATTCCAGTGTTGGGGATGTGGACTCGAGAACCACATGTTAAAAGACTACCCTCTCCAACTACATAACAACAAGAAATTGTACAATATCCAAGAGGAAACAATCCTAAATGATGTGGCTCAAAACGTACCTCCAATTTATGCGGCATTGGACAACATATATATAGATCATTAAGCCTCAATGATCGAATTGGAAGGTATGGTTGCCAATGAGCTTATTTTAATTTTAATTGTTTCAGGTTCTAGTTTCAGTTATATTAGCCCAAAAATTGTGGAGACTTGTGCTTTGCAAAGGAAAAAACATGCAAAATCATGGTTGGTCCAATTCACCATGGGAGTCAAGAAAAGGGTGATAGATTTGGTGGATTTGTGCCACCTGGAGCTAGGTAACATGCCCACAACAACCGCCCTCAATATCTTTCCATCGTGTTCATACGACATTTTAATTAACATGCATTGGCTAGCAGTCGACAAAACCAAAGTGGACTATCATAATAAATCACTGGAGTGCATTAATGATGAATGTGAGGAAAATGTATTGCAAGAAATAAGAAAGCTTGTCTCGATAAGGAAAATTTTATTGCTTCAAGTGGAGAAGTGCAACATGAAGGGATGTTCCCTGTTTATGATCCAAGTGACCATTAAAATAGAAAGCAACAAACTCAAAATCGAAGACCATCCCATTTTGAAACAGTATACCGGTTTTTCCACAGAAAGTGTTGGGATTTCCACCTAGGAGGGAAATAGACTTATCCATTGAATTGATTCCTGATTTTTGGCAATTTTTAAAACCCCATATCGCATGAGCATGCCATAGCTAGTATAATTAAAGCTACAACTGAAAGATATGTTGGATAAAGGGTATATCAGATCCAACATATTTCCTTGGGCCCGGGAACCCCAACGCCATTTGTAAAGAAAAAGGATGGCACACTATGACTGTGCATTGATTTCTGACAGTTGAATAAGACTACAGTGAAGATTAAATACCCACTCCCAAAATTGATGATTTATTTGATCAACTGAGAGGATACATAATTTTTTCCAATATAGATATGATATATGGCTATCATCAAGTCAAAATTAAGGACAAATATATCCACAAAAAAATTTTCAGGATGAGGTACGTGAAGCACAAGTTCGTGGTAGTGTTATTTGGGCTCACAAATGCCCCAACCACATTCATATGAATAGTGGACAACTCCCTTATCCAGTATCCAGACAAATTCATGCTATTTTTCATGCATGATATTTTGGTTTACTCAAAAATTAGAAAAGAACAGGAAGAACATGAAGAACACCCAAAGGTTGTGTTGCAATTACCGTGGGAACACAAATTGTATTCCAAACTTAACAAATGTGATTTCTTCTAATCACAAATATAGTATTTGGGACATGTCATCTCAACGGAGGGAGTCACTATGGATCCTAAAAAGATCAAGGCCATAATGGAGTGGCCCACTCCTCAAAATATTACAAAGTTCAAATCCTTCATGGGATTTTCCGAATAGTATCCACGATTCATTCAAGTTTTTTCAAAGAATGGGCATCCAATCACAACTTTACAAAATAAATGAGTCAAATTTTAGTGGACATCAAAGTTTGCACATATCTTAAACAACTCAAGACCTATTTTGAGAACAAAAAACCCAAAAAATGATATCCTAGTTTGCACATATACCTGCAATGAAGAATTAGGTGGACTCCTGATGCCAAAAGGACATGTTATATGCTACAAGTCAAAGAAAATAAATCAGGATGAGAGGAATTATGTCACTCATGAGTTGGAGATAACAACAATTATGTATGCACTGAATATGTGGAGGCATTACTTGCTTGGGAGGAGGTTTATGTTGATGTCAAATCATGGAAGGATGAGATACTTGTCCAATAAGCTCAAGATAAATGCTAGACAAACCAGATGGTTGACTTTGATAAATGATTTTGATTTTTAGATCAAGCATATTAAGGGAAAGGAAAGCTGGGTAGAAAATGCACTTAGTAGAAGTCTATAAGTAGATCACCTGGTAGCCATGAGTACTTATGGGATTGGAATCAAAGAAATGATCAAAGAGGCATTGCTACATGATGATCATTTCCAATATGTGAATAAATGTTTACAACATGATTCAAAAAGAACAATGAGAACGCATTACAATCTCACTGATGATGGTATGTTGTTATTCAAAGATAGAGGGTATGTACCCTATATGATCGACTTGAAGATGCTCATAATGGATGAGTTTCACAAAAGACCCTTTTTAGGTCATCCTGATTATCAAAAAATGATAACAACCATAAATAAATCATATCATTAGCTAGGAATGAAGAAGATAATTGCTGAATATATTGCTAGATGCTTGTAATCCCAACAAGTAAAAATAGAATGCAAACACCCAAGAGATTACTACAACCAATTCCAATCCTTGAGTGGAAATGAGAAGTCATATCCATGGAATTTATCACATGATTTCCCAAAGACATCCAAATGACATGATGCCGTTATGGTGGTAGAGGACAAATGGAGTAAGACAACTCACTTTATAGCTATTAAGTCCACCCACAAAGCTATTGAAATAACCCATATCTTTATGAAATAAATATATATAGATTGCATGGCATACCCAAGAATATAGTTTCATATCAGGATCCGAGGTTCACTTCAAATTTTTGGAAATCATTGTTTTTTGGTTTTGGGACTCAACTATCTTTTAACACAGCCTATCACCTTCAGATATATGGTCAAACAAAAAGGGTAAACAAAATTCTAGACGAAATTCTGAGGATGTATGTCATGCATTAACCAAAGAGGTGGGAAAAATTCCTATTGTTTTTTGAATTTGCATACAACAATGGGTACAAGATTCACTAAAGATGAGCCCCTTCAAAGCATTATATAGTAGAAAATGCAACACTCCCATTTGCTAGGATGACATAGTGAACATAATGGTATTTGGACCTGACATACTAAAATAAATAAAGTAAGAAATGATTAATATTAGGCAAAAGTTGAAGGCATCCATGATAGGCAAAGGAGTTATGTAGAGTAGTAGAGAATGCATAAAGAAGTCAAAGTGGGAGAGCATGTATATCTCCACATCAGACCAAGGAAGAGTTCACTGAAAGTGAGGTCTTGTGCTAAATTTTCACTCAAATTTTGTGGATCATTTCAAATTTTGGAAAGAATGAGACTAGTATCTTATAGGTCGGCCTTTCCACCCCAGTGAAAGCACATGATGTATTTCACATTTCTCTGCTTAAAAATTATGTATGTGACACTAGTTATGTGATTGATTGGTTTGTGATACAGGTAAAATGCAAGGGAGAATTCTAACGCAAACCACTGTGCATCCTACATTGGAAACAAATCATGCTCTAGAATCGATAAATAGAGTAGATCAAGATGCAATAGAAACACTTTGGACTTGATGAAGCAACCTGGGAATTTGCAGACCAATTGAAGGAACTACACCCATTTTCATTTAATGCATAAATAGATGTAATCAATGTAAATATAACTTTTAATTTTTGTTTTCTATTTTTAGAACATCGAGGACGATGTTCCTTTAAGGGGGTTGGGTTTGTAACAAACCTTGCTTGTACCCCTATTTTTGGTAATTTAAAAATGTGAATTGTGCAATGCTAACATGAGAGCCATGACTGGTTGAGGAAATATGTTATAAACACATGAAATTAAATTTTCGTGATGGTTGACTGAAGGAAGGGACGACTTATGGATCCATAGTCTAAGGGAGAAATTGTTTGCATGTCGTGAAAGACCCAACCCTGAAATTAATACTGAACTACTAGTTGCATGCCAATCAATACACCTCTTGATAAGAATTAATTAGAGGTGATTGGGGCAATGGGGGCATAGGACAATGTCCTTCTCCTCTTGCAGATCGAGGAGAAAGGTTGGGTGAATCCTTAGGAATTAGTGAGAGGCCGGGACAAAAGAGATAGTGAAAAAATTAGAGAAAAAGATGGAGAACACACACACACACAAAATAGAAAAGAAGAATAGACCATTGAGAGGGATCTCGCTGGTTCTGGTTTTTTGGTGGTTGGATCTCTCTCTCTCTTTCGTTGGAGGGTAAAGGGAACTCGATACTAATAGTGGATCACGTGGAGATATTGGAGCAATGACAATAGAAGACAAAGTAGTTAGGGTTGATTTCTCAACCCTATCCATGAATTATCCCTTGGGAATTTGGGTGAATCCCTATGAACTACGATAGGTAATTGGATTATGTTGTCTAAGACTTTGTGGTTATTGGGAGGCTTAATGGATGACTAACTAACTGTGGTGCTGGTTTTATAGCTAATAGACCACCTGGATAAGGTAATCTAGGTCACTATGGTGCTCACTAAGTAGTTGATAAATCATACGAAAAATGGAATGTATATCCCTGTGGTGCTTACTATGAAAATATAGTTGATAAACCACTTGGATAGTGAATTCTAACACTTGGACTGAGAAAAACCCAATTTGGACCTTGGGTGAATCATTATGAATGAAATTAGAGGAAATGGTGGGTCATTATGGTGCTTATTTCTAGAGGGAAGTTGATAAACCATTTGGACAATGGATAACACCTTCTAAGTGTTTAACCAAGACTTTAGTGTGATTTTCCTGAGCAAGCATCCACTTAGACTTTGGATCTAGCTTGGGGGTGGTTAGTTGCAAGAAATTTATGGTGTAGCTAGCCTATGATTGCGTGTAGAGTGGAAGTCCCTCACTCAATTACTAACCATATTAAAACACTCAGATAAGTATAATTACATATGCATATTTTACTGAGCAAGCACATGAGTGTTTAATTACACACTCCAACTTTTGAGTGTTTAACCAAGCCTTTGGTGTGATTTTCCTAAGCAAGCATCCACATAGACTTTGGATATGGTTCAAGGGTGTTTAGCTACAATAAATTTGTGGTGTAGCTGACCTATGATTTGGTGGAGAGTAGAAGTAGCTCCTTCAATTTCCAACCATTTTAACACACTCAGATACATATATATACATATGCATATTTTAATTATGGACTATGATGTTCCTTGTTATGTTTATCACTGGTACAAGATCTTGTGTGTTAATAAATGTAAATGAATTCCTGAACTGTGAGCTTCGCTATTATGCTCATAATTTTCATGATATCTTCTATGTCTATGAATTTCATGAATGTCTAGATTGTGCTGTTAAATATTGTGTTCATGGTTGATGTGATAAATTGTAGATTTATGCTTTTTTTTTCCTCTCTCTGTATCGATTGACAACAATGGTTTATGAATATATTAGTTCAACTTGCTCAGAGGGTTTGCACTATCTGATAAAAGGATTGAAATTCATCTTGCATTGATATCTGTACTTATATTCTTACATTCAGTTAATTGCTAATTACATGGCTCTAAATATGTTTAATTGCCCTGCAAGATGCCAACATAAATGAATTGATTGGTACATTACTCCATGTGCAACATGGATAAACTATGTAAATTCGGTGTTTGGGGCTTTGCCCCTTCTGCTAGTACTTTTTGGTGTTATGGGCCCTTGTCCCTGTTTAAATTTTTTCATACTAAAAAAATTGAAGGTTGAAGACCGTGGGCCCTTGTACCACAAACCACTGAATTTTGGTGTTTTTCATATTCCCTCCCTCACTATTTCCTCAACTTATTGTTCCCTCAGCCCGTTGGGTCATCAGACCACCATAAATGTTACATGAGCAAGCTTTGTAGGGAAGGCCCGATGCCAATGGGCTGATGCATGTGACCTGAAGGCGAAACCATGGTTCAACAAAACCTTTTCACCGGGTCATCAAAACCCCAGGACAATGAATGAAGCATTTTGTGGAGAGGTCAATCTTGATAGGCCGATACCAACCATCAATCATCGTCTATTGATTAAATCCATATAATTTCACATAAACAAATGTCATTCAAGGTCAATAGATCCCAATGACGATATAATGTGGCTCGAGGGTGGACCCTACTGGTTTGTCGGGCCAAGGAGCCATGGGATTTACAAACAAGTTGCCTGAAGGAGCTGCAGCTAAGAACCCAATGTCGAGATGACGTGGCTCAGGGGTGGACCCCATTGGATTGTCGAGATTTTAGGCCATTGGATTGGCATATAAGTGGCATGGAGGAGCCAGTGGTTGGGAACCTGACCCGATATGGCATAAGATAGTGAAGCCTCTATGCACTAGGGCCTTTGGGCCTTTAGGCTCTTGGACGAGAATAACGGAGAGTGGGTCTGGGGAGTCTAGGGTCAATATGACGTGGGTCGGGGAGGACCCCATGGACTCGTGGGCCTTCGAGCCATCAGGTTTTCAATAGAGGTTAAATGGAGGGCGAGGCCGATAGACCCTAGTTCGACATGATGTGTACTTGTGGTTCCCGCAATGACTGTCGACACTTAGCATTCGACCTTTTCACATATTGAATACATTTCAACGTGTTGAGTACGCCGATGTTCCATGGAATTTGTACTATGCGGACCCATCATGATGATGGCGTGGTAGTGCCATGTGGACCAAACAGAGGCCACATGCTGTTCTAATGATGATGTGGCCTATTTTAATGGGTCAAATTTCTAATGGGCATACTTTTCTATTCACGACTCAAATTGAGGTAAAATTTATATTGTCGAAAATCACTCAATGAGCTAAATGCAATGGTGACATTAGCTTTAAGATTTAGAGACTTTGAGAAAAAAGGGTTGTGTAACCCCATCTTTATAATAGACCATGGAGAACGAGTCAAACGAGTAATCCCTCCCACAACGTAAGATGACACAAGGGGCTCAGAGGTGGTTACAATGTATTTATGATAATTGAATTTTTTTTTTTGTAAACTAAGACGGTATTCTATTACTAAAAATAAAAGATACTACATACATAGGCAGATCACAACCCGCCCTTAAGGGAAACCGGGTTACCATCGAAGGTTTTTAACAGCCATCCACAAAAAGTATATAACCAGTCTATCTAACCATGCAAAAAACCCAGCTATTGTTTCTACAATCAAACTGTTTTTTCTTTGAAACATTACCATCCAAGATTACAAAAAAACAAAAAGAAACAGATAAAAACCTCCTTGCAGCAATTCCATATCCTACTGATTCATTGTATCTGGCTTGGGTCCGCTCTCTGCCTTGATCTCCATTCCACTTGCTTTAAACATCTGCAGAATCTTGTCCATCTTTCTGTCTTGCATAAGAAGAGTCACCTGGATATTCTTCAGCTCCCTTTTGAGGGTGGGGAATCCTTGAGCCAATTCCACCATCTCCATGGCCACCTGTTCCATAGCTTTGGCCAATAATCTCTTCATTCCCCAATAAACATGTAATGACTGCTTGTACAAAGACATTCTTCCTCTTGTGTGCCCCGGGTCAGGGATAAACCGCTCCCAATCCTCCATTTCAGGGTCTGAAATTTCCTGCATGGCCTCTTCCTCCAAGTGGTCAATAATTCTTCTGATGTTTGGGTTTGTTTCTTGAAGATATGCTTCCTCTGCCTCTTGCAATTTTTTCCTCATATCTCTCTTTCCTCTTTTTCTGCCTCTGACCTCACTAGCTGATCCTTCCTCAAATTCAGCTCTTTGGGCCCTGCTCCCTCTACCTCCGCATCCTCCATTCCTACCTCTACCCCTCTGTTTCCCACGTCCTCGCATTCCTCTGCTTCTTCCGCGTCTTCCACCCGCTCCCTCTTCATCATCTTCCTGACCCTCATTCTTATCTTCCCTTTCTTCCGTTTCATTGCTACTCTGCTTCCACTTACCTACTTTCCCACCTGTTGCCCGACGCGGCTCCTCATCTGCAAAGTAATCTCGTATATCAAACTCCTCCTCCGACTCGTCCGGGATGTCAAGATAAATCCTCTGTAAGGATTCCTCTGCAAGACTCTTTCCTTTCTTGTCTAAATTCGCCCCCTTGCTTCGCGTCCACCGGCCTTCTCCCTGATCTTGGTTCACGGCCATTCTGCCTGTCTTCGTCTGCTGCAAACTCGTCACTATCCTCCTCTCTTTGCTGCAATTCACTTCTGGCTTATTCCTTTTCTCCGCTCGATCGCATGCAAACAGTAATGACTCCCTGCTCGGCCACCTTTTCTTCTTGAAACTTCGTTTCCGCCTGTCCTCTTCATTAATACGCGTCTCATTTACTGGGTCATGATGTGAGACGTACGCTGGCTCTCTGACGCAGCCACCTCTCGTCCTCGAAACCTTACCCACTTTCCTCCTTGGGATGATCATTCCTCCCATGTTTTGATTAAACTCGCCGCCCCTAAGTTTAATTCCATACACTCGCTTCTTCATACGCTCTTGCCCAGCATTAATTATCCTGTCTTTTCCCCTCCTATCCATAATCCGGAGGCGACTAATCATTCCTTTCTGATGCAGTCGCTTCATAATGATCCTGTCGTAGTATAGTTTGTAATGCGTTCCACCTTGGATCATTCTGAAATGATAGCCAACAACCATCAATTACCCTGTTCGGCGCTTCACTTCCCCAGTTGGCTAATAAATCGGCTGCTCGATTACCATTCCTCAAAACATGATTTATCATTGTATACTCAATCGTTCTCAGCAACCCTTCTATGTCTTGTATAATCGCTGCTGTCCGCCAACTCGTCGCCACATGATCCCATCTTTTGCCATTTCGTAATTTCCTTAACATATCTATCGTGATCTGGGAATCTCCTTCAATTTCAAGATTCCTATATCCATTTCGAACTGCAATTCGAAGACCATTATATACTGCCCATAATTCCGCTTCGTTGTTTGTCATTTCCCCTCCCCATTCAGCATACACCCACCGTGTAATACCTCTATTATCTCTGAAAATGCCCCCCCAACCTGCTTGTCCAGGGTTACCCTTCGATGCCCCATCGAAATTCAATTTGATCCGCCTATCCCCTGGAATTCTAAAATGATTTGGACTTTGCATACGATATCTATTTCTCCTGTCTATATTGGGGTAGATCATCGTAAAGTCAATATTCAATTTTGAAACTATTCGCTGTTCCTCCGGGTTCAGCTTCCAATCATCTTCGTCCCAGGCTTCAGACAAAACCGTTTCTTTTATCGACCTACATATTTCATCCCAAATTCTTGATTCTTGGCAGCTTTTGTCTCTAAAGAGTCTTCGATTTCGCTCTTTCCAAACCTCCCAGATTACAAAACCAACCGCCAAATTCCATAGCCTCCTTACAAGTTTACTTTGAAAATTCCCCTTTCCCCATTGAAGTAGGGTATTCCTAAGGCTAGCTGGATCCCTATTTGATTTACCAAAGAGTACCCTAAGTTCTTCCCATAGACTCTGAGTATATATACATCGATTCAATAGGTGCTCCTGATTCTCTATCTCTTTACTACACAAGTAACATCTTGATGGTCCATTCATTCCTCGTTTCTGAATATTTTCCCAAGTCAGGATCCGTCCTCTGCATACCAACCATGCAAAATATGTTACTTTTGGCCACCATTTTCCTTCCCAAATCTTTTTCCAGTCCATTGGTTCATCTTCCCTTTCCTCTTTCGTTTCCCAGTAATATGCTTCTTTGACTGTAAACATCCCCTTCATCGTTTTACCCCATCTAAGGATATCTTTACCTTCTCTGATCTTAATTTTCCTCGATTCTATTTCCCTGATATACACTTGCCCTGTCTCCGGACTGATACTATCTTCCCATATAATTGAAATTTAATTAATATGCATATTAAAATATTTCATTTATAACACACAATGGAATTATGTTTTGTTATTAATATGTTCAAATGCTAGAGATCTCCTTCACAATAAAAGTTATATATATATATATATATATCTATATATATTATTTTATCTCTTTTTATAAAGTTGATATAAAATTGAGTTAATTAATGTCAAGGGATTTGAGTTTAACTGGTTTGATGAATAATTTGATTTCCCAACTACGTAGGTTCAAATCAACATTTTTTGTTTAAACAAGTGGGAAAACCTATCATAATTTTGTTGATAAACTAGTAGTGGGGACAACCATCACTGAATGATATGCTTGAACGTAGGTTGACTCATCATTGTTACTCAAGGAAAACCATGCCACTTGGTATTACACATTGGTGGCCCATAAGGGAGAAAACTTTCACTCCTATCAGATGCCTCTAGGTCTTGGGACGTTAACTTGTTTCCTTACATCCGATGAAGATGAGCTCTTAGCCAAGAAGAAGCAATTTTAGAACATAAGTTCAAATCAACATATTGTAACTAACTTGTTTGTGATATTTATGAATGAAAATAAAAAAAAAAATATAATAAATTAAATATTATATTACAAGTTTTTGATTATTTGAAAATAGTATTGTGACATAACTAAATAATTGCGACATAGTAGCTAGTACCTGTCACTAGTTTAAATATAACTAAATTAAAGTAAAAATATTGAATTCAAGTTAGTGTTAATGTTTAAAATCTAGTCAATTTAAGTTTGATTATTTGGTAAATTTAGTTATTTCATTAATTGTAATTTTGCATTGTGGCAGTGGAATATCCAATCCTACCTAGCGAAAATAATAAACCAAACAACCAAATAAATTACTTATCATGCACATTCTAAGGTGAACTTCATGCTAAGAAAACAACCATACTAAAAAAAGTCAAAATTGAATGATCATATTATTTCTGCGACCAAATAAATTATTGGAAGGTGCCATTTTTGAATTGTTGGAAAATATCATAAGAAAATGATTTATAAGATTCAAATTTGTGAGTTATTAATTTTTAGTTGTGGTTTTTTTTTCAAATATTTTTACTTTAATAATTTATTATTTTTATATAAAAATAGTAAATTATATATGATCTTTATAAATTAAATGAAATCCTTAAAATATAAAATGCCTGCAATAGTTTCTGCTACTTCCAATGCTGAAACATTGGAAAGCTCGTGCTTGTGATCAAGTTTTTCTTGATTGTACTTACAAGGATACAATTTAACCATAGTGAACCTACTTATGTTAATCAACCATTTAACTTATATGGAGGCTTTTCGTCATTTTGGATATCAATATCATGCCCAGGATGAGGTGGAAATTGAAAAGCAACTAGAGGTCATCAATAAATATCACATTATGTTTGAAAAGATGGCCAATGAGATATTTATTAGACTGATTACTTCTGAAGAGATGGTGGACATATTAAATTCATTTGTCAGGGATAAGAGCCTTGAACTAGATGGTTGGCCGATTGAAATTTTTCTTCATTTTATTGACATAATGGGGCTGGATTTGTTACTTGCTACTGAGGAATCTCAAACTTCTGGTAACATTCCTGAGACATTGAACTCCATTTTTATTTCATTTACCTCCAAAGTTTCCAATGCATATTCATTTAAAGACTATCAACCCATTTCCTTATGTAACATTGTGTACAAAATGATATCTAAGATCATTGCCAATCGAATGAAATCACATTGTCTAATCATATTGGGCCAGAACAATTTGGTTTTCTACAACATTGATAGATTCAAGATGCAGTGGAAATTGCACAAGAATGTCATTCACTTAATCAAGGTGAAAAAGAAAAAAATCGTTTTACTTAAATTTGATTTACATAATGCTTTTGACAGTGTGGATTGGTCCTTCTTGCGTATGGTATTACATAGAATTGGACTCTCAATATAGGCCATTGACTAGATTGTGGCATGAATTTCTTCTACAAACTTTGTGGTATTAATCAATGGGATGCCATCAGATTTATTAAAGGCCTATCACAGACTAGGGCATGGATGTGCCTTATCACCTCTTGTTTTCTTAATTGTCACCGAGGGCATGAGAAGATTGATCTCAAAGGCACAATTCAATCGGTCTTTCTTAGGTGTGGGGCTTACACAACACATTTATATCACACAAATAATTTTTGTGGAAAATGTTATTCTCTTTGGGAATATTTCAATTTTGGAATGGATGAATATGCACCATATCATTAGATGATTTGGTGAGGCTATAAGTTTATATATGAACAATTCAAAATCTTTGTTGATTTCTTCATCTCCCGATGAAGCTCATATATTGGAGATTGCTGGTTTATTTAATGTGGATTGAGCATCAATCGACATGGGATTTAAGTATCTCAACTTCTTCCTAACGCCGAATAATTATGGCATTAACGATCTCCATTGGCTTGTAGAAAAATTTGAAAATAGGTTGGTTACATGGTCCCATAAATGGATTTCGCTGGGAGGTAGATTGATTATGGTTCAGGTGGTTCTTCAGAGCATTGTGGTTTATTGGTTGCATCTATATATGTTGCCTAAACATATCATCAGAAGGATCAATTCGATCATATCGAAGTTTATATGGGTAGGTACCAAGGATGTGCATGAATTTCATCTGGCTCATCTGGAGGTCATTTCTCAGAGAAAGGAATATGGGGGTTGGGGTATTAAGGAATTACAAAACATTGGTTGAGATTTATTGATGAAAATATTTTGGAAGACACTATTTGGAGATGATATTTAGTAGGTATCATTAGTGAGAAGTATTTGAGGAATTTTTCATTGGTGTCATGGATTAAGGAGGGGGCTCAATTTCCTTGTGTTGTCTCTTACATATGGAAGGGTTTCATGAAAGTCAGACATTGGCTATTGGGAAACATTAAATGGAAGATTGGGAATGGTGTGGGGGTTGAGATCGGTCTTGATCCCATCAAAGGATTTATTGGTGACTATACATTTCCTGCTCCACTTTTAAGACAAATCCATAATCGCGGTATATACGATCTAAATCAAATTCAGGTTAACACTAGCCTTCTTCCACCTTCATGGCCTAGTTCTCTAGATCTTGGACTTTACAGAGAGCTGGCTACATATTAGGACATGTATGTGTAGAAGCTCTCATTGGTAGGTATTACATTAAATGATAAAGATGATTTTTTCTCTTGGGTCGACACTTCGATTTATGGAAAACTCTTAGTAGAGGAAGCCTACTTGTATATTACACCTCCATCATTACACTCAACATCTAGTTGGTGGTTCAAGAAGATTTGGGGTTGGAATATCCCACTTAAGCTTAAATGTTTCAGATGGTTAACTTGGAAAAACAAGGTGTTGACGTGGGACAATTTATGTCAGAGAGGTTTCAGAGGTTCAAGTAGATGCATATTATGTGGATTTGATTTGGAGGATGTGGTCCACCTATTTCTAAAGTGTTCATTTGCTACTCAAATTTGGTTTGAAGTGTTGAACATTTTAAACATTAATGTAGTTTGGAACTCTATATCCTTGGAAGCTTGTCTGAGGGATTGGATGACTGGGTATAAGGTATATCACACACTTCCTTTATTTATTATCTGGGGCATTTGGAAATGTTGAATTTCATTTATTTTCAAGAACTCTTCTCTAGATATAAATGGTACTTGTATAAGGATTTATGCTTATTTCAATGAATCTGGGGCTATGATTAGTAAATGTGAGGTTAAGAACATACTTCCTATAAATTCTTTGGGCATATTCCCTTGGGGATTCTTTGATGGTGCCACAAATAACAACACTTGTGGATGTGGTGCCTATATTGTCATTAATCTAGGACATCATTATCACTTTTGTTGGAATGGAGGTGTTGACACTAATACTCAAGCTGAGGTTATTGCTCTTTGGGGGGTCTTATTCTGTGCAAAGTGGCTTGATATTGAGTCAATGGAAGTATTTGGTGATTCAAAGGTGATGGTAGAGTGGGCCACAAAGCAATCATCTTTCAACCCTCCGCTGTTGATTAATTGGTTACAGAGAATTAGGTTGATGACTGAGCAATTTCAGGTGGTGTCATTTTCTCACATTCACAGGGAATTAAATGGAATTGTCGACTCACTATCTAAGGTTGGGCACAATTATCATTTTGGAGAGATTTCATACACCTCCTTCCAAAATTTCACATTCCAGGGATCCGGGAAAATCCCCTTCACATAATCTAACCACTTGATTGGTTGGTGACTCGGTCTTCTTTTTGTTGGCTATGTGGATGGTGGGGTGGGTATACATGTATCCAGATGCATACCATAAAGCAATGTGGACACATTTATATGAATATTTTTACATACAATGTCACATTCTTACTCTATCGATAGATATCATTTCCTTTGTGTTTTTTTCTATCCTAGTATGCATTGTTGCGATATATTTTGGTTATATATGCTGGTATTTATATATCTAAGGTTTGGTGATTAGAGTTATGGGATGGAAGCAACTGGATTAGTTTGTCAACTGGTGAAGTTTTCTTTCCCCTGTGGAGCGAATTGCTTGGTATTGACCTAGTAATGACTGGTTGTGGGGATGAAATCAATATATTGATAAATATCTAATGGTTTTAATGGGAGTCTATTTATGGAATTTTTAATGTAATACAACTATCTTCATTTAGGTTATTTTGTTACCATTATGTGAAAATAAAACTTTGAACTTATGTAGACAACTTTTATTAATATAAATTCTGTTGGTTTTTTCCTTGTTGAAAAAGAAGACTTATATGATTAGCTTAGAAATAATAATATTAATAAAAACATAATAGTAAAAAAATTCGATAAAATTAAAATCTCAATATTTTTTCCCCAAGTCGAAGAAATGGAAGGAAAATATATAAAAATTACATTAGTGTTTAAAGAATAATAAAAAATGTGGGTTTTTCCTCATGACTAAAGATGGATATTGTTGATCCCACGTCATTAAAGGAAAGTATGAAAGGTACTTGCTATGATTAAAATTAAACTTTTCCAAAATTTCTTAAGGTTTAATTCATAAAATATAAAATTTTAAACTAATTTATTATTAATTGCTGCAGTAACTTTGGATACACATGGTGCCAATTTTCGTACTATCTAGGCTCTCAACAAGTGTTTACCAAACTAGAAATTAGTTTATAAGAAAAATTAACATACAAATATATTATAAGAATAATAATCTATAAAATATATAAAATTTCCTCTCATTATGATATCAAAATTGTCCATATATCGATATATCAATATTATATTTTAATTAAAGAATGGAGATGAATTCTGTTGCAGAATAGATTTACAGAGATCCAACCATACAAAATCTCAGACTCAGACTTCCTAAAAATCCTTCCACTTTAGGTTCACACATGCATCTGCATGCACATGCGGAGGCTTGTCAAATTTTACTCTAGTCTTGTCTTTGAGATTTGGTCAATATGCATACATGATTGCACTTAGCGCAGTCACAAGGCAAGAAACAACTCAAGACCGACTCTAGACTGAATCTCACTTCAACTCCTAATACCTCAAACGAACTTATTTCCCCTTATTTATAGATCTTATGAGGAGGAAAGAGGTATCTCTTCAAACCGTGATCTTCTGACAGAGTACAAAGGAATCATCTTAAAAGTAGGAGGTTTCGACAAACTTATACTAGTGATCATACTACGTTTCTGTAGATTCCCTCAAGATATGGGTCAATCCTCACCTTTAGTCAGAAATTCCTTCGAGTCCTTAAAAAATAGTGCGGAAAGTAATCATATATAGACTTAAAACACTATGAATAATAGATATGTACACACTCGAAATGATATTGATTTGAGAGGACAGACCCCTCTCCTAGTCAAAATGCATGTTATGATTTGCAAATCTTTGATCATAGTACAAGGTATCCCAAGCTTTTGAATATTTTTTTTTGACAATGATGGGCCTCCCTTGCAGATTTTGTATATACAACTTCATCTTTATGAGCCACTAGTGATGGTTATAGAGAAATGTATCCATTGTATGCCTTTCATCCATGACTTCACTGTCTTGTATATCTATGATCTGTGAAAGTGGAACCTCAAGTGATTCATATTCTCCCTTAATTATGTAAGGGTCCACTCCACTTCTATTAAGGCCAAATGTTTTCCACAAATCTAACAACCATTCAGGACGCCGCCAAGAAAGTAAAGTATTTACTGCTCCAAACTTTACCAAGGTGGTATAATTCTTTGTCGGATGATCTTTTCATAATAAGTCCCACCTTAATTTTTTGTATTGATTGTAGTCATAATCAATCCCTGGGAATTTGAGAGTGGGATTTAGTCTTTGCCATTCATCATGGGTCTTGGGTCTTTCAAGATTTAAGTATTGGTTTACTAGGCCACTTCTATTATTCATCTGCTTCCATATAAGAATAATATCTCGAATTATAGTCCGTACATGATTTTTTGCTTGGACTGCCTTTTGAACTGATCTTTCATAGATCATTTCTGATACTTCAACTATGGATGTGGGCCTTCTGTGAATTTCAGGTACAATATGGACTAGTGTAGTACTGGGATGAAGGTTTGGATCTAACATTTGAGTACTATGAAGTTGCTAAGTGGGCTTCCACTCCATCTTGTATCTTTTCCATACCATGTTGTCTAGAATCTTCCTAACTTGTTCTTGTCCATTGGCACATTCTGTGATAAGCTTTCCTGACTTTGGAAGTTTTCAGCCATGCTCACTTGTTTTCAAATTTTCTCGTTCACTTGACTTGAATTTTTCCTGTTCGCTTGATTCCTGCAATGGATTTCGTATATGTTCTCTACTTAGAAATCAAAGATTGAATTTTCTATTCCTTTAATGTGTTCAATATCAAAGTCAAAGTTTGAAAATAATGCTTTCCATATTGCAAATTTTTCTTCACTAGCCTTTTCCACCTCCTTTGTTAAAAGTTTTTCATAGCTGCAACATCAGTTCTTAGCAAAAATCGCTTATTGATAAGAAATATTTCAAATTTGTCTAATGCATTTAATGCAACTTTAATTTCTTTATTAATGGTTGCACAATTTATCTCTGATTCCATTCAAGTCCTTTATGCAAATTGGATAATTTCTTCAATCTTACTCTCACCCGAGGTTCTTGCTTGCTTAAGTACAACTCCCCATACAATATTGCTTCCATTTGTTTCTACATTTTTTTGTAAATCACCGTCTGCAACATGAAGGATAGGAAATGTTTTTGCCTTGGATTTGATTTTCTTACAAACTTCGTATATTTTTCAGTCCATGGCGCTAGATATTTTCTCAACCTTTCATTCAATATTTTTCTATCTGAAACATAATTTTTGTAGAAATGACTCACATAGTTTAGGCTACCTAAAAATATCTACAATTGAGTTCTATCAGTGATTTTATCAGGAAACTTGTTTGCAAAATCTCCAACATGTTGTTATAACACAATCTGACTATTTGAGATAATGTGACTATGAAATTTAATGGATGTTTGAAATAATTCCATATTTTTCTTGGAAATTACTAGGCCAACATCCCTGATTACCTATAAAATATTTTTCATATGCTTTATGTGCTCCTCTATGGAATTGGAAAAAACTAAAATATCATTTATATATACAATCAACCAATCAAAATAAGGCTTCGAAACTTTATCCATCACCCTTTGGAATTTTGCAGGTGCATTCTTAAATCCGAATGGCATGACATTCCATTGATAATGACTAGCTGGGACACTAAACACTGTTTTAAATTTATCTTCTTCTTTCACAGCAACCTGCCAAAATCCATATTTCAAATCAAATTTTGAAGATATTTTTGCACGAGCAATTTTTTTCACAAGATTGTATTTATGTGATATATGATAAGTATCATCTAGTAGTGCTTGGTTCAGGGGTTTATAATTTATGACCAACCTTGGAACTCCCTCGATTTTCTTAAAATGTTTATTTACATAAAATCCATAACAATTCCATGGACTCTGAGACTCTCTAATGAGTCCTTTATTCAACAAACCTATGATATATTCCTCACAGAGCTTATGGTATTGAGAATTCATTGCAATCACTATGCTTTTATAGACCTTTCCTGTGTATGAAGCCTTATAGGGTAATTCCACAAAATAATTCTTCTTGTCCCAAAATTCTATAGGATTCTCGGAGCATACCTCTTCTTCAAACATTTTCTTTAATGTAGAGATTTCTTGCTTGACCCTTTCTCTATTGAGATTCTCCTCAATATTCAGATTACTTCTCATGTTTTACAACTCCTTTATTTTCCTTTCTTTTTGTGCTATTGTTTCAGTAACTTGGACCATGGTAGACAACTGAGGAGTTAAGATAAAAGTAAGGATAATTTTCTTTACTCTTATGTTCTTCTATTCTAAATTTGGAACTATGATGAAGTATCCAAATTTTCCATCCCTAGTTCTTATTGACCGATGTGGTTCAACAAATTCCATAAAAGGTGTTCCTAGTATGCAGTCTATGGGAATATTTGCAATTAAAATTTTTAAATCTAGGCATTTGTTTCCAAAACATAAAGTTCCTTTGGGAACTGCATACTACATATTCATGGATTTATTTCCAAGACCAATTACAGAGTGATTGGTCTTGTGCTAGTATATTGAAGGAATGATTTCTTTGTGCAAGAGATTCAGATCTGATCTTGAATCAATAAGAGCATTTAACTCAAAATTTTGGCCTTTGATTCTTAATGTAATATTTATATGAAATTTCTAATGTTGAATGGTGAAAATTTTCATAGCATTTATTCCTTCAATATGTCATGAATGAAACATATTAATATTGAGATTTTCCCCCATATCATATGCATCTTCTAAAGGAGGAGGTTGCATGATAGAAACTTTATCCTTTAAAGTCCTAATATCTCGCCTTGCCCATTGATCTACCTTGTTGGCATCTTCTTCATCCTTCTTGGTTTCTAAATATTTCATTCTCTGTTTGAGATCACTTACTTCTTTTTTCTCAATATTAATTTATTTTCTTAAATCATTCACATTAAAAGGCTGCAATTTTCATTATTGTGATCTCTCATGAATGATTTAGTATTTTTCTCAAAATAAGCATCAATGAATAAGGACTTCTTACTTGGTGACTTTAGCATTCTGTGAGCTTTTTCCATTGTCTTGAGAAATGTTTCTAACAAATATGTATTCATGTCTCCTTCTAATAGTGCCTTGGTCTGTGCCAACATCTGTGCATCTCCATCCTCTTTGACCTGGGCCATGCAAACTTTCAGTTTCCTTTCACCCCATATTCTTCTTCTTTATCTTGATTGCTTAAATAATTATCATCTTCAGTTTTACAACTGCAAATTTTAGGATCTTTGCAGTTGAAAGAGTCTGCAATCATTAGTGTTTCTTCCTCTAAATCAAACAATTCATTAGTATTGTCATCAAAGTCAGAAGTTTCTAAACTAGAAGAACATCATCCTTCTTGTAAAAGGTGGACTTATTCTCTCTTGACAAAAGGAGAGTGAGGACAATGGTTTCTGTCATGTTCATTGGATCCACACCTGTTACAATGAATTTTTTTTCTTTGTTCTTTCCACTTCTCGATTTATTCTGCTCTTTATGCTGAAAACTATCCTCTATTTCTCTTTGAAGCTTCCCATTGTGGGCATTTATTAGCAAGGTGGCTTGTTTGTCCAGAAAGCCAACATACTTCTCTTTGGGAAACCTGAAATTTGTGAGTTTTGAGCTTAATATCCTCTAGCGAACAATAATGGGTTTTTTTCTCTTATTTTGTATCTTTTCCCTATACAATTATACCTCTTGGGATAATATATCTTTTTGGTTTTGAATATTTGAATTTTCTTTAAGATCTTCTTAGCCTTTTTCTTTCTTCTTACAAGATCATCCAAATTTAACCCATATTTGTCACAGATAGATTTGTTGTCAAGGAGTCTGGACATCTTCAGGATTGAATTGCTAACTTTCATATTAGTGCATAGACCTACTAATGCACATGTAATTAAAGAATAAAATTTTCCCCATGTGTAAAATTCATAAGGCTGCTTGAATACTTCTTGTGTTTTCAAATATTCAACAAACTTGCTAGGAATAGCAACCAAATAAACTTGCTTCCGTAAAATGTTTTTACTATCTTTGACCTCGTAAATTGTTTGAGTCCATTGTTTGTGAAATTCATCATAATGAGTCATTTTCTTGCATTTCATATTCATGATGATTAGAGCATGTTTATAAGATATTTCTTGTTCAGTTCCACACCAATGCTCTAAAATTAAAGTATTAAGGGCACCTATCATATTACTCATGGGGCAACCATCTTCATGGTAAATTATGTTGCCATTTTCATCTTTCATAATTTCCTGTTCCATTCTCTCTACCATGGTAGGAGAAGATTCTACTTCCCACCATTTGAACAAGGATCCTGTGAAGCATTGAATAATTTCTTTGCATGCTTCTACTTCACTTTTTCCTTTCATGCACATGATCTTATAGGAAACAAACATCCTATCCAAAACTTGTCTGATCTTCCCTACATACATGTCATCAATATTCCATTTTGGATACCAATCATCAACAAAGGTTTGGGATTCATGCATTTTCCCCTTTCCTTGCAGATTAGGCGCTGGTTCTCTAACATGTAGGACTTGAGTAACTAAGGAATGTTCTTCTTCTTTTGAAGAAGATTCAAATTGTTCTTTTGGAAACAAAGTTGGAAATCTTTCTGTAGATTTCTGCGGAGCTACAGTTGAGATATGAGGAGTAGTATGGGAGATGAGATGAGAAGTGGGAATATTTTTATGTCTTCTTTTCAGGCAAATTTTTATTTATACTTTCAGTTTTCCCATATATCTTTACTAAAATTCCTCCCATCATTTCAAAAGTAGTTTCTAAATTTTTATCCAACTCTTTGTAATTTTCTCCTGATTTTTCTTTCGCATCAAAGACAATCCTTTTAGTTTCTTTTACTCCATCTTTTATTTCTGAAACTAAAAGAATCATTTCATTTATAGAGGATGCAATAGAATTTATTGATACTCGAAGACTATTAATATGTCTTTTGAGGGCATAATCATTTGTAAAAAAAGTATTTACTACCATACCCCTTAAAACAATATTAGTCCAACTTAGTTATTCACTAATAGTTTGGATTCTATTTTTTGTTCCACTCAAAGGGGATTCTTCACTCAAGACCAGTGGGATTGCCTTGGACTATTTATTTTCGTCTTCAAAAACAATTCCTCTAAAAGGGGGAAAAACTCTTCCATTTATGTCTTGGGGATACAAATTCAATTTCTTGGGATTATTGTCCACACTCCATCATTTGAATAGAATCATTCATTTGTTTATGTCTCCATTCATAAAAGGAGATCCAACATTTATTTTCTGACATATAATTTTTCCAATTTTCTGTTGGAATCTTTTTATGTTCATTTGACACTATGGCATTGAATTATTTTTTTCGTGGATGAGTGTACAAATCCCAATTTATCTTATTTTTCATCCATTCAGAATCAACTTTCCATTCATAACAACCTTTCATTAAAGCAAATAATTTTTTCATTTACGGAATTGCAAGTTTCTGCATTCGTGGAGGAAGCAGGTTTTCAAATCTGCACTGTGGAATCACATAATCTTGTGGGTCCTTGTATCCTAGGCCATATCTTGGAGTACCGGGTTTTCTCAATTTCTTGAACATCTTTGTAAGTCAGAGATCTTCCTTTTCAAATGAATGCATCATTAGGATATGATCATCATGAGGAAAACTTATATCTGCACATCGGGGATGTGGACAAGGTTCTTGTGTAGTTGATCTAAGAGGAGGAAGATTTGTTCTTAGATTATGGTTTTGGTGTCTAATTTGAATGTAACTATCACCATGCTGGGCTACAAAGTTCTGTAAAGAGACAATGTTAGAACAATTGGGACAAACAACAAAGTAGGAAGAATAGTTAAGTGATTTAGCTAATACAACTAACTGGTTATGGGTGCAAGGTGTTTTTACAATGCGAGGGTATAAAATAATAACAAAGTAAGGGGATTCTTTAATGAGCGCAGAAGTAATAGTCTGTTTCTTTGGGACCTTGGGAACATCAACGTCCCAAGTTTCTAGGAAGGAGAGGTCTTCCCATTTTATAACCTGATGTTCCATCTTCTAGTTTGAAGGATATTTTAGGACCAATGCACTGGACTGAGACTCTTGACTTGGAGTATGGAGTATTGTGGGATACATGGTGTTGGTATTTCTAAAACAACCTTGTGTCTGTATGGAAATATTATTTCTTTTGGCTTTCATAGCAAAACCAATAGTTTTCATTTGCAATTTAAGAATGTCCCTAGGATGTTTGTCAAAGGCATAGATTGAGAAGTTTGGATAGCAATCAAACCAAACACGACCATCAAACAATGGAGCCACTATTCCCCCAATTAATGAATCTGTAAACTTATGATGTGTGAGGTTTCTTACAATGCATAAAACAAAGACATTGATACGTCTGTGAACTAATGCAAAAATTCCAACCCTTATGCATCCAATATGTAAATATTTTGTGCCATGATTTTGGGCTTCCTTTTGAATTTGTTTAGGATCTATAAGAGGTATGGTTTAGGCTACTTCACAATTCTGTTGTACTTGTGACAAAAATTATTTAACTATGACTCTGCTAATAACTTTCAGATGAAAACAATTCAAATCAGCATAAACACTAGATGGAGAAATGACTGGAAACTTCCATGCAACTTGTGGTTTATGTTCAACTACTTCTATGTCAACACCATTTACAAAATATTTACGAGAACTATCAAACAAAATATCAATATGATAACTAGAAGATTCAAGGTTCTTTATATTTTTAAAAGAGACTGATATGAAATTTTGCTCCATAATTTTATTGCGAGAATTGATATGTACCCGGATTTTGAAATTGCAAAATTATCATAAATATTAACGCAAAATAAAATTATAGACAATTTTGAATTTAACCATTTTCAACAAAGAGGAGGAAGTTTTTTTGCCGATTAAGTTACTCCAAATTTCATTAATTCACCTCAAAAACCCCACTTGCATTCCTGGATACAACCTTTGCCCCCTTTAATGAAAGGGCAAGCATTGTTTGAGTCAGTGAGGCCATTAATGAAAATAAGGGCAATTTTTTTTTAAGAGTAATTTATCCCCAAGAGGTTTTTGGGAGAGGAGAAGATTGAATCCAACAGGAAAAATTTTAGATTCCTGCCATTCGATGTTGGAAGGAGGAGTTGCCCTAGAACTATCTTGGCTCTGGTGCTTGGAAGGTTGGTTTAGAACTTCGATCTTTTGCCTCCGCCTGGACAATCCAAGGTGGATGTAACTGAGAAAGGAGACCAGTTCAGCCTGCAAATTCTCAACCACTTTGTTGTTGTGTCCAAACCCATAGACTAAAGCATTTGTAGATAAGTGTGGATTTCCATCGTATTTGTCACTAGTTTTGTGTGCTAGAATATCGTTGTAGGGAAAATTTGTTCTGAATTTTGGAACCATACATTGTAAAAGCACACCAATTGGGGTTTATATATATATATATATATATATTTATTTATTTATTTTTTAATGGTAGATTAAAATGTTATGGTTTTTTTTAATTTAATTTGTTTTTTTAACTTAGCTTAAAATTTAAAAAAATCGTTTATATTAATTATTAGTTAGATGATTTTGGTGTAATAGGGGTTTTATGAATAGTGATGGATATTTATAATATTGGAAAAAAAAGTCTAAATCCATTTGAATTTTTTTAATTACATATCTATTATTAAAATGACATGCATGTTATTTTAGTTTAGATTAGAAAATTTAAACTAATGATTTATAAAGAGTACCTTATTAATATAAACCCAAAACCTCACAAACCTAAAATAAATAATATAATCTTAATATATATTTATCTAAATTATATATTAATTAAATTTCATAATTAAAATTAAAAAATTCAA
Source organism: Pinus tabuliformis (assembly GCA_031772625.1). Classification (NCBI taxonomy): domain Eukaryota; kingdom Viridiplantae; phylum Streptophyta; class Pinopsida; order Pinales; family Pinaceae; genus Pinus; species Pinus tabuliformis. The sequence goes on from CM062805.1 coordinate 764,683,781, forward strand.
TATAACAATAATTTTAGCATCTTTTAATATTCTTATTGACATTAAATTGTACAATATTATTTAATGTTTTAGAAATATTAAAAAATGATTGATCTATTTTTCCATTAAAAATAACTCAATCAAATATTTTACAACCCCTAATTTCAAATTCATATCATCTTTCTTTCTTTTTAATATGACAATGAATTCTAGAAAACACTAAGGAATATATATCTTAAATGTATACAAGGTTTTTGCCCTCAAAAAATAAAATTATATATTTAATTTTTCATATAAAATGAAACTTAATGAAAACAAAATGTGAAAATAAGAAATATGGTTGAATAATGTTGTTACAGGAAAAAATTATGATTTTAGTGTAATAATATAAATATCTTATTAAAATTAAATTGTGTAATGCCATTTTATGATATTTGAAATTTTATTAATATAAAATGATTTTTTTTGAATTTTAAATTAAAAATATTCATTTCTTATTTTCATTTTAGAATATATATATCTATACATATATTTGAATAAAATCAACTATTTAATATATTTTTATTTTATTTTTCTCGATTGGGGCGACAACACAGAGGATGATGTGGCTGTTAGATAACGTGCCTTGGATCTGAGCCATAACCACCTCCAATGTGCTCCACATCATGTCAAACGTTAAAGACTTGCCTCAAACCTTCAATTGACCACCTTGAATGGCATTTGGCATTAATTTCAAATGTGTGATGCACATCTCTAGGCTAGGTACGAGGGTCTCTATAGCCATTCTCCTTAGCATGCTTGCCATTTCAGTTTTGGAAACTTTTCTTTGTTTTTTTCCCTGAGCTATCATGATCTCAAGAAGAAAATTCTCCATGCTAGAATCGATGTTAGGGAGCCTCCCTTGGGTCTTCCTCTCGCCTTCATCTGCACTAGAAAGTGTGGAGGATTACTCTGTGATTTTTTCTGGTTTGACTTGCACTTCATAGGTGGGAATTGACCTATTCTTTGGCTTGGATTTCCTTCACCACCAGTCTTCATCCCTAGCTACCCTGCTCGACTGTTTCTTCCTATGGTCGTAATGAATTTCCAACAAGCACGAAGAAGGTGTGGTGGAGGAGGACAGGGGGATGTTGGTGGTTGTAGGGATCTCTTCAAGGCTGATACTTCAGGCATGCAACTATTAGACTCATACGCTCCCATAAATTCAAGTGGGAATCCATGAGGTTGAGGAGGAGGTTTGGTAGGAAAGCCATGGCATCATGGTGTTAGAATTGATGGATGAACTGATACCCTGGATCCATCAGAAAAGAATTACACAAGGGGATGTCAAAACATTACTTATACAAATTTTATTTACACTAGCATGTCAATATTCTCATGGGAAGAGTCTTGTTTGATAGGTAAGAGTTTAGGCACAACATTATTGAAAGGCTGGAAGAGTTGTAGGAGCTTCTCATTGACACGGGGGGATGATTGAAGCATCTTGAATTGGGCATGCCTTCAGGCCCATAAACGCTGCCCTAGTGCAAGCATGTTGGCTATCCTATTGACCTGTAAACTACTCAGTCTACACAATATTCAGGTTTCTTTTTGCTAAAGTTATGTTATGATGTGAAGTAATTCAATTTTTATTGTTTCTACTGTCACTTATCTTGGTTTTTTTCTCCTAGAAATGGGACAACTACACTCTTTTTGGCATAACATTTTCATACTATAGACTCACAACTAGTTTTCCCACTTATGGGACAACTTTCAACTATGCTAGTTTATTGATGTTTATTTTTATTTTTAATAAGAACGAGTATGGTTTATATTAAATCTGTGCTCAGTCACAACAAATACACATGAAATTTTACAATATGATCTCCTTGTGAGACGCTTTGACTAGCTTCATCTAAAGACACTTTTATAGAAAAAAACTAAAAAACCAATCTCCTTCCAATAAGAGTATGGAGGGAAAAGTTCCAAAACTAAATATTTGGAATTTTATTCCTACCAATTCATGGTAGCAAGGGTAAAATCTAACAAATTTCTTGCACAAGAAAATGCAAAAATAAAGCATTTCTATACATTTCTAGAAGGAAACCCACCGCTAGACTCATGAGGTGCAAGATAGGGCTCATGACTGAAGTTTGTTTTACTGTGATCTTTCCTACTTCTTGTTACTAGTGGGGAAGAACATTGATTTTTAATGACTTCTGAATAGGAAGGGGAAGAGGAGGATGTGAAATCTTCTTGGTCCCCTTACCAACTTATTCATCTTTTAATGTAGAAGGAACCTTTGGAGATTTTTTTCCCAACGCAGAAGTTTTCTTTGGATATTCTTGATATGGGCCCTCTTCAACATTTAAATCAGGGGGAACCTTAAGATTATTTGAAGAGAATGGCTAATCCACTTGGACCTCAAGATCCTCATCTTCTGCCTCTGGGACATTCAAGACTTCAAAATTATTGACAAAAGGCGGCTGATGAGGAGATTCAACCCTACATATCTGCCGCTTCTTATTTCCATCCTTCTTATGTTTCCTTTTCGCTAGAGTGAATTCTTTCTTAATTTCTTCATTCCCCTCTTTAGGAGGAGGCGATGGGTTTTGGGAAACTGAAGCTTTTGGAAAACTTTTTGGAAAGTGTCCATACTCATGACACAAATTCCACTTGAAAGGAACTTGTTCACAATCTACAACCTGTAGGTGAAAGAAACCATCCAAATTTAGTTGAATTGCTTTAGGGAGGCCTTTTGAGAAATCTATTTCGACACAAATTCTGATAATACGAAAGATTGTTCCCATGAGCCTTATCATTGGTGATAAATTAGACTAGTTTATCTCCTATATCCTTAAAAATGTTGGGACCCAAACAAATAAGAGGGGAATAAGGAAATATGATGCACACAAGTGCATAGGATATTTCCTTCATGGGGTTAAATTCCATAGACCAATGAGTGAGAAACAAACTTTTGTTACCCATGAATTAAGGACTCGATTTATAAATCTGGTCTCTATCTTTTTGGATTTCAAAGAGAAATGCGTAATACCCATTTTCACAATAGAAAATGTTCGAGGGTTCGTGATTTTCCCATTTGATAGAAACCGAATCTTTAACAATGATGTAGGGGAATCAATCAAATTCCATTTTGACCTCTAGAAGGTCAAAATAATTTAGTAGGGGAGTTTCTTCCTCAATATTTGGATTATGTTGTGAGTAGATTAGGAGAAATTAATTCATTTTTCTATTCTAAATTTTATTATTAGAAATTAGTCAAGAGGAGGGCTCAAAGATTGATCTTAAGCTAAAATTGGCTCATCCAATCTTATTATCAAGGATTCAGATGAAGCCTCAAATGTATTAATTAAAGTTTTGAGCAATGAAAAGTTTGGATATCGTGTGTGTTATTTGATTTGTTAATCCTCTATTTAAATCTCGTAATCCCCTATGAATTGTACATTTATCATTTTTAACAATCGTGGAATGTATGTGTGTGGGCCTATTCATACTGTATTCTCTTTTATGGTGTAGTCAGGTTAGATCAGAGTAGTGTAGTGAAATTTCCTGTTAAACCTCGAAATTGACAGAAGCCTTATCATAAATCTTGAGTTCCTTTTTGTCTCTCGACAAGACATCATGAGTATTCAGAAAGCACGAGACATAGTTTTTTTTTAAAGGGAGATCAATATTTTGTCAATAGATACCCTAAATAACCTTATATATTCCTGTTTGTAGATGGATTATAATCCCAGGAAATATTTGCTATCCAAGATTCACCGGAGGAATCTCACTAGAGAGGTTTGTTAGAGCATACAAGGGGGACATAGGTAGACGGAGGTCAGGACAAACTTTTATTTGTCAACTACTGGAGATATTTCTTGCCCAGGACCAACGAGGCATCGTGAAAAGAGATAAAAACAACCATTAAATGTGACCTCTAAAAAAAATGAGAACTTTGGAGGGTTCTTATGAAGTTGGTAACTATGTTATGACAAAATCCCTTGCTGTAATATTATATGACCCGAGTCTCCAAATGAGAAAAGTGGAAAAATTTAGGGTTAAAAGCAAGAAGAGCAAAGTGGAAAAATTAAGGATTAAAAGCAAGAAGATTTTATAAAGAATCACTATACTTGTGTTCATAGTTTTATTCTTGCTTACACCATCAAGGAAGTGTAAGCAAGAAAATGCAATGTATACTACTACTTTGTGTACTGTGGAGCGATAAAAAGGGTCTTTTTCACCTCTAATTACCTTCACATTAATTATCAACCCAGGGACGACTTTTTATTTCAAGAGTGTACTCAGTCTGAGGCGGCTATTTACTCAAGAGTAATGTTTTGTAGTATAGTGCTTAAAAGCTACAAAAGTAAATGAATGCTTGAAAAAGAAATCTTAACAATAACATAAACTCAAATGCTCTGAAATCCAACTATTCACTCAGCAAACATCAATTGAGGATACAGTAGCAATAACTCACTCCTCTAGAGATTGATGCAATTGAAATCAAACTGGAACAAGACAATCAATCTGGGAACGAGGAAGCAATAACCAATGTTCTCTACAGTTGACAGTCCTGCTTTAAAGCAGTCAAAAGGAAATCGAACTTGAACTAAAGCTGCCATTAAAAGAAAACTAGGAAAACTCTTTAAAAGCAAATTAGCGCAATTAATCAATAGAAATGAACAACAAAGTAAATGGGTGCATGTATACAACTTAACTACTTCAAAAGGCTAAATCACACCAAGCATTGCATCAGTCAAAGGTTCGGTAGCAATAACCCATCCTTTTCATAACTGATGAGAACAAATCCGAGGTCTGGGAGCTAGGTAGCAGATGCTGGGGCTCACTACAACCTGAGATCATCCTTGATGAATATAAATGAAATGGCAAGTAAAGGAAATACCAATGAAATAGAACAACACGCAGAAATAGAACACCATTAACTAATAATGAATATGAAACAACGATGGAAAGTCAAATACAAATGCATAACAACTTAACACACGACACACCTCAATAGCAATATGATCTTGGTAATCCACTTGTCAGTCTTAGTTATAAATAATACGATTGTCTTTTAGAATGGAACAACAACGTTCATAGATTCAACAATCGCAAGGAAATATAATTTCTAAGATGAATTCAATAATACCAATGGTAAAATGTTACAACACAGACATTCCATAATTGAATAGCAACGGTATCCTGTAAAAACCATTTATATCAGCACTTAAAGAAACAGCAATGCGTTGCAAAATCGATATGATATTTCTGTCTCAGAAAATGAGATTACGTGACAGAGCTGTGATGTAAAATAATATAACATACCAGATTACCAAATAAAATTGATAAGCAAACCACGCATAAAACAAAAGAATATAATATACAGTAGCAGCAGCAGCATACTCCACCAGAGGCTGGGCCCTTAGCCGCCAGCGGATGCTGCTGGGTTACTTCAGATGAACAGAATGAACAACAACTCCCAAATCATGTATTAATCATCAAATTATGAAATCATTACAATAGAAAAAGCTTGAGGATTACCACATGCAACAATCCCTTCTTCTTCCTATCCTATCATGAAGCCTTGCTTCTGAATCTCTAATTCAAATCATGAATTCTCCATTCTCTTAGCCATCCCCAAATCATCCTCCAAATCCTTCCCCCTCTCTGATCTCTGTTTTCATTTAAATAAAGAAAGATCAGAGAGTAGTTACACTAAAGATAAGTACAACATGATTTCTTTTACAAAATTGGATTGTTTCCAACCAATTTATCAACAAGAAAATATATTTCAATCCTTCAACAAGAGCAAGGCGAATTTGGCTTTTGCAGCTGAGATTTGGAAAACGGCCACACAGCGAATCTGAGAAAATCGTGCTCAAAGAACCCTGCGTTTCTCTCAGTAAAAGCCGAATTTGGGCGAACTGTTCTTCACTAAAGTTAATTGGGTCCGTTCTGGACAAAACCCATGTTCCAGATTTTCCAGATTCTGCTTCATTTGCTCAGAATCTCAACCGCAAAACCGTCACTTCTTATTCCATCGAATTTCTGAGTTGGCACTTTTAATGATCAAATCTTCAATCTGGAAATTATCTTGGAGGCTAAAAATGGTGAATAATGTTACAACTGATTTATTAAAACTATCATTGATAAAATCATTCATAATAATCAATTTATTAGAAATAACGGAGAATAAATAACATTCATTCATAAGAGCATAAATCATTTATAAAATGGATTTAAATAATAAATTATAATAAATGGCGTGATGAAGAATGGTAGAAATGGGTGGAATAAACGTTCACAAGTGACAATAATAATGGCATATTAACGACCCAACATACCCCCACACTCAATATGTTGCATGTCCTCATGCAACGAAAACTGAATAAATTGCATGTCCTCATGCAACCCAAAGACAAAAACCATGTGTTAACCAAGCAATAAAAATTTGATAACAAATGAATGCTTCCTTAATTAATGAATATTCAATTTTAGCAATCTCAATGAAGGCATAACAATTTTTACATTGACATTCAACTATATGTATGAAGTTGCAGCAAAATATGACATAGATAACAACAAACTTCATTAACCATTTTCCCAAAAACTACAAACCAGATTTTGTTGAAATGTTGCAAGTAGATTTGTAATATATGAAGGCTTCTATGATCCAAAAATCGGACTGTTTTGATGCACGGATCATGAGATATAAACAAAATGGCTGTAGGTGAGAGTGCATGATTTCCGAAATTTTATGAACCAATTTATCTTGAAATTGTCTGGGTTTTATTAATGATACGTCTGTGTTTTCCAAAAATTACAAGAATCGAGTTCATAGTTTTAAAAATATTATGGAAATCAATTTCTACACTGAAATTGTATGCCTTAAATGAGAAAGAAAATAGCAAACATCCATCATGCGTAGCAATTCCTCCCCCTCTCTGAAAAATTAGCATGCCCTCATGCGTTGCTAGAAAACAAATAGAGGTGGTTGCTACTATCTGTTGAATTCTATGCTTGGTGTAAAACAACATGGAATAAGGGAGGTGTTGAGAGTGAATAAGAATAGCAATGGATGATAAAGAATATGAATGACGTGGTCATAAGAAATAAATGAATGAAAGGAACACTCCTCCACACTCGAAAATGATATGCTGCTGAAAATGGGGAAGTGGTAAAGATGTGGAATGAAGGATGACAAATAATGCTCAAAATGGATTTTCATTAAATTCTCCTAAATTCATAATAAATTAGAAAACTATGCGATTTTACCTCAAGTTTTACCTCCAAAAATGTGGAATGACATATATGGACTGGCATGTGTTGAAGCTGATGTAGGCAGAGTTGGTGCTGAAAGTGATACAAAAGGTGGAATCCAGGTAAGCACATCATGTCTGCAAAATTTTTCACGTTCGCGAGCCTCTTCTGTTAAGTGCAATAGTGTGGTCATGCTATGAATAGAATTCTGCCCATACTTGTTGTTTTCCTGCCAACAAATCATTATTTTGCATACAATGTTCTTGAATCCATAGTGTTAGTTTTGAATAGCAACAGATAAGATGCATGCAAAAATTTCAATCAGAAAAACTTATGTATACATGCAATACTAATATTTTGGCAAATCAATAAGTGATGGCAGAGTGCAGTAATCATATCGCATGCAATCCCATAATGCATACATTCCCCCCCCTCCAATTAGAAAATGAATTCCATGACCATAAAGCGTATGAGAGGGGTTATGTTGACGGCAAGGCACAGGAATGAACAATATAGCAGTAGAGTACACATATCAAGGATAGGACAGCGAGAGTTATGGTTATAATGAGAGCAAAGTGTGTAAAGATAGTTATGAATAAGAGATAGGACGCTTTGAATTGATGATAAGTGATGAAAAGGAGAAAAAGAACAACAATATGCCAAAAAGATGCTTTACTGATAGGATGCTAGCTGAAAATGATGCGATTGATCATAAAACAATTTCTCATGCATAAAGGTTCAAAACAGGGGAAAAAGTTAAGGAAATAACTACTCTGATAAAAAGAAAAAAAATAAGAAAATGGTATTATAATAATAATTGACGATAAGATATAACTTCAATACCATAAGCAGAGTCGCCGCTTCCAGCAGGCGTCCACAGCCTCGGCAGGGTTGCTTTTTAACCCAAATGAGCCAGGATCCTCAATTTATAAATGGAGAGTTACAGTGCTGTTCTACAGAAGAGATCAGTGTGCTGGCGTGGTAACCAGATAACCACACTGCCATTCACTGGGATGTAGCAAAAATGATAAGGCCGACTCGTGATGAGACCTCCTGTTCCAAGGATAATTTGGCTATCCAACGGATCATAACCCTGGTGTGGTGGCCATAATGGGAATGTCACTTTCTTACAACCTAATGAACATGGTAGGCTGGCTCGTAATAAGACCCCCTATCCTCCATCTGCGAACAAAATTTTGTTGTTATTACACATTTTAATGATAAAAAGAGGGAGGCTCAGTACTCTTTAAGAGCAAGGATGGTGGAAGAAGTTGAACATGTCAATAGAAAAAAATATACCCATAATCTCATTTATTACAGACAGAGAAGATTATAACCAGGAAGGGTGGAACCAGCATGGTATTAAGATGATCAATCAGTATCATGTACAACAGGAAACAATGCAGTAAAGTAGTATATAAATAATTGTGTCCCTTTTGAAAATAAGCTATCATCAAGGAGTTGTCCTGTTAAAGATCATAACGTGAATGATATTAACTCGCTTCAATAGAATCCATAATTCTTGTCCTCATAAAAATAGTGTACTTCATGCCATAAAAGGGAATCAATAAAATGTGGTTGAGATGAACTAAGAATAATTCCACAAGATGGAGGAAGGGTTTCTCTCGAAAATAATCCCAAAGTGTTGCTCTTTTGAATGAACAGCAAAAACACTCAAAAAGTGGTGTTCCGTGTAGGGAACAACAAAGGAAATGTACACAAAAAAACAAAAATACACACAAAAAAGTGTGAAAATGCAAATGTCGTTCCTTTGGAAAAAGAAACAACAAAAACTAAAAGTGCTGTTCCTTTAGAAAAGGAACAACAAAAGCACAAGTGCCATTCCTTTGGAAAATGAACAGCAAAAATCAAAAGTGCAGAAGTGCTGTTCCATTTCGAAAAGGAACAACAAAAATCAAAAGTGCAGAAGTGTTATTCCATTTCGAAAAGGAACAACAAAAATCAAAAGTGCAGAAGTGCTGTTCCATTTCGAAAAGGAACAGCAAAACATGCTGCTCTATTTCGAAAATGAACAGCAAAACGTGAAAAAGGAACAACAAAAATGAAAAATGTCATTCCTTTGGAAAAAGAACAGCAAAAACGCAAGTGCCGTTCCTTTGGAAAAGGAACAGCAAAAATGAAAAGTGTCGTTCCTTTGGAAAAGGAACAACAAAAACGCAAGTGTCGTTCCTTTGGAAAATGAACAACAAAAATGAAAAGTGTCGTTCCTTTGGAAAAGGAACAACAAAAACGCAAGTGCCGTTCCTTTGGAAAAGGAACAACAAAAATGAAAAGAAGGAACAACAAAAACGCAAGTGCCGTTTCTTTAGGAAAGGAACATCAAAAACGAAAAGTGCAGAAGTGTTGTTCCATTTCGAAAAGGAACAACAAAACATGCTGCTCTATTTCGAAAATGAACAGCAAAACGTGAAAAAGGAACAACAAAAATGAAAAATGTCGTTCCTTTGGAAAAGGAACAGCAAAAACGCAAGTGCCGTTCCTTTGGAAAAGGAACAGCAAAAATGAAAAGCGCTGTTCCTTTGGAAAAGGAACAGCGCTGTTCCTTTGGAAAAGGAACAGCAAAAACGCAAGTGCCGTTCCTTTGGAAAAGGAACATCAAAAACGAAAAGTGCAGAAGTGCTGTTCCATTTCGAAAAGGAACAACAAAACATGCTACTCTATTTCGAAAATGAACAACAAAACGTGAAAGTGAAAAAAGTGCTGTTCCATTCGGAAAGGAACAACAAAATGTGAAAGTGCTGTTCCATTTGGAAAGGAACAACAAAAAGTGAAAGTGCAGAAGTGCTGTTCCATTCGGAAAGGAACAGCAAAACGTGAAAGTGCAGAAGTGCTGTTCCATTTAGAAAGGAACAACAAAACGTGAAAGTGCAAAAGTGCTGTTCCATTCGGAAAGGAACAACAAAATGTGAAGGTGTAGAAGTGCTGTTCCATTTGGAAAGGAACAACAAAAATGAACCATGGAAAAGGAACGACAAAATGAACGGTGGAAAAGGAACGACAAAATGCACAAGCATGAAATGCAAGCACGCAAAGAATGAATTAGCTGTTCACTGTATTGATGCTGAGGATGGGTCATAGTTTGAATGAAGCAACACCTGAAACACAAAATATAAGAGAAATCAGAAAGGAAACAACATTATATTTAAAAAACAGTATGTAAATAAGTAAATTAAGTTACAACAGCTATGATGTAAAAAAATGATCTCTTTGAAAAATGTTTTGGCAATAGTGACAAGACACGAATCTTCAAATGGAAATCAATTCTTCATTTCTTCGATTATGAATCCGTTGGGTAATGAGTTGGATGAAATTCCTTTGTTTCATTTAAAATTTCTTTCAAAAATCACTCGTCCATAAATTGACCTTCTTTATTTTCCGAAGACCTGCAAAAAACGAGTATCTACCTGCAATAAAACATTAAATCATGGAGAGAGAGAGGTGCGCGGGCTCCTCTAATCTAAGAATTATGCAAAAAACTAACAAGTGGTTACTTTATATAACAAATCCACAGAGAAAATAACAAAGTAAAATTTATTTGTTATCTGCGGGAGAGCAGTGGCCAATCATACTAACCTGCAGTGTTTTAATCACAACTTCTTTGTTTTTCGTCGAAATTGAGTGATTCCAAAGCGAAATGAGAGCTAATTCAAAGGTTTATCTCCAGTAGAAATAGGTTTTAAATATTCAATGATATGATATGTCAATTTTAGTTAGAACAACCTGCATAATAGAGTCATTGTCGATTACCCGGCTTAGACCAACAGTTGATATTTCAAGCGTAACTTTTTCGTTTGATGTCGGATTCGAATGATTAAAATTGGAAATGAAAATAGATTCATTTATTTATCTCCAATAGAAACAGGTTTTGAAGACAAGAAGAATTGATAGGTAAAATATTGTAAGGAACAGCCGAAAAGACATAGTTTTAAGGGTGCTGATTTACGATAAGCAGTCAGTATTTTGATCATAACTTCCCCATACGATATCGAAAATGAGTGATTCCAATTGAATTGTAAACTAGATTCATAGGAGAATCTCCCATAGAAACAGGTTTTAAAAATTCATTCATTTAAGCCTCCAAAAACTGACTGTCCCAACTCTGTTCCTAAGCTGCCTGCTAGACACCCTGTCAATGTTTCGGTTCTAACTTTTTCGTTTCAAATCCAAATTGAGTGATTCAAATTGGGTTAGAAAGTAGAAATCAAGGGCTACCTAGGGTAGAAACAGGTTTTAAAAATATTCACTTTTGGTCCCTCAAAACATGACTGTCCCGACTGTTTTTCCAGAAATTTCATCAAGCCCGCAAGCCAAAAAAAATGATATTCAAGCATTTTTTCATATTGATGATAAAAATGAATATAAGTGTTTGTAGAATTGTTATTTCTATTATAAATCATCTACATACACAAATGAATTGAAACATTTATCATCGATGTTGATTTCGATAGCGTGTTGCAACCAAAGAAACAACTAGTTTTACAAAAATAAAAAAAATTGTGTTTGTTTTATTTCTTTATTTAGTTTATTTTCTCCACTATCCTACTCTTCTTTGAGAATCGAATATGTTTATGTATAAGAGTATTTCCAGTGGAACCATGTTAGAAATAAGGCCTCATGTATGCACATACCCAAATTTGAAAAATGCATATTAATGAATATTAGGGTATGAGAAGCCAACTTCCCTTGAAAATATGGTGTCAAAAATTGTTGAAGCATAGAGTGATGTTGCAAACAAATGATGGAGTGAAACCAATGTTCAATGTATCCGTTACTTTCTTGATTTCTTATATCCATCAGATCATGAAGTTCTTGAGCTTTTAAAATAGCTTGTTGATACATACTATAAGAAACCTCATTTTCTTCCATAGCTTCTACAATTTTTGAATTTGAAACATTCTGAATCTCATTGTAAGTTTTCTCTAATGGTGCATGTGAGATAGAATGGGTGGGAAGGGTGGGTAAATTTGGCAGTTCAACATTGTAAGCATGTTGTACTGGCTTATTATGGTGAGGGTGTGGAATTAGTTGAGCAGGAAAATGTGTAAGGAATGGAGCATTGTGATGATGTGGTTGATTGGGTTGAGTGGATGAATTTGGTATGCAAGCAGGATGTTGTGGAAGAGCTGATGAAAAATATGGAGAATATGTTTGTGCTACAAGATGAGGGAGAGTAGTCATGCCATCATAAGATGAGCCATGCCCAACTTGTAAACAAGATTGGTGGTTATATTGAAATTGACATGGCTTCCCTAATACATTAGTATTCCATAATGGATTATGCAAGTAAGAGAATGAAGAGGAAGTGTTTTGAACCATACCTGTAGGCCATGATTTCCATGGTTTTGACTTTGTTGCATCTTCCTCATCTCTTCGATATGCTACTTCCATCCTAGATAAGGAAGAACAACTATCTATGGACTGCTCTTTTCGGTCATGAGTGGAAAACACTTCATCAAATTCTTGATTTTTCCGAACCTGCAAAGCATCCAATTTTGAACTTAAAGAGCTAATAAAATCAACTTTAAAATTTTCAAATAAAGTATTGATTTCTACTCTTATGTCTCCTATTCTTGTAGCAGATTTGGAAAAGAAAGAACAAACATCTCTAGAATTCTTACCAGCCTTGGAGATTCCTCTTGAATACCTTATGCACAATTCACAAACATCATCATATGATAACTGAAAAATATCGCCTTTTCCTATCAGGTTTAAGAGTTCTAAAAATTCAACTTTGATTCCCTTAAGAAGGAGTGTTTTTAAGATCTTTTTTTCCAAATGCTTGTGCTTTGATTTTTGAAGGTTATAATGAAATCGATCTACATAATCCTCCAAACTTTCGTCTTCCCCTTGTATCATACCGAAAATATCTTCATTGGATTTGCAATAGTCTTGGTACTTCTTCAAGAATATGTTCTTCATGTCCTCCTATGTTTGGATGCAATTCCCACCTAGGCTCATGAACCATCGGAGAGCTGCTCCTTTTAGAGTAAGAGGAAACACTTTCAATCTTTGATCATTAGTACAATAATCATATCCTCTACAAATTATTTCGAACTCAAATAAGAATGTATCTGGATCTTCATTTGCTAAACCATGAAAATTTGGTAAAGATGGGGGAATTATGTGCATTTGTGTCACTCCTCCTAGATCTTTGATAGGAAATTCAAAAGTAGAAACGTGAGCCATTTATTACCATAGTAGAAGATGTTTTTCATGTGTTTATTCGAGGCTCCTTCTTCCAATGTTCCTGTCAATTAGTTAGTGAACTGGGTGGTGCTTACATCACCACTTGAGTAAAATCATGTGATTTATTTTTCAAAATTTCTATTTTTTCCTAGTCATTCACACAAAAATTCAAACATCTATTTCTACACAACAAAGCAACAACAAATCTGTTAGGAAAGCGGACAGTGGAGCAAGGATTTTACATGCTCCACACACAGGTTCTTACCTTCCGTTTTTAAGATCCAACTCTTCCCTAGCAGGCACTCATCAGATGCACACTACTCTTTAAAAATGGCTACACTCTCCCCGGCAACGGCGCCAAAATGTGGAGCGATAAAAAGGGTCTTTTTCACCTCTAATTACCTTCACATTAATTATCAACCCAGGGACGGCTTTTTATTTCAAGAGTGTACTAAGTCTGAGGCGGCTATTTACTCAAGAGTAATGTTTTGTAGTATAGTGCTTAAAAGCTACAAAAGTAAATGAATGCTTGAAAAAGAAATCTTAACAATAACATAAACTCAAATGCTCTGAAATCCAACTATTCACTCAGCAAACATCAATTGAGGATACAGTAGCAATAACTCACTCCCCTAGAGATTGATGCAATTGAAATCAAACCGGAACAAGACAATCAATCTGGGAATGAGGAAGCAATAACCAATGTTCTCTATAGTTGACAGTCTTGCTTTAAAGCAGTCAAAAGGAAATCGAACTTGAACTAAAGCTGCCATTAAAAGAAAACTAGGAAAACTCTTTAAAAGCAAACTAGCGCAATTAATCAATAGAAATGAACAACAAAGTAAATGGGTGCATGTCTACAACTTAACTACTTCAAAAGGCTAAATCACACCAAGCATTGCATCAGTCGAAGGTTCGGTAGCAATAACCCATCCTTTTCATAACTGATGAGAACAAATCCGAGGTCTGGGAGCTAGGTAGCAGATGCTGGGGCTCACTACAGCCTGAGATCGTCCTTGATGAATATAAATGAAATGGCAAGTAAAGGAAATAACAATGAAATAGAACAACACGCAGAAATAGAACACCATTAACTAATAATGAATATGAAACAACGATGGAAAGTCAAATACAAATGCATAACAACTTAACACACGGCACACCTCAATAGCAATCTTATCTTGGTAATCCACTTGTCAGTCTTAGTTATAAATAATACGATTGTCTTTTAGAATGGAACAACAACGTTCATAGATTCAACAATCGCAAGGAAATATAATTTCTAAGATGAATTCAATAATACCAATGGTCAAATGTTACAACACAGACATTCCATAATTGAATAGCAAAGGTATCTTGTAAAAACCATTTATATCAGCACTTAAAGGAACAGCAATGCGTTGCAAAATCGATATGATATTTCTGTCTCAGAAAATGAGATTACGTGACAGAGCTGTGATGTAAAATAATATAACATACCAGATTACCAAATAAAATTGATAAGAAAACCACGCATAAAACAAAAGAATATAATATACAGTAGCAACAGCAACGTACTCCACCAGAGGCTGGGCCCTTAGCCGCCAGCGGATGCTGCTGGGTTACTTCAGATGAACAGAATGAACAACAACTCCCAAATCATGTATTAATCATCAAATTATGAAATCATTACAATAGCAAAAGCTTGAGGATTACCACATGCAACAATCCCTTCTTCTTCCTATCCTATCATGAAGCCTTGCTTCTGAATCTCTAATTCAAATCATGAATTCTCCATTCTCTTAGCCATCCCCAAATCATCCTCCAAATCCTTCCCCCTCTCTGATCTCTGTTTTCATTTAAATAAAGAAAGATCAGAGAGTAGTTACACTAAAGATAAGTACAACATGATTTCTTTTACAAAATTGGATTGTTTCCAACCAATTGATCAACAAGAAAATATATTTCAATCCTTCAACAAGAGCAAGGCGAATTTGGATTTTGCAGCCGAGATTTGGAAAATGGCCACACAGCGAATCTGAGAAAATCGTGCTCAAAGAACCCTGCGTTTCTCTTAGTACAAGCCGAATTTGGGCAAACCATTCTATGTTAAAGTTAATTGGGTATGTTCTGGACAAAACCCATGTTCCATATTTTCCAGATTCTGCTTCATTTGCTCAGAATCTCAACCGCAAAACCGTCACTTCTTATTCCAACGAATTTCTGAGTTGGCACTTTTAATGATCAAATCTTCAATCTGGAAATTATCTTGGAGGCTAAAAATGGTGAATAATGTTACAACTGATTTATTAAAACTATCATTGATAAAATCATGCATAATAATCAATTTATTAGAAATAAAGGAGAATAAATAACATTCATTCATAAGAGCATAAATCATTTATAAAATGGATTTAAATAATAAATTATAATAAATGACGTGATGAAGAATGGTAGAAATGGGTGGAATAAACGTTCACAAGTGACAATAATAATGGCATATTAACGACCCAACATGTACTTCAATTAAGTGTTTAATATAGTGCCAAGACACCTACCATTTGAGAGCTTTAAGGTTTTGGGGCTCCTAGAGTTTGTCATTCTCTTCGATTATGATGCCGTTTGAGATGATTATCAACAAGTTCTATGCCAAAATGAGAAATAAAGATGATATAAACACCATAATAGTCAAGAAAGGGTACCCACTCTCACTCACCCTCTTTGAACTTCATATTGGTGAATTGGAATATATCATTTCAACATATAATAGAGAGCAGGAGATCACTTTATTTATGGGTTTCTTATTGACATGCTATTATTATGGGAAACAATTATTCTGTCCCACATAATAAGGCTTCAAAAACCATTAGACACTATTGAATCATTCTTTAGGTCAACCCTGTAATGCAAGGATTATTTTTCCTCAAAATTTCTAAGAATAATACATCCAACACTTATCAACTTTAAAGGTCATGAGGTAGAAATGGTGATGTATTACACATATTTTGGAGTGGTATTCTTCGGCCCATATTTTACATGATTTGAGAAACATAATCCAGATTGAGTAAATGATATATATTATTAAAAACCTTAAAGAGACAATTATTACAAGTTCAATTTTAGAAAGTTTAAGGTAAGATCTATGTCTTTCACATTTTGGCAATAACTCCTCTCCTTTATGGTTGTTAGGGTGGAGTCCATACTTTAGGAAAATAAGTTAGAACCACACTAAGAGGGAACTCACTACTTTTCTCTATAAATAAGAAGAAAAATAAATTAGTCGTACACCCTACCATTTTTGTTGAATTTTTTGCAAGTATCATCACTTCCATAATTTTCCATGTTACATAATGTTGGATATGTGAACAACACCCTCTTATGTCATAGTATGCACCCTCACCTAGCTCTTGAATGGTTTATGAAAATTGCTATAGAAGGGTTCATAAATAGTTGGTTTTCTAGAGATTTCTTTCTCCTCCAACATTTAAACTTGGATATTGAAAAACATCATCCCTTAGATCTCTCCACCAATGCTCCCCAACTTATTAAATGGTAGATATATATTAGTATTCGATTAAAGTTTTACAAATCCTACGTAAAAATGACATGCTCTAAGACCAAAAGCCCTTAAATCCGAAATTTCACCACGACTTTCACACATACTTTCACCTCAAAATGGCCCTCATCTGCACTCTAGGATGTATTATATTGCAACCATTTTGTATTGCAAAATTAACTTGAGACCATCTTCAGATTTGTTCTCATTAGCTAATAATTTATATAGACACTCTTTAATTGAGTACACACTTGTAGGTTGTGTATGCAGAAACTTAAGGATCAAGGCAATTTATATTTAAATACCCTATCTATTATGAAATTCATGACCATTATCATTTCATTTACAAATATCTCTTGGTTCTTTGAAGATCTTCATATACTCACGGGGACAATAGATTTATAGGTAAATCACCTTCATAAATATATCTTAGAAGAAGATCTTGAAATATTGGTATATCTAACCTTGTCACTTCTTACTTCTAGTATCCTATTAACCCCAATCATAATATACATCATTAACATTGTAGAAATTTCATGATCTAGGAAAATTAATGCAACTTAAAAAATTTCACCTTTTTCTTAGAGGTTTCTAAAGTCCTAGATTTGGGAGTTTTTAACATTAGGGTAGTTATGAAATATTATAAAATAACAATAACAATTGATAACAATTCACCTCTTAGTACCATAATCAACAAACAATCCAAGAGAAAATATATGAATGTGCCAAAAAGTTCCAGTGCTCTAGGGAAATCTTATCACGCAAAAACATATCTAAAAATCCACCTTTCTTTCCAAAGAATCTAGAAATCACCTTGTAACAATAGTAATTATGATAGTAAAGCTTCCCTTTTTTTTCCCGCTGGAAAAATCCGTAATTTTCATTAGTGTAGAGAAAATTACATATTGTAAATGTTGTTGCATATGCTGTAATTTGAGTCTAACATGTGAGACTCTGAGCTGTCTAGATACACCACGCAGGGTGATCTGCCTAAAAAACAAAACGACTGTTTATATACTATTATGTATCTGTTTATGCCTGTAAATAGGCCTTGCAGGGCCCCTTCCAGTATACTATCTCATGTTTATAACATCAAAAAAGTTTCAAAAATTTAAGTTTTTACAGTTCTTTACAAAAAACATTTGTAGATCAGGGACTAGAGTCCCCCTGGTAATGTTGATCTATATACGGCTGATGATAATAGCGAAATTCATCAGTCCCCCTCTGCTCTTGTATCACCCATTCTCCTCTGGGTAATGACGCGGCCTCCTTGGATAGTTGGTCAGCGCTGCTGTTATGCTCCCTGTAAATGTGATTACAAGAGATATTGTTAAATTCCACCTTGAAAATATTCACTTCGTTTAATATGTTGCTGAGTGTGTGTATGTGGCAAACATATATGTTATTGAACCAGTTAATAATAATCTTGGAGTCCCCAAATATATTTAGATTGAAGCACTGATGTCCCAAGGAGAAATGCAATAGGTGACGGAGGGTAATGAGTTCCGCGTAATTGTTGGTGCCAGCTCCTAATCCCATCTTAACTTTGTAAAAATGATGTTCATTTATGAAAAGAATGAAGCCACCTCCATAGCCCTGTTGATTTGCAGCCCCATCAAAGAAGGCCCAGGGGTTAGCTTTGTCAATGCTGGGAGGTGGGTGAGTGCGATGCTCTCTAGGAGGTATAGGATCCGACAATTCATGATATGCAGAGATTATTCCAGCCTCAATGTGTGGCCAACACATGGATTTGTTATCAAATATGTATCGGTTGCATGCCTGCCAGACGGACCAGCTGACAAGCAAGGGAAGGCACTGGAGTTTAGATCCCTTGTGTCTACCAGACCAATCCTCCCATGCGCTGCTAAGATCATTGCCAGTCCATAACCCCGCGAAAACGATAGATGAGGATATGCTCCACCAAAGAGCTTGTATTGCGGTGCAGAGTAAGAAAAGATGTTCCGTGGATTCCGATTCACGTTTACACAGTATGCACCAGGTAGGCCCAAAAATAGCTCTGTGAGTAAGATGCTCCCCCGTGGGCACTATGTCTTTAAGAATGCACCAGAAGAAAAGTCTAGTGCGCGGAGGTGCAGTAAGCTTCCAAATGTGACTCCACCAATTCAATGTCCATTCTGGTTTTTTGTGTTGTATCAATGAGCTATAACCTGATTTTGGGGAATAAATACCATTCTCTGCCAGACACCATACTAATTCATCACGTCCCTCTTTTATCCTGATGTGGGATTCCAATAGTGCTTGGATATATTCATTCCATTCCTGGTGCCATCGGGGAGGAAGGTCGATATGCTGTGCCGATTTCCAAGCTTGTGAAAATATATTCGAATTTTGTTGGTCTGCAATGTGCGAGAAAACCTTGATCTCATGTGCATGTAGATATGTGATGAGGTCTCTGGATAGTAGGTGTCTTCCTCCACAGCCAATCCACAGATCCAGCCCGATCCTACCCAGGGAGCCATCATTAATTCGCCACACCAGATTGTCTCTTATATGGGGGAGGGAGTGGAGCAATGCCTTCCATACAGATGAACTGCCCATCGACGGCCATGTGGGAAGACGAGCCCAGTCCAGCATGTTTTGTGGCAAGATATATTTATGGTATGAGATGTGAGTCCATAGATTCTAACCAGTCAACAAGGTCCAGCCCATTTTAGCAGCTAAGGCTTGGGCGAAGAGGGGGAGATCTTTCAGTCCCCATCCTCCCCATTTCTTTGGCAATGCAATTTTTTTCCATCTGATCCATGCAAATAATATTTTATCTTGATTCCCATTCCAGAGGTATCTATTGCATAATTATTTCAGTTGAGATAGGATGTTCTTGGGAATCCAAGCAAGTGCCATCCATATAACCATCAACAACAAATCAAGTGGAAACAATATGAAATCAAAATACAAGCACACACCATGAGAAACATACACATGAGACTCAAAGGTTTTACGTGGAAACCCTTTTGGTAAAAAACCACCAAAGCTTGTTGTTGTTTAATTAATGTAAAATAAGAGCACCTACTCTATTATATCAATCTATTTGTGAGCCACCATTCCCAGGAAGCACCAACTCCCTATGATTGTTTTCTAGCACCCACTAGCAGGAAGCACCAACTCCATCCTCTGTACAATTAGCTAGGAGTTATGAAAACTCCATCCTCTGAAAATATGACCTTTGAAATGACGTCATGTTGATGTCATCAACTCCACGTGGCGTTTCCATAGTGCTGACATGTGTCACCTGGATTTTCCCTATTATGCCACCCAAAATGTTGAATCTGCCTGCCACGTGTCCTCTGTGCAGTCATGTCGTGCTGATGTCATCAACCTCATCATCTTCTCAGGGCCAATCACCTACTGCCATGTGTCCTATCTTAAGGAGAGAGAAAGGGTCACTCTTTCCTTTGTCTTTCAACGAATTCCTTTATATTTTTTGTTTCTCGCAAACCTAGGTGCTTTCAAAGAATTTCAATTTTAACTTATGAAACTATGAGGTTTAGATGTTCTACACCTTCCGATATCCGTCCTTCTGAGGTTCCGATATGACCAAACTTATGAAAATTTGAGCCCGCTCTGATATTCCGATATTCGCCTTCTCCGAGGTTCCAACGTTCGATATTTCGGCCTTCCGAAATTTTACCTTCTTCCCTAGTTCCATGTCATATTGGGTCCATTTTAAGTAATTGATCTGATATTCACCCTATGAGTGACATCAGTTAAAGATTTATTAAACTAAGGTATTACAAACTCATGTGCTGGTGTGTGTTCTGTGTTATTTAAGCAACAGATCGATCAGATTGCCAATACACAGACATTTAAATGGAAAGACAGTAGAGAAATACAATAAGCAAACACAAAGACACAAGAAATTTAATAAGGAGTTCACCCTATCCTCCAGGGTTACATCTCCAGTCCAGCTTTCAGTGGTGGCCTTATTTTATTGTGTCTTAAGCAGAGAATTTAAAATGCAGGAGCTCAATATGAGTCACTTGAAGCAGGTTTTGCTTGGTAGGGTGGTCCTTGGATTCCCCAAGCCACTTGAGTACACAGACTTCTTCTTCCTACCAGCTCTATGACCTTATGGTCTACAGGGGAAAGAGCCAAATGTGATGCTCAGTCCCGGACAGATTCCTCTATGGGATGGCTTGAGTCTTCAAGCTCTCTGGTGCTCGATGCTGCCTTTGGTAAGCTCAACCCTCTGTCTCTTCTGCTTTGCTTTACTATTATCTGTGTTCAGTCCTCCCCTCTGGGTTCACTGTTCCACTTCTTCCGTCTCTCGACTTCTGTCTTTTTTTTTCCTCCCCAATTCGACTGTCTCTGTTCATGGCTTTAGCCATTCAATCCCTATGCCTGTTCGGTTCCTCTTCCGCCTTTGTCTCTTCACCTTCTATAGCTGCCCTTGGAGTTCCCGGCTTGACGTCATCATGAACGCTCAAGGAGTGGCCATTTGTCCTCCTCTAAACGGCGCCAACATGCTTCGTTGATTCATTTCTTCATTTATGTCGTGGATGAAGTCTTTCTGCACCGTGGTGGTCAAACGGATTCCAAATCCCTTTAAAATGTGGCTTAATTCCTTATTGGTTCCGCTTCCTCCATCGGGCGCGATCTCAGTCGTCCAATCTGAGCCCTCCAGATCCGACGCCATACGCACGTTTCGCGCGGTTGACTTGCTCGACCGATAGCGCCTGATCAACGACGATTTCCTATCACCTCCGCTTGCCACGCGTCGATTGATGTATGGAATCGCTCCGCTCTTGTCCAAAACCTCTTACCGTTTAAGGGCACCCCGATCAAAACCCTTGGTTTCCAGAGCGTGGGTCTCACCTTGTACGTTTAGCATTTTTTCCTTTTTTTTCTTGCGGTCCTCTGGTTCCCAACGCGATCGAGTGCTCGAGCTTCCTCCATTTCGGCCCTGTTCGCCCAGCGATGTGCAATTAATGCTAATTGCGCATCAAAATCCACCTCTATTTCCTGATCCGGGGCTCCTAGGGGCTACTTTGACCTCCTGCGCAGTCTCCATGTGCCTCGGTCAGCACGCTTTGACCGAGGTCCTCGTCGTTCCACGCTGGTTGCCATTGCCACTGGTTCAGGGTGTTTTTGATCGCTGTTTTTGATCATGGTTATTTGAAAATCTTCTATGGATCCAATTCGGATCACGACCTTCCCACTGAAAAATATTTTGGACCACCAAAAGTTGGTTTTTAAGCATCGACTAAGTGAGGATACTGCTTTCTCACTTGTCCAATCTCAATCCACTTTGCACTGCTTGGCTTCGAACTTTTGAGCCCAATCCTGAGGTACTCAACATCTCCCCTGTGTGTTGTCCTTACCTTCCTATCCAGCAATGTGTCTTCCTGCAATTCATTAAGATATTAAGGTAACAGGTCATCTATAGAAGGCAACTGACTTTGCTCTTCATGGTCCTCAATCATCGAAGGTTCAAACAATCTCAAGAAATTTGCATTTACGACTGAGTAGATGTGCATGTAAGCTGGTAGATCAAGGCAAAAAGCATTTTCACCAGTCTTCTCAAGTATCCTAAAGGGTCCATACCTGATAGGCTTTAGCTTTTTACCTTCACCTTGCATCTTGTACCTGCTGATATATAGCCAGACTTGGTCTCCAACTTGCAAACTATGCTCCATCCGATGCTTGTCATGCCTAGCCTTGTATTTGGCTTGGCTCTTTTCCAGCTATTCCTGTACTACTTGGTGGATCTCCTGGATCTGTTCAATGAACCTAGTTGCCTCGTCCACATCACTGTGTCCATCAACCATGGTATCTTTGCCAAAGAAAAAATCCAAAGGAGACGTTGGTGTGAAACCAAAACAGGTCTCAAAAGGAGATCTCTGTGTAGAAGAATGCTTTGCTCTGTTGTAAGCATGCTGCACATAACACAACTGTTCATCCCAAAGCTTAGGATGTTTGCTGCAATATCCTCTCAGTAATTGGATCACTGTCCTGTTAACTACTTCTGTCTAGCCATCTGTTTGTGGATGAAAATCTATGCTTTTCTTCAACTTGGTGTCCATAAGTTCCCACAGACTCAACCAAAAATTCCCCACAAATCGGGTGTCTCGATCAGATACAATGGAAGTGGGTAATCCAAAATGAACCCATACATGTTCAAAGAACAATTTTGTGGTTTGTTCAGCTGTGACCTGTTTACTACAAGGTATCAAAATAAACATTGTGCTGAACTTATCCACAACAACATATAGATAATCCTGACCTTTCCTAGATTTAGGCAGTCCTTCAACAAAATCCATGGAAACACTTTCCCAAGGGTGAGAAGGAACTGGCAATGGAGTGTACAAGCCTAGTTTTCTATTGTTGGGCTTGCTTTTAGCACACATGGCACACCCTCTTACATATCTAGAAACTGTCTCATTCATTTTCCGCCAATAGCAGAATCTTTGCAACTGTGCAATTGTTTTACTTACCCCAAAGTGACCTGATATCATAGAAGTGTGTGCTTCCCTAATTATCTTTACTCTCTCGGTTTGTGGAATGCAGAGTTTCCCACAATGATATAAGAGTCGGTACTTCACATGATAGTCCAATTCTTCTACTCTTTTGCCTTGACTCGAAGTTGCATATATATCTTTAAAGTCCATATCCTGAGCATATTCTTCAATGTAGCTTTCATGTAGTACAGAATTATGCTTAAGTATGGTGGATGCATTTATAATGGGTCCAGATAACATGTCTGCAACTTTGTTATGTATGCCCTTTATATATCTGATGACTAAATGAAACTGTTGTATAAAACCCATCCATCTGTAACGTCTTGATTGCTGTAACTTAGTTTGGGAGTGTAGATATTGAAGTGGTTGATGATTAGTATGTATTACTGTCTCTTTGCCCATTAAGTAATGTTTCCACTTTTTCACACTCTGAACGAATGCATACAATTCCTTATCATATGTAGGATAGTTAACTACTGCAGGATTAAAAGTCTCAGAATGATAACATATGGGTTTACCGTGCTGTGTCAACATTGCTCCCATGGCATAGTCGTTGGCATCAGTTTGGATCTCAAATGGTCTTTGTAAATCTGGCAGTGCTAGTACAGGTGCTGTACTAATTTTCTCTTTCAAGGTGTCGAAGGCTTTCTGATGTTTGCCTCCCCACTGAAACACCTTATTCAATCCTGTTAAAGCATGTAAGGGAGCTGCAATCGAGGAGAAGTTAGAAATGAACTTCCTCCAATATTGCGTTGCTCCTAAGAAGCTTCTCACTTCTGTAGCAGACTTTGGTTTAGGCCAGTTCATAATGACTGCCATTTTAGAGGGATATATTTTCAATTCACCTCCCCCTACTATATGTCCCAAGTAGTTTAGAGATGTTTTGCCAAATTCACATTGTGAGAGTTTAACATAAAGCTTCTCTCTTTCCAAAACATCTAATGTCTCCTTAACATGCTTTAAATGTTCTTCCCAGGTTTTACTAAAAATCAGAATGTCATCCAGATACACAATAACAAAATCATCAAGAAAAGGTCTGAGTATATCATTCATTAATCTCATGAAAGTAGCAGGGGCATTAGTTAAGCCAAAAGGCATAACCAGCCATTCATACAATCCCTGCTTTGTCTTGAAAGCAGTCTTCCATGCATATTACTCTGCAACTCTGACCTGATGGTATCCACTGTGCAAATACAGCTTGGTGAAATAAACAACTTCCTTTAATTAATCTAAAAGATAATCTATACGAGGAAGGGGATAACGATTTTTGATAGTTATGTTATTCAGTGCTCGGTAATCAATGCACATTCTCCATGAGCCATATTTCTTTCTCACCAAAACGATTGGTGACCCACATGGTGATGTGCTAGGCCTGATGAAGCCCTTCTCGAGCAACTCCTGCACTTGCTTCTTGATTTCAACATTCTCTAAAGCAGACAACCTTTTATACATGTGGCTGCTATAGTTGTTTCATCTCCTGAGTCTGACCCCAAATCTTTCTGAATAGCTGCAGCAATATTCTTCTTCTTGCCCTCAGAATTCTTAGGTCTGAGCTCTGGATGCAGAATAAAACAATGCTCATCATCATGACCATCCTTTTTACAGTGAGTTCATGAAGCTTTGATTTTCTGTGCAGTGTTAGCCTTCCTTGCTTTCCATTTCTGCTTTCTTTTCTCCTTTCTCTTGCTTACAGTGGGTTGGGATGGTCCCCCAACTTCTGGATTTCCATTCTTTCCTCTAGCTTCTAGATGAGTAGCTTGTACAGATACCTCATCTATACTAGTGGGATTAAACATGAGGATGGTATGCCTCGTGTAGCTGTGTAGACCACCAATGTACTTCAAAAGAGTCTCTAGTGAGTTTAATGAGATACCCAACATCAATGCTCTCTTTCTGAATTCTTGAGTATACCCTTGCACACTTTTCCCCTTCAACTGTTGAAGAGTTTTCCAACTCATCATGGCTTGTTACATGTAGGCCAATGGATAGAACTGCTTTTTGCTTGCAGAAACAAAGTCACTCCAGACATAGATGGTCTTACCATGTATTTTCATATCAGCTTGGGTTCTTCCTTCCCACCAAACCAAGGCAGTGCCTCCTAGGCGTAGGCTTGCCAGCTAAATCTTACTCTTGTATGAGTTTATGTTCTGTACTCTGCAATACACATCAATTTGTCTAATCCAATTGTCCAACTTTTCAAAATTTAGCTCTCCATCATATATAGGCAAATCAAATTTAACATCTAGCTTAATCAAAGATGCTTTCTTATTATGCATAGGGCTATTAGGAGGTGTGAGAAAGATTTCCTCTTTCCCTTTTCCTTTGGAGTGGTCATGGAAGTGAGACTCATCTTCTTCTTTATCTTGTTTAGAACCTGATGAATCTTCAACCTTATGCTTTCTAAAGTCTCTGTACATTTCTTCTACCATAGACTTTATAGCTAGGAAACTCTCTATGAATTGAGGGTCTGGCCCCACAGAACCTTCCTCTGACATTGTCTTCCGAGGATAGACTCTCCCAATTTCAGGATTAGTTTCCACCAACTCTCCTTCTCCTAATTTGAGCTTTGATCTTGTGAGCATTCACAGCTAAACCAACACAAGCTTGTCTAACCTTACAACCTAAAGATCTGATACCACTTGATTTGATATTCACCCTATGAGTGACATCAGTTAAAGATTTATTAAACTAAGGTATTACAGACTCGTGTGCTGGTGTGTGTTCTATGTTATTTAAGCAACGAATCGATTATATTGCCAATACACAGACATTTAAATGGAAAGACAACAGAGAAATATAGTAAGCAAACACAAAGACACAAGAAATTTAATAAGGAGTTCACCCTATCCTCCAGGGCTACATCTCCGGTCTAGATTTCAGTGGTGGCCTTATTTTATTGTGTCTTAAGCAGAGAATTTACAATGCAGGAGCTCAATATGTGTCACCTGAAGTAGGTTTTTCTTGGCAGGGTGGTCCTTGGATTCCCCAAGCCACTTGAGTACACAGACTTCTTCTTCCTACCAGCTCTGTGACCTTCTGGTCTACAGGGGAAAGAGCCAAATGTGATGCTCAGTCCCGGACAGATTCCTCTATGGGATGGCTTGAGTCTTCAAGCTCTCTAGTGCTCGATGCTGCCTTCGGTCAGCTTGGCCCTCTGTCTCTTCTGCTTCACTTTATTGTTCTCTGTGTTCAGTCCTCCCCTCTGGGTTCACTATTCCACTTCTTCCGTCTCTCGACTTCTGTCTTTTTTTTCCCTCCCCGATTCGATTGTCTCTGTTCATGGCTTTAGCCATTCGATCCCTATGCCTGTTTGGTTCCTCTTTCGCCTCAGTCTCTTCACCTTCTGTAGCTACGCTTGGAGTTCCCGTCTCGGCGTCATCATGAATGCTCAGGGAGTGGCCACTTGTCCTCCTCTAAATGGTGCCAACATGCTTCATTGATTCATTTCTTTAGTTACGTCATGGATGAAGTCTTTCTTCATCGTGGCGGTCAAACGGATTCCAAATCCCTTTAAAACGTGGCTTAATTCCCTGTTGGTTCCGCTTCCTCCATCAGGCGCGATCTCATTCGTCTGATCTAAGCCCTCTAGATCCGACGCCATACGCACATTTCGCGTGGTTAACTTGCTCGACTGATAGCACACGATCAACGACGGTTTCCTCTCAACTCCACTTGCCACGCGTCGATTGATGTATGGAATCGCTCTGCTCTCATCCAAAACCTCTTACCATTTAAGGGCACCCCGATCAAAACCACTGGTTTCTAGAGCGCGGATCTTGCCTTGTACGTTTAGCTCTTTTTCCTTTTTCCGGTCGCGGTCCTCTGGTTCCTAATGCGATTGAGTGCTCGAGCTTCCTCCATTTCGGCCCTGTTCGCCTAGCGATGCGCGATTAGCTCTAATCGCGCATCAAAATCCACTTCCGTTTCCCGATTTGGGGCTCCCAGGGGCTACTTTGACCTCCCACGTAGTCTCCATGGGCCTCGGTTAGCGCGCTTTGACTGAGGTCCTCGTCGTTCCACACTGGCTGCCATTGCCACTGGTTCAGGGTGTTTTTGATCGCTGTTTTGGATTCTTTAGAGCTTTGCTCCGACCTGATACAATCATGGTTCTTTGAAAGTCTTCTATGGATCCAATTCGGATCAGTAATCCTTTGAGGTCCCAATGTTCCAACCTTCCGAGGTCCCGAGGCTCTGACCTTCGATATGCTGCCTGCTTTGTCCTTCTGATATCAGGTCTCAAAATTCGACCCTGCTGACCTGGTATCAGATCAAAACTTTCTTAAAGGGGAATTACATTGCAGTTACGGAGTTCCGAGGTCTCGAGGTTATGAGCCTTCCAAAGTTTCAAGGTTTCGCCACCATCTACGCTAAATTTGGTAGTGCTGCCAACTTTGGCTATGCACTAAGACTCCTCCAAGCACCTTTTAACTCTGCTTTCATGGCTTAAGTCACCAAACTTTGACTGGGAATAAATCCTGATCCAGGAGACCATTTGAAAAATTCCTCATATTGTTGGAAATATCTTTCAGAGCACTTTCCAGTGGAGAAGGTATGATATAGGCTTTGGGACCATCTTCTACCTAAAAAATGGCTGCAAACTATTTTCCGTTCTTCCCAGCTTGGCTCTTCTTCTTCTTCCTATAACCTGCTCTTCGAAGGCATTATGGGATTCCCAACCACCATAGTCATCATTTTATGGTTTCTCCAATAAGCCTTCTACTATGGTGATTCTCTACCGAAGACTGTAGCAACCATATGACTCCCCCTAAGCTTGAAACATAAAGCACATCAAACTAGCCCACTTACCATCACAACTAGGCTAGGGGACATCAACACCACCATCTGCTGCCATAAACAACCATGCTAGTCTGGTTGAAATCAATGGCAACACTCTTTCCAACAGTCAGACAATGCCAATTTCTCAACACATCTCCTAGTATGATTATTGACATCACTGCCAACAGACTTGCAACCACTAGCTATCCATACAATGCCAACTTTCCAAAAATATCCCCCTTTGGCATTGATGGAAACACCTCAACCTCATCACTTCACTTTGATGGCCAATCCTCATGTTTCTTCCACACTTCTCTTGGCATGAGCCACCAATAGATTTCTCTCCCTTGCATGGGCCATCAAAGTTTCTCCAATAATTCTCTCCCCCTTTGAAATCAATGGAAAAGGGATACAAGTTGCCTTTTTCTTCCCCATGCAATCATCGATTGTCAATGACGAGGGTCTAGATGATTATATGCATTCTTCTCTACAAAATTCTCTTCAAGGACTAATCGTTGCTGCTCTAT
Source organism: Pinus tabuliformis (assembly GCA_031772625.1). NCBI lineage: Eukaryota > Viridiplantae > Streptophyta > Pinopsida > Pinales > Pinaceae > Pinus > Pinus tabuliformis. The sequence goes on from CM062805.1 coordinate 764,712,529, forward strand.
AAACTGGACATATGTGATATGCTCCCCCTGAACATATACTGCCTTTGATTTGAATACCTTTTTAATAAACCTCCAGTTTTGGCACCTTGTGGATGTTGGATGAATACTTTCTTGCCAATGCATATTTTGTATTAGTTAAAAGGAAAATGATACCAATTAAACTGCTCATGGTATTACTGCTACTGCAAATACCAATCATTAGTGATGCATTTCAGCGTGCTCTTCACCACTGCTAATGTTGCCAAGACTACATTTACTTCTCTTGAGCATCTTCAATCACTTCTCCCCCTAAGATCATACCTCAAAACATGGACTGGTGCTTAAGCAATACCACTTTCACTAAGAAAAATATAAAAGATACTGTACCAGGCCACCTCTTATACCCCTTTCTAAAAAAAATGTCCTTCTACACTCAAAGGCTACAGTCCATATGAACCCATACCATCAATTGTCATAACGATACCAATTGAAGACTAAGGGACATGAAATATTATACCCATTGTGCTTTATGAACACAAGACTACTAGGCAAAATCAGATTCACAAATTAAATGAGATAAGGGTATTCCACCCAAGGTGCAAACCTTTCATTTAATCAACAATATTTCTTCCTGAGGTTGACAATTGTTTCATGCTACTACTATCAAAACAACTCCCCCTTAGCCAATGGTATATGATCTCCTGCAACTGCTTCCTTGCCTCTACGTGGGGACTGATCCTGTGGGATTGACATAACTGTGGGCTTCCTGTCATTCCACACTTCTACTGCAACCCATCTTCTTTTCTCACAACATAAAGTGTTGTTGTGTACTCCCCCTAAACTCATGTTGGCTGCACTCCTCCTTTCTCTTGAATGTTGATATATTTGAAATAAGCAAATACATTATTTTAATCAGCATGGGGCTTAGACATACCTTCATTGTTCATAAGCATCTCACTTGTATTATATTTTATGCCTGCATATGAATTATTTGGCCTCCTTTGAGGCCATTCTCTTCTTTTAATGAAAAGAAACAGAGGATCTACTCCCCCTGTGCAGATCATCCTCCTTCTTCATCCAAAACTTCTTTGTTCGAGCCTCGAAATTCATTGTAACAACATGGGGGATGACTACCAGGTCCGGACCTTAAAGCAACTCCTTTTCCATTTGGAATGGTGGTTCCAACTGGATCAATTAGGTCTAGTAACCTTTTCTCAATCTCCAATGGCTTTAAAATATGACTTTCATTCACCAATGGAGAAGAGACATCAGATCAACCCTCTTGCTGATTAGGCAAGAAAGTGATCCTTAAGTGATTTGGGAGTCAGCCAAACCACAAATAAAGTTTTCATATCTAGGAAGAGGAATTAAAAAATGTAGAAATTAATCTAAATGCAAAATTATTCTATAATGCAAGCAAAAGGAACTAAATCCTAATCCTATCTCAATTAGGCAGATATAGATCTAACCCAACCGAGAGAAAAATATTTAAAGTATTGGGATTTAAATATGTCTGACTTATAATGGATATCAAGCTAACGAAATAGTTCAATTAATTGACATTATGAATACCAAACACATCCTATTTAGGAACCTCTTAATTGAAATAATCAACCAACAACACTCAGGAATAAGTTCGTAGAATGATTTTGATCATTTAATCAGTAACTTGAATAATTAAACAATAATATGCAGAAAAAGTTCACAACATATCACTATTTATTAAACCAATATTAAAAGACAGATTTTTGAGTAAATAGTTACTCAGAAATAAGAATTCAGCCCATAAGAGCAGAGATAAATAATAACATAAAATAGAGACAAATTACCCATACCAACAAAAGTGCACAAATATGAAAGTAAATTGACACATTCCTGTCATCATAAAATGAAACCAGCATTTAAAATAATAGTATTATAAATACCAATTTATTGAATCCATTTCTCTAACTCCGGTCTCTAATAGTCCTTTACAATACTTGAACTTCTGCTTTCAAAACAAGAGCCACAATAGTGCAAACTCTGCCCTTCATACATAATTCAGAATGCAAAAGAAAAATCCTCAATAATCCCTAGATCTGAGATTTTTACTCCTCCCACCTACAACTCTAAATCCCTATTACAGAAGTGCTTTTAGAATTCCAGAATTGCAGAGGAGAGAAGCCCTTATTACATTCTACAATCTGTTATTTATAATATTTACAAAGGAATTTAAAATAGGAAAGTTTGTTGAAGAATAAATATTTTTAATCAATTTTCATTGGCTCAAAATTCCATTCTTTTATTGCTAAAGCCTTCTCATTGATTGAGTTTCTTTTCATTTCATCTCTTCAATTGTTTTCCTGCAAAAATGAAATCAAAACAAAATTAAAATGCAAAAATAAAATCAAAATGCTAAATTTGGAATTAAAACAAATCTAATCAAATTCAATTAAATAAATAATTGAAAATGAAATCTGAGCTTTCTATTGATGCTTGTGATGATTTAATTGGCCAAAGATATCATTGACGAATGAATTTGCATTCAGAAGAGGCTTGGGAAAATAAAAAAGTAGAAAACAAAACTCAGAAAAATTAGTTTTATTTAAAAATTCGGAGCTTGATCTTCTTCTGGATGTTAGACCTAATAAATGATAAAATATGTTAATGAAACCTTCTCAGAAATGTTCTCTATATCTTTCCAATGACCCATTTTGGGCCTCATTTGGTCAAGTAAAACTCAATCTATGAGTCTCCAAAGTTGATGAGCCAAATCTGACAAAATTATGGAGTATCTGTTGTGTGAGCTAAAAATCAAATTTTTTGATTAAATTCTATTTCTAAATTAGATTATAGTTATTTATCTAATTAATATAAATAATGATATTCTTTTATAGATTTAATTAATAACAAATTAAAATCGAATTCTAAATTAGTTGTTAGTGGATTGTTTTATTAATTAAATATACAATTTAATTACAATGAAAAATTAAAATAAATTAATTATTGATTATTTACAGAAATTAATTAATTTAAAATCTAATTTAATAATTTATTAAAATACCATATATTGTATTATATAAAATTATAATTAATATATAAATATTATAATAATAAAATAATGTTATATTAAAACAAATTAAAATATAAATTTTATAAATCATGTATATAGTGTGAGGAGCGTAGTGGGTTTAGGTAATGTATTAATAAGGTAATATTGAGTCGAGGGTTTGGAGTGATAAGGAGGATGACGTGAAGGTGATGGTGAGGTGAGTGAGGTGGAGGGATAAGGTGGAGGGTGATGTGAGGTGACGTAGGCTCGTGAGGTATAAGGTGTGAGAAATTTTGTATTAAAAATTTTAACCCTCTATGAAACCAAAAAATCGCATATCGGAATTTTAATATCATTGCATAAAAAACAAAAATTTTATTTTGCGATTTGCATTTTGCGATGTATCACAATCGCAATATCACATCACATTTTTTGAAGGAAGCAAGTGATATGAAGTGGGGCCTACGTGAAATTAATAATTTTACAAATTGGATTATAGCCACTTTGCAATTTTGAGAATCTGGTCTTGGTAATTTGTTTTAGAATGATAAATTGATGTAAATTACCAAGATTCTAAAACACGTTTTCATTTGTTGTATGATTTTGCTGGATCATTTTGTAGGACTGTCAATGAAAAATTAATAAAAGTTAACTAAAAGTCAATATTTACAATGAATGACTATTGAATTTAATTAGTTACAAAAATTGAAATATTATATAGTTATTTACATTTTTAGTCGAGGCGAGAAAATGGTCAAACTTCAAAGGAGTGCCATTTACAAACAAGTTTACCAAATGAGTCGAAATAAGTATCGATGGAAAGCTTATGAAAAGTCGGATTCAATGAACCAATCAAAACATAAATCTGACAAAAATAAAAAATGATAAAATTTGTAAGACAATTAACTTAAATGAAGATTATAAAACATGCTTAGCCAAAAATTTATAGAAAGGGTCCCCATTATTTGAGTCAATAAGTCAATAATGGGGGGCGTTGGGGTTTCCCTACAACCATGGCGACACACTGAGAAGAACCAGTTATCTCTAGTTAAAGATAATGAACTTTAATTTACCCAAAGATTAAAAATAATGGAATTTACGAAATCATCTAACAAGAAAATATTTCCATAGTTCCCACATAAAATAGATTAAGCAATATGAGTTTGTAAAGATAAGTACTCAAAGAGGACTAGAGTAAAAGTCATGAATCCAAATTTGGGAAAATTTGTTTTAAACTACCTCATATAATAATAGAAGAAGGTAGAGATAAGAGTTTTTGATAAAGCATATATCTATTTTATAATTGTTTCTGACATCACTTCGCTGCTAGCGAGCCTGAACAGTACCTCGACGAAGTTGTCTTTTATGCCATACAAGCCTAGTCCCATTGCCAGCAAGCGTTCATAGCCCCGATGGGTTTACTTGTATTTCTAATGCTTCCTCTTTAATCACTCTTTTGATAAGCGCATTTGCAAGCTTTTATTTTATAATGTATTTGAGTGAAAGAGGTGGGATGGTGATAGAGATTTATGTCTAATGGACATAATCCTTTCATAATGTTTGCTCCAAATTCTTTTCTTGCAGCTATCAATTAGGGGCTTTTATGTGGAGGGGTGGAAGGGATTCATTGTGTTAAACTCAAATCAATTCTTTCCTTAAAAAAGTAAACTCAATCACCTAGAAAAGATGTGTGTTTTCCCATGAAAAATATTGAAAACGAGATGATATTATGGTTCCATAAGGATATGTCTTTAATGATAAATGAAATACACTGAAATGGTTAGAGTTAAGAGATTTCCCATGTATGCCAATCGCCGTCGAGTGAGGAAAAAGGCCTTTCATATAAATCATAGCAGAGTCACCAAAATGAAATCAAAACTAAAAGCAAAAGGAAAATAATTCTTAAACTAAAGTAAGAAAAGAAATCAACAAACCAAAATAAAATTGAAGAAAGCAAAAACTGAAAGAAAAATCCAAATTTAAAAGATAAACTCCATCAAGACTACTTATACAAATGTCTCAACAAAAGAGATAAAAGAAAATAATCATGTGAATATTCTTTCTTTGGTTGAGATTTAGATAAATTTTATCTTGTAGAGTTATAAGCATTTTGGCTTTTGATAGCAGTGATGATAGATAATATATTAAATGAAAACTCTCTTTCTGCTGCAAACTTTCTTGTTTCGAAGCAAAACCTGTAAAAAAACATCTTAATCATTTTCGAATAAAAGTAGTGCTTAAGAAAATAGTTAAAGGTTCAAAAACTCCCCAGTTTAGCCTATTCAATGAAGATCATTATTGCTTCTTTCAAGAATCTCAAAGAAAACTAAATAAAAGAGAATAAATTTCAGCGTTGATATGGTAGAGGCGCAATAGGTTCATGAAGACTTGCAAAAACAGAGTTAAATATCAACAAAAATTAAAAACGAAATTAAAAATAAAATTAAAATAATGAGAATGGGTACATGAAACTTACCATTGGAGAATTGCGTTCAATCTTATCTGAGAGGTATCATTTTCTCCAATACTAGCTAACTTCGTACTTTAATTAGAATTAAAAGCATGAAAAAGTTGAACTAACTGAAATCTTATTAATCCAAAATCATCATTTATTAAATCTATATTAAAACAAGCAACAAACTAGAAGAAAACAATGTTTCATGTTCTAGGAATTTGAAGTGAACTGAATTCATCAGAAATGAAAGGATACTTTTTAATGAATTGCAGCGATCAATGTTTTCATAATATTATAAGTTTCATATCAACTCCATGATTTTCATAAATATTTCAGAATTAATACCAAATCCAAGATAATGAAATACAGATGTGTAGATGGGGAGGTCTTGAATTTTATATATTAAACATAGAATGATATATCTAAAACTCAAATATAAGAGAAATAAAAATGATTTAACTATGCTGCAATTTTGTTACCAATTACTTCATTACCATAGTGGTTGCCCAAGAGTGCTTTAAAATCTTTTAACACAACACCTTATCAACTGTTTCGCATCGCAAGTTTCTTTTCCATGCATAAATTTCAATCTGCGATTTTTATCTTTGCTGATATGTGATTGAGTAATATATGGTAGTTAATCGACAATGGCAGAGAGACATATATAAGAGTTTATCACATCAATGAATCTTAAGGTAAGGCTTCATTTGAGTTTTATGATGCGATATATTTGTTGTGATATGGGCATATGCTATGTGAAAACACGATATCGCAATTGTGATGTAAATATATGTGATAGAGTGATTGTAATATCCGAGAACCAAAGATAGGACACGCAGATATTATTTTGCGATTATGGGGATACGATGGATGATGTGGTTCACTGGTGGGACCAACTTTGCGTTTTAAAAGAAATCGGCGATCGACAGATTTAAGTACAATATGTAATATTGTTGATACGCCGATGTGCGATGAAGAATGAACGCGATAGTTTTATTAAACGGATTCAATCTCTTATCGGATCTGGGATATCAAAACTTTTAAATGTATGTCCCAATTGAAATTGCGATTTTATGAGCGGACGTGATATCTCTTAAAACCGAATTTAAATGTCATGTTGAGCCCGGGACATTGGAACTTTTAAAACATGTGCTTCAACTAAAATTGTGATTTTATGAGAGGACACGATATCATTCAAAAATGCATTTAAATGTGGTATCGGGTCCAGGATTGTGTGGAAATCACAATAATTCAATTGATGCTTTATATGAAATGTCCCGACATTGGAATGCTTTGATAATGCTATATGGCAATACAACGAGATTGAGATGTTATTAAAGTATTCGAAATAAAAGTTCCCAACTCAATTTTCCTTTCTATAAAAACTCCATTCAATAATTTGATTAACCATCGCATTATTCAATCGGAGGAATATGTTATCGCAACTTTCTTATGAGGAGATTTGCGATATTATAATGATCCAACATGAATTTACCGATAATGTTTTTAAAAGTCTGAACATAATTTTAATGAAATATATAAGAAAAATTAATGAACCCAAATTCTGACAAAACAACTAGTACTTCCCTGAACATGATGCAGATTTAAATAGTTTCATGCTTGTTTCAAGTCTCCAACATGAATGAAAACTTGCAAAGAAACAGAACAAGAATAAAGAATTACCATTGAAAAAAGTAAAACTAACCATAGATGACGATGAGCCTGTAAATGTATACCTAGAAGAAAATTGACTGAAAATTTTACCTTATGAGTCTTCAAGTTCTCCCAAATTTTCTCAAAGTTTTCATATGTTCAACATCACCTACTTTTTTAATCTAAAATGCTAAGTAATGAATTTTCCAAATTGCATCCACCTCCAATTTACATCAGAAAACATGAGTGGTGGCGAGTTCTTTTTTAGAAATACTTATGAATCCAAAATTGTCAAGTTGCAACAAATTCTTGGAATTTCTGTATGATTTTTGAGATGAATTTTTTGCAAGACAAGACAATTAAAGGTTTCATAAATATGTATGATCTGATTTTTCAAGAGCCTCTAAAATGTACTAAGCCGTTTTTCCAAAAATGAAAGGGGAGGCACGAAAGAAGTCAAATTCATTACTTGCTTTATTGAAAATCTGAAATAATGAAATAAGTGCAAACAGAAAATAAATCTAATTTAAATTAATCTATTCCTATTTCTAACTTAATGAAGGAACATGACTAGGTGTAGTCATACTTCCAATGTAATCATGTAAGCATTTTGATTCCTGCATGTACATAAAAATCAATCATTAGTAACAAAAATAGGAATAAAATTAAACTAAGGAAAATAAGTCTGATTTTAAAAAATATAGTTACTATTAGTAGTTTATTTATAATTACCTTTTCTTGAAATTTTCTTTGCAATTAAATTTCGATTGGATCATAGAAATCTGGATGAATTTCCACTATTGATGATTGGAAGGGATTCAAAAGAGAAGATAACATGCCAGATTGTGAAAATGAGCTTTTAGATTCAATGACATGCATAAATATGTTAGTTTTTTTCCCCAAGAAAAATCATAATCTTTCATTATTTTTGAAAAATTACATATAGTAGATGCTTGGCAGCATATGCATCATTGGCCCTTGGCCATCTCAGTGTGTATCAGTCAAAAATAGATCTCTGTTTGTCCAAAAATGGTGCTGGTGTATCAATCATAAATCACCACACAGGGTGATAGCATAAGAGAGTCTGGTAAATAAAGTATCATAACTGTTATCTACAAAATACATTCACCACGCAGGGCGATGTCCATAATATATAGTCTGAAAAAAGAAAAACATACTGAAATATGTACAATGTAAAAAACTGTGCAAGTCCCAAAAATAAGATTAGGGTCTCTCAGCCCTATGATATGTCTGATCAATATACGGCCTGTGATAGTATTGGTACTCATCAGTACCCCTCTGCTCCTGTATCATCCACTGGCCTCTGGGTAGTAGCGTGGCCTCCTTGGAAAGCCTGTCAGCACTGCAGTTATGTTCCCTGTAAATATGATGACAAGAGATGGAGTTAAACTGTGCTTTGAATATGTTCACTTCATCCAAAATATTTCTGAGAGTGTGTGCATGGCAGGAAGTGATGTTATTGAACCAATTTATAATGATTTTTGAGTCTCCATAAATTTGTAGATTGTTGCAGTCATGGCCAAGTGAAAAGTGCAGTAAATGGCGAAGAGTGATTAATTCTGCAAAATTGTTTGTCCCTTCTCCGAGTCTCATCTTGACCTTGAAGTGATGCTATTCAGATAAGAACAGTAGGAATCCTCTCCCACACCTTTGGTTCTGTGCAGCGCTGTCAAAAAATGCCCAGGGTGTAGATCTATCGATGGGGTTAGGTGCAAGTGATCTCTTAGGGCGAGGCCAAATGGGATCAAGAAGTTCATGGTAAGCTGAGATGATCTTAGCTGTAATATTCTGCCATCTAGCTACATCTTCATAAAAAATTATTCGGTTTCGTGTCAGCCAAATATTCCAACATATGAGCAGAGGGAGACAGATCAGCTTTGATCCGCGGTGCGCACTACACCAACTTTCCCAGGCATGGTTAATGTTCTCCCCCTCCCATCTGCCGGACAATTGAATCGATGAGGAGATAGACTGCCAGAGGTTAATCGATGATTCACATTTTAAAAAAAGATGTTCTGTCGATTCAGATGATTTTTTACAGAGGACACACCAGTGTGGTCCATGAAGGGCGCGGTGAGTTAAGGATTCCCCAGTGGGAACTTTGTTGCTGAGCACGCACCAGAAGAATAGCTTGGTTCGCGGAGGGGAGTTTATCTTCCAAATGCTCTGCCACCAATCGTGAATCTGCTCTGGCTGTCTGTTAGTAATCAGCCCGAGGTAACCAGCTTTTGGAGTGTATACTCCATTCTCCGCAAGGCACCACATGAGTTCGTCAGGTCCCTCCTTGATTCTGATGTGAGATTCACTCAGTGCTGATATGTAGATTTGCCACGATTGGTGCCAATGGGGAGGGATATTGAGCTGATGAGCAGATTTCCAACCTTGTGCAAAAATGGTGGTATTCCCTTGATCTGCAATGTGAGCAATAACGCTGATATCTTGCTGATTTAGATGCTGAATTAACTCTCTCGGCAGATGATACCTGCCTCCCCCCCATCCAGGGATCCAGACCGATGCGCATTTTTGATCCATCGTTTATCCTCCAGGCCAAATTATTGCGAATGATAGGAAGGGAGTGGAGCAGGGCTTTCCACACAGATGATATACCTGTCCTCGGCCATCGAGGTAGACGCACCCAATCCATGATCTGAAGAGGCCAGATGTATTTATGATAAGTGACAGAGGTCTAGAGGTTCTGTCCAGTTAGAAGAGTCCAACCCATTTTAGCAGCAAGTGCTTGAGCAAAAAGATTTAAGTCTTTTAATCCCCAGCCTCCCCATTTTTTGGGCAAGGCAATCTTGTTCCAGCTGACCCAAGCAAAAATCTTCTTGTCTTGTTGACCATTCCAAAGATATCTGCTACAAATCTGTTGAAGACAGGCAAGGATGTTTCTGGGGATCCATGCCAATGCCATCCAGAAAACAGGTGTAGCCTCCAGTACTGATTTGATGAGCACTAGTCTACCTGCTCTGGATAAGAATCTATGGCACCAATTTGTGAGCCTTTTTTCCAGCTTGATGACTAGCCAGATCCAGTCAACAATTTTTTGACTGAGGGGTTTGATCCAGAATCCCAGGTATTTAAAACCTCGATCAAGAGGGAGGATACAGTATGGGAAATGTTGTTGAGCAAAACAGGACTCTTGGATGTATGTGTGGGCTAAAGTAATAGTGGATTTTCCATGGTTAGTCTCTGATACCACCATCGAGGAAAATGAGGACATCATCGACAAATAGAAGGTGAGTGAGGTAACATAGATCATTTATTTTGAGTCCACAAAGTCTGCCATTCCTCTTTGCCTGTGCAAGGAGCTGACTGAGTCCTTCCATGACAATCAGGAAAAGTAAGGGGGAGAGGGGACAACCTTGTTTGAGTCCCCTTTCTGCATGAAAAAAATGAGAGGCTGATCCATTTATGAGGACACTGAATGTTGGAGTAGTGATGCAAGACATGATCCAGGTGGTGAAAGCATGCGGGAAGCCAAGGTGAATGAGAAGCATTTTGATGTAAAGCCAGCTAACTCGATCGAAAGCTTTTGCCAGGTCAATTTTTAAAATGATACCCTTAAGCTTTTTGGACCTGATCAAGTGTATGGCCTCATGGGCCGTACCAATGGCTTCATGAATTTGTCGATGCTCAAGGAAGGCAAACTGTTCAGATGATATATGATGAGAGAGAATGGGTCTGATCTTGTTGGCAATGACCTTTGCAATGATCTTGTAGAGACAATTGCAGAGGGAGATGGGGTGAAAGTCATTGAAAGATGTTGGGGAGTCAAACTTGGGAATAAGGGCAATGAAGGTGGAGTTAATGGCATCATATAGTTTACCAGAGGTCCTGCATTCCTCCACAACATTTAGCAGGTCTTGTCCCAAGAGTTCATAAAAGGCAAGATAAAATTTGATCGTCCATCCATTCGGCCCTGGACTTTTATCTTTTTAAAACCATTTCATAGTCCCTTCAAGTTCGCCAGATGTCAATGGTGTGTTGAGCTCTTTAGCCACATCTTCATCCACGAATCGAGGAAAATGACTAGCAACATGAATGATATCCCCTAGGTTTGACCCTTGGGGGGATTTATAGAGATTCTGAAAGTGAGAGGTGCCCAAGAGGGAATAATTCATTGTGGACCATCTATGAGCTAATAATTCACCATAACACCATGAAGAAGCCCAAACATGGTGTAAACACTTTCAAAATTCCTTCAAAAGCCAACACTCCCTCATTACGAGGAGAGAGTTTTCACACTAGTAAACTCCCTTTACAACTCCACAAAATCTTCCATCTACAAATATTTAATTGTTGTAGTCTTGAAATCAACCTAAGAATCATACTCTATAAAGTATTGCATCTCTCCTCATTAAGAAAACTAGAAGTCTCATAAATGAAAGAAACCAATTCAATATGACTCAAATATCTCCTAGGATGTACAATGACCCTCAATAAACAATTGGTCACTCCTACATGCTATTGAATCTCTTGCATACCAAAGTAGAAGGTGATGGCATATCCATCCCCTATCTCATCTCCTACACCCTTGAATCTAACTCATATCATGTCTCTAAAGTAGTCTCTCTAATGACAACCTCCTCTCTCCCCTCAACTATTGAAGGAGAATCCCATGGACTAGAAGACTTCACATCCTCATCAAACTTTATTTTTTATTTTCATGCTATTTTATTTTCATGCCATTTTCATTGCATACATCAACACAAGATCCTATCACAACATCTTGAACCTCCAAAGAATTATGATCACTTATTAATCTAAAGGAATTGTGGTCGCTACTATAACACCCTCCAAAAATTTCACTACATTCAAATTTTGGAGCCTACTATTACCATTGTATCTAGTGTCGCCTTGATCGTCAAGTATCATCTCATGTCATTTTCTATGTTTTAAGTTTTCTGTAATGTTCTCAAGTGTTTTCGAATTGATTAGAACATATTTTAGTGAATTTCATGGTCGTAACATCTTTGTTGTTGTAAAACGACACTTTTGGTTACAATCACACACATTTCACCCAGTGTACTCGATGAATGAATGAAAAGTGCATCTTGATGTATACTTATCATTTTTCAAGCTTGTCTAAGTTTTCACAATGAGTTAATATGTGTCACACATAGTTTTATGTCTAAACTCAACATGTTCACACATCGCTGTATATCCCAGACTTAGAAAAATTTTGGTTGCAAAGCAAACCCATCAATGTAAAGAGCGCACGAGCACACTCTGAAGCCTTGATCAAGAATCCTTCATTGTTTGGAAGTGCGTCATGCACCCTCCAAGAGCACAAAGCACACTCCTTGTCTTGAATTGTTTGCCTTTGAGAAACCAAGTCTTCCTTTGAGCACACTCCTTCAACTCGAATAAGTGTGCCCTCCTTGAGCACATGAGCACACCCTGAAGGCCTTAAGATCAACCCTTCAACCTTCCATAGTGCGCCATGGGCCCTCCTGACCCTTTGAGTGCATGAATGCAATCTGAAGGCAGAAGCTTCACCCTTCACCCTTCAGACTTGCACCATTCTCTCTCTTGGGCCTCTTGAGCACATGAGTACACCTTGAAGGCCTGAAGCCTTCACCCTTCAACCTTCAGGAGCGCACCCTATTCCCTCCTCCTCTCCCTTGAGCACAAAACTCACTTGGGAATCCCAAAGCCTTCCCCTTCATCCTTCGGACTTTCACCATGCACATGGCCTTGATTGTCTCTTCCTCTTGAGCACATGAGTGCATGCCAAAACCCTAAAACCTCCCCCCTTCAACCCTTCAACCTTTTGAAGTGCACCCCTATGCCCAGAAGATCACCTTTCTCTTTCCAAAGCACATTGAAAAGGCATGAACAAAAAAAATGCAAGAAACATATTAGAATAGGATATTTTCAAGCTAATGTTTGCTTTCATGAGTGATTTCCCATATATTTATTCCACGAATAGCATGGAAAGCACGCATGAGGAATAACGGGAAAAGAGGGAAAACAAAGGAAGCATTGAAGAATAAAGAACACATTGAAATATTGATGATCAAAGCACCCTGAAGAATCCATTAGATCAAACACCCTTTGGAGGGTGAATAAATCAATGATCGAAGCTACATGAGGATCGAAGACACAAGTAGCAGCCATGTCACGACTGATGAAGGTCCATGTCATCATTTGCTATTAGTCCCAGTCATCAAAGATAGTGACATGTCACATTTTCATCACATGATGATGTGAAAGTTATGATGTAATGTTGTAATCATTATAAAGACAAATGAGAGGAAGTCCAAGAGTCATGTATGGACAAAAGAGTCATCGAAGTCAAAAAATGTAATAGCAAAAGTCATAAGTAATTCCAAAAGTCATTTGGAAGTCAAAAAGACGTAATACCAAAAGTCATATGTAATTCCAAAAGTCATTTGGAAGTCCAAAGGTTGTAGAAGTTTAAAGGTTATTAGAAGTTGAAAAGTCAAGAGTCATGGGGATGTGAAATGTCATGCCTCAAGTTATAAAAGGATCCTCATTTATCATGAAAAGGACTTTTAACCTTGGCTTCTGCCACAAGAAATTAGAGAGACAAAGTTATCACTTTTGGGGAGCAAGTAGTGGCTCTAACACCCCACTATTGGAGCTAGTGATGTTCATTGTATTTATGTATATTGGAGCTTTTGCTTAATATCGAAGCCTTCTAGGCCAAAACAATTTCACACATGGACTATGGATGTTTCTAAGACTATTCTTTTAATGTTTATGGTCCATGTTTTCTTTCACCTGTACTAGAGTAATTGAACTATTTCGGTGACTTCGATGCTCCACTTATTGGAAATGTGCTGTGATTTTTATAATGATCGTCACATCTATGTGAACTATTTCTCTCAACATTAGATGAATATTTCTTATTCATGTGTGTATCCATTAAGGTAGTACTATTAATTCTCTCTTAGAGGCTCACTTTATTTTCCCCCTTGTAGTAAGAGAACCTTGATACATCTACAATTGAACATTCATAAGGCGGACTCACATGCTCATTCACAAGGAAATTTGAGTTTCTCTCTTGTGCTAACAACTAAAGCCAAGGCATATATTTAAGTAAACAACAACCAAGCCGTATTCCATATGGGACTCCTACACCAAACAGTGTGAGGTCTAATTGAGACCTTATATCCAGGAGATCCCCTATATGTTGGCGGTATCTAACGCTATCAATATTTTGGTGCTAGAAGGAGGGCCACCAATTTGTTGTGGTTGAAAAATCCACACACCATAACCATTCATCTTCTGGACAAGGTAGCAACATTCTGAGCACCATTCCAAATCCTATTCCTGGAGTATGAGGGTATTTTCAGCCTAGTCCGGAGATGACATACGAGGTTACCTATAAACAAATTCATGCACTTTGACCTATAAACCATCTGTTTTCTAAGGAAATTGGTTTTCTTCTAGTTGGACAAAATATACCACATTACCTAAAGAAGAAAGAAACAACTCATATTGGTATATTAGTTTCTACAGTGGAAGCTTTGGTTTTTTCTACTCTTGAAGAGTTATCAAAATCCTTAGAAGATATAGTACAACAAGATCCACTTCCAACCTGTAATGAAGGGTACAAGGATGACTTTGTTCTTTTTGATGGTTTAAATAATGAAGGAGAGGAATCCTTAGATTCTGAAAAGGAGGAGGAACCAAGAGACGAAGACATGTATGACCAAGAACTGGATTAGATGGCCCAAGGGCCTCTTGCTCTTCTCAACAATCTTCATAAGATTCCTAGACATCTGGAAAAGCTGTTATCAAAGTTTGATCTAGACAAGAAATCAGAGGAAGAAGATCACATTGACGCCTTCTACATGCATTTACGAATGTTGGAGGTAAGGCATGATGATGTTGTTTGCGGAATTTTCTCTTATACATTATAAGGTAGAGAAGCAACATGGTACCACAATTTGCTTGCCAATTCAGTCCATAGTTGGAGGGAGTTTAAGAAGTTATTTCTGGAGAAATTTGCTGATGACAAAACTCCTGCCATGTTATTGAAAAAGCTTAGAAACAGTTAGATCGGGGAAAAGGAGAATGTGAAATACTTTAATCAAAAGTTAAATTGTATATTGAATAATTTTCCCTCGAGCACAGAACCACATGATTCGATTACTATTTATTATTACACGAATACCTTTCTCACTACCATTTTCTCATTCGTTAAAAGAGATAAAAAGGAAACATTAGTACAAAAATTTACAGAAGAAATCATTTTCAAGGACTTGTTCTCTATAGGAGTTATTATTGATGAGGATGAATCAAAAGACTCCAAGGAAACTAGTAGGGAGTCTCAATCTTCTTCAAGTAAGGCTAAAGATAAGGAATTATAAGATATTGAAAGCTTGACCCAAACAGTGAAGGAACTTACCAATGAAATTTTAGAATTAAAGATAAGGTAAAGGGATACTTCTACTAGTATCAAGCCTCCTAAGTATTTCTCATTTCGAAGGAATAATAGCAATAACAAAAAAAATCATCCTGCCAAATTTGCCCAAAGTTCGAACGTTGTGCTGAATATAGAAAGTATGGGTATGGACAACTATTGTTCTTTTCACTAGGAATATCATTCAAAAAAGATATGCCCACAATGGAACCACAACATGAACGCTCTTTCTGCACACATTGTGGATTCCTTATTAGCAGATGAGAAGACGAAAAAAGTGGAAGAAACATAGGAACCTGCTGTGGCTGAAGACAATACTAGTATTGGACATGCAGTGAATACTTTTGATTGTATCTTAAATGTTGACAAGAAGAGTGTTGAAAATGCACCACAGAGTGAGAACCCCCCCAAAATAAAAATGGTCGATATAGTTTAAGGAGTAAAGGGCCCATTTATGATCAGGAGGTGACGAGAAAAAAAGTGAAGGAACATTTGTTAAGAAGTGTCTCACTACTGGTCAATCTTGCTTAGAATTCACAAAGTAAGTTTGGAAATGCAACTAATTCCATGAACACTTACTCCTACAACAAGAGTAAGTTCGTCACTTCATAAGTGTCAAATAAAGCTACTCCTCCAGACACTTTAGCACTCCATGCTAGAGGTGAAGCGATTGAGTATAAAATAGTTGAATATTTAAAGAGAACTTGAGCCAATATTTCCATTTTTGAGCTCGCTAAAATAGCAAGCCAACATGAACTATGTGTCCATACCTTCTCACAACCTTCGCCAGGTGATAAATCTTATTCCTCTAAAAAGGTTTCTGGTAAGTCTTCCAGTTCCCTTGAATCTGTAGTTAATGTTGCAACTTTATAAGCTAACATTGTCTGCCCTCCATTTTTAGTGACTTTTGAAATTTTTACCTACAATGTCCATAATTGTTTAGCCCATTCTGGTGTGAATGTAATTCCATTATCTGTTTCCAAGAAAATAAATGCTAAATCAGAAATGTCTTATCCAATAATCATCCAATCAACGAGTTCACCAATGTATAAATATTGGAATTGTGGACATCCTTGAAGCCTATGGCGTACTCCTCAGTAGAGACTATTGCTACACACTGGTCACATTTATGACTTTCATACAAGAGCAAGAATAATCAAATTTGAGTGGACAATGATCCATAAATTAAACACTCCATGACACCACTTGAGGGCCATAATGAACCTATTGTTTTTTTCGATTTAATAATTGGAATTTGTTTCATTGAAACCGACCTCGGGTGTTATCAAGTATAATTGTCACCTGTTCCACCAGATACACAGTTGGACTTCCTTCCTTGTTCTCCAGTTGGTGCAAATGAATCTTGTAATATATATGTACATACTAGTAGTAATAATAGTATAGGAATCCACTTAGTAGCTAATAATATTTGGACTCTATACTTTGATGGTTCAAAGACATAGTATGGCTTTGAAACTGGTTGTGTACTTATAGACCAATGCAACACGAAACATATTCTTTCATGCTTTTTGGAGTTTGAGAGTACCAATAATACTACTGAATATGAAGCACTCATACTTGGACTAAAGAAAACCATCGATATGAAGGTAGAGATTCTCAAGGTAATTGGTGACTCAGAGGTGGTCACTCGTCAAGTATGGGATACTATCCATTGTGTTTCACCGAATCTTAAAAATTTCCAATAGGAGTTATGGCGTTTGATTACTAATTTTAAAGATTTTAATATTATTTGTATTCCTAGGCTTAGAAACGCTGCAACAAATGCATTAGCAAGTGTAGCCGCTAGGATGTCGTCATTGAAAAATGGTTTTTCTATTGAAATTATATATAAACCATCTGTGCCAGACAACATTACTAATTTATGTTTTTTCAATGATGACCAACATATATATACAACTTTATGGCTAATGCCGATGTATTCAAAGATGCTGTCATAGAAGAGGATGAGCACGATTAGACTTTGTAGGAGGCATCTAGTGCAATGAAAGGAAACACTATGCCCAAAGGTGTGGTGTCCCTAAAAAATTTATATGACTTGAAAAACTGATTTAGAGGACGAACCAACACAAAGCCTCAGAGTTTAAATTTATCATCTAAATAAGTCAATCTAGGAACTAAAGAAGATCTGAAGTATGTAAACCTCGGTACGTGTTTTTCTCCACATGAATGATAGGCGCTTATCTACTTATGTGTTTATGTGGACATACAATGATTTAAATACATACGATACTCATATTATCTAGCACATAATTTCCATAAAATAAAGGGTAAAACCTTTCCTAAAAAAACTATGGAAAGTTCATCTAACACTGGAACCCCTTATCCAAAAGGAATTGAGAAAGTTGCTAGATGTTTAGATCATTTTTAAAGTTAGACACTCCACTTGGGTTTCAATTTTTTTCCCATTCAGAAAGAATTCCAGTGAAATAAGGCTACACGTAGATTTCCGCAATCTCAATTGGGCATCTAATAAAGACAATTATCTAGTGTGATCCATGGAACAGATCCTCTAGACAGTATCTGGGTCGGAGATGTTTTTGTTACTACTTTCCAACACAGGTGCTACTTTCCAAAGAACGATGTACATTATTTTCTGTGGATTTATTTGTCAGAGTGTAGTTATTTAATTGGATGATGTTACTGTGTTTTCCAAGAGAAGGTTAGATCATGTTCGTCATCTAAAACAAATATTTGAGCGTTGTAAAAAGTATGGGATTTCTCTCAATCCCAAGAAAAGCGTCTTTGGTGTGTCAAAAGGGATTCTCTTAGGGCACATCATTGCAAAGAGCGAAATTCAAATTGATCCCGAGAGAGTCAAAGCCATTACACAGATCCCATTTCCAGTGAATAAGAAGGATATGCAGTCTTTCTTAGGGAAGATCAATTTCCTAAGAAAATTCATCTTTGATTACGTCCAGATAGTCAAGCCAAAACAAGATATGCTTAAGAAATATGCAGTGTACAAATGTGATAAATAGGAAAAGGATGCTTTCATTCAAATCAAGCAGGATATGTCTGATGCACCTACATTATTCAGTTCCGAACTTTTGCCAAGATTTCCTGCTTTATACCTTTACTTCATATTCTTTGATTGCAACCAAATTGACTCAAAAGGATACTGAAGGAAATGAGTGACCTATCTATTTTATGAGATGTAGTCTATAGGGGTCGGAATTAAGTTACCCTAACATCGAAAAACAAGCATATGATGTATACAATGCATAGGAACTGGGTGAGAAGAGGGATAATTGGATGACCTTCCTACAAGAATATGATCCAGAGTTCAAACCAGTTCATACCATAAAGGGTCATGGCATATGTAAGCTAGCAATTGAAGCAAGAGATTCTCCTGCGCAAGATCTTTTAGGTTTGGAGCAGGAGATAGAAATGTACAATGTTGAACATGTTTCTCAGTCCACATCTATAGCACCATGGTACGCTGACATATGGAAATTTTTAGAGCATGAAACCTTTCCCACACACTTATCCAATAAACAAAAAAGGTCAATCCATTTAAAATATCTATCTTACCAACTAGTTCATGGAGTGCTTTTCAGAAAGCACCACAACAGTGTCTTGTTAAGATGCCTCGAGTGACAAGATATAGAGAAGGTACTATTGAAGCCTCGAAATTCATTGTAACAACATGGGGGATGACTACCAGGTCCGGACCTTAAAGCAATTCCTTTTCCATTTGGAATGGTGGTTCCGACTGGATCAATTAGGTCCAGTTACCTTTTCTCAATCTCCAATGGCTTTAAAATATGACTTTCATTCACCAATGGAGAAGAGACATCAGATCAACCCTCTTGCTGATTAGGCAAGAAAGTGATCCTTAAGTGATTTGGGAGTCAGCCAAACCACAAATAAAGTTTTCATATCTAGGAAGAGGAATTAAAAAATGTAGAAATTAATCTAAATGCAAACTTATTCTATAATGCAAGCAAAAGGAACTAAATCCTAATCCTATCTCAATTAGGCAGATATAGATCTAACCCAACCGAGAGAAAGATATTTAAAGTATTGGGATTTAAATATGTCTGGCTTATAATGAATATCAAGCTAACGAAGTAGTTCAATTAATTGACATTATGAATACCAAACACATCCTATTTAGGAACCTCTTAACTGAAATAATCAACCAACAACACTCAGGAAGAAGTTCGCAGAATGATTTTGATCATTTAATCAGTAACTTGAATAATTAAACAATAATATGCAGAAAAAGTTCACAACATATCACTATTTATTAAACCAATATTAAAAGACAGATTTCTGAGTAAATAGTTACTCAGAAATCAGAATTCAGCCCATAAGAGCAGAGATAAATAATAACATAAAATAGAGACAAATTACCCATACCAACAAAAGTGCACAAATATGAAAGTAAATTGACACATTCCTGTCATCATAAAATGAAACCAGCATTTAAAATAATAGTATTATAAATACCAATTTATTGAATCCATTTCTCTAACTCCGGCCTCTAATAGTCCTTTACAATACTTGAACTTCTGCTTTCAAAACAAAAACCACAATAGTGCAAACTCTGCCCTTCATACATAATTCAGAATGCAAAAGAAAAATCCTCAATAATCCCTAGATATGAGATTTTTACTCCTCCCACCTACAACTTTAAATCCCACTTACAGAAGTGCTTTTAGAATTCCAGAATTACAAAGGAGAGAAGCCCTTATGACATTCTACAATCTGTTATTTATAATATTTACAAAGGAATTTAAAATAGGATAGTTTGTTGAAGAATAAATATTTTTAATCAATTTTCATTGGCTCAAAATTCCATTCTTTTATTGCTAAAGCCTTCTCATTGATTGAGTTTCTTTTCTTTTCATCTCTTCAATTGTTTTCCTGCAAAAATGAAATCAAAACAAAATTAAAATGCAAAAATAAAATCAAAATGCTAAATTTGGAATTAAAACAAATCTAATCAAATTCAATTAAATAAATAATTGAAAATGAAATCTGAGCTTTCTATTGATGCTTGTGATGATTTAATTGGCCAAGGATATCATTGACGAATGAATTTGCATTCAGAAGAGGCTTGGGAAAATAAAAAAGCAGAAAACAAAACTCAGAAAAATTAGTTTTATTTAAAAATTCGGAGCTTGATCTTCTTCTGGATGTTAGACCTAATAAATGATCAAATATGTTAATGAAATCTTCTCAAAAATGTTCTCTATATCTTTCCAATGACCCATTTTGGGCCTCATTTGGTCAAGTAAAACTCAATCTATGAGTCTCCAAAGTTGATGAGCCAAATCTGACAGAATTATGGAGTATCTGTTGTGTGAGCTAAAAATCAAATTTTTTGATTAAATTCTATTTCTAAATTAGATTATAGTTATTTATCTAATTAATATAAAATAATGATATTCTTTTATAGATTTAATTAATAACAGAATTAAAATCGAATTCTAACTTAGTTGTTAGTGGATTGTTTTATTAATTAAATATACAATTTAATTACAATGAAAAATTAAAATAAATTAATTATTGACTATTTACAGAAATTAATTAATTTAAAATCTAATTTAATAATTTATTAAATACCATATATTGTATTATATAAAATTATAATTAATATATAAATATTATAATAATAAAATAATGTTATATTAAAACAAATTAAAATATAAATTTTATAAATCATGTATATAGTGTGAGGAGCGTAGTGGGTTTAGGTAATGGAGTAATAAGGTAATATTGAGTGGAGGGTTTGGAGTGATAAGGAGGATGACGTGAAGGTGATGGTGAGGTGAGTGAGGTGGAGGGATAAGGTGGAGGGTGATGTGAGGTGACGTAGGCCCGTGAGGTATAAGGTGTGAGAAATTTTGTATTAAAAATTCTAACCCTGTATG
The DNA here is from genome assembly GCA_031772625.1 of Pinus tabuliformis. Classification (NCBI taxonomy): domain Eukaryota; kingdom Viridiplantae; phylum Streptophyta; class Pinopsida; order Pinales; family Pinaceae; genus Pinus; species Pinus tabuliformis. The sequence continues at coordinate 764,733,966 of CM062805.1, forward strand.
AAACCAAAAAATTGCATATCGGAATTTTAATATCATTGCATAAAAAATAAAAATTTTATTTTGCGATTTGCATTTTGCGATGTATCACAATCGCAATATCACATTACATTTTTTGAAGGAAGCAAGTGATATGAAGTGGGGCCTACGTGAAATTAATAATCTTACATATTGGATTATAGCTACTTTGCAATTTTGAGAATCTAGTCTTGGTAATTTGTTTTAGAATGATAAATTGATGTAAATTACCAAGATTTTAAAACACGTTTTCATTTGTTGTATGATTTTGCTGGATCATTTTGTAGGACTGTCAATGAAAAAATGAAAAATTAATAAAAGTTAACTAAAAGTCAATATTTACAATGAATGACTATTGAATTTAATTAGTTACAAAAATTGAAATATTATATAGTTATTTACATTTTTAGTCGAGGCGAGAAAACGGTCAAACTTCAAAGGAGTGCCATTTACAAACAGGTTTACCAAATGAGTCGAAATAAGTATCGATGGAAAGCTTATGAAAAGTCGGATTCAATGAACCAATCAAAACATAAATCTGACAAAAATAAAAAATGATAAAATTTGTAAGACAATTAACTTAAATGAAGATCATAAAATATGCTTAGCCAAAAATTTATAGAAAGGGTCCCCATTATTTGAGTCAATAAGTCAATAATGGGGGGCGTTGGGGTTTCCCTACAACAATGGCGACACACTGGGAAGAACCAGTTATCTCTAGTTAAAGATAATGAACTTTAATTTACCCAAAGGTTAAAAATAATGGAATTTACGAAATCATCTAACAATAAAATATTTCCATAGGTCCCACATAAAATAGATTAAGCAATATGAGTTTGTAAAGATAAGTACTCAAAGAAGACTAGAGTAAAAGTCATGAATCCAAATTTGGGAAAATTTGTTTTAAAACTACCTCATATAATAATAGAAGAAGGTAGAGATAAGAGTTTTTGATAAAGCATATATCTATTTTATGATTGTCTCTGACATCACTTCGCTGCTAGCGAGCCTGAACAGTACCCCGACGAAGTTGTCTTTTATGCCATACAAGCCTAGTCCCATTGCCAGCAAGCGTTCATAGCCCCGATGGGTTTACTTGTATTTTAATGCTTCCTCTTTAATCACTCTTTTGATAAGCGCATTTGCAAGCTTTTATTTTATAATGTATTTGAGTGAAAGAGGTGGGATGGTGATAGAGATTTATGTCTAATGGACATAATCCTTTCATAATGTTTGCTCCAAATTCTTTTCTTGCAGCTATCAATTAGGGGCTTTTATGTGGAGGGGTGGAAGGGATTCATTGTGTTAAACTCAAATCAATTCTTTCCTTGAAAAAGTAAACTCAATCACCTAGAAAAGATGTGTGTTTTCCCATGAAAAATATTGAAAACGAGATGATATTATGGTTCCATAAGGATATGTCTTTAATGATAAATGAAATTCACTGAAATGGATAGAGTTAAGAGATTTCCCATGTATGCCAATCGCCGTCAAGCGAGGAAAAAGGCCTTTCATATAAATCATGGCAGAGTCACCAAAATGAAATCAAAACTAAAAGCAAAAGGAAAATAATTCTTAAACTAAAGTAAGAAAAGAAATCAACAAACCAAAATAAAATTGAAGAAAGCAAAAACTGAAAGAAAAATCCAAATTTAAAAGATAAACTCCATCAAGACTACTTATACAAATGTCTCAACAAAAGAGATAAAAGAAAATAATCATGTGAATGTTCTTTCTTTTGTTGAGATTTAGATAAATTTTATCTTGTAGAGTTATAAGCATTTTGGCTTCTGATAGCAGTGATGATAGATAATATATTAAATGAGAAGTCTCTTTCTGCTGCAAACTTTCTTGTTTCGAAGCAAAACCTGTAAAAAAACATCTTAATCATTTTCGAATAAAAGTAATGCTTAAGAAAATAGTTAAAGGTTCAAAAACTCCCCAGTTTAGCTGATTCAATGAGGATCATTATTGCTTCTTTCAAGAATCTCAAAGAAAACTAAATAAAAGAGAATGAATTTCAACATTGATCTGGTAGAGGCGCAATAGGTTCATGAAGACTTGCAAAAACAGAGTTAAATATCAACAAAAATTAAAAACGAAATTAAAAATAAAATTAAAATAATGAGAATGGGTACATGAAACTTACCATTGGAGAATTGCGTTCAATCTTATCTGAGAGGTATCATTTTCTCCAATACTAGCTAACTTCGTACTTTAATTAGAATTAAAAGCATGAAAAAGTTGAACTAACTGAAATCTTATTAATCCAAAATCATCATTTATTAAATCTATATTAAAACAAACAACAAACTAGAAGAAACCAATGTTTCATGTTCTAGGAATTTGAAGTAAACTGAATTCATCAGAAATGAAAGGATACTTTTTAATGAATTGCAGCGATCAATGTTTTCATAATATTATAAGTTTCATGTCAACTCCATGATTTCATAAATATTTCAGAATTAATACCAAATCCAAGATAATGAAATACAGATGTGTAGATGGGGAGGTCTTGAATTTTATATATTAAACATAGAATGATATATCTAAAACTCAAATATAAGAGAAATACAAATGATTTAACTATGCTGCAATTTTGTTACCAATTACTTCATTACCATAGTAGTTGCCCAAGAGTGCTTTAAAATCTTTTATACAACACAACACCTTATCAACTGTTTCGCATCGCAAGTTTCTTTTCCATGCATAAATTTCAATCTTCGATTTTTATCTTTGCTGATATGTGATTGAGTAATATATGATAGTTAATCGACAATGGCAGAGAGACATATATAAGAGTTTATCACATCGATGAATCTTAAGGTAAGGCTTCATTTGAGTTTTATGATGCGATATATTTGTTGTGATATGGGCATATGCTATGTGAAAACACGATATCGCAATTGTGATGTAAATATATGTGATAGATTGATTGTAATATCTGAGAACCAAAGATAGGACACGCAGATATTATTTTGCGATTATGGGGATACGATGGATGATGTGGTTCACTGGTGGGACCAACTTTGCGTTTTAAAAGAAATCAGCGATCGACAGATTTAAGTACAATATGTAATATTGTTGATACGCCGATGTGCGATGAAGAATGAACGCAATAGTTTTATTAAATGGATTCAATCTCTTATCGGATCTGGGATATCAAAACTTTTAAATGTATGTCCCAATTGAAATTGCGATTTTATGAGCGGACGCGATATCTCTTAAAACTGAATTTAAATGTCATGTTGAGCCTGGGACATTGGAACTTTTAAAACATGTGCTTCAACTAAAATTGTGATTTTATGAGCGGACACGATATCATTCAAAAATGCATTTAAATGTGGTATCGGGTCCAGGATTGTGTGGAAATCACAATAATTCAATTGATGCTTTATATGAAATGTCCCGACATTGGAATGCTTTGATAATGCTATATGGCAATACAACGAGATTGAGATGTTATTAAAGTATTCGAAATAAAAGTTCCCAACTCAATTTTCCTTTCTATAAAAACTCCATTCAATAATTTGATTAACCATCGCATTATTCAATATGTTATCGCAACTTTCTTATGAGGAGATTTGCGATATTATAATGATCCAACATGAATTTACCGATAATGTTTTTAAAAGTCTGAACATAATTTTAATGAAATATATAAGAAAAATTAATGAACCCAAATTCTGACAAAACAACTAGTACTTCCCTGAACATGCTGCAGATTTAAATAGTTTCATGCTTGTTTCAAGTCTCCAAAATGAATGAAAACTTGCAAAAGAAACGGAACAAGAATAAAGAATTACCATTGAAAAAAGTAAAACTAACCATAGATGATGATGAGCCTGTAAATGTATACCTGGAAGAAAATTGACTGAAAATTTTACCTTATGAGTCTTCAAGTTCTCCCAAATTTTCTCAAAGTTTTCATATGTTCAACGCCACCTACTTTTTTAATCTCCAATGCTAAGTAATGAATTTTCCAAATTGCATCCACCTCCAATTTACATAAGAAAACATGAGTGGTGGTGAGTTCTTTTTTAGAAATACTTATGAATCCAAAATTGTCAAGTTGCAACAAATTCTTGGAATTTCTGTATGATTTTTGAGATGAATTTTTTGCAAGACAAGACAATTAAAGGTTTTATAAATATGTATGATTTGATTTTTCAAGAGCCTCTAAAATGTACTAAGCTGTTTTTCAAAAATGAAAGGGGAGGCACGAAAGAAGTCGAATTCATTACTTGTTTTATTTGAAAATCTGAAATAATGAAATAAGTGCAAATAGAAAATAAATCTAATTTAGATTAATCTATTCCTATTTCTAACTTAATGGAGGAACATGACTAGGTGTAGTCATACTTCCAATGTAATCATGTAAGCATTTTGATTCCTGCATGTACATAAAAATCAATCATTAGTAACAAAAATAGGAATAAAATTAAACTAAGGAAAATAAGTCTGATTTTAAAAATATAGTTACTATTAGTAGTTTATTTATAATTACCTTTTCTTGAAATTTTCTTTGCAATTAAATTTCGATTGGATCAGAGAAATCTGGATGAATTTCCACTATTGATGATTGGAAGGGATTCAAAAGAGAAGATAACATGCCAGATTGTGAAAATGAGCTTTTAGATTCAATGACATGCATAAATATGTTAGTTTTTTCCCCCAAGAAAAATCATAATCTTTCATTATTTTTGAAAAATTACATATAGTAGATGATTGGCAGCATATGCATCATTGGCCCTTGGCCATCTCAGTGTGTATCAGTCAAAAATAGATCTCTGTTTGTCCAAAAATGGTGCTGGTGTATCAATCATAAATCACCACGCAGGGTGATAGCATAAGAGAGTCTGGTAAATAAAGTATCATAACTGTTATCTACAAAATACATTCACCACGCAAGGCGATGTCCATAATATATAGTCTGAAAAAAGAAAAACATATTGAAATATGTACAATTTAAAAAACTGTCCAAGTCCCAAAAATAAGATGAGGGTCTCTCAGCCCTATGATATATCTGATCAATATACAGCCTGTGATAGTATTGGTACTCGTCAGTACCCCTCTGCTCCTGAATCATCCACTGGCCTCTGGGTAGTAGCGTGGCCTCCTTGGAAAGCCTGTTAGCATTGCAGTTATGTTCCCTGTAAATATGATGACAAGATATGGAGTTAAACTGTGCTTTGAATATGTTCACTTCATCCAAAATATTTCTGAGAGTGTGTGCATGGTAGGAAGTGATGTTATTGAACCAATTTATGATGATTTTTTAGTCTCCATAAATTTGTAGATTGTTGCAGTCATGGCCAAGTGTAAAGTGCAGTAAATGGCGAAGAGTGATTAATTCTGCAAAATTGTTTGTCCCTTCTCCGAGTCCCATCTTGACCTTGAAGTGATGCTGTTCAGATAGGAATAGTAGGAATCCTCCCCCACACCCTTGGTTCTGTGCAGCACTGTCAAAATATGCCCAGGGTGTAGATCTATCGATGGGGTCAGGTGCAAGTGATCTCTTAGGGCGAGGCCTGATGGGATCAAGAAGTTCATGGTAAGCTGAGATGATCTTAGCTGTAATATTCTGCCATCTAGCTACATCTTCATAAAAAAGTATTCGGTTTCGTGTCAGCCAAATATTCCAACATATGAGTAGAGGGAGACAGATCAGCTTTGTTCCGCGGTGCGCATTACACCAACTTTCCCAAGCATGGTTAATGTTCTCCCCCTCCCATTTTCCGGACAAGTGAATCGATGAGGAGATAGACTGCCAGAGGTTTATCGATGATTCACATTTTAAAAAGAGATGTTCTGTTGATTCGGATGATTTTTCGCAGAGGACACACCAGTGTGGTCCATGAAGGGTGCGGTGAGTTAAGGATTCCCCAGTGGGAACTTTGTTGCTGAGCACGCACCAGAATAATAGCTTGGTTCGCGGAGGGGAGTTTATCTTCCAAATGCTCTGCCACCAATTGTGAATCTGCACTGGCTGTCTGTTAGTTATCAGCGCAAGGTAACCAGCTTTTGGAGTGTATACTCCATTCTCCGCGAGGCACCACATGAGTTCGTCAGGTCCCTCCTTGATTCTGATGTGAGATTCACTCAGTGCTGATATGTAGATTTGCCGCGATTGGTGCCAATGGGGAGGGATATTGAGTTGATGAGCATATTTCCAACCTTGTGCAAAAATGGTGGTATTCCTCTGATCTGCAATGTAAGCAATAACGCTGATATCTTGCTGATTTAGATGCTGAATTAACTCTCTCGTCAGATGATACTTGCCTCCCCCCCATCCAGGGATCCAGACCGATGCACATTTTTGATCCATCATTTATCCTCCAGGCCAAATTATTGCAAATGATAGGAAGGGAGTGGAGCAAGGCTTTCTAGACAGATGATATACATGTCCTCGGCCATCGAGGTTGACGCACCCAATCCATGATTAGATAAGGCCAGATGTATTTATGATAAGTGACAGAGGTCTAGAGGTTCTGTCCTGTTAGAAGAGTCCAACCCATTTTAGCAGCAAGTGCTTGTGCAAAAAGATTTAAGTCTTTTAGTCCCCAGCCTCCCCATTTTTTGGGCAAGGCAATTTTGTTCCAGCTGACCCAAGCAAAGAACTTCTTGTCTTGTTGACCGTTCCATGGATATCTACTACAAATCTGTTGAAGACAGGCAAGGATGTTTCTGGGGATCCATGCCAATGCCATTCAGAAAACAGGTGTAGCCTCCAGTACTGATTTGATGAGCACTAGTCTACCTGCTATGGATAAGAATCTATGGCACCAATTTGTGAGCCTTTTTTCCAGCTTGATGACTAGCGAGATCCAGTCAACAATTCTTTGACTGCAGGGTTTGATCCAGAATCCCAGGTATTTAAAACCTCGATCAAGAGGGAGGATACAGTATGGGAAATGTTGTTGAGCAAAACAGGACTCTTGGATGTATGTGTGGGCTAAAGTAATAGTGGATTTTCCATGGTTAGTCTCTGATACTACCATCGAGGAAAATGAGGACATCATCGACAAATAGAAGGTGAGTGAGGTAACATAGATCATTTATTTTGAGTCCACAAAGTTTGCCATTCCTCTTTGCCTGTGCAAGGAGCTGACTGAGTCCTTCCATGACAATCAGGAAAAGTAAGGGGGAGAGGGGACAACCTTGTCTGAGTCCCCTTTCAGCATGAAAAAAATGAGAGGCTGATCCATTTATGAGGACACTGAATGATGGAGTAGTGATGCAAGACATGATCCAGGTGGTGAAGGCATGCGGGAAGCCAAGGTGAATGAGAAGCATTTTGATGTAAAGCCAGCTAACTCGATCGAAAGCTTTTGCGAGGTCAATTTTTAAAATGATACCCTTAAGATTTTTGGACCGGATCAAGTGTATGGCCTCATGGGCCGTACCAATGGCTTCATGAATTTGTCGATGCACAAGGAAGGCAAACTGTTCAGATGATATATGATGAGAGAGAATGGGCCTGATCCTGTTGGCAATGACCTTTGCAATGATCTTGTAGAGACAATTGTAGAGGGAGATGGGGCGAAAGTCATTGAAAGATGTTGGGGAGTCAAACTTGGGAATAAGGGCAACGAAGGTGGAGTTAATGGAATCATAAAGTTTAACAGAGGTCTCGCATTCCTCCACAACATTTAGCAGGTCTTGTCCCAAGAGTTCATAAAAGGCAAGATAAAATTTGATCGTCCATCCATCCGGCCCTGGACTTTTATCTTTTTAAAACCATTTCAGAGTCCCTTCAAGTTCACCAGATGTCACTGGTGAGTTGAGCTCTTCTGCCACATCTTCATCCACAAATCGAGGAAAATGACCAGCAACATGAATGATATCCGCTAGGTTTGACCCTTGGGGGGATTTATAGAGATTCTGAAAGTGAGAGGTGCCCAAGAGGGAAAGCTTATTGAAGGTATCTGCCACACCTCCATCAGGTAAGGGCAGATTCCAAATAGTGTTAGATACCTTTCTTCCCTTGGCATAGTTCTGAAAGAATTTTGTATTATCATCTCCTGCTTGTAGCCAGATGGCCCTGCTCTTTAGTCTCCAGGTTTCCTCTCTTTCCTTCAATATCCTTTCCTTCTTTTTCTCAAGCTCAATTAGGTGAGATTTTTCACTTGCAGATGTAAATCCCATGTTACGATCATCCATTAGCTCACTCAGTTCTGTCTCAATTTGAGATAGAGTGTAGTCATCCCTCTGATTTTTCTCTTTGGCCCAGGTGATGGATAGGTGCTTGAGCTGAGACAGATTGTGATAGAACCCCTCAGCTAGGGATCTGTGTCTCAATATGGGATTTTCCTTCCAGAAGTCAGTGACCAATTTGGTGTATCCAGGGTCCTGTAGCCATACATGATTGAATTTAAAGGGAGGCCTGGGCTTTGGATGGGGGCCGAGGATCTCCAAGTATATGGGGGAGTGATCAGATATACCCCCGGAACCCACCCATTGCCTATATCGATGCAGCTGATGAAATAGAGGCACCTTAATCAGGAAACGATCTAACCTTCTAGCTAGAGTTGCTTCCCCCACCCTTCTATTCCTCCAAGTAGGAAGGGGCTTGTTCATGGGGACATCTGCAAGATTATGCTGCTCCAATAGATTCATCATGTACCCTGAGAGAGGATCCACTTGAGCTTGGGATCCCCATGATTCCCCAAAACCTAGGGAGAAATTGAGGTCACCCCCAAGGACCAGATGATCGGGGAAGTAATCGAAAGGTTGAGAAAGTGCTGCCAAAAATCCTCTCGCTGATGACAGGGTCCATATATGTTGATGACCCGAAGATTCATGCCAAGATCGGCCGAGAAAATGTCCATTCCGATAAACCCCGACCCACCCCAAGATGATGAGACCTTAATGGTACGAGGGTTGTACCCAATGGCTAATCCCCTAGAACGTCCCATTGCATCAAGGGAGTAAAAGTTCCAGCCAGGTTTTAAGGTTGCCAATGATCTGGTTATGAGTTCAGCATCTCCCAGGGTTTCTTGCAGCATAATGATGTCTACAGGCTCAACTTTGAATAACCTACGCAGGGCTAGTTTTTTGGAGGCACTAGCCATACCTCTGCAGTTAAATGAGAGGCACTTCATGGGGGAAACTTCCCCGGGGTGTTCAGTGCTCTAAGAACCCCTTCCAAGGTAGATTGTTTACCAGTGACAACTTCTACCCCAGCCTTTTGAATGGCTTTAGAGAGATAGGATTTTCGACCACGAGATGAATGAACAATAGAACCAGGGAGGGTGAGTCCCAGCCCTGTATAGTGAGGGGAAAGACCATTGAGATGCGAACGAGAGCGTAAATTATATTTATGAGGCAGTTCAGTCCCATCAGAAGAGGGAGGGGAAGGATTGGATGGTGGAGGTGGAAAAGAAGGAGTAGTGGTAGCTATGGTGGGCGAAGACAGGGCGAGATTGCAGGGTATAGTGGAAGTGTTCAAAATGGATGAAGATTCAAGAAATGTACTGCATGAAAGTGAAACAGGATGAGAGGAAAGAGGAGTACCCACTTTTTTCGCAGCCTCAGCAGTAGCTCGTGATCGCGTCAAAGGAGGAGATGGTGTCCTGTGAGCACCTTCTGCAGCCATGGGAGTACCAATTCGAACAGAGGCCCGGGGGGCCGAAACAGGAGTGCGATCCGGAAGGGAGACTGCTTGTCCCTTTGAAGTACTTGGAGCGCTCGGAGGATCAGGTGATTTCTTGATCAGTGGACATTCCTTGAAAATGTGCCCCACTTTGTGGCATCTTCTGCAGCGGAACGAGACTCCTTCATAGTCTAGAATCTGTACCTGAGAGAAATGCCTCCATTGGAGAGTGATTTTTTCCTCCAGACCCTCGCGCGTATCCAGGTGAACCAGAATTCGAGCTAGGGTTCGATTCTTGGTCTGAACAAATGACTTGTCGTGGTCCAGGTAGGTGCCGAGCATGTTTCCAATCCTAACGAAGACCTCTTCAGACCAATACTGCAGTGGGAGTCTAGGTAGATGAACCCAAAGTGGCCCTGCCCCAATCTGCTCCCTTTCCAGATCAAATAGAGGGCTCCAATGCTTGAGGAGAACCGGGGCCATCTCAATATGCCAGTACCGGGCAAGAACCAGGTCAGTGTATTCCTCCTTTGCGAAGTGCAGTGCAAACCAGCCCCGAGGAAGGACCTGTACCTCCGGTAGTTCTTTGAGGGTATTGCCCCAAATTTCACGCACCCAGAGGGTCAATATTTCCGCTGTATATGCCCTACCACGAACATGTCCAACCAGGACAGAGCTGACCTTATTTGCGGCTTCCCCCATTGCTATACCCTCTCCAAAGAAAATGGTGAAGTCCTTTGTTGAAACCTTCATGCACATGATTTTTCGCTTGCCAGTCTGGGGAGCTGACAGATGATCTTGTAATGGGTCCGAGGAGGTGGTCCCTTCCTGTTGAGCTTGTGCCACTGATTTTACCCGAATTGCGAGCATTTCGAAACACCTAGATAGAGAATTAGCAGAGGAGGGCGGATTTAGGCCGGGGTTTGAAGGGTCTCCCATAGTCTGGATTGAATGCGGCGTCGAGCTTGTCGAGTGGAGATGACCAACTGGAGGGTTTGGCTGGAAAGAAGGTGAGGGCAGCGAGATCACAATGAGCAGGTGTAGGGTACCAAGTGAGCAGTTTGGGTACCAATGCTAGATTGAGCAACAGGGAATGAAAAATGGAAGTGCTAAAAATAACATTGCTATTTTTAGCAGTTCGGGATGGATTCCAATTTTAGTCAGTCCTTGTGTTCTTATTGATGATGTTTGATTAAGCTTCCACTAAATTGGTTGTAGAAGTAGATCAAGTATTTTGCTTTAGTATATTGCATTATCAGGTGATCTACAGGTGAGAATTTCTACAATGTTTTCTTGAATACTGAAATCATTAGTATGATTAATTATTTGAAAATGAGAACTATCTGAAATAATTTCTGAAATAGAGTGTTCTTTATTTTCACATTTGATTAGAATTTGATCCTGAGGATTCAATAGTGAAGTAGACAAATCAATATCCTCCATGTCAAAGTCACTATCATAAATAACCTCATGACATTCATTATAATTCCTTTCAATCTCATCCAGTGTATCAATACAAGAAGGAATATAAAGTACATGTTCATTAATGCCAGAAGAATGATCATTGCTTAATTATCTATCTTGATAAAAATTAATAGGCAATTCATTAAGATCAACCTCTCTGTTTTCTGAAATATCATTAATATTAAGAGGGGATAAATTGCAATCAGAAAAAATATCAGGATAAAGGGAAAAATGAGAATTAGAAGCAATGGATTTAAAAGTGTCTCTTTTTAAGAATTCTTGTGCTTTCTACTCATTGTAAATTTCAGATTTGAGATCATTTATCTGTGTACTTGTGCTTTCTTGAAGAATATTGCTTTGCTGTCCTGAATTTGACATTTGTTCATCATAAAAGAATTCAGAAATTTGTACAGCAGGCTGCATATTATCGGAAGCTTCGATTGCTGCTTGTACTTGCTGATTTATGTTCTGATTTTTTGAATTTAATGCATAATGATTTTCAGATTTCAAAGCAGTATCTTCTTCAAGATTATTGCTAGTATCTTCTTGCACTTGAATAGTAAAATTCTCCAAGCCTTGTGTTTGAGATTCGTTGATATGTGAAGGTGCATTTTGATCACTATCAATACTGTAAAAAGTGCGCATTAAATGAAGAAATTGATTGTACATAATAGAGGCCACTTCATCATCATTTGTTTGCATCTTCATATTGGAATTCTCAATTGTGTTAATGTAATTGGAAGGAGTTTGAGCAAAGCTTGAAATACTTTTACATGGATTATGAATGGGAGAAAGAGAGCAAATATGTTCATAACAATCTAATAATTCCTCATCCGTAGGTTTTTCTTCAATTTTAAATTTTAAACAATTTAAATGAAACCTGATGGTAAAATCAATCAAAGATTCATTTTCGAATCTTTGTAAATCTTCAAAATCGTCACATACCTGTTCGTAGTTATAGCCGTCAAATTTACAAAGGAACATTGTAACAAATTGATCCCAGTTGTGAATTGAGGCAACTAGAAGAGTTCGACACCAGTTTCTGGCTTTTGTCGCGAATGTGAGAGTAAAGATTCTACATAAAATGCCTTCATCAATTCCTTGAAAATCATAATTTGAAAATTTTTGAATAAATTGAAAGGAATGATTAAAAGCAAAATAATTTCTCTTACCATTAAAATTAACCTGAGACAAGTCTTACCACTTTGGGTGGAGTATTGGAAGATGCACGTCCATGGATACAACTCCAAATTGGAAGTTTAATAGGAGTCATTGTGGTAAATAATAAGATTTTAGAATACAAAGACTCTACTTAGACAACAAGTTTCAGGCCCTCCTTCTAGTGTAAAAATGTTGAAGCCTGAAAATTCGCTGCAACAACATGGGGGATGACCACCTGGTCCGGACCTTAAAGCAACTCCTTTTCCGTTTGGAATGGTGGATCCCACTGGCTCAACTAGGTCCAGTTACCTTCTCTTAATCTCCAATGGCTTTAAAATATGACTTTCATTCACCAATGGAGAAGATGTTGAAAAGTGTGCAACAAGAAATGCTTGTTGAGATTGCAACAAGATGATGGAGCTTAGTGAAAAGAGTCGCCTTCACTAAGTGGGCCCGCAGGCAAATTATGGCGCAAGTTCTATTTTTGATCCCAGCAGGGATGATCACAGTATGGGTGACCACAGTATGGGTGATCACAGTATGGGTGATCACAGTCTATTTTTAGACTGGCTGTCAAAAATAGAAAAGTCAAATATTATTGTCTCATAATAATATCTGGACTATAAACTTGATCTTATTCTCTTGGAGCACTTCAGGATGAGCTACGGATGTGGTACATGCAGATCCCAGAAGGAAATATGTGGTTACCTATGGGATGACTAATATTTGCATGCAGAACTTCAGTTAGAACTCAAGTGAGTTGAGTTTAGTGGACTGGAGGTGCAGTTGATGGAGTTGTGTTCAGTTTAACTTTGTTAAACTATTTGTATTTAGTCTAATTGATCAATAGACTAGAGATGAGTTGGTTGAATTAGTTATTAATCAACTCACAAGTTATTAACTCATAATGCAACTATAGAATACATCAGTTAACTTAGTTGCATGTCAGTGCATGTTTAGTTCAACAGGGACATGTGTTAGAGGATCAGATTGCTATCAGTTGTGACTATAGCTGTGCATGATGATTTGCACAATCAAAGGGATTGAGTATGCCAATGAATTGGCCAATACCAGGAATTGTAGCTTGTGCTCACGTCCAACACATTGTGAGTGATTATTTGCAGGTAAAATACGAGTTTGGTAAACCATTCTCATCAATTCTTGAGCAGGTATTGAGCTGTGGAGGCAGGCAAGCAGTGGAATAGATTTGGAGATCAGATCTGAGCTGTACTGTGTGTAGCATGAGGAGATAGTACTGAGTACTTGGGATGAGTATTGTACTATGTATTGTTACATGATTCAATCAATATAATATACAGATAGTTGGGGTTTTTAGCGAGATGCTTTCCCCGGGAAAACACTGTGTTGATATGTGTGATTGATGCTTCTATGTACGCCTGTGAATGTTTCTGCTTCTGTAAATTGATGATCAATGTAGAGGAGGTTATGTATTATGCATGTTCCGCTTATAAGTGTATAATCAGGATAATATCTGTGAATATGTGTCATATTATTCAAAATTTCTACAGAAGAGACATTAGATCAACCCTCTTGCTGATCAAGCAAGAAAGCGATCCTGAAGCTGATTTGAGGCTCAGCTAAGCCACAACTAAAGTTTGTCTCTTTGGGAAGAGGACTTAAAAAAAGTAGAAATTAATCTAAATGCAAACTTATTCTATAATGCAAGCAAAATGAACTAATTCCTAATCCTATCTCAATTAGGCAGATATAGATCTAACCCAACCAAGAGAAAAATATTTAAAATATTGAGATTTAAATATGTCTGGATTATAATGAATATCAAGCTAACGAAGTAGTTCAATTAACTGACATTATGAATACCAAACACATCCTATTTAATAACCTCTTAACTGAAATAATCAACCAACAACACTCAGGAAGAAGTTCGCAAAATGATTTTCATCATTTAATCAGTAACTTAAATAATTAAATAATAATATGCAGAAAAAGTTCACAACATATTACTATTTATTAAACCAGTATTAAAAGACAGATTTCTGAGTAAATAGTTATTCAATTAAGCCCATAAGAGCAGAGATAAATAATAACATAAAATAGAGACAAATTACCCATACCGACAAAAGTGCACAAATATGAAAGTAAATTGACACATTCCTGTCATCATAAAATGAAACCAACATTTAAAATAATAGTATTATAAATACCAATTTATTGAATCCATTTCTCCAGCTCCGGTCTCTAATAGTCCTTTACAATACTTGAACTTCTGCTTTCAAAACAAGAGCCACAATAGTGCAAACTCTGCCCTTCATACATAATTCAGAATGCAAAAGAAAAATCCTCAATAATCCCCAGATCTGAGATTTTTACTCCTCCCACCTACAACTCTAAATCCCTATTATAAAAGTGCTTTTAGAATTCCAGAATTGCAGAGGAGAGAATCCCTTATTACATTCTACAATCTGTTATTTATAATATTTACAAAAGAATTTAAAATAGGAAAGTTTGTTGAAGAATAAATCTTTTTAATCAATTTTCATTGGCTCAAAATTCCATTCTTCTATTGCTAGAGCCTTCTCATTGATTGAGTTTCTTTTCTCTTCATCTCTTCAACTGTTTTCCTGCAAAAAGGAAATTAAAAAAAAAATTAAAATGCTAAATCTGGAATTAAATCAAATCAAATCAAATTCAATTAAATAAATAATTGAAAATAAAATTTGAGCTTTCTATTGATGTCTGTGATGATTTAATTGGCCAATGATATCATTGATGAATGAATTTGCATTCAGAAGAGGCTTGGGAAAATAAAAATGTAGAAAACAAAACTTAGAAAAATTAGTTTTATTTAAGAATTCAGAGCTTGATTTTCTGCTGGATTTTAGACCCAATAAATGATCAAATATGTTAATGAAACCTCCTCAGAAATGTTCTCCATGATTTTATCTTCCAATGAGCCATTCTGGGCCTCATTTGATCAAGTAAAACTCAATCTATGAGCCTCCAAAGTTGATGAATAAAATCTAATAGAACTCTGGAATTTCTGTTGCTTGAGCTAAAAATCAAAATTTTTGATTAAATTCTATTTCTAAATTAGATTATAGTTATTTATCTAATTAATTTTAATAATGATATTATTTTACAGATTTAATCAATAACATAATTAAAATCTAATTCTAAATAAATTGTTAGTTGATTGTTTTATTAATTAAATATACAATTTAATTACAATGAAAAATTAAACTAAATTAATTAATGAAAAATTAAACTAAATTAATTATTGATTATTTACAAAAATTAATTGATTTAAAATCTAATTTAATAATTTATTAAAATACTATTATATTAATATTATAATGGTATTATATAAAATTATAATTAATATATAAATATAATAATAATAATAATAAAATATTATATTAAAACAAATTAAAATATAAATTTTATAAATCATGTATATAGTGCGAGGAGCGTAGTGGGTTTAGGTAATGGAGTAATAAAGTAATATTGAATGGAGGGTTTGGAGTGATAAGGAGGATGACATGAGGTGGAGGGTGATGTGAGGTGACGTAGGTCCGGGAGGTATAAGGTGAGAAACTTTGTATTAAAAATTTTAACCCTCACATGAAATCAAAAAATCGTGTATCAGAATTTTAGTACTGTTGCATAAAAAATAAAAAAATATATATCGATTTGCGATGTATGGAAATCGCAATATCGCAGTGTATTTTTCGAAGGAAGCAAGTGATATGAATTGGGGTCTACTACAAATTGGACTATAGCTACTTTGCAACTTTGAGAATCTTGTTTTCGTAATTTGTTTTAGAATAATAAATTGGCGCAAATTACCAAGATTTTGAAACATGTTTTCATCCGTTGTATGATTTAGCTGGGTCATTTTGAAGGACTGCCAGTGAAAAAATGAAAAATTAATAAAAGTTAACTAAAAGTCAATATTTACAATGAATGACTATTGAACTTAATTAGTTACAAAAATTGAAATATTATACAGTTATTTACATTTTTAGTCCGCGCGAGAAAACAATGAAACTTCAAAGGAGTGTCACTTATAAACCGTTTGACCAAATGAGTCGAAACAAGTATCGATGGAAAGCTTATGAAAAGTCGGATTCAATGAAACAATCAAAACATAAATCCGATGAAAATAAAAAAATGATAAAATTGTAAGACAATTAACTTAAATGAAAATCATAAAAGATGCTTAGCCAAAAATTTATAGAAAGGGTTCCCATTATTTGAGTCAATAAGTCAATAATGGGGGGTGTTGGGGTTTCCCTACAATAGGTACTCAGAGACTTGCATGATTGACCGACATGTGGTTACTATGTGGGTGACACTAGAACACATAAAGTTAGGAGGACTGGTTATTATTGGCCCACTCTATTCAAATATGCTCATGCTTATGCCCGCAAGTGCCCAACTTGTCAAAGGTGCTCCAATTGAGATGAGAAGTCAATTGCCCAGTTCACTTGTCATGCTCCAATTGAGATGAGAAGTCAACCTTCCCATTGCTACTAGTACCAGTTGAGGAACCATTCCAACTGTGGGGCCTAGATGTTATTAAAGAAAATTTTCCTCATTCTTTAAAGCAACACCAATATATTATGACAGTGAATATTAATTCACTCCATGGTCAGAAGAAATTCCCTTGAGACAAGTAAATGACCATGAAGTCATCCACTTTTTTCAAAAGAACATTGTAACCAGGTTTGGTGTTCCAAATTCACTTGTCTTTGATAATGTGACTTACTTTTCATCATTAAAGCTTTATGAGATCACATTAGAAAATGGGATTGTATTATAACATGCATCTAATTATTAAGGGAATGGTTTGGCTGAATCGACAAATAAAAATCTTATCCGTATAATCAAGAAAAACATCTTCTTTGAGCAAAGGAACTAACATAAAACTTTGACCAATGTATTATGGGTTGACCGTGTAACTCGTAAGCCTTCCCTAAAGACCTCACCATACTTTTTGGTTTATGGTAAAAAAGTTATCTTTTCCCCGAACCTGTATCTTCTAGCCTTGCAACTCTCCAAAGAGTCACAAGGTATACCTTTCCTTCTGGTTTAGAGCATGATAGACACTTTACTCAAACTCTAGGAAGAGAGGCTCAAAGCTAAGGAGAGATTTGTTGTTCACCAAATCTATGTAAAGCACTAGTTTGATAAGAAGTTCAGAGGGGGAAATAACTTTGATGTGGGTGACTTGGTACCAAAGTGGGATAAACCCCGTTAAGAGAAAGGAAAACACATGAGGTTACAACCTTTGTGGTTTGGACCATTCACCATCGAAGAAAAGTTCAATCATAATACATTTAAGCTGAAATCCTTAGATGGGAGGATTGATCCCCTTCTCGTAAATGCCCGAGATCTGAAGCATTATTTTCCATAACATCTACATGCTACCTTTCCTATACAATTTATTTTGTTTCTTTTCCTTTTCGTAGGTGTCAAAATCCTACGCGTGTTGCGTCAGTCATGTCTTGTATTGTCGTGTTCATTGGTCATTATACATAAATAAAACCCTTGTGTAAAAGCATGGCTTAAAAGGAATTTGTGGTGTAACAAAAGAGAAGTGTGAAAATGACAATACTTGGCTTTCTGTTTGTTCTCCTTCTTTGTTTGGGATAATTCCATAGGTTGAGCTAAGTTCAGATGGAAAATACAATTCATCCAAAAGGAGAACCTTGAGGGAACCTATTGGATTTGCACCCATGCTAGTGTCTAAACTACTTAAATTGGTGTAAATCTACTTATGTGTTAAAGATTGTCCAATATAGTAGACAAATGATGAGGGGAAAATATAAAGCGAACAAACCAATATCAGAGGTTCTAAAATACTTCTCTGAAGGGAAACCTCCTCTTCTCTCACTAAGTCGAGATCCCTCTTCCAACCATTGAAAATAATAAGCTCTAATGCACAATCCTATTAAATAAATAAATAAAGGATTAAAGAAGAGAAATGATTTATACACTGGGAGGTGAAGAAAGTGACTTCGTTGGGGTATTGTCCAGGCTTGTTGGAAGTGAAGCAAAGTTTGTTCTCCTGAAGTGATCTCGTTGGGGTACTGTCCAGGTCTGCTGGCAGTAGAGCAACACCAAATATGAAAATTCATACTTTGAATATCATAAACTCTCTATGCACATTACCCTTTCATGGATTGAAACAATTGTGATATGGTGTATCTTTTGCGTGTTCAACCAAGTAGAAGGAAGTGATATACTATGTATATAACCAAGTTGAAAGGGGGAAATCAAGGTAGTCTGATTGGTGTATCAATACTTCCTGAAGGTTTGACACTTTAAAAAAAACATATTCCTAGATAGATAAGCTGAAGCTCGACAGTGTGTCGCCAAGTGTTGCCACTGCTACAACACCCTCCAAAAATTTCACCACATTCAAATTTTGGAGCCTACTATTGTTGGTCATTGGATAAACCAATGCTCCCCATGTTTTTCACGACATGCACTAAACGCCTCTCGTGGATCCTTATCTTTGGCAATGCGATTGTTGACTAACACATGCAGGTTTTGGTCTAACGACAATCGTGATTCCCAACAAGTGGTATCAAAGCGTAGGTCACGAGTTCGATACACACCTGGATCGCGTTGGGAGGAGATTGTTGGACATTGGATAAACCAACGCTCCTTGTGTGTTTTACGACATGACCTAACCGCCTCTCATGGATTCTTATCTTTGGAGATGTGATCGTTAAATAACATGTGCGAGTTTTGATCTAACGGTAATCATGATTCCCAACAACTATAACCATCATATTTAGTGTTGCCATAATTGTCAAGTGTTGTCTCATTTCATTCTATAAGTTTCAAGTTTTCTGGAATGTTATCAAGTGTTGTCACATTGATTAGAACATCTTTTAGTGCATTTCATGGTCGTAACATCTTTGTTGTTATAAAATGACACTTTTGGTCGCAATCACACACATTTCACCTATTGTACTTGCGGAATGCATGAAAAGTGGTGTCTTGATGTATACTTATCATTGTTTAATCTTGTATAATTTTTATCAAAGGGTTAGTATGTGTCACACATATTTTTATGTCTAAACTCATGATATTCACCCATCACCTTATATCCCAGACTTAGATAAATTTCGGTTGTAAAGAAAACCCATCAAGGGAAAGAGCACACAAGCACACTCCGAAGCCTTGATCAAGAATCCTTCGTTGTTCGGAATTGCACCATGTACCCTCCAAGAGCATAAATCACACAAATTAAGCCCTTTTCCCCTCCTTTCCCCAAACTATGCCCCTTTGAGAAACCAAGTCTTCCTTTGATCACACTCCGACTCAAATAAGTGCACCTTCCTTGAGCGCATGAGCACACCCTGACCCTTCATCCTACCGCTATGTGTCATGCACCCTCCTGACCCTTTGAGCACATGAGCACACTTTGAAGGCACAAAGCTTCACCCTTCATCCTTCAGAATTGTGCCATTTTCCCTCTTGGGCCTTTTGAGTGCATGAGTGCACCCCAAAGGCCTGAAGCCTTCACCCTTAATCCTTTAGGAGTGCGCCTTGCATGCTCCTCCTCTCCCTTGAGCGCATAATTCACTTTGGAAGGTCGAATATTTCCCCTTTGTCCTTTGGAATTGCAACAAGGGTCATGCCTTGATTGTCTCTTCCTCTTGAGGAGATGAGTGCATGCTGCAGCCTTGAAGCTACCCCCCTTTAGCCCTTCAACCTTTCGAAGTGTGTTGCTGCACCCAAAAGCTCTCCTTGCTCTTTCCAAAGCGCATTGAAAATGCATGAATAAAAAAATTGTAAGAAACATGTTAGAATAAGAGATTTTAAGGCTGATGTTTGCTTGTCATGAGTGATTGCAGATACAAATATTCCAGGAACAACATGGCAAGCACTCATGAGGAATATTGGGCAAAGAGGGAAAACAAAAGAAGCATTGAAGAATAAAGAACACATTGAAATAGTGATGATCAAAGCACCTTGAAGACTGCATGTGAATACATCAACGATTGAAGCTACATGAGGAACGAAGACTCAAGTGGCAGCCATGTCACCATTGAAGAAAGTCCATGTCATCAGTCACTATTAGTCCCAAGCATCAAAGATAGTGAAATGTCACATTTTCATCACATGATGATGTGGAAGTTATTATATAATGTTGTAATCATTATAAATACAAATTTGTGGAAGTCCAAGAGTCATGTATGGACAAAAGAGTCATGGACGTTAAACATACATGTAATACCAAAAGTCATATGTAATTCCAAAAGTCATTTGGAAGTACAAAGGTTGTAGAATTCCAAATGCCATTAGGAGTTCAAAAGTCAAGAGTCATGGGGATGTGAAAGGTCATGCCTCAAGTTATAAAAGGATCCTCATTTCTCATGAAAAGGACTTTTCACCTTGGCTTCTCCCACAAGGCATTAGAGAGTCAGAGTAAGTACTTTTGGGGAGCAAGCAGTGGCTCTAACACTCCATTATTGGAGCTAGTGATGTTTATTGTATTTATGTATATTGGAACTTTTGCTTGATATCGAAGCCTTCCAGGACAACAAATTTTCACACATGGATTGTACATGTTTCTAAGACTATTATTTGAATTTTAATGGTTCATGTTTTCATTCACCTGTATTGGAGTAATTGAACTATTTTAGTGACTTCGGTGCTCAACTTATTGGAAATGTGTTGTAATGTTTATAATGATAATCACATCTATGTGAACTATTTCGCTCGATGTTAGACAAATATTTCTTATTCATGTGTGTCTCCATTAGGGTAGTACTATTACTTCTCTCTTAGAGGCTCACTTTATTTCCCCCTTGCAGTAAGAGAACCTTGATACATCTACAATTGAACATTCACAAGGTGCACTCACTTGCTCATTCAAAAGGACATTTGTGCTTCTCTCTCATGCTAACAACTAAATCCAAGACATATATTTAAGTAAACGACAGTCGGGCTATATTGAGGATGGGACTCCTACTCCAAACAATGTGAGGCCTAATTGGGACCTTATATCGGGGAGATCTCATGTATGTTGGCAGTATCCAACGCCGTCAACAAGAACATATCTTTGGATCATGAAAAATGAAAAAAAAATCCATTTCTTAAGTCAACATCATGGTCAATAATAATTTTCACTGCATCATGATCTATTTTGAACATCTTGAAAAATTAATCATATCTCCAAACAATACTAAGACAAGAAAATCACGTCTATCAAAGTTACAAAGATAGAGATGTGCACAAGTCACATCCATCCTAAAACACCATGTTTGTGGTATAAGAAACAACCCATACAAGGATATAATCAACCTCTAAATATGAGTATCCCTCTCATTGTTAAAATTTGGTGGCTCAAAAATTTTCTTAGGTAAGCTTGAAGAGATATGTTAGGTCAACCCTTTTGAAATATCCCCACAGTTCTACAAATAATACCTTGTTGCCCTAAATGCAAGTCTGTAATAATCTCATAAAACTAGACTTGAAAATATCTGAAATTTGTCCTAAAATCATCCAAGTCACTGGTCTATTTCTAGTGGTTTGCAAGACAAAATGAAGGGACATTACCCTTCAAAGTGTTGCACCTCTTCAGCTCCCAACCGACTTTTCAAGTGCCTTAGCCAACGTATCGTTTCAAGCTTACCTAAGAAATAGTTTTGAGCTACCAAATTTCAACACCCCCTCTTAGTGAGGAAGGTATTTCCACCCCTACTTGGAAGTGGCACTGCCTTTGAATCTGATCCACAACCATGTTCATTTGGAAGACTTGGATCATCAAAGACACCATGCTCCAAAATATCCTACATGGCCATTCAAACCTTGAATTCCTAAGAAATATCCATCTCCATGAATTTCCCTTGCCTGCTCATCTCAAATCATGACTCTCCTTGCACTATCCATGATCTCCTTGCATGTACCATGACTTTCATTTCACGGTCCATGATTTTTATTGCACTCACCATTACTCCCTTGCATGGTCTATGGATTTTATTGCATGGTACGAAAGACTCCACTCTCTCACTTGAACATGAAGGTTAGACTTCCCTTGGGCAGGTCAACTCTCCCTCCGAGCCTGCAATCTCCCTCTAAATATAGACTCACTCTAAGCCTACACAACCTTCACTTGGCTAACTCTACTTTCCCTCTTAGAAAGTAACCTCATGAAAAACTGTGTGCATGATGAAACTAAACTTGTGTCCTTTCAAGGTTAGTCCAAGCTACAGTTGAATATTTGGCATAGTCCACTCTAGACCACCACAACTCAACTCTGTAAGTGTCCTCATCATCTTGGGTCAAATACCTCATATGCACATGGCTCCAATACCATATGTGCAACTTTGTAACCTAATGAAGACTCCATCTCACAATCAACCTACCATTCACACGAAGCTACCTCATCCATTCCAAAGCACTCCTTTCTAAGGAACCTGAGTTGTCACAACTTACTTTAATAATTCAATGGAAATCCATCAATGGTATTGGTTACCTGCCACTCAACATATTTTTGTGCATCAGTTTCTCCACTAATCCACGAAAATCACCAAGGCTTCCACCCCAAGCTGTAATAATCAACAACTACTTGTCTAAACATTATGCTCCATGTCTCACATGGCATACCTAGCCAAATCTCTTGGGAACATTGCAAGGGAAAGCCACATCAAGATAAAGGATTTCAAGTCTATTTAAAAGTAAATAGAGGGTTGCTACAACTAGTTTGAGAATATCCGTAGGTTGTTACTAGCCTTATATTAGGCCAAGCTAGTTTAGGGAGTAACTAGGATGTTTAAGGTGGGTTGAAGGTTGCTAAAGGAGAAACAACTAGTGCAAGGGTGAAAAATAGCCTAAAAGGAGATAGGAACCTAAGGAAGGAAGGCCATTGGGCCCATGAAAGGTGCCAAAGTGACCTAGTGGAAGGGCGGATCCAATTAAAAGTGATTGTGTTTGGTGAGAGGGAAAGGTGTGCCCTCATGGATGCCTATGCTTGAAGGAGTTGGTTGGGAAAATTAGTGGTTGTAAGTCTTGGTCTTAATCTACTCCCCCTTAACAACTACTTGTTTTAATCTCAATCACTTGATATTTTGACCAATATGTTTTCCTCTGTAACACATGATCCACTATGAATTGGGTACATATAATTATAGAATTCACTAGGCACATAAACACTCTTTATGACCACTATCTCAACTCAAACATGTCATTGTAGACTTTTTGATAGACGTATGTGTGGCTCACATTATTATATGGTTTGAGTTTTTTATTATTCAATAAAAAATTACCTAAATTTTTCCACTACCTTCTACCCCTCATTGTTTCCACAACCAATATCTTCCTCATCCTCTTCATGCTCTGATACCAATTTAGAAAGCAAAAAACACACTTAAATTATTTTCACATCAAACAATATAAATACATGGAGAGTATCTCTTAAAACCAGCGAGATCTAACCGACCCTTAATTAATAAGAATAGACTTCTTCTCAAACCAAGAATCACACCAAAGACAAATAAGAGTTATATACTCTAATAGTGCTTACATTTTTTTTTTTTTTTTATGCTCCATTGGCCATTAATAATGACCAATGAACTTTAATATTTAAATAAATATTTCAAATAATATCACCCATGGCCATTTAAGATTGCTAATATTTGTTCCCAATTAAATCTTATGTTGTTGCATGTGCGCATCATTAACCATACTTAGTTACTAAGTTATATTTTACCTAATGTATTATATATAGACATTTGTATATGTCATTCAAATATAAATACACAAATTCACTAATTTGAATAAGAGGTTATTGAAATTTTACACCCCTTTACAAATGTTTTAATTATTTATTCTATTTAATTAGTCCCTAGAAACAATAGTAAAGAATTTTATTATGCATTTGTCATAGTATGCAAAAATGTTAACATTTTAAAGTTTTAATCTAAATTCTACTTTTCGATTGTGAAGGACTATAGTAAACGGTTTAGAATTTGTTAGGGGCTATAATAAACACTTTTGTTTTACATTAGTTCCACTATACAAATCAACAAAACTACTTATAAGGGATTGTCATGGATTATGTAAACACTTTTAACTTTAAGTGCCAATTTAAAATCTACTTAGGAATTGTCACCAACCATTAGTCCTAACATACAAATCTAGGATACAAATTAACAAAACTACTTGGCAAGATTGTCAAGGAGTCTGGGACTATAGTGAACACTTTAAGGATTATCAGAGACTCTAGTAAACAATTTTCATTTAAATAGTGTATGGATTGTTAGGAACTATAGTAAACTATTTTTGTTTCATTTTGAATTATTTCAACACACAAGTTAACAAAACTACTTGTATGGATTGTTAGGGACTATAGCAAACAATAGTCATTTTATATTAGTATAAACATAAAAATCAACAAAAAAAAAATTAACCTAAAGTTTTAATTCGTCAGATTTTAAATTGAAATGTTAAAACATTAAATTCTGCATTACAATTATTAATAAACTATTTTCATTTTGCATTAGTCCCAGCAAACACAAATAAAAAAAAAAAACCTTGAAAGTTTTAATCCAAATTCTACTTTTATTGAACATTTTTCCTCAAAGAGACCAATGCTTACAACACTTTTGTTTATCCAATATTAGTTTTTAATCCAAATTATACTTCAATTGAACACTTTTTTGAACATATCAAATGTTTACACTTTTACTTATCCAATCATAAAGTTTAAAGTCTTTAACCTCTTCTAGAAAGACAACCCTAATAACATAAATGAATTTAAAACATAAATTATAGAAATGATGCTAGATGTAAATCTAACCTTCTTAAAATTAAATATTTAATTATATATCACTTTTTAAAAATTAAATATTTAATTATTTATAAATAAAATATAAACCAAAAACTTTTCCAAATTAGATTTCCAACTAATTTCTGACTAAAATATCTTGAAATAATAATTGGTAAACTGCCACCACCTTCCTTTCCCACTTACCCTTCAATGGCACACCCCCTTACCACTTTGTAGTGCCACCCCCTTGGTTGCCACTTTGTAGTGGTATGCAACATCCCTCTCATTCTTTACCAAAAGCTTCTCACACTTCTTTTAATAAATATATAGATAAATATGAATAAATAGGCAATGCTGGTACAATACAGTAATCAGAAGACATCTTTTCCAAATATAAAGAGATGGAAATCACTCCTCCATAACAATAAAGCACATTTATCAAATCTAAATAGATGGGTAACACTCCTCTTGTATAAGACATTAATAAGAAGACATTTTTCAAATGCAAAGAGATGGGCAACACTCCTGGAACATTTTTCTCAAATTTAACCAAATGGGTAGCACTACTCCTGCATAGTACATTAAAATTATATATTAATCAGAAAAAAAAATACATTAATAAGAAGATGACCTTTTCAAATTGAACATACAGGTAGTGCTCCTCCTACCGAGTACATTAATCATATATATATGATTAATCAAGGTTTTTTATTTAAAGCGAGTTTAGTTCATTGTTTAGATAATGCCTCTTCATATCCAAGATAATTCCAGGGCAACTCCCCCTTCCACTTCATATCCAAGATAATTCCAGGGCAACTCCCCCTTCCAATACCAAATGGAAGGAATTTGAAATGGCCCCCGCACTCACTGATCTTGGGCTGATGAAGGTTCATGTGAGGTAGAAGCAGGGGAATTGCCATGTGGAGACGCAGGGTTTCCTTCAGTATGAATTGGCAATCCGCTAATGTCTGGCTCCATTAAGGGGATGCCCTGTCCTGCCCGACGACAACATCCAACTCATTGCAGATCTTCTACTGAATCTCCGAGTTATTCACGATTTTTGCAATTCCTAATTCTATGGACCATAAAGTTGTCTCAATTGCTGTCACCATACCAAAAACAAAAAAAGAAAACACAAATCTTCCGTTTGAAATATCAAGCATTTTCTGGACTAGTTTTCGCATGTTATTCCCCACAAGGTAGCCTTCCTTGGCAAGTCTTGAAGCACTTAAAGTGATTTTCAATAAAGGAAGGTTCAAGTGTGGAAAGAACTCAATGCTTATGAAATAAGGTATTGGCAAAAGTCTGGGAGATAAAGATAAAATTTACAAATGTTCAAGCACACTTTCAATCACCCCTGATAAATTAAGAAAAACATATAAAACCACATAATAATTAAAAAAAACCTATAAAGGATAGGATCAACAAAGGCTCGAGGCTATAAAGGAGGGGTATGCAAGGAATTATACATAAACAAGAAGTTTCTAATAGCTGAAAATGCACAAAACAACAACATAAACCTATGATGATAGCTGAAAATGCACAAAACAACAACATAAACCTATGATGATAGTGTTAGATTTGATGGTAAAACATGTAATAAATGATAGGTTTTGCTTTTAAAATATTAATGAGTGCAATTCCTACTTTAAGGGCAATAACATCTATATATAAAAATGATATTAAACACATATTTTGACCAAACCCTAACCCTAACTACCATGAAATAGAAGAAAGAGAGAAATTTAGGGTGATCAACACAACAAGATTATTGCCTCTATTCAATTGGGCAAATAGAGTTAAATAGGTTGAGGTCAAGTTAGGAGGACCTTGGTTGAGTAAGGGTGGAAGACACTTTTCTTCCCTCAGAAATCCTAACAACTTCTTTCATTGGAGATTTAAGGCCAAACAGTGCATGAAAATAAGTTTCTTTCATGGATTCTTGAATGATAAATTTTGCATAAATATATAGAAACAAGAGTTCATAAAATATATTGTACTTTTTAGTGTGGCACAAGATAAACCTTAATTTCAGAAATTACATGGAAAATGGAGAAAAATAATAGTAAGTCTACACCATTCAAGCAAGAACCAATTTATCAATCCATAAGATAGTCTCTCCATGCAATGAATATCCTCCCCAAGGCAATTTACACTCTACTTAGCCATTGCATTCAAGAAAAAAAGATAAAAGACTAGTCCACACTCTCTCAAGAGGAGAGAAATGAGTGTTTGTGATGATGATCCAAAAGAAAATGACTCCCCTCTATTTATATGAGGGTAACTAAGTCATTTTTCCTAAATTTACAATGAAATGTCCTAAAAAGTTTGCTTGAAGCGCTCAAAAAGTCTAATAGGTCACAAGATGACATAAATATGGCTTTACAAATAGATAAATAATAAGAAAATGCCATAAATCCTTCACATGTGGGAGGAAAAGCTCTCCAACATGATATCATTCATAAGATAATTTCTCCATACACTGAATATCCTCCCCAAGACAATTCACACTCTACTTAGAAATTGCATTCAAGATAAGATAAGATAATTATATTTATGTCCAACTAATGACCACAAAGTAGGTCAAAGGGATTGTTGAGTACACTGATGTATATACAAAGCGGGAGAACCAAACGATTTCCTATAAAAGATACAATGCATGAAGTAAATCAACATCTGTCCCTAGCATAGAAGATCCAGGAACTAATAGGTCTGAGGATTAGACCCATCTCTCCTAACATCTGAGGTTGAATAAATAACACTGAAGAAACTCTACAAAGTCTGTTGGCCCGATGAAGAGCCGATGGAAAGTGCAAACTATCCACTAAATTGTTTCCTGGGGGGGTTCACACACTGTTGAATACTGGAGGACCAAGTCCGTCTCCCAGGAACAGTTCTGAGACGGAACTGCTGCTGAGATCTTGTGTGGCAGGGTGAGGTTCCATGGATACTCATTGATCTGGAGTCTGGATACGTACTGGTATCAATCGATCTCTTGGTGCCCCTGTCTGAAGGTATCACCCTGAAAAATGTTGTGATCCTATGTGTGGGGTTTGGTCTGATGGGAAGCTGAATAATATGCGCTTGGAACCTAAGAGCCTCCTGCATATATAGGGCCAAACATCTCTGATTTGGGTACCTGAAAAAGTCGGCTAGGGTCAGAGAATCCATGAACAAGCAATGCAACCTTCTTCTAATCTCGTAGTAGACAGGGCATCCAAGGATGAAGTGCACCTCAATCTCCACTTCCCGTAAATGACATACTTGGCAGAGTCTGTCTAGTCTATCTACCTGGTGGTCCGTCTCTACCTGAAGTCTATGAGAACCTACTCTGAACTGGCCTAGAGGAATGAGAAGAGCATGCATCTAGTGGTGAAACGTATACTAGGGTTGAACAATGAGCCCGTCTCTCAACTCCAAGAAGTTCTCACCATAGAAGGCCATCTTTGGGCGCAACCCTCTTGGAGGATTGACCCAGGTGACCTGGAAGAACTGATTGTAGATGTCCACCTTGATGATCTTGTTTAGCTCTTGTCTAGTAGGTAAAAGGTTACCAATAGCCTCTAAGGAATATCGGAAAGGAGGGAGATGATCTAACTTAATTCCCACTAAATCTAAGAGGTTTGAAACTCCTATAAACCAACATCTGGCTTGGCTTGAGGGAGTAGAACAGGTAATAGTCTTAGAAGATAAATATGCCAAGTAAGGATATCGGTCCCTACTCTTTATCGAGTCTGCCAATCCCTGAACACAATGCATGAATGAAACCAATATGAAGACTGTCTCATGCAGAAAGGGTTGAGCTACAAACTCTGCAAGGATGATATCCTACAACACTGTCAGTTTGCACCTAATGATGCAGCGGAGAAGAAGAAAATGGTCTCTCTCAACTGAATCCTAGTCTGACTCAAGTAAAGATGTCCCCAAATCTATGAGCCATATAGAACAATGGGACAGATCAAGGTGTCCATGTGGCTCATCTTGGATGAGATGTCCTGGAAGTGATTTCGAAAGCACTGTCTCTCGAGAAGGGCTAAGGATCCATATCCTTTGCTGATCCGAGACTAAAGCACTGGTCGCAAATAGAAGTGGGGACCTGAGAATTGCACCCCCAAGGAAGTATATGTGCTAGTGATCTCAATCTCCTCCCCACTAAATAGAAAGTGAAGGTATGAGGTTTTCTTCACCCCATTGAAGATCATAACCTTAGTTTTACCTAGGTTGACCGTCACCTGTTCATGGTCACAAAACAGAGCTAAGGCATCCAACTACCTCTGTAATCCTTCTGGGGATGAGGAGAGGAGGACCACATCGTCAGCAAAGAGTAGAATAGATATCAAAACCTGGTGAAGAAGGTAGCCATCGGTGTCCTGGATATGGTCATGTAGAAATGCTTCCAACTCATTAATATAGATCCAAAACAGGGTAGGGGACAATGGAAAACCCTGTTTAACCCTAATAGTGCTTTGAATGAAATCAGACATCCCATGGGCTACGTGAAGACGACCAAGAATAGACTCATATAGGCACATAATCACAGTCAATAGGGTTGCAGAGATGCCAATATCTCTGAGTCTCTGGAGCAAGGCCTCCCTTGGAACACAGTCAAAAGCTTTTCAAAAATCTACGAAACAACAATAGACTTTCAAAGAGCGGTGTCGTGCCTCCTCAATCACGACGCGAAGGGTGAAGATGTGGTCAATGGTCTGATGACCCGGTCAAAAACCTGCTTGTCTCCTAGCTCTGAATTGTGTCTGCTTAAGGTCGCTGGAGAGCTTCCTATGTAGAACAATAGCATACAACTTTGAGAACATGTGACCCACCATGATCGTTCTGTAGTTATTGGGATTTGAGTTGGAACCTGATTTGTGGATCAGATGGATGATGTGGTGTGACCATGTCTGTGGAAAACCTTCGCGGACTACATGGTTGAAGAGATCAACCAAGTAGCTAACCAAAGCACCGAAACTGTGCTTAAATAACTCTGCTTGGTAACCTTCCTCATTGGCTTCTTTGCTTTTGTTCATCACCCAAATGGCCTTTCTAATATCTTTGTTTGAGAATAGATAATAGGAAGAGGGTGGGGAGGTAACATGAATTTGGGCCTACTTAGGAATATCATAAAGGTTGGAAGTGTGAGAGAACATGGATGTAGGGTCGAGGTTAGGTGGAAGAGGGGAGCATTATGGAAGGATGGTACGCTTGAATTGTTTATGGGAGTGGGAAAGGAGAGCAGAAAGTTCTCGTCTTCTATGGGAGACAAAGAGTCATTTCTTGTGATGAAGGAGACGACAATATGAAGCTTTGAGCTCAGAGTAGAAGAGTTGAGAGTGGGTGAAAGTATATCGAAGTTCTCGATGTAGAGTATTGCATTCATCATCCTACCATTTCTTCATGGGGCAAGATCCAACTTTAGGGGATATGGAAGTGGAATGAGTGGAGTGGGGGAAGGATTTGAGTGTTGCTTCCCAAATGGCAGCTGAAAGACATGTGTATTTAGTGGAAGCAGAATCAAGCAAGGAGAATTGGGTTTTCTGTGGGAGCATCTTGCATAGGGTAGAGGAGAATATGTCATGGTCTCCTTCGTCAAATCGGAAGGTAGTTCAGGGTGGGCCCCGAGGGGAGGGATGGGGTGGAAGGGCAGGGTCAAACCGGAGAGAGAAGGAAATAAGTGCATGATCATCAAGGGGGATGGGGGAGACTGAGAAATGGCGAATAAAAGGGAGCAAGTTATGGCTAGCAAGTACATAATCAACTTTACTCGCACCCCCGCCATATGGTCAACATGTGGAAAAACGAGAGTTTGGGAACTGATCCAACTCCAAAACTGGAAGTCATTGGGCCTCCATGAAACACCTGCGTTAGCCTTTGCGTCGCACCTGCTTAGGTACTTGTATCCTCTGCCTAGAAACTGCAACTGATCAAGCCATTTTCCCAACTCAGCCTCTGAGAATGACTCGCATACCCCTTCCAGAAATTATTCGGGCCTCCAACAATTGAATTGAAGCTCTGATTGGCCAAATCAAACTTTTCCTATGAAGCTTTTGCGTGGACCTTGCGCAACCCCACTGAGGAAACATGACCCTCCTGTAGCCGACTCTCCAGAATTGGAAGACTTCCTCTAGACTCACTGTCTCTGCCCATTTGATGCCTACTACTCGATCACTGGCTTGATCTCTCTGCTAAATCATCTACTACTAAAAAATCAAATTGCCTTGATCACTGAGTATCTGCAATTGGTTTATTCTCCATTTACCCATCAACCTCTTCTTATAATCTCTAGTTGGGACTCCAACGACCATGATTAAAACTTAATCAATGGTTGATATCATCTCCAAGTCAATCCGTGTGAGTTTCTAGAGAATTCTCACCTTTCTCAATTAATTACTATAAATTAACCATTTTTCCTAAGTTAGACTTAGGATTTTTTTAATTATGTTTAATTAATTTAATTGAGTCATCTCTAGGTGGAATTTCCAGAAAATGATTTCTAGGTTTTGGAGAACTCTTGTGTTTTGGCCTCTCCAAATTTTTTTGAGACTAGAACACCAACCGATGCTACAAAAAATAATACTCCCTCTTAGCGAGGAAGGTGTTCTCTCCAACTAGTGCTGCACAACTGTCATAACACCCTGTGTCTGCAACATCCTCCTACCACGTTGTTGATGTTTAACAACTATAGTTGCTTGCCACCGTCCACCAACTATTGCACTAACTCTGATTCATCTACCAATGACTATTGCTAAACCAAACTACTGCATCTTTGCTACTATTGACACTGCACTGTACATCCTATACCGTTGCGAAATATACATCTGCACTGCAACTCAACTAACACTCCCTCTCAAGTTACTGTTGTTGCTTCAACAACTGCAACTAAGAAGCATCCAAAATATTTAATCAACTGTGTCTATGTGCTGCATATGTCTCTTGGGAATCTCACTGCTACTAGCCTCTACACTGTCCATTGAGAATTCTATGCTGTTGCTAACTCTATTTTGAGCCTCCTGCTCTACGCTCCTCAGCATCTGACTGCCACTAGTAGGCAACTTTCACTTTGAAATCTGATCAGATCAACTGACACTGATCCTCTTGCTATTGAATAATGTGCCCCCCCATAGCAAGGTAATGATCCATGAGGAACCGCAATCCAATGCTCACCTCAATGGACCCTACCCAAATCTCTGTGCAACTCTGGGACTAAAGTTACATATCACCCCACCTCTCTTCTGGAGGTATAGTTGCATACATGGTGAAATATGATCTACTCATGCTGTTGCTGCTACTACTCTATTGTTGCTTCCACACTGCTACTGCAACTACTTCAATAATTAGTTTGATCTCCCTAGATCCTAAAGCGTTAGCTTCCATAGGGATTCTCCCTCTGAAGCTAAACTCCCTCTGAGTCTTGACCTCCCTAAGGGAAATCTCTCTGCTCCCTTCTATAAACTTGCACTATCATCCTGTACTAGAAACTGGACAACGTAGATATGTGCTGGTAATATTCTAATTGGAATTTCACTTGCATACTACAACTGGGCAATTCACATTTCTTGTGTCACTGCAATTAGCTATGCAACTGTCTCATGTGTACTGGTTGAAACTAGTTTTGAAACTGTCATTTGAATGAATGACTGTGCCTGCTGACACATAATCCTACTACTATGATACTGTGGGCTCCTATAGCAAAGGTGATGGTTATGCTGCAACAATCTAGAACTGATCTAACTGATCTCCGTGTTGCAACTGTGTTGGACCCTACCCATTCTAGCACACTTGAGTCTCATACTCCTCCTCCTGGATCTGGTGCATCACTATCTATTTTTGAGCCTAGTCCTTGGATGCGGCACTTATTCACTTTGTAGGTCACACTGGATTACTCATGCATCCTTTGGCACCTAAATCTAGAAACTGGAAGTGGATTTTCTACCAAGATCTACATTCTGGCTAACTCGCACAAGTTGCTTTGGAAATATTGTATGACCATCTTTGAAAAGATGCAAAATATGTGAAACTCAAAAAATAAGGAAAACAAACAGGAATCTCCTCCCTTTCCATCTCGGCTGCTGGCTCTGTTATTTACACCCCTTTTTGGAGTGAGAAAAAATGCCTGCTGCTACTATCTACTGTAACGGGAAATATTGGATTTCCTGAACTAGAAACCCTCTGAGAGAAATTCCTTCTGTGTGTGCACTTTCTCTTCCACCTAACGCTAATTCTGCTCTGGCAACCTACTGCACAACCCTTTTGTGCCCAGACAAGAAATCTACTATGCGAAAATACTAAGCTACTGATCCCTCTACCTGCTAAAATCGCTCTCATGGAAAAATCAAACTTTCTTGCAACCTGAAATTGGAAAATCGAACCCCTATTCAACAATTCACACTGCCTGGCTAGGCACTACACAACCCGAGAAAATTTCGGCCTGCTGCTCCCTCTAAACAACGAAATTTTCTCTCTCTGTCTCTGAGCCTCTTGTCCATCAAATATGCTCCGATACCATGTGAAAATTCTTTGAAATTCAACAAATGGAAATATTTCTTCTAGCTAATAAATTTCTTATGTAGTTTATTTTTTTATGACAAAATAATGAAATATTCACGCTGCAATTTCTTCACCAAATAAAATACCGTGGAAGAAAAAAATAGGAACTTAGAAATTCTAGCACACACACACATTAAAATGGCACAATTATTTTTGGACAAATGTCCCTATAAAAATGCTATAGGATAAAATTCACGGTGTATGGAGAATGAAGATACCCTCAAATGTCTTCCCAGGACCTTCGACAAACTGTAAGATTATCTGCAACAGTCACAAATTTACATGCATGTTCATAAATAATAACTAACTATCAAAGTAGGAGAAGTAGATTACCTCAAGCCTCCGTGTAGATTTAATGGAGAGCACAATGCAGCTAGGTGGAAGTCCCCTGAGGCGGCTCCAGATCAAGTCCTGCACATAGAAGAGACAAGCATAATCACAACATGCAACTTTGATAACTAATACATGAATACATAAAAGAACATCTAGTTACACATAACTAAGCTACTCATGCTAAAAAATTATTGGACAAACAAATGAATGAATGATAGTACCAACACCACGGAGTAGAAAATACAACTGCAATTGTATATTAATGTTGGAAGAGTGATTACAACCATCTGTTGTATTAGCCTTCCCTTACCCCTCCAGCTTCTCTCTCTTTGTCTCCCTTCTTATGATTTGAGACAATGCTCAACAATCAGGTATGCTATCCTTTCAAATGTTCTGACCCCTATCACCATAGCCCTAGCTTTGCTTATGTAGTAATTGGGTTAGGGTTGCCAAGTTCCTTAGGGTAAAAGCAATGAAGTTGTCATGCTTTTTAGCTCTTTCCCATTTGTCTCCTTCATTAGGATTAGAAATCCCCCAAATAGGTCGAATCTAGATGTTTTCTTACTTTTCTTGAGTGAATTTAGGAACAAATATCTAGATATTTATGAGTCAATTCGTTCCTTTGACCCTTAGAACTTCACTAGGATCCACTAATGCTGTTCCCAAACTAGCAACTTGAGTTAGTTGGGTCACTAACGCACCCTTAGGCTTGCAGAGAAGCTTTATAAAGCAGTTTGTTAGTGCATAGCCAACGTTAGTGTGTAAACAAGGCATGTGATCTTGGTGTTTGCTTTAGCTATCATGTCTTTTCCCTCTGAGTTGATGAGGAGGTTAATTTGCTATATAACAGATGCCCCCTAAAGTGTGAGATCAGAGGCTGCGATGATGGCCGAAATACTTTACTTAACTGTAATTTTCCTTCTTCGACAAAAAGAGAGAGAGGATCGGAGCTTCGGGTGGTATGGGAAACCTGATACAACACACACACACACACACACACACACACACACACATATATATATATATATATAAAACTACTAAAATCATGTCCTGAGTTGGGCATTCCCATGCTCAGTAGCTATGTCAGAGTGATTTTCTCCAAAGAGATATGATGATGCTGGCCGCCGATAAGCACAATGCAAATCTGGTGTCATAATAGAATCATCCTGATAAGCTGTCTCCAAAAAACAATATACGCAACTTGGGAGAGGAAACAAGGCTGAGTGATGCAACCCTCTACCCAAGGTCTTGATTTCTGCTTCATCGAACAACATAGATCGATACATGTGAATATATGCATTGATGTCGAACATGCATGAAATCATCTGATTACCAGTCAATAATGGAGACCATTAACATATGCAAGGAAGGCCACCAATAATGGTGATGGTCTCTAAGATGCACAGTACAATCTAACGAGTGTGAAAGATGTTTTTGTCATCGAACACCCATAGAATCACTTAACCAGGAGCTAATAATGAGAACCCCTGATCAAACACAAGGAAACCTGCCACTAATGTCTGCAAGTACCAAGGCACTGAATGTGTTTCTGGGTTTTCTTCCTAGATAGAGTGTTGAAGTCGATAGGAAGATACCTGTCGAAAGGTAGGAAATAATGTGTCCTACATCAATCGACACGAAACAGGACAAGAATGATTTGTTTTTTGAGGAATCTTTGAGCATTGGGTCTAAACAACAGAGGGCATGATGAAAGGATATGCTTGATGGGTTGATGGAGGAAACAAAAGGTTAACCCTTGAACAATAGAAGGCATGACAACGGTTTTAACCATGCAGCACTAGACTCATGAACACCAAAGAGTGTTAGGATACAGAGATGCAAGAACATCGGGGTATTTAGGCTAAACTCATAGGATGGTAGGATTCATATTGAGAGGTCATCACAAGGAAGGTTTATCTGAGGGAGTGCCATGTTCAAGGGAACGACTACTGCCAAACCACGCTTTCTAATACTGAATGTAGTTGTATTGTCTACTTTCCCCGTCTGATTAGTTTAGTGAGTCCAAACGGGTAAACTCGTTGATCTTTTGGTATTTTAAGAGTCTAAAAAGGATTGAAAAGAGAGTGACTCTATATCTTGTCTGTGTAATTTAATGAGTCCAGACTAGACAATTCGGTGGTCTTTTCTTATTTAGAGAGTCTGAAAAGATTGTAAAGAACGACTCCATGGTGGTCCCTTTGTCATAGTTGTTAATTGGGTGTGACAAAAGGTTAATAGTATACCCGGATCGATTACTTTTCTATGAGTTAATCTTTTGAATCCGGATAAAGAGAAACCTATGTTCAATAGATGTCGACCTCATTTTGTTACGAGTACGAGGAGATGGACTAAACTTGTTTTTCGTCGTGAATTTTTAATGAGTCACGCGACGACAAACTCAATACCTTCATCAAATTTTAATGAGTCAAATGAAGAAAACTCAAGGTATCTTTTTCATTTTATTGAGCAAAGAAAAAAACATAAAAGAACTGCTCATTCCTTCTTCGTATATTTAATGAGCCCGAATAAAGGGAAAAACTCGGGGATTTTTCGATTTAAGAGCGAGAAATGGTCCCAAAAAAGCAAGTGCTCTTGTTGCTGCCGTAGATTTTTAACGAGCCCGGTGACAAAAACTTGGGATTTTTTAGTTTAACAAGCGAGAAAAGTACCTAAAAGAATGCTCAGGTCATCTTTATAAATGTTTAACGAGCCTAAATAAAAAACTTGGGATTTTTTCAGTTTTATGAGCGAGAAAAAGTGCCTAAAAAGAATGCTCTAATGGTCTTTTTCAGTTTAATGAGCTAGAAAAAGAGCGAAAAAGAGTTGCTCAGACCATCGTCGTATGTGTTTAACGAGCCCAACGATGACAAACTCGAGGATTTTCAGTTTTTGAGAGCGAGAAAATATCCCATAAAATAAAAGTGCTCTTTGAGAATTGCATGCAGTTTTTACTGCTTTTCATTCCTGAAGGTACTTTCATCAAAAGCGAAAAAAGTATAAAAGGCAAAAATTCCTATCATATGGGTTCATGCATTATAAAAAATCATGGGGAATGGATTACTTCTCTTTAATGATTTCAAAAATCATGTCTGCAAAAATAAATATAAGGAAGTGTTTTGAACTTTCACATTCACCATTTTCACTATTTGAGAATTGTGAGAGCATTTTGGAGCTAAAGAGGAGCAGATTTTCCACGGACCATTGTAGGAGATTCGGATGACCATCAGTCCCAGGTAGAGGCTAAAACCTTTCTCTATGCATTTCTTAACCTTTCTTGAAAGTTTTAGGGGTGGAATTTTGCAGATCTGAGGTGCCCTAAAGCCCTGTTTGTGCACCAACGCCCTTCAGATGGCTTGTAGGGAGCGTTAAATGCTCTGTACGACCTATTGGAGGGCATTAATCCTCCTTTTGTACCACTGGGGGGAGCGTTAGAGCTAAAAGGCGCAGTTAAAAACCTCATGCAAACATTCCTGAAGCTATTTCGCCCCATTTTGACTATTTTTAGGGTTATTTTGTGCAAGTTTCAGGCCATAATGACTAGCCTATGGAGAGAACGGGCCCATGATAGTCAGGAATTACTGATGTGAAACGATCCAACATGCACACTTGCATTGTGCCGCTGCGGTTTACTGAAGTATGCAAAGTTGGAGCTGATGAAAGGGCAGGAGGATTTATTGAGATGGATTATCCAGCGTTGGGATGAACACGAGCAAGTGTTCAGGATTGGAGATCAGGAGCTGGTTATTGACTGTGATGACATATATTTTTTGACTGGTTTGTCATGCCGTGGGGCACAGGCAAACCTCATCGGTGGTAGGCTAGATCCACGATCTACCCTAGAGCTGGTGCAATCCTACTGCATCCCTGAGAGCGGACTAGTCAGCAACAGAGTCCCCATAGAGAGGATAAGGTCCAGGTCTATGAGGGAAATTTTATGGTTGATTGTGCGGTTGGTGGGGTCAAAGAGTCCCCACATTGCGACAAAGGCCCAACTGTTGCTTGCAATTGACTGTGTCCAGCCACAGATGTTCAACTGGTGTGAAGCAATGCTTCGCTAGTTGAAGGCAGAGTTAACGGCATGCAAGACTCATACCCAACACAGTTTCGAGTATGGTACTATCATAGTTTCATTCTTTCTTGAGAGGGTACCTGTTATGCACCCAAGGATGAGCGTAGGTCCCCTTGATCCAAGGAAGCCGAGGCAGGGCCGCTGGTCATCACTCGATCCTCGCAAGGAGGAGGACCGATCTGGCTTTAGGGGGCATCTGTTACACATCATTTTGTCACTGTCCCTGTGCTCCCCATCCACAATCTTGGAGGACCTCTACAATGTACTTGACATGCTTTCCCATCATGAAGGAACTCCTAGTATGTCCCTCTTCATGAGAAGAATAATTCCCCTTTACATGATTTCCCAAGAATCTTCCTTCTATCCCAGTTTACAAGACCGACGCTACTAACCCGTTTCCTCCTCGTGCTGATTTGCAGAGATTAAAACTAGTCGTTGAGTCATTCGTAGCAACTGAGCTCTTTTCTAGTTGCGCAGATCCTCTTTTGGGATTTTTTTAAAATAAGGAGCTGAAGCTTCCATGTCTACAAGCTTCGTAACGGAAGTCTGGTAAATGGTTGGGCCGGATAGAGCCAAGGAAGTCAGTTTGGGCTCCTTTCCCCTATTAATATGGAAAAGCCTCAAGAGATAAGACCTTCTCCCATGATGAGAGGAACCATCTCCCATCCATCCAAGCTGTATAAACCTCTCTTTTTCCCAAGCAAAAGCTAGTTGGATTTTTGGAGCAAGTTTGAATAATCAGCAAGTCATCGATAGCTAATAGCTTTCTAGTGTATGTTTAGGGGAGAATAGTGTGATAGAGGCCTTAAAACTTCCATTGTTGGGGCTATCAATGAAGTGTTAGTAGAAGTGTGGGAACCCAGACACATCGGAGGAGACCAACAATATCAAGGCACTGGTTGTAATCTCTTTCTGATTTATATAAATGAAATTATTGATTGATTTCCTACATGAAGTGTCATTTTACATCTTTATGGCTTAATGTTCCTTGACCTATTAAGTAGGCTGAATACAATATTTTATTCTATCATGTTTGTTGTTGTTGTTGTTTGCTTGTTTTAGGTATTCGAAGGAAGGAAACGGAAGATAACTGGAGTGAGGGAGTAGGATCATCACCAAACAGAATAATGTTCTAAGAGGTAAGCCCTCTTAATTGATTCTAGCTTAAGGAGATTTTCCATAGATTTTTTGTTTGTGGCTAGACCCACTCTCTTGGGCAAGAGGAATTGTTTGTGTCAGCACTGAGAATTTACCTGCACCATGTTGGGTCCATATAATACTAGTGATTACCCCATTACTATTGTATTTGTATCCATTATTAATATTTTTGTGCCCTTATTGTCCCCATATTTTTATTACTGTGCCCCATAGAATCCCTCTATTGTTATTTTTGTGGCTTTATATTATTATTGTTAGGTCGGCTGGGTTATAATGTGACTCCTTAGACTCCTATATATAGAAAGGAGGTTTTGTCATTTGAATCATCCAAGAATTTCTCATTTGTATAATGTAAAGGAGGTTTCCCCCTTGAAGAGGCTGAATTCTAAGGCGTTGATATCTCTTTTCTATCTTTTTGTGAGTTGGTTTCATAACATTTGGTATCAGAGCTTTGGATTCTAGGTTTTCGCTGCTCCAAACAGGTCATCGTGGCATTTTCACTATAACTTTTTTCTGAGACGTTTTAGAAGCTAAAAAAAACCCATTTGAGAAGAAATTGTGCTGAATTTCAAGTCCGAATTTTAGAGCTTTTAGTGCTATATTTGCAGAGATATGATCTGAGGAATTTGGTCTTTTTGCAGACTCCTGAATTACATTCCAAACAGGTGACCTAGGGAAAATCGTCATAACTTTCTCTCTGAGCATTAGATTTAAATTTCGTAAGAAGGTACAAAAAGAGGACGGACTTTAGTTTCTTGTATATATTTTTCAGAGCCAAAGGTCGAAACAGTGACTTGTGGCATGTCGTACAAGTTCACTCTACTGAACTAGTCTATAATCAGGTCATCTTGGGAGATTGTGCATAACTCTTCCTTGGAGAATCCAATTTGGATCAGACTAGTGGCATCGGAAAGAGGAAACAGAGGGCTAATACAGGTTGTAATTTTAGAACTGGATGATCTGAAATTGCATAGATACATCAGATTCAATATCAAGCTTCTACAAAGTGAAAAAAGTTGTGTAGTTTTTTTAAATTTTTTGCATAAGCTTGGTTTGAAAAATTAGTTTGAATTGGTAATTGATGCCCCGAGGAAAGAAAATGCAAACACCTAGTAAGCAACCTGAAGGTTCTAGTATGACTCATGACAAAGAGGAAGAAATGCAACATGATATATCAGAATTACGAGACCAAGTGCAACAAGTGTCACTTGCACAAAAAGCAACAGAATTTAAGATGAATGGTTTAAGGAAAGATGTAGAAGTTAAGATGGATGGTTTAAAGAAAGGTGTAGAAGCTAAAAAGAATTGTTTAAAGAAAGGTCTAGAAGCTAAGATGGATGGCATGGAAGCTAAGATGAATGGCATGGACGCTAAAATTGATGGCATGGATGATAAGATGGAAGAATTGAAGATAAATATGAATAAGTTGCTACAAGAAATGGTCACTAATGGTGAAAGGGTAGTAAAGGAAACTCATCATGAGAATGAAAGAAATGTTAATCATGATTCCATAGATTCTAATGTTGGATCGAGGACCCACCATATTCCAAAAATCGATATGAGGAAGTTTGATGGCAAGGATCCCGCAACATGGATATTACAGATGGAGCAATTTTCGATCTCAATAATGTACAAAACACACAAAAGGTACGTATTGCAACTTTATATTTGGAACCAAATCTGTTTGTATGGTATTAATGGCTTTGCTCTCGTAAAAAAATTATCACTTGGGCAATTTTCACGGAAGAATTGACAGCACATTATGAGGATACAAAAAGCAACACTTTTTTTAGCCAATTGATAAGTCTCAAACAAAAGGGTTCAATAATGGAGCACATTGAGGAGTTCCAAAAATTGAACATAAGTGTAAAAAATATTCCAGAGGAGCATAGGATTGATGTGTTCATAGGGACTTTAAAGGATAATATCCAACATGATGTTCACCTTTGGGAACCTGATTCATTAGAGAAGGCATTCAGGTTAGCAAGAAAAATGGAAAGCAAAATTATGGCAACCAGGAAGCATACCACTCACAACTGTAAAGATGGAAGTGTTGTTGCCCCTAGTCTTCCAAAACCTATAAGGTTGACACCACAACAATTGGAAGAAAAAAGAGCAAAAGGGCTTTGTTACAGTTGTGATAGCAAATACACTAAAGGTCATAAGTGTGCTGACACTCACAACCATCAATTGACACTCTGGTGCTGGATATAGGAAGCAATTCAATTCCTTGGCTATCTTACAATGAATAAAATTATGGGTGCTTCCTTAATAAATTAACAATATTACCTTTTTCTTTTTGATATGTCCTTCTATCTTGATAGTTTGAGGAGTGGTAATTCCGGCCAATGCATTACAAGATATGGTCGGATTAATTTCTTCTTTCTCTAGGGTTTTTTCCTGGTGTATATCCTCTTCTTTTGATGTTTCTTGTTCCT
This sequence comes from Pinus tabuliformis, assembly GCA_031772625.1. NCBI lineage: Eukaryota > Viridiplantae > Streptophyta > Pinopsida > Pinales > Pinaceae > Pinus > Pinus tabuliformis. The sequence goes on from CM062805.1 coordinate 764,775,515, forward strand.
TTTCTTCCTCCTCTTCACAATCTATGTAAATTAATTTCTTCTCAGCACACTTATGACCTTTAGTGTATTTTCTATCACAACTGTAACAAATCCATTTTATTTTTTTTAATTTTTTCTTCAAATTGTTGTGGTGTCAACCTTGTAGGTTGTGGAAGGCTAGGGGAAACAACACTTCCATAGTTGTGAGTGGTAGGCTTCCTTGTTGCCATAATTTTTCTTTCCATTTTTCTTGCCAACTTGAATGCCTTCTCCAACGCATCAGGTTCCCAAAGGCGAACCTCATTTTGGATGTTATCCTTTAAAGTGCCTATGAACACATCAATCCTATGCTCCTCTGGAATATTTTTTACCCTTATGTTCAATTTTTGGAAGTCATCAATGTGCTCCATCATTGAACACTTTTCTTTTAGATTTACTAATTGGCTAAAAAATGTGTTGCTCTTTGTATCCTCATAATGTGCTATCATTTCTTCCGTAAAAATTGCCCAAGTGACAATTTGTTTACGAGATCAAAGCCATCAATACCATACAAACTGATTTGGTTCCAAATATAAAGTTGCCTTAATATTGCTGGTCTCCTCCGACATATCTGGGTTCCCACACTTCTGCTAGCACTTCATTGATAGCCCCAACAATGGAAGTTTTAAGACCTCTTTCCCTCTAGTCTCAAACCAAACCAAAATTATACTATTCTCCCTAAAACATACACTAGAAAGCTACTAGCTATAGATGACTTGCTGATTATTCAAACTTGCTCCAAAACTCCAACTAGATTTTGCTTGGGAAAAAGAGAGGTTTATATAGCTTGGATGGATGGGAGATGGTTCCTCTCATCATGGGAGAAGGTATTATCTCTTGAGATTTTTCCATCCTAATAAGGGAAAGGAACCCAAACTGACTTCCTTGGCTCTATCCGGCCCAACCATCTACCAGACTTCCATTACGAAGCTTGTAGACATGGAAGCTTCAGCTCCTTATTTAAATTTTTTTCCAAAAGAGGATCTGTGCAACTGGGAAAGGGCTCAGTTGCTCTGAACGACTTGATGACTAGTTTTAATCTTTGCAAAATGGCACGAGGAGGAAACGGGTTAGTAGCGTCGGTCTTGTAAATTGGGATAGAAGGAAGATTCTTGGGATATGATGCAAAGGGGAATTATTCTGATCATGAAGGGGGACATAATGGGAGTTCCTTCATGATTGGAAAGCATGTCAGGTACACTATAGAGGTCCTCCAGGATTGTGGACGGGGAGCACAGGGATAGTGACAAAATGATGTGTAACAGATGCCCCCTAAAGTGTGAAGGCTGAACTAGAGTGGGGTGAAATGCTTTACAAGTGGAAGTGGAGAACCAGAGTTCGTCATTGGAAAACCTACAAGAAAGCATAGATACATATACATGACTAAAAACTTTGAATAATGATACATGAATTGTGGTATGGACACAACCATCCAGAGAATGATTATCTAAATGGATCCAAGGCATGGGCGCAACCATCCAGTAGAAAGGATCATAACAAAACCAAGGTATGGTCACAACCATCCAATAATTATAGGGATAGCATATAATAACTCATGGTATGGTCACAAACATCCATCTGAAAGAGACATAACATGATCATGTCACATCGCCTCGCAAGCCTATAATTGTGTAATCTTAGCCCAGGGTCTTGCGCTCCAAATGACCCGATCAAAGTACAAATCCTAACATGTGAATGAATGTGTTGAAGTCGAACATGCTAGGAAGTCGCTTGATTACCGATCGATGATGTGAGTCATTAACAAGCGCGAGAGAAACCACCAATAATGACAATGGCTTTAAAGGTATTGGTAGCACAGTTCACAGAATGTGAATAAGGAACTAATGTCGAACATTCGTGAAATCACCTGATCGAAAGCCAATGATGTGAACTTGTCGTCGAGTACGAAGAACTTGCCATTAGGGCAGGCAAGCTCTAAGGTATTGGAAGGGAGTCTCTCGGCCAGCTTCCTAGATAATGAGCTGAAGTTGACAGGAAGCGACTGTGTCGAAGGAGGGCCATGATGTATCCCACATCATCGACATGAGATAAAGGGTTGAAAATGATTTCAGATGATATAGAAAATTAGGAGTAAGTGTAACTGTAGAAGGAATAAATCTTGAACATATCGATGACACGATTGCGGAGTTTGGTAGATTTTGGATCCATAGGATCGGTGGTCATGATGACGTAGCAGATATCAAATGGAAGGAAAAAATGAGTGGCCCAACCTGGGAAGGTCAAATGTAAAGCAGGATATCCCAACCCAACACGAAGCAGAAACGGTCATGTTCAAGAGTGAGCTGCCGACACGACTGATAGAATTTCCAATTTTCCCCCACCATTTTTGGCAGGTACTCCAATTATTTTTGATCGCAAGCTTGAAGGGGATAGCATGTGCTTGCACTATAAGTTCATCCTTCGCACGAATCTAACCTAGTAATTTTAATGAGCCCTAGGAAGGAGAATCTCACGTTCATCATGGCGACGAATCCAATGTCGTTTAATGTTTTAATGAGTCTGAAAAAGGGGTAACTCGGTATCTTTTTCATGTTTAGAGAGTTTAAAAAAACACGAAAAAGAAAACTACACATGGTCCTTTTTCATACATTTGTGTCTCTCCAGCTTGAAAAGGTAGAAAACGATACTTGAGAGAATTTCTTGACAATTTTAGTTGAGGAGTACCTTTTTCATAAATAGTACATCCCAACCTGAAAAAGGGGTAAACATATACTGGGTGAACAATGTTTCACAACCTTTAACGAGTTCAAAATGACAAGAGCTCGATAATCTTTTTGTGTTTTAAAGAGTTGGAAAAGAGCTTGAAAGCAGACCCCCCATTTTATTCTCTTTTATGAGTCAAAAATGGAAAAATACTCGGCGATCTTTCGTTCAAGTTTTACGTGCCTAGAAAGGAGTTGAAACGCAACTCTAGTACCATCATCGACAATCCGTTACCTGTCGCTACACAAAAACGTAAATGCATTATCCAGTTCTGAGGCAAAATATGTAAAAAATATTCAAAAACTCTAATATTTCATGAAAAAATGAATAAAATGAGGCAAAAGTAATTATTTTTTACCATTTACCATTTTACCTTTGTGTGAAGAGCTTTTTACCCACTTGTGCCCTTATTTTTTTGGAGCAGATTGCAGGAGTTCCGGGAGGTCATTCACTGAGCCGTCAATTGCAGGTAAGTGCCAAGACCTTTGTTGTGTTGTGTTATATTCTTTCCATGACTAGCCCACGTAGTTAACTGGGGGGTTAGAGGGGGGGTGGAGCCCCACTTCGTTGCACTAATTGTGTAGCAGGGGGGGTCACAGGGGGTTTGAGGCGTACCCTATGTTAGGATGGGTGGACCCACCTATGGTTTTGTGCATGATTTTCACACATGTTTTTGGACGCGATGGTTTTCGGTCCATGGTATTGGACGTGATGGTTTTTCGGTCCATGGTATTGGATGCTTTGTCATGGATAAATATGTATTATAACATTGAAAGGAACATAATGAAAAATCAAGCTGGTAGTCCCGGTTTTGGGATCCATGGGAAAATATCTGTGTATATGTGTTTTATGTGTTATGCTCTCGCATTGTTTATTTTATGTGTTTTAGAATTCATATGCAGGTAATTTCTGTACGGGGTTAAAACCTACATATGGTATCAAAGCAGTTTTGGCTTCAAGGGGATGCCTTTGTTGCTGAGGGGTTTCGCTCGGGCCTGTGGTAGACCCTGTTCAGTGGGAGATCTGCGAGATCGATTCTGGTGGTGAAAGAAAATGGCAAGCAGTGGAAAGATAGAGATCGAGAAATTTAATGGTTGGAGTTTTGAGTTGTGGAAACTCAAGATGGAGGATCTGTTGGTGGATAAATATCAGTGGATCACGTTAGATCCGGGTACTAAACCAACGGGAGTGTCCGATGAAGAATGGAAGAAGTTGGATCAAAAGGCAAAGAACACAATACGATTTGTGTGTCTCAGATTCAGTATTGTTGAATGTATCAGGGGAAGCTACGGCGAAGGCTTTGTGGGACAAGTTAGGGACTTTGTACCAATCTAAGTCTCTGGTGAATAAACTGTTCCTACGGAAAAAGCTGTATAACCTGAGGATGAAAAATGGAGACTTGGTGACAGAGCATTTGAACGCATTTAATACTATGGTAAGTCAGTTAGCATCTGTTGATATTAAAATTTCAGATGAAGATAAGTGCATTAGTTTGTTGTGTTCTCTACCAGATTCGGGGGATAGTCTGGTTATTGCAATAGGTAGCAATGCCACTGCCTTGCAGTTCGATGAAATAGTCTCAGCCTCTTTGATGGAGGAGATGAGACGGAAAAATATGGAGAGCCAGAATGGTGATGCCTTGTCTGTACGAGGACGGTCCCAGAACAGAAACAAAAATAAGTCATCGAGTGGGAGATTTAAATCTAGAGGGAGATATAAATATCCAGGAAAACCTGTAATGATGGTGTGCTAGAAATGTGGAAAGGAAGGTCACTACAAAAGGGACTTTAAATCTAAAACTCCTGATAAAGGAAAGGGATCTGATGATACTCCTTCTGCAGAGATGAAAACCACCTCAGATGAAGGTGGGGATGTGTACTTGGCTTCTTCAAGTACACATGTAGATCATGAGGCATGGTTGATTGACTTGGGTGCATCCTTTCACTTCACTCCCCATAGAGAGTGGTTTTGTGAGTATGAGAAATATGATGGTGGTGATGTCTTCTTGGGGGATGACAGGAAGGCTAGAATCATTGGTCGTGGAAAAGTAAAGTTGAAGCTGCAAGGTGGAAGGGTTAGAACACTTCCGGGTGTTCTGCATATTCCTGCATTAGCCAGAAATCTTATTTTTGTTAGCAAGCTGGATGATGCAGGTGTAAAAACAGTGTTCGAGAAGGATACTTACAAGATGGTTTGGGGAGCACTGGTATTGATGCGGGGAGTTTGGATTGGAACTCTGTACAAGCTGCAAGGTAGCATTGTTATTGATGGGTGCAACAGTTCTGTGGTTCCTGAAAGTGGAGCAGAAAATCTAGTCGTCTCTGGAGAGAAGAGCATGTTGTGGCATCAAAGGCTTGGACATATTGGAGAGAAGGGCCTTCGAATACTTCATGGTAAAGGTATGGTAGAAGGTATGAGTAATAGCTCTCTGGATTTTGATTTCTGTGAAAATTGTGTATATGGGAAGCAGAATCGGGTGAGTTTCCCCTTTGGTAGTAAGAGGGCGAAACAGATATTAGAACTTGTGTACAGTGATATGTTTGGACCTGTGAAGGTTCCATCACTGGGTAAGTCTGTGTACTATGTATCATTAAAGATGACTTCTCAAGGAATACATGGATATATTTCCTTAAGAAGAAATTTGAAGCCTTTGACAGGTTTAAAGAATTTAAGGCTCTCGTGGAAAATCAGACAGAGAAGAAGATAAAGGTGGTAAGGACAGATAATGGTGGAGAGTTTTGCAGCAAGGAATTTGAAGAATTCTATAAGAAGTATGGTATAACATGACAGAAGACTACTTCATATACACCTCAGCAAAATGGAGTTGCAGAAAGAATGAATAAGACGTTGATGGAAAGGGCAAGAAGCATGCACAATGGTCCCAGGTTAGGACAGGAATTCTGGGCAGAGGCAGTGGATGCTGCATGTTACTTGCTCAACAGGTCACCTTCATCAGCGTTGGAGGATAAGACTCCACAAGAGGTATGGACTATTAGAAACCCTCTCTTTCACATTTGAGGGTATTTGGATGTGATGCATATGTACATGTTCCAAAGGAGAAACGAACCAAGTTGGATAGTAAATCTGAAAAGTGCATCTTTATTGGGTATAAGGATGGTTTAAAGGGTTATAAGTTTTGGAACCCAGTCACATGGAAGGTTGTGTATAGCCAAGATGTGGTGTTCAGAGAGGTAAAAGATGTTATTAAACATGAATTCCAACCAAAGGAACCTGAGAATATAGAGTTTGAGCTTAAGGAGGAAGAATCAGACTCTACAGCAAAGGAGGAATCAGAAGATGAAGAGCCACAAACTTCGGGTGTGAGAAGATCAGTTAGAGAAAGAAGGCAGCCAGAAAGGTATAGTCCATCTGCTTTCTGTTCAAATTTTGCTTTGTCTATTACTGATGATGATCCCAGAACTATGAAGGAAGTAGTAGATTCAGAGAATGTAAAACTCTGGAAAGAGGCCATGGTTGATGAAATGGCATCTTTGCACAAAAATGAGGCTTGGGATCTGGTGGAGTTGCCAGCTGGAAGGAAATTTATTAGCAGCAAACGGGTGTTCAAGAAGAAGACAAATGCAGAAGGAAAGGTGGAGAAATACAAATCTCAGTTGGTAGCAAAAGGTTATTCCCAGGTGCCGGGAATTTACTTTGGTGATATTTTTTCTCTTGTTGCCAAGGTAACTTCTATTAGATTACTTTTATCTGTTGCTGCTGCTTTTGATTTTGAGGTAGAACAGACGGATGTGAAGACAACATTTATTCACGGGGATCTGGAAGAGGAGATCTACATGAAGAAACCTAAAGGCTTTGCGGTGAAGGGTAAGAAAGAACTGGTATGTAAGTTAAAGAAGTCTCTGTATGGGTTAAAAAAATCACCAAGGATGTGGTATCAGAAATTTGATACATTTATACGGAGACTTGGCTTCACTAGAAGCAAAGCAGATCACTGTGTGTATTTTAAATTAATTGGTGGTCGTGTTATTTATCTGGTCTTGTATGTGGATGATATGTTGCGGGTTGGAAATGACAAAGAAATTATTCAAGATTTGAAGACCCAATTGTCCTCAAAATTCGACATGAAAGATCTTGGTGCTGCAAACTATATTTTGGGCATGGAAATTAAAAGAGATGGGACAAAGAGAAAGCTCTGGTAAAACCAGAGGAAGTATGTCGAGACAACATTGCAGAGGTTTAATATGCAGGATAGTAAACCGGTGAAGGTTCCTATTCCTGTAGGTGTGAGGTTATCTGTTGAACAGTGTCCCAAGACACAAGAAGAGGAAGAGGACATGTCCCGTGTTCCATATGCAAGTGCAGTCGATAGCCTGATGTATGCAATGGTCTATACTATACTAGAAATTGCACATGCAATGGGAGTATTGAGCAGGTTTATGTCAAAGCCAGGGAAGGAGCATTGGACAGTAGTGAAGTAGGTTTTCAGGTATTTGCATGGCACTAGTGATTATGGTTTGTGCTACCAAGGAAGACCAGGATTGGATAGAATGTTGGATATTCGTGGCTTTGTTGATGCAGACTGGGCTGGAGATCTGGATCAGAGAAGATCTAAAAGTGGCTATGTGTTTAACCTATTTGGAGGTGCAGTCAGTTCTATGAGTAAGAAAAAATCTGTAGTGACACTATCAACTACAGAGGCAGAATACATGGCAGCCACTCATGCAAGCAAGGAGGCAGTTTGGTTGCAAATATTGTGTTCAAGTATGGGGTTAGTACAGGGAGCTATAAGGATAGACTATGACAGCCAAAGTGCAATTTTCTTGGCAAAGAACCTTGCATACCATTCAAAGACAAAGCACATTGATGTTCAATATCACTTTGTGAGGGATATGATAGAAGACAAAAAGTTGTTGCTGGTAAAGGTGGACACTTTGAAGAATACTGCAGATGCATTGACAAAATCTATGAGCTCTGATAATTTCTCTTGGTGTAGAGAGACAATGGGCGTTTCAGGGTTAGAAAAATGACTAAGCTCTCTTGTGGCCCCCTGTGGAAAGAAAACAACAAGTGGGAGAATGTTGTGTTGTGATATATTATTTCCACGACTAGCCCACGTAGTTAACCGGGGGGTTAGAGGGGGGGTGGAGCCCCCCTTCGTTGCACCGATTGTGTAGTGGGGGGGAGGGGGGGGTCACAGGGGGTTTGAGGCGTACCCGTAACCCCACTTTATGGGGTCCGTGGCAGCACCCTGGAAAATTTTGGTTTTGGACCCTATGTTAGGATGGGCAGACCCACCTATGGTTTTTTGCATGATTTTCACACATGTTTTTGGACGCGATGGTTTTTGGTCCATGGTATTAGACGCGATGGTTTTTCGGTCCATGGTATTGGATGCTTTGGCATGTAGAAATATGTATTATAACATTGAAAGGAACATAATGAAAAATCAAGCTGGTAGTCCCGGTTTTGGGATCCAGGGGAAAATCTCTGTGTATATGTGTTTTATGTGTTATGCTCTCACATTGTTTATTTTATGTGTTTTAGAATTTGTATGCAGGTAATTTCTATATAGGGTTAAAACCTACAACCTTAAGCTCCATTTTCATACTTATTTCACCTGTTTTTATCCATTTTTTGGATTTAATGAGGAGGTTTTGGAAAAAACATTCACCCTTAGTCGACGCGATTTTTGGGCACAAAATACACCGATTAGGGGTTGCTAAAACTGTAAATTGTGATGTTGGCCATACTGTTATCAGGAAAACTAGTGTCTATACAGAGCTGCTAGTCCCACTAAGGCTAGTAGCTACCTTAGAAACAAACACACTAAAAACTACTTTCGTTTTCCTTTATGAGAAATAGAGAAGAGAAGAATAAGGAGACCAACCTCTGTCTTTCGCTTGGTTCCTTGCTTGATTCCTCTCTCTTCTGGTAGGTCTTTGCCACTCGCCTCCTTGTCTACCTGGCTTCAAGGAGTACCTGTAGAATCAAAGCAGCATAACACTATCCAAGAACATAGATCTATTATCATAAACAATATAGGATCAGATGTACATTGACCACACAAATGCATAAATCATCAATCATACAAGAATGTGGAGGAAAACTTGAATAGCTTTATTGATAATCAAGAAAGAGCAAAGAGGATTACAACCAATTGTTCTAACCCAGCATCATCCTCTCAGCAAGAAATCCCTTCTTCACCTCATGAAAAGCTTAGATCACCTAACACTATGATATTGCACCAAGAAACCAACAACACTTCCTTACAAGATACAAAATCCCAGCCTCTGGATCTCTAGGATGAGGGATCCATATATAGATGTCTGCAAGGGAGGTGAGTCAGCTTTTGAGATTTGATTAGTGTCTTCTCTCTGATAGTTCTTGATTCCACTTGGAGATTGATGATCTCTTACTCATCCCTGGTCGAATTCAGAGAAGCAAGTGTCACAAGAGAGGTTTCTGGAAGATTCCATGCTCCTCCACCTTGCGGATTGATCCTGCCATTTGACCCTTCTCGCCCATCGCACCCCATAGAAGGGTTTTTTGACATGCATTACACCTTCTGTGTGTATTTAGGTGGGATGCAACGCACTTTGCCTATGGAGCAGGTGAAATGGTCTAGTTTTGACCAGTTCTGAGTAGTTTTTCATGGAGAACTTCTGGGAGATGTTGTAATCAGTTGACCTTGTTCTTTTAGGGTTTGGAACAACACCTTTAGGGACTTAGGAGCCCTTCTTTTATGGACATTTATGCTTGGGGTTGTAGTGCCCAAAAATTTCTATAACAGTTGCCCACTAAAGCATGAGGTCGTTAATCTTTTGATGTCGGGTGAAATGCTTTATCATGAGGATCCGAAGTTTTTTCGAGCTGGAAGGCGACCTGTAATAAGATACAATATAATACATTATCTTCATATTATTTTCATGATCTAGCTGAGGCGGGCATTCCAATGCTTAGCTTTATAAATTCATTTTCATGTACATAGGATAGACAATCGTCTGAGTGTAGACTGATGATTCTGGTAGAGCCATCATCCCTTAGATTGGATGATTATCTGTGCAACAATGATGTATTTTTGATGTCTTTATTTTCCTGAATATATATCGCAGCCCGGATGGATGAAACTAGATATGGGGTCTTCAATCTCGCTCGATATTTACTCAAATTACAAGTCGATCCATGTGAGAGATGTTCTGGAGTCGAACATGGAAAGACATCGCCTGATTACAAGCCAATGATGTAAGCTGTTAACAGGCACGAGAGGAATCACCGATAATGATAATGATCCTCAAGGTACTGCAGTGCAATTCATGTGGTGTGAATAAGGGACTTTGTGTCGAACACCATGAAAAATCTTTCGGTCGAAGGCCATTGATGTAAACCTGTCGCTGGAAGTGAGAAACTTGCCAGTGAGGCATGCAAGCTTCAAAGTACTGAAAGGGTTGTTCCTAGATCGACTTCTTGGATAATGAGCTGATGTCGACAAGAAGCGATCTGTCATAGGAGGGCCTTAGTGAATCCCACATCAATGACACGGAACGGAGCAAATGATTTTAATGGAGGTGGAAACAATCTGGTGATATATGGTTCAGGGTGGTAGTCATGAAAGAATGGGGCGAAGATGTATTATAGTGGGTGAGACACAGGTGAATTCTTTGAGCGACTTGTCTTGAACATATTGGCAACACTGACATGATGGATTGGTAGCATTAACCCAAATGTGGATGGTGTGATGGAACCATGGTGATGTGACCAGTGAATGGAACAACCCAACCCGACTTGGATGCGGAGTGAAAGTGTCATGTTCAAGAGTGACTTGCTACCAACAAAGTTTCTTCAAGTTTTCTTCCCAATTTTTCCCCAGTCATTGCTGACCAGTACCTCTTTATTTTTGTCAAGCTTGAGGAGGATAACATATGCTTGTTCTATAATTTTCCCTTCGGGCAAACCCATCGCTATGTTTTAATGAGCCTAGCGATAGTGAAACTCGTTCTTGTCTGTTATGGACAAGTTTGTCGCTATTAGGTTTTAACGAGTTTACGACAAAGATAAATCGGTCCTTTTCAATTTTAGAGAGTCTGAAAGGGACGTAAAGGAAACTCCAGAAATCCTTTTTCATCATCTAATCCCTTAAGTCCGAAAAATATAAAATAATACAAAAGGGATGAATTTTATGTAATTTTAACGAGCTGAACAAAACAAGCGCTCAATCTTTTTGTGTAATAATCCCTCAGGTCCAAAAAGATTAAAATCTAAAGGAGGGACAGCACTTCCGGTCACTTTAACGAGCTGGAGAGGCCAATGGCTCGACAATCTTTTCATATTTTACGAGTCAGTTGAAAAGAGCTTAAAGGAGACTCGTTTTTTGAGGAACGAGTGATATAATCGGTAGCAACTGATTCGAGGTAAGGTTTGGAATTTTCCAATCACGACAGTATCACAAGGATGGCTAACAAGATCACTCTTTGCAGCTGTTCCTCAAAAGGGGTAATCAATCAAGTGGAGGTGAATGATCGGCCAATACAGAGTGGAGGTGATGAGCAGAACACGACCAAGGCTTCAAAGCCCGAAGTACTACATTCACGATGGTTATTTACCGGAAATTGGTTCATTTTTTAATGAGATTAAACGCTGGGGGAAACACTTGCTCATTGCTTATGTTTATTTTTTAACGAGCTTGAATTCCACGTTAAAACTGCTCGATCCAGTCGTATAATAAGGATGTCTCATCTAAGATGCCATTTTTAAGAAGCTTGCACCTTACAAACCTTTGCTTCGCATCCTTTCTTTATGCAAGTTAGGAAACGACCAATCCTACGAGTTTAAAGGGTTAGAGGACCTACAAATTTAAAAAATAAATGGTCGCTCTTTGCTTGCATGCCAAAAGGTTTGCATGCCCCCAGGTATAGCGAAAAATTTCCAGGTTACCAAGGATTGTTCCATCTGTGTCACAGACAAAACACTTCCTCGGTGATGTCTACCGAAATAGACAAAGGTGAGTGGCACAGACGCCTCCACTCACATAACTTTGACGAGGGAATCTTATTCCAGCCTAATCCCATTTTCCTAAACGGACAGGTGTGTCAGACTAGTCATATATCCTCCGCAGAAACCTACACTATACCCAAGGTTTTCCTGCCGAAGCAGACCAGGGTGCATGCCCACTGGGTTTCTGTCATGCCCTCCGAATCACTCGCGCTCATCAGGAGGACGGACTAGGGATTGATGAGACATTCCTTGCGTGAAAAGACCATTTAGGGTTGGTATATGACTATTTTCTATGTGTGAACCGGGGAATGAAAGCTGGTCTACGAGCTTGACCACTCTTCCTTCGTGCGGAAAATACATTACTCTAAAGAGTGAGGAGACAATGGCTCCCATGTAATAAATATAGTCTCGTCCAAGGAGTAGATTATAATCCAGGGGTCCTTGGACTACCATTACGTTCATGTGAACAGTTTTCCTTCTCAATGTTATCGGCACATTGGGAAGGATCCCTAACGGTCGACTGGTTCCTTTGTCAAAGCCTGTTAGATTTCTCATCTTAGGCAAAAGCGATGGCAAACCAAGCGCTTTCCAAGCAGTTGAGGAAAGGATACTCACAAAAGCCCCTTCATCTATGATGGTACCGACCATGACCATTCTATATATTTGAGCAATGATTCAGAACGGTACACTAGCCGGTAAACGGGATCTGCCTAGTAGATTCCAGTCAAAGGAAACAACTAGGTTGCTTGGAGGTGGGACCGAATAGACAGCTGGATACGACTCTGACGAACTTCCTTCCTGCGGTAAAGGAACGGGTAGACTTCCCCCATGTTCATTGGAGTCTGTGCTTACGAAGAGAATTTGAACGGTGTCGTTATTGTTTTCTTTGGTGACTGTATCATCTGAAGATGGACCTTCTGAAGGCAAGACCGGGTCAACTGCCGCCTCGACCTTTTGACTTTTGTCTGGTATGGATTTAGATGGTTTATCTTCAATGATAGACGCTTCGGCCAACCACAAGGGCGTGTCAGCCAGATTTTCAACTAGTGACGGACTCGGCAAGAGTTTCTTGTATCCAGGAGGAAGCCGTAACGGTGAAACCGGACGGTCGTCCAAAACTCTTTTAGCTTCATATAAGAAGGGACAACGGTGGACGGCATGATCGCCTTCACACAATTTACAAGGAAATTTATATTTTCCTTTTTGTCCAGGGGCTTCATTTTCACTAGTTGACGGTGTATGCTCAACATGATCGTCAGAGGTTGATGACACCGGCTTGTGCAAACGAGGAGACCAGTCCCTTAAGATCCGAGGGATGCAAGGACAATCTCGATGATAGTGGTCTCCTTTGCAAATGACACATGGCGATTTAGGCCTGGTTGGTGCAGTGTGTGGATTTTCGCTAGATGATGCTTGGTTGCCCCTTTTCGCCTTTGGCTCCTTCTTCTTCTTCTCAGTTACTTGATTTTGGGCTTTACCAGCTTCATCAAGCGAAGAGGAAGGAGGAGAGGAATAATTGGATGAAGTAGAGGGTTGGGGGGTAACTCTAATATGGTTTAGTTGCTAACTTGGCTGTTCAAGAATCACGGTATTTTGAATGACAGAAGTTGAGAAGAGCCATACGGGCAAGCCGATTGTCAATCCTGGAAGAGACAATGTGGCCATATGGGGTGCACCAACATCTCCTCAAGAGGAGAAGGGACTAGGATTTCCTCCAAGGGGAACTCCTTGGTTGGTGGACTCCATTTTCCTCAACTTAAGATCAACGTAGGAAAGGTGATGATTATTCCATTTAAAATAAATTTTAGACGCTTTGACACAACTTGTTTTTTCAATTTTTAAGAGTCGAGAAAAAACAAAAGATGACTCTAGTCGCCTTCGATTTTTAATGAGCCTGAAGTGACAAGTGCTCAGATGGACCTTTTCCATTAAGGAGTCTGAAAAGGAACGAAAGGGACTGCTTTGGAAATCTAGACAGAGGGATTAGCAAACCAATCACAAAACTGCAGAATACTTTTTACGGTATGGCAGTCAATCTTCCCGAATGCTGTGTTCAGTGCATTGCGATCGATAGGGCGGTAGACACGGCTTCCTATGTATAAAGGATAAAGCCTACTGTGGTCTCCCAAAATATACTCGACGGTACGTGGGAGCACAAGTCCGTACTGGCACTTATCGTCTCAACGTGGAGGAATCACCCAACAAACAGTGAAAATAACAGTTACCAGGCTTTACGACGCCGGAATACGTCTCTAGCCTAGACTTCTAGATGTTGTGCGTTAGGTTCCAAAGTGTTTTTAGATTAATTAAATTTATTTTATGGTTGATCTTGCTTAAGAAATTTTCCTTTCAGGTTCACTGCCTGATGTAGATGTACAATTCCTAAAATGCAATCTAAGATGATAAACAGACGTTTAATCTTATTTCTGCAATGAAAATCCTAGCTACTAAGGAAAGAGAGATGGCGTTCTTTCAACAAAGAGCACAGAGCACACACTATATGCACTGTCCTAAATCAAGCCAACAAATAGTCTAAATGCAAATGCACATGCATGTATTTGTTTTCAGCCTTCTTAATGTGTGAATGATAAAACGAAAGCTAAGCGCAAATCTGAATTATTTTCCAAAGCGACAATTACTAACAAGTTTCTTTTCAAAACAAAATGAGGACAATGACGACACTTTGTTATTTGGAATTGAAAACTTGCTTTCGACACTTGGAAAACTACTAACTCAAATCAAATACAAGAGTAACAATATAATCGACTATCAAGAACAATCAGATTCTCTTCTATGACTGAAAACGACACTTGCGACACTTTCAAATCAAGAAACGACAATACAATTACGCTACTTCTTTGTAAAGGAGAACTGAAAATGACTCAAAAATACATAAAAACATTTACAGTTATTTGCACAATGGAGGCGGAATAACAGTAAGGAAAGGGGTTTCAAATTGAGGTGTGCTGACTACAGGTAGCAAAACTCCTGAATAGAGCTGAAAAGAGTGAACACAGAAACCAAAATTTAGGAACAAGGCCTTGTCTGATCAGCGCACCTGTAACACAGTGAAACTAAAATGCAATGCACCTACTACACTCAGGAAGTGCGATGCATTTGAAGTTGACAGAACAGACAGTGCGCTAGACTAGGGACGAGACTTTGATTGGGTTCCGGGTCATAGTTTGCAGTTCAGTTTAGGGATTTAGGTCGAGCAAGTGGTAATCAGTAAATCAATCACAGGGGTAGATCCAAGGAGGTTACTAGAGCCACAACGAGGGCAATTAGAGAGCTTGTAAATCAATCGTTTAATTCATAAACAAAACCCGGAGATAGACTGAAGTAGCGTTGATCTACTTTGCACTTGCATAGCAAATGCAGTTCGAAGGCTAGCTGGCTTGACTTCAGGCTCTGTCTGTAAGTTTATAAAGTAAACAAATGTAGATGAACAAACAATCTACTCGCTCCCCAACGGAGTCGCCATTTTGTTATCGGGAAAACTAGTGTATATACAAAGCTACTAGTCCCACTAAGGCTGGTAGCTACCTTAGAAACAAACACACTAAAAACTACTTTCGTTTTCCTTTATGAGAAATAGATAAGAGAAGAATAAGGATACCAACCTCTGTCTTGCGCTTGGTTCCTTGCTTGATTCCTCTCTCTTCTGGTAGGTCTTTGCCACTCGCTTCCTTGTCCACTCGGCTTCAAGGAGTACCTATAGAATCAAAGCAGCATAACACTACCCAAGAACATAGATCTATTATCATAAACAATATAGGATCAGATGTACATTGACCACACAAATGCATAAATCATCAATCATACAAGAATGTGGAGGAAAACTTGAATAGATTTATTGATAATCAAGAAAGTGCAAAGAGGATTACAACCAATTGTTCTGACCCAACATCATCCTCTCAGCAAGAAAGCCCTTCTTCACCTCATGAAAAGCTTAGATCACCCAACACTCTGATATTGCACCAAGAAACCAACAGCACTTCCTTACAAGATACAAAATTCTAGCCTCTGGATCTCTGGGATGAGGGATCCATATATAGATGTCTGCAAGGGAGGTGAGTCAGCTTTTGAGATTTGATTAGTGTCTTCTCTCTGATAGTTCTTGATTCCACTTGGAGATTGATGATCTCTTACTCATCCCTGGTCGAATTCAGAGAGGCAAGTGTCACAGGAGAGGTTTCTGAAGATTCCATGCTCCTCCACCTTGCGGATTGACCCTGCCATTTGTCCCTTCTCTCCCATCGCACCCCATAGAAGGGTTTTTTGACATGCACCGCACCTACTGTGTGTATTTAGGTGGGATGCAACGCACTTTGCCTATGGAGCAGGTGAAATGGTCCAGTTTTGACCAGTTTTGAGTAGTTTTTCATGGAGAACTTCTGGGAAATGCTGTAATCAGTTGACCTTATTCTTTTAGGGGTTGGAACAACACCTTTATGGACTTAGGAGCCCTTGTTTTATGGACATTTATGCTTGGGGTTGCAGTGCCCAAAAATGTCTATAACACATACTATTTTTAGAACAGTCGCGCCAGTGCCGTGACCAAAAAATATTACATGTTTTTGCTCAATTTTACCATTTGAATCCAAATTTCTCTGGCCAAAGATGATTATTGACTTGATTATAGTGTTTTTGTAGGAAAAAAAATGTGAAAAATGGTGGATTGGAAGGAAGGCGAGCATGAGGATATTGACACTCAAGAAATGGCTGACCCAAATTGCTTGGATGCTTTGAGGAATTGTGGGATCCTCAAATTCTTCCTTACACGAGGTCTACAAGCTCAACCCGAATTTCTGTGGTATCTAATCAGTCGCTGGGATGTGAATCGGTAAATTTTCATCATTGGTGACCGAGAGCTCGAGTTGGAATCTTTAGACATTTATTTCATCACAGGACTGTCCCAAAGAGGGGAGCCCGTCAATCTATATGGGTCAAGGCTGATTGGGGCAAGTGTGACCATGCTACTTGCATAACATTTCCCAGAAGCACTCAAATAAAAAAGTGGCAAGATCGAGATTATGACTTTTCAGGATCTTGTGTTGAGAGTGTTACTGTCGACCATCAACAGAGTGGCTGGGTGCTAAACGCCGCATGAGACCAACAAGTCGAAGTTTCAGTATGCTATCAACTGCACGACGCCCATTATCTTCAACTGGGCAGAAGCTATGAAAGTCAACATGGAGCGCCAGCTATCTAAAGCTAAGGCGGGAAACTTGAAGCAGTTTTGCTACGGGTCTGTGCTAATTACCTTCTTCTTGGAGCGGGTTTCGTTGTTCCACTACCAACTGGCTGAGGTGGAACCGTCGATGCCACGAGACCCACGGATGGTCCGTTGGAGTTAGTTGATTCCTAGGATTACCAGGGGCCAAAAAATGTCCTATAAGCCTGCCTTTTTCTCGTGGATACGAGATAGCTGATCATAGCGGAGGATTGGCAATATAATGGTACCGAATTCTGTGAAGATTCAGATATGCCGCTCCTAGAGGGAGAGGATTATGATGATGGAGGTAAAAACAAACAATTTTAATTTTTGATGTTTTTTATTGTTTTGAGATATATATGTTCATGACATTTTATGAATGAAGATGTTGGACCAGAATGCCCTATTGATATGTCCCCGATCGCCAAGCACGTTTCTTGGTAGTTTGAGGTCACTCTTTATCAGGAGGGAACTGACAACAAGGAGGACATTGCACGGAATCTTGAGGGTTTGACCCATGGGATCCCAAAGTATGCTCAGATGGGTGATGTCCCACGCCAGTAACAGAGGCATACGGTGGGGGTGTCAGATCGGATTCGACGACTGTGGACTTGCTTAGTCCAAGCAGTTACATGCTATCATGAGCATCATGTTGTTTAGTGCATAGGTCTAGCATTCCACATTTTTGAGACTGGCGAGCCATGGATGTATAAGGCCTATGATCCACTGATGTATTTTGAACACACATATTATTTTTTGAGGTTTTGATGTATGACAAACATTACTGGTGCATACACATACACACACACACACAAACACATATATATGTTGTACTTCCTTTCTTACTATGGTACAAATGTTTTTGTTTTTTGAGTTTTTACACGTTTTTCAAATTTCTATCCAGCACATGATTAGCTAATGCATTTGTTAAAGTATTCATGTGTCTAGGAATATGATGATATGTAATGTAATCAAAATTTCTTTCCAGTAGACATACATAGATACATTCTCAATATCTGAGGGCTTTTGACAAAATATTGCTTGTTGAGTTGAAGGACGACAAGATGTGAATCAAGGTTGATAATCAATTCCCGGATGCCAAGAGCGATAACTTTTGACAACAATTTGATACATGTGTTATAATCAGCGATGTTATTAGTTGTTCAACCTAGACAAATACCTTGAATATCAATTAGCTCACCATGGCAGTCATAAGTGGACCATGCCGCGGATGACAGATTCCGGGTACTACGGCAAGCACCATCAACGAAACTGATGGGAGGAGACACCGACATCTGCAAAGCAGGAAAAAACATAATAAGCAGGAAATATTCTTGCAAAACAACACACTAAACCACTTTGTACAAAAATTAATAACACACTAGAACAAAAGTGACCATGCAAGATGACCTAAGCATAGTACTTTATGAGATAAAGCCCATTCGGGGCTTTTCTAAGGGATTTCCCTCATAGTCAATAAGCTCATAGGCCCCTTTTGTAACACACATTTAACAATGTAGGGTCCATGCCACATGGGTTCAAACTTTCCTGCCCCCAGCTTATCATTAGCTTGATCATACAGAAGAACCAAATCACCCTCGGAAAAATCTCGAGGGGAGACAAACTGGTCAAAATGGGACTTGACCCGCTTTTGTGTGTTTATATGACCAAAGAAGCAAGACGACGAGTCTCATCAAGTCATTCTAAGTACAAGAGATGCCCTTCCTGAGGTGAGGTCTCAGGGAGAAGTTCGATAACCAGCTTGAGGGATGGAATTTCGCACTCAATCGGTAAAGTTGCTTCCAGAACATAGACTAGATGGAACGATGTGAATCCAGTTGCATCCTTGGTCGAGGTTTGGCAAGTCAACATAGCTGAAAAGAGCATGAGATGCCAATTTGACTTGTGCATCCCAATGGTGTGCTGAAGCATCGTAACTAAAACTTAGTTCACAGCTTCAACTTGGCCATTGGCCTGAGGGTAGTACAGGGTTGACAATCTCGAAAAATGGGATCCATGGTCGATGACAATGGCCTGAGGCAATCCAAACCTAGAAATAACGTGATTGAATAGAAATTGAGCAGGCGTTTTACCGTCCGTAGAGTATGTAGGCATCGCTTCGGCCCATTTGGTGAAATAGTCCACAACAACGATAATATACCCATTCCCCCCAGCCGAACGAGGGTTACAGGTCATATAGTCGATGCCCCATTTGGCAAAAGGACCAATGGTAATAATGGGGTGTAGGTGAGCGGGTGGGGCACGCATCTTACGCTGGTAAATTTGGCACTCATGGCACTTGCGAACGACAAGGATGCAATCCTTGAAGATAGAGGGCCAAAAATAACCAGCGCGAAGGATTGTTTGAGCAATACCATATCCAGACAGGTGACTGCCACATGTGCCAAAATGGAAGTCATTCAAGACTCTCTCAGCCTCCTCAAGAGTGAGACAATGACGAAGAATTGAATCGAAACCAATGTGGTATAAAGTATATCCAATGATATGGTAAGGTTGAGATTGATGTCGAATGCGTCGGCGATAATCCTTGGTCAACGCAGACCGGAAGGTGGATGTCTGGAGATATACAATGATATCACCGTACCAGGGGTCAAGAGTGATAATTAAGAAAAGAGTCTCGTCTAGGAGCTTCTCATTAACACCAACAGAGAGAGAAATAGAGGGAAGGGAGAAAATCAACTCAGTGAAAACCAGTGATTTCTTAGATTTGGCAGAGGCAACATGAGGAGGTGGGAGCAGAAAGATGCTCATCGAGAAAGAAGCGAAGATGACTCTATCACTTTCGGTTTGAAACGAGCTCGGAAGGACAAGCACTTGGGTGATATTTTATATTTAAGGTGTCAAAAAGATAAAAAATGACTACTCAAGATGATCTAGGTAAAAAGGATTACTAGGTAACCCTAAACTGCAGAATACCTCCCGATGAACCGAGAAGTACGGACTGGAAATCTCCCTGAATGTTGTGTTCGGTGTATCATGTGTATAAGGTGGCAGAATCAGCTTCCTATGGACAAAGGATTGAAACCTAGTGGGGTCTCCCTTTATATACTCGACAGTACGGGGAGCACAAGTCCGTACTAGCGTTGTCTAGTGCTGAAGCCAACGACAGCTGCTAGGTTTTAAGCCGCTAGAACACGTCTCTAGCCTAGACCTTCTAAGATGTGATCATTAGATTTCAAATGTGCCTTAGGTTAATTGAGTACATTTTAGAGTTGACCTTGAGATTATGTCTTGGTTTTCAGGCCTTATCAATGTGACTCAAAAAACACTTATATGCAGCTAGATGAGACAAGACCCTTTCAATTTAATGGATTGTCTACACTAATGAGAGTACAAAACACATTCAAATGCAAAAAAACAAGCAATTGAAAGCAAAATGAATTTTCCACTATTTCGCTTTTTGAAAACAAAATGATGAAAAACCTCTTTCCAATTCCTAACTTTCCTATCAAATGCACTTCAAGTAGCCCTTTCACTAGTAAAGAGAATTAATTTCTTTTCAAATGCAAGTGATGATGCAACTCTAGCCTTCAATGATGCTAACTAACATAACATATTGATTCAACAAACTAGAATTATGTATTTTTTCAATGAAATGATGGAATGAATTTTTCACCACTTCAATGAAATATTTCCAATACAATCAATCACAAGCAAACACAAAGCACAAAATAGAATTCCTTTCAAATTAATGAAGCAAAGATTGAACCAAAAACAAGATGGTAAATGTGATCTATGCCTAAAAAGAGACGCTAAACAGCAAACGAGATTTTTCAAACTCGTTAAATGGAAATGAAAGCAACAAAAGGGCTAATCAAACAAAATGCAAGGAGAAAATTTGGCTATCGACTTGATTTTATGAGCACTCAAACAAGTGAATGGGTGACGACTTAGATGCCCTAGGGTTATACACCATCCAAGAACTCAGGAAACCAAGTGAAGAAAATGCAAATCAACCAATCATACAAACCAAGCTAATAGAGATTTCTATCCAGGGAGAACACAATCAAAACAATCTGAGAGATAGAAATCAGAAGGGCAAGGCACACTGGCTATGATCTAGGGTAAACCCTGATCTTCACCTACATGAACCGGTGCAACTGCCTAACTGACAACATGTGCCAAAAGGGGGTCGACACAACTGTTTTTGAGAAACTCGCACTGATCGGCACGACTATTAGAAACATAAATGTGTTGATTGAGGATTTAAGGAAAAAAATAAAAATTTTCAAAGGCTAAGACCAGACTTGCCATTGTAAATTTCAGGCTCAGAGCAGTAAACCAGGAAAAACAGAGAACACTAAAGGTAAATGGTGATACTAGAAAAGTTCACACAAAACCATAAAATGACAATAAATCAAACAGAAAGATTGGCTCCCCAGTGGAGTCGCCAATTTGTGGTGTAGGTAAATTCGTAGTGCAGACACAAACAATTCCTCTAGCCTGAGAGAGTGGGTCTAGCTACAAACAAAAAATCTATGGAAAATCTCCTTAAGCTAGAATCAATTAAGAGGGCCTATCTCTTAGAACGCTGTTCCGCTTGGTGATGATCCTACTCCCTCACTCCAGTTATCTTCTATTTCCTTCCTTCGAATACCTGAAACAAGAAAACAACAACAACAACAAACGTGATAGCATACAATGTTTTATTCAACCTACTTAATAGGTCAAGGAACATTAAGCCATAAAGATGTAAAATGTCACTTCATGTAGGAAATCAATCAATAGTTGTATTTATATAAATAAGAAAGAGATTATAACCAGTGCCTTCACGTTGGTGGTCTCCTCCGACGTATCTGGGTTCCCACACTTGTGCTACCACTTCATGGATAGCCCCAACAATGGAATTTTTAAGGCCTCTTTCCCTCTCATCTCAAACCAAACCAAAATCACACTATTCTCCCTCAAACATACACTAGAAAGCTACAAGCTATAAATGACTTGTTGATTATTCAAACTTGCTCCAAAACTTCAACTAACTTTTGCTTGGGAAGAAGAGAGGTTTATATAGCTGGGATGGATGGGACATGGTTCCTCTCATCATGGGAGAAGGTCTTATCTCTTGAGGTTGTTCCATCCTAATAGGGGAAAGGAGCCCAAACTGACTTCCTCGGCTCTATTTGGCCCAACCATCTACCAGACTTTCGTTACGAATATTTTAGACATGGAAGCTTCAGATCCTTATTTAAAAAACCTTCCAAAAGAGAATCAATGTGACTGGAAACGGGCCCAGTCGCTCCGAATGACGCGAGGGCTAGTTTTAATCTCTGCAAATTGGCGCAAGGAGGAAACTGGTCAGTAGCACCAATCTTTTAAACTGGGATAGAAGGAAGATTCTTGGGAAATGATGCAAAGGGGAATTATTCTGCTCATGAAGAGGGACATACTGGGAGTTCCTTCATGATGGGAAATCATGTTGGGTACACTGTAGAGGTCCTCCAGGATCATGGACGGGGAGCATAGGGACAATGAAAAAATGCTGTGTAACAGGGCCCAGGTTGAGTTCTTTTGAGTTGTAATTAATTAACTTAGTCTAACTCAGTTAAAGTTGTTTAAAATAGTTCAAACATTTGGAGGAACTAGTAGGAGGTCAAGTAGTGGGGACAAGCACCAGTGAAACTTCACTGCTCCACTAGTTAACTGAAGATTCACTCATAAATAACTCATGCATGTCAGTTCTAAGGAAGACCTAGTTGAGATTAGAGTTCACAGACAATGTACTATTAGTTGTATAATTTTCTGAGTTACACAGATGGTGCATGCAATCAGTAGAAGGCCTATAGATGGATTATGCAGTTATGGAGAGAGAATTTCCCAATTATATATGGACTAATTCTCTCAGGAATTGCGTAAGGAAGTAGGTGATTGGCAGGCAACAAATTTGGCTAAGTGTTGGCTTGAGTTGGTTTGTGAAGCAGGGAGATAGATTGTGCTTGTGCAAGAATTGTTTGGGTTGAAAAAACATTGTATTTTCTTCTCAATCTTCTGGTTAATGAAATATAGATAGTCGGGTTTTTGAGAAGTTTCTTTCCCCAGAAAAATATTGTGTTATGTGTGATTGAAATTCTTCCTTTTTTTCTTAGTGTTTTCATCGATCAATTTCTGTTTCTGCTAATGAGTAGAGTAGATTCTCTTCTTATGTTTTAGCATATCACATAAGATGTTGAATCTACAAGTAAAAATATACATGGTATCGGAGCTGAAGACATTATAGAAGAGGAGAATTTGAGTTTCTTGTGCAGGTGAAATTGTATTTGCAGTTTCATACTTCAGAGTTAAAAATATGTCATTCTACAGTTTGAGACTTGAGTATGCCTGGAGGGAAGCTCAAATTACATAGTTTGGAAGGATAGGACGGAGGTAGTGCTAGAAGACAACATGCTGAAATAATTCATAGATCATGATATCCCGAAGCCTCTAACATTTTATGCTAAAGATCTAACTGAATGGAAAAAGTGTGGCAAAAGCTATAAGGATGATCCTAGAAGGAGTTTGAGATCATATTGTCTCGAATATCCATGGTAAGGAAACTCCATTTTCAATGTGGAAGGAACTGCCGAACCTATTTCAAAATAGAAGTGACCACAAGAAGCTGGAATTGAAGGAGAAACTCAGAAAGATCAAGATGGAAAGGGATGACTCTATTCCAAAGTACTTGACCAAGTTAACCTAATGTCGTGATGAGCTTGGAAGTGTTGGGATTATTGTTTCCAAATATGATCTGGTGATCCTAGAACTTCTAGGAATTCCCAAGAGCTGGCACAATTATTGGGACTTGGTTAATGGGAGGCAGAAGCTACTAAAGTGGGAGCGGTTGTGGTCCGACTTGGTAGAAGAAGAGTTTCGGCGGAACACGAGAGACGGGACCTCATCCAAAGAAGTGGAAGAGTAATTTTCATTAGTTAGCAAAGAAAATAAAGCCAAGGTAAAGAAGTCCCAAGGTGAGGAGAGTAGAAAGAATAAGGACTTGTTGAACATCAAGTGTTTTTACTGTCACGAGTACGGGCAATATGCCACAAATTTCCCACAGAAGAAAGAAGAAATAATGAGCCTGAGGTAGTAGCAATAGGTTAATCTCTAGCTTCACAATTCGAACTTGATTTCACTCTCATTGCATGCATGGCTAGCACTGTAATGGGAATCAGGCGGTATCTCGACAACAGTGCCTTGTTCCATATGACGGGAAATAGAGATCTCTTCAGTGAATTTGAGGAGAAAGACCTCAGGAAGAACATAGAGCCCGGAGATGGTGGGAGGTATAGTGCGTCCAAAATCGGTATAGTTAGCTTTCAGAGGGAGTTTGGTTCCCTTCTCAGAATCACTGATGTGATGTATGTTCCAGGACTAAAGAAGAATCTTGCTTCCATCGCGGTATTGGATGACCGTGGCTACAATGTGATTTTTAGCAAAGGAAATGCTTTCCTTAGACACATCACCATGGGACAAATGAAACAAATTGATGTGCGAGTTAAGAACCTATATGCACTGTAGCTACAAGATGCATGCAAAACCTTGAGGAGAAAGGCAAAGGTTATAAACTTGGTGGTTGAGAGGGAGCATGAATTAACTCTCAACATGCAGCCTTAGAAAGTATTGGAGCAACCAAAATTAGGGAAGTTTAGAGGAAACCGAGTGAAGTTATCCACTCAAGCAAAGACCTCTAGTAGGGGTAAATTTCGAGCCAAGTGGGTAGAGGGAGCACATGTAGCCATAAATCCAGTTGAGAGGTGGGGCAATGTGAAGTAATAGTCCCAAGGGTGCAGAAATTTGGGCAGGGTCCATTGAGATGTTTTGTCTCATGAATCATTACCTTGCTACGGGATCCCATAGTACACATTATCATGATGGAGCCGTGGTGGTTGATGTAGTAAAATGTTAGAGTTATAGAGGAAGATACTAGCAACAATCAGATACTGCGGAGCACATAACAAAGTTGGTAGCAGTGCAGATGGCACATTGCGGAGTCAAAAAAAGCGTAGGGTTTTCAGTAGACAGTGAAATAGATAGTAGCAGTCAGAGAATTTGGTGATAGATGCATCATACTAATTCAGTTTGGATGCTTTTTCAGTTTTAGAAGTTGCAGTAGCAACAACACTAGAGATAAGTGTTGCATGCAAAACATTCCAGAGGTATCAGATTGGGATAGAGTTGAATTCCTTTCTTGTTGAGAGGGAGTGTTTAAAATAGCAATAAGAAATGTTAAAACTAGCATTTAGAAATTCTAATTTAATTTGTGCTTGAATTAAATTAGGAATTAAATTGTAATTCTATTCTCATAGAAACTTGTAACAATTAACTAAGTTAAGTTGACTTAGTTGGCTTAGTAAATTTGATTTGGAAGTCTATATAGAGTCCTGTAGAGTGATACCTAAATTATAGGGGCCCAGGTTGAGTTCTTTTGAATTGTAATTAATTAACTTAGTCTAATTGAGTTAAAGTTAGTTAAACTACTTCAAATAGTTGGAGGAACTAGTAGGAGGTCTAGTAGTGGGGACAAGCACCAGTGCAGCTTCACTGCTCCACCAATTAACTGAATATTCACTCACAAATAACTCATGCATATCAATTCTGAGGAAGACCCAGTTGAGATTAAAGTTCAGAGACAATGTACTATCAGTTGTATAATTTTCCGAGTTGTACATATGGTGCATGCAATCAGTAGAAGTCCTATGGATGGATTGCGTAGTTATGGAGAGAGAATTTCCCAATTAAATATGGGCTAATTCTCTTAGGAATTGTGCAAGGGAGTAGGGGCTTGGTAGACAACAGATTTGGCTAAGTGTTGGCTTGAGCTGGTTTTTGAAGTAGAGAGATATATTTTACATGTGCGAGAATTTTTTGGGTTGAACAAGCATTGTATTTTCTTCTCAGATCTTCTGGTTAATGCAATATAGATAGTCGGGGTTTTGAGCGGTTGCTTTCCCTAGAAAAATATCATGTCATGTGCGATTGAAATTCTTCCCTTTTCTGCTTAGTGTTGTTGGGTGTGGAGCCTGATTATCTTCTGTATTCAAAGGTATCGCCACATTGGACCCCAGTTCGTAATGGGGCGATAATAACGCCCGTAAAATATTCATTGTAGGGGGGTCCAGGGAGGATTGTTGTGACCTTTGGGAGCCCCCCCTGGCAGGGGGATTGGGGGCAACGCCCCCGAATCTAAAAATAGATGTACAATTGCCTTGTAAAATGTTGTAATTTCGTAGTCAATCTCGGTCGTTCATTAGGCGGAGATCTGACGATAGAAGTTATGTTTAATTTAGGGATTTTTTCCCTAAAAGGAAACCCCTCACTATATATGAGGGAATTGTTTTGCGTCTATGTAGATCTTTATTCTGAGTGAGGAAGAGAGAGGAGATTGACAGCGAAGAAGGAATTACAACGGATCTGTTGTAGGTTGTATCTATTCAGTTTGATGGATAATATAAGAGGAAGGACTGGCTATTTC
Source organism: Pinus tabuliformis (assembly GCA_031772625.1). NCBI lineage: Eukaryota > Viridiplantae > Streptophyta > Pinopsida > Pinales > Pinaceae > Pinus > Pinus tabuliformis. The sequence continues at coordinate 764,801,893 of CM062805.1, forward strand.
TTCGTGTACGTAGCCCAAACTAGGTGAACCATGTATATCTGTGTCTCTCTTGTTTTATGCATTTTCTGTGTTTATATTTCTGCAACATTTTATGTGTTCCATTGCTTTGTAATATAAAATTTTCTAACAACTGGTATCAGAGCCAAAGGTCTATTTGGCTGATAAACTTGCAGGAGAGAAGCGTTCCTGGTTCTAGTGGGAGCAATGGTGGAAGATAGTAGGTTTAGGGTCGAAAAATTTAACGATCGAAACTACCAGTTGTGGAAGATGTAGATGGAAGATTATTTGTATCAAAGAGATCTATACCAACCATTGATTAGAAAAGGAAAAAAGCCGACGAGTATGACAAACACAGAATGGGATATTCTTGATAGAAAGGCACTTGGAACAATACCGCTGTGCCTAGCGGCATCGGTAGTGTTTAATATTTCAAAGGAAACGACAACAAAGGGTTTAATGTCGACATTGGACAAACTATATGAAAAACCCTCGACCTCAAATAAGGTATTTCCTATGAAGTGTTTATTTAATATGAAAATGTCAGAAGGTGGATTTGTTGGTGATAATTTAAATGAATTTAATACAGTTACCAGTCAGTTAAGTTCTGTAGGGGTAACTTTTGATGATGAAGTTAGGGCTTTGTTATTTCTGTGCTCATTGCGAGAAAGTTGGAATGGTTTAGTTATGGCCATTAGTAACTCTGTCTCTGGATCTAGTACTTTAAAGTTTGATGATGTTGTCGGTACAATCCTTAGCGAGGAAATGCGACGGAAAAGCTCCGGTGAGACATCAGGTAATGCTTTGACTGTAGAGACTAGGGGAAGAAAAATGGAAAGAGTAAAGAGTCCAGGATATCGTAGTAAGTTAAGGAAAGGCTGATCTAAGTCTAGATTGGGGATAGTGTGTTGGAAATGTGGGAAGAAAGGACACTTGAAGAAAGACTGCAAGTCTAGGAAGGGAAAAGAAGGAGACGTGCAACAAGAATACAATAATGAAGCGAATGTGACAGGTGATGTGTTGCAAGATGATTTGATTCTTTCTTTAGAAAATATTATTGATGCTTGGGTTGTAGATTCAGGGGCCTCATTCCATGCCACACCTGATAGGAAACATTTTCATGATTATGTTCAAGGAGATTTTGGACAGGTTCGATTGGGTGATGATAAACCCTGTAAAATCATTGGAATGGGTACAGTTTTCATAAAACAAAAAAATGGAAATCAATGGCTATTGAAGGAGGTAAGGCATGTTCCAGATCTTAAGAAAAATTTGATTTCAACAGGGAAGTTGGGAGGTGAAGGCCGTGTGACTACTTTTACAGATAAAACCTGGAAGGTCACTAAAGGATCCTTGGTAATAGCAAAGGGAGAAAACATTGGTACATTGTATTTATGAAATGGTATTTCTAATTCTGTTAATGCTTTAACCTCTACATGAGAAGATATGACATTATGGCATCATAGGCTCGGGAACATGAGTGAGAAGGGGATGCAGATTCTTCACTCAAGAAATTTTCTGCCAAGTTTGAAGCATGTTGATTTAAAATTATGTGAGAATTGTGTTTATGGAAAACAGAAGAGAGTCAGATTCCTCAGAGTTGGGAAAGAAAAGAAGAGCGAAAAATTAGAGCTTGTGCATATAGATGTATGGGGACCTTCTCAGGTATCATCTCTTGGTGGATCTTATTATTATGTTACTTTTATTGATGATGCAACTAGAAAAACCTAGATTTATTGTATTCGAAATAAATATGATGTATTTGATACTTTCAAGAAATGGAAAGCTTTGGTTGAAAATGAGACAGGAAAAAAGGTTGAAGTTTCTTAGATCAGAAAATGGAGGTGAATATTGCAGCAAAGAGTTTGATAGGTACTGTTCAGAGAATGGAATTCGTAGAGAGAAGATAGTTCGAGGAACACCACAAGAAAATGGTGTGTCAAAAAGGATGAACAAGACAATCATGGAGTGTGCAAGGTGCATGATATTGCATGCAGGATTGCCTTTACAATTTTGGGGAGATGCTATAGATACTACTGTTTATCTAATAAATAGAGGGCCTTCAACTTCCTTGGATGGTGGTATTCCAGAGGAGGTGTTGTAACATGCATTTTTGTTGCTTGTAGTATTCATTTTTCATTCAAGAACTTGAAAATATTTCAAAAAATATAAAATCAAGAGGAAGAAGTGATAATGACATAGCAGAATCGCTAAAGGAACAAGTATAAAAGAATCGGTCCCAGTATACCCATGCGATCAAGTTAAATCATAATATAAATGGTTATAAGGATCCATAACTAAAATATATATATACTATGTTGTAAAGCCTAAGAATAACAATGAAGTGACAATTCGTAGAAGTCAAGCTCTGAGAGAGTTGAGCAGTGGGAAAATGAAAGACCAAAACCCTGAAGAAAACCCCGGAACCACAAAATATTGAAGAAGTGGCGCAAAGTCAAAGTGAGTGGACAGATGAAGAATGAACGCACATGAACCATTGGATCTTGGAGATCAACAGATGAGGTCAAAGGAAATGAACGATCCAGACTAAATCATGTAGATTGGACTCAAGGAATGAACAACGAAGATTAACCAGAAGTGTTGGTGGAAGAGAAATCCAAAGGAGCATCGCCGCCGTCGATGGTCGAAGATCTATGGTCATCGGGCACGAACAAGTCCGGGTGTTAACCAAGACGAAGGGTGGATTTAAAGCTATAAGCAGGATTTCGGGCAGGTGCAAAATGGTAAATGGTATTTAGAGGAAATCGCCCGATTCCATTCAATGGTTGACACGTAGCAACTAGAGGAGAGATAAAACCTGCTCATTTCGGGCGGGTAACTCTCGTGCAAGTAGTCCACCTGAAATTGATATCAGCCGTCAGATCTTGGGGTTGAAATCTACAGTGGAGAATGGACCCGATATATATATGTGTTAGCGATGCGATTAAATCAGAATCGCAAAATGCAGTGGTACTTATATGAAATCACCCCTGGCTGGACCCAAAAATATATGCATTATGTTTTAAACTCTTGGCGCGTCCATTATATTGCATATCGTTAAGTTTTGTATTGATATATCATTTGAAAGGGCCGATTGCGATTTGTGATACGAAGTCAATGGAGCATTGAATGGGCGGATCTGATGGATTTATGCAACCGATTTAATTATTTTTGAGTTCCGTGGTAAACCAAAGATTAGCATTAATTTCGTTGTATAAAGGGAAAATTAGTGTTAAAACAAAATCCGAAGAAAAGGTATTTGGGCATGTTTTCTTTGTATTTTGGCCAATCAAAACGCCCGATATATACATAAGCCCAGTTTTTGCACAAGTCAAAGTCTAACGCAGTTAATTACGGTTAAAGCAGATTAAGAATTATTAAAGCATCCACAGAGGAACTCAAGAGCCAATTAACAGAGCCGAAAAGCCAGCAGTTATCCTCATCTTCTAGTTCAGTTATTTCTTGTTATTGTATGTTCTTTGAGGTGTCTTTTACCCTCTGTAAAATTCTGTAATAATTTTTACTTCAGATAGTTAGAGAAGCAGTTAAGTAGTTTGATAGTTTCAGAGATCAATAACTATTCCCAATGTATAAAAGAGGAAAAACTACAAAGAAAAAGGGGGTTGGAATTTTGGAGAACCTGGAGACTGAGCCACGGTATTCCTGATATAGCTGTTGATTAATGAAAGAATCAGAAGTTTCCATGAATTGTTGGGTATAATTTTGTAACTTCTCTGTCGTGTGCCATCTTATGTTTTCTTCTTTCAAGTATAGTAATGAAGCTGCAGGCCTTTATTTTCTTATGTAGATAAAGTTAAAATCCCTTAAAAGAGCGCTCGTATACTTGAAGTTTTCATCTTCCTTTCTATGTTATAGATACTAGTTTATGTGTAAGGCAGCATATTATCTTTAACTTCTCCAAGGGTCGCAGATAATATTTTTTGTGTCAAGCAGCATATTGTCTATGATTCAATTCTCATTTTCATAATTCTTCTAAGTGACGGATAGTAGGTTCTATGTTAAGCAACATATTATCTTTAACTTCTCCTTTAAGCTTTCTTCATTCATCATTTATATCTAGCAACAAATGGCATTCTGAGATTTTCCAGTCACACATGTATTAAGGGTTAAAGACCAAGTTTTCCAGGTCCTTCATTTGAGAACAAAAAAAACAATAAAGTGACAAATAAGTGACAACAAACAATAATTATTAATGTCTTAAGCACAATTTCTCCACTGCCAGGAAATTGGTTTCTTAAGGTACAACATTAATTGGCGTCGTTGCCAGGGAGAGAAGACAAGAACACTTTCCCCTAGGTTTTTCAATATTTTCCTTTGGTTGTTCAGTGAGGAGGAAATATTTGGCTATTTTAAATCAAAGAAATAACTTTGGCTTCAAGGAGAACCCATACAAGATCAGACATTTCACAAAAGAAGGTTCAAGCTCTTTTAGATGAAGAAAAGCTAGTTTCTAGGAGGCCTGGAAAGTCTAAGATCCCAATTACACCCATCCCTACATTTTCTGCATCAGGCAGTAATTTATCCGAACATTCATCTGATAAAGAGTCATATTTTTCAAAATCTTCATTTCAGGAACCTAACTGTTAAGAGATCTCTTTAGAGTCTGTTACTTTTCATTTACCTGCTATAATTATTCAACCTGAACCAATATCCACATTACCACCTCTGCACACTCCATTTACTTCTAAGTCAAGTTCTGCATTTTTTGGTAATCAAGGTTCAATAAACATGGTAGTACCTGTATTCTTGATGAATAGGTTTGCACCTCTTTAATTGCCACAACTGTTAAATCAAATTCCACAGGAATACCTCAAGATTCTTCCTCGTTTTACAGGGGAAGATGAACAAACTGTAGAGAATCATGTGTCAGTATTTTTCAATTTTGCAGAAAACAAAAATGTTGAACATGTAGATGTTGTTCTAAGACTTTTTGTTTAGTCCTTGGATGGAGAATCAAGGAAATAGTTTAAAGGACTTCCCAATAATTCTATTCCTTCTTGGGAAGAGATGGAATGTTTATTCATTAAAAAATGGGGAGAAAAAAAAGACCATGGGTATTCATTAACATAGTTTAATGCCATAAATAATAAGTCTGATGAAACTGTGGTCGAATTTGTCAGAAGATTTAACAAATTGTACAATAGTCTCCTAGCGGAGATTAAGCCTCCTCCTGCTGGTGCAAAAATAACTTTTGCAGGGGATTTTGAATCAAATTTTGGATTCACATTAAGGGAAAGAAGATCTCCAAACCTTGATCAAATCCAAACAGATGCATTAGAGATAGAAGCAAATCTGGTGGCTGCAGGAAAAGCACTAGAGACACATCCTATCCAAGACAAAGGAAAGGCAAAGATGGAATCCTATCAAATTCAATCATTGGAGGATATGTGTAATGTAATTAAAACTTTTTCAGATAAGTTAAATAAAGTAGAGTTAGAAAATAAGAATTTTCAGAAGCAAACATAGTATAATAAGAACTTTAATCCCCAATACAAAAGACAACCTTTGCAAATCTTGCAGAAGGAAAGAAAAGATCAAAATCAGATTCGAGCACCATTATATATAGAAGCAGATCCTAGTGAAGAACATGAGCAACCTGAAGATCAACTTTCTATATTATATGCCGTAGATGAAGATGAACTTGGTATCGAAGAAGAAGAGTATGAATATGATGAAACATATGCCATTCATGATGAAAATAAAATTAATGAATATTGGAAGCAATTCTCTTATTTTATGCAGGCTGAACTACATAAGAAATATGACTTGAGATCGAGGGGAAGATCAAGAAATCAGGAAAATGAAAGTGAGTAGCAAGTTTCAACTTCCTCACCAAAGGCGGCTCCACAGGAATCTCAACCTGTAAAACAAGTGAATAAAGGAAAGTAGCAGTAGAATGCAAATGGAAAGACACAGATACTTCAAGGTGAGTCTTCTCAAGATCAAGTTGAAAAAATTCCTTTGGAGAAATTTGTTTCAATTCCTCAAGTAATTCCAGTCATGAAAAGAGGTGAAGAAGAGAACGAAAGGACTGCTAAACAGGTCACTTGTTTAATCTTACTAAGGAGTTGGAAAAGGTAAGAATTTAGGTTCCTCTTACAGAATTGATAAGAATACCTATTAATCAAAAGGATATTGCTGAGTTTGTTAATTTGAAAGAAAATGAGATTATAAATGACACTGTAAATCTACAAGAAGACAAAAAAGTACTGGTTTTTGGTCCACATGTTGAGGAAATAAACTCTTCAATACCGCCTTTTTATATTTCTTTATTGGTCCATGATTTCCTCTTACATAATTGTATGTTTGATTCGGGAGCTTCACACAATCTTATGCCTTTGTCAGTAATGAAGCAACTAAATCTACAAGTTACCAAACCCTATAGGGACTTGTATTCTTTTGATTCGAACAAAGTCAAGTGTCTTGGGGTCATTAAGGATCTGGCAGTGTCACTAGCTCAAATTCCAGCTAGAAGCTTGGTCATGGATGTAGTAGTAGCAGATATTCCTGCTAGATTTGGAATGCTTCTATCTAGGTCCTGGGGGGCTAAATTGGGTGGTGTTTTGAAGCTAGATTTTACGTATGCTGTTATACCAACTTTTGGTGGGGAAGAGAGGAGATTGTACAGAGAAACTAGATTTGTAAAAACAATTACAAAAAATGGAGCAGGTAATTCACCTGTATATAACTAGGAGAAGGATGACTTTGCTTGTTTTATGCTACATGATAATACAGAGTTGGATGAAGATAATCAGAAGCAGCTTGCTTCAGCTAATGTAATTACAGAGCTGCAAACTGAAGAAGTGTGGAAATGTTTCTTTGATGGAGCTTATTCCAAGGAAGGAACAGGTGTTGGTTTTCTTCTAATTGCACCTAGAGGTAATATGTTCCCTTTTTCCTTTAAATTAGAGTTCAAGGCAACAAACAATGTGGCAGAATATGAGTCCTTGATTATTGCTTTACAAACAACTAAACAGATGGGAGCTAAGTCAATTTTTGCTTTTGGAGATTTGGAGCTGATTATTAAGCAAATAAAAGATCACTTCCAAACAAAGCACCCTAGGCTTAGGGAATATAGAAATGAGGTATGGGATTTTATTGAGAACTTTTTTGAAGCTTTTAACATTCAATTCATTCCAAGAGATGAAAATATATTCGCAGATTCATTGGCTATGGCTGCTAGTACTTTCAAGCCTCCTATTAATCCAAGACTAAGATACGAGATAGAGATGAGACACAGACCCTCTGTTCCTGATAATGTTAAGAATTGGCAAGTTTTTGAGGATGATCAATAGATTAAGGAGTTTTTGACTATGGTTGAAGAGTTTCAGGGCACAGAAATTGATCAGGATGAAGAAGAAACAACAGAAGTTGCAAAAGTTAGTGGTTTAAAAGATTCAATAGCTAATCAGAAAATCTTTCAATTGAAAGATAATATTATGCCAAAGGGACTTGTTCCCCTTGAAAGACTTTTTAATCCCAATGATGTGGTTGTTGACTCAGGGAAAATTTCATAGGAGGAACACATTCAGGATCACAACCTTGGAACTCAGGAGAATCCCAGGTTAGTGAAATTATTCAGTGGAGTTCCACCTAATTTTCAAGAAAGATATATTAAACTTTTTAAGAATTATGTTGATGTCTTTGCATGGTCTTATGAAGATCTCAAAACCTATGATGTAAATATTATTCAGCACAAGATTCCCTTGAAGGAGGGAATTAAACCCTACAAACAGAATCTTAGACAGATAAATCCTCTGCTTCTACCATCAATTGAAAAGGAGGTCAAGAAGTTGCTTGATGCCAAAATAATAGTTCCACTCAAGTATTCTGATTGGGTGGTTAATTTAGTGCCTGTGAGAAAGAAAAATGGAGAAATAAGGTTATGTGTGGATTTTAGAAATCTCAACAGGGCTTCTTTGAAAGATAACTATCCATTGCCTAAAATGGATCATGTGCTGCAAAAGGTAATGGGATCTTTTAGAATGTCAATGCTAGATGGATTTTCTGGTTATAACCAGGTGGCTGTGGATAAGGAGGATCAGAAGAAAACGACGTTCACAACTCCCTGGGGAACCTTTATGTATGCCAGAATGCCTTTCGAATTGATGAATGCAGGTGCTACATTTCAAAGGGCTATGGACATTTCTTTTGTTGTAGATAAGTTTGTAGTAATATATTTGGATGATATCATTGTTTTCTCAAAGTCTTATGAAGAACATTTGGACCATTTGAAATAGACTTTTGATAAATGTAGAAGATTTGGACTTTCCTTAAATCTAGAAATCCATTTTTGCTCTAGAAGAAGGAAAACTATTGGGGCATATTATTTCCAGAGATGGAGTGAATATAGATCTGGCTAGAGTACAAGCTGTGCAAAAAATACCATTGCCTCCCACGAGTAAAAAAGATATTCAAAAGTTTCTGGGAAAGATAAACTTCCTGAGAAGATTTGTATCCAACTATGCAGAAATTGTAAAAGAAATTACTAATATGTTAAAGAAGGAGAATGAAGTGAATTGGACCAAAGAAGCTAGAGAATCATTTTCCAGGATTAAAAAGGCATTATAGGCAGCTCCAGTCTTAATCAACCCTGATTACCAAAAGCCTTTCCAAGTTTTTTCATTCGCATCATCAAGTTCAATAGATGTTGTCTTATTGCAGAAGAATGATGAAGCGAAAGAGCAGCCAATTGCATTCTTCAGTAAGATTATTAGGGATTATGAGCTGAAATATAATATTCTTGAGAAACAGGTGTATGCTTTGGTAAAAGCCTTGAAATATTTTAGAACTTATGTGCCATAGTCACAAATCATTACTTATGTGCCAAATGCTGCAGTGAAATATGTATTACTACAGGGAGATGTAGAAGGCAGAAGAGGAAAATGGATAGCCAAGATCCAAGAATATGATTTGGACATAAAATCCACAAAGTTGGTGAAAGGACAAGGATTGGCAAAAGTGTTGGCAGAATCAAACTTTCAGGCATTGGGAATCAACTTGCTGGCACCTGTGGATGAAAAAGCAATTGAAGAAAGTGAAGGAAAGCAAGATCCAGTATGAAGATCAGGTATAAATTTTTGTGTTTAGAATGGTATAAGAATATAATTCATTATTTGTGCTTTCTTTCTTGTCCCCAATCCTTAGATAGAACAAAGTATAGGGCACTAAAGATCAAGGCACAACCATATGTGATTGTGGAAGGCAGATTGTACTGGAAGGATCCTGCTGGAATTTTATTGCTATGTTTAACAAAGGATGAATTTATAGAAACAATCAAAGATTATCATGAGGGGTTATGTGGAGGACATTACAGTTGGAAAGTAACTGCACATAAGATCCTTCAGGCAGGATTTTATTGGCCTACTTTATTTGGTGATACATATAAGTTTGTTAGAAGTTGTCAGAAGTGTCAGCTTTTTGCCGAGAAAAAGAGATTAGCCCCTTTACCTTTGATTCCAGTTTTCATAGAGGAGCCATTTAGACAATGGGGATTGGACTTTGTTGGAGAAATCAATCCACCTTCAAGTAGACAACACAAGTGGGTTCTCACAACAACTGATTATTTCACCAAATGGGTAGAGGCTATACCTACTAAGAAAGAAAATGATCAGATAGTAATGAAGTTCTTGGAGGAGAATATTTTCAGCAGGTTTGGATGCCCCATAAAAATTATAACAGACAATGCTCAAGTCTTCAATTCAAGTAAGTTTATTGCTTTTTGTCACAATTATAATGTTACTTTGTCCCATTCAACGACTTACCATCCGCAGGGAAATGGATTAGCTGAATCTACTAACAAAACTTTGATGAAGATCCTTAAGAAAACCATTGTAGAAAATAAAAGAGATTGGGATTCTAAGTTAAAGTTTTCTTTGTGGGCTGCTAGAGTAACTACAAGAAGATCTACAGGGAAATCACCTTTTGAATTACTATATGGAACTCAGGTTCTTTTTCCAAGTCAACTTATGAAGCCGGTGATTGCAATGATTCAGGAGGCACAAGAAGAACCAAATGCTTTGATAAGAAGAATGAATAAAGTGATGGAGCTAATAGAGAACAGAGAAATGGTAAGATACAACTTGATTATGTATCAATCCAAGATGAAATAAAATTTTGACAGAAAAGCTAAGGAAATTGATTTTAAAGCTACAAATTTAGTATTTAGATGGGATACCAGAAGAGAAGATAAGGGTAAACATGGGAAGTTTGATCCTCTTTGGTATGGCCCTTTTAGAATTGCTGAAGTAAGATCCAATAATACCTTCATTCTTGAGAATCTTGATGGTGAAACTCTACAACTGCCTGTCAATGGGCAATACTTAAAGCATTACTTCCAGTTCTGAAGAATAAGTGTCATTTCATTGTAAATACCGGAGTGAAATCAGTGTACAAATGCCATAGAATTTAAATTTATGCGAAGCAATATATGACTCCATGCCCGAAGTGAAGGCACTAATCTGCGGTTCTTAGTGCTTTTGTGGCAAAAGCACTATCCCCAGGTGGAGCCAGATGTTGTAACATGCATTTTTGTTGCTTGTAGTATTCATTTTTCATTCAAGAACTTGAAAATATTTCAAAAAAGATAAAAGCAAGAGGAAGAAGTGATAATGACATAGCGGAATCACTAAAGGAACAAGTATAAAAGAATCAATCCCAGTATACCCATGCGATCAAGTTAAATCATAATATAAATGGTTATACGAAGCCATAATCGAAATATATATATATACTATGTTGTAAAGCCCAAGAACAACAACGAAGTAAGAATTTGCAGAAGTCAAGCTCTGAGAGAGTTGAGCAATGGGAAGATGAAAGGAAAAAACCCTGAAGAAAACCCCGGAACCACAAAATATTGAAGAAATGGCGCAAAGTCAAAGTGAGTGGACAAATGAAGAATGAGTGCACGGGAACCATTGGATCTTGGAGATCAATAGATGAGGTCGAAGGAAATGAACGATCTAGACTAAATCATGTGGATTGGAACCAAGGAATGAACGACATAGATTAACCAGAAGCCCTGGTGGAAGAGAAATTCGAAGGAGCATCGCCGTTGTCAATGGTCAAAGATCTACTGTCATCGGGTGTGAACAAGTCCGAGCATTAACCAAGATGAAGGGCGGAGTTAAAGCTATAAGCGGGATTTCAGGCAGATACAAAATGGTAAATGGTATTTAGAGGAAAGTGCCTAATTCCATTCAATGGTTGACATGTAAAAACTAGAGGAGAGAGAAAAACTGCTCATTTCGGGCGGGTAACTCTCGTGCAAGTAGTGCACCTGAAATTGATATCAGTTGACAGATCTTGGGGTTGAAATCTACGGTGGAGAATGGACCCGATATATATATATATATGTGTGTGTGTGTGTGTGTGTGTGTGTGTGTGTGTGTGTGTGTGTGTGTGTGTGTGTGTGTGTGTGTGCGATGCGATTAAATCGCAATCGCAAAATGCAGCGGTACTTATATGAAATCACCCCTGGCCGGACCCGAAAATATATGCATTATGTTTTAAACTCTTGGTGCGTCTGTTATATCAGATATCTTTAAGTTTTGTATGGATATATCTTTTGAAAGGGCTGATTTCGATTTGTGATACAAAGTCAATGGAGCATTGAATGGGCGGGTCCGATGGATTTACAGTCGGTTTAATTCCTTTTGAGTTCCGCATTAAACCAAAGATTAGCATTAATTTCGTTGTATAAAGGGAAAATCAGTGTTAAAACCAAATCTGAAGAAAAGGCAGTTGGGCATGTTTTCTTTGTATTTTGGCCAATCAAAACGCCCGATATATACATAAGCCCAATTTTCACACAAGTCAAAGTCTAATATAGTTAATTACGATTAAAGAAGATTAAGAATTATTAAAGAATACACAGAGGAACTCAAGCGCTGATTAACAGAGCCGAAAAGCCAACAGTTATCCTCATCTTCTAGTTCAGTTATTTCTTGTTATTGTATGTTCTTTGAGGTGTCTTTTACCCTCTGTAAAATTCTGTAATAATTTTTACTTCAGATAGTTAGAGAAGCAATTAAGTAGTTTGATAGTTTTAGAGATCAATAATTATTCCCAATGTATAAAAGAGGAAAAACTACAAAGAAAAAGGGGGTTGGAATTTTGGAGAACCTGGAGACTAAGCTACTATATTTCTGATATAGCTGTTGATTAATGAAAGAATCAAAAGTTTCCATGAATTGTTGGGTATAATTTTGTAACTTCTCTGTCATGTGTCATCTTATTTTTTCTTCTTTCAAGTATAGTAATGAAGCTGCAGTTCTTTATTTGCTTATGTAGATAAAGTTAAAATCCCTTAAAAGAGCGCTCCTATACTTGAAGTTTTCATCTTCCTTTATAAGTTATAGATAATAGTTTCTGTGTAAGGTAGCATATTATCTTTAACTTCTCCAAGGGTCGCAGATAATAGTTTCTATGTCAAGCAGCATATTGTCTATGATTCAGTTCTCATTTTCATAATTCTTTTAAGTGACAGATAGTAGGTTCTGTGTTAAGCAACATATTATATTTAACTTCTCCTTTAAGATTTCTTCATTCATCATTTATATCTAGCAACAAATGACATTCTAAGATTTTCCGGTCACACATGTATTAAGGGTTAAAGACCAAGTTTTCCAGGTCCTTCATTTGAGACACAACAAACAATAAAGTGACAAATAAGTGACAACAAACAATAATCATTAATGTCTTAAGCAAAATTTCTCCACAGCCAGAAAATTGGTTTCTTAAGGTACAACAGGAGGCATGGAAAGGTAAAAAGGTAAACTACTCATTTTTAAAAGCTTTTGGTTGCGAATCCTTTGTCCACAATAATAAAGAAAATAGAACAAAGCTTGAGGAAAAATCAAAGAAATGTAATTTTATTGGATATGGTGTTAATGATTTTTGTTATCGCTTTTATGATTATGAAAAACACAAAATCATTTAAGGAGCAGAGATGTCATATTCAATGAAAAGGTTTTGTATAAGGATCAGCTGCAGGAAAAGAAACAAGAAAAAGAAAACAGAGAATACACAGTTCTTTATGAGATCATAGAAAAAATGAGGGTGCCTGAAAATCATAATGATCAACGGCTAGAACAACAATCACAACAGCAATAAGCACCTCAAACACCTGAAAGTGGTGTTAGAAGATATACATGGATAAGCAGATCCCCTGAATGATACTCTCCTTCATTATATTATGTATTGTTGACTGATTTTGGTGAACCAGAATGTTATGAAGAATCAGTGCAGGTAGAAACCAGGAAGAAGTGGGAGCAAGTCATGAAAGAAGAGATGGACTCCTTAGCACATAACCAGACTTGGGACTTAGTCAGGTTTCCTGTAGGTAAAACAACATTGCAGAATAAATGGGTTTACAAGTTGAAGGAAAAATATGGAGGTAGGAAAAGGTATAAAGCTAGACTTGTGGTGAAAGGGTTTGCACAGGAAAAGGGTATAGACTTTGATGAGATATTTTCTCCTGTTGTTAAAATGACTTCAATCAGAACTATTTTTTCTAGTAGCAGTTGAAGGTTTGTATCTTGAGCAGTTATATGTAAAGACAACCTTTCTCCATGGGGATTGTGAGGAAGAGATATATATGCAGCAGCCACAAGGATATGAGGTAAAAGGGAAGGAGAAACTAGTGTGCAGGTTGAAGAAGAGCTTGTATGGCTTAAAATAGGCTCCAAGGCAATGGTATATAAAATTTGATAGGTTTATGTCTGAACAAGGTTATACTAGATGTCGGTCTGATCATTGTGTTTATCTCAAAAGGAAAAATGATGGCAGCTATATTATATTGTTATTGTATTAGATGAAATGCTTGTTGTAGGTTCTAACATGCAGGAAATAAATGTGCTCAAAAGGAAATTGGCAAACTCATTTCCAATGAAGGATTTGGGTGTTGCAAAACAAATCCTTGGTATGAGAATAACTAGAGACAGGAAGAATCGCAAATTAACATTGTCTTAAAGTGAGTACATAGAAAAGGTGTTGAAAAGGTTTAATATGCAGAATGCAAAACCAGTTAGTATACCTTTGGCTAGCCATTTCAAATTAATTAAGGAGGAGTGTCCCAAGACTCAGGAAGAAATGGCTCATATATCTAAAGTTCCATATGCATCAGCAGTTGGAAGCTTAATGTATGCAATGGTCTACACAAGGCCTGATATTGCACATGCAGTGGGAGTTGTAAGCATATACATGAATAATCCAGGAAAATAACATTGGATGGTAGTGAAGTGGATTCTTAAGTATTTGACAGGTACCACAAATCAAGAATTATGCTTTGGTGGTTCAAACATTGCTCTACAAGGATATGTTGATGTCGATATGGCGGGTGATATAGATAACAGGAGGAGCACCACAGGGTATGTGTTTACTGAAGGTGGAATAATTGTCAGTTGGGTCTCAAAACTGCAAAGTGCTGTTGCACTTTCAACAATAGAAATAGAGTATGTTGCTGCTACAGAGGTTAGTAAAGAAATGATTTGGTTACAAAGGCTTCTAGATGAATTGGGTAAGAAGCAGGAGTTGGGCAGGTTATACAGTGATAGCCAGAGTGTCATACATCTTGCAAAGAACTCTGCATTTCATTCCAAGACTAAACATATATAGCTCAAATACCATTTCATACGGTCAATGTTTGAAGATGGACGGTTGAAGCTGGAAAAGATACACACTAGCGCGGGTCCTGCAGATATGTTAACAAAAGTTGTAACCAGGGAGAAACTGAGAATATGCTTAGTTTCAATTGGTCTTCAAGTATGATGAAGAAGATGAGAAGCAACCAGGTCCAAAGTGGAGTCATTGTCCAGCAAATGAAGCAGTGGTGGAGTTGCTATAATCAGTCTCCAAGTGGGAGATTGTTGGGTGTGGAGCCTGATTATCTTCTGTATTCAAAGGTATTGCCGCATTGGACCCCAGTTTGTAATGGGGCGACAATGCCGCTCGTAAAATATTCGCTGCAAGGGGGGTTCGGGGGGGGGTGGCTGTGACCTTTGGGAGCCCCCCCCCCCTGGCAGGGGGATTGGGGTCAACGCCCTCGAAGATAAAAATAGATGTAAAATTGCCTTGTAAAATGTTGTAATTTCGTAGTCAATTTGGGTCATTCATTAGGCGGAGATCTAACGGTAGAAGTTATGTTTAATTTAGGGTTTTTTTCCCTAGAAGGTAACCCCTCACTATATATGAGGGAATTATATTGCGTCTATGTAGATCTGTATTCTGAGTGAGGAAGAGAGAGGAGATTGAGAGTGAAGAGGGAATTACAGCAGGTCTGCTGTAGGTTGTATCTCTTCAATTTGCTAGATAATAGAAAAGGAAGGACTGGCTATTTCTCCACCGACGTAGCCCAAACTGGGTGAACCACGTATATCTGTGTCTCTCTTGTTTTAAGTGTTTTCTGTGTTTATATTTCTGCAATATTTTGTGTTACATTGCTTTGTAATATATAATTTTCTAACAAGTGTTTTCATCGATCAATTTTTGTTTCCGCTGATGAGTATAGTATATTCTTGTCTTATGTTTAAACATATCACATAAGTTGTTGAATCTACAAGTAAAAATCTACAAATAATTGGGAAATAAAAAAAATGCTCTAATAATTTAACTTATTTTAAAATTTTAAAATTTTACATATTCAATTATGTTGAATAAAAGATGTACAAAACTGTGGGTATGTGTAGGGGAAGTGTTGTGCAAGAAAAAAATTATTTGAACATAACTTGAATGTCTAAGCATGCGTTCTAGGTATATCTACTATTTACTAATCTTGTGTAAATAGTAAACATGTATATGAGCTTTTGCGGACTTTGCAACACTAGGTAAATGAGATGAAAAGTTAATTGAATGTGTAAAAGTTTTATGCCATGCACATATTCTCCCTACACACACTTAATGTTAATTTCCACATTATTTAACATGAATATTTCCTTGTTGTGTGATAAATTTTTACAAAAAAAAATGTTCAACATTGACATATAGTTCGATAGTAATAATTGGGTTGATATCCTCTTTATTAATTTTTTTTGTTCTTTTCCCCACGCAATAAAGTCAACTCTTAAATGGATATTTGCAATGATAGAATTGAACTTATTTTATCAATTTTCTATTTCCAAGACTGAATATGCATGATAAATCTACATGCTCCGCCAATTGCATTGCTTTCAATAGTTATCGAAACAATTGTAATTGAAAAAACACAATCAATTCATAATCATTATATTTCTATAATCATTGCAAATTTCAATGTTGACATAATTACATATAGAAAAATTAGTAAACAATAACTTTATTACTTGCAATTATAACAAAGACCATAATTCATGAAATTTGGATAAATTATAGTTGATGCTTCATTACATTCAATGTGATTCTTTTTAAGTAGATGGAGTAGATAGAAACATACCCACATGGCTTTTAAGGTAGTATTCCTCAAGCAATCATCATGATTACATTGCTTCGGAAACTATTCATATGTACACAACCTTTGTAAACACAAATATTAGATTGAGTCCTTTACACATACATATTTTTCCCAAGAAATCCTAGAGTTGTTGTCACTCCATTTTTTAATTTATTACCTTTAATGGCTACTAGCTTTGAGTATTGAATAAGCTACAATCACAATCATTTATCCCTTTTTGTATTGCATTACATAGGTTTCTCAACTTCTTCACCGTCCTTGTTCACAACAAGACGATGACTAAGTAGATGAGACAAAAAGTACTATAAATGCTCTTTCCATAAAGAGTACATCTATAAACTATGAGTTTCTCAGAGATTCCAATTGAACTTGCTGCTTCATTCCTTTCTATGTACTGAACTTTGGCCTTTGATGTCGTATAGGTAATGGGTTTACTTAGTGATGGATATTGTGCCATGCTACTTTCTACAATGATGAAACAAGAAGACTTTAGCTTTATCTTCCATTTTATTTCTGGACTCTAAATAAGGGTTTTCATTGGATTGTGTTCCCTCATTTAGTATGATCTAGATAACCTTTAGACGAGAGAAACATGTTACAATTTCTTCTTACCAGCAAAATTCAATAGGATTTTATTCGCATAAGCTCTAAATATATGATGATTTACCATTACTATGGCATGAACACTTATGATTTCAATATTACTTGCCATTAATATTTGAAAAGATATCTGTTAATCATAGAAATAAGCCTGAATTATGTATTTAATATCCGCTAACTTTTGTTGCAGGAAGTTGATATGTGCAGAGAGGTAACATATGCAGAGGTGTATAAATGAGGGAAAAAATGTTCTCCCGCACATATCCATCTTACACACATGCTTAAAATATGCTAGAACATTTATTGGTTGTGGAGTCATGTATACCTTGACTGTTTTATGACCAGTAAATACTATTAAGCACTCAAGCGATCCCTGATTACTAGTCAATTCACAAAATAAATGCCAAAAAGTACTATTTTATAATATCAATTTGTTAAAAATAAATAATCATTACACGATGCATTAGAGTAAATAGTTTCTCATCAGTGCACGTTGATTCAATGAATAAATGCTTACGTTTACTAGGAAGGGAGCTTTTTTCAATTGTAGTATTAAGCGTTAATTAGAACGATGTCCTAGTTACGCGTCGATTCATCAAATACATGTTGAATAGAAATACATTTACCGATAACGAAGCTTTTGTTAGTCACAAAATTAAGTCTTGATTAATTTTTTTTTATATCCGCTAATCCATGCCATAGAAGTTTTATTTAATCTATGTAACATTTCACCGAAGTGCTGCCACCAAACGAAGCAATGTGCGAAGTCAGTCCACACATGATTTCAATTTGCTACAACAAACACTAGCTGCAGAGCCCTGTGCATCTTCTTGACTTGTTTAGAATCAGGAAATGATATTAAGCATACAAATGATGTGCTGATTACACGTTGATTCTATGAATAAATACCGAAAAGACTATTTTATAATATCGATGGATGCGATCTTCTTGACATGTTTACAACCAATAATCATTGTATAATGCGCTAGAGTAAATTATATTAATAGTACGACTAAGTATTAATTAATTTTGTAATACTTTGTGTGGAGTCATATTCACTGCAGTCAGTATCCATCCTTGTAGATTCTTGCACCTCTGCAAACATTTCCATTTTGACATAGTTTTGCCGCATATGACCGCCTTGCACAATTGTCCTTTCTCATCTATTTTGGTACTAAATGATTTTAATAGTTTGTACTCTACTTGTTGTCATTACAAATATTTTGTTGATTAATGCTTTGATTGCAAAGATTATGATTTTATTGATATATGATCCATTGTTTTAGTTGTTGACGTGTACAAATGATATGGGTAACACGCTTCATTTTTTCATTGTAACAATGACATGTGCTAATTAGATAAATACCTGGCAAATCTACAGGAACATAACCCAAACATTAATAAGCACTAACTAAGAATCAAATACCTTAGCTCAGGTAGCTCATTAAATGATTAAGGAAATTAATGCATAGTGATTTTTGGTTACAATTTATCAAATGCGAAAGATCCAGATTGACCAACATACATATTTGTAATAGGTTGTTAGGTCCCTATAATACTAATGATGCCCCCATTACTATTGTAGTTTTATCCCTTATTAATATTGTTGTGCCCCTATTGTTATTATTGTGCCCCATAGAATCCCTATATTGTTATTTTTGTGCCTTTATATTATTATTGTTAGGTCAGCTTGGTTATATTGTGACTCCTTAGACTCCTATATATAGAAAGGAGGTTTTGTCATTTGAATCATCCAAGAATTGTTGATTTATGTAATGTAAAGGAGGTTTCCCCCTCGAAGAGGCTAAATTCTAAGGCGTTGATCTATCTTTTCTATCTTTTGTGAGTTGGTTTCATAACATTTGGTATCAAAGCTTTGGATTCTAGGGTTTCCCTGCTCCAAATAGGTCATTGTGGAATTTTCACTATAACTCTTTTTCTACAATGTTTCAGAAGCGAACAAAAAAACCCATTTGAGACGAAATCGCGTTGAATCTCGGATCCGAATTTCAGAGATTTTTGCGCTATATTTGCGGAGATATGATCTGAGGAAGTTGGTATTTTTGCAGACTCCTGAATTACATTCCAAACCGGTGACCTTGGGAAAATTGTCATAACTTTTGTTTTGAGCATCATATTGAAATTTCATAAGAAGTTACAGAAAGAGGATGGACTATAGTTTCTTGTGTATATTTTTTAGACCCGAAGGTCAAAACGGTGACACGTGGAACCTCATACAAGTTCGCTCTTCTGAAAAGGTATATAATCAGGTCATCTTGGGAGATTGTGCATAACTCTTTCTTGGAGAATCTAAATTCGATCAGACTTGTGGCATTGGAAAGAGGACATAGATGGCTACTGCAGGTCGCAATTTCAGAACTGAAAGATCCGAAATTATAGAGATACATCATATTCAATATTTAGTGCCTACAAAGTGAAAAAAGGTGTGTATTTTTTTTAATATTTGCATAAGCTTGGTTTCAAAAAATTAGTTTGAAGGAATTCAAAGGGAATAGTGAAAAATTATTATCGGTAATTGATGCCCCGAAAAAATAAAATGGAAACACCTAGTAAACAACCTGAAAGCTCTAGCATGACTCATGAAGAAGAGGAAGAAATGCTACATGATATATCAAAATTACAAGACCAAGTGCAACAAATGTCACTCTCACAAAAGCTAACAGAAGCTAAGATAAATGGCGTGGAATCTAAGATAAAGGGCATGGAAGCTAAGATTAATGGCGTGGAAGCTAAGATGAATGGTGTGGAAACTAAGATAAATGGCATGGAAGCTAAGATGAATGACATGGACGCTAAGATGGATGGCATGGATGATAACATGGAAGAATTGAAGATAAATTTGAATAAGTTGCTACAAGAAATGGTCACTAATGGTGAAAGGGTAGTAAAGGAAACTCATGATGAGAACAAAAGAAATGCTAATCACGATTTCATAGACTCTAATGTCGGATCAAAGACCCACCATATTCCAAAAATCGATACGAGGAATTTTGATGGCAAGGATCCCGTAACATGGATACTACAAATGGAGCAATTTTTTGATCTCAATAATGTGCAAAACACACAAGAGGTACGTATTGCAACTTTATATTTGGAACCAAATCAGTTTGTATGGTATCAATGGATTTGCTCTCGTAAACAAATTATCACTTGGGCAATATTTTGTTTTTCTAAGTAAGTTTAATATATTAATATGATACAAAAAAAGGTTACAGTGAGGCTCATCCACAGAGGATCCTAGAAAAATTCATCACACATCCAAAGTAACTGTTTTTGACTGCCCCAACAGAGGGGAAACTAGTCCAGAAAAGTAAGAGTCCAACTAGTTTTACCACAGTAGAACCAAAAACATAATCCTGTAGAACCAAAAACAGACACAGTAGAATCAAAAAATAATCCTGACCAAGAGACACATAACTGAATAGTAGCTGAACCATCAACATGACAAAACATCCACCTGACAACGCGACACATGGAACTCAATCGTCCAGGGCTGGTTCCTCCATAATCAGACACGCATACCTATATGGGTCGTCATCCTCGTCCGACTCGTCACGTCCATGAACCGGTTGGCCTCCCTCAGTGCTGCAAGCTCCCATTTGCTAGCTTGACGTGTCTCCGCTGTGATATCCAGAGGCCTGCATGTAACCGAGCCTGACTTTCTCAACATGCTGACTGCCAACAACTGCTTGGCCATGCAGGGTAGCCCGAGCTTCATCAGCTTTCGTTTCATCAATGTTGTCCCTTCTCCTGCTACTTGGACCTGCTCTGGTCTCCCCCTTAGCGAGATTAGTCTGAGGAACTGGCGACTCAATTTCCTCCGTGAAGGTAATTGAGATGGCGGCGACGATAATTGGGCAATTCAGAAGACTGTGAAAGCGGAACTGCGTGGTGTGAGTAGCAGGGTGTGGAGGAAGGGGGCACATAACAGTGCGGAGAGTAGCATCTCCACAACCAAAGCCATGGAGCAGAGCTCTGCCTCTGCCGCTTTGGGTCTCAGGATAATGGCCCGCGAAACTGCTCAGGTTGGGGTTGTCGGCAGAGGAGGTAGGGGAAACCGAGTCGGGACTAGGCATTACAAGGGATCACGAGCTGCTGCCTCTTTTGCCTCCTCTTCTACTATGCATACGATGACGGACCATGGTAGGGATGGTGATAGGGGGAGAAGCAACACGGATAGTGGATGAATTTTTAGAGGAGCGATGCGGGGAAATTACAGAGGAATTATGGTCTTGAGCAAGAGTGCAGAGGTTTGTGTGGGAATGGTGGAAACCATTACCCAGATCTATACAACTTAAAATCCAGCATCGACTACCAGTGACGGTGTACACATTAGGCTCGCCTGCCTGCATAGGACATGCATAGTGAACTAGGGGGGGAGGAATAACAGAGAAATTCGCAGGCTCCATGGTTAAACTCACCTGGGCTATGTGGGAATTGGCTCTGCCTCGGCTTGTGTAGCCATTTAATGGCAATTGCAGGTTGCCATGAATGCCATTCATAGTGGCATGGGGGAAGTTGCAGGGGGCCATGTGGCCAGCCTGTCCGCTGCCTTGCCGTCTTATCATTCTAATGCTTGGGATTAACACCCACATCCAGGTATCACTTGGGCAATTTTTATGGAAGAAATGACAACACATTATGAGGATACAAAAAGCAACACCTTTTTTAGCCAATTGATAAGTCTCAAAAAAAATGGTTCAATGATGGAGCACATTGAAGAGTTCCAAAAATTGAACATAAGGGTAAAAAAATATTCTAGAGGAGCATAGGATTGATGTGTTCATAGGGACTTTAAAGGAGAATATCCAACATGATGTTCGACTTTGGGAACTTGATTCATTGGAGAAGGCATTCAGGTTAGCAATAAAAATGGAAAGCAAAATTACGGCAACCAGGAAGCCTACTACTCACAACTATAAAGATGGAAGTGTTGTTGCCCCTAGCCTTCCACAACCTATAAGGTTGACACCACAACAATTGGAAGAAAAAATAGCAAAAGGGCTTTGTTACAGTTGTGATAGCAAATACACTAAAGGTCATAAGTGTGTTGAGAAGAAATTATTCTACATAGATTGTGAAGAGGAAGAAGAAAAGGAACAAGAAAAGTCAAAAGAAGAGGATATACTCTAGGAACAAAGCCTAGATAAAGAAGAAATGAATCTACCCATATCTTGTAATGCATTGGCTGGAATTACCACTCCTCAAACCATCAAGATAGAAGGACATATCAAGAAGAAAAAGGTAATAGTGTTGATTGATTCAAGAAGCACCCACAATTTTATTCATTGTAAGATAGCAAAAGAATTGAATTGCTTCCTATATCCAGCACCAGAGTGTCAAGTGATGGTTGCAAGTGGAGGAATAATAAATTGCTCTGGAAAGTGCCATAATATCAAGCTATCCATGGGAGAATATGTATTGAATCGTCCAATGCTTTCCATTCCAATGGGAGGTGTTGATGTTGTACTGGGATTTCAATGGCTACAATCCTTGGGTACAATAGCTTTTAACTTTCAAGAAATTTTCATGAAATTTTATGCAGAAGGAAAGGAAATTGAATTAAGGGGCATTGCAGGGAAACCAAGAAAGATAATAAGCTCTAATGGTATGACAAAGCTTCTAAAAAAGGAACAACGAGGTGTAATTGCACAATTATGTTCGCTAGATGTTTCCACATCAAAATCATCTATTTCTCTAGATCTCGAAAAAGTCTTGGACAATCATTCCAAGGTATTTGAGACTCCCAAAGGTCTCCCTGCTATTCGTGATCACGATCATGCTATTCATTTGATTCCAGGAAGTGTTCCTCCAAACATCAGACCGTACAGATATCCCTATTCCCAAAAGAGTGAAATTGAACGTATGGTTGTAGAAATGCTAGAGGTTGGTATAATTCAACCTAGCCAAAGTTCTTTCTCTGCTCCAGTAGTATTGGTGCACACGAAGGATGGATCATGGTGCATGTGTCCAGATTATAGGGAGCTGAACAAGCTCACTATTAAAGATAAGTTTCCCATTCCTGTCATTGACGAATTATTGGATGAATTGCATGGATCAATTTACTTCACCAATTTGGATCTTCGTTCAGGATATCATCAAATTAGAATGAAGACTGAAGACATTTCGAAAATAACATTTAGAACTCATGAGGGTCACTATGAATTTTTGGTCATGCCTTTTGGCCTTACCAATGCACCTTCTACATTTCAAGTTTTGATGAATTCCATTTTCAAACCCTTCCTTAGAAAATTTGTGTTAGTATTTTTTGATGATATACTAATCTACAGCAGCAAGGGTTAGGTTAAGGAAGAATCGAGGAGGTCAAAGGAGGGTGATTTTGGAGCTAGGGTTTCAGTTTTATAGAGTTCGTTCTCCATGGAAGGACGTAAAGGAGGGAGCTCCACTCCCTCCTACAAGTAGGTAGTAGCCAGTGGAGGAAAAAAACCAATAGAAGAGGACAGAGTTCCTTCAGTCGAAAGGCAGAAAAATAGTGAAAAGGAGCAGGAGGGCTTTGAACTCAATAAGAATAACAACTCTAAAGATAGCAAGGAAACAGACAAGGAATAGGGCACAAAAGACAAAATCCAAAATGGACCATGCAAACCCAAGACTACTATCACTCCTAGAGTTGTTTTGAATGATCCTGCTCTGCAGGCGCATAGGGACCACATGCAGACTTATGCAATCATTTGTAAGTTCATGGGTTTATGGCCCACTGAAAAAGCACTACAAACATGGATTAAATACCACTGGAAACCAAAAGGAAGCATAGAACTACATCTTGGGTCAAAGGGATTCTTCACTGTAGTCTTTGCAAACATTGAAGATAAGGACAGAGTGTTTGAAGGAGGGCCCTACTTTTATGCAGCAGCAGGCCTGTATATGCAACCTTGGATCATGAATTTTGTCCCAAAACGTGAAACTTTCACCTCGGTCCTAGTTTGGGTAAGACTCTACTCTCTACCTTTGGATTACTGGCAACTGGAATCCCTATCTGCCATAGGAAATAAGTTAGGATGTTTTGTCAAAGCTTCTGAGGCCACCAGAAGGGGAAAATACACATCCTTTGCAAGAATATGTGTGGAGATGGATCTTTCTGGAGCTCTGCCGGATGAGATAATATTGGAAGTGTTTGATGAGGAATGGGTTCAAACTGTGGACTATGAGCACATCCCATTCAGATGTCGTAAATGTCATGAACATGGGCATCTATTCAGAGATTTCCCTCTCAGTAAAACTAAAAACAATAGTAAAACCAACACCATGAAAGACACTGAAAGCTTTCACAAAGTGATCCAGAAAGGAAAAGGAAGCAAGAGGGGATCGAAGACACATCAAAATGACAGGCAACAAGCCAGTCAAAACAAGTTTCAAGCACTAGAAGAGGAAGAGGGGATTACGAAAGTAGATCAAACCAAGGGAGGCAGTCCAGGGAACGAGGAGAGCAGAGAAGAGGATGAGAAAACACAAAACATTAATATACAGAAAAAAGATATGATGGTGAAAAGAATTGGATATGGATCTAGAAATGACCCAGAGTGAGATAGAAATGGAAGATCACGAACTACAGGAGATTCTTGAGAAAGAGAATCTAGATCTAGAAGGATTCTTGAAACAAGGAACTAGGGAGGGAGTAGATTCATTACCTCCAGAGGAGTTCAACAGAGTTCAACAACTGTTCTTATGGAAAACTCAGACCATAGAGCGGGAAAATCAAGGGAATCATGAAATACAGGGCAACGAAGGTGTCAAAGCAATGAAAACCACACTGGGCTTGGCACCCAGATACCCAGGGAAGAAAAGAGGTAGGAAAAAGCAGAATGAGCTCTTGATGGAATGTGGAAAGCTAATGATAGAATCAGGTAAGATGAAAGACCTATCCAGTTACTCCTTTACAAATCTTTAATTATGAAGTTCACTTCTTGGAATATTAGAGGTTTAGGCAGCAAAAGAAAACAAAGATTACTTAGTAACAGAATGAAACAAGCAGCTCCGGATGTAATCTTCATCCAGGAAACTAAATGTTCCATTCAGAAGATAAAAGAGATTCACAGTAAATGGCTCAATAAATTTGAGTTTCTAGAAGTCAAAGCAGAGAATATAGCTGGTGGCATTCTCACGCTTTGGAATCCCCAAAAAATTGACATTATAGATGCAGAGGCAGCCAGGGATTATCTATCAGTGGTCATTCAACCAGTGGGAGATAAGGAAGTCTACCTGGTCACGAATGTGTATGGTCCCCAAAGAATGGATGGAAAACTCAAGCTTTTAGACTCCCTACAGGAGCTCAGGGAAAGATATGCAAGTATCCCCTGGATCTTGGGGGGTGATTTCAATATGATCAAATCTTTGTCGGAGAAAAAAGGGGGCACCAGAGCTCTAAATAAAGATTCTTGTGCTTTCCAATCCTTCATAGACAATATGAGGTTAGTGGATATTGTTATGAGTAATGGTACCTTTACTTGGAACAATAAAAGAGGAGGAGAGTCTCAAGTGGCCTCCAAATTAGATAGATTCATCATCTCAGAGGATCTTATGTTCAAGGACAAGGACATAGTGGCTAGAGTTCTACCCTTTGGGGGCTCTGATCATTGGCCAGTGCAACTGGAAATCCAAGGCATAGGCACTCCCAAGAATAGACCCTTCAGATTCAAAAACATCTAGCTTTCCCACCCAGATTTCGTCAGCAACATAGCCATCTAGTGGGCTGAAGAATTAAACTTGCAGGGCACAAGCATGTTCCTACTTCATAAAAGACTAAAACATATCAAACTCAGACTCAAGGAGTGGAACAAGAAGGAGTTTGGTAATATTTTTGAAGGAAAAAAATCTGTTGAAGGAAAATTGTAGGAACTCAACCAAACCCTTATCAGGGAGGGTTTTGATAAAGAAAGAAATGAGCAGGCAACCAAATATCAACAAGAATGGGAGAACTTCTGTAAACAAGAGGAGATTTTTTGGAGGCAAAAATCCAGAGTACAATGGCTAAAAGAAGGAGAACGTAATACCAGATTTTTCCACAGATCCACTGTGGCGAACAGAACTCACAACAAGATTTCTTCTATCAAGGATGAAGGAGGTCATCTTCTTCATTCTCATGAAGAAATAGAAGCAGTGCTGGTTCAACACTTTCGTAGTATTGCTCAGGAGTCTTGTTCAGATAGAGAACAATCCATTAGGGTTATATCAAGACATATACCTAAGCTGGTTTCCAAAGAGGACAATTTCAACCTTAATAGACCTGTGTCTGAAGAGGAGATCAGTGAGGTCCTCAAAGAAATGCAAAATGGTAAGGCACCAGGTCTGGATGGTTTTAATGTTGATTTCTTCAAAGCTTGCTGGAATATCGTTAAACAGGACGTTCTGAATGTAGTGGAAGACTCGAGAAGGGACAAAACCATTCTAAAGGCACTTAATACCACCTTTATTGCCCTGATCCCTAAACAGGATTTAGCTCTAACTCCTAATAGGTTCAGACCTATTGCCTTGTGCAATGTTGTTTACAAGATTATATCCAAGGTTGTGGCTAATAGACTCAAAACTCTTCTTCCCACCCTGGTGTCGTGGGAACAATCTGGATATGTGGAAGGCAAGCAAATCCTCTATGACATAATTCAAGCTCATGAGGTGGTGCACTCACTAACAACCAAGAAGAAAGCTGGAATGATCATGCAGTTGGATATAGCCAAAGCTTATGATAAGTTGAACTGGAACTATATCAGAAAAGTTCTCTTGGATTTTGGGTTTGATCACAATTGGATCAGATGGGTTATGGCCCTTGTAACTTCTCCTAGTTTTTCAATTCTTGTTAATGTTTCTCCTTCGAAGACTTTTATTCCTTCAAGAGGACTCAGGAAAGGAGATCCACTCTCTCCCTTTCTCTTCATTCTCATGATGGAAGGGTTGGGTAGATCTATCAAGCATGCTAAAGAAGCTGGTATAGTCAAAGGTCTCCAACTTTCTGAAGATGGTCAAGCCTTAACACATCAACAATTTGTGGATGATACCATGCTGTAGGGCATCCCCACTGTCAAAGAAGCTCTAGCTTATAAGAAAATCCTGAGGGACTTTGCTATGGCTTCAGGTATGGAAGTTAATCTCTCCAAATCTAAGATTTTTTTCTTTAATACTCACATTGCTATTCAGAGAAATATTTCCAGAATTTTGGGCTTTCAAAGGGAGACCCTCCCTTCAAAATATTTGGGAGTCCCTCTTACGGCCAAACCTTTTCACAAGAGCATCTGGGAGCCAGTGCTCAGCAAAATGCAAGATAAGATCAAGAAATTGACTTTCAGATCTTTAAATTTGGCTGGTAGGTTGGTGCTAACCAAGGTTGTCCTTCAATCAATCCCTGTTTTCATGCTATCAGCTCTCCCAGCTCCCAAAGGTGTTCTGCAACAATTTAGAAATGTGCAACGAGACTTTCTTTGGGGCAAGGGGGAAGAAAAAAAGAAATGGGCCTTGGTGGCATGGGAGAAAATCTGTAAACCCAAAAACTATGGAGGACTAGGTCTGGATGATCATGAGATTTTAAGTAAGGCTTTAGGAGCTAAATTATGGTGTCGATGGGTTAAAGACCCTGAGGCTCAATGGGCAAAGATATGGAAAGAAAAATATGCACACAGGTGGAAAAACAATGATCTAATAAGAATGTCAGGATATAACAAGGGCTCTCACATCTGGAATAAAGCTTGGAATAATAGGGGCTTAATCCAAAGAAACAGCTTCTGTGAAATCAGAGAAGGAAACATGGCCCTATTCTGGGAGGACAGATGGCAAAAAAAACCTATTTTGTTAAAGGAATACTTGAGAGATCTCAAGGAGGATACAGATACTAAAGGGTTATATAAAGTTAAAGACTTTTGGGTCCAAACCAACAGCACTGAAAAATGGAGAACCTGGAGGAACTTCGATTTCAGAGATGAAAGCCCCCTGAAGGCTAAAGCAGAAACTCTAAAAAATAGGTTAGAACAAAGGAAGGTTTTGAAATCATGGGGGCAAGATCAGCTGAGATGGGGCAACAAAAATGAGGGTACCTTTAATCTAAAAGAAGCAAAACTCATTCTCCTAGACCTTAACTCACAAGCTCCAGATAAGATATGGCAAGACTTATGGAAACATCAAGGCTGGATGAAGATTAAACTCTTCATGTGGTTGATTCAACATAAGAAAATCTTGACCTGGGATAATATCAGGAAGAGGGGTGTCTTGGGGCCTTCTAGATGTCAGCTCTGTGAAGCCCAAGAGGAAACTATGGAGCACCTTCTCAACAATTGTATCTTCACCTCCAGTCCATGGGACTCTTTTTCCATCATTTTTCGATAGACTGACAGGGACAAAGGAAGCATCATCAACACCCTAAATAGATGGAGAAGAACCTATTCCGACAATGAGATTCTCAGCTCAGCATGGGCCATCATGCCAAGTTTTATCATTTGGAATGTCTGGAAAGAAAGGAACAACAGAATCTTCAAGAATGTAAAGAGGCCATCCCAATGCCTTTTTACGCAGATCTTAAAACAAATCAAGGAAACGGTTGGCACTATTGTGCGAAATCTACCTAAGAATCCTCCTTAGTGGGAGGATTTGAGAACTCTCGGTGAACTAGGTTTGCAGGGACTTATACCTCAGGGATGGGATAGGAAAGTTATCTCCCTAGTTTCAAAGCAAGATTTTTGGCATCCTCCCCCCAAGGGTTTTTTGAAATTCAACATTGATGGGGCTTCAAAGGGAAACCCAGGCCCCGCGGGTTATGGAGGTGTGTTAAGGGATGAGAATGGAGGAGTACTGTTCATCTTCTACTGTCATTTAGGAAGAGCCACCAATAACATGGCAGAATTGATGGCTATGGAGCAGTGTTTAGATTTCCTGAAACAAGACAACCGGAAAATGTGATTGTTGAGGCTGATTCTGAGTTAATCATCGAAACTGTCAAGAGAATCAGTTAGGGTACAAGGCCAGAAAAAGTCTCAAGAAACTGGCATCTGATCTAGGGCTTTCAATGGATTCAGCAACACCTCTAGAGCCTTCAGACTATCAGCTTTAAGCATGTACAAAGATCGGCAAATAAATTGGCAGATCTTCTTGCCAATCAAGGGTGATCAGCACAGAGAATAGAGTTTCATTTGACTGGCAAGAAATGCCACAGAACAGGTTAAAAGCGAAATGTTATGACCAGGCAAATGAAGACAAGATTGTGTTTCAGAGTAGAGCTAGGGAGATGGAATCCATTTGATTCAGGGGATACTCAGTCGGGCGGCCCTGGTTCTTCAAAGAAAGAACAGTTGGCGGGGGTTTTGTCCCTCTTGGCTTTTGGCAGAGAAAACGAAACGACAGGTAGGATCTCGGGGACTCTCGGCCACCGCAATACCAGGGGTTTTCTGTCTGGGTTCGGAATCCCAGGCCGGGAGCGGTTCTCAGGCGATCGCGACCCTCACAAGTAGGAAATGGTATTGCCGATTTTGAAGCGATACCATACAGAAAACTACATGTGGCGATGGGGTCGGCTAAAATACCACCCTCATCACGCACTAATGTTCAGTGAAATTAGTCAGTGCGATATGATCCTCAGCCGTTGGATCAGGCGAAGGGATTCAATGGATGAGATTGATCGTGCAGGTTATCGGTTTAGTTGGCAGGATGCGCTAATGGTCAGTGATATTGGTCGGCGTGATTTAATCCTCAGCCGTAGGATCAGGCGAAGCATTTCGACGACCGAGATTGATCGTGCAGGTTATCGGTCTAAGTTGGCGGGATTAACGACTGTGGCAATCTACCTTCAGTCCACTCTTGGAACGGAAAACCGCGCTCAGAGTAGTTTCCAGGTGATCGCATGGCTCCTGAGCAGTAAATGGTATTGGAGATTTGGAAGCGATCCCATTAGGCTTCTAACACGTGGCAGTGGAGGGGTAAGGAATACCGCCCTCCATCGCGCACTAACTTTCGGTCAACTTGGCAGTGCGATATTGCTCCGGACCGTTGGATCTAGCCGACCAGATCGACGGTCACAAACAACCGTGTTGTTTTGTGGGGCCAGGTCTTTCTCTCCACGAGTCTTATTGGATTGTTTTGGCACGAGAAGTATGGAGGGTGGCAACTGTTGTTGACTTTCTGCGCGGTGGGGTAGGGAAGGTTCCGGTGTTTTCCACGCGGGTGGAGAATCATTTGTCCAAATTTTTGTATAGTTTGAGAGTTGTGGTAATGACTGTTGTTGGGGGGGGCTTGTCTATGGCAGGATGCCCTTTGGTTTTCTTCCATGTCCATGAATTTGGACATTTTTTGTATATTTTGTAACATTATTTTTGAATTAATGAAATAGTAGGATCGTCTCTTGCTTCAGCAAAAAAAAAAAAGATATACTAATCTATAGCAAGTGTTGGAAGGATCATGTTGAACATGTTGACAAGGTGCTACAACTATTGGAGGAGAAACAATTATATGCAAAAATATCCAAATGTTTCTTTGGAGTACAAGAGGTGGAATATCTGGGTCATATTGTATCTCATGAAGAGTTAAGGTAGACCCTAACAAAATTAAAGCCATTAAGGAATGGAAAATCCCCACATCCATAAAGCATTTGTGAGGATTTCTCAGGTTGATAGGGTATTATCACAAGTTCATTAAGAATTATGGGAAAATAGCAGCACCTCTAACAACATTATTGAAGAAAGATGCATTTTCATGGACTCCAGAAGCAACAAAGGCCTTCGAACATCTTAAAGAGGCAATGTGCCAAGCACCGATCTTAGCTACACCAGACTTCACAAAAACCTTTATTGTGGAATGTGATGCTTCAGGAAATGGAATTGGTGCTGTTTTAATGCAAGATGAAAGACCCGTTGCTTTCAAAAGTCATCCAATCAGGGGAAAGTATTTACAAAAAGCTATTTATGGGAAGGAAATGTTGGCAATACTACATGCACTTAAGAAATCGCGACCCTACCTAATGGGAAGACACTTCAAGGTAAAAACGGATCATGATAGCCTTAAATACTTTTTAGAACAAAGATTATCCTCTGAAGAACAAAAAAATTGGGTCTTAAAGATGTTGGGTTATGACTTTGAAATCATCTACAAAAAAGGGAAGCAAAATGTTGTGGCAGGTGCACTCTCAAGAAAGGATGAGGATGTGGAAGCATTGTTGTGCGTCATTTCTATTATCCAACCAGATTGGATAAATGAAGCAAGGGGGGAATGGAAGAATGACGAAGAAGTGTGGGCACTTATTCGAAAGTTACAACAAGATTCCAGTACATCTAATACATTTAGCTGGAAAAATGATTCGTTATGGTACAAATATCGCTTATACCTCTGTTAGAATTCCCAACTCAAACAAAAGATTCTTCTGGAATTGCACGCTTCTCCCTTAGGAGGGCACTCAAGATTTTTAAAAACTTACCACATGGTCAAGAAGGAATTTTTTTGGGATGGCCTTAAATCAGATATTCAAAATTTGTGGCGGAATGTTTGGTTTGCCAACAAAATAAAGCTGAAACAATTAAGACACCAGGTCTATTACAACCTTTATCCATTCCAAGGCAACGTTGGGAGGAGGTTTCAATGGATTTTATCACAGGTTTACCCAATTCTGAGGGAAAGAGTGTCATCATGGTGGTAGTTGACAGACTTACCAAGTATGCACACTTTTGTGCATGATCACATCCATTTAAAGCCAGTACAGTTTCTACTGCATTTATGGAAACAATTCAAAAGCTACATGGAAACCCAAAGATTATTGTAAGTGATAGAGATCCCATTTTTATTGGAAATTTTTGGACAAAATTATTTTCTTGTCTTGGTACTTAGTTAGCTCATAGCTCATCTTATCATCCTCAATCTGATGGGCAAACTGAGATAGTAAATAAATGTTTGGAAGGATATCTTCGTTGATTTGTATCTAATAAACAGACACAATGGGTCAAATGGTTGCCTCTGGCTGAATGGTGGTATAACACTTCCTTCCATACTGCAACAAAAATGACACCATTTATGGCACTTTATGGATATCAGCCACCATCCATCACATCATATTTAAGAGAAAATTCGAAGGTTCAAGCAGTGGAACATCACATCGAGCATCAACAACAAGTTCTCCAACTCTTAAAGGATAACCTTGTGTTGGCACAGAATAGAATCAAACCACAAGCAGATCAACATCGTAGCGAAAGAAGTTTTGATGTAGGTGACTGGGTATTCCTACGGCTACAATCATATAAACAAATGTCCCTCAAGCAAGCTAGGAAGGACAATAAATTATCACCAAAGTATTATGGTCCGTACAAGGTGTTGCAAAAGATTGGTACTATGGCATACAAATTGGAGCTTCCTGCAGCTTCTCGAGTGCACCCAATTTTCCATGTTTCATGTTTAAAGAAGGTTATAGGTGACAAGCTCCCAGTTCAAACAATATTGCCAGAACTTGACGAGGAAGGAAAAATTATATTGGAA
The DNA here is from genome assembly GCA_031772625.1 of Pinus tabuliformis. Lineage (NCBI taxonomy): Eukaryota > Viridiplantae > Streptophyta > Pinopsida > Pinales > Pinaceae > Pinus > Pinus tabuliformis. Next base: position 764,834,408 of record CM062805.1, read on the forward strand.
CCAGAAGCAGTCATAGAAACAAGAACTCGACAGCTACGAAATTGATCCATTTCAGAGTATCTCATCAAGTGGAAGAACTTATCCGCTGAAGATTCCACATGGGAGGATGAGAATTTTATACATAAGCATCCATAACTACTCAAGCGTTGAGGACAACACTTTTTTGAAGGAGAGGAGCATGTTAGGTCCCTATAATACTAATGATGCCCCCATTACTATTGTAGTTGTATCCCTTATTAATATTGTTGTGTCCCTATTGTCCCCATATTGTTATTATTGTGCCCCATAGAATCCCTATATTGTTATTTTTGTGCCTTTATATTATTAATGTTAGGTCGGCTTGGTTATTGTGACTCCTTAGACTCCTATATATAAAAAGGAGGTTTTTTCATTTGAATCATCCAAGAATTGTTCATTTATGTAATATAAAGGAGGTTTCCCCCTCGAAGAGGCTGAATTCTAAGGCGTTGATCTATCTTTTCTATCTTTTTGTGAGCTGGTTTCATAACATAGGTGCTGTTGGTTCATTATTGACAAGTTCTCCATCTTACACACTCTATTATGTCACACTCTCCACCATCTCTAAACAACACACTATGAATTCGTGGAAAAAATGAATAACTAGGGCTCATGTTGCTAGTGTGTTGTACTGTCATATGTCACTTATTTTGGCAACATAAGCATTTTGTAGCGTTTTTTTTTTTGGGATAATTCATTACTTTGCACTTAATATACATGCAACCCAAATTTTTCATGCCCCAAATTTTAATAAGACAAAAGCACTAATTAATTAGTGTTTGAGAATATATGCGAATGTGCAGAAGGTTACTAAAAAAAGTTTCTGTTCTTTGTTCCACACACTCATTTTCTTGCACAACACATCTTCCTCACATACAATTCTGATTTGGATTCTCTAGTAAGTTACCAATTCCCTAGTAAGCTACTTTTCATAAGGATATGTGCACATTGTGATCATGGATGTATATGAGTAGAATAACATAGAGACAAGTTGACCTCCAATCACCTTCCACATAGGACATGCAAAAGATGAGTTATTCCCCACTTATGCACCTCCATACATACATCATTTCAATTTGCTACAATGGATACTGGCTGCGGAACCCTCTATTAAGCACTCGAAAAATATGTTGATTACAGGATGGTTATCCCAATAAATGTCAAAATTGATATGTTTACAACCACTAATCATTATACAATGCATTAGAATAAATGTTATTAAGCGTTGAATAGATGTTAATAGTACGATCAAGCCATAATTAATTTTTTTAATACTGGGTGTAGATCCCTCTACATCGTGGTCACTATCAGTCATTGCAGGTTTTGGCACTAATCAATAAAATTTCAAATAAAAAAAATATTGTATGACAACTTTTATTATTTTGGTTATCAAAAATCTGTAGCTATATGTTTTACTTTTTTTAATTATAGAGAAGTTATATATTTAAATCTTTTGTTTTTAATTGAGTTAATTTCATTGTGCGAAGTGTAGAGATAAGGATGAAGCTTTCATTGTGCGAACTGCGGAGGTGTGGATGAAGCTTTCATTGTGTAGAGTGTGTAGAAAGGACAAGCAATTTGATATATTAAATTTATGCAACTTAAATTATTGGTTATGTACTTTCTTTATATATAATATCGTTGAGTGTTTGCCTCACCTCCATTTTATCCAGATGCTTAAAACTCTATATCTTTGGAAGTTCATGGAAATTGCTATAACGATTGCAAAGTGTGCATATCTCAAGGTTTAGTTTTCATTATGCGGAGGTGAAGGGGTACCAAAGTGGCTTTCATTGTGAGTAGTACAAAATCACGGCTTGCGGAAATGATTCTATCACACCGTGTTCACTGTCATCTCTAAATGATACACTATGAATTCATGTCGAAAACGAATAACTAAGCCTCATGTTTCTAATTGTGTTGTATTTCCATTTGTCACTTATTTCGACAACATAAACATCTTGTCACATTTCCTTGTTTTGGGTGTTAATTTCATTGTGTGGAGTACAGATATATGATTGCAAAGTGTGCATATTGAAGGGATTATCTTTTAGTGTGTAGAGGTGTAGGGGTATGAAAAAACCTTTCATTGTGAGTAGTGTGGAATTGCGATTTGCATAAATAATTATGTTAGGTTGTGCTTGTTAGGACTCCATATTGTCTACTTTTGACCTTGTATTTTGTTATTATATTACTCTCTTTAGCCCATAAGTTGAAAGCCTTGATAATATTTTGACCTAATTATTCCAAAGGTATGAAGTAACTCTCCTCATTACTATAAGTTTAATTATTCAACACATATTCATGTTATCTTAATAATTAATCCTTGGAAGTTGACTAAGTTGTTTAAAGCCTACAGAATTATAATTCACAGTTGCTGGAACACCAGAAACAACAACTGTGCAGTTGCTGCCATACTAGAAACAGCAACTGACTAAACCGGGTAAATCCTCATTTTGCAAAAGGCTGAGACATCTGGAACAGCAATTGCCCAGCAGGAGCAGTAACCGTCTGAAGCGGCCAGAACAATACGTTGCAGATGCTGATATAGCATGATCAGCCACTATCCAAAATTGATAAAACACAGTCGCAGATATTGGAACACCAGGAGCAGCACGAGAACTTCACGTGAATAGTTAAGATCTACCGGATCAGCAACAGTGATGGAACAGCCAAGGATTGTACGAGATCTCAAAGGGACGGTCGAAATCTACCAGCTTTGCAACAGCAAAAGGATCCGATTAACAAAGATGATAAAATTACATACTGTTGTAACAACATGCTGTAACAGGAACTGATTTCCTATTTTTGTACAAAAGGGTCAACTAAACGGGTAACGACAATCTATTGTAATAGATGTCTCCTCTATAAAGAGGAGACATCTACATTAGGGAGGAGGGTAGTAACAGGGATACTGTATTACAGAGCAAGTCTAAACCTTTGTTGTAACCTGACATTTTGGCAGATGAATAAAGCATTATTCTGAGCATTTTTACTTAGTATCTGTGTCCTGGGGAATCTTGTGAGAGGGACAGGGCCCACCTTCTTCACAAGATTCACCCATTTCTTTTCTGTTGAGTGTGTGTGTGACTTTTGTGTGGCATTGCTTCTGATATTTTCCTTTGCTGATACTCTGTTTCCTTAATCAATTGGCGCTGTAAAAGAGTGTGTCACCGGTGATTAGGAATTGCAGTGTGCATTGGCAGATTGATCACAGGGGCAGGTGTTGAACATCCTTACCCTGAGGATAGGGTCCTGATCCTCTGTTACAGGACAACCATCATTTCTTTCAGCAGATTTGTTACCTTTAGTTTATTGTTTTCATTTCATTTCTGCAATAGATCATAACTGCTGTAACACAGAGTAAGGGTTTGATAAAAAGTAGATTTATTCATACTACAGCTTTTAATACTTTTAGAATTAAGTGCATATAGTACGAGGTCACCTTTGAAATAAAAGGACTTTCCCGGGTTGACAATTCAATGTGGTACTCGACTGTTTAATAAATAAACAATTCGAGCAGCCAACATTTTGGCGCCGTTGCCGAGGAAGGCGACTGAAAATTTTAAAGGTATTAACATATTTTTCTTTCTTTTAGAAAGGCAGGGTGCATGAGAGGACACAAGAAGGTTAACCATTCAGGCGGAAAAAGAAAAGGAGGAGGAAGAAAAACTTTTATTGACGATATTATTTCAAAAGCTGAGACATCCCAGAGGCTAAGCTCTCGGAGGCCACAAATCCAACACTCTTCTCAGACTGATTTTCAAACAGAGGAAGTAGTGGGGCCAGAGAGGGTTCTAGAACCATCAGAATACACTGAGGAACCAGAGGAAGAAGACGAACAACCAAGAGAACAATCCATAGAGGAAGTTAAGGTGGAGGAACCAGTGCAGGACATTGAAATCCCAACAGAAAACTCCGAAGACCGAGCAAGCGCATCATGGAAACAACCAATGGAGGATAACAATGAAGGAATTTTTGGTGGAGGACGCAGAATAGAGGGAAGGGGAGAAAATTCTCTCTCCACCTTGGAATTTCCCATTGGAGATCTCCCCAGAGGTGCAACTCCTATGAAGAATATCCCTCTTTCAGCATTACCCAACTTCCATGGGTTATCCACAGAAGATCCTGATGAATTTCTCTTTGAATTTGATATACTGTGTAGAAGTTATGACTATATTAATTCTGCTCAGAAATTAAAATTGTTTCCAGCTACATTAAAAGGGAATGCATTGAGATGGTTCATGAGCCTGGGAGCTCATGTGATTACAACATGGGATCAGATGAAGGAGAAATTTTTGGCTAAATACCAAGACTATTGTCGAACAAGAGAAAGAAAGGAGGAATTATTCAAGATGACTCAGAAAGAGGATGAAAGTCTAGAAGACTTCGTGGAAAGATTACAATATAACTTACAGCGATCTGATCATCCTGAGATGAGTAAGGATATTCTTAAATCAATACTGCTAAGAGGGGTACGAGATGATTGTTTAGATATGTTAAACATGCTTGGGAAAGGAGACATATCTAAGGAATCCTATGCTGAGATTATTGATCTCTGTAAAAGATGTTCAAGAGGGGCAGCAAGCAGACCAAGGAGCAAGGTCAGTACGTATTCAAGAGTCCAGAAATTAGCAAGTGGAGGAGCAACACGGGCCGAAATAGGTAACTTACTTGAAGAATTTAAAACTGAAATTTTAAGCTCTTTTGCTTCACAAATTGATACCTTGCAGGTTAAAAAGAAGCAGGCAGAAGCAGAAGCCGCTCTGGCTATTTTCTACTCTAAATGCAGGGAGAAACACCCACTAAGGGAATGTCCCCTGGACAAGGTACCAATTTGCACTATCTGTGAAAAGGACCATGAGACCCAACAATGCCCTTCTCTGCCAGGAATAAAAGCAGCACTGCATCCAACCGAAGAGGAAGCTGAAGCAATGTACCTCCTCACACAAAGAAGACAATGGCAACCACGAGGACAAGGTATGAATTCTAACATGCCATTTAATCGTTGGAATAATCATCCTCCTTTTCAAGAAAATTACCCAACCTTCAATCAAATGCAATATCCACCCTTCAATCAGATGAATTTCCCACCCATGCAGCAATCGAATCCTCCTTTTGTTGATCCCACAATATGGAATCCCTGGGCTTTTCAGCAACCCTATCAATGGAACCCAAGTTGGACAGCTCCGCAGATCCCATTTCCAAACCAATTACCTCAATATCAGCAAACTCTCTCCTTACCATCAAATGCCCCACCTAATAATCAGACAATAAGACCTCAGCTGCCTGTACAACCTAACCCCAACCCGAATAATAATAAAGCTCTGCAAGTAATTGATGTTCAAAACCAACTAGTTTCCCCTCTGCAATGCAATGACATTCATTTACGCTCAGGAAGAATACTTGAACCCATTATTGATGACATCTCTTCTGATTCAGATAAAGAAGAAATCAGAAAAGAAAAATCATCTAATGCTGAAACAGTTGAAACATCTTCTAAAAAGACTGCTGAAGCAGCAGAGCCACCATTCCCTGAACGTTTGGCTCTTACCAAAACTCTTGAGCCACCTGCTTTTAATTTGTTAGGAGAATTACAGAATTTGTATGTTAAAATTCCACTTTTACAAGCATTAAGAGATGTACTGATTTATGCTAGAACTGTTAAAGATATTTGTATTAAGAAACCTGGAAGAAAAGCTAAAGACCCCCTCACAGTTCATGTGATGTGTGATCTAGCTGCTCTCATGTCAGAAAAAAACCCCCTTGTAAAATATGGTGACCCTGGTCACCCTACAGTTACAGTCCAGGTTGGTAAAACCTTTGTCTCTAGAGTTCTGGTAGATCTCAGTGCTGCAATAAACATCATGACACTTGAAACAACACAGTTATTGCAGTTAAAATTTTTTATTAGGGAAACCCCGACCATTCTAGAGCTGGCTGACCGCTCCACAATTAAACCAGAAGGAGTCATTGAAGACCTGATAATTTCAGTAGAATCTTGGAACTACCCAGCTGATTTTGTCGTATTACAGACCAAAAATAAGTTGGGGGGTCATCCATTGATTTTAGGAAGGCCTTGGCTAGCTACAGCAGATGCCTTCATCAGCTGTAGGTCAGGATCAATGACAATCTCTAATGGATCTGAAACCAAGCAGCTTACTCTGTACCCTCATGCCACACCTATGATCAACAATGATAATTCAGTATGGTTAGATTATGAGGATGATGAAACTCAACCCATTTTGACTGTCGGACAAGCCCTAACTTTTAAAAATTCGACCGAAGATGAATTAATTAGTAGTTTTATTTCTGAACCTTCTTCGGTTAACTCTGAATTACATGACCACTTGACTGCAATCTTGGAATCTGAATCACAGCAGAATTTCAAAACTGAAAACCTGTCTCAGACATTAGCTGACACTCCCTCCAAAAGTATAGCAGTCGAAATCGAGCCTGGCAAAACATTAAATATAAACCCTAACCTAACAGATGTTGAAACACAACAGTTAATGAAGTTACTCCATGAAAATAAACAAGCATTTGCATGGGATTACACAGATATGAAGGGAGTTTCTTTTGAATTATGTACTCACCGAATTTATATTAAAGAAGGGTCCCGCCCAGTCTGCCAGCCCCAACGACGAATGAATCCCAATCTAAGGGAAATTGTGAAAGAGGAACTTCAAAAACTGTTGAATGCAGGATTCATATATCCTATATCTGATAGCGAATGGGTTTCACCATTAGTGATAGTACCTAAGAAAAATGGAAAATGGAGAGTATGTGTGGACTATAGAGCTTTGAATAAGGCTACTCAGAAAGATCGTTTTCCCTTACCATTTATTGATCAGGTGCTAGATAATTTGGCAGGTAAGAGGTTCTTTTCCTTTTTGGATGGGTTTAGTGGTTATAATCAGATCAAGATTGCACCCCAAGATCAAGACAAGACCACTTTTACTAGCCCCTGGGGAACTTTTGCCTATAAAGTTCTTCCATTTGGACTATGTAATGCCCTAGCAACATTTCAAAGGGCAGTGATAGGAATTTTTTCTGATATGCTTAATGATTCCTTAGAGATATTTATGGATGACTTTACTCCTTATGGTGTGACTTTTGAAGATGCCTTACAAAATCTTGAAAAAGTACTTAAAAGGTGTATAGAAGCACATCTTGCCTTAAGTACTGAAAAATGCCATATGATGATGAATCAAGGTATTGTTTTAGGACACTTCATTTCATTCCTAGGAATTCAAGTTGATCCAGCTAAGGTACAAGTAATTCAGACTTTGCCTATCCCAAAAACACAAACTGATGTAAGAAGTTTTTTAGGACATGCTGGATATTATAGAAGATTTATCAAAGATTTTTCTAAAATAGCTTCTCCCTTGTTTGTGTTACTTATGAAAAATGCTGAATTTAAGTGGACTGATGATTGTCAAAAAGCATTTAATGAACTCAAACATCAATTGTCTACAGCTCCCATTTTAAGAGGACCTGATTGGGCACTCCCCTTTCATATATCCTCTGATGCTTCAGACACTGCAATAGGAGCTGTCTTGGGTCAAGAAGAAAACAATCTTCCCTATGCAATCTATTTTATTAGTAAAAATATGACCCCTGCTGAACTTAATTATACGGTCACCGAGAAAGAATTCTTAGCAGTCATTTATGCTATTAACAAGTTTCGACATTACATTACTGGCTATACTACTTTTGTGCACACTGATCACTCGGCCATTAAATATTTAATGAACAAATCAGTTACAAATGCTTGAGTTACCAGATGGTTATTATTATTACAAGAATTTGATATCACAATTGTAGATCGGCCAGGTAAAGAAAATGTAGTTGTTGATTTTCTTTCCCGATTAAAGACTGATGAAAACATTCCAGTAGATGATTCTTTTCCTGATGAATACTTATTTGCAGTATCTGCTCACTCACCTTGGTATGCAGACATTGCCAATTATTTAGTTGCAGGAAAACTACCATCACATCTATCGCACAGAGAGAAAAGGAAGATCGTTCAGCAAAGTGCTAGGTACAGCTGGATAAGTGGGTGTCTCTTTCATACAGGACTTGATCAGGAAATTCGAAGATGCATCAGAGAAGATGAAGTATATGATATACTAAAGGCTTGCCACGATGGCCCTTATGGAGGTCATTTTGCAGACAAAAGGACAGCACATAAAGTTCTCAGAATGGGTTACTATTGGCCCTCACTTTTTAAGGATGCAAGGAAATATGTCAAGGCTTGTGATAACTGTCAGAGAATGGGCCAGCCTAATCATAGGGATGAAATGCCTCTTAATCCCCAAGTAATACTTGAACCTTTTGAAAGATGGGTGCTAGATTTTATAGGTCCCATCAATCCTCCATCCAATCAAAGAGTTTATATACTGGTTTGCACAGACTATATGACTAAGTGGGTAGAAGCTAAGGCACTTATCAAAGCTAATGAAGAATCTGTGCTAAATTTTTTATTTGAAGAAATATTTGTTAGATTTGATTTGCCTAGAGAGCTAGTCACAGATGGAGGACCTCCTTTTAATTCTCATGGCTTCAAAGATATGCTCCAGAAATATCACATTAAGCATAAGATGACTACACCTTATCACCCCCAAGCAAATGGGCAAGTAGAAAGTACAAACAAAGTCATAGAAGCCATTTTAACAAAGACAGTCAAGGAGAATAGGAGGGATTGGTTTCAAAGGTTGCCTGAGGCATTATGGGCTTACAGAACCACTTGGAGAAATACTACCGGTTTTTCACCCTATGAATTGGTCTATGGTAAAAATGTTGTTTTTCCTGTGGAATTTGAGATTAAAACCTTAAGGATTGCTTTAGCTGTTAACCTTGATTTGACAGATGCACAAACAGCCAGGTTGCAGCAGCTTCAGGAATTGGATGAAAAAAGATTGGATGCCATCCATCAGACAACCATGATACAATAGCAAAGAAATAGGTGGCATGACAAAATTATTAAGCACAAGCAGTTCCAAAAAGGTAACTGGGCCTTACTGTACAACTCCCATTTTGAAAACTTTCAAGGGAAATTAAGAACAAGGTGGCTAGGACCTTATGAAGTAGATGTTGTTTTTCCAAATGGAACAGTCAGACTCCTAACGATTGATGATAGCAAAACACCATTATTAGTGAATGGGTATAGACTCCGTTTGTATCAACGACCTATTTCTAAGGAGGATTTCCAAGCCACTTGCATGACAGAGATACACTATACCTTTTTGGGGGAGTCTACTATTCCTCAATGCACTTAATTTCCTATTTATGTATTTATTTTTAGATTAGATTCTTTTTCAAACTAATAATCCCTGTCAAGTGTTGCCATGTTACAATTAATTATTTTGCAGATTTTAGTTTCAGAGGATCGCTGAGAACGAAAATTCCAAAAGAATCACTTTGCAGCCTGGGAACATCTTTCAGATCATAAATCGTTTCTCTCCCATTTTCCTGTTGCTGCAACACCATTTTCCCGTTGCTGCAACACCACTTCCTGTTGCTGCAACACCACTTTCCACTTCCTGTTGCTGCAACACCACTTCCCGTTGCAACATCATTTTCCTGTTGATGCAACACCACTTTCCACTTCCTGTTGCTGCAACACCACTTCCCGTTGCAACACCATTTTCCCAACACCACTTCCCGTTGCAACACTATTTTCCCGTTGCTGCAACACCACTTTCCGTTGCAACACCATTTCCCGTTGCCGAAACACTATATTCTAATGCTTAACACCAATCTTTTTCATTCTTTTATCAACCTCCTTATTTGTGTTCCCGAAAAATGAACCATTATTCTAATGGAACATATCATTCATCATCAAAGGAACCAGTCATGCACCCCGATAATTACATTTCCCCATTATCACTTCCTGCCAATAATAAAGACCGCCCGTATTTTTATAAGTTTAGACCCTTTTTAATTATTATTGATCCAACAAAAGACAAGATAAGACTTTATGACGCAAACAACTAAAGGTAAATATAAAGGTACGCATGTTTAAGTGTGGGTATTAAATTATAGTTAATGTGGAGATGTTGATATGACTACCGAAATCATTGTACTACCAATCAGATCATTCGGCCATAGATTTGGGGGGATTACCAAAATATTGTTATGATAACAAAACACGTCAACCACCGCCGCCCCTAATTCTCCCGGTATTATCTAACTCACCTCGACTGTATTGTACCGTGTCATAACCTCATTTGCAACGGTTTACTCTGTCTCGATCTCGGCTACTCGGCTCTGTACTGTGTTTGTGTCTGAACTAGCAAATATGGGAGGAAATCTAATTACGTATGAACCTGGTTCAACAGCATTGCTGGAACTCTACCCGAAAGCCTATCAGATTTTTCTTCAAGCAGGATGGGTAGAATATTTCAGAAGACTGCCGGATTTTAACTCACAGCAAGTTCTAGAGTTCGCATGCAACTTAAGAGAAGGATTTTCCATCGTCCAGGGAGTGCAAATTCCGGTGACAGAAGAAGCTATAGCCCAAGTCTCCGGGTTACCAACCAATGGTACACGCTGGTTTAGTAGAAAACATCTTATTCTGAATGCGCAGCTAGACTTTTTCCTACTGGGCGAACATGTTGAAGCCAAAGGCAGAGGGGTCGCACTTCGGTCACTGCCACCCCCTTGGCCAAAGGTTGCGGAGTTCGTTAAGCAATATTTGACATGCGAAGGTCGTTATCAGGTAATTTACCAACACAAATTTGTTTTGTTAAATCATTTGAGGCATGGTCAGTTAATAAATATGCCTTATTATCTATTGGGTTGTCTAAAAAATATGTCACGTTATACTGTAAATGCAAAGCATCAGCTCCTTTCCCTGAAACACCATTGCTTAGCCCAACTTTTGATAAATAGAGGCTTTGCTCTAAACCACCCACCCCCCCTCATTAATCCTCCAGAGCAAATACCCCAGGAAATTCCCCAACAACCAAAGAAAATACCCCAAGAAATTCCCCAACAACCAGAGCAAATACCCCAGGAAATTCCCCAAAAACCAGAGCAAATACCTCAGGAAATTCCCCAACAACCAGAGCAAATACCCCAGGAAATTCCCCAGCAATCAGAGCAAATATCCCAAGAAATTTCCCAACAGGCAGCTGAAAATCAACAATCAGCAGCAGAAACACCCCTGCAGAGGACCCCATCCTCCAATGAAGCTCAACCATCCACCCTTGTACTCCATATTTCCACTGATGATTCCAATGATAATAAACCCATCATCTTTTGCAAAAGGAAAAAGCAGCAGGAAATTGTAACCCCACCAAAAAGAAGAAGAACCAGGGCTTCACTTAAAGAAGCTGTTATTGCCGATAGTTCTCCTATTTTAAAAGAAAGTAGTGGCAAGAGAAAAATCACTGATTTTCCTGTCTCCTTACCAAGACGACGGACAGGATCGTCTGTAGCAACTGAAACCATTACCCCTAGTTCCCCACCCATCATCCTAAAATCCCGCATCCTAACAAGCCCTGAACATTCATCTCCCTCACCCTCTGCGGCTGAAATGCAGAGCATTGACAGTTTTGTGACATTATTTTCTTCAAAAGTGGCAGCTGCTACACAAGAACCAGCTGCCGAAAAATCCAAAATAGACACCCAAGATGATATTGGGCAAGTGGTTGTTACACAAGAACCAGCCACTGACCCAATAGGTGATACACAAGAACCACCTGTTGGGGAACAAGAAGATAATGACCTGCATGTGGCTGATACACAAGAACCAGCCACTGACCCAACAGGTGATACACAAGAACCACCTGTTGGGGATGCCAATGACCAAATTGATGATGAACAACAACCCCCACCTCCACTTGAATCTGCAGATACACAAGCCCCGCCCACTTTAGCCTCCCTGCAGGAAGAAATTGAGTTTTTAAAGTCTCAAATTAAGGATTATCAACAGGAGATAATAATGGTTAAGGAATCTTATCAAAATGAATTCAATCTGCACACCTTAGCACGGGTAGCCTCTGCAGCCGAAAAGAGCCAATACAATGAATACATGTGCAGTGAGTGTGGTGAGCTTTACACTCAAGCGGGATACAAGATAGTCGAAGTTCCGATGGCTGGAACCAGCTCACAAACTCCCCCTGTTGTTACACAAGAACCAACAGGCCCTCTAAGAATGGCAAAACAAGAAACAGAACAACCTGCTGCTACACAAGAACCAGCAGGCCCCTCAAGAATTGTAGAGAAGGATATAAAATCACCCCGGCCTACCCGAATGATTACAGAACAGAAATCCTTTACTGATGCCTTTACACAGACTGAATCTCCCAGTGTCAGCAATGCTCATACTGAGACCTTTAGTTTTCAAGAACTAAAGGATACATGGAGAACAGAATATGAGCTTTCACAAGGGAAAGCATTCCAACAACAAAAGTCAACCTGGTTCAACTATGCATACAAAAACTGGGATGCAATTGAACAGTTCCGAGCTCAACGCAAAGAAAACAGGAAATTAAAAGAAAGGTTGTCCAATATCTTTGACTTGGTCCAGAGGGTACTGGCTACAAGAAAACCCTCTTTCAACTATGTAGCACTTTTAAGAGAACGCTTAGCGTTCTTACAAATAAAGGCAATCAAAGATGGAAGACCTTATCAAGTTGCTAGACGTGATCAATTTATTGAAACATTCACAGAAGCACCAAATAATGATCAAAATTTGCTCTGTGAACTCTATCTTCACAATGAGGCTATGCCTGAAGATAGAGTGATGAATATACTCCCCATCACTGGTGATATCCAAATAAGGGCTTTCATCTCTTTCCTTTCCAACCAACTCACCTGGAAAAATGCTTTTATGTCTGCAACACATAATGAGCAGAATTGCCTCCTCTGGATTCGAAGTGAACCATGGAATGCAGCCCTCTTTATTGCACAACATCAACAGAATCTGACTAAACCTGGCATGCTTGATCATATGAGGCAACTACAAACAACAGTCTTACAGGACTGCCAGCATTATGTGAAAACAAAGGGAGATCTGGCCATCAAAGCAAACAATTTATTTTGGGAGCATTGTCCGAAAGAGAGACAGGAATATCATCCTTACAATCCCCTCAATCTTCCAGTAGAAATGTCACAAATACCCCATTATGTCAGATGTATGGAACAGTGTGCTGAAAAGTGGATTGGGTACTATTTTCATTTTCTGCTCTTGTGGATACCTGGTCAGCAATATAAGGCTCATTACAAACTGACCAAAAAGGAGGAGGTGGCAGTATGGCAGCAAATACAGAATGTCTGTGGGTTCAGAAATAAGATGGACAACACCTTCTTTAGCTACTGTATCAGCAACTTACACTCTTCATCCCAGTATTCCGACTTCGATTCAGAATAAACGTTGCATGAGGACATGCAACCATTTCAGCTAGGGGGGATGTTAGGACTCCATATTGTCTACTTTTGACCTTGTATTTTGTTATTATATTACTCTCTTTAGCCCATAAGTTGAAAGCCTTGATAATATTTTGACCTAATTATTCCAAAGGTGTGAAGTAACTCTCCTCATTACTATAAGTTTAATTATTCAACAAGTATTCATGTTATCTTTATAATTAATCCTTGGAAGTTGACTAAGTTGTTTAAAGCCTGCAGAATTATAATTCACAGTTGCTGGAACACCAAAAACAACAACTGTGCAGTTGTTGCCATACTAGAAACAACAACTGACTAAACCGGGTAAATCCTCATTTTGCAAAAGGCTGAGACATCTGGAACAACAATTTCCTAGCAGGAGCAGTAACCTTCTGAAGTGGCCAGAACAATACGTTGCAGATGTTGATATAGCATGATCAGCCACTGTCCAAAATTGACAAAACACAGTCACAGATATTGGAACACCAGGAGCAGCACAAGAACTTCACGTGAACAGTTAAGATCTACCGAATCAGCAACAATGATGGAACAGCCAAGGATTGTACGAGATCTCAAAGGGATGGTCGAAATCTACCAACTTTGCAACAGCAAAAGGATCCGATTAACAAAGATGATAAAATTACATACTGTTGTAACAGCATGCTGTAACAAGAACCGATTTCCTATTTTTGTACAAAAGGGTCAACTAAACGGGTAACGACAATCTATTGTAATAGATGTCTCCTCTATAAAGAGGAGACATCTACATTAGGGAGGGGGGTAGTAACAGGGATACTGTATTACAGAGCAAGTCTAAACCTTTGCTGTAACCTGACATTTTGGCAGATGAATAAAGCATTATTTTGAGCATTTTTACTTAGTATCTGTGTCCTGGGGAATCTTGTGAGAGGGACAGGGCCCACCTTCTTCACAAGATTCACCCATTTCTTTTCTGTTGAGTGTGTGTGTGACTTTTGTGTGGCATTGCTTCTGATATTTTCCTTTGCTGATACTCTGTTTCCTTAATCAATTGGCACTGTAAAAGAGTGTGTCATCGGTGATTAGGAATTGCAGTGTGCATTGGCAGATTGATCACAGGGGCAGGTGCTGAACATCCTTACCCTGAGGATAGGATCCTGATCCTCTGTTACAGGACAGCCATCATTTCTTTCAGCAGATTTGTTAGCTTTAGTTTATTGTTTTCATTTCATTTCTGCAATAGATCATAACTGCTGTAACACAGAGTAAGGGTTTGATAAAAAATAGATTTACTCATACTACAGCTTTTAATACTTTTAGAATTAAGTGCATACAGTACGAGGTCACCTTTGAAATAAAAGGACTTTCCCGGGTTGACAATTCAATGTGGTACTCGACTGTTTAATAAATAAACAATTCGAGCAGCCAACAGTGCTATCCACCAAATCTAAATGATACACTATGAATTCGGTGTAAAAAATGAATAACTACGCCACATTTTCTTGTTGTGGGCATTAATTTCATTGTGTGGAGTGTAGATGTACGATTCTATAGTGTACATATCTCAAGGTTTAACTTTCATTGTGTAGAGGTGTGGGGGTATGGAATAAGATTCCATTGTGAGTAATGCTTAATTCTGATTTGCGCAAATGATTTTGTTAGCCTGCACTTTCCACCAACTCTAAATGATACAATATTAATTTGTGACAAAAATGAATAACTAAGACTCATGTCGCTAGTGTGTTGTACTGCTATTTGTCACTTATTTTGGAAACATAAGTATCTTTTTGCATTTGCTTGTTTTGGGTGTTAATTTCATTGTGTGGAGTGCAGAAGTGTTGAAGAAGATTTTGTTGCACAGAGTGCAGAGAAAGCACAACAAAATTGGTATAAAATTTTTGTCAACTTAGATTTCTGACTTGGCACTTGCTTCATATATAATATTGTTGAGTGTTTTCCTGGTCTCCTTTTAATCCAACTCCTTAATTCTCTATATTTTTAGCGGTTTAGGGAAACTACTATAACGATTGCAAAGTGTGCATATAAGAGGATTTAGCTTTCATTGTGTACAGTGCAGAGGTGTGGAAGAATCTTTAATTGTGAGAAATGTGGAATTGTGGCTTGCAGAAATGATTACAGAAACAAAGCGTTATCAAATAACGACAAAACATGGATATTGCACAAAGAGGAGGGACTATCTTGCTACAAAGTTGTTGCTCTTATTTTATTTCATTTATGTGGTGGTGAAGTTAATAAAATTATTCTCTTATTTCTCCACTTGCACTTCAATTACTTTTATTATACAAAATTATAATAATATTTTTTTATTAAAATATATTTTGAATAGAATGATTATTCATTATTGTTTTATTTTATTTATTTTTTGATTGCTAAGTTGTGTGAGTCTTGAGATGAATGCATGCTTAACCTTTCACTTGATAAATCGTGTCCCAAGGCCACCTAAGCCGTCAAAATCACATGGGGATCACACTTGACCTGGGCCACACCAACCCATAACATGGCTAGATTTTTGCCCACGGTGTTTCGAACCAGTGACCTTCACATCACAAAGTGCCTTAGTAGTACATCCCATCATCGTCTATTCTACACCTTGTGGGCTTATATATATATATATATATATATATATAGGGTGAACATTCATTGGGGTATTTGAACCTTGAATTTCACAATTTAGATAATACTTCATAACATGGCGATTTTCAATTGAGTTACCCTGTATGCTCTAGATTTAAAAAAAAAAAAAAAAAAAGTAAAAAAAAAAAAAAAAAAAAATATTATTATTTTAATAATTATATATAATTAATTATAAAAATAAAAATATTTATTTTTAATAATTATGTAAATTGAAAAAAAATTAATAAATGGAAGTAAAACACTAATAATGGATTATTGTACTTCCAATAATACTATGAGAGTGAGTTGATGTAGCGCTTTCTATTTATCAATAAAATTATTTTTTTTCATTTTCTTACTTGTATTTGGACTTATTTTAATCACGCATGGTTTCAATTTTTTCTCTTCATCAAATATATACGTATATTGACTAGAATGGATATTTGGTATTATTTTATTTTATTTTTATTCATTTGTTTATTTTTAGTATATATAAATCTATAATAATAAAAAAAAATATTAATAGTTTTTTGCTTTGAAAAAAATCGTAATTTTATTATTATTGATATAAAATTACATTTTGTTGACACATGATGATTTGATTTAGAATATTAGTTTGTAGTGCTAAGATCTTCCTCATATTACAAACAAAAAAATTTCACTGTGCTTAAGGATTCATGAATTTTTGCAAGTGAAATGAACAATTTTTGTGTTAATTTTATGAGCAATCTAACATAAAACAAAAACTGAACAGAAGCATAAACATATACATAACATAATCAAAAGTACATTACAACAAGCACATGATAAAGGAGTTTAGCCCTCCTTGGCTAGGTCTCTTTGGTCTAGCTTCCAATGGCTTGGGCCTCTCTATTATGTTGAAAAGTGTAAAAATCTTTGTTTACAATGCTCAAATGCTTTTGAAACCTGCTCCAATTAGTCCAGAATACTAAAAAATGGCCATCTAGCCTCTTTTTGCATCCAATTTGGTGGAAAACTAAAGATGTTATGACCTCTCCTAGTTTTCCCATTATTTTCTCAACAAATTGCTCCACCTCCAACAGGAACCCACAATTTCACTCAAAAAATCCACTAACCAAGTGAGAATTTTGCCGTGCAACGGGCCATAATCCGTCGGCACCAATTGTTCATCGCAAATCACAATCAGCGAAGTCCTATGGTTTTATGGACAGTGAACCAAGCAGGTGATATGCGATTATGATTTGGTGGACCTGATGGAAATTTTAACGGGAGCTTATAAATGTATGACATCCAGGATCTTTTCGCAATCGGTGGAGCACCAAGGTATTGGATATGTGGGTCTTTGTAGCATGCTGCGATTTGTGATTGCAAGATCACATCGCAACCCGATACCTACTGGGGGCTGATTCTGTAACGCCAACCCTTCACCGATCTACGATTGTGATCCATCGCATCATGCCTCCAGCTGATTTTTGAAAGCCTTCCCACCTACCTTATCACATCGGACCCTTCCTTGTTCAGGGGCCAATTTTTAATGCCAAAATGCCTACGATTGCGATTTACAACATGTGGGAGCCAATGGAGCTTTGCCGCTTAGCACCTCCTCATTCGCTAAAGGACCTTACCACATCATCCAATCTTTCCATGTGTCCAAGTCAAACCTGAACTTTGACTTGCTCTAACTTCTGCATATGAGCTCGGATTTGAGTATCGTTCACACCATTGGAATCAGAATGACAAGCTCTTATCTCTAAAGCTAAGTTTATCAAGATTATGACACTTTGATTTTTGAGCCTAATTTTGAGCACCTGATCATTCCTCTCCATTGGAAGTGTTTTGGACCCCAAAAAATCATTTTCAATTGTCTAGCAGGTACCCTCACCTTTCCAATCTCGATCTATTGATCACTAAATTGGAACTTGTGATTTCCACGATTCTTGTCATGCCTTTCTGTGTACTTTCCTTTTCCCTTTTCAAGTTGTTCTTGCACTGATTGATGTACCATTTGGATCCGTTCAATGAACTCTTTGGCCTTGTCCATCTTACTATCAGTAGCAACATCCTTCTTACTAATATGATACAATACATTATGATGCAAATGGTAAACAAATTCCTCCACTTGATTCCTTTGACTCAAGCTTGAATATACATCTTGAAAGTATGTATTTTTCTGAACATAACTTTCATGTAAAACAAAATGATGCTTGAGGAAAGTAGTTATACAAACTATAGGCCTAGAAAGTACATCAACAAACTTGTCACTTATAAATTTCTTATACCTTTTGATTGAGTGGAATAGTAGAAGAAAACCCATCCAATGGAAGTGCCTTTGTCATTGCAAATTAAACACTTTATCATTGAAAATTTCTGAATGAAAATAAATGGACTTACCACATCGCCAAAAGACTATGCCCATGGCATAGTCACATACAACAACCTGAAACTTAAAGGATTGTCTCAAGTCTGGAAAAGAAAGTACTGGAGTTGTACTGATATTTTGGTTTAAAGCATCAAATGCCTCTCGTTCTTTGCCTCCCCACAGAAATACCTTTTACACAACTTCCAACGAATGAAAATGAATTACAATAGAAGAAAAATTAACAAAATTTCTCTGCCAACATTGGCTGCTCCCAAAAAAACTCTTACCATATGACTATCTTGAGCTTGCCTACATAAATTGTGAGCATAGAAAAGGCATCTGCGGCTTCACGAGGATGTATGATTCTTTCACTTGTGTCTATAGGAATGGATTCAATACCACCACAGAATGTTATGACATCAATCTTGGAGAGGTCTAACTTCAACTCACCTTCTCCACGTCCCACATAGGCTACCAAAAAGCCCTTTGGAACCTGAAGGCACTTGGAAGAACCAATTTCACAGCTCAAGTACATCAACGAAGTTTTATCCAACATATACTTTGACATATTCAGAAACAAATGTTCTTAACATATGACATCAAGTAATTTTTTCTCATACATGACATGTTCATAATGAAATTTTTTGAAAATTAAAATGTCATCTAAGTAGACTATCATGTCTAGAAATGTCTTCTGCACATCTTTCTTCGTATGCGTAAAAGTAGTAGGAGCATGGAAAATACCGAAAAGCATAACAAACCATTCAAACAAACCTTTCCCGGTTTTGAATGTTGTCTTCCCTATATCTCCTTCAACAACTCTACTTTGATGAAAACCACTTCTTGAATCCCTTTCAAGGAAATGCTTACCATTCTTCTTGGATGCGAAAACAAGAGGTGCACCACACGGTAAAGGAATAGACCGAATGATCCTTTTATTCAACAATCCCTGGATTTGTGTCTTTATTTATGCACTTTCCATCACTGACATCCTGCACATGCCAATGTTAGGAAGAAGACACTTTTGCTGCAACTGTAACTCAAGTTGGATTCCCCTCTTGGGAAGTAATCCCTTTGATTCCTGAAACATTTCATCAGATTGGTTAACAACGTCAACCAAATCAGTTTTCAAATTTGAATTAAAACCATCAAACACTTCATAATCAATATCATTCTCAGGTTTGATGATGAGAAGCACAAAATTCTTGCTCGAATTCACTAGTATTTTCATCCACCCTGCATTAACAGGCGAAATATTTGTTTTTTTGCTATGAGCTCTCACAATATATTCTACTCCATTTTTGAATATGTGATATTTGTTTTCATGTCGATGGAAAATAGATTTTATGTCATAAAGCTATGTGCTGCCCAAAACGATGCCACAGATATCTAACGGCACAATGTCAAGCTCCACTTCATCTATGAATTTTGTAGTGATTGAGAATTTCAGTTTACACTTTCTTGTAACCTGCAATTGTGCATTGTCACATACCCATCCAAGTGGATACAGTTTATGAGGTGGAACAATTTCCAGATTTAAACTTTTGACAATGTTTTATGAGATAAGATTGGCTTGAGAGCTGCTATCAAACAACGTATCAATCTTGTTATGTTTCGATATCACCCTTATGCGAAACAGTTCTATTCTCCTCTTTTCATTTGGAGTTTCATTATGTGAGTTTCAAGAACTAGTGCTGGCAATGGATTCCTTTCCTTGAAACCCAATGGTTGTGGTTTTTGTTTCATCACTCGATTCAGATCCCAAATCCTCTTCTTGAGTGATTGTAGCTGTCTTTTCTTTTCCTTTGTTTTTAATTTTCTTTGCTTTCATTTCGGGGTGAAGCTTCCAACAATGAGCTTCATCGTGACCCTCTCTAGAACAATTATAAAGATTGTTTTCTCTCCTTTCTTTTTAATGGATGTATTTTTGTTTCCCTTGAAACCTTTTTCTTTCTCTTTACCCTTAAACGACTTTTTACTACCTTCTTTTGGGGTGTTTTTCCCTCTTGCCTCAAGATGAGTGGATTGCACACACACATAATCTAGATTACTGGGATTAGACACTAAGATAGTATGCGTAAGGTAACTGTGTAAACCCCCTATGTACTTCAGCAATGTGTCTTGTGATTTCAAATCTACACCTAACATCAGAGACATTTTTCTAAATTCTTGGGTGTAATCTTGCACATTTTGACCTTTAAGTTGTCTAAAGTTCTACCAATTCATGATGGATTTCTGCATATAAGCTAGAGAGTAGAATTGTCTTTTAATTGCAGCAATGAAATCATTCCAAGAAATTGAGATCTTACCGTGTGTTTTTATCTCCTCTTGGGTCTTTGATTCCCACCATACTAGTGCTGCACCCTCCATTCTCAAGGAAGCTAACCAGCTCTTTATGTCATCCTCTTGAAGGTTTTGAATATTGCAATAGACCTCCAATTGACGAATCTAATTATCAAGCTTCTCTGCATTCACTTCACCATTATACATAGGTAGCTCGAATTCAACATCAAGTTTTAAAAAAGATGATTTACCAGTTCCTTTTGAAGAATGATGATGAGTATGAGTAAGGGTTGTATTAGTGGAAGAGGGTGAAGATGCTTGTGAAGAAGAAGATGAAGAAGATGGTGGAGAGGGTGGAGGTTTGTCTCCATTTCCATTACCTCCTTTTCCATTACCTCCTCCTGAAGAGCCTTCTCCTTTGGGAGGTTTGGAACTTTCCCCTTGCAACCTGGTATTCCTCTCTTCATAGAGGACCTTCACCATCTCTGTCATATCAAAGAAAGCCTTTCTGAAGGTCTTCTCATCTTCTGTCATGTTTGTAGGTTCTCCTTCATGAGACATGATCTATGGAGTCTCAACTGCAACTTGAGGCTAAACTGGTGTTGGAGATTGTGGCAACCTTGCTCTTCTTCCCCTTGACCCAACTTCAGGGCTTCCAACTAGCTTTCCTTCACCTCTTTTGAGTTTTAACCTTGTAAGCATGACATAAACTTGCAAACAATTAAATCCTTATTTCACAAAACAAAACCTATTGCTTTGATACCAAATTGATCTGATTTAGGATATTAGTTTGCAGTGCTAAGATCTTGCTCATATTATAAACAAAATGCTTTCATTGTGCTTAAGGATTCATGAATTTTTTCAAGTGAAATGAACATTTTTTATGTTAATTTTATGAGAAATTTAACATAAACCAGAAACTAAACAACAACATAAACATATACAAAACATTATCAAAAACACATTACAACAAGCACATGATAAAGGAATTCATGCCTCCTGGGTTATGTCTCCTTGGTCCAACTTCCAATGGCTTGATGCGGTGTCGGAATATCCTCTTTATGGACAAAGACGATCCCTTTAGCCCAAGAGAATGGGTCTAGCCACAAACAAGACAATCTAATGTAAGTTTCCTTAGATTAAAATCGAATAGGAGGGCTTACCTCTTATAACGCTAATCCACTTGATGGTGATCTTGCTTCCTTGCTCCAACTTCCTTTCATTCCTTTCATTCAAGTACCTGAAACAAACATGCAAGAAACAACAACAAACGTGATAACATAAGATCGAATCCAATCTACTTAAAAGGTCAAGGAGTTCTAAGCTATCAAATGTAATATTATACCCGATATAGGAAATAAGTCATTAGTTGTATTAAAATAAACTTCAAAGATAAATACAACCGAAGCCTTAACGTTGGGGATCTCCTTTGCGGTATCCAAGTCCTACTACACGCCTTTTCAACACTCTTTTCCTCCCCTAGCTTGACATGAAGTGGATACCAAGCTCTAACTCTCTCCCCTCATGCTTTGGCTACCAAATACTAATATTTTGTCATCTAAAACTAATCTTCTTCTATCAAAAGCTAAAGATTTCATAATTTTGCAGTTAGTTCTATCTCTCCACCACTTTCACTATGTGTTGTATTGTGTGTAACCAAAAAGGGTAAGAGGAAGTGATTTCTATAGGGAGAGAAGGATAAGAATGAGATCCACTCAAGGGGGAAGAAGGTCTTATCTCCTTAGGAAGGTCAACTTTTAAGGGGGAAAGAACCTTATATGGAGTTCTCGACCCTTATCCAACCAAACGAACCTCCAACACATCGCAACTAGAAGTTTATAGACGTGAAACTCTGTTTCCTTTTATAAAAAAATTATAGAAGTAGACTGGCGTGGGTATTGGGCTAGCAGTAGCGTTGATCGATGTGGATCACATTGTAAAACTCCACCATCGGCACGGGTGAGACACTGGGAAAGAGCGTTGATCTTAAAAACTAGGATTTAAGAAGGATTCTCTGGAAATGAAAGTATAACACAATAGTCACTACTAGGGTTCTCTAGGGTTAGGAACGGGGAGTGACAGGAGAGTGAAAAATTACTGCGTAATAGATGCCCCATAAAGCATGAAGTCAAAGCTGAGAGTGATGGCTGAAATGCTTTAAGATGAGAGAGGACTTGGAATACCAGCATTGAAATACCTGCAACTCACACATACATGTATGTATTTGAAATTTGATAGTCATGCCTGATAAAAATGAGAGGCATATAACAATACATGAATCCATGGTAGAGGCGCATCTATCCATCAAGAAAAGGATCATGTGCATGGATCCTCGACATTGATAAGATATTGTTCCAAGGACTTTAATAATAGCTCAAATTTAAAATTGTTCAAAAGAGTGTCGAACCTGAATGACCTAATAGATTTCTTCTTCCTGATTCAGGCACCATGAACGGTTCAAAAAACTGACACCGTATGAAGAAGTTATTGCCATTTGAAAAAGTCCAGTAAACTGCAATTTTCAAGAATAAATGATTTTTGGAAAATATTAAAAAAATAATATTCCAAGGAATATTCCTTTTGGCCGACCAATCAGGATCTGACACGTGGCAAGCCCGGAGGCTGCCATGTGGCCCTGGAATGGTGTTGTAAAATTATGTTGGGTCCAATGGAATCGAGCCCATGACCTCCGGCTAACTAAACAAGAGTGTTAGCAACTCTGCTAACCATTGTTACTTAAAAGGTAAGGGTTAAAGGTTGTATTTAAAGTTTAATGGGCGGAAGTTTGGGGATCAGGACCGCCAACGGTCTTACCCGCCAACAATCCCAAATGAACTGTTCACATGTAACCGCCAATGGAACCAATACACACATGGTCCGCGGAATGAATGCCAGCCTAACAACCGCTTATCCCTAACCGCTAGGAGGTATACCCATCACATGCATGCCAAACACCAATTACGGTTATCAGTTGGCAGTAAAGTTGGCAGAGTTCGCTAATTTCTGGCCTGCTGCCAACTTTGGCGGCCTTAACTGCAGTTAACCAAAGTTAGTGGAGGATCTCTAGGAGATAATGAATAAATGCACTCCAGAAGTTATTTTCGGCTTAAGAGAGTGGAAAAAGAGGCTAGCTAGGCTAATTGAGGCCTTCTGAAGCTAATGGAACAATCCAGAGAAGTTGAAGAAGCCATCTTCAAGAAGATTTTGTTGCTCAGGGCCACCAGGGGTGGGAGGCAGTTGCAAGAGCTACCAGTATCCATTCTCAGTGAACCAAAAGTCATTCTTGACTATAATGAGCCTTATGAATACATTGCAAGGGTTTACAGAAGAATTTGAAGACTTCTAAAGGCTGAGATGCTACAAGGAAGTTTGAGGCAACCCAGTGCCAACCGTGGAGGAAGGCTTAGATCGGGGATGCAATGCTCATTTTGAGAAAATGAACAGTCTATTGTTGATGTCTGATATGTTTTGGAGACAATAGAAGAGGTTTCAGAGATAGTTGAAGAATTCTAAAGGAGTCAGTGCCATCAAGAAGCTCAAGGAATCTCAGTGCACCGATTGAAGGAATCAAGTCTAATGGATCTTATATTTGTTTGCAGAATGATGATAGCCATGACAGGGATATAGATGGTTTTCTAAGCCCATTGGTTTAGTCAATAACCATTGGAGTTGAGTGTGGAACTTGTAAAATCATTGAAGCCATAATGCCAAAGAATCATGTCAAATTGACAGAAGCTCAAGGAGACGTAGCCTACAATATTAGGGTGAACTCCTAGATTAAATTTGATGTTATGTGTTGATGTTTATTTGCTGCATTATATGGCTGTTATGCATGTTTAATATCAGCATAAACAAATCAACTTAAAGTACTTAAACAGTTAAAAACAAACAAAGACATACACCTGTTTCAAGTACTTAATTCCGCAATTCTCAACATAAGCTAGATCAAATAATTGTAAAGCTTTGGAGTGATAGGTTCTTGTAAGTATAACAAGATGTTAAACCCTGATTTCAGATCAGGCATGGACACAACCATCCGACTGAAGGGATCATATGAAATAGATCCACGGCATGGGCGCAACCATCCGCATAGAGAGGATCAAAATTAAAATACCCACAGTATGGCCACAACCATTCGACTGAGCAAGATCAAAATGATACCCACGGCATGGTCGCAGCCATCAGTATAAAGAATCATGTACATAATCATGAATGACTCATCACTCCTTGCAACCTGGACTTTTTTGATCTAAGCCTAGGGTCTTGCTCTTCAACATGACCTGATTAAAGTATAAATTCTAACATGTGAATAGATGTGCTGAAGTCAAACATGCTAGAAAATCACTTAATTACCAACCAATTATGTGAATCGTTAACAAGCGTGAGAGAAACCACCCATAATGTCAATGGCTCTCAAGGTATTATCAGTACAATTCACTAAGTGTGAATAAGGAACTAAAGTCGAACACCTATTAAATCACTCAATCGAGGGCCAATGATGAGAACCTGTCGTCGAGTGTGAAGAACTTGCCATTGAGGCATGCAAGATCTAAGGTATTGGAAAGGAGTTTCCAGATCAACTTCCTGGATAATGAGCTGATGTCGATAGGAAGTGATCTGTCGAAGGAAGGTCATAATGAATGTGTTATCAGTCAAAAATTTCTCTAGAAGTTATTAGAAGAAAGAAAATGATTGAGGTAACCACAAACCAACTTTTGAGCATAGGCTCTAGCCAACCTAGGCTCATAGAGGGCTCTCTCTATATGATTTAGCTTTGTTTGTTGGGATTTCAGGCTAGTTATGAATGTTCAGGGGGGTTTTTATTTGAATTCAAAATTGGATGCTGGGATCCTTAAAACAAATGGATATAATGATGTATTTAGACCATTGGGCTATGGAGTCCACAGAAGGGCAGCAGAACTGGATCAACTCACTAAAGGGAATGTTCAAAGGGCAAGCTAGTAGAGTAAAGTGTAGGTCTTTGGAACAGGGGGGTGAAATGGTTTTAATCAGGGTGAGAGAGAAATTAAGGGTTCTCAGACCGGGATATAAATGAGGAATAGAGGGTAATCAAAAGAAAAGGGAAATTAAGAATCCTTTGACCTAGATTATCAGGAGACAACCTAAACTAAGGAGCAATTAAGAATTCCTTAACTTAGATATCAGTAGAAAACATTTATATGCATAACTGTTAAAGCATAGTGTAATTAAACAAATTTTGAGATATTGTTCCAGTTATAGCATTAATATTTAGAAATACATTGAAGATTTTGGAAAAAATTTAAGAAAGATAATGATAACATAAGAAAATACTTGTCTGCACTTCGATCAACACATGAATCTTGTGAAATATCTTGTCTTTATTCATCAATCCAGCTTGCTGGCTCAATTAATGATACAATAGCTTTATAGTCTTTTGATCAAGAAGTCTATAGAAATGTCTAAGAATCCACACTACATACTTCGAATTGTGAAGCATTTATACAAAAATTATTACAAAATATTTGAGACTAACTTGAGATTTAATCTAGGAAATAAAAATATCTTCTTGCAAGAAGATAGAGACAACTATCGAACTAGTTTCATGTTGTACCATTTATTGTGGTATTGTTGGCCTTTATGGTTTGGTTTTAGCCCTTTATGCTCTCTTTTTTTGAACTTTCACGCTGGAGGCTTTAGTCACTTTAGGCTTTTCATCTGATACTCTTTGACTCTACTGATCTATCTTCATATTTTCACCTGATTGTTTCACTTTTACCTTTTTACTACATTTTTCTTATAGTAAATCAGTCAAATTTTCCCACATTTCAGCATCAGGTAATTGGATCTTCAACATCCTTCTGTATATTTCATCTGCCTCAGTGTACTTGGAAAAAGTAGGTTTATTGACAAACAAGTTTTTTACCTCATGCTGGAGGTAAAACAAGTTTTCAAATGTGTGGTATAGTACTTTGCTTATTGGCAATGCCTTCATTGAAGATGTACTAGCCTGTTCTTTTGCTAGCTCTCTAAGTTTGTTGTTGTAATCTTGTTGTGTCATGAGCTTGTCATTTATAACTAAGGGACTGGGTAACCCTTTCTCTCTCAAAATTTGAAACTTAGCCATGAATCTATCAATGGCTACCTACATATTTTGACATTTGTCCTCCAAGTTTAACATCAAGTTTCTCTTGGAAAGGACCTTCCTCACTTCCAAAATTGTTTCAGTTCTGTCTTCTATATCTAATTCCTGAAGTTCATACTTGTTTTTACTGTTGAGGAAGTGGATAAGTCTGGTAGCATCTTCAGGCATGTCTCCTAATTCTTCCTTGACTCTTTGGATAGCCTCTGTGGCCATCTTTATTAGATCTATCTGTTCAAAATTCACTTGAATGGATGGCCAAATATCATTTACATATTCAATGATATTGGGCCATAATAGTTCCTTGGCTTGCCCAAGGGGTTCCTTCAGTGTTAGATCTTTCTCCATGGCTTTTAATCTTTCATTCATTCTAGCTGCTTTCTGCACCTCTTCCTTGTGCATGATTTTGGCAAGCTTGTAATTTGTTTCCAAGCTTGTCACCTTTTCTTTCAATTTATTCATCTATGTAGCCTGTATGGACAATTCGATTTGGTCAATATCCCTTGCCAATATCTCAAAATCAATCTTTTTGTAGTCTGGTGATGTCCTTGGTTGTTGTGCAATTGGTTTTATGAAGGACATCTGTAGTTTTCCCTCTTTGATGTTGAAAGCTAACATCAACCTGGTCTGATTGGTAGGTGTGAGTTTGAGACACTGAGCATAAGTTTGGGCCTTCAATTTCTCATTTCTCATATTGATCTCTTATATCTATCTTTTATATCCTTATCCTTATCAGCAGGCCTACTGAATGAGGATAATTCTACACTTAGTTGCCTTTCCAAAATTTGGGTCTTTGATGTGGATGGTACCTGTGTTTCCCAGATGGAGTTGTGCCTTTACTTCTATACAGCTCAATATCATTTATTTCTACTAAGCCTTTCGTGTCTTCTTTCTCTAAAACAGGATTTAGCATGGGCCTTTCGCTCTAACTGGTCTCATATTGTATATTTGATGTGCCCATTCCTGAACTTGAGGGTTCCTCTCTAGTCCTTTTTGGGTTCTTTTCCTCATTTTGAGGAGTGTGCATGATAAGAGGGATGCTCATGGTTCTCTCTAGCTATTTAGGTACCTGCAGAAATGAGCTTTCATCAAGCTATCTTTCTATGTCAATAAAGGTATTCTCTACATCTACCTTTGTACTATCCCTGTCTACAAGAGTGTTTTCTGCCCACTCAGATTGATTGGCATATCTTTCTATCTCTGGTATGGGGTGATGAATGTAAGGTCCCAACTTGGCCTTGTTTCTCAATCTGGTCATAAACTCCTGGGGGTCATACCTCCACATGAAACTCTTTTGTAACTTCATTTGCTGCAAAATTTGGTCTGCCTCCCCCCTGCCTCTCTAGAATTGCAAATGAAGGGGCCTAACTGGCTTTTGACTTTAAATTGTGATCTTTTCTTAGCTGAGACAAAATTGATCTCATCAGAGTTCATTATTTGTCTATAGTACTCTAGAGAAAATAACCTCATGGGGAGGTATTTGGGCAATTTATATGGTGCAAGCTGGCAACCATAGATTCTTATCTCCGTGTGATTTTGGTAAAGGTACAGATCTCCCACTTTGCTTTGTTTAGACAATTGAAGCACCCTTTTGATCTCTTGACTTATTATGGGTGGAGGGTTTCCTGTCAGCATGGTCATGACTGGATGAACAAAAGAATCAATGAAATCTGTACAGGTGTATGGTGATTGAAACTTGTGGAAAATTGGGGTCCAAAATATGACAGACCCAAGCTAGCCTTTAGTATCCAGCTTCTAAAGAGTGAGAGGAAATTTGTCTGGCTGATAGTATAGGAACATATGGTAGAGAACAAATGAGTATTTAAATACTCTCTCATTGTGCATTCTAGTGAACTGTTCATGCATTCTTTCAGCTATGAACTGGGCATAATCATACAAAAAAGCAGGAGGCTATCATGGGTTGTAAATAGACACGAAGTCTAGGACAAGTTCATCAAAAAATTCATCTGTGGTACAATCCAGAACACTTGATATCATAGTCACAATATGCTTGCCCCTTTCAAAGAAAATGGAAGAAACATATGGAGGGGCATCTTTGGGAATATGTTGCTCTGAAACAATGAATGTCTAGAATATTTGGGCTAACCTAGACAGACTCAATTTGGAGTACTGGTCCAACAAATCCCCAATGGAGAGTGGGGTCAGGTTTGGACCTAGTTGGACTTGTAACATTTCATTAATTGATTCAGCTATAATGGTGAACAAAATATTTTGGTCAGGGGACATAATAGCTCTCTGGCTGGGAATGTAACATGAATGGCACATATGGACAATTTCAGGGAAGACATGCACTTGGGGAAATTGGTATTTGGGCAAATTGGATTCCCAAAGACCAATGTCATCATAATGGTTTAGATATTTGCCCCTACTCAAACAATGAAGTCTGAGCGGGACCTCATATGCACTGGTATTTTTGATTTGGAAATCCCTGTCCGCCAGGGGAAGGTGGTCTAGGTCCAGATGGGGAGTTGTGATAGGTGTTAGAGTCGGTCTAGTAGCCCTCCATCAGCGATCAAAGCTCTTTGCATTTGCATAAGTAGGTGTCTCATCATTGTCATTTCATTGCATTCCATTAGGCATGCCATAACCCTGATGGAGGAGCTGGTGTCTTTATTCCCCTCTTGACACTGCTGGATCAAGTTGTTTCAGTCTATAAATGCTTTCAAGGTTCCTTGTCTTGTCAAAGTCCTAGGTCTAGGGTTTAGGTTCAATTTGTCTTTGAGGTCATGTCTTTAAAGGTCAATAAATGCCCAGCAGGCCAGAGAGATGACTATCAAAGTTTTTCTTCAAAGATTTCTTCAAAAATTTCATCTTGTACAGCTAATTTTAACCTTGGATTAAAAAACCCTGTTTTTAAAGACAAGGTCTTTTTTCTCATTTTTGTAAAAAATTGTAAAAATTCAAAAGTTTTCAAAGACAGCATGCAGCCCTGGTCCCCTTTGCCAAGATTCCTCAGAAGCTATCCCTACAAAAATTTTCAAGACAAAGCATCAGTTCAAACAATTTCAGGACAAAAGAAACCATAAAGTCAGCAGCATTTAAATTTTGAAAAAGTGTCAAGTTAAAAAACATTAGAAAGAGGGTTTGAGGAGAAATTAATTTAAATCAAGCCTATAAAGCCCCTCTCTCCTTCTATTTGATCATCATTTGCCTCAAAGCAATAGTGAAGAGCGATTTGGGCGATTTGGAGAGAAATTGAGCAAAATTGGCAAGCTGAGCCCGCGCGCGACCTGTCAGCACTTGCGCGCGACCTGTCAGCACTTGCGCGCGACCTATTGAGCGCGCGCGACCTATCAGGGGGGTTCCTCCAGTTGAAAAATTACACTGGCGTGACCTATCGAGCGCGCGCAACCTATCAGCACCTGCGCGCGACCTGTTGGGAATTCATCTACAAAAACCGCCAGTAAACTCCCAAACGACCTCAAAATTCTTCAAGACTGCAGGGGTGGATTTTATATTGTCATCTGAAAGTATTGCTCAAGCAACAGGAATACCAAATGTGGGAGAAGAGTGGAACAAACGCAAAGTGTTGGACAGATTTCATTATGAGCCCTTCGTTAAACCTGCCTACATGAGGTCCATAACTGGTATGTTTCCTTTCAGATTTTTGAGGGATGAGTATGCTCCCATGATGAGGCTCATCATGCTCTATTTCACCTGTGAGGGCAGGTTTGCATATGTGTATTTGTACCATATTCGCTTGTTGATGCATTTCACACGGGTACGAATGATGAACATACCATGGTTCATGTGCCAGGATATTGAGAGGATGGTGCCCTTGGTGCAGAGAAGGAGCCCAGCACAACAACATAGGAGCATTTATCATTATGGTTTGATCCAGCTTGTGGTCATGCATCAGTTGGCTCAGCAGGGTATCCCATGGGAGAATTTTATCTCTCGGGAGTTTTTCACAGCATCAACATCATCTCCCCCTGAGGTTGTTCATGAGGGAGGGCCTTCACAGCAACATGATAGTCCTGAGACCAGACATGTCAGCTCTCCTCCATTGGTCACTTATCAGAGAGGCCACAGAGCCTTATTTGCATCAGCTAGGCGAGTGTTATCTCCACACCAGGTGGAAGGGGTCTCGCCTTCTTCATCAGCACCACGAGTGTTATCTCCACACCAGGTGGAAGGGGCCTCGTCGCTGACAGCAGCACAGGTATCAGAGAGGGGCAAACAGCCCAGGATTGATGAGGGGCCATCAGGTGTTCCAGACATAGAGATTGTTGACCTTGATATCAGTTCTCCTAGTCTAGAGTCAAAGGAGATCATTCAGCACCTAAGAGCTAAAAATGATTCATTGCAGCGAAGATTGGAAGGAGCACAATGGACGATCACATATTTAGAGCAGCGCAACAAGCAGTTGGAGGATGAGAACACTCTTGATGAGTTGCGGAGGATTCATGAGGACCGCAACTTGGCTCGAAAGAGACCCAGCGATTTGGTACCCGTTGAGCGAGAGGCTATGCTTCTCCGGGTCAATGCTCATTTGGAGAGGTTGCTGGCCAAGGCTAACCAAGATAAGGACTTGCTCAGGAACATGAAAAATCACTATTGGGCCCGAATGCACGTATGCAAGGCAAAAATGAAGGTGATTCAAGGGCGGTTGGCCAAGGCACTAAAACGAGGAAAAAGGCCCGATCCCCTCCACATCTTGGTTGAGGCTTCCTTGAAGGAGCATGATATTAAATGACCTCACTACAGCACAAATTTCAAAAAAATTTGA
This sequence comes from Pinus tabuliformis, assembly GCA_031772625.1. Classification (NCBI taxonomy): domain Eukaryota; kingdom Viridiplantae; phylum Streptophyta; class Pinopsida; order Pinales; family Pinaceae; genus Pinus; species Pinus tabuliformis. Next base: position 764,865,932 of record CM062805.1, read on the forward strand.
GCATTTTTGGTCTTTTATGAATTTTTGGACAAAAAACAGGTTTTTCTCCTTGATAGGTCGCGCGCCGCGCGCGACCTATTCGATGGGCAACTTCATTTTGGGAAAACTCAGCATTTCTGGATTTTTCATGCAAATATACACCTGCTCAGCAATTACCAAGAGATTTCATCAAGTTTTGAGCCTCCAGAAGGTCAAAAAACATGCAAAAATTGACTTTCTGCCACCTTTTTGACAAACAGGGAGCAGTCTTGGGAGATTGCAATTTTGGAGGGGAAAATGGCCACCAAATTCAGAAATTCCAGTTGGGTTGGAAAGTAGACATCCAGGCCTTTCCAAAAAGCCCACTTTTGCCTCATTTGGACACCTGGAAGTGCCTCAAACAGAGCTCCAAAGAAGCGCGACCTATCAGGCAATTTTCATAATTTTTCACCTACAGCTCAGGAATTCGCCCAGCTTTGGCCAGTTTTGACTTGGGATGGGATTTTTCACCCTCTTTGATGTAATTAATGTATTTCCATGTTGATATGACACTTATTTACCTATTCTAGAAGATTCATTCATGAAATAGCAAACATTTAATGAATGAATTGGTTTCCTAGCTTATAGAGGCAAGTTGTTTTGACTGCCTAGATTTTAGTGCTCAGTTTAGAATTGGTTGAAACTGCTCCTAGAAGGATAAGCTCGACCCCTAGAGGCAAGGAAAGATGTTAGATTTCCTATATTATGTACTTTCTTGGTCATTTTCATGGTTGGACTCTTGAGGGAGAAAACTCTATTGTATTATTCATTGTATCTCTGCAATTTTGGCAAAGGAAGAAAGACCAGGGTTTTGCAGTCCTTTTTGGGATTCCTGTGGTTACATGTATTGATGGTGTGCTTCTCTTTGTACTTGTAAGTGTGTTATGTGAAATCATCCTCTTTCTTTTTCTTCTGAAATTAGGCAAATGAAGTGTTAAAGTAGAATTCATGATTGCCATGCTCTGCTTTTAAGTTTGCTTAATATTTATGTTTTCATCTGTCTAAAGAGAACCCTTGAAGGTTTCTTGCTCTCTTTAGCTCCTCACCAGTCATTCCTATCCATTCACTTAATTCAAAGGCATAAGTACAGTCTCCTACCTTGCCCCAAAGAACCCCCTGCAAAAACTGTGTCCAATCCCCGCACCCAAAATTGCCTTTCCCCAACTTTCCACCAAAACCCTAAAAAATCCCAAATCAAACCTTTTATCAGTTTACTAGCCTAAAATCAGTGTTTCCTTATTGGTTATCTCGCCCGTTGAAGATATTTACTGAGATAGATCGGAGAGAGCCCTCTCCTGCCCCGTAGGGCTAGCTACGAGGCTAAGTGGTTTGATGTTGCCTTGAAGTTTGCCTTTCTCAGCCTGAGGTGAAATTTCAAGCACTAACATATTGGCGACCATACTGGGGAAAACAAATTGTCTGTTGATTGATGTGTTTGCTTCATAAGTCTTAGACGGAGCCTGAAGTTACGCCAAGTAGCCTTCGAAACGCTTTTGCTTTGCATAAGCGGAAGTAGATAAACGCTGCTTCAGTCAATCTCCGTGAGCTTGTGAATACAACACTTCAATTGCATTTTACCCCAGTTCATTTGTAAACTCTGAACTTTTGGATGATTAGTTAAGAGTTTTCACAAGCTGATTGGTTATTTGTTCCTTGATTTCCAAACTGGCTTCCAATTCTGGTCGTATATTCAAATTTCATTCGTGTCCAGCTATTTTTGAGTACCTTGAAGACATTGATTTTGACGAGAGTTTTGAGTTGTCCTTGTTCAAAACTAAATCTGAAAGTGCACTTGATTCTCTAGTTCCTAACCCTGATTTCGCAGCTGCTCTTGAAATTGAGAGACACAATAAATTGATTGACAATTTCATCCTAAGATCTCTTCAGTCAGATATTCACACTACCAATCTTGTCAAGTTCGTTGAAACTATATCTGGTCATATTGGATCTACTATCACGGCGCATGAGCAGTCCAATCCTCCTTTTATTTCTGTTTCTCCCATAATCACTTATCCCACATCTACAATTGGTTCGCCTTCTACATCCCATACCACTTCTCCTCCTCATACACCTCATACTACAGCTACACCTACTCCACCTGCTACTCCTAGACCCAATCTACCTAAAGCAATGGCTGCCCGATTTTCTCCTCTTGCTCTTCCCCAAAATCTGCATGATATGCCAGTCGATTATCAAAGTAAAATTCCCATGTTTGATGGCACTCCACAAAGTATCTCTGCTCAGCAAAATATTGACAAAATGACAACTTTCTTTGATCTATATGAGATAGATGAAGAGGATGTAACTATGCGTTTGTTTGCACAAAAATTTGATGGCGAAGTAAGAAAATGGTTCAGAGGTTTGACAGCTAGAAGCATTCCCACCTTGGAAGCACTTCAGAGCCAGTTTCTAGATCGATGGGAAATCAGAAAGGATCCACTTCAGATCAATGCTGAGTACAACAATCTCAAATGCAATCATGGTGAGTCGGTCCAAGACTACATTATCAGGTTTAACATAGTTTACAATGCTATTCCAGATGATTTGAGGCCATCTAGAAAATCAGCACTTCTCAAATTCCCGGATGGTTTTGATCCGGAGATGGCTTATTCATTGCGAGATAGAGATCCGCCTACCTTGGAGGATATGCAGAAAATTGCTGTTAGTGTTGAAGCAAATTTGAATGATAAAAGAGCAAGGATGAAGGCAGAAAAGTGAGTCACAATCAAGGAGGAAACTTCTACATCCGATCAGCTTCTTCGCAACGTAGTAACGATGCTCGAAAATACTCATCTCAACAAGCCGAAAACGCAGATTCGTAATCCTAATTTCTGAGGTGCACAGCAGCCACAATATAGAATCAAGCAGCGTGAAACAAAGGCAGCACAAGAGGCAGCAGTTCAGCAACAAATTAAACCTCCTTTTCAGCATAATTTTGTTAGCCAAGAATCAGAGGATGAAGGTGATACGGTGGGAGAGGAAAACCACTTCTTCACTCCTGATGATCTGCCCACTTATGTTACAGAAGAAGAAGAGTTGGTAAATCACTCCATCATCCCTCAGGATGAACACTATATCTTGTCAAATGATGCAGCACTTGAAGAAGAATCGGAAGAGTATCAAAGAGGGTACCTAAATGCTTTATCCGCTCAGCAGAGACAATTAAGAAATCGAGCTGTTCCCATAAATCCCATTCAGAAAAGGAAAGATACTTCAGCAAAGAATGATTCGGCTCCCCCACACACAAAAGGAAAAGACATAATTGATCCTTCAACAAGTCAATCATCATCAGTAAGCAAGATAGATCAGCCATCAAGCACACCGAAAGATAAACTTGACAAAAGAGAGGTTCTGGCTAAAGAAGGTGAGAAGGTTTCAGTTTTCAGTTTGGAGAATGAAATTTCAAAGTTGAAAGTGTCCATTCCTTTGACAGAAATCATGAAGAACAGCACTTACCGCAGCCAAATTTCCAAGATGCTGAATTTTGATCCAATGCTAGACACGGTGAATGTAGAAGATGATCAGCCGAAATTGATTTTTGGGCCTGCTTTAAATGGTGAGTCTCCCGAAAGTGATGTTCCTCCATTCTATATCAGTCTGCGATTGCATGAATATGTTTTACATAATGCCATGTTTGACTCGGGAGCTTCGCATAATTTGATGCCGAAAGAAATTATGGAAAAGCTGGGACTAGACATCACAAGGAAATATCATGATTTGTATTCATTTGATTCCAGCCGGGTAAAATGTATTGGTTTGATCAAGGACTTGGTAGTGAGCTTAGATCAAATCCCAGCAAAGAATGTTTTGATGGATGTGGTGGTGGCGGATATTCCTCCGCGATTCGGGATGTTACTTTCTAGATCTTGGGGAGCGAAGCTCAAAGGTACACTTCAGCTCGATTTTTCTTATGCTACGATCCCGGTTTTTGGTCAGATGAGGAAGTTATATAGGGAGCAAAAGATGAAATACATGATCACTAGTAAAGAAAAGCCAGTTAATCATCCTGTAAATTATGTACATACAGATTTAGAGTCATTTGTTTTGTTTGCGGAGAATTTTAATGAGATAGATAGTCAGTTAGTTCAAGCAGAAGATATACCAGACATTTCAGAAAATTTCAGAGAAATTTTGAGAAAGGAAAGTGAAGAAAGGTCCGCTGTCATGAAGCCAACAGCTGAGATCAATGGGCAGCAAACAGAAAATGCAGAGACATCACATTTTTAGCATTTAGAGGATGATGAGGATGGTCTTTGGACCATGGATTTTGATGGTGCTGTGGGCAGCGATGGTGCTGGTATAGGTGTGTGGATTCGAAGTCCATTTTCTGTCCGAAACAAAGTCCCAAGCAAGGTACGAGTATGCTCTTATAAACTGGCATTTGATTGTTCAAACAAGGAGGCGGAATATGAGGCCCTCATTGCTGGTCTGAAAATCCTTCGGAAGTTGAAGGCAAAGAAGATAGCAGTATATGGCGACTCCGAGTTGGTTATAAAGCAAGTGAAAGGTGAGTTTCAGGCCAAGCATCCTCGTATGCGAGCATATCGAAATGCTGTCCTAGATATCTTAAAGTTGTTCTCTGAACATACTTTGACATGTGTGCCCCGTATCCAAAATGGTGTCGTGGATGCATTGGCTAAGGCAGCAAGTAATCTAAAAATCCCCATGAATTCCAGCAATAAGTTTGAGATTTATGTGAAGCACCGTCCTACAGTCCCAGACAATCAAAGATGTTGGCAAGTTTTCCAAGATGATGAAGAAATCAAGGATTTTCTGCAAGTTGAAGGTGAGTTCAAAGACATTTCCATAGATACAGAACCTGAGGAAGTAAATCAAATGGATGTATTGCAGCTTAAGGATAATTTCATTCCTAAAGGATTAATTCCTTTGGAGGAGCTGTTTGATCAAGATGACGTGGCTCGCAAACCAACCTTGAGGCCAACGGAAGAAGGTGTCGAAGAAGTGAATCTCGGAACAGCTGAAAATCCAAAGATGGTGAAATTATCGAAAGCATTGTCGCCTAAGGTAAAGAAAGAGTATATCATATTGTTGTCTTCATTTTCTAATGTTTTTGCATGGGACTATTCATATTTGAAAACTTATGATACAAGTATCATTCAGCATACCATTCCCATAAAGCCAAATCAAAAGCCTTTCCGACAAAAGTTGAGAAGAATTAATCCTAAGCTGCTGCCATTGATTGAGAAGGAAGTCAACAGGTTGTACAAATCTGGAATTATAGTGCCAATCAGATTTTCCGACTGGATTTCCAACTTGGTGCCTGTGAGAAAGAAGACTGGTGAGATCTGCTTGTGTATAGACTTCAGAAATCTCAATAAGGTGTCGCTAAAGGACAATTATCCGCTGCCCAAGATGGATCATATATTGCAGCGGGTAGTTGGGGCATCAAGGATGTCTCTACTTGATGGTTATTCCGGGTACAATCAGATTTTGGTGCATGAGGATGACCGCGACAAGACTGCATTCACTACTCCATGGGGAACATTTCATTATGCCAAGATGCCATTTGGATTGAAGAACGCAGGTGCTACCTTTCAGCGGGCGATGGACATGGCCTTTGCTAATGAGAAAGATGTCTTTTTGGTCGTTTATCTTGATGATTTAACTGTGTTTTCTAAATCTGATGAAGAGCATTTGTATCATTTGACAGTGGTGTTTGAAAAGTGCAGAAAATATGGTATCTCATTGAATCCGAAGAAGAGCCTTTTCGCCATGAGTGAAGGCAAGCTGTTGGGCCACATCATTTCCAAAGATGGCATTCATATAGATCCTGCACGTGTGGAAGCAATTCAGCAATTGGAGCAACCCCGAAACAAGAAGGAGATTCAGTCCTTTAATGGCAAGTTGAATTTTTTGCGTCGCTTCATCCCGAATCTTGCCGAACACCTCAGAGAAATCACTAACATGCTCAAAAAGGACAGCCAGCTCAAGTGGACCGAAGAGGCGGTAAAATCTTTCAATTTGGTAAAATTAATTTTATCTTCAGCCCCAACTCTAATCAGCCCGGATTACACACAAGATTTTATTTTATTTTCATTTGCTTCTGAGCATACATTGGCAGCTGTGCTCATGCAAAAAAGAGATGGAGTTGAGAAGCCCATAGTTTTTTTTAGTCGTATTATAAGGGATGGAGCGTTGAAGTATAATATCATTGAAAAACAAGCATTGGCGCTGATAAAAGATTTGAAAGATTTCCGTGTGTACATATTGAATTCTCATATTTTGGCATATGTTCCTAATGCGGCTGTTAAAGATGTTTTGGTACAAGCGGAGCCGGAAGGAAAACGGGGTAAGTGGATTGCTGCACTGTTGGAGTATGATGTGGAAATCAAGCCTACTAAGCTGATCAAGGGCCAAGGTCTCGCTAAATTGATGGCTGAAACAAATCTTCATGTCCTAGAAATTAATTTGATTGTTGCCTTGTCCGATGAAGATGAAGAAAATTCAGTGCTATAGGTATCCGATATCTTTGTTTCCTCTCCTTGGTATGCTGATATTGTATATGTGATTCAAAACCTGTCTTCACCTCCCGGAATGCCTCGAAACAAAGCAAGGACATTGAAGTTAAAGGCTGCCAAATTCTACATCATCAAATCTGCACTATATTGGAAAGACCCTGGTGGCATATTGCTGAATTGTTTGGTCGAGGAAGAAGCTAAGAGAGCTGTTGAGGATTTCCACAAAGGTGACTGCGGGGGCCACTTGTTTTGGAAGACTACGGCAAACAAGATCTTAAGGGCAGGTTTCTATTGGCCTTCATTGTTTTCAGATGTATATAAAGCAGTCAAAAGTTGTCATGAATGTCAAATTTTTCAAGGAAAGCAGAAATTACAGCCTTTGCCTCTCAAGCCCATTGAAGTCAGCGCACCATTTCAGCAGTGGGGCTTGGACTTCATTGGCGAAATTCATCCAGCATCTTCCGGATAGCATCGATGGATATTGACAGCCACCGATTACTTCACAAAATGGATTGAAGCCATTCCCACCCAGCAGGCCATGGACTTGGTAATTATTTCTTTCCTTGAAAATAACATATTGTCACGTTTCGGCTGTCCACATAAGTTGATTACAGATAATGCAGCAGCATTTAAATCGAAGAAGATGATTGATTTTTGCTACAAATATAATATCAGTTTGGGGCATTCGTCCGCCTATCATCCGCAAGGAAATGGGCTAGCAGAATCTTCAAATAAATCCTTGGTAAACATCATAAAGAAATTGCTGGAAATCAACAAGAAGAGCTGGCACAAAAAGTTAGTAAATGCATTATGGGTTGATCGTGTAAGTCAGAAAAGGTCAATTGGGATGTCACCTTTTGAACTGGTTTACGGGATAGATGCACTGTTTCCTACTTCACTTAGTATTCCAGTAGCAAGGTTGCTTCAAGAAATTGGTGGTGAGGAAGATTCAATGCAAAGGCGGATTAGTCAAATGATTCATTTACAGCAGACACGGGAGGACGTTCTTCAAAATACTCTCAAGTTGCAAGAGCGCATAAAGAAAATCTATGACAGAAAAGCAAAGCCGGATGACTTTCAGATAGATGATGTTGTTTTGAGGTGGGATGCCCGAAATGAAGACAAAGCGAAACATGGAAAGTTTGATAACTTATGGAAAGGTCCTTACAAAATTGCAGCATACTGTGGTCCAAATGCCTTTCTTCTCAAGGAAATGAATGGTGATGATTGCCTCGGAGGGTCGGTCAATGGCCGGCTGCTCAAAAGGTACCATGTCTGAGCATTTTCTGCTCTAGCCATTGTCATTGTAATTACCATTTTACTTTATATTTCACTGCAAGTGTGCACTGATCTTTCATCTTTAGTCTGGGGCCCGCGGTGAAGGCTATAATTCTAAAGATGGGGATTAGTTGGTGTGAGTTTTTATGTTGTTTTTATCAGTCCATTTTCTGTCCAAAGGTTGAGTTAGTTTGGGTCAAAGTTAGTCCAATTTTCAGTCAGTTGTTAAAGTCAATAAAGCTGTCCCGTTTTGGGTCACATAGCTAAATAGTGACTCCATTGCCCAATGATCGAAAAGCACTGGTCTGCTCTCTCAGAGGTCTAAGGTTCTTGGTACCTCCAAGGAGCTACCAACCCCATTGGAGACAATGTTAGAGTCGGTCTAGTAGCCCTCCATCAGCGATCAAAGCTCTTTGCATTTGCATAAGTAGGTGTCTCATCATTGTCATTTCATTGCATTCCATTAAGCATGCCATAACCCTGATGGAGGAGCTGGTGTCTTTATTCCCCTCTTGGCACTGCTGGATCAAGTTGTTTCAGTCTATAAATTCTTTCAAGGTTCCTTGTCTTGTCAAAGTCCTAGGTCTAGGGTTTAGGTTCAATTTGTCTTTGAGGTCATGTCTTTAAAGGTCAATAAATGCCCAGCAGGCTAGAGGGATGACTATCAAAGTTTTTCTTCAAAAATTTCTTCAAAAATTTCATCTTGTACAGCTAATTTTAACCTTGGATTTAAAAACCCTGTTTTTAAAGACAAGGTCTTTTTTCTCATTTTTGTAAAAAATTGTAAAAATTCAAAAGTTTTCAAAGACAACATGCAGCCCTGGTCCCCTTTGCCAAGATTCCTCAGAAGCTATCCCTACAAAAATTTTCAAGACAAAGCATCAGTTCAAACAATTTCAGGACAAAAGGAAACCATAAAGTCAGCAACATTTAAATTTTGAAAAAGTGTCAAGTTAAAAAACATTAGAAAGAGGGTTTGAGGAGAAATTAATTTAAATCAAGCCTATAAAGCCCCTCTCTCCTTCTATTTGATCATCATTTGCCTCAAAGCAATAGTGAAGAGCGATTTGGAGAGAAATTGAGCAAAATTGGCAAGCTGAGCCCGCGCGCGACCTGTCAGCACTTGCGCGCGACCTATCAGGGGGGTTCCTCCAGTTGAAAAATTACACTGGCGCGACCTATCGAGCGCGCGCGACCTATCAGCACCTGCGCGCGACCTGTTGGGAATTCATCTACAAAAACCGCCAGTAAACTCCCAAACGACCTCAAAATTCTTCAAGACTGCAGGGGTGGATTTTATATTGTCATCTGAAATTATTGCTCAAGCAACAGGAATACCAAATGTGGGAGAAGAGTGGAACAAACGCAAAGTGTTGGACAGATTTCATTATGAGCCCTTCGTTAAACCTGCCTACATGAGGTCCATAACTGGTATGTTTCCTTTCAGATTTTTGAGGGATGAGTATGCTCCCATGATGAGGCTCATCATGCTCTATTTCACCTGTGAGGGCAGGTTCGCATATGTGTATTCGTACCATATTCGCTTGTTGATGCATTTCACACGGGTACGAATGATGAACATACCATGGTTCATGTGCCGGGATATTGAGAGGATGGTGCCCTTGGTGCATAGAAGGAGCCCAGCACAGCAACATAGGAGCATTTATCATTATGGTTTGATCCAGCTTGTGGTCATGCATCAGTTGGCTCAGGAGGGTATCCCATGGGAGAATTTTATATCTCGGGAGTTTTTCACAGCATCAACATCATCTCCCCCTGAGGTTGTTCATGAGGAGGGAGGGCCTTCATAGCAACATGATAGTCCTGAGACAAGACATGTCAGCTCTCCTCCATTGGTCACTTATCAGAGAGGCCACAAAGCCTTATTTGCATCAGCTAGGCGAGTGTTATCTCCACACCAGGTGGAAGGGGTCTCGCCTTCTTCATCAGCACCATGAGTGTTATCTCCACACCAGGTGGAAGGGGCCTCGTCGTCGACAACAGCACAGGTATCAGAGAGGGGCAAATAGCCCAGGATTGATGAGGGGCCATCAGGTGTTCCAGACATAGAGATTGTTGACCTTGATATCAGTTCTCCTAGTCTAGAGTCAAAGGAGATCATTCAGCACCTAAGAGCTGAAAATGATTCATTGCAGCGAAGATTGGAAGGAGCACAATGGACGATCACATATTTAGAGCAGCGCAACAAGCAGTTGGAGGATGAGCACACTCTTGATGAGTTGCAGAGGATTCATGAGGACCGCAACTTGGCTCGAAAGAGACCCGGCGATTTGGTACCCGTTGAGCGAGAGGCTATGCTTCTCCGGGTCAATGCTCATTTGGAGAGGTTGCTGGCCAAGGCCAACCAAGATAAGGACTTGCTCAGGAACATGAAAAATCACTATTGGGCCCGAATGCACGTATGCAAGGCAAAAATGAAGGTGATTCAAGGGCGGTTGGCCAAGGCACTAAAACGACGAAAAAGGCCCGATCCCCTCCACATCTTGGCTGAGGCTTCTTTGAAGGAACATGATATTAAATGACCTCACTACAGCACAAATTTCAAAAAAATTTGAGTATTTTTGGTCTTTTATGAATTTTTGGGCAAAAAACAGGTTTTTCTCCTTGATAGGTCGCGCACCGCGCGCGACCTATTCGATGGGCAACTTCATTTTGGGAAAACTCAGTATTTCTGGATTTTTCATGCAAAGATACACCTTCTCAGCAATTACCAAGAGATTTCATCAAGTTTTGAGCCTCCAGAAGGTCAAAAAACATGCAAAAATTGACTTTCTGCCACCTTTTTGACAAACAGGGAGCAGTCTTGGGAGATTGCAATTTTGGAGGGGAAAATGGCCACCAAATTCAGAAATTCCAGTTGGGTTGGAAATTAGACATCCAAACCTTTCCAACAAGCCCACTTTTGCCTCATTTGGATACATGGAAGTGCCTCAAACGAAGTTCCAAAGAAGCGCGACCTATCAGGATTAGGGCGCGACCTATCAGGCAATTTTCATAATTTTTCACCTATGTTGGGTCGTTAATATGCCATTATTATTATCACTTTTTGAACACTTATCCCACCCATTTCCACTATTCTTCATCATATCATTTGTTATAATTTATCATTTAAATCCATTTTATAAATGATTTATGCTCTTATGAATGAATATTATCTATTCTCCTTTATTTCTAATAAATTCATGATTATGAATTATTTTATCAATGATAGTTTTAATAAGTTGGTTTTAACATTATTTACCATTTTTAGCCTCCAAGATAATTTTCAGATTGAAGATTTGATTTTTAAAAGCGCCAACTCAGAAATGCACTGGAATAAGGAGTGACAGTTTTGCGGTTGAGATTCTGAGCAAATGGAGAAGAATCTGGAAAATCCGGAACATGGGTTTTGTCCAGAACGGACCCAATTAACTTTCATAAGAATGGTTTGCCCAAATTCGGCTTGTACTGGGAGAAACGCTGGGTTCTTTGAGCACGATTTTCTGAGATTTATTGTTGCGGTCGTCCTCCAAATCTTAGCTGCAAAGCCAAATTCGCCTTGTTCTTGTTGATCAATTGGTTAGAAGCAAACAAATTTTGTAATAGAGATCATGTTGTACTTATATTTATTGTAACTACTCTCTGATCTCTCTTTATTTAAATCAGAACAGAGATCAGAGATGGGGGAATTTCGAATGATGGAAGAATGATAGAAAAATGATGAAGAATGATGGTAGATTATCCATGATAGGATAGGGATTGTTGCATGCTGTAATTCTCAAGCATTTGCTGTTGTAATGATTCCACAATTTGCTGATTAATACATGGTTTGGGAGTTGCTGTTCATTCTTTTCCTTCTGAAGTAACCCAGCAGCGTCCGCTGGCGGCTAAGGGCCCAGCCTCTGGTGGAGTACGCTGCTGCTGCTACTGTATATTATATTCTTTTGTTTTATGCGTGGTTTTCTTATTAGTTTTACTCGGTAATCTGATATGCTTTTTCATATGATATTCCATGCTCTGCTACGATTAATTCATTAATGGTTCCTTCAGGAAATTCATGTAGTGACTCTGCATTGTATGATTGAATCTTTTCAGAGTTGATTGCATGTTATTAGTCTAAACCAGCTATTTCAGTTACAGAGCATTTGTACTGAATATTACTGTTATTGGATTCATTTGAAATCCTGATTATTGGAGTCCGAAAAGTGATATTATTCTATTTGGAAACATAGTCGTATTCACCTTAATCGTCAGATTACCATATTAGCATGTCGTGTGTATGTATGGTTGATTCTTGCTAATTCATCAATGAGTGTTGTTCCATAAAGTACATTCCATCCAATTTGCCTTAAGAAAGAAGATTGCTATTTTATTGCAGAATGTGAGTTTGGTTCAATAGAGCAAGTTTAGTTCTGACTCGCGAGACTTAGTTTATTTGATTGTTGTTCCATTTACTGTTGTTCCATTTTAGACTTGCTGTTCCATTTCCTGTTTGCTGTTCCATTTTACTTTCTGTCGTTCCATTTACTTGCATTTGTTGTTTTGGTGTGAGAGAAGGTCTAAGGCTGTAGTGAGCCTCAGCAGTCGCTGCCTAGCTCCCAGACCTATGGTCCATGCTCTAATTTCCTTTCCATCAGTTTCTAGAGGGATGGGTTATCGCTTCCGCACCCTTGACTGATAAGCTGCCTTGTGTGATTTTATTCTTTTAGAGCAATTTAGTCATAGTTTAGCAATGCTATACTACTAAGCATTACTCTTGAGTAAATATACGCCTCAGACTGAGTACACTCTTGAAATAAAAAGTCGTCCCTGGGTTGATAATTAATGTGAAGGTAATTAGGAGTTTAAAAGACACCTTTTTATCGCTCCACATTTTGGCGCCGTTGCCGGGGAGAGTGTAGCCATTTCTAAAGAGTAGTGTGAATCTGATGAGTGCCTGCTAGGGAAGAGTTGGATCTTAAAAATGGAAGGTAAGAACCTGCGTACGGAGCATGTAAAAGCCCTGCTCCACTGTCCACTTTCCTAACAGATTCGCTGTTGCTTTGTTGGGTAGAAATAGATGTTTGAATTTTTGTGTGAATGATTAGGAAAAAGATAGAAATTTTTAAAAAATGAATCACATGATCTCACGCAAGTGGTGATGTAAGCACCACCCATTTCACTAACCGATTGACAGGAACATTTGAAGAAGGAGCCTCGAAGAAACACATGAAGAACATCTTAAACTATGGTAAGAAATGGCTCACGTTTCTACTTTTGAATTTCCTATCAAAGATCTAGGAGGAGTGACACAAATGCACATAATTCCCCCATATTTACCAAATTTTCATGGTTTAGCAAATGAAGATCCAGATACATTTTTATTTGAGTTCGAAATACTTTGTAGAGGATATGATTATTGTACTAATGATCAAAGATTGAAAGTGTTTCCTCTTACTCTAAAAGGAGCAGCTCTCCGATGGTTCATGAGCCTAGGTGGGAATTGCATCCAATCATGGGAGGACATGGAGAACATATTCTTGAAGAAGTACCAAGACTATTGCAAATCCAATGAAGATATTTTCGGTATGATACAAGGGGAAGATGAAAGTTTGGAGGACTATGTAGATCGATTTCAATACAATCTTCAAAAATCAAAATATAAGCATTTGGAGAAAGAGATCTTAAAAACACTCCTTCTTAAAGGAATCAAAGATGAATGTTTAGAAATCTTAAATCTGATAGGAAAAGGTGATGTTTTTCAGTTATCATATGATGATGTTTGTGAGTTGTGCATAAGGTATTCAAGAGGAATCTCCAAGGCTGGTAAGAATTCTAGAGATGTTTGTTCTTTCTTTTCCAAATCTGCTACAAGAATAGGAGACATAAGAGCTGAAATCAATGTGTTATTTGAAAATTTTAAAGTTGATTTTATTAACTCTCTAAATGAAAAATTGGATGTTTTGCAGGTTCATAAAAATCAAGAATTGGATGAAGTGTTTTACCCTCAGGACCGAAAGGAGCATCTCATAGATACTCACTCTTCCTTATCTAGGATGGAAGTAGCATATCAAAGAGGTAAGGAAGCTGCAACAAGGTCAAAACCACGGAAATCATGGCCTACGGGTATGGTTCAAAACACTCCCTCTCCACTTTCTTACTTGCATAATCCATCATGGAATACTAATGTGTTAGAGCAGCCATGTCAATCTCAATATAACCACCAGCAATTTTCTCTACAAGCTTGGCATGGTTCACCTTATGATTGCATGACTACTCTCCCCCATCTTGTAGCACAAGCACATTCTCCATATTCTCTACCAGCTCTTCCACAATATCTTGCTTGCCCATCAAAACCATTCACACAACCCAATCAACCATATCATCAAAATGCTCCATTCCTTACACATTTTCCTGCTCAACTAATTCCACACCCTCACCATAATAAACCAGTACAACATACTTACAATGTTGAACTGGCAAATTTACCCACCCTTCCCACCCATTCTATCCCACATGTGTTATTAGAGAAAACTTACAATGAGATTCAGAATGTTTCAAATGCAAAAATTGTAGAAGCTATGGAAGAAAATGAGGTTTCTTTTACTATGCATCAACAAGCTATTTTAAAAGCTCAAGAACTTCATGATATGATGGCTATGTGAAATCAAAAAAGTAAAGAATATATTGAAGATTGGTTTCACTCCATCATTTGTTTGCAACATCACTCTATGCTTCAACAATTTTTGATACCATTTTTTGAAGGGAAGTTGGCTTCTCATACCCTAATATCCATTAACATGCATTTTTCAAATTTGGGTATGTGCATACGTGAAGCTTTACTTCGAAAATGGATTCAGTGGAAGTACTCATATACGTAGTAATATTCATTTTTCAAATCAAAATAGGTTAGTGAAGAAAATAAAATAAATAGGGGAATAAATAAATGCATTTCGTTTTTATGTAAAACTAGTTGTTTTTTGTTGCAACATGCTATGCAAATCAACATTGGTGATAATTTTTTAATTCATTTGTGTATAATGGAAATAATAGTTATACAAACACTTATATTCATTTTTATCATCAATATGAAAAAAAAATGCTTGAATATCATAATTTTTTTTTTGGCTTGCGGGCTTGATGAACTTTCTGGAAAAACAATCGGGACAGTCATGTTTTGAGGGACCAAAAGTGAATATTTTTAAAACTTGTTTCTACCCCAAGTAGCCCTTGATATCTACTTTCTAACCCAATTTGAATCACTCAATTTGAATTTGAAACGAAAAAGTTAGAACCAAAACATTGATAGGGTGTCTAGCGGGAAGTTCAGGAACAGAGTTGGGACAGTCAGTTTTTGGAGGCCTAAATGACCATATTTTTAAAACTTGTTTCTATGGTAGATTCCCCTATGAATCTAGTTTACAATGCAATTGGAATCACTCATTTTCGATATCGTATGGGGAAGTTATGATCAAAATACTGACTGTCTATCGTAAATCAGCACTCTTAAAACTATGTCTTTCTGGCTGTTCCTTACAGTATTTTACCTATCAATTCTTCTTTTCTTCAAAACCTGTTTCTATTGGAGATAAATAAATGAATCTACTTTCATTTTCAATTTGAATCATTTGAATCCGACATCAAACGAAGAATCTATGCTTGAAATATCAATCGTTGGTCTAGATTGGGTAATCGAAAATGACTCTATTATGCAGGTTGTTCTAAACAAGTTTGACATATCATAGCATTGAATTTTTAAAACCTGTTGCTACTAGAGATAACCCTTTGAATTAGCTCTCATTTTTCTTTGGAATCACTCAATTTCGACAAAAAACAAACAAGTTGTGATTAAAACACTGCGGGCTAGCATGATTGGCCACTGCTCTCCCGCAAGTGATAGATAAATTTTACTTTGTTATTTTCTCAATGGATTTGTTATACAGAGTAACTACTTGTTGTTTTTTTGCATAATTCTTGGATTAGGGGAGCTCGATCACCTCTCTTTCTCCATGATTTAATGTTTTATTGCAGGTAGGCACTCGTTTTTTGCAGGTCCTGGGAAAATAAAGAAGGTCAATTTATGGACGAGTGATTTTTCAAAGAAATTTTTATAAAACAAAGGAATTTTATCCAACTCAGTACCCAACGGATTCATAATAGAACAAATGAAGAATTGATTTCGATTTGAAGATTCATGTCTTGTCACTGCTGCCAAAACATTTTTCAAAAAGATCATTTTTTTTTACATAATATCATAGCTGTTGTAACTTAATTAAATAAAATGTTGTTTCCTTTCTAATTTCTCTTATATTTTGTGTTTCAGGTGTTGCTTCATTCAAAGTGTAATTCATCCTCAGCATCAACGCCGTGAACAGCTAATTTGTTTTTTTGCATGTTTGCATTTTATGATTGTCCATTTTGCTGTTCCTTTCTGAATGGAACAACACTTCTGCACTTTCACATTTTGCTGTTCCTTTTCGAAATGGAACAGCACTTCTGCACTTTCACATTTTTCTGTTCCTTTTCGAAATGGAACAACATTTCTGCACTTTCACGTTTTGTTGTTCCTTTTCGAAATGGAACAGCACTTCTGCATTTTCACGTTTTGCTGTTCCTTTTCGAAATGGAACAACACTTCTGCACTTTTACGTTTTGTTGTTCCTTTTCGAAATGGAACAACACTTCTGCACTTTCACGTTTTGCTGTTCCTTTTTAAAATGGAACAACACTTCTGCACTTTCATGTTTTGCTGTTCCTTTTCGAAATGGAACAACACTTCTACACTTTCACATTTTGCTGTTCCTTTTCGAAATGGAACAACACTTCTGCACTTTTAGTTTTTGCTGTTCCTTTTTCCAAAGAAACGACATTTGCATTTTCACACTTTCTTGTGTGTATTTTTGTTTTTTGTGTGCATTTCCTTTGTTGTTCCCTACAAGGAACACCACTTTTTGACTGTTTTTGCTGTTCATTCAAAAGAGCAACACTTTGGGATTATTTTCGAGAGCAACCCTTCCTTCCTCTTGTGGGATTATTCCTAATTCATCTCAACCACATTTTACTGATTTCATTTTGTGGCATGAAGTACACTATTTTTATGAGGACAAGAATTATGGATTCTATTGAAGCGAGTTAATATCATTCACGTTATGATCTTTAACAGGACAGCTCCTTGATGATAGATTTTTTTCAAAAGGGACACAATTATTTATATACTACTTTACTGCATTGTTTTCTGTTGAACATGATATTGATTGATCATCTTAATACCATGTTGGTTCCATCATCCCTGGTTATAATCTTCTCTGCTGTAATAAATGAGATTATGGGTATATTTTTTTTTCTATTGACATCTTCAACTTCTTTCGCCATCCCTGCTCTTAAGGAGTACTGAGCCTCCCTCATTTTATCATAAAAATATGTAATAACAACAAAATTTTGTTCGCAGATGGAGGATAGGGGGTCTCAATACGAGCCAGCCTACCATGTTCATAAGGTTGTAACAAAATGACATTCCCATTATGGCCACCACACCAGGGTTATGATCCATTGGATAGCCCAATTATCCTTGGAACAGGAGGTCTCATCACGAGCCGGCCTGATCACATTTGCTACATCCCAGTGAATGGCAGTGTGATTATCTGGTTACCACGCCAGCACACTGATCTCTTCTGTAGAACAACACTGTAACTCTCCATTTATAAATTGAGGATCCTGGCTCATATGGGTTAAAAAGCAACCCTGCCGAGGCTATGGACGCCTGCTGACAGCAGTGGCTCTGCTTATGGTATTGAAGTTATATCTTATCGTCAATTATTATTATAATACCCTTTTCTTATTTTTTTTTCTTTTTATCAGAGAAGTTATTTCCTTAACTTTTTCCCTGTTTTGAACCTTTATGCATGAGAAATTGTTTTATGATCAATCACATCATTTTCAGCTAGAATACCGTCAGCAAAGCATTTTTTTAGCATATTGTTGTCCTTTTTCGTTTTGCATAAACTATCATCAATCCAAAGCATCCTATCTCTTATTCATAACTATCTTTACACACTTTTCTCTCAATACAACCATAACTTTCACCGTCCTATCATTGATATGTGTACTCTGCTTCATTTACTATTGTATTGTTCACTCCCTTGCCTTGTCATCAACACCACCTCTTTCATATGCTTTATGGTTATGGAACCCATTTTCCAATTGGAGGGGGGAATGTATGCATTATGGGGTTGCATGAGATATGATTACTGCACTTTGCCATACCTTGTTGATTTGACAACATATTAGTATTGCATGTATACATAAGTTTTTCTAATTGAAATTTTGCATGCATTTTATCTGTTGCTATTCAAAGCTAACACTATGGATTCAAGAACATTGTATGCAAAATAGTGCTTTGTTTACAGGAGAACAACAAGTATGGGCAGAATTCTATTCGTAGCATGACCACACTATTGCACTTCACAGTAGAGGCTCGCGAACGTGAAAAATTCTTCAGACATGATGTGCTTCCCTGGAATCCACCTTTTGCATCACTTTCAGCACCAACTTTGCCTACATCAGCTTCAACCACTGCCAGTCCATATATGTCATTCCACATTTTTGGAGGTAAAACTTGAGGTAAAATTGCATAGTTTTCTAATTTATTATAAATTTAGGAGAATCTAATGAAAATCCATTTTGAGCATTATTTGTCATCCTTCATTCCACATCTTTACCACTTCCCCTTTTTCAGCAGCATGTCATTTTCGAGTGTGGGGGAGTGTTCCTTTCATTCATTTCTTTCTTATGACCACGCCATTCATATTCTTTATCATCCATTGCTATTCTTATTCACTCTCAACACCTCCCTTATTCCATGTTGTTTTACACCAAGCCTAGAATTCAACAGCTGGTAGCAACCACCTCTATTTGTTTTCTAGCATCGCATGCGGACATGCTAATTTTTCAGAGAGGGGGCGGAATTGCTATGCATGATGGATTTTTTCTACTTTCTTCCTTATTTAAGGCATACAATTTCATTTTTACACAGTGCAGAAATTGATTTCCACATATTTTTAAAACTATGAACTCAATTCTTGTAATTTTTGGAAAACACATACATATCATTAATACAAACCCACACAATTTCAAGAAATATTGGTTCATAAAATTTCGGAAATCATGCACTCTCACCTACAGCCATTTTGTTTATATCTCATGATCCATGCATCAAAACGATCTGATTTTTGGATCATAGAAGCCTTCATATATTACAAATCTACTTGCAACATTTCAACAAAATATGGTTTGTAGTTTTTGGGAAAATGGTTAATGAAGTTTGCTGTTATTTATGTCATATTTTGCTGCAACTTCATACATATAGTTGAATGTCAATGTAAAAATTTTTATGCCTTCATCGAGATTGCTAAAATTGAATATTCATTAATTAAAGAAGCATTCATTTGTTCTCAAATTTTTATTGCTTGGTTAACACATGGTTTTTGTCTTTGGGTTGCATGAGGACATGCAATATATTCAGTTTTCGTTGCATGAGAACATGCAACATATTGAGTGTGGGGGTATGTTGGGTCGTTAATATGCCATTATTATTATTATCACTTTTTGAACACTTATCCCACCCATTTCCACTATTCTTCATCATATCATTTGTTATAATTTATCATTTAAATCCATTTTATAAATGATTTATGCTCTTATGAATGAATATTATCTATTCTCCTTTATTTCTAATAAATTCATGATTATGCACATGACGTGCATGATGTAATGGCTGGGGCGGATGGCTTTCACACCCCCCACCCAAGTTCGAATCCTGCGAGGTTGTAAAAAATTGGAAAAATGAGAGGGTCCTACTGAAGCTTACAAAAAAAAATAAAAAATTCATGATTATGAATTATTTTATCAATGATAGTTTTAATAAGTTGGTTTTAACATTATTTACCATTTTTAGCCTCCAAGATAATTTTCAGATTGAAGATTTGATTTTTAAAAGCGCCAACTCAGAAATGCGCTGGAATAAGGAGTGACAGTTTTGCGGTTGAGATTCTGAGCAAATGGAGAAGAATCTGGAAAATCCGAAACATCGGTTTTGTCCAGAACGGACCCAGTTAACTTTATAAAAGAACGATTTGCCCAAATTCGGCTTGTACTAGGAGAAACGCAGGGTTCTTTGAGCACGATTTTCTGAGATTTATTGTTGCGGCCGTCCTCCAAATCTTAGCTGCAAAGCCAAATTCGCCTTCTTCTTGTTGATCAATTGGTTAGAAGCAAACCAATTTTGTAATAGAGATCATGTTGTACTTATCTTTATTGTAACTACTCTCTGATCTCTCTTTATTTAAATCAGAACAGAGATCAGAAATGGGGGAATTTCGAATGATGGAAGAATGATAGAAAAATGATGAAGAATGATGGTAGATTATCCATGATAGGATAGGGATTGTTGCATGCTGTAATTCTCAAGCATTTGCTGTTGTAATGATTCCAAAATTTTCTGATTAATACATGGTTTGGGAGTTGTTGTTCATTCTTTTCCTTCTGAAGTAACCCAGCAGCGTCCGCTGGCGGCTAAGGGCCCGGCCTCTGGTGGAGTACGCTGCTGCTGCTACTGTATATTATATTCTTTTGTTTTATGCGTGGTTTGCTTATTAGTTTTACTCGGTAATCTGATATGCTTTTTCATATGCTATTCCATGCTCTGCTACGATTAATTCATTAATGGTTCCTTCAGGAAATTCATGTAGTGACTCTGCATTGTATGATTGAATCTTTTCAGAGTTGATTGCATGTTATTAGTCTAAACCAGCTATTTCGGTTACAGAGCATTTGTACTGAATATTACTGTTATTGGATTCATTTGAAATCCTGATTATTGGAGTCCGAAAAGTGATATTATTCTATTTGGAAACATAGTCGTATTCACCTTAATCGTCAGATTACCATATTAGCGTGTCGTGTGTATGTATGGTTGATTCTTGCTAATTCATCAGTGAGTGTTGTTCCATAAAGTACATTCCATCCAATTTGCCTTAAGAAAGAAGATTGCTATTTTATTGCAGAATGTGAGTTTGGTTCAATAGAGCAAGTTTAGTTCTGACTCGCGAGACTTAGTTTATTTGATTGCTGTTCCATTTACTGTTGTTCCATTTTAGACTTGCTATTCCATTTCCTGTTTGCTGTTCCATTTTATTTTCTGCCGTTCCATTTACTTGCATTTGCTGTTTTGGTGTGAGAGAAGGTCTAAGGTTGTAGTGAGCCTCAGCAGTCGCTGCCTAGCTCCCAGACCTATGGTCCATGCTCTAATTTCCTTTCCATCAGTTTCTAGAGGGATGGGTTATCGCTTCTGCACCCTTGACTGATAAGTTGCCTTGTGTGATTTTATTCTTTTAGAGCAATTTAGTCATAGTTTAGCAACGCTATACTACTAAGCATTACTCTTGAGTAAATAGCCGCCTCAGACTAAGTATACTCTTGAAATAAAAAGTCGTCCCTGGGTTGATAATTAATGTGAAGGTAATTAGGAGTTTAAAAGACACCTTTTTATCGCTCCACAACCTACAGCTCAGGAATTCGCCCAGCTTTGGCCAGTTTTATCAAACCTTTTATCAATGTACTAGCCTAAAAAATCCCAAATCAAACCTTTTATCAGTTTACTAGCCTAAAATCAGTGTTTCCTTATTGGTTATCTCGCCCGTTGAAGATCTTTACCGAGATAGATCGGAGAGAGCCCTCTCCTGCCCCGTAGGGCTAGCTACGAGGTTAAGTGGTTTGATGTTGCCTTGAAGTTTGCCTTTCTCAGCCTGAGGTGAAATTTCAAGCGCTAACAATAGGCATAACATCCATGGCGACAGGGGCAGCCATAATTCAGTGCTTCTGGATTTTAATTTGGCTTTAAAGGTTTATTCATGTGTTTTTTAAACGGAAACTGGAAACTTTTAGAAGGGTTTAGTCGCAGGCTTTTAAATTTAAAGTAATTTTCAATTAATTTTACTTAATTAAAATATTTCAAGAGTGAACATTTTCAAATTTTGAATGGAGGTCTGGTAATTCGTTTACAATAACCTAGAGTTTAGGTGAATTGACTTCAAACTGGTGTTATGAACGACGACGGAAGGTTGAAAGGGCTCTGAGAGCTTTGTAGGCAGTCTCTATAGCTTCTTTGAGGACTGAAATGAGGTTAATTGGTAGTTTTCAGGTTTGCAAGTGTCGCACTAGTTCACAGAGGTTTACAAAGAGCTCGAGTGAAAAAAGACGGAAAAGGGCTTCCCAACCTTTTTATGGAGCAACGGTCACTTTTTGGCAGCAAATTTAATGAATGAACAATAGGTGGTTTATCAGGTCGAGCGGGCAGACGGTTTCCCAAGCCATCGCACTGCTTATGAAGGTCGGGCGGTATTGAGGAGGGGTCACCCAATCTACTTTAGAGTTCGACACGTAGCGGTCGGGGGGCTAGGGAAAACCGCTTTATCGAGTAACGATCGACCATTAGGTGCGATCGATATGGCTGTGGACCATCGGATGTGGGGGATGGTGATGGGATGGCAATCGAGCGATGGAGGTGCGCGGATGAAATGAACTGAGGTGTCCGGGGGGGGTGCAAGGAATTTAATCTTTGGCGGTTTGTGATTAATTAAGACTTAATCACGGGTTTAATTGATCGAGCGGGGTTTAATGACGGGGTTTAGTTTAGGTTCATCGCGCAGGGGTGTATTAAGAGGGTTTTGTCGGGATATGGGGTGAATTGTATAGTTTTTTTTAAATCTAAGGGTTGGGATATTACGTAAGGGATTTAATTAATATAAGGGAAAAGGTATTATGGGATTTATATAATAAAATTAAAAATTAATATGAAATTGGCGGAGTGGGTATATCCTTAGCATAATGTAAAATGTAATATTTGTGCTCTTTATTTACATACACTCAATACTTAGGATAAAATGTTTTTTGTGGGTTTTTTAAATAAAAGGGGATTTAACATGGAGTTGCTTTTCTTTTCCTAGGCAAATGAAGTTTGAACTTAGGAAAAGGGGTTTTATTAGGGTAGTGAAGGGGGATGACTTTAATGAAGGGGATTCTAACACTTGATGCCCATAATTCATTAAGCCAAGGGTTCGGTCCCACCAAAAGTCAAAGAAATGCTCTGAGCCTCTTTGACTTGAAGGATTTAAAGTATTAGAACATACTTGTGGATAGGAAATTAGTAAGTAAGGGGGAAAATGAATGAGGGGGAGTTAAACATGTTAACTTGCAAACCTTTGTTTTTGCTTCCATAGTTGATCATACATATAGAAATATGTGTCTAAGCATGATACATGTGTTTTTATCCAACCAACTTTGAACTTCAGCAACCTTTCTTCTACTTACCCATTACTTACCCTACCATTTTTTCTTCATTTTATTTGGGTGCATTTAGGCTAGCAAATCCTTATCATCTATTTTTCTTTTGAAAAGTAATATATCTAATTCTAACCTTATATCATCCAAGGGCTCAGATTAAACTGATGAGCTCCTTTTATTTTCTTTACCTACCTAATGATCTGCCAAGATTAAATTGTTTGGTCAGATTTTATTCTCTAACTAAAAACATAAAATTCAAAGCATGGAATAACCAAGATTAAACAGTTTGATTACCATGGACTGTGGCATGAATAACAAGCTACACACAATCATTATTATGCATAAAAGTAAATAGTAGTGACATTTAGACTTGCACAATTTCATGGTCTCTTTTTGTTTTTTGTGGTTCATATATTTTCATTTTTTTTTTTTATCTTTTCTTATTCTTTTTGTCCTTTGATTTTTCTTTTAGGACATACCCTCTTTACATTTTTTAATTTTTTAATATGGAAAACATTTGTAGAAAGCAAAGGTATGTACAATATTACAAGGCTTAACCTTATTGATTCAAAATTATGACTCCTATTGGTATAGGAACCTAACAATAGCTCCACTTGAGGATGGCATCTTCTGAAAAGATGTCAATAACTAATGAAGATCAGTAGCCTTTTAGTTGTTGCTGATGTTACCTTGCAAAGTGTCCTTATGTGAATCTACATTATTGATACTTATGACAGTGAATCTTTTAAAGCTTAGGGCCTTCTCTTCGGGCTTCAACTTCAAATATTACCATCCAATCCAAACTAGACTTTTGAAAATAAAATATGTACAAATGGGAAATGAAAATTAGTAACTTGGTTCAAAGTAATGTTTTAGCATTCGACCATTCACTGGGCCACCTTCTGCATCTATACCATCAATTTCTCTCAAGAAGAAAGCATTATTTCCTTTGCAAGCATAAATGACATAGGGACCTTTCCATAGGAAATCAAATTTTCCATGTTTGCCTTTGTCTTCCCTCCTTGAATCCCACTTGAGCACTTTGTCACCAATGTAGAAATATTCAACCTTGTTTCTCTTAAACAAAAATATTTTTAATCTTTTCCTGCACCACTTGAGACCTGACATAGACCTCTTCTCTGGTTTGTTGTAGATGAATAGTTTGGTTGATTCTTCTTTGGATACTATTTGGTTCAACCTGCAATTCTTGAAGTATCTTCATTACTGGTACTCCCAAAGAGGATGGAAAGACAGCGTCCATCCCATAAACTAGTTGATAGGGAGAAGTACCAATTGATTTCTTAGTAGTCAATATGTCTGCCCATAAGGCATTGACTATATTTTTATTCCAAGTTTTCTTATTGTCCTCTAGTAACTTCTTGATGATGTTTACTAGGCTTTTGTTTGAGGATTCTGCCAGTCCATTACCTTGAGGGTAAGAGGTTGTGTAATGGCCAAGGGTGATATGGTATTTATTGCAGAATCTATCATTCTTTTGGATTTAAAGGCTGCTGCATTATCAATAATGAGCTTAGTTGGACATCCAAATCTTGATAGAATATTGGTTTCAAGGAAGGTTATGATAACAATATCTGTGGCTTGCCTTGAATGTATGGCCTGTATTCATTTTGTGAAGTAGTCTGTGGCTGTGAGGATCCATTTGTGCTGGGCAGAGGAGGGTGGATGAATTTCACCAATGAAGTCTAAACCCCATTGTTGAAAAGATATTTCTGCAGAAATTGGCTTGAGGGGTAAATGTAAGAGTTTTTTCTTCCCCTCAAAAATTTGGCATTTGTGACGGGAGGTCACATATTGTTATACATCAGAAAACAAGGTAGTCCAGTAGAAACCAACTCTAAGGATTTTATCTGCAGTGGTCTTCCAATAAAGGTGTCCTCCACAGTCACCTGCATGAAATTCTTCCAAGATCTTGTCAGCCTCATACTTTAATAAGCAATTGAGAAGAATACCTTCATGATCTCTCCAAAACAGAGCATTTTCTAATATACAAAATTTCAAGGATTTCATCTTCAAAAACCTGCTTTTAGACCTAGATAATTCAGTAGGAGCTAGTAAATTTAGTAAAACATAAATAATATCAGCATACCAAGGTGATTCAATAAAGTCTTGGATGATTAGTGGAGTTGCCATCTCCTCTTCATTATCCATTGCTGCAATAAAGTTTATATCCAAGTCCTAACAGTTTGATTCAGCCATGATTTTGGCTAAACCTTGGCCCTTGATTAATTTAGTAGGTTTGATTTCTATATCATACTCTAAAATAGTAGCAATCCACTTTCCCCTCTTTCCATCAGGACCATCCTAAGTTAGGATGTCTTTAACTACTGAATTAGGAACGTAGGCTAGTATGAGAATATAAGATGTATACCCTAAAGTCCTTAATGGCTTTGACTAAAGCCAAGGCTTGTTTTTCCATTATATTATATTTCAAGGGGGCATATCTCAGGGCTTTGCTAAAGAAAGAAATGGGTTGCTCATAGCCCTGGTCATTTTTCTGCAATAGAACTGTAGAAATTGTGTGCTCAAAAGCAAAGGAAAACAAGATGAAATCTCTGTCAAATTTAGGGCTAATTAATACAGGTGTTTTGGTCAAGGCTAGTTTAATGTCTTCTAAGGATATTTTAGCCTCAATAGTCCATTTTATGGTGGAGTCCTTTTTCAGCATGTTGTTTAGTGATCTAATTAACTCTGCTAGGTTAGATATAAATCTTCTAAGAAAATTAATTTTTCCTAAGAAAGCTTGTAACTCTTTAATGTTCCTAGGGTGTTTTATTTGCAGGATGGCTTCTATTCTAGCAGGGTCTATTCTTATACCATCTTTAGAAATTATGTGACTTCACAACTTTCCTTATTCTAACCCAAACAAGGACTTTTTGGGGTTCAAGGAGATTCCAAATTTCCTTCATTTAATAAAAACTTGCCCTAGATGATCCAAATGTTGATTGTTAGATTTTGAAAATACAGTAATATCATCTAGATATATCACAAGGAAATCATGAATTTCTTTTGCGAAGGATACATCCATAGCCCTCTCGAAAGTGGCTCATGCATTCATTATCCCAAAAGGCATTTTCACATACATAAATTTGCCCTAAGGAGTAGTAAAGGCAGTTTTGGGTTGGTCATCTAGATGAACCAAGATTTGATTGTAACCAGAAAACCCATCCAACAATGAGATTCTGGTTGATCCAACTACTCTCTGTAAAATGTGGTCCATTTTGGGGAGAGGGTAATTGTCATTTAGTGACACTTTGTTGAGGTTTCTGAGATCCACACAGAGTCTGATCTCACCAGTTTTCTTTCTAGTTGGCACCAAGTTTGAGACCCAATAAAAAAATCTGATTGGTGCAATTATTTTGGCATCAAACATTCTCTGAATTTATTTTCAATTGCAGGTAATAAGACAGGATTAATCCTTCTAAGCTTTTGTTTGAAAGGCTTTTGATTTTCTTTAATAGGAATTGTGTGCCAATGATGTTGGTGTCATAGGATTTGAGGTACTCATAACTCCAAGCAAATACATCCTGAAATTCTTTCAACAACTCAATGTATTTTACTTTTTCAGTTGAGGGTAATGATTTTGAAAGTTTGATCAATTTAGGATTTTCATTGGTACCTATATTACATTCCTCTATATCAGACTTGGAAGGTTCCATTTTAGGTTTCCTAGGAACATCATTTGAATCAAATAAATCTTCTAGAGGGGTTAATCCCTTTGGTAAGAAGTTATCATTGAGATTAATTACTTCGGTTTATTTCATCAATCTAAATTTGCTCTAAGTTATCTACATCTAATTTGGTAAATTTAGTTGGGTTGAGTCTGTCTATTTCATCACCCTTTATCTCATTTATTTCTATCTCATCCTTAACGCTAGGATATATTGATGTATCAATATCTATATTGTTATTGGTAAACTCTTCTTCTGAAATTAAAAATTTATTTATCTGTTTATCATCAGAAAATATTTGCCAATTCTTCAAATTATCTAGAATTGTAGGTCTATGCCTACATTCAGAATTGTACTGATGGTTGGGCTAGAAGGGTAATTTGCAGGTGCTGGCAAACATTTCTAAACTATGGCTTTCATGTTATGTTTTCTGGGAATTACTACAAGCTTTGTTTCTAGGAAAGTGTTAAGTATTTCTATGATAGTTCCCCTATAACAACTTAATCTAGGGTCCTTTGTCATATATACAACATCAATCTGTTTTATATCCAGTTCAAAGTCTCCCATGACAGAAAATCTATTAGCTCCTAGATTCCTAACTAACTTAAGACCTAAAATTAATGCTTCATATTTAGCCATATTGTTGGTACATTTAAAATTCAATCTATATGCATGGCCTTCTGAGTAATTATTTTCCAAATTATATATCCACACTCCTGCTCCTGCTCCTAACCTATTGACTGGCCCATAAAATTCTAAATGCCATAATATCTCATGATCTATATTTACACTATCTGGTGCAACAAACTTTTCATCATTTATAGCAATTTGACCATCTTGTTCATTGAACAGTTCTGTAGTCTGGTTAGTTTCATTTTGTGTAGAAACTGCAATTTCTTTTTGTTCTATATTAATACTGTCTAAAATTTGTTCTTGTGTTTGATCAGCATAAAAGAATAAAAGAATCAATATCTTAGTGTATGGAGTAGATGGGAAAGTTTTGAGGTTGATCCTGGCTACTTACCATATAATTCATTAAGGTTTCTAGGTATAGTTTCTTAGGTTGTCCAAAAATAGAGATTGTCGCATGTGACATATCTAGTTGTAAGGATCCCTAAGGTTTGGCTCCCCATGATCTAGATAACAGCATGCCAGACTTTGGTTGGATGTTAGAAACTACAATATCCATAAGGATGTTTTTGGCAGGATATTGAACTAAAGTGACACACAGGTCTTTAATCAATCCTAGACACTTTACCTAACTGGAGTCAAATGAGAATAAGTCTTTGTAAGGCCTTGTAATGTCTAGGTTTAATTTCTCAATCACTGATTTGGGCACTAAGTTATGAGAGGCCCTAGAATCCAACATTGCATTGTGTAGAATTTTGTCATGGATACTAAGGCTAATGTAAAAAGGTGGAACTCCTTCTTCTAATGAATTGCCATTAACATCTGGACCAAATATGAGTTTTGGTTGGTCATCAAACAAGTTAATTGAATCCTCATTTTCAGCAATGTTTAAGGTCTGGTTTATCTATGATTTATAAGTTTCATTCTTGATTAGTTATGTTAAAGGAACTCAAACCTTTAGCTTTGCAATCTCTGCTCCCAAACTGAACGGAAAAGAGACTTTTTCTGTTTGAAGGTTTTGAATTTTTGCAGGAGGGATTTGAGTAGGCTTGTCTTATTTTCCTTTATTGGGAACCTCCTTATGTGGATTTTCAAATATGATGTTTTGAGCTTTTTCCACTAGTTCCTTAGGTGGAATTGAAGTGGATGGTTGATCAACAGAAGCTTGATCAAATGTTATGTCTACAATTGTGGGGCTAGAAGGTTTTGGGTTTTCCCTGGGGAGAATTTGGAGGATTTTTGGAATCGGGGCTTCTTTTATTTTCTTGGGTTGATTTTGTACTATTTTCTTAGTTTGGTCAGGGACATCAACATTCTTTTTGCTTCTTAGGTTATACTATTTATGAACTTCAAAGATGGCAGAATCATATCCCTATTTGTAATCAAATGATTCCCCAGACTGTATTTGTAATTGTTGTAGCATATACAGTTCTTGCTCATCTTGGGTTAGAAAAACAATGTCCTCATCATTTATTCCCATTAGGTTAATATGTGTATCTTCTTCTGGATCTTCCGCATGGGATGTCTCTGCATAATTTTGTTGAAAAGGAGGCCCAATGTTCTGATCTGGTCCATTTTTCCCAATGTTTTGGTTTTTTCTAAAATTTGGGTTTCTAACTAGAGGTGCTTGTTGGTTATCCCATTGAGGTTTCCTCTCCATGTTCTTTATTCTATCCATTATTCTTTCCATACTTTTGGATAATGTCACACGGAATGAGTCAATCTTGCGGACAAGATAGACCTTCCTAGAATCTAACGATATCTAGTGACAAGCAAGCCAATCAAAAACTATCTTTCTCTAAATATGCATTTATAAATAAAGGCAAACAAGTGTTTAGGCCTACCTTGGGTCCGATGCAAGTTTGTGGAAGCCTCGCTCCTTTGATCCAAATGAGCTCCCTTGTTGCGAATCTGCAAACACAAACAAGCAAACAAATTAAATAGCACCTGAAAAGCAAATAACATAAAGCATACTTAACATGATGATCAAGGAATACATGAAACAAATGACATAAGACAATTTGTTGAGAAAAATGAATCTGATTGTATTAATTCAAATCAAAGAAGAACTTTACAACCTATGCCTTGATGCTGTACAAGCTCCTCCCAGGGTCCAACAAGAAGTCTCCTCTACTTTGAAAAGTTTCACTCTCTTCCCAATGAAACCAAAAAGGTATGTGATCTCTCCTCTCAAGCTTAACTAGGAAGTCTCAATTCCACCAGCATTTACCCTCAAAAATGTTCAGCTTCTAACCTCCCTAGCAACCAACCCAATGCCTTAATTTATAGTGCAATGGAGGGAAGTTGCTAGGTCCTCCTTTAAAGGGATAAAGTCCTCCTTCAAAGGGATAACTCCTCTCATCAAGGGGTTAGCTCCTTCTGTTTTGGGATGCATGAACCACCTAAGAGCGACCAATCCACGTCAAAATTCCTTCTAGAATCATCTAGAATTAACCCAAAGTGAGTTTTTTAGAATAAAATTGCGCCTTTTTTACTTCCACAGGGGTCCGCACCCACTCCTTTAGGGACAGAGCGGGCAGGTCCGCAGTTTTTGTGAACAGGAGGTGCAGGACCGCAGGAAACAGTGAGAGAAAGTGCGGAACCAGAGCTTTGTTGATTTTCAATGTCTTTCTCTCATTTTCAAAGCTTGACTTGAAGAGCTGAGGTCTGAGACTTGCTTAGGAGGACAGTACAAGTGATGATAGACCCATACTGATTGCAAATAATCATGGTGACGATATTTTTGTGTAACAGATTTCCCCCTAAAGTGCGAAGTCTGTAGTAGATGAAGATTTCATTTATCATTTAGAAAGAGTGAAGTACTTTATCATTTCGAGGATCATCTTGGGGACAGCCCGGTTGGAACCTGTAAAAAACATTCAATGCAAGATATATATATGAGATCATATCATCGCTGAGACAGGCATTCCCATACTCCGATCAAAACTAACTTAGAAAACTAACTACTGCTCTGATATAGGAGTGATCTTGTAATACATCACAAGTATAGACTCATGTAGACACAGTATGGACGCAGCCATCTGTTTATGAATAGTCCACCATATAATGAATACAAAATTCCTCGCAACCTGGATTGCGGAAACTAGCTCCAGGGTCTTCATTTCTACTTCCCGAAATAGTACGATTCTATCCATGCGAATGAATGTGTTGAAGTCAAACATGGTAGAAACCACTTGATTACCAGTCAATGATGTAAACTGTTAACAAGTGTGAGAGAAACCACCAATGATGTTGATGTCTCTCAAAGTACCCAGTACAATCCATGAGATGTGAATAGATGTGTTGATGTCGAACATGTCACGAAATCCTTTGATCGAAGGTCAATGATGCAACCTGTCGTCAAAGGCGAGAAACCTGCCATTGAGGCATGCAGATCCCAAGGTACTGACGATTTCTAGATCATCTTTCTAGATAATGAGCTGAAATCGATAGAAAGCGATCCGTCGCAGGCAAGCCCACAACACGAAATCATAGATCAAGTTGAAGAAATTTAGTTGCAAGGACTGACTCAGGGATGGTCAAGATGGATGACAGATATTTTTCAGATGAATGGCTTATTGGCACTGACCTCTTGAACACATAACGACACAACAAATGGTTTGGTGACAATTGACCCAAAGTTAATACCTAGAAACCGACTGAAGACTTTTAATGTGGTTTGATCAACTGTTAGGCAAAGGATTTCCCAACCCAGGTGAATAAAAGTGTGTGTTCAAGAGAGGTTACAAAGTATGACAAACAGGTTCATTTTTCTCTCTTTTCCCCCACCATTTCTGGCAAGTACCTCTTTATTTTTGACAAGCTTGAGGAGGATAACATTTGCTTGATTATAAGCTCATCCTTCGGATGAGTCCAACTTAGTTTAAATTCGAACCGTAAGAAGGAGTGGTTCATTCTGTTTGTAATTGAAGAGGTCCTTTACTGTTAAATTTTAACGAGTCCAGTATAGGAGAAACTCGGCGTTTTTCAATTTTAGAGAGTCTGGAAAAACTTAAGAAGACTCCAGGGTTGACCTTTTTCGTAAATTTGTGTCTCCCAAGCCCGAAAAAGTATAAAATAATACTTGAGAGAACCGCTTGATCTTTACGACCAAGGAGTAATTTTCGTAATTAGTGCCCCTGATCCGCAAACGTAAAAAAGCGATCAACGACACGTCGTTTTATAACCAATATCGAATTTGAAACGACAAAAATCCGGTAATCTTTTCATGTTTTTACGGTAAGAAAAGAGTTGTAAGTGGACCGTCTTTTTAGTTCCGTTTTAACGAGTTTAAAAAGAAAAAGTCGGCGATCTTTTCATGTTTTAGGAGTCAGAAAAGAGCTTAAAGCTGACTCTAAATGTTTTTTTCGTCAAAAATGATCGATTTTGCCTGAACAATCCGTTATCCTGAACAAAAATTGCAAACATTACTCATACCTGTTTGAGATGGATAAAAATGCTGCAAACGTTACCTTTCTAAAGTGAAACATAAACAAATTTACAATTCATTTATTCAAAAAACTTATAAAAAGGGCTTTCGTCAATTCATTTTTACCGTTTAGGATTTGGGTGAGAAAATAGTGCTTTTGTTCAGAAACTTCCCATGAAGATTGCGGAAAATCCATCCGTCGGAATCGAACGTCGTCTCCTCCAGGTAATCCACATCATCCTACTCTTCGATTTCAACCATTTCAATTTGTGTGTTAGGGTTTTATTTCATTTTTTAGAGAGTTTTTTTAGGTTAGAAACCTGCGCGCGAGGGCCCGCAGGCATAACACTGGTAGCCCGCGGACCCCATGAAGGCAAGGTGCGAACCCACGCACTGTCTCTAATAGAGAGGGTGCGGTCCCCGCAGCAAGGGTTTTTAACCCAAAAATTCTCAAAATTGACCCAAACAATTTAATTTTTTGCATTCTAATTTGCCTTTTTGTTGGATGTAGAGTGTACATCATGCTTGATTGGCGAGAACGGGAGCATGAGGACGTAGATAGTTCAACTCCTTATTATCCACAAGCTAATGGTCTGGTTGAATCCATCAACAAATTTTTAGTCATCATGATCCGATGAATCATTGGGATTAATCGGTCGAATTGGCATAACATGCTATTTTCAGTGCTTTGGGCGTATCGAACCTCAGTAAAAACGTCAACAAGGTTCACTCTTTTCCAACTAGTTTATGGCCTGGAATCTGTGTTACCCATTGAATGAGAAATCCCGTCATTGCAAATGGCCATCGAGTTACTTCCAGCCACTTCCGAAGAGGAAAAACGTCTGTTATACTTGGCTCAATTAGATGAGAATCGACGTGATGCTGCATTGGCGATCGAAACTCACGCAAAACATATTAAAGCTCAATATGATCGAAATGTGACCCATTGAAATTTTTCGGAAGGAGATCTAATCTTATTGTACGATCAAGCTAATGATAAATTAGGCGTTGGAAAATTCATTCCTATGTGGCATGGTCCCTATGTTGTCAAGCGAAAGCTAGCAAAAGGGGCCTATGAATTGGTAGGCTTTGACGGGGACTCTTTAGGTAAACCCAGAAATGGTCTTTACCTGAAGAGGTATTATGCTTAAAGAATGGGTATGGAGATTTTTAGTTAGGATAGTTTTCTTTCTAGCTGGTGTGTTTTAGTTTAAAAAGTGTGCTTAGCTTAGAAAGTGTTTTTCGTCATTATTCCTGCTTATCTTGGTTTTACTCTTGATATTGCAGATGTCGATGCCTCTCCAAACATACATTGGTTTCACTGATGGTGCTTATCGTAATACACGGAACATTTCTTCCGCAACTTGGGTTATCTATTCGCCCTCTGACGAATTGGTATCTATGCATGGGGTAAGCCTCGATCAAACAACGAACAACATTGCCGAGTATAGTGCAGTGATTGAGTTATTATCTGAATCTATTTCATTTGGGATTCAAAGTTTGATAGTGAGGTTAGATTCTGAACTCGTTATATTACAGCTTAATAGAGTGTATGCCATTAGAAATCCAGTGTTATTGAGATTATTTTTGAGAGTGCGTCTCTTGGAACGTGAATTTGATTATATTGAATATCAGCATATTCCAAGATCTTTAAATACATTAGCAGATGCAATTGCTTCTCAAATGTTAAGTAGACATTTGCAATAATCATACATGTAAATTTAAAAGCATTCCATAACATGATTTACAAGATAAGCCGGTAATAGTGATATATATAGGAGTGTGTCAAAATATACATCGTCCTCGATCATAAGTTGAAAAACACCTTATGATCGGAAAAAATGATAAGTACAAAAAGCAAAAATGTCATATGTGTCTACAATAAGCGATCATCCTATCACTAGTGATGATCTCGATAAGAAACCACTGTACGGGCCACCTTACAAAGGAACCTCCTAAAAGGTCCTGGGACCCCAATCACATAGCACTGTAGTCGACGAGGAATGTCATCTATGCCAGTCTCTGGAATGTCCCCTGTCAAGCGCTCTAGATGACTCTCCAACTCGGCCAAGGTCTCTGCTGATTCGTCCTGTGGGGCTGGCGCCGCTGCAGCTGGTTGTTTCCTCTCGTAAGGCCGGAGAGCGGCTGGTCACTGTGGACCCACATCTGCATTGAAACTTTTACTATCAGTTTTGGGGAAATATAAAAACAAAACAAAAATTAAATAGGAAAATGTTGAAAATGATTTTACCTGAATCATCCCATTGCTCTCCTGGTGGAAGAGCCATGTCTGGGTCACCGTGAAAATCTACCCCAGCATAAGGGAAGTCCTGAATAGCAAAACCCTGGTTTTCCAACCAATGGAAATACTCAGGTTTGAATCGAACAACCTTTGTCCCCTCGTCAGGATGACGGGCCATAACTACAACCCATCGCATCAGTTTGGGCTCTCGAGGAAGCCCAACTCCAACAATAAGGTGCTGCGGGACCAACATTGGGACCCTCTCCAGACGAAGGCTCACAACCAAAGCCCCATAACCAAAGGTCTTCAGTTGTTCGTTCTTGGCTCTGGTCAGTTGGCCTTTTACATTAGCCAACACAGCATCGCACCAGTTGAAGATGGTGCCTCGAAAGCGGTCAACTGCCATCTGCATCTGGGATCCAGTGGCAATATGTACTGCGGCACTCCCGCAAAGTATGGTAACAGTAAACGCGATCACCATGAGTTCAGGACGGGATATGGTTTTAATGTCTATCCCTTTGTCTCTAGCCTGGTTGTTGCAGAACTCTAGCCGGAGGCTATCAATAGACTGGCCACTTGGCCTAGTCCCAAAAAGAGTCAAGTCTTCGCCTCTCTTAGGCAAACCAGTCAAAAAGTATATGTCTGCCGGCTCAATTTCGAGCTGGTGGCCACCAATGAAGAAACACTGGTCCTGTATGCTCCACCTGTCTACCAGCCACTGCAAGAAGTCTACCTGGGCCCTCATGCCAGGTATGGCCCAGAATTTGTACAAGCTGCATGCCTTCAATGCATCGATCGAAGGTTGGTGATTTAACGCAGCAAGATCTACGTCCTCATGCTCCCGTTCTCGCCAATCAAGCATGATGTACACTCTACATCCAAAAAAAAGGCAAATTAGAATGCAAAAAATTAAATTGTTTGGGTCAATTTTGAGAATTTTTGGGTTAAAAACCCTTGCTGCGGGGACCACACCCTCTCTATTAGAGACAGTGCATGGGTCCGCACCTTGCCTTCATGGAAGGTGCGGACCCCTGACTTTTTCCCCATTGAGAAAAAGCCGGGGTCCGCGGGCTGCCAGTGTTATGCATGCGGGCCCCGCGCACGGGTTTCTAGCCTAAAAAAACCCTCTAAAAAATGAAATAAAACCCTAAAACACAAATTGAAACGGTTGAAATTGAAGAGTAGGATGATGTGGATTACCTGGAGGAGACGGTGTTCGATTCTGACGGATGGATTTTCCGCAATCTTCACTGGAAGTTTCTGAACAAAAGCACTATTTTCTCACCCAAATCTTAAACGATAAAAATGAATTGACGAAAGCCCTTTTTATAAGTTTTTTGAATAAATGAATTGTAAATTTGTTTATGTTTCACTTTAGAAAGTTAACTTTTGCAGCATTTTTATCCATCTCAAATAGGTATGAGTAATGTTTGCAATTTTTGTTCAGGATAACGGATTGTTCAGGTGAAATCGATCATTTTCGACGAAAAAAACATTTAGAGTCAGCTTTAAGCTCTTTTATGACTCCTAAAACATGAAAAGATCGCCGAGTTTTTCTTTTTAAACTCGTTAAAACGGAACTAAAAAGACGGTCCACTTACAGCTCTTTTCTGACCGTAAAAACATGAAAAGATTGCCAGATTTTTGTCGTTTCAAATTCGATATTGGCTATAAAACGACGTGTCGTTGATCGCTTTTTTACTTTTTTGGATCAGGGGCACTAATTACGAAAAGTACTCCTTGGTCGTAAAGATCAAGCGGTTCTCTCAAGTATTATTTTATACTTTTTTCGGGCTTGGGAGACACAAATTTACGAAAAAGGTCAACCCTGGAGTCTTCTTAAGTTTTTTCAGACTCTCTAAAATTGAAAAACTCTGAGTCTCTCCTATACTGGACTCGTTAAAATTTAACAGTAAAGGACCTGTTCAATTACAAATAGGAACGAACCACTCCTTCTTAGGGTTCGAATTTAAACTAAGTTGGACTCATCCGAAGGATGAGCTTATAATCAAGCAAATGTTATCCTCCTCAAGCTTGTCAAAAATAAAGAGGTACTTGCCAGAAATGGTGGGGGAAAAGAGAGAAAAATGAGCCTGTTTGTCATACTTTGTAACCACTCTTGAACACGACACTCTTATTCACCTGGGTTGGGAAATCCTTTGCATAACAGTTGATCAAACCACATTGAAAGTCTTCAGCCGGTTTCTAGGTATTAACTTTGGGTCAATTGTCACCAAGCCATCTGTTGTGTCGTTATGTGTTCAAGAGGTCAGTGCCAATAAGACATTCATCTGCAAAATATCTGTCATCCATCTTGACCATCCCTGAGTCATTCCTTGCAACTAAATTTCTTCAACTTGATCTATGATTTCGTGTTGTGGGCTTGCCTGCGACGGATCGCTTTCTATCGACTTCAACTCATTATCTAGAAAGATGATCTAGAAATCGTCAGTACCTTGGGATCTGCATGCCTCAATGGCAGGTTTCTCGCCTTTGACGACAGGTTGCATCATTGACCTTCGATCAAAGGATTCCGTGACATGTTCGACATCAACACATCTATTCACATCTCATGGATTGTACTGGGTACTTTGAGAGCCATCGACATCACTGGTGGTTTCTCTCACACTTGTTAAAAGTTTACATCATTGACTGGTAATCAAGTGGTTTCTACCATGTTCGACTTCAACACATTCATTTACATCGATAGAATCGTACTGTTTCAGGAAGTAGAAATGAAGACCCTGGAGCTAGTTTCCGCAATCCAGGTTGCGAGGAATTTTGTATTCATTATATGGTGGACTATTCATAAACAGATGGCTGCGTCCATACTGTGTCTACATGAGTCTATACTTGTGATGTATTACAAGATCATTCCTATATCAGAGTAGCAGTTATTTTTCTAAGTCAGTTTTGATTTGAATATGGGAATGCCTACCTCAGCGATGATATGATCTCATATATATATCTTGCATTGAATGTTTTTTACAGGTTCTGACCGGGCTCTCCACAAGATGATCCTCGAAATGATAAAGTACTTCACTCTTCCTAAATGATAAATGAAATTCTCATCTACTACAGACTTCGCACTTTAGGGGGCAATCTGTTACACAAAAATATCGTCACCATGATTATTTGCAGTAAGTATGGGTCTATCATCACTTGTACTATCCTCCTAAGCAAGAATCAGACCTCAGCTCTTCAAGTCAAGCTTTGAAAATGAGAGAAAGACATTGAAAATCAACAAAGCTTTGGTTCTGCACTTTCTCTCACCGTTTCCTGCGGTCCGCACCTCCTGTTCACAAGCCAAGTTGGCCTGTAAGTTCAGTCATCATAACGTTTTGAAAATGATGCCCATGATCAATGATAATCACTTGTGGAACACCAAACCTAGCAATTATATGATTGAACACGAAAATTGCAGTTGTTTTGCCGTCTGCCTCAAATGTAGGCATCGCCTCGGCCCACTTGGTAAAATAATCTACCGCAAGGATGATATGCGCATGCCCCCCGGCCGAGTGAGGGTTACATATAATAAAATCGATACCCCATTTGGAAAAAGGACCAACGGAAATTATAGGGTGGAGAGGAGCAGGTGGAGCGCGCATCTTTTGATCAAAAATTTGGCAGTTGTGGCATTTTCAGACCCTGTTAATACAATCTTTAAACAAAGACGGCCAGAAGTCACCAGCGCGCAATATCTTTTGGGCTGTGGCATACCCAGACATATGACCGCCACACGCTCTAGAGTGACAGTCATTTAGAACCCTTTCAGCTTCCTCGTGAGTTAAACAACGTCGAAAAATAGAGTCCGCCCCACGACGATAAAGAGTATCTCCAATAATTCTGAATTGTTGGGACTGGAATCATATTTTTCAACGTTCTGACCTTGAAATTTCTAGCCGAAAGGATTGGGTCTGGAGATAAACGATGATATCCCCATACCACGGATCTAAAGTGCTGATTAGAAACAAGGATTCGTCCGCAATGGGCTCCTCCGCCACAGTTTCCGTGTCAGCACGCGGGAAGTCACACATTAACTCCGCAAAAACTAAAGATTTCTTAGACTTAGATTTTTCAAATTCCAAGTCAAACTCCTGCAGGATCACAATCCATTTGGAGTACTTTCCCCCTAGCAATTGCTTGGTCAAAATCTAGATCTTAGGGTTGCAATCAGAAATTACTGTAATTTTACATAGTATAATGTAGTGACGAAAACGTTGGACAACTTGAACAGTTGCCAATGCCAATTTCTCCACATGTGAATATTTTAGCTCAGTTGGATTTAAAGTTCGACTAAGGTAATATATCACATGTTCAGTACCGAATTCATCTTCCTGAACTAAGACCATTCCAATGGTGGAATGAGAGGCGGCGAGATACAAGAAGTAGTCCTGGTTGTAGTTGGTAGGATGCAATAACGGTGCATGGGTCAACGCGTGTTTTAGTGCATCAAAATATTTCTAATCTATCTCATCCCAATAGAATGGAGTATTCTGTTTCAACAACCGGGTAAAACCCTTTGTAACCTCGGTGTAGTTAGGAATGAATCGTCGTAAAAAGTTTGCTTTCCCTTGCAAACTTTGGAGTTGGCGAAGACTCGAAGGAGGAGGCAATTTGACAATAGCTTCAACCTTCGAGGGATTGACACGAATGCCGGCTTTCGAAACAACAAACCCCAGCAATCGGCCCGTTTCTATACAAAAAACACACTTGTGTGGATTCAACCTAATCCGATAATGCCTACACCTCATAAAGATTGCTCGTAAATGGATGAGATGATCAGCTCGATGTAATGAATGAGCAGGCAAATCATCGAGATAGGGTTTCACAATGTGCTTGATGTCATGAAATGCATAAGACATGGCCCTTTGAAAAGTTGCCCCGGCATTCTTGAGCCCAAAAGGTAATTTGCAATAAGCGAATGTCCCCCATGGACAGATGAAAGCCATTTTTGGTTGATCGGCAGGTAGAATATTGATTTGATTGTATTCGGAAAAACCATCCATGAAGGAGAATATTTCGTTGCCGGCACAATCATCAATGATTTGATCGATATAGGGAGTTGGGTAATTGTCCTTTGGACAGGCTCGCTTAATGTCCCTATAATCGATACATATTCTTATTGTCCCTTGTTTTTTGTCAACCAGAACAATATTCGATACCGGTAAGTTTTGATTTCATGGACAACAATTGCGAGGTCAATTCCTGGCATTTCCTCATATGACCAGGCAAACACGTCGTGGAATTCTTGAAATAGGGCCTTATATATTTGAATTTCATCTTTTGTACACGAGGCACCTATATGAATGTTTTCAACAATTCCGGACTTAACCAAAATGTCAATAGGAATAGTTCGAGAAATGTTTCCCAAATTTAACTCTGAATCAGGATTTTTCATTGGATTCTGAGGTTCCTTGACATATTCAGTCGTAAAAATTGATGAAAAATCATTTTCAAAATGATCATTCTCGGGTAAGAATGAAGATCTATGATGGAGATCTTCCCATGGTAAATCATCTACACATAGGATTTCACGAATTTGCTCATCAGAGTGAACAAGTTCGGAAAACGTTGTTGAATCCGAGTTTGATGTGAAAAGTGATTCCTCATGGACCACATTCATTAAGTCATTTTTGGTTGAATATGGGTCGGAAAATGACTGCACGGCCTGATACACAATTTCATATGGACTCAAAGGCATAACATCACCAAATGAGTCTATCTTAGATTCAGAAGGTACGATCCAAGAATCATCATAAAAAATGGTGTCTGACGAAATCATATGAATGGTTGCAAAAGAAGACGATGCGTTGATCGGAGGAAAAGGAAAAGTTCCTAGTAAACTGACATCTTTAACTAGTCCTACTCCAACATCCTTATACGGGATAGTCGTTTTACCGACATGCTGAATGCTTTCAGAAGAGGCTGGGTCAGACG
Source organism: Pinus tabuliformis (assembly GCA_031772625.1). Classification (NCBI taxonomy): domain Eukaryota; kingdom Viridiplantae; phylum Streptophyta; class Pinopsida; order Pinales; family Pinaceae; genus Pinus; species Pinus tabuliformis. The sequence continues at coordinate 764,905,955 of CM062805.1, forward strand.
AAAAGTAAGCCAGCTGGTCTATTGTTACGATCTTTCCATTATGAGGAAACTTTATAACCCGAAAGACCGATGAAACGACAGTTGTCATAGCATAAGACCAACTACGACCCAAGAGAAGGTTGTAATCTAGAGGGGCATCAACCACCTCCACATCTAGATTAACAGTTTTTCCTTCAACCCATATAGGTAAATCTTGTAGAATGCCAAAAGGATAAAACCCACGGCCATCAAAGGCCTTTAGAATCGTCAGGGATTGATTTAGTGAAGGAGAACCAAGCGATCTCCAACACTGTATCGACATAATACACGTTGAGGCTCCCTCATCAATCACAGTCCTATGAATAGGCTTGTTTTTTACTATCATTGGGATCTGGAAAGCCATTTGATGAGGTAAGCATGGTGTACTATTTTCTAGATCGAAAATTATTAGGTTCGAGTCCTGAACATCAACAGATCCTATAGCCGACAAAAGTAATTTACGTTGTGCTGGACATGATTGCAGCACTTCCAAAGCCGACATTGTTGAAGGTGAAACAACTAAATCCTCAACAATGTTATAGTCCTGAGCCGCTCTCGCATGTGGATTGAAAGCTGACTTTCGAAGTATACCCTTGGTGGGCGGTTTGATTAATCAGTCTTGATTAGGTTTCTCGATCTGTAGTGGATCGGAACCGCGAGCTGAGGTTGATGGGTTAAAATGAGAAGATTCTGCTTCTTTACCATCAACAGGACTTTTACTACCATAATCATGCGATCGAGTCGCAATCCTAACATGGGACATCATCAGTATGGGTTCTTCATTGGCATTCGAGGAAGAACCTATCATCTTACTTTCTTGACTTGGAAAAGCATCCTTCAAAACAGCAGCCGTTTGGGAACCTTTGACAATCTTCGTAACCTCTGCACGATGAGGGCAGTCTCTTGTAAAATGCACTTCGTCACAAATGAGACAAGGATAACGAGGTTTGTTTTTCTCATCATTTGATTCCGCTTTTTCTGGTTTCTCTTTTTAATTTTTATCTGTTTTATTTTTCTTCTTCCCTTTCTTCTTACCACCGGATTTTGATTTGGCTGTAGATGACTCTACAACATGAATATCGGCGGAAATCTCCGCGCAAGAATCTCCTGTCGGGGAATCTGGCAAGGTTATGATAGGAGAAGAATTCTTGGAAGACTTCTTCTTACTTTTAGTGTTAACTGTACCAATCATACCATCAGCGGCATGAGACCCTGAAGGAGCTGCAACGATTTGATTTTGCTTAGGAAGATTGGGGATTTTCTCATGTAACGTACCTGACTGAGTATAAACTAAGTCAAGGTACTGCGCTTGAGCAATTACTTGCTCCTTAGTAACGACTCCGGCCTTAGCTACATCCTCAGTGATCTTTGGCAATAAAGATTTTAGAAACCATTCAGCTAAGATCTGATCCGGAATAAAAAACTTCACTAAACGCCATCGACGTCTCCATTCATGAATGTGATCTGAAATGTAAGTGGACGTCGACTGCTTTAATGAAGTTAGTAATTCTGTGCCATTGTCATATCGGATTGGCAACTGAAAATGAGTTAAAAACGAGGTAGCTAACTGACTAAAGTTATAAAAAGTGGCTCGCGGTAACTCAATGTACCACTTGGCCACAAGACCAATTAGAGTGCGCTGGAAAAGCCTTAGACGGATTGAATCATCTGAAATGGAGTTAGACGCACACCAGAGGTGATAATTCATCACATGGTTTGACGGGTCCTCTCCTGATTTGCCTTCAAACTTAGGAATATCACTAGGCAACTTATTCGGCATTGGTGGCCAAAACGGAAGATAGTTAATGGGATTGTTCGTTAGGCGTGACAAGTCAGGCAAGTCCAAAGTTGCAATAAACGGTAACTGACGATTAGGGTCCCTAAAACTCTGGGTCATGAGACCAGGCCCAGGAGGAGGATATCCAGGATAACTAGGAATAGGAATTGCATTTGGGATATTGTATCCTCCTGGAAAACCAGGATTAACCGGAACGTACTGGGGTTGTTGAGGTTGTTGATATGTATACCCAGGCTACGGTTGATACTGATAGACTGGCTGCTGCACAGCAGGACTGAATTGGTACTGTCCCTGGTACAGTTGATAAGTAAATTGTGGTTGACTTGTGACAACCGTACTTGAACCAGGTTGTCCTACAGGCATCTGAACCAAAGTTTGAATTGTGGATCCAGATTGAGGTAAAGATGTATGAGGAGTAGATACAGGAACAGTAGAAACCGAAGTTGTCGATACTCCAGAAGTAGGTGGGGTAGATTGAACAGATGTTGCAGTAGCCGATTGAGGCGGAGTACGAGGCGTACTAGGCCTAGGCTGAGAAACTACCGAAGGTACAGAAGTTTGAATAGTAGACTGGACAATTCGCTGGGGTGAACCAAAAATTAAGGGTTGTCCAGTTTGAGATGACAACTGTACATTCGGTTGCAAGACCTGTTGAGTTTGCGATGGATCCCACACTAAGTTCATTCCAAGGTACGGACCCATAACAGGTTGAGAATATTGAGGACCATAACCAGATTGAGGGTAGGGTTGATAATTCAAAGGTACATTTCCTATTCCTTGAACATATGTTTGTCCGAAGGGTGGTTGGAAACCTTGGTTCGAGTACTGACCTTGGGGTTGATACCCTTGAGGCAGGTACTGATACTGGGGTTGACCTTGAGGTACATATTGATACTGGGGTTGACCTTGAGGTACATATTGAGTCTGGGGTTGACATTGAGGAACGTACTGTCCCGTAGGTATGTACTGTCCTTGAGGTTTCCCCCCAGGCGCAAATTGGGTACCTTGAGGTTGCCCCCCAGGCGATAATTGAGGATTTTGAGGTTAACCCCCAGGTGGTAACTGGCCACCTTGAGGTTGAGGATTAGGAATAGTACCTAACATCATAAGAATATCTTCTACACTCAATGGCTTAGTACCATTGTTTCCAGTTAATAACCCTTTTTCAATGGGTTGAGGAGATGCTCCTGCAAAATTACCAGAAAGCGACTGATACCCAAAGGGAACAGAAGGACCGTTGTACAAAAAGGATTCTGGCGATTGAGTAAACATGGGTGACTGTCTTGACATATTTAAAGGAGGATAGCAACCTCTAGGTGTTGGGTGATAAGGAATACGAGGTGGTGAAAAACTTAGCCCTGGGTTTTCCAAAAAATTAGTCAATGAAAGATACCAAGCACTGCTCCCAGGTGGACTGTAAAAAATTGATTCACGCTCCCTAAGTTCAATAACGGGTTGATTTTCAGGAATAGGGATGCCTACTTCTTCTTCCGGAGTAGCAAGTTCTTCGATAGCTATAAGTCCAGAAGGAAGATTTTGGGTAATTATTCTTTCTACCCTGGGTGAACCAGGACCACTAGAAGTTGGAGAGGTAAACCCCGATGTTGGGGTAGCAGCAAATTCACTTTCAGGTTCGGATATTTCAGGTTCCTCACCTATATCACTAGTAGATGAAAAGCTACCAGTAACTTCGGAAACAGACACTGATTGTGGATTATAATCTGCTACTAAAGCTTGAAAATCAGGATGTACCACCAAAGAAGACTCTCCTTCTTCAGGTGACCCAACTCTACTGTCTCTAGGAGTTACGAGGGCTCTTAACCCTTTAGGCTGGCTCGGTGAGAACTCAGGAGGTTGGCCCCAAAGTCTACGGGACTTCCTCGGTAATTCAACCACGATTAAAAATTTTTAACTACTTCACACGCAAACAAAGTAAAATCTCAATGAAAACCACCTAAAGCCTCTAAATAAGCAAATAAATTTGAATCACATGCCTAAATAATCTAGGAGATCAAACCACACACAAACAGTAACTTTCAGTACTGAAAACACTAGTTGGTGATGAAGCCCAACGTCGCAGAGTTCAATACAGAAATGGCGGTTGGAACAGTTACCCCGGAAACCTGCTTAATGAATAGACTGGCACAAGTCCTCCACTAAACCGTCTCGAGTGAAGAGAACCCCCCAGAAAATCCAAGAGAGTCTAGCTGACGTCTACTCCAGGTACAGTGGGATCTTCCCACCACTGTCACCTTAGGAAGAATCCTATAAAATATGGTCACTAAGGTTACCAACGGAAACAAATATACCTGGGGGAACAGTCTACGATCCGATACGCACGCAAAGGCAGAGTAACAAGCTCAATCCCCTTGAAGGATCCTTGACATAATCCAAGGTTTACCAACAAGTGACCCCAGGCTCCTCGACAATGGTTAATCCGAGGTTTACCGTTTTTAATACGTGAATATCTGTCATCGTTCCCAATGAGGAAGAATTGATTCCCACACTGGTTCGGACACGATCTCGTGCTTCTCCTTCAAGAGGAGCTTTCCCAGAGTACAGATGCAACAATTGGATTTTTCTTCTACCGCAAGATACAGCTACTTGTTTTTTTTACTGTTTTGGAGAGTTAATTACTCCCTACTCCAAGACACTAGCCTAAGCTATGTTGGTGTATCAGAGCCCTAGAAACAAAAATATTACAAGATAGATTTTACTTTAAGCGTTATTTTTATTGGTTTTTGTTTAAGTCAAGAGGTGCGGAGATCAAACTCGTGATGTGAAGACTCGACTCGAAATCACTAAAAAATACACTTAAGATGATTAAGCAATCTTTTCCCTTCAATGAACTTCTAGCTAGGAAAGAGTTTGAGAGTGCAAATACTTGTAAACACAAATCTTTTTTAACAAAAAAATTAAAAGAAGAGCTTTTTGTATTTTCCAATGCACTCAAAACGAGACAACGAGTTATTTTCACAAAAATTTCCCTTTTCTTTCAAAACACTCAACCACTACAAAAACAAACTTTTTCCAAAAGAGATTTTTTATTTTTTTATAAAACACTCAAAACTATGGAAATGACTAATCTTGAGATCTATAAACTATAAAAACCTATTTGAAGTCAAATCTTACAAGATGTCTTTTTCAAGGATGTTTTACTTAGCTACAAGCAAACTAAGGACTAATTTGTCCAGAATCACAAATCAGTCAAAAAACAACCAATTTTTGTTTTCTTTTCTAAAAATGAAATCCAAACTTTTAACACAAGCTTTTTCGAAGTTTCGTAAATAGAAAACACAAGGTGGATTCCTCAACAAAGGTAGATTTTTCAAATGGTCAGACTCATAAGAAGGCTAGTAAAAACTAAGGTGATCTGAGGTTTCTACAGCTTCTAAGCTCAGAGCTACTACAAGACCAAAATGAAAACCAAACCCAACAATCAAAACTTCTAGGAATTTCACCTAAAACCCTAACACCAATGGAATTAACCTAAGAAAAGCTTCTGACAAGTTATATGCAGGTCTAGGCAGGGGATAATAACATCTAAAAAAAAACTAAGCTGACTAGCAGAGAAAATCTTAGGTTTTCCAAAATTTTGACATGGTCCGGAGGCCCGCAGTTAACACAGGTGCGGTACCGCTCTGTGCTAAAAACAAAAGTGCGGATAGGTCCGCACTGTGTCCCAAAACGAGGGTGCGATCCTCTCCCAAAGTTATGAAAAACAAAAAATAATCCTAGATCTACTAAATCTACCCAATTCCACACACAACAAGCCAAAAACAGAAACAAAAACACAGTTTCTCAGGTCAAAGTAAAAACAAGGAAAAAATCAAGTCCCCAGTGGAGTCGCCATTTTGTCACACGGAATGAGTCGATCTTGCGGACAAGATCGACCTTCCTAGAATCTAACGATATCTAGTGACAAGCAAGCCAATCAAAAACTATCTTTCTCTAAATATGCATTTATAGACAAACGCAAACAAGTGTTTAGGCCTACCTTGGGTCCGATGCAATTTTGTGGAAGCCTCGCTTCTTTGATCCAAATGAGCTCCCTTGTTGCGAATATGCAAACACAAACAAGCAAACAAATTAAATATCACCTAAAAAGCCAATATCATAAAGCATACTTAACATGATGATCAAGGAATTCATGAAACAAATGACATAAGACAATTTGTTGAGAAAAATGAATCTGATTGTATTAATTCAAATCAAAGAAGAACTTTACAACCTGTGCCTTGATGTTGTACAAGCTCCTCCCAGGGTCCAACAAGAAGTCTCCTCCGCTTTGACAAGCTTCACTCTCTTCCCAATGAAGCCAAAAAGGTATGTGATCTCTCCTCTCAAGCTTAACTAGGAAGTCTCAATTCCACCAGCATTTACCCTAAAAAATGTTCAGCTTCTAACCTCCCTAGCAACCAGCCCAATGCCTTAATTTATAGTGCAATGGAGGGAAGTTACTAGGTCCTCCTTCAAAGTGATAGCTCCTCTCATCAAGGAGTTAGCTCCTTCTCTTTTGGGATGCATGAACCACCTAAGAGCGACCAATCCACGTCAAAATTCCTTCTCGAATCATCTAGAATTAACCCAAAGTGAGTTTTTTAGAATAAAATTGCGCCTTTTTGACTTTCACAAGGGTCCGCACCCACTCCTTTAGGGACAGAGCGGGCAGGTCCATAGTTTTTGTGAACAAGAGGTGCGGGATCGCAGGAAACAGTGAGAGAAAGTGCGGAACTAGAGCTTTGTTGATTTTCAATGTCTTTCTCTCATTTTCAAACCCTGACTTGAAGAGCTGAGGTCTGAGACTTGCTTAGGAGGACAGTACAAGTGATGATAGACCCATATTGACTACAAATAATCACGGTGACGATATTTTTGTGTAACAGATAGACTATCTATTTTAATGTTCGATGGTGAGGTTTCATCCTTTGTAGTTCCTCTACTTTCATTTCTAACTCTAGCCCTTTTAGCTAACAAATTAGCTTCTACACTAACATCCACACTTTTCATTTCTTATAATGTTGGGGGGTTTCTTTCCCTAAGTTGGTATGCAATATCTGTGTCAAAACCATCAGGGAACTTTATTAACGCTAAGTCAGGTGGGGATCTAAGGTTAACTGGGATTGAGTTATATATATTATTGAATCTAGTGCAATAATCTTGAACAGTTTCATTAGGTCCTCTTCTAATATTCTGAAAGGATTTGTAAGGGATTCTTTTTTCTTTTCCCACCTATCCATAAACAATCTTTGGAAATTTGCTAGGTCTGCAATGTGGTTGGTAGGAAAGGCTTTAAACCACTTCTTGACATCACCAGTCAAAGTTTGGGCAAAAGAGTCTCATCTGGACATTTGCTTCATCTATTTCATGTAATTCAAAAAAGTCATACATCTAGTTTACATGTTGTTGGGCAGTGTAATGACCAGTAGCATCAAACAAGAAAATCTTACTTTGATAATTTGCAGGCATAACATGAAGTTGGGCAGGTAAAACAAGGGGAGCATATATGTTTTCCATTGATGTAAGTTGGGAAGGGGTGAGATGTGGGGTTGAGGTACTTGGAGATGATGCAGCAGTGGATGAAGAATGAAGACTAGTAGATAATGAATGAGTAATGATAGGTTGGTGAGAGAGTGAAGGTATAAGTGGTGGTGAAGAATGGACTTCAGAAGGTATTATTGTTGGAGTTGAAGGGAATAATGGTGAACTCAAAGTAGTGGACAATTGTTCAGAAAGCTCAGGGGTCATGGAAGTATTAATGGATGATTGTGGAGATTTCAGAATGTATTCATCAATTGATTTGTTGGCTTGTTGAATTTCAAGGTCTACAATAAAATTAGGATCTAGGACAATTTCATCGATTGCATTTTCAGATTTTGTTCTAAATAATGAAAGATCAAATGGCACATCAAAGGGAAGTTCTTCTAGAAATAACCACTCATCAGGACATGAATTAGCTTTAAATAATGGTATTTGGCTAACCGAACTTCTTCTTTTTTAGATTTTCTTGAAATTAGGTTGGGATTATCAACTACTGGGCAGGGTTTGGATCTAGATTAGCCCTAGTAAAATGAGTCTTCCTAGAAGCCATAATTTCAAAATTTTTAATTATTTTTATGATATTTTTCAAAATAACTTCTAACAAATGACTTTAAGAGGCTCAGAATGTAGATTTAGAATTTTCTTAAAGCTTTATTAGGACTGAGGATTCGATGGTCCCCAGTATGGTCGCCACTATGTTATCACTCAGAAATTTCTCTAGAAGTTATTAGAAGAAAGAAAATGACCAAGGTAACCACAAACCAACTTTTGAGCATATGCTCTAGCCAACCTAGGCTCAAAGAGGGCTCTCTCTATATGATTTAGCTTTGTTTGCTGGGATTTCAGGCTAGTTATGAATGTTTAGGGGGGTTTTTGATTTGTATTCAAAATTGGATGGTGGGATCCTTAAAACAGATGGATAGAATGATGTCTTTAGACCATTGGGCTATGGAGTCAACAGAAGGGCAGCAGAACTGGATCAACTCACTAAAGGGAATGTTCAAAGGGCAAGCTAGCAGAGTAAAGTGCAGGTCTTTGGAACAGGGGGGTGAAATGGTTTTAATTAGGGTGAGAGAGAAATTAAGGGTTCTCAGACCGGGATATAAACGAGGAATAGAGGGTAATTAAAAGCAAAGGGCAATTAATAATCCTTTGACCTAGATTATCAGGAGACAACCTAAACTAAGGAGCAATTAAGAATTCCTTAACTTAGATATCAGTAAAAAACATTTATATGCATAATTGTTAAAGCAAAGTGTAATTAAACAAATTCTGGGATATTGTTCCAGTTATAGCATTAAGATTCAGAAATACATTGAAGATTGTGGAAAAACTTTAAGAAAGATAACAATAACATAAGAAAATACTTGTCTGCACTTCGCTCAACACATGAATCTTGTGAAATATCTTGTCTTTATTCATCAATCCAGCTTGCTGGCTCAGTCAATGATACAATAGCTTTACAGTCTTTTGATCAAGAAGTCTATAGAAATGTCTAAGAATCCACACTACATACTTCGAATTGTGAAGTATTTATAAAAAATTATTACAAAATATCTCAAACTAACTTGAGATTTAATCTAGGAAATAAAAATATCTTCTTGCAAGAAGATAGAGACAACTATTGAATTGCTTTCATGTTGTCCCATTTATTGTGGTACTGCTGGCCTTTATGGTTTGGTTTTAGCCCTTTATGCTCTTTGTTGTTTGAAATTTCACGATGGAGGCTTTAGTCACTTTAGGCTTTTCATCTGATACTCTTTGACACTGATACTCTTTGACTCTGCTGATCTGTCTTCATCTTTTCACCTGGTTGTTTCACTTTTACCTTTTTACTGCATTCTTCTTACAGTAAATTAGTCAATTTTTCCCACATTTCAGCATCCTTATGTATATTTCATCTGCCTCAGTGTACTTGGAAAAAGTGGGCTTATTGAAAAACAAGTGTTTTACCTCATGCTGGAGGTAAAATAAGTTTTCAAACGTGTGGTATAGTACTTTTCCTGTTGGAAATGCCTTCATTGAAGATGTACTATCATGTTCTTTTGCTATCTCTCTGAGTTTGTTGTCGTAATCATGTTGTGTCATGAGCTTGTCATTTATAACTAAGGGACTGGGTAACCCTTTCTCTCTCAAAATTTGAAACTTAGCCATGAATCTATCAATGGCTACCTGCATATTTTAACATTTGTCCTCCAAGTTTAACATCAAGTTTATCTTGGAAAGGACCTTCCTCACTTCCAAAATTGTTTCAGTTCTGTCTTCTATATCTAATTCCTGAAGTTCATACTTGTTTTTATTGTTGAGGAAGTGGATAAGTTTGGTAGCATCTTTAGGCATGTCTCCTAGTTCTTCCTTGACTCTTTGGATGGCCTCTGTGGCCATCTTTATTAGATCTATCTATTCAAAAATCACTTGAATGGATGGCCAAATATCATTGACAGAGTTAATGATATTGGCCCATAATAGTTACTTGGCTTGCCCAAGGGGTTCCTTCAGTGCCAGATCTTTCTCCATGGCTTTTAATCTTTCATTCATTCTAGCTGCTTTCTGCACTTCTTCCTTGTGCATGATTTTGGCAAGCTTGTAATCTGTTTCCAAGCTTGTCACCTTTTTCTTTCAGTTTGTTCATATCTGTAGCTTGTATGGACAATTCGATTTGGTCGATGGGATGAATTTCCCTTGCCAATACCTCAAAGTCAAACTTTTTGTAGTTTGCTGATGTCCTTGGCTGTTATGCAATTGGTTTTATGAAGGACATCTATAGTTTTCCCTCTTTGATGTCGAAATATGACATCAACCTAGTTTTATTGGTAGGTGTGAGTTTGAGATACTGAGCATAAGTTTGGCCCTTCAGTTTCTCATTTCTCATCTTGATATCTTTATATATATCTTTTATATCCTTATCCTTATCAGCAGGCCTACTGAATGAGGATACTTCTACACTTAGTTACCTTTCCAAAATCTGGGTCTGTGATGTGGATGGTCCCTTTGTTTCCCCAGATGGATTTGTGCCTTTACTATTGTCCAGATTAGTATCAGTTATTTCTACTGAGCCTTCCGTGTCTTCCTGCTCTGAAATAGGATTTAGCCTAGGCCTTTTGCTCTGACTAGTCTCATATTGTATATTTGATGTGCCCATTCCTAGACTTGAGGGTTCCTCTCTAGTCCTTTTGGGATTCTTTTCCTCATTCTGAGGAGTCTGCATGATAAGAGGAGTGCTCATGGTTCCTTCTAGCTATTCAGGTACCTGCAGAAATGAGCTCTCATCAAGCTGTCTTTCTAAGTCAATCAAGGTATTCTCTACATCTACCTTTGTACTATCCCTATCTACAAGAGTGTTTTCCACCCACTCAGATTGATTGGCATATCTTTCTATCTCTAGTATGGGGTGATGAATATAAGGTCCCAACTTGGCCTTCTTTCTCAATTTGGTCATAAACTCTTGGGGGTCATACCTCCACATGAAACTCTTTTGGAACTTCATTTGCTGCAAAATTTGGTCTGCCTCCTCCCCTGCCTCTCTAGAATTGCAAATGAAGGGGCCTAACTAGTTTTTGACTTTAAATTGTGATATTTTCTTAGCTAAGACAAAATTGATCTCATCAGAGTTCATTATTTGTCTATAGTACTCTAGAGCAAATAACCTCATGGGGAGGTATTTGGGCATTTTATATGGTGCAAGCTGGCAACCATAGATTCTTATCTCTATGTGATTTTGGTAAAGGTACCAATCTCCCACTTTTCTTTGTTTAGACAACTGAAGCACCCTTTTGATATCTTGAATTTTTCTGGGTGGAGGGCTTCCTGTCGGCATGGTCATGACTATATGAACAAAAGAATCAATGAAATATGTATAGGTGTATGGTGATTGAAACTTGTGGAAAAGTGGGGTCCAAAATATGGCAGACCTGGGCTAGCCTTTAGTATCCAGATTGTGAAGAGTGAGAGGAATCTGTCTGGATGATAGTATAGGAACATATGGTAGAGAACAGATGAGTATTTAAATACTCTCTCATTGTGCATTCTGGTGAACTGTTCATGCATTCTTTCAGCTATGAACTGGGTATAATCATACAAAATAGCAGGAGGTTGTCCTGGGGTGTAAATAGACATGAATGCCAAGACATGTTCATTATCAAATTCATTAGTGGTACAACCCAGAACACATGATATCATGGTCACAATATGCTTACCCGTTTCAGAGAAAATGGCAGAAACATATGGAGGGGTATCTTTGGGAATACGTTGCTCTGAAACAATGAATGTTTGGAATATTTGGGCTAACCTAGATAGACTCAATTTGGAGTACTGGTCCAACAAATCCCCAATGGAGAGTGGGGTTAGGTTTGGGCCTGGTTGGACTTGTAACATTTCGTTAATTGATTCAACTGTAATGGTGAACAAAATATTTTGGTCACAGGACATAATAGCTCTCTAGTTGGGAATGTAATATGAATGGCACATATGGACAATTTAAGGGAAGACATGCACTTAGAGAAATTGGTATTTGGGAAAATTGAATTCCCAAAGACCAATGTCATCAGAATGGTTTAGATATATGTCCCTACTCAAACAATGACGTTTGAGCAGGACCTCATATGCACTGGTATCTTTGATTTGGAAATCCCTGTCCGCTAGGGGAAGGTGGTCTAGGTCCAGATGGGGAGTTGTGATAGGTCTAACATCCATGGTGACAGGGGCAGCCATAATTCAATTCTTCTGGATTTGAATTTGGCTTTAAAGGTTTATTCAGGGGTTTTTTAAATGGAAACTGGAAAATTTCAGAAGGGTTTGGTCACAGGCCTTTAAATTTAAAGTAATTTTCAATTAATTTTACCTAATTAAAATATTTCAAGAGTGAACGTTTTCAAATTTTGAATGGAGGTCTGGTAATTCATTCACAAATACCTGGAGTTTAGGTGAATTGACTTCAAAATGGTGTTCTAGACGAAGGTGGAAGGTTGAAATGGCTTTGAGAGCTTTGTATGCGGTCTTTGTAGCTTCTTTGAGGACTAAAATGAGGTTAATTGGTAGTTTTCAGGTTTGCAGGTGTCACACTGGTTCACAGAGGTTTACAAAGAGCTCGACCGAAAAAAGATGGAAAAGGGCTTCCTAGCCTTTTTATGGAGCAACTGTCACTTTTTGGTGGCAAATTTTATGAATGAACAGTAGGTGGTTTATCGGGTCGAGCGGGGAGGCGGTTTCCCAAGCCATCGCACCGCTTATGAGGGTCAAGCGGTATTGAGGAGGGGTCACCTGATCTACTTCAGAGATCGACACGTAGCAGTCAGGGGGTCGGGGAAAACTGCTTTATCGGGCAGGTAACGATCGGCCATCGGGCGCAACCGATATGGTTGTGGACCATCAAATGCGAGGGATGGTGATGGGACACTAGTGGGGCGATGGAGTCGCATGGTTGAAACGAACTGAGGTGTTGAGCGGGGGGGGGTCAGGACTTTAATCTTCGGCGGTTTGTGATTAATTAAGACTTAATCACAGGTTTAATTGATCGGGTGGGGTTTAATGACGGGGTTTAGTTTAGGTTCATCGCATAGGGGTGTATTAAGAGGGTTTTTTCGGGATATGGGGTGAATTGTATAGTTTTTATTAAAACTAAGAGTTGCGATATTACATAAGGGATTTAATTAATATAAGGGAAAAGGTATTATGGGATTTATATAATAAAATTAAAAATTAATATGAAAGTGGGTATATCCTTAGCATAATGTAAAATGTAATATTTGCGCTCTTTATTTACATACACTCAATACTTAGGATAAGATGTTTTTTGTGGGTTTTTTAAATGAAAAGGGATTTAACATGGAGTTTCTTTTCTTTTCCTAGGCAAATGAAGTTTGACCTTAAGAAAAGGGGTTTTATTAGGGTAGTGAAGGGGGATGACTTTCATGAAGGGGATTCTAACACTTGATGCCCATAAGTCATTAAGCCCAGGGTCTGGTCCCACCAAAAGTCAGAGAAATGCTTTGAGCCTCTTTGACATGAAGGAATTAAAGTATTAGAACATACTTGTGGATAGGAAATTAGTAAGCAAGGAGAAAATGAATGAGGGGGAGTTAAACATGTTAACTTGTAAACCTTTGTATTTTCTTCCATAGTTGATCATACATATAGAAATATGTGTCTAAGCATGATACATGTGTTTTGATCCAACCAACTTTGAACTTCAGCAACCTTTCTTCTACTTACCCATTACTTACCCTACCATTTTTTCTTCATTTTATTTGGGTGCATTTAGGCTAGCAAACCCTTATCATCTATTTTTCTTTTGAAAAGTAATCTATCTAATTCTAACCTTATATCATCCAAGGGCTCAGATTAAGCTGATGAGCTCCTTTTATTTTCTCTACCTATCTAATGATCTGCCAAGATTAAATTGTTTGGTCAGATTTTATTCTCTAACTAAAAACATAAAATTCAAAGCATGGAATAACCAAGGTTAAGCAGTTTGATTACCATGGATTGTGGCATGAATAACAAGCTACACACAATCATTATTATGCATAAAAGTAAATAGTAGTGGCATTTAGACTTGCACAATTTCATTGTCTTTTTTTGTTTTTTGTGGTTCATATATTTTCATTTTTTTTACCTTTTCTTATTCTTTTTGTCCTTTGATTTTTCTTTTAGGACATACCCTCTTTACATTTTTTAATTTTTTAATATGGAAAACATTTGTAGAAAGCAAAGGTATGTACAATATTACAAGGCTTAACCTTAGTCATTCAAAATTATGACTCCTATTGGTATAGGAACCTAACATAATGCTTCATCATCGACACGAAACGAGAAACACAATGAATGAGAGCAATCCAAGATGGTGACATATGATCAGACAATGTATAGGTAGGAAGACTTCTCTTGAACATGTGGATGACACGACTCCAGATTTTGGAAGCATTTAACATCATAGGATCATAGGTCATGGTGACGTGGTAGAGATCATATGAGAGGTTTAAAATGGATAACCCAAAACATAGGGAGGTAAGTGACAGAGTGAGGATTTCCCAAAACTCAACACGAATAGCAGATGAGTGTCAATGTTCAACAATGACATGTTGCCTCAAGTGAAGAATACAACTGATGAAATACTTCCAATTTCCCCCCACCATTTCTGGAGAGTACCCTAATTATTTTTGAAACACAAGCTTGAAGGGGATAACATATGCTTGTAATGTAAGCCCATCCTTCGGATGGATCCTACCTAGTAAATTTTAACGAGCCCTAGGAAGGATAATCTTGATCTCGTCATAATGACAAGTCCTATGTCGTTTAATATTTTAACGAGTCCAAAAAAGGTGAAACTTAGAATCTTTTTCATGTTTAGAGAGTTTGAAAAAGACATGGAAAATAAAACTCCAAAAGGTCCCTTTTGTAAGTTGTCCCTTAAGCCCGAAAAGGTAGAAAACAATACTCAAGAGAACCTCCTAGCCATGTTTGACTAAGGTGTTCCTTTTTCGTACAATAGTCTATCTCAGTCTGGAAAAGGGTTAAACTTATACTGAGTAGATGACATTTCATAGCCTTTAACAAGTTCAAAACAACAAGAGCTCGACAATATTTTCATATTTTGAGAGTCGGAAAAGAGCTTAAAGCAGACTCCCCATTTTTATTTATTTTAATGAGTCAAAAAGTAAAAAAAAAATTCTCGGAAATATTTTCATTTTTTGCGAGTTAGAAAAGAGCTTAAAGGTGACTTTTCCTAGAGGAACGAGTGGTATAAAGGGTAGAAACTGGTTCCAAAAATGATGGAACTACTCAAAACATGTAATGGTCAAGAGGCTGGCTAACAAAACCGCTCATCGCTATGGCCCTCAGGAAAGGAAAAACAACCAAGTGAAATCATATGATCATCAAAAGAGATGGTGGCGATGGAATGAAACAACCAAGGCTCATCCATAAGAAATTAGCTGATAAAAATGGAAATCACGAGATTTAAATTGGGCGTGGGTTCATTTTTACACAAGCTTGAACCATGGGGAACTTTGCTTGAATTTGGTTTCATGTTTACACAAGCTTGAAACGAAAAACTATGCTTGGATGAAAAAATGGCATGCCCCTAGCATGATGACAGCCAAGGCACATAACTATGCTTG
This sequence comes from Pinus tabuliformis, assembly GCA_031772625.1. Taxonomy (NCBI): domain Eukaryota; kingdom Viridiplantae; phylum Streptophyta; class Pinopsida; order Pinales; family Pinaceae; genus Pinus; species Pinus tabuliformis. The sequence goes on from CM062805.1 coordinate 764,921,429, forward strand.
GATGAAAAAATGGCATGCCACCAGCATGATGAGAGCCGAGGCACATGCCCCCCAAACTTCATTTCATTCACCGAAGTAGACATCGGGTTGCTAAAAGGTGGATGGAATGAAGTTTCACTTTTGAGATCAAGGAAAGACTCGCCTGTAATTTGACGAAATCTTAATCAAAGACTCGATTTGGAAAAAGGATTTGTTTCATTTTTTAGTGAGGTTGACATAGTAAAAGAACTATCCTCAAGGCTCCTTGTTTCATTTTTTAAGGAGCTTGACACAATAATAGGAACCATGCTCCGACCCCTTGTTTCATTTTTTAACAAGCTTGACACAAGAAAAGGAACTATGCTCCGTATCTTGCTCATGGACCATACGAGAACATGGCTCCCAAGAGGTCCTCACTAAACGGGAGAACTACGCTCTGGGAGGAATACATGTCAACTGGTACCAATGACAAACCGTGTTCCAATGCCCCCATTACATAATGCACTATACCATCTATGTGATCATTAGTAGATGTGGAGACGGAACAGGTAGCCACATAATTGACTTGTGGCGGGGAGGGTACTGCGTGAAAACAAGAACCAATAGGGGACGATGGTTACATAGGAGGCACGTGGTGACCAATGAATGACAATTGATCAATGGTCACTATTCTCTCTTCGTGTGGAAAACAAACCACATGGAAAATCGAAGAAACAAGAGCTCACATGACATAAACATAGTCATGTCCAAGGAGAAGATTGAAATCAAAGGGACCTTGGACTACAATCACGTCTATATAGATGGAATTTCCTCCCAAAGTAATAGGGAAATTTGGAAGGACCCCTAAGGGTTGACTAGTTCCTCCATTAAAAGCCAACAAATTCTGGGTGACATGCACAAGCGGTGGGGAACCCAAAGCTTTCTAAGTAGTAGAAGACATGATGCTAATAGACGCGCCTTCATCTAATATAGTGCCAAGTACTACCATATTATATGCTTATACTGTGATATAGAAATGCACATAAGATGGGAGGCGGAAAGCAATCAATTGAATCCAATCAAAAGAAACGACAAAACTACTTGGTGGGGGTATCATATGATTGCCCCCATGCCCTACAGGAGAAGGAGAAGGACTCTCATGAACAACTGGGATGGAAGGGTCACTCTTCGATTCATGAGAGTATGAGGAGACGAGAAGAACATGAGAAGTATGATCATCACTACTCTCTTTGGGAACAGCGTGAACCACTGAAGGTGGAGCCAAGTCGACACTCTTTTCGACCAATGGTTGGTCAAGAACAATCAATAGAGAGCCATGCTCAGGAAGAGCGGGATGGGCAAGAGATGAATCCAAGTCAATCTATTTCCTAACTAGGGGAGGGTAACTTAGAAGAAAGCCTCTGATAACCAACAAGAAGTTGTGGTTGAGGAGCTATAAGGTTTTCCAAAACTTTGGAAGCTTTATTCATAAGAGGACAAAGGTGAAGAAGATGCTTTCCTTCAAATAACCTACAGGGGAATTTATTTTTTTCCTTCTTCTTACCATCACTAGCAGAGGGTGTAGCATCAACATGATCTCCAAAGGTCGATGGGGATGGTCAATCCAGATCTTGAGACCGTACCTCTAAGACTCTGGGAATGCCAGGACCGTCTCGAAGGAGATGGTCACCCTTACACAGATTGCAAGGGAATCTGACCTTCCGTGGAGGATCGAAAGGTTTGTTTATGGGAGGTGAATTTGGAGTAACAACCGCACAGTTGGCCATTCGCTTATCTGACTTCTTCTTCTTCATCTTCTTCTTGTTCTTCTTAGCCTCTTGGTGACTAAATTTCAAACTTTCACCAGGCAAAGTAGAAGAGGAGGGTGAAGAAATAGGTGAAGAAGGTGAGAGGTCAACCTTAGAATCAACGTGATGTGGTTCAAATGAAGGATATGGTTGGGCATGAGTTGGGACACTCAGGACCACCAAGGTCGAAAATAACCAGATATGTAAACCAATGGTTAACCCAGGGAGAGACAACGTTTCCATTTACTGAGCACCAACATTTCCAAAAGAAGGAAAAGGACTAGGATTCTCATTCGAGGGGAATCCTTAACTTGTAGAATCTGGAAATGTTTCCATTGGAAATGACCCTAAAGAATCACTAAGGAAGATAACTTTAACCAGGAATATTTCGTGGGTAGTTAATTTTAAGACACTGCAACAAAAATTTTCCTTTTCTTATTTTAAGATTCAAGAAAAGGTGGCTCTAGTCACTTTCAGAGTTAACGAGCTCGAAAGGACAAGTGCTCGATGATCTTTTAAAATTAAAGAGTCAAAAAGACCAAAATGACTACTGAGGATAATCTAGGCAAAACGGATTACCGGGTAACTGTGAACTGCATAATACCTTCCAGTGAACCGAAAAGGACTAGCAGGTAATCTCCTTGAATGTTTTGTTTGGTGTATCACGTTTACAAGGCGCCATACTCGGCTTCATATGAATAAAGGATTGCAACCTATAGGGGTGTCCCTTTATATACACGACGTTAAGAGGAGCACAAGTCCATGCTAGTGTTGTTTAATGCAAGATCATTGCGAATGATAGTGGCTAGGTTTAAAGACGTCAAAACATGTCTCTAGCCTAGAACACTAAATGTGAGCATTAAGTTTCAATGCTTCCTTAGGTTAATTCAATCAATTTTAATGGTTTATCTTGAAATAGGTTTCATTTTCAAGGCCCTACCACCGTCATCTGAAAACTTGTATATGCAACTATATGAGAAGATAAATCTTTGTCTTTGATGAAAGTTTACATTAAATGAGGGATAGAGAACACACAATCAACACAACAACCAAATAATGAAACCTTTTACTAATACATATCCTAAATGCACTTAATCTTCCTTTAACAAAAAAAGATTATTTCATTTCTCATGCCTATGATGATGCAATTCTAGCTTCTCAATAACACTACTAATGCAATGTTTTCGCTTAATTAAACTAGAATGATGTGCTTCTTTTCATAAAATTCAAAATGAATCTTTCACATAAATCACTTTAATGAAAATTTTCAAAGTTCTGAACAAACAAGCATCGATCAAATCCAAAGCATGATAAATGAAACTAAAAGCAACTTCTTCCCTGAATCGATCAAACCAAACACACAAATGCTTCAATCGACAAACCAAGCAATGTAATCTATGCTCAAAAAGAGAAAAGGGACGCTTGAAACAAGAGAGAATGAGACTCCTTCACTCATTCAATCGAAATTGAAGCAATGAAGAGGCTAGGATTGAAAGACGGGCTAAACAAAGTAGCAAATCAGAAACTTGAAACAATGAGTGAATTAACAAATGAACGAAAATTGACCTAGATGTCCTAGGGTCATAGAAACCATCCAAAAAAACTCAAAAAATAAAGCAATGAAACTTCAAGCCAATCAATCAATCAAACCCAACAAACAAAGCATCCTAGTCACTTCTGAGAGAAATAAGAGAGTTTGAGGGTCAAGACACACCGGCACTGGAATGGGAAAAAACTCAAATTTTTCTTAACTTAAAGACTGACACGACTTTTAGGCTGAAACTAGCGTTGATCGGCATGACTGTCAGGTTAAAGCTAGTGCTGAGTGGCCTGATTTATGTGACTATTTGGCCAAAAATAGCGTTGATTGAGGGATTCAAAGACAAAAAAAAAAAACTTCACACAAGGCCAAACTTAAGACATATGAGGGTGGGCTAGTGTCTGTATGCCTTCAAATAGTTCAATACAGATCTAGAAGACCATAAATAAACAAACTAGGCACTTAAGTAGAAAAATTAGCGTGATGAAAAGGAGATGTATTTCCCTAGTGGAGTCGCCAATTTATGGTGTAGGAATATCCTCTCCGCAGACAGAGACGATAGCTTTAGCCCAAGATAGTGGGTCTAGCCACAAACAAGACAATCTAATATAAATTTCCTTAGATTAGAATCAAATAAGAGGGCTTACCTCTTATAACGCTAATCCACTTGATGGTGATCTTGCTCCCTTGCTCCAGCTTCCTTTCGTTCCTTTCATTCAACTACCTGAAACAAACATGCAAGAAACACCAACAAATGTGATAGCATAAAATCGAATCCAATCTACTTAAAAGGTCAAGGAGTTCTAACCTATCAAATTTAATATTACACCCAATATAGGAAATAAACCATTATTTGTATTAAAATAAACTTCAAAGAGAAATACAACCGAAGCCTTAATGTTGGAGATCTCCTTTGTGGTATCCAAGTCTTGCTACACCCCTTTTCAACACTATTTTCCTCCCCTAGCTTGACATGAAATGGTTTCCATTCTCTAACTCTCTCTCCTCATGCTTTAGCTACCAAATACTAGTCTTTTGTCATCTAAAACTAATCTTCTTCTATCAAAAGCTAAAGATTTCAGAATTTTGCAGTTGGTTCTATCTCTCCACCGCTTTCACTAGGTGTTGTATTGTGTGTAACCAAAAAGGGTAAGAGGAAGTGGTTTATATAGGGAGAGGAGGATAAGAATGAGATCCGCTCAAGGGGGGAAGAAGGTTTTGTCTCCTTGGGAAGGTCCACTTTTAAGGGGGAAAGAACCTTATATGGAGTTCTTGGCGCTTATCCAACCAAACGAACCTCCAGCACATCGCCACTAGAAGTTTCTAGACGTGAAACTCCATTTCCTTTTATAAAAACTTTCCAGAAGTAGATCAGCACGGGTATTGGGCTAATAGTAGCGCTGATCGGTGTGGATCGCAGCGTAAAACTCCAACATCGGCACGGGTGAGACACTAGGAAATATCGGTGATCTTAAAAAATGGGTTTTAAGGAGGATTCTCTAGAAATATTCTGAAGGGAGTGGAGACTACTTTCTTCAAACTTGAAGGGATGCAAGAGCATAGGTTTCATGGTGAATGTATAACACAGTAGTCACTACTAGGGTTCTCCAGGGTTAGGAACGGGGAGTGATAGGAGTGACAAATTACTGCGTAACACTTGGGCCTCTCTATTATGCTCAAAAGTGTAAAAAGATGTGTTTACATTGCTCAAATGCTTTTGAAACTTGCTCCAATCAGTTTAGAAAACTAAAAAATGGCCATCTAGCTTCTTTTTGCATCCAATTTAGTGGAAAACTGAAGAAGTTATGACCTCTCCTAGTTTTCCCATTATTCGCTCCACAAATTGCTCCACATCCGACAGGAACCCACAATTTCACTCCAAAAATCTGCTAATCGAGCGAGAATTTTACTGCATGGTGGGCCATAATATTTCAGCACCGACTCTCCATTGCAAATCCCAATCGGCAGAGTCCTGCAGTCTTATGGACTGTGAACCAGGCGGGCGGTATTCGATTGTGATTCAGCGGACCCGACAGAACTTTTAACAGGAGCTTATAAATGTATCGCGTCTAGGATGATTTCGCAATTGACAGAGTAATGGGGTCTTGGATATGTGGGTATTTGTAGTGTGTTGCGATTGCGAGATTGCATCATAACCCCGTACCTGCCGGGAGCCGATTCTATAATGCTGACCCTTCGCCGATCTGCGATTGCGGTCCATTGCATCGCGCCTCCGGTCATTTTTTGAAAGCCTTCCCACCTGCCTTATCACATCACACCCTTCCCTACTCGGGGGCCGATTTTTAATGCTAACCTACCTTCAATTGTGATTTGTGACATGAAGGGGTCAATGTTAGCTTGCCACTTAGCACCTCCTCATTTGTTGAGGGACCTTGCCACATCATCAAATCTTGCCATGTGTCCAAGTTAAACCTGAAGTTTGACTTTCTCTAACTTCTGCATACGAGCTCGGTTTTGAGTGTTAATTCACACCATTGGAATCAGATTGATGAGCTCTTCAATATGAAGCTAAGTTTATCAAAATTCTAACACTTTTATTTTTGAGCCTAATTTTGAGCACCTGATCATATGACCATCATTTATTCAGATATACATATCACAAGCATTTGTCCAAAAAAGGGGTTGTAAAGACGTAAAAAATGAAAATTTCTATTTTCTACTACATACCCTATCATATAGTGAGCATAAATACAAGTGTTGAATAATAAAGAAAAACATATATATACGTTAAGAGCTTTCATTCGAGGATACTCATAAATAGATTCAGATATAAAAAGGTTGTCTAGTCAAGCTAATTCCTTTCTATAAAGGGACTATGATAAAAATCGAAGAACTAGTCATTTTGTGTCTCTGATATCACCCAGGTCCCATAAACCAAATGAATTCCCTCCTTAGAGAGGGAGTATGTTATGCCATTAAGTTCCCTTTAGACATGAGAACCATAGAAAGAGTTAAAAGAGGATTTTGGCCTTTCTATCTCTTCCACAAGGGGCACAATCCTTTGATTGTGACATAGGGAAGCTCCATTGATTCAATTTATAACCAACATATAGTCCCTAGGCACTTGCAATGAGAGAACTCCTTTTTCTAAAGCAAAAATAAGAAGCAATTTTAAAGTCATAAGTTATGCATAATTGTTTGTGCCTTCACCCAAACCCATTTTGATATGAAAATGGTGTGCCTCATCTAAAAATAGAACATTCTTCCTCCACATGCTTTTAGATAACCTTGAGGTGCTCCATAAAAAAATCCCATGGTTTGGTCTGATTTATCTAAGCTTCAGTGACATTTCAGATTTTATGAGAGGGCTTAGGTTTGGGTAACATGTCCAAAATCACTAGGGACTGTGTTTCCATAATCTCTGGTGGCACATAGTGGTCATTGAAAATATATTTATTTCTTGCAACCAAATGGCATAGTAGGATAAAAATGGCATAACTCTATATTCTTTGATTGCTTAGATGGAACACCACTAATACAAGATCTCGAGAAGGTACTCTCCTTGCCATTGGAATTTTGGTCTTAGCTTGGATGAGATAGTTAGGCATACAAACTGCGTAGAGGAACAGGTGACCGACAAATGATTTATAGATCCCTTCACTGATTTGCATAAGCAACAACATCTAGTGCCTTCTTTTTTCCTCTTACGAAGATTATCCCAAGTTGGAATTTTATTTTCTAAGAACACCACATAAACAATATGGACTTGACAAGACACTTGAGATTTCATAACTATTTCCACCATCCCACCTGTACCTATGGGGTTCATTTGCAATGAGGTGGGAGTAACCTAATTGGTGTGTAATCACCATTTGGTGAGAAGGTCTAGAAAAGATCAACTTCCTCTTTGTTCAATATAATATGTGCGACCCTTAAAGCCCCAATGTAACCATACCAACTTTATTTTAGACCGCAAGGGAGGCCCAACTATCTACCTGATAACTGCCCTTGGGCCCAAAGGGAAATGTGATTTGGGGCTGCTATCTGATTAAGAGTGAATATACCTCTTTCTTTCCAAAATGAAGTCAGATCCATAGGTAGACGATGATCATTGTTATTTCCAAACCACAGGTCTATTCCTACTTCGAGATGAGATCCATCACCTACCTTCTGTTGGGTTGTGTTATATTCTTTCCACGACTAACCTACGTAGTGAACCGGGGGGTTAGAGGGGGGGCGGAGCCCCCCCTTCGTTGCGCTGATTACGCAGCGGGGCGAACCTACCTATGGTTTTTTCGTCCATGCTTTTGGACGCAATGGTTTTCGATCCATGGTATTGGATGCTTCGGCATGTATAAATATGTATTGTAACATTGAAAGGAATATAATGAAAAATCAAGCTGGTAGTCCCGGTTTTGGGATCCAGGGGAAAATCTCTATGTATATGTGTTTTATGTGTTATGCTCTCGCATTGTTTATTTTTCTGTGATTTAGAATTCGTATGCAGGTAATTTCTGTACAGGGTTAAAACCTACATTTGGTATCAAAGCAGTTTTGGCTTCAAGGGCACACCTTTGTTGCTGAGGGGTTTCGCTCGGGCCTGTGGTAGACCCCGTTCAGTGGGAGATCTGCGAGATCGATTCTAGTGGTGAAATAAGATGGCGAGCAGCGGAAAGATAGAGATCGAGAAGTTCAATGGTCAGAGTTTTGAGTTGTGGAAACTCAAGATGGAGGATCTATTGGTGGATAAAGATCTGTGGGTCGCGGTAGATCCAGGTACTAAACCAACGGGAGTGACCGATGAAGAATGGAAGAAGTTGGATTGGAAGGCAAAGAGCACAATACGATTGTGTGTCTCACATTCAGTATTGCTAAATGTATCAGGGAAGCTACGATGAAGGCTTTGTGGGACAAGTTAGGGACTTTGTACCAATCTAAGTCTCTGCTGAATAAACTGTTCCTGCGGAAAAAGCTGTATACCCTGAGGATGAAAGATGGAGACTCCGTGACAGAGCATCTGAATGCACTTAATACTGTGGTAAGTCAATTAGCATCTGTTGATATTAAAATTTCAGATGAAGATAAGTGCATCATTTTGTTGTGTTCTCTACCAGATTCGTGGGATAGTCTGGTTATTGCAATAGGTAGCAATGCAACTGCTTTGCAGTTTGATGAAATAGTCTCAGCCTTGCTGACGGAGGAGATGAGACAGAAAAATATGGAGAGCCAGAATGGCGATGCCTTGTCTGTACAAGGACGGTCCCAGAATAGAAACAAAAATAAGTCATCGACTGGGAGATCTAAATCTAGAGGGAGATCTAAATCTCCAGGAAAACCTGTAAAGGTGGTGTGCTGGAAATGCGGAAAGGAAGGGCACTTCAAAAGGGACTGTAAATCTAAAGCTCCTGATAAAGGAAAGGGATTTGATGATGCTCCTTCTACAGAGGCGAAAACCACCTCAGATGAAGGTGGGGATGTGTACTTGGCTTCTTCAAGTACACATGTAGATCATGAGGCATGGTTGATTGACTCAGGTGCATCCTTTCACTTCACTCCCCATAGAGAGTGGTTCTGCGAGTATGAGAAATATGATGGTGGTGATGTCTTCTTAGGAGATGATAAGAAGGCTAGAATCATTGGTCGCGGAAAAGTAAAGTTGAAGTTGCAAGGTGGAAGGGTTAGAACACTTCCAGGTGTTCTGCATATTCCTGCATTGGCCAGAAATCTGATTTCTGTAAGCAAGTTGGATGATGCAGGTGTAAAAACAGTGTTCGAGAAGGATACCTGCAAGATGGTTCAGGGAACACTGGTATTGATGCGGGGAGTTCAGACTGGAACTCTGTACAAGCTGCAAGATAGCACTGTTGTTGATGGATGCAACAGTTCTGTGGTTCCTGAAAGTGGAGCTGAAAATCTAGTGGTCTCTGGAGAGAAGACCATGCTGTGGCATCAAAGGCTTGGACATATTGGAGAGAAGGGCCTTCAAATACTTCATGGTAAAGGTATGGTAGAAGGTATGAGTAATAGCTCTCTGGATTTTGATTTCTGTGAAAATTGTGTATATGGGAAGCAGAATCGAGTGAGTTTCCCCTCTGGTGCTAAGAGGGCGAAACACATATTAGAGCTTGTGCACAGTGATGTGTTTGGACCTATGAAAGTTCCATCACTGGGTAAGTCTGTGTACTATGTATCATTTATAGATGACTTCTCAAGGAATACATGGATATATTTCCTTAAGAAGAATATGAAGTCTTTGACAGGTTTAAAGAATTTAAGGCTCTGGTGGAAAATTAGACAGAGAAGAAGATAAAGGTGTTGAGGACAGATAATGGTGGAGAGTTTTGCAGCAAGGAATTTGAAGAATTCTGTAAGAAGTGTGGTATAGCAAACAAAAGACTACTCCATATACACCTCAGCAAAATGGAGTCGTAGAAAGAATTAACAATACGTTGATGGAAAGGGCAAGAAGCATGCTCAGTGGTGCCGGATTAGGGCAGGAATTCTGGGCAGAGGCGGTGGATACTGCATGTTACTTGGTCAACAGGTCACCTTCATCAGCGTTGGAGGATAAGACTCCACAAGAAGTATGGACTGGTAAGAAACCCTCTCTTTCACATCTGAGGGTATTTGGATGTGATGCATATGTAGATGTTCCAAAGGAGAAACGAACCAAGTTGGATAGTAAATCTGAAAATTGCATCTTTATTGGGTATAAGGATGGTTTAAAATGTTATAAGCTTTGGAACCCAGTCACACGGAAGGTTGTGTACAGCCGAGATGTGGTGTTCAGAGAGGTAAAATATGTTATTAAACATGAATTCCAACCAAAGGAACCTGAGAAGATAGAGTTTGAGCTAAAGGAGGAAGAATCAAACTCTGCAGCAGAGGAGGAATCAGAAGATGAAGAGCCACAAACTCCGGCTGTGAGAAGATCAGTTTGAGAAAGAAGGCAGCCAGAAAGGTATAGTCCTTCTACTTTCTGTTCAAATTTTGCTTTGTCTGTTACTGATGATGATCCCAGAACTGTGAAGGAAGCAGTAGATTCAGAGGATGGAAAACTCTGGAAAGAGGCCATGGTTGATGAAATGGCATCTTTGCACAAAAATGAGGCTCGAGATCTGGTGGAGTTGCCGGCTGGAAGGAAACCCATTGGCAGCAAATGGGTGTTTAAAAAGAAGACAAATTCAGAAGGGAAGGTGGAGAAATACAAAGCTCGGTTGGTAGCAAAAGGTTATTCCCAGGTGCCGGGAATTGATTTTGGCGATATTTTTTCTCCTGTTGCCAAGGTAACTTCTATTAGGTTACTTTTATCTGTTGCTGCTGCTTTTGATTTTGAGGTAGAACAGATGGATGTGAAGACAACATTTCTTCATGGGGATTTAGAAGAGGAAATCTACATGAAGAAACCTGAAGGCTTTGCGGTGAAGGGTAAGAAAGAACTAGTATGCAAGTTAAAGAAGTCTCTGTATGGATTAAAACAGTCACCAAGGATGTGGTATCAGAAATTTGATACATTTATACGGGGACTTGGCTTCACCAGAAGCAAAGCAGATCACTATGTGTATTTTAAATTGATTGGTGACCATGTTATTTATCTGGTCTTATATGTGGATGATATGTTGCTGGTTGGAAATGACAAAGAAATTATCCAGGATTTGAAGACCCAATTGTCCTCCAAATTCAACATGAAAGATCTTGGTGCTGCAAACTATATTTTGGGCATGGAAATTAAAAGAGATCGGGAAACAAGGAAGCTCTGGTTAAACCAGAGGAAGTATGTCAAGACAATACTGCAGAGGTTTAATAAGCAGGATAGTAAACCGGTGAAGGTTCCTATTCCTGTAGGTGTGAGGTTATCTGTTGAACAGTGTCCCAAGACACAAGAAGAGGAAGAGGACATGTCCCGTGTTCCATATGCGAGTGCAGTGGTAGCCTGATGTATGCAATGGTCTGTACTAGACCAGACATTGCACATGCAGTGGGAGTATTGAGCAGGTTTATGTCAAAACCAGGGAAGGAGCACTGGACAGCAGTAAAGCGGGTTTTCAGGTATTTGCGTGGCACTAGTAATTATGGTTTGTGCTACCAAGGAAGACCAGGATTGGACAGAGTGTTGGATATTCATGGCTTTGTTGATGCAGACTGGGCTGGAGATCTGGATCAGAGAAGATCTACAAGTGGGTATGTGTTTAACCTATTTGGAGGTGCAGTCAGTTGGATGAGTAAGAAACAATTTGTAGTGGCACTATCAACTACAGAGGTAGAATACATGGCAGCCACTCATGCAAGCAAGGAAGCAGTTTGGTTGCAGAGATTGTGTTCAAGCATGGGGTTAGTACAGGGAGCTATAAGAATAGACTGTGACAGCCAAAGTGCAATTTTCTTGGCAAAGAACCCTGCTTATCATTCAAAGACAAAGCACATGGATGTTCAGTATCACTTTGTGAGGGATATGATAGAAGACAAAAAGGTGTTGTTGGTAAAGGTGGACACTTTGAAGAATACTGCAGATGCATTGACAAAATATGTGAGCTCTGAGAAGTTCTCTTGGTGTAGAGAAACAATGGGCATTTCAGGGCTGGAAAAATGACTAAGCTCTCTTGTGGCCCCCTATGGAAAGAAAACAACAAGTGGGATATTGTTGGGTTGTGTTATATTCTTTCCACGAATAACCTACGTAGTGAACCGGGGGGTTAGAGGGGGCGCGGAGCCCCCCCTTCGTTGCACCGATTGCGTAGCGGGGGAGCAGCAGCCCCCCCTATCCAGGGGGTTTGAGGGATGCGGGTAGCCCCCCTCTACGGGGTCTAGGGCAGCGCCCCGGGAAAAAAAAATTTGGACCCTATATTAGGTTGGGCGAACCTACCTATGGTTTTTTCGGTCCATGGTTTTGGACACAATGGTTTTCGGTCCATGGTATTGGATGCTTCGACATGTATAAATATGTATTATAACATTGAAAGGAATATAATGAAAAATCACGCTGGTAGTCCCGGTTTTGGGATCCTGGGGAAAATCTCTATGTATATGTGTTTTATGTGTTATGCTCTCGCATTGTTTATTTTTCTGTGATCTAGAATTCGTATGCAGGTAATTTCTGTACGGGGTTAAAACCTACACCTTCCATGCTAGACTAGATTTAGTTAAAGTAAAGGAAGTACTAACTGCTTTTCAAATAATGGAGATATTATTCTTAAGCTTGTTGGTACTTCGTATCCATTCTTCGATCAAGAATGGGAATATATACATCGTGTAGACCACTGTTGACTATAGACTCTAATATTTGATCAACCACCACCTAAATTTTGCTGCAAGGGATTTGGAGAAAAGAGGCATGTTTTTTAGGCCCCATCATCCCCAAGCCTTTGGAACAACAATTCTATCCCATTTCACCCAAGAAAGGACAAATTGTTCAAATGAGCTAGACAAGAGAAATTATGGCACAATTCTCACATTTTCTTTAGAATGCATTTTGGAATCAATGAAGGAGACATACAATATATCATAATGGCCTCTAGGACTGATTTAATCAAAACTAACCTTCCTGCTATGGACAACCAATGTGAAGTCCAAGATTTTAGCCTCTTCTGCATCTTAGCTAGAAGCCAATACCAATTAGTACCAATGTATTTTATACCTTCCACCACAGCAGTAAGAGTAAAATGGAATAAATATTGCAATAACCATAACTCATCATTGCTCAAGCCAAAGGAAGATAAAATTGATTTATTGTAACTGATAATCCTACATATTGCAACTCCAAAGAGAAAAAGCATGCATCCTTGATAACAATACATATCTTATCGATCAATCATAGAAAAGGAGAATATCATGAACAAAAAACAAGTGATTGAAATGAAGAGGAGGAGCCACAGTTATTCCTTGTAAGACCACCCTTCTCTTGGAATCCCCCAAAATTTTACTGAGCCCTTTTTCCACTAGAAGGAAGAGAAGAGGTGATAAGGATCACCCCTATCGAAGACCCATTTCAAAATGGAAGAAAGGGTATGTAGATCCATTAATGAGAATAACAACATAAAATGAGGAGATGTAATTTATGACCCAATTAACAAAATATAGACCAAAACCAAAGTGAGAAAAGAAGAGTTTGATGTAGAGCCAACTGACATGATCATAGGCTTTGGAGAGGTCAATTTTCAAGATTTCTCCTTTTAGGTTCCGTTATTTAAGACTATGCATATCTTCTTGGGCCACTCCAATTGCTTCATGGATTTGTCTCCCTTCTAGAAAACCAAATCATTCCTTAAAAATGGTTGAGGAGATGATGGGCTTAATCCAACAAGCAATATTTTTTTCTATAATCTTGTATATACAGTTGCCTAGAGATATTGGCCAAAATTCATCGAGAGTGGTTGTATTGTACACCTTAGGGATACGAGCAATAAAAGTAGAGTTGAAAGATGCCAAATTTATCCCTATAGTTATTAATTCCTATAAAAGACTTAACTCCTCTCTGCACTTATCCCTCATTGACGAACCTAGGAAATAACTATGCTAGTCATACCACCTCTACTATTGAAACCCCTTGAGGAACTCTAAACTAGTTCCCAAAGTGTTTTTCCCCAAAGATACTATATCTTAAAAGGACTATACATTATTTCCTTCTTTATCATTGAGTTTCCAAATAATGTTACTCATCTTCCACTCTATGGTATAAATTTGGAAACATTTAGTGTTATGATCTTCAACCTCTAACAAGACTTCTCAACTTTTAAGTCTCTAAGTGACATCTATATCCGCTAGGAGTCTTCTTTTTCTTTCCTCTAATTGTACAAAACTTTCTTTAGATTCCACCAAAGCATACGCTAATGAGTCATTTTTTGAAATATATTTGAGTTCTTCTTCAACATATCAGAGTTATTGGGAGTCTCTTTGTCACTTATATACAGACCATTTGATGGTACCTGATTTTATAGATTTAAGATTTTTAGCAAAATGGGCTACTGTTGGACCCCCTTAATGGGGATTATAATGTTTCCAATAGGTCTATACTAGGACATGAAACTCTTCATCCTTGAGCCATTGTGCATTTAATTTAAAAGGGCTTAGAGGCTTCTTCCCATGGTTTTTAATTTCCAAATAAAAATGGGAATGATTCAATCCTCCTCCTTCTCCAATCAATTATCTAATTAAATGCATATCCTACATGATCCTCTCAGCTAGTAGGAAGCAATCTAGCCGCTTAGAAATATTGTCCTCACCTATCTTCTTGCTTATTTGAGTTTGTTTTAGATTCCCTGGTTCAATATCCATGAGATTATGCTTCAGAAGCAACCAACTAAATAACACAATGTTTGGGTTAGCTTGTGCCATTGAACCCCAAATATATGCAACTCCTTTAGAAAAATTAAGATCTTCTCCAATAAGTAGGTTATCAACAGAGAAAAAGGAATTCCATGCCAGTGATTCCCAAAAGTGTTGCTTGTCTTGGTGGATGCCATAGACATTGAGAACCAACAATCCTTGCTTAATTCCACTGATTGGAAATTCATACATAAGACGGATTCCATTCCCTAGGTACTGATAAATTTGATAAAACAAAGGTTACAACCTATTGCTAGTCCACCCAACCTTCCACTCACACTTGAACATAAAAAATATCACCTTATAAGAATCTTCCTAAAATCTTCATTAATTCACCCCCCTCTCCCATAGTTTCTTAGAGAAGGAGAAAAACAACCTAATTTAACTCTACTAAACTACGAAGAGCCAGTTGTTTTGAAAAGCTAGCCATGCCCCTACAATTGAGGGAGGGAAAACTCATGGGGAAACCCCTTTAGGGGATTTAACTGCTCTAATCACCCCTTCCATTAAGAGTTGTTTCCCAGGAGCCATATAAACACAGGCCTTGTCCTAGTCCAAAGCTAAACAATATTTTCTACCCCACCCCTTCATTAAATTTCCACTCGGAAGGGTTAGACCCAAACCTCCATTTAACATTGATGATGAAGAAGAGGGGGATGACTGAGGTTGAAAATTGTATCTAGGTTCTTGATCTCTTGAATCCGAAGAGTGGCCTTCAAAAGAAGACACTATTAAGGGGTGGAAATTATTCCAATGATCTAGATCTTGGGAGGAGGCCCCCAAGATCTAAAAGATTGAATTATATCTTGGGGGGAGGCCCCCAAGGTCTAAAAAATTGAAATGCTAGAAGAAAAGAGGAGAACACCTAGTAAATAAAACCACAAAGATATTGTTTTCTTAAAACAGATAATAACTGTGAAGGCTACATTGTGGTGGACAATCTGTCCTTTTACAAAATGTGACTTGTTACTTATAGTCTTTTCTAGTTACAATACCACAGGTAAATTCCATTGGTGAATGAATACCATGGGTGGATTCCACTTACAATACCATGGGTAAATTCCATGGGTGGATGAATAAGATGGGTGGATTAATATCATGGGTTGATGCCATTTTCCATTTGGATCATCCAATAGATGAATAAGGACATACAACTGAAGTAGGCTTTAATCATGTGAATGGGGGGCCTTGTGATGTCACACACAGATCTTGCACTGAAACATACCAATCCTTCCCCATAATAGAAAAATTACTATCAATATGAGAAAGAGATAAGAATAGAGAAGGAGATCCTAAAGATGATGCCATATGAAAAGCTTCTGTCATTTCTACGCGCATGTTCGAAACCTTGTCCTACCCGATTGATGTGTTCTCCATGATCAGATTTGAAATTAACTCAACCTAATACAAGGGATGCATTGTTATAGCCACTCCAATTGGAGATGATCTCGTAGCTGTATTCAGAGCTAAATATGGATCTTTTATAGACTTCCACCCCTCTTTTTTGCAGGCAGAGAGTTAGAGTCCCCACTCTTCCCTCGAAAAGGTAAAGTACAATGACTAGCATTATGATCATGCTTATGGTATCACCAAAATTTGAAAGGGATTCCCTCATAATCCAGGGACTTAATGAAAATGATTCCATTATGATTCAACACCGTCCCTACCATAAAAGTTCTCAAATATCCAGGTTTTCGAGAACAATGACAACATTCATTTTCTTACTTTCTATGAAGGACATATCAACTTAAGGGAAGTCCCCCAAATCATTTCCAATAACTGTGAGTGAATCCTGGGACTAGAACTAAATAGAAAACCCTCGTAAATGAACCTAGATAGGTGCTTTATCAAGTCATTCCATTTTTGCATTGAAAAGAGGAGATAATTTTTTGAGGAGAATGAGGGAGGAGTCTATGCACAAGTTCCTCTGTAAAACCCATTCCACTACTTAATTGGTTGATGAGAACGTGAAAACAAACCATCCCATGACTAGAGAAAGGACCAATGGTAAGGGGTTTATGTGTCCTCTCCATACCTTGGACACCCATTCCATAAGGATTTTAGTACTAATTCTTCGGCTGCAAGATCTGTTGATTTTTGTAACTATGGTCGATCCTCATAATACATGATTGAGTCATTATGGATTTGTAAAGAATATTTTAAATGCTAAGAGCCAAAGGAAAAATTATTTTGAATCAAAGTACCATTGTGGCTTTGAAAAGAAGAAATTAAAATTTTTAAATTAATGTTTTGGCTCCAAAATGTAAGGTCAATCTCCTCCTAGTCAAGTTGGCCTTCTCAAATGTTCTAATAAACTTCATAAAATCAAGTCAACTCCCTAATATATTCAGGTCAACTCCAACAAGGGACACATCCATTCGTCCAAGAGAAAAACTATATAAAGGACCTTTGCTCTCCCATCTTCCAAGAAACTAGCTCGCATCTTCAGAGGTAAATGCATAAGGTCTGAGGTAGATAAAGTGGTATCTCTAAGGCAACATATGGAGGTATGCAGAGGAATGATCTAAGGCAGGATTTTGAGGTAGCTCGTGTGCACCTTATGAAGTAATTTTAGCCTACTATGAGGCATTCAATTAGCTCGCATATGTGGCATTCATTAGCTCGCATCTACGGCATTATGAGCTTATATTTGTGGCATCAAAAACTCACATGGACTAAGGTAGCTTACATGTCTAAATCAGAAATCTAGTACCCTCAGATAGCCAAGATCAGATGTTGAAGACAATGAAGGATTGTAATTTTGTGATTTTGATGAGGGCTAGTAAAGAAACATATCATAGGAAAAGAACATACTATGTTTTGGGCCAAATTGACTTGAATACGTGGATGGACCATGGACTAGGTTTGACCTAGTTGTTGACTTAGATGTGTCTCCGTTGAATTGAATAATTCTCTATTGAAAAATGTTGTTGGGTTTTTCTCCATGAGGGTTTTCCAAGGATAAATATATTTCTTTCTTGTGCATCTATCTCTTTATGTTCTTTTAGTCTTATATGCTATGTGGTTCATGTCTTTTTGTGTAATTATTGAATGATGAATGCTAATAAGAGTTAAAAAGATCAAAAATAATTATCAGTGTGAAAGACACCATCAAAATCAACATGGTATCAGAGCTTGGTAAATGATGAAAGTCGAACGTCACAAGTTTGATTAATGAAGCACCTTTCTCTACTCAAGAACTAAGTTCAGATTCAAGGATTCGAAGAAAATGTTGAAGTATCAATCCTCAACCTATGAAAACATCAAGAGTACTTCTATGTTCTTGTTAGGAACAAGTGGAATTATGGTTAAGGTATGATTACCTATCTACTCTACTCTTTTTGATATTCAATGATCTCTGAGTACTGCAAAATTTGAGGCTTTCAACTTATATTTGGCATCCAAGTTTCCAATGATAATCAAGTCTTGATATCCAATGAAATCCATATTGTTGTGATTAAACCTCTTAGTATGGTTAAGTCCAAGCATCTAATGGAAATTCATGTTAGAGTCTAGTAACTCTAGAAGGATGATCTCATCTCTCTGAGGTATGCTTAGAATTAAAGTAAGAAGATGGAACCATGTTAAGAATCTCTCTACCTCTGTTGATAGTAGAAGTATGGGTTCTCTTAAAACCTTTTTGATCTAGATTTTGTGACAAGTTTAGATCCTCCTTAATGGTAACCATATCTTAAGTACCAATCAATTCATAATGTTATCTCCAATTCGAAGGTCAAAGCATGTTTGATTTCTGAAACATCCAAGGCATTCATATCACATCTATGTGGAAGATCTATCTGAATTCTTGTAATCCATGATTAAGCTTGTTTTGTATTTGTGATGGAGTTACATTGTAAAAGATTGAAGGACTGTCATAAATATCTATTACAAAATAAATATGGAGAAGGTCTTCATAAGTATACTTTCACCAGACAGAAGATGTGATCTAAATACTTGGAATTTATTTGCATCAACTTGGATCTCACATTAACAAAATGATATTAAGGATTGTGGTGATTCTCAAAATAATGTGAATCCTTTCTCATTGCCTGGTACTTGGCTGAAGGGAACTTGTATTCTTACATGAAGGGTATATTTGTTAATGGTTCCAAACCATTGAAGTCTTCAACATTGAAAGATGAAACACTTGATGTAATGAACAAGGTACCGAGTTACCTTCTAAGAGTCATTGAATATTAGTTGGTAAAGAGAATCTTAAATCCTTATTGTAGGTAATGAAGGGTGACAAAATCATGTATCCTGGATTTTCACTACTAACAAAGGTATCATTGACACCTTGTTTACCTTTATGGAGTCACGATGAAAATACCGAATTATTACAAAATAATTCAAAGTCCTTGCTTCAGGAAATAAAGGATGATAAGGTATTTCATGGTGATAAGGATATTATTTAAAGGGTTTTGACGGCTAAGTAAGATGAAAATCCATGGTTGTAGTGCTAGTATGATATTGTTGTAACCTACTATGGCTACAAGTTACCATGCCCCTTGTTGTAAGTTGAGTCTCATAACATCTATGTAAAGATCTAGGGTTTGGAAGTGAGTTCTAAGCCATCCCCAAGGTTGCGAGTGTTTAGGGTTTGTAAATTCTAGCAAGGGCTTGAGCCTATAAGAAAAAAGGTTTGTACCTTATGACTGATGATAAAATTAAATAAGGATTCAAGGTTGAGGGTCTAGGGCTTGGACTTAGAATTATTTAGGGATTTTAAATCCCAACAAGAAGGCCCTTGGATTTTTAGACAAAACCCTAGTACTATAATTAATCTAGAGTTTGGATTTAAAACCATAGTTGATTGATAAAAGGGTTGAAGTAAGTATAGGGCATGTTATCTAAAGCCTTAGGATAATTTTCTCCTACAAAAGTTAAGAACCATAACTAATCGTGTGTAAACCCTAATATGTTAAAGGGTATGAAAAATAAAAATATTAGGGTTTGGATAAAACCCTAGGATTAGACGTTTCGGCTGAAGATAGAACCTCTAGAAAGGGATGCCATCATGATGATGATGTGAATAAAACTGATAAAATTGTAGGTGGATGTGTTACACAATATGTTGTCACACCTCCTGCACTTCCATGTGACATACACCAAAGTGCCCAAAACATGACCATTATGCAGTGTACTCATTCATATATGCAGCTGAGATCCTTCCTAAGACATTGATTGGAAAATGCCTTGAACTTCCCCTGAAGGAAATAGTTCTAAAACCCTAATTTGAGAATCATCGCCCTTATGAGACTAAAAATGACGATGACTGCCTGTTGCACTATACTCGGTTCGCGATGGCATTGCTCTGTTTACTTGTATACCGCGATGATCCCAAAAAGGAAATTTTCCCAAAAAGGATGAGAAGCTTCGTGATCTAGAAGCTTCCAGGTTGGCGAGCTGGAGGTTGTTCGTCGTAGATGAGGTCGAGTTCTCCCAACTTGGCCTCTTGGTCTTATCACTATGAGCTACCTCCTTGATATGAGGGCCTACTCCTATCTGTGGAGAGATACTAACTCCCTTTCCCAGCCTATATATTCATCCTCTCCCATTCCCAAATGGTTGGTGTATGTCTATTTGCACCCTTATGCTAAGATCGTGCCTATATGCTATTCATTTATCTTGGAGAAGGAGTTCTTGGAGAGCTTAGCTTGGAATTGGACATTCATTCAAGGAGATCCTATCAAAATCAAGGCTTGGTTGTATGTTTACCCTTCTTTTCTATTAATATACAATTGTTGGTTCATTTTCCATTGATGTGTATGTTCATGTATCATTTATCTTAACATTCCTTGATCAGTTAAGTAGGTTTCTTTTGAATATGCTATTTGTATTTGCATGCCTTGTTGTGTCTTGATCTCTTGTGCAGGTGTATAAACGTTGTGAGCAGCAGGAATGAGCCCATGATGTAAGTGATTCAAGGTTTTCAACAAAAGAGATCGAGATAGCATCAAAATGAGGTAGGCCATCTTCTTCGTCTCTCTTTTCAATTGTAACTTAGGAAAGTGTCTGGTAGATTGTCACTTAGGTTGCTAGACCCACTCATTGGGCTAGAGGGATTGTCTCTATCCATAGAGAGGATTTACCTAGACAAAAAAATGGTGACTCCATTGGGGAAGCTATAACCCTTTCCATTCAATCCTTCACCTTGAATTTGTGATGAGTTTGACCAATTGTTAGTTTTCTAGCTTTTTTTCTTTTCTGTAACTATTTTCACTTGCTGGTGATTGCTTGAGGACATTGCTTTTTGTCTGGTCTTGAAGATTTATTATTTTTTCTTCATTTTTCTTGCCCATTGCAGGTTTTCCTCTGACAATCGTGATATCATCGCGGATCCTTTAATTACAGTCACGATTATCGTTGTTTTTCCTTTAACAGGAGCGATGATCCCAGAGTATAAGAGAAAATAGGGGTTTTCTTCTTGTTTTCGGTCTTTCGATCTTCTATTAGTAATTTTCCAGAGTGTCTATGGTGTTTTTGATTGATTGCCTTGATTAATTTGCAAATTGTCTCATTGGATTTGAAGTGAAATCTGATTGGGTTCTAGGGTTTCTAGTCAATTGGTCATCACTTGCTGCTTTTTGGTATCGTTGAGATGCTTGTTTTTCTGATTGATTGAGTGTTGTTTTCTATGGAAATCATTGAAAACATCGTTTTGCATTTGTTTTAGCTTGTATTTCGAAATTTACTTTTCGTGGAAATGCATTAGATTAGTTGCATTGAAAAGTTATTTTTTGAGATTCATCGTTGAAAATAGATCACATTTTTCAGTGATTGAAAGCTAAAAACCGTATTAGGTGCATCAAATCATTCAAAATGGAAAGAAAATCATAATTCATATAAGTGTATCTTAGTAAAATTCAAATCATTTTGCTTTTGAAAAGTTTCATTTAGTATAGTGAAAAGTGAAAATCATTTTTACTTTTGGCATTGCATTTGGAAGATGAAAATGAAAGTTAGTGGAAGGAATTTTTGCATAATGCATTTTGTTTGATGCATTATTGGTTGAAATTTCTTCCCTTGGGTTAGTCTAGCTTTCATTGAAGTGGGAAATTTCCTTTCCATCATTTAGCTGCATTTTAGGAACATGTGACATCGTTAAGGCCTTGAAACCGGAACATAATTTTAGATCAAATTTAAAATCTATCACTTAATCTAAGGACCATTTGAAACATTAACGCTCATACTTGGTGGTCTAAGCTAGAGACGTATTCTGACATCTATAAAACTCAGCAGTTGTCGTTTGTAATACTCTTGCATTAGACAACACTAATGTGGAATTGTGCTCCTCGTACCGTCGAGCATATAAAGGGAGACCCTCATAGGTTGCAAACCTTTCTCCATAGGAAGTTGAGTCTGCCTCCCTGTAAACGTGATATACCAAACACATCATTCAGGGAGATTTCCTGCACGTACGTCAAGTCCTTAGTAAATTTATTTTCTAAGGTGTATATTGCAGTTCACAGTTACTTAGTAATCCTTTTTTTCCTAGAGTATCCTGAGTAGTCATTTCGATCTTTTCTGACTCCTTAAATTTGAAAATATCATCGAGCACTTGTCCTTTCAAGCTCGCTAAACCAATGAAAGCGACTAGAGTCACCTTTTCGTCCTTTTATCGACTCTTAAAACATGAAAAGGAAAAGTTTTTGTTTCAAATTTTAAAATTAATTGACCACAGAAAAATATCCTTCCTGTGGAAATACTCCTTAGTAAATCTTAGTTTGATACCAATGGCAACATTTCTCGAGTCTACCAACCAAGGAAATCCCCCTGATGGGAATCCTAGTCCTTTTCATTCTTTTGGAAATGTTGGTGCTCCCTACATGATGACGTTGTCCATTCCTGGATTGATCATTGGTATGCCAGTTTGGTTATTTTTGACCTCGGTGGTTCCGAGTGTCCAAACTTCTTTTCAACCAAGTTCTCCTCCACCTGAACAACATCAAATTCATGTTGATCCTAAAGTTTACCCCTCAGCTTCGTCACCTATTTCTTCACCTCGTTCTTCCTCTTCGCCTGGTGAAATTCTAGATTCTAGTAACCAAGAACCTAATAAGAAGAAGAAGAAGAAGAAGCAAACTAAGCAAGGGGGCAGCTAAACAACTATTGTTATCGATCCAACTAATGAAGAAAAATCTTCCAACGAGCCCGAAAAGTAAAATTCCCTTGCATGTTATGTAAGGGTAAGCATATTCTTTGGAATTGTCTTGGTATTCCTAAGGTCTTAGAAGTGTAGTCCACATGTTCACATCGACCTTTGTCATCATCCTCTGGCAATCATGTTGGTGACAAACCCTCAACTAGTAACAATAAAGCTCATGGGAAAAAGGGAAAATTTAAATTTCCTTGTAAGTTGTGTGAAGGTAATCATCCTGTTCACCTTTGTACTTTTATGGATGAAGCTTCCAAAGAGTTGGAAAACCTTACAGATTCTCAACCTCACCTTCCGACTAGGTATCAAGAGCTTTCCCATGATCCTTTACTAGTTCATCCAGTGATTGATCAAAAGTCATCTTTGGTCAACCCCGCTCTCTCTAAAAATGAGTCTCGTGAGCCTGTTCTCGACTAACCATTGGTTGAGAAAACATTAGACTTGGCTCCATATTCAGTTAACCATACCCTTCCAGTAGAGATTGAAGCCCATACTGCTCAGGTTCTTCTGGTTTCTTCAGTTTCGATTGAACTGGAGGGAAATCCTCCCATCCCGAGGTGCATGAGAGTATTAGATCTAAGACTTTTGTGATCCATAACATAGATATCAGACTTTTGGATTAATCACATCGTCAGGATTTGGTCAATGTTTCGAACCAACCAATGTGGTTCATCCTCAAGACAAGGTGAGAAATCGATCAATCGAAGTGAATAAATAGCATGGATGTATCATGCCCAAAGTTAGTCGTTGGAGAAATAGTTGTTAATTAGTTGAAAAATAGTCGTTAATTAGTTAAAGTATTTAATATTTTAGTTAGAAACTAGTTGTTATATATTATTTTATTATTTATTAAAATTTTATTTTATCTAGAATAATTAGTTGTTTGTTAGGATTTGACCAATCTAGTGGTCTCATATTTGGAGGATACTAGCCGTTATGAAATGTATAATTATGAAATTAATTATTTACTAATAGTAATATTATCTGTAAATTATTTATTTATGTTAATATAAATTAATTATTTATGTTAATATAAATTAATTATCTACCCATATTATTAGTAAATAATAATATATGAGGTTTATGAGGTGTAATAGAAATTGATTTAAGTTAAATTAGGTTAAAGGCACAAAGCTTGGAAGAAATTTGGGATAAAATATTTTAATCTAATTATAATTTAACATTAAAATTATTAGATGAAAACCTAATTATCTTAGATGAAATTAAAGGTTTACTAGAAAAGAGGATTGGTAATTGGATTAATTAAGATTAAAATATTTAGAGGAGAACTAACCTTCCTAAGAAAAATCTAAAGGATAACAAGGAAAGAATCAGGATAAGTTAAGCTCACCAACAAGAAGTTAAAGAAACAAGGGGGAAAAAAGGGGGGCTCAAGGGTGGAAAAAGGGGGGAAAACGGACGGAACTAAAGGAGGAAGACTCAAGAGGAGAGAGCTGGAATCCAACTTTTCCATCTCTCTCCTCTTGACTCCTCCTCCTTTAGTTCTGTCTGTTTTTCCCCCCTTTTTCTGCCCTCGAGCCCCCCTTTTTCCCCCTTGTTTCTTTAACTTCTTGTTGGTGAGCTTAACTTTTCCTAATTCTTTCCTCGTTATCCTTTAGAGTTTTCTTAGGAATGTTAGTTTTGCTCTAAATATTTTAATCTTAGTTAATCCAATTACCAATCCCCTTTTCTAGTAAACCTTTAATTTCATCTAAGATAATTAGGTTTTCATCTAATAATTTTAATATTAAATTATAATTAGATTAAAATATTTTATCCCAAATTTATTCCAAGCTTTGTGCCTTTAACCTAATTTAACTTAAATCAATTTCTATTACACCTCATAAACCTCATATATTATTATTTACGGCAGATAATTAATTTATGTGAACATAGATAATTAATTTATATTAACATAAATAATTAATTTACAGATAATATTACTATTAGTAATAGTTAATTTCATAATTATACATTTCATAACGGTTAGTATCCTCCAAATATGAGACCACTAGATTGGTCAAACCCTAACAAACAACTAATTATTCTAGATAATATAGAACTTGATATTATTTAATAATAAAATTTTAATAAATAATAAAATAATATATAACATCTAGTTTCTAACTAAATTATTAACTAATTTAACTAGTTAACAACTATTTTTCAACTAATTAACAACGATTTCTCTAACGGCTAACTCTAGGCATGATACATCCCTGCTATTTATTCACTCTGATCGATCGATTTCTCACCTTGTCCTGAGGGTGAACCACATTGGTTGGTTCGAAACGTCGACCAAATACTAACAATGCGATTAATCCAAAAGACTAATATATGAATGAGAGTATTTCTCTTGTTCACATCAAGTAAGAGGGCATCTCTCACGTTCCTACGACACCCCCTCCAAGTAGTTTGGTCACTTCTTTTGATTGGAGTCAACTAGCAAGATATCACCTTCCATCTTATGTGCCCTTCTAGATTACAATACATGCTTACCATATGGTCTTACCTAGCATAGTCATAGACGAGGGCGCATCGGTTAGAATTCTATCTTCAACTGGTTGGCAAGATTTAGTTTCTCCTCAGCTTATCCCCGTCACCTAGAATCTGTTAGCTTTTAACAGAGGAACCAGTCAACCGTTAGGGATCCTTCCTAAGTTACCTATTATTTTGGGAGGAAATATTGTCTATATAGACGTGATGGTTGTCCAAGGCCCTTTAGATTTTAATCTACTCCTTGGCTGCGACTATATTTACGTGTGTCTTCCCTCTTTCGAGTGATGTGTTTCCCACATGAAGGAAGCATTGTGATCATTGTTCAGCTTACGTTCATTGGTCTTGAATCAGCTCCCACTCAACCATCATCCCTAAATGGTTCTTATGTGCAAGTGGTATCACCCCCGCCACAGGTTAATTACGTGGCCAACTGTTCCATGCCCACATCCATTGATGATCTAGTAGGTGATGTAGTACGCCATGCACTGGGAGCATTGGAGCCCGATTTTTCCATTGGATCCCTAGACATGTATTCCTTCTAGAGTGTTGTTCTCCCATTTGATGAGAAACTCTTGGAAGCCATGGCCTCTTTTGGTTTGTGATCAAAGGGAATGGAGCAAAGTTCCTTGTCTTGTGTCAATATCCTTAAAAAATGAAACAAGGGAATGGAGCAGAGTTCCTTGTCTTGTTCAAGCTCATTAAAAAATGAAACAAATCCCCTTCCAATTCGAGTCTTTGATTAGATCTCGTAAAATCCCAGTCGAATCTTTCACTTGATCTCGTAAGTGAACCTTCATTCCATCCACATGTTAGTAACCAATAGTCTACTTAGGTGAATGAAATGAAGCTTGGGGGGCATGTACTTCGAATTGAGTCATTATGCGGGGGTATGCAATCTTATCTCAAGCATAGTTTATCTTTGTTTCAAGCTTGTGTAAAAATGAAACCAAACCCATGCATAGTTTATCTTTGTTTCAAGATTGTGTAAAAATGAAATCAAACCCAAGAATAGTTTATCTTTGTTTCAAGCTTGTGTAAAAATGAAACCAAATCCAAGCATAGTTTTTCTCATGTTTCAAGCTTGTGAAAAATGAAACCAATCCTCAAGTATACTCAAGCATAGTTTCCCATGTTTCAAGCTTGTGTAAAAATGAAACCATTCCAACTTTACATCTCGTGTTTGTTTTTTTTCTCAGCCGATTTTTGCTAGATGAGCCTTGGTATGTCCATTCCATCATCACCATCTCTTTGGCTGATCATATGCTTTCACTTGGTTGTTTTACCCTTGCCTGAGGAACATCTATGATGAGTGGTATTATTAGCCAGCCTCTTGACCATTACATGTTTTGAGCAGTTCCATCATCACCGGAACCAGTTGCTATCCTTTTATACCACTCGTTCCTCTAGGTGGAGTCTCCTTTCAGCTTTTTTCAGACTCCAAAAATATGAAAATATTGTTGAGTACTTGTCTTTTCGAACTTGTTAAATTAAATGAATTGATGTCGTCTCAGTATACGTTTACCCCTTTTTCGAGCTGAGATTGACTATTTACGAAAAAGGTACACCTTGGTCGACATGGTCAAGAGGTTCTCTCGAATATTGTTTTCTACCTTTTCGGGTTCGAGAGACAAATTACGAAAAGGGACATGATGGAGTTTTCTTTTTTGTCTCTTTTTCAAACTCTCTAAATATGAAAAATATACCAAGTTACTCTTCCGTCGGACTCGTAAAAATTAAACGAAGAAATACTTGTCACCATGACGAGACCGAGTTTATCCTTCCTAGGACTCGTAAAACTTACTAGGATGGATTAATCTGAAGGGTGAACTTATACGAAAAGAATATGGTATCCTCTTCAAGCTTGTGTAAAAATAAAGAGGTATTCACTAGAAATAGTGGGGGAAACTGAAAATGAAACATCCTTTGTATAGGCAGCATGTCGCTCTTGAACATGACACTCTTTTGTTTCTCGTGTTGGGTTTGGGATATCCTCACTTAGTCACTTGTCCTTCTGGGTTTGGGTAATCCATTTTTCCTCTCATTTGATTATTCCACTTCATCATTATGACCCTTGGTCCTATGTTGAGTCTAATGCTGCCACATTTCGGAGTTGTGTCACTAATATGTTCAAGAGAAGTCCTATCTGCAGTCTATTACGTATATATTGTCTAACTCTTTGCTACAGTCTTGGATCCTACTCATTTCATTCTACTTTATTCCTTGTTTCATGTCGATGATGGGGGACTCATCATGGCCCTCCTTCGACGGGTCACTTCCTATCGAATTCAACTCATTATCTAGGAATATGAATTAGAAACTCCCTTTCAGTACCTTAGATCTTGCATGCCTTAATGGCAAATTTTTCGCATTTGACGATAGGTTTTCATCATTGGCCTTCGATCAGATGATTCCACGAGTGTTCGACTTCAGCTTCATTTTCACATTCATGGATTGTACTGTCATACCTTGAGAGCCATTTTCATTATTGGTGGTTTCTCTTGTGCCTATTAACGGTCCACATCATTGGCCGGTAATCAAGTCATTTTCTAGCATGCTCGAATTCGATACATTCATTCGCATGTTAGAATTCATACTTTGATCGGGTTGGGATGGAGTGCAAGACACTAAATCTTGTTTGATATGACTAAGGCTACATGGCATTATGTGGTATTCATGATTGTACACATGTTTTTGTTATACGGATGGTTGTGACCATACCATTGGACTTTACATTTATGATGATCCTTCTATATCAGATGGCTGCGTCCATACCTCGTATCTTAGATTTACAAATGATCCTTCTCATTTGGATGGTTGCGCCCATGCCATGGATTCTTTCATATAGTCCTTATCATCCAGATGGCTGCATCATACCATGGATTCATGTTTTGATATCAGATACATATATGTATATGCATCCTTGATTTGCAGGTATCCTAATAGTATTTGTCCTCGTCCTTGCAAAATCTCATAAAGCATCTTAACCATCACTCCCCGTTCTGCCTTCATGCTTTAGGGGGCATCTGTTACACTGTTAGGTCCCTATACTACTAGGTTAACCCCTTATTGTTATTAGTACAACCCCCTTATTATATTTTTGTGCCCATGTAGTCCGCATATTGTTATTATTGTGCCCCATAGAAGCCCACTATTGTTATTATTGTGCCCTTACATTATTATTGTTATGTCGGCTCTAATTATATTATGACCCCTTAGACTCCTATATATAGAAAGGAGGTATTGTCATTTGTATCATCCAAGAATTGTTCATTTATGTAATGTAAAGGAGGTTTCTCCCTCGAAGAGTCTGAATTATAAGGTGTTTATCTTTCTTTTCTATCTTTTTGTGAGTTGGTTTCATAACATTTGGTATCAGAGCTTTGGATTCTAGGGTTTCGCTGCTCCAAACAGGTCATCGTGGAATTTTCGCTATAATGTTTTTTCTGCACCGTTTCAGAAGCTAAAAACA
Source organism: Pinus tabuliformis (assembly GCA_031772625.1). NCBI lineage: Eukaryota > Viridiplantae > Streptophyta > Pinopsida > Pinales > Pinaceae > Pinus > Pinus tabuliformis. The sequence continues at coordinate 764,950,144 of CM062805.1, forward strand.
AAACCCATTTGAGATGACATCTCACTCAACCTCAGGTTCTAGTTTCAAAACTTGTCTCACTATATTTTTGGAGATATGATCTGAGCAAGTTAGGGTTTTTGTAAGCTCCAGAATTTCATATAAAACAAGTCATCATGGAATTTTCGTTATAACTGTTTTGTTACGACGTTTCAAAAGCTAAAACAAAAACCCATTTGAGAAGAAATCACTCTAAACCTCAAGTCCGAATTTAAGATCTTTAATTGCTATATTTTCGAATATATGATCTGAGGAAGTTAGGGTTTTTGCAGACTCCAGAATTACATCCTAAACAGGTGACCTTGGGAAAATCGTCATAACTTTCTCTATGGGCATCATATTGAAATTTCGTAAGAAGTTGCATAAAGAGGACAGATTTAATTTTGTTTGGGTATAATTTTTAAAACCTAAGGTTGAAACAGTGACATGTGGCACGTCGTACAAGTTAACTCTATTGAAGTAGTCTATAATTAGGTCATCGCTGGAGATTGGGAATAAATCTTTCTTCATGAATCCAATTGCGATTAGACTTACGGAGTTAGAAAGAGGACTCAGAGGGATATTACAGGCCGAAATTTTAGAACCTAAAGATCCAAAATTACAGAGTTACAGTTGTTTCAAGATCGAGCTCCTAAAATCAAGAAAAAGCGAGATGAGGAAGTTTGATCGCAAGGATCTGGTAAATTGGATACTACAAATGGAGAAATATTTTGATCTACATGGTGTACCACTGTTACAAACGGTACATATTGCATCTAATTATTTAGAACCGAATTAATTTTTTTGGTATAAAGAGCTTTGTTCTCATAAAGCACTTGTCACTTGGTCAATTTTCACGGAAGAAATGATAGCACATTATGAGGATACAAAGAGTAACACCTTCTTTAACCAATTGATAAATATTGAACAAAAGGGTTCAATGGCAGAGCACATTGAGGACTTTCAAAAATTGAATATAAGGGTAAATGATATTCCAAAGAGGAAAAGGATTGATGTCTTCATAGGGACTTTAAACAATAACATTCAACATGAGGTTTGTATTTGGGAACCTTATTCATTGGAGAAGGCATTCAGGTTGGAAAAAAAAATTGAAAGCGAAATTATGGAAACAAGGAATCCCACCACTCACGGCTATAATTATGCGAGTGTTTTTTCTCCTAGCCTTCCACAACCTACAAGGTTTACACGACAACAATTGGAGGAAAAAAGAGAAAAAGGGATTTGTTACAATTGTGATATCAAATACACTAAAGGTCATAAGTGTGCTGAGAAGAAATTATTTTACATATATTATGAAGAGGAGGAAGAAAAGGATCAAGAAACATCAAAAGAAGAGGATATACACCAGGAACCAACCCTAGAGAAAGAAGAAATGAATCCGACCATATCTTGTAAAGCATTGGCAAGAATTACCATTCCTCAAACTCACAAGATAGAAGGACATATTAAGAAGAAAAAGGATCAAGAAGTGAAAGATCACATCGAGAAAGAAGAAATGAATCCGAACATATCGTGTAATGCATTGGTGGGAATTACCACTCAAACTATCAAGATAGAAGGACATATCAAGAAGAAAAATGTTCAAGAAGTGAAAGATCACATCGAGCATGAAGAAATGAATCCAACCATATCTTGTAATGCATTGGAAGAAATTATGACTCCTCAAACTCTCAAGATAGAAGGACATATCAAGAAGAAAAAGATTCAAGTAGTGAAAGATCACATCAAGCATCAACAACAAGTTCTCCAACTTTTAAAGGATAACGCCACTTTGGTGCATAATCGAATGAAACAACAGGCAGATCAACATCGCAGTGAAAGAAGTTTTCATGTAGGCGATTGGGTATTTTTACGGCTACATCTCAAGCAAGCTATTTATGAGAAGGAAATGTTGGCAATACTACATGCACTTAAGAAATGGCAACCTTACCTAATGGGAAGACACTTGAAGGTAAAAATGGATCATGATAGTCTTAAATACTTTTTAGAACAAAGATTATCTTTAGAAGAACAGAAAAAACGGGTCACAAATATGTTGGGTTATGACTTTGAAATCATCTATGAAAAAGGGAAGCAAAATGTTGTTGGATATGCACTCTCAAGAAAGGATGAGGGTGTGGAAGCATTGTTTTGTGCTATTTCTATTATCCAACCAGATTGGATATACGAAGGAAGGGATGAATGGAAGAAGGACAAAGAAGTGTGGCCACTCATTCAAAATTTACAGAAGATCCCAGTTCAAAAATATTGCCAGAACTTTACGAGGAAGGGAAAATCATATTGGAGCTTGGAGCAGTCACAGAAACAAGAACCTGACAGCTACGAAATCAATCAATTTCAGAGTATGTCTTCAAGTGGAAGAACTTACCCGCTTAATATTCCACGGGAGGACAAGAATTTTATACAGAAGCATCAAGAACTACTCAAGCATTGAGGACAACACTTTTTGAAGGAGAGGGGCAAGTTAGGTCCCTATAATACTAGGGTAACCCCTTATTGTTATTAGTACAACCCCCTTATTATATTTTTGTGCCCATGTAGTCCCCATATTGTTATTATTGTGCCCCATAGAAGCCCACTATTGTTATTATTGTGCCCTTACATTATTATTGTTATGTAGGCTCTGATTATATTATGACCCCTTAGAATCCTATATATAGCAAGGAGGTCTTTCCATTTGTATCATTCAAGAATTTTTCATTTGTGTAATGTAAAGGAGGTTTCCCCCTCGAAGAGGCTGAATTCTAAGGCATTGGTCTACCTTTTCTATCTTTTTGTGAGCTGGTTTCATAACATACACAGTATTTTGTCACACCTCCTGTACTTCCCTGTGACATACCCTAAAGTGCCCGAAACATTACCATTATGCAGTGTACTCATTCATATATGCAGCTCAGATCCTTCCTAATACATTGATTGGAAAATGCCTCGAGATTCCCCTGAAGGAAATAGCTATAAAACCCTAATTTAAGAATCATCACCCTTATGAGACTAAAAACAACGATGATTGTCTTTTTCACTATACTTGACCCGCGATGGCATTTCTCTGTTTACTTGTATACTCACGATGATCCCAAATAGAAAATTTTCCCAAAGAGGATGGGAAGCTTTGTGATCTAGAAGCTTCCAGAGCGGCGAGCTAGAGGTTTTTTGGCGTAGATAAGGTCGATTTCTCCCAACTTGGCCTCTTGGTCTTATCCCTATGAGCTACCTCCTTGAGATGACGGCCTACTCCTATCTTTGGAGAGATCCTAACTCTATTTCCCAGCCTATATATTCATTCTCTCCCATTCCCAAATGGTCGGTCTATGTCTATTTTCACCCTTATACTAAGATCTTGCCTATATACTACTCATTTGGCTTGGAGAAGGAGTGCTTGGAGAGCTTAGATTGGACTTGGAAATTCATTCAAGGAGATCCTATCAACATCAAGGCTTGGTTGTATGCTTTCCCTTCTTTTCTATTAATATAGAACTGTTGGTTCATTGTTCATTGATGTGTATGTTCATGTATCATCTATCTTAACATTCCTTGATCAGTTAGGTAGGTTGCTTTTGAATATGTTATTTGTATTTGCGTGCCTTGTTGTGTCTTGATCTCTTGTGCAGGTGTATAAATGTTGTGAGCAGTAGGAATGAGCCCGTGACACAATTGATTCAAGGTCTTCAACAAAAGAGATCGAGATAGCATCAGAACGAGGTCGGCCATCTTCTTCGTCTCTCTTTTCAATTGTAACTTAGGAAAGTGTCTAGTGGATTGTCACTTAGGTTGCTAGACCCACTCATTGGCCTAGAGAGATCATCTCTGTCCGCAGAGAGGATTTACCTAGACAACCAGATGAAAGGTCAATAAGGATCTGACATGTTCTCAAAAGATAAGTATTTTACATCTCCCTTATTTGATTATTACTATTACTAGTAGTAGGTCTCTTGTCCTTAAACTCTTTTCTTGGTTGTAATTGTTCTTCCATGACCTATTGATGAGGATTACAGGTACATAATGAAGGCTACCAAAACATAATAACAAAGAAAAGTTGTGACAAAGAGACTCTTTGTAATGAGAGACACTATCTAGACTCAAACAAATATCTAGCAAACTGCTTTAATCCATGCCAAGACAAAGTATGTTTGGATGGCGTGGAATTCAAAGGGAAAGATAACCTCGTCAAGAGGACATAAGCATATGAAGGTACATATTATGAATTTCACTTATGAAAATTTCATATTTCTATGAAAGAAGTTAACTACCTCAAGCTGGTGAGGTCCATGAAGAAGTCCCACACTTGTAAGTAGAAAGAAGGCTTTGTACAAGCTCCTCATAGTTGATGAACTGGGATCGGTGATTGAACCTACATGATTTGTTAATAGAAACATAAAAGTTAAACTGCAGGGTAAGGAGTGTTGAAAATAGAGAGAGTTTGTATATTGATTCTGATTGGGCTCCGATCTCGTGGATGAATAGGAAGCAAGACATCTGTTACACTCACATGTTGAGTACATTGCAGATTGAAATGAAAACTATGAAGTAGTATGAGTGCAACTTGAAATATTGGTTCATAAGGTGCATGTGACAACATCATGTCAGATCAAGGCACCTTGAGGTCAAGTATCACTACATATGTGACATGGTGGAAAAGAGCAACAAGGCTTGAGTACATATCCACTGATGAGCCGGAAACTGATGTTTTGATGAAGTCATTGCCTAGGGATGAGTTCATGTACTTTAGAGACAAGATGGGGCTTGTGGAGATTACCCCTCTTGGTTAGAGCGAGTGCTGATATGTCTGCAGCACAAACGAACATTCTCTTAGGAGGGAAAATGGGTTTGAGAGGCTCAAAGTGCTCAACATGCAGGTTTGAGTGAGTGCCTCTTGGAAGAGACCTGTAACATGCCACCCCACATTTACCCACTTTTACAACTCCTCCTGGGTGAATGTGAACTGATTTTCCTTTATGACATGATCTGACCTCCTATTTCCAGTTACAAAAGTGGGGCCTACAACTAAGACTTACTAATCTTCCTCAGGAACCACAAATCACTCAAACTCTGAACAACCACCCCAGGTGACCAATTCCTAAGTTGGAACCCTTTTTTTCTGACCTAAACCCATAACCGCAGACACTGCCTGCATGCAGTTTTGAGCCTCCAACCAAACTCACAATCATTTCTTCATGCGGTTATACCCCAAATCTCCAGTTTTTTTCATGTGGTCCCATGATCTGTGCCACCTTTTCAGGCCAACCTCCATACCATTGCCTAGAATTTCCTCATAATTTCAAGAATCATAATTAACATGATGATAAATCTAAAAATTTAATCTCAAATTAGAAAATTGACCTGGACTTCCTAATCCATAACAAACATTTCATCAAACATATGGTAAACTTGTGAGTTACAGGTCATGAATGTATATTTGAGTGTAAATCTCTGTACTTTAGCTAAAAATCACCAAGAAGGTATAATTCCCTCACAAGTAACTGCAAAAATACTTGTTATCCCATGCATTCATCAACCATTCATTAACTTATCAAAGCATAATAATATCCATAGCTAGAGCACATACTAAATCAAGCTTATAACCAACATATAACTAGAATATTAACCATGAGAGAACAAACATCAAATCAACATAATAAAATGTACAAGTACTCATAAATCACAATAGGAAAATATATCTTATTAACATATGCGAAATCCAACCAAGTCAAGGACTTCCACGTACCGCCCAACCATAGATTAAGCTGAACCAAATCTTTCTTTTAGCCAGTCACCCCCTGTGCCATATTCCAAGAATGAATGTGGGATCTCATGGGATAAACCAATACATAATCAACCAAGGGAATCCAAAGGTTAAACCACCTCCACCCTCAAACTATCGTGATCTTGCCAAAACAGTCAAGAGATCAGAAAACCAAAACAAGCTTGGATGCCTCATAATTTCATCACCATATCTTGAGGAATTTTCCTGTCTCCACCCTCCTGTCAAGGGATTCCCGAGAAAACCATATCCACCCCGAACGCTTGGGAATTTTCTTGAGACCACCTCACCCATTTCAAAAACATTTCGATAATCCAAAGCTCAATGAAGAATGAATCCCATCACACCATGGATATCCAAGAAATGACAAGGCAAGGCTGAAACCAATATCAAACCAAGAAAAATTCATGCCAATGAAAAAAAATGAACCAAATACACAAACGCATGAGCCATGCATCACACATCAGCTAGGAAATCACACATGCAACCTGTTACCCACAAAATATTCTCGCTGAAGCCGTTGATCCAACCTTCTCCTTGATTTCCTTTTCCTTCCTTTTCTTGCTTGCTTGCTTTCTCCTCTTGGCGTTATTATCTCTCTCTAAGACTAATTCCAAAGCCAAATTGACAAAAATCCAATCCAACAAAAGCAGTGAACTGGTTCTCTAAAGCCTTTTTATCATTAACGCCTCTGTTTTATTTAGGTCTTAACCCTGTACAAAAATTACATGCAAATGAATTCTTAAAAACAGAAAATAAACAATGGCGAGAGCATAAAACATAAAACAAATATACATATAGATTTTCCCCTCGATCCCAGAACGGGACTACCAGATTGATTTTTCATTATATTCCTTTCAATGCTATATATATATATATATATATATATATATATATATATATATATATATATATATATATATATATATATATATATATATATATATATATATATATATATATATATATATATATATATATATATATATATATATATATATATATATATATATATATATATATATATATATATATGCTGAAGCATCCATAAACCCCAATCCATTAACCCTGGATTAGAACATAACCATAGTTCCCTTGACCGGATCTCAAGATACCATGGGAAAAAAACCATCATGCCCAAAACCATGTGCAAAACCATAGGTAGGTTCACCCACCTAATACGGGGTCCAAAAAAAAATTTCCCAGGACACTGCCCCGGACCCCGTAGAGGGGGGTGGTAGGGGGGCTATCACCCCCCGCTGTACCTGACACAACGAAGGGAGTGTTGGCCGCCTCCCCCCCACCCGACTTCACATGTGGGACTATTCATTCCAATAATATAACACACACCCAACATTCTCCCACTTGTTGTTTTATTTCAACACATGGGGTCACAAGAGAGCTTAGTCATTGGTCCATCGCTTCAACACCATTGTTTCTCTACACAAAGAGAAATTCTCAGTTCCCACAAACTTTGTCAATGCATCAACAACATTCTTCAAAATGTCCACCTTTACATGTAATACCTTTTTGTCCTCAACCATATCCCTCACAAAGTGATACTAAACATCCATGTGCTTTGTCTTTGAATGATAAGCAGGGTTCTTTACTAATAAAATTGCACTCTAGGTGTCACAGTCTATCCTTATAGCTTGTTGTACTAACCCATACTTGAACACAATCTCTGCAACCAAACTACTTCCTTGCTTGCATGATTGGCTTCCATGTATTCTACCGTTATAGTCGAAAGTGCCACTACAGACTGTCTCTTACTCATCCAACTAATTACACCTCCAAATAGGTTAAACACATACCCACTTGTAGATCTTCTCTGATCCAGATCTCCAGCCCAATCTGCATCAAAAAAATCATGGATGCCCAAAACTCTATCCAATCCTTGTCTTCCTTATTAGCGTAGACCATAATCACTAGTGCCATGCAAATACCTGAAAACCCGCTTCACTACTGTCCAATTCTCCTTCCCTGGTTTTGAAATAAACCTGCTCAATACTCCCACAGCATGTGCAATGTCTAGTCTAGTAAAGGCCATTGCATACATCAGGCTACCGACTACACTTGCGTATGGAACACGGGACATTTCCTCTTCCTCTTTTTTTGTCTTGGGACACTGTTCATCATATAACTTTACACCTACAGGAATAGGAACCTTCACCGATTTACTATCTTGCATATTAAACCTCTGCAGTATTATATCAACATACTTCCTCTGGTTTAACCAGAGCTTCCTCTTTGCCCGATCTCATTTAATTTCCATGCCCAAAATATAGTTTGCAGCACCAAGATATTTCATGTCAAATTTGGAGGACAATTGGGTCTTCAATTCCTGGATAATTTTTTTGTTATTTCCAATTAGAAACATATCATCCACATAAAATACCAAATAAATAACATAGTCACCAATTAATTTAAAATACACATAATGATCTACTTTGCTTTTGGTGAAGCCAAGTCCCTGTATATATGTATCAAATTTTTGATATCATGTCCTTGGTGAATGTTTTAACCCATACAAAGACCTTTTTAACTTGCATACCAGTTATTTATTACCCTTCACCACAAAGCCTTCAGGTTGCTTCATGTATATCTCTTCTTCCAGGTCCACGTGAAAACGTTGTCTTCACATGCATATGTTCTACCTCAAAATCAAAAGCAATAGAAACATATAAAATTAATCTAATAGAAGCTACCTTAGCAATAGGAGAAAAATATCACCAAAATCAATTCCCGACACTTGGGAATAACCTTTTGCTACCAACTGATATTTGTATTTCTCCACCTTTCCTTCTGCATTCATATTCTTCTTAAACAACCATTTTCCTCCAATGGGTTTCCTTCCAGCCAACAACTCCACCAGATACCAAGCCTCATTTTTGTCCCAAGATGCTATTTCATCAACCATGGCCTCTTTCCATAGTTTACCATCCTCTGAATCTACTACCTCCATGAGAGTCCTGGGATCATCATCAGTAATAGATAAAGCAAACTTTGAACAGAAAGAAAATGGACTATACCTTTATGGATGCCTTCTTTCTCGAACTGAGCTTCTCACAGCTGGAGTTTGTGGCTCTTCATCTTTTTATTCCTCTTCTCTTATAGAGTCTGATTCTTCCTCCTTTAGCTCAAACTCTATCTTCTCAGGTTCCTTTGGTAGGAGTTCATATTTAATAACATCTTTCAACTCTCTAAACACCACATATCGGTTGTACACAACCTTCCTTGTTTCTGGGTTACAAAGCTTATAACCTTTTAAACCATCCTTATACCCAATAAAGATGCACCTTTCAGATTTACTATCCAACTTGGTTATTTTCTCCTTTGGAACATGTACATATTCATCACAATCAAATACCTTCATATGTGAAAGAGAGGGTTTCTTACCAGTCCATACCTCATGCAGAGACTTATCCTCCAATGCTGATGAAGGTGATCTAATAACCAGGTAACATGTAGTCTCCACTACCTCTACCCAAAATTCAGGTCCTAACCCGACACCACTAAACATGCTTCTTTCCTTTTCCATCAATTTCCTATTCATTCTTTTTGCAACTCCATTTTGCTGAGGTGTGTATGGAGTAGTATTCTATCGTGCTATACCACACCTCTTACAAAACTCTTCAAATTATTTCTTGAAAAACTCTCCACTGTTATCTGTCCTCAACACCTTTATCTTCTTCTGTGTTTGGTTTTCCACCAGAGCCTTAAATTCTTTAAACTTGTCAAAGACTTCATATTTCTTCGTGAGGAAATATATCCATGTATTCCTTGAGAATGTATCTATGAATGATACATAGTACACAAACTTACCCATTGATGGAACCGACATAGGTCCAAACACATCACTGTGCACAAGCTCTAATATCCCTTTCACCCTCTTAACACCATAGGGGAAAGTCACCCGATTTTGCTTCCCATATGTCGATGAATCGGAAGAAGCGCTTGATTCAGAGCCAGTTCGCAATCGAGATCGAGCATCAGAAGGAGCCGAAACAGAGCCCAGCGAGTATCTCCTGAACTCTATCGCCCAGCATCCCTACTAGTCCCACCCAATTAGAGATTGAGACCCTCCCATGTATGTCAGACTCGATTGAGGAGGTGGAAGGGCTAGAAAAGGTTTACTGGGATAAAGACCTTTTAGGAGCCGGGGCACCACTGAATGTGCGTCTGTCCCTCTCCTTTAGTCGAGAGTTCGGCAAGCTCACCCTTCGCTCGATTCCAGATTCACCAGTGGTAGTTATGGTTCGAGATCGAGTTGCTCAGCCACGATTAGCAGTTTACTCATAACCGATGGATCCGACTCAGAACCACGAAGAACATATATAGATAGAGTTCATTCCCTAGTCCCCTGATGAGTCTCATAGCACAATAAAAGAAATAAGCCCATAGGTTTTTCTCTAAGCACTGCTTGTACAAGCATACCTTTGGGCCTTGGGTGTCGTATCCCTGACCTCTGTTCTCTGTGTCTACGATGAATGTAGAAAATTGATTCTTTTCGGGTCAAATAGTTCGGTAAAGGAACTATTGTCTTGTTTCATAATGTGTCGGAGGAGTGGGGTCTGACCTAGACACTTGGGCTTCTTATTTATTTGGAGACGCGGATCGATCCGAGTTTGGCTAGGTCATGGTTGGATGCCTCGATCGAGTCTGATTGGGTGGGTGAGGTGATCTAAACATGGAAACATCCTCCAACATAGCTTGAGCAGTCAAGGGTATCTTACCAGATTGTTCTCTTCAGCCTCGAATGTTAGGAGAGATTCAGTTTACTTAGGCTCCCTTTAGGAATACAAACCTAGGTCTTCTCAGCCTAGGAATTTCCCAAGAGACTCTATGTTCCTTATGCTATTGATTCCAAGAGAACTATAATGAGAAGGACGACAGACCACCGAAGGTCGAGAAGCATGGTAGCTTTAGTATTACCGGTTCACTCCGGGCGACCTTGATAGAATAAAGAGAAAAAAGTAAGGCCCAGAAGTGGAATATGGCTAGAATAGGATCAATTAGAAATTCGATGTCTTAAGACTGCTGCTGGTATTTTCACGAGGACCCTTTAGGGGGCTCGACTGATAAGGAGAGGAAGTGAAGCGGGCGGGAAACCTAGTTGCTGCTTGTTATTATTCTCTATATTTTGGTACTACCTACAAATACCCGGTCCTAACCAATAGACAGAGCGGGATTATCAGTGACGACGGAGATTCTTTTCTGATTTCATTATCAAACTTACTGCCTGCCTGATATTAGCTAATGATAGCTATCACCTGCCTTCATATTGATGATTGATCCGTTAGCCTGCTGCCTGATCTCTTTCCACCTACAGATATATTCTCTCTCCCTCCTCAACCTTTCAACACCTGTTCGATTCACACACGGCTGATCCCAATAAGCTAGAGTATGCTCACGGGTATCTATTCAACCTGTTCTCTCATCACCCAATTAGTCATCCAGTCAAGCTAACTGCTGCTTAGAAATATTATCGCCTAACTTAGATCTATCTCTCCCCTTCGATCGAACTTGAGACCTTCCGCCGATCCTTTAATCTGACACTCACTGCCTTCATCGAACTTTCAACCGAACCGGAGACCCGATTGATACCTCTCTTGCTAACTGCCTTCGAACTTATATCTCTCTGCCTTATATGCCTGCCCTCTCCCGATTGATACACGGATAGATCGGCTGGGACTTACGAAAGCTGAATGTACGGAACACAGTGACTAACTGGAATGGACAACAGAGAAATGGACGGAACACAAAAGGGACTGGAATAGAATGACGAAAGCTGAATGTATAGAACAATAGTTCCTACCTCAACTGGATAGAAGGAATTAAGAATCGTTATATACGTTGATTCACAATTCGAGGATCATATGCTACAGATAAGCGGCTACGATTCATTCCAAAACTTTAAGCCAAGTCATATCCACCAAGTCCCCCAGTACGCCTAAGGAACCTGAGAAGGAAAGTAAGTAGTCGCACAGTTCACCCACGTAAGGCAAATACCAAGCGGGTCTACCAAGCAGGTCTACCAAGCAAGTATATGTCCACCAACTCCAACAACTCCACGTAAGGAATCTGCCAAGCAAGTATATGTCCACCTGCCCAGTCCACCTACGACTACAGATCACATCTTTCGAGAGGAGTGGTCCGGAGGACGAATGAAAGCCCACATATAATATACCGATTCTTTGTATGTCCGCTTTAGGCGATGACCTCCTTTCAACAATGACCAGCTATTTACAATTACTTCTGGGACAACTGGGCTACGTAATTTACTATTGGCTGACTGACTTACTATGAGCGGCTGTAAACGCCCTGAAGACAGTGACTCCTGGCAATGATCAGCTCTTATGTGAGGCGAATAGGTAAAGGGTATAGGGTATAGGGTCGCTATCTAGGATTGATAGGGAGTTACGGGAGACCCATGTACAGTGTTGGCTGGTGCGGACTTACTTAATGGGAATGCGGACTGGGGCTGGGCTTTTCTTGGAAGATGTATTAGTGGAGATAATGAAAATGAAGGGCTATCAGCTATAATTTAAGACAACGGGGGATTGAGCAGGTACATCTCTCTTGTCTGTTGGTAACTTGGAATGGAATGGAATGGGTGTAGGAAGGAGCAATGGGAGTACACCTCACGCTGGGGGCTACATTTCCTTGCCTCCCTCGCTTGCTAGGCCTAGTTTTTTCTCGGGTCTGTGTTGAAGGTGACCCAGCAGGTATGTGATATGGTTCTCTGAGCAATGACCTTTAGAGACCTTTAGAAATAGAATTTCTTCTTACAATGGAAGAGCTGCACTCAATTTGAAGTCTCATTTAAACACTGACTAGAAGCCACTTGGCTTGGCTCCTCCTGGTGAAGGGGTTTTGGCAAAAGGTTCAAGGCTAAGGCAAAATATGAAAGGCTTGTGGACTTGATGTTTAAGGCTAAAGTTGGGCAAGGCTTCTGGCTTATGGTGACTCATGTGGCTCTTGGTGATTCAATCAGTAGGCTGAAGACTCATTCGTCCAGCTCCTCAACACATCATCAGTTGGACTCTGCTCCTCTCCTCAAATGCTGAATCAACGTAAGTAACAGCATGTATGAAATCGACTGGCAAAAGGCTAAAGGCTTCTGTCTAATGGCTCAAGGTGAGAGGCTTATGGCTAATGGCTCATGGGTCATTTCGTAAAGTGAATGTTGAAAGGTGACTTCTGTTGAATGGCGACTGATGAATTATTTGTTTAGCTTCTCTCTGAAGACCCTTCCTTTGCTCCTGTATTTGCTATAGGTGCTGTTAGGTCAATGGATGGATTTGGATCTGCTCCCACCTCTGCCCCTGTAGGCTAGGGGTCTGGATCTTTCGGGCCGCCATCAACTCGAATCACTAAAGGACCGATAGGGTGAGCCTGCAAGGGCAAGGGAAATGGCCTTTTAGGAGGGATTGGAGGTCAGAGGGTAAGGCTTTGGAGGTCCAAAGTGGCTGTCAGCGCAAGGGAAATGGCCAATGAGGACATCATATGTATATGTATCCGTATCTGAAGGGCACCTCCCTTCAGTGACCTCCTCAAGGAGTGAGTCAACTTGCTCTATAGGAGGCTGGGTGGATCAATAATAGCTCTGAAGGTACTCTGAGTGTTAGGGCTAGAGAAGCTAGAAGGCTCTATAGATGGGTTTTTGGGTGCTCTAGGAGTGCACTGAAGGGCTCTATATGAGGTTGGGCTTGCTCAAGAAGACTCAATCTAGTTGGACAGCGAGCCTCCTGTATAAACTTACCATGGCAGTGAGTGAATCTTCAGAGAATCCGATCAATCAACTCGCCTCCCCGGAATACTAATCAGTCGCCTTTGGCCACTCCTTACCGGCCAACCTCATCAGAAACTAATTAGTTGAGAGACCCCACCAATCAATCAATGCCTCTCCCGTGAGATGGGTCATTGTTTGGTGGGAACGCCTTTCTTGGATAAGATGTTGACTGTTGCGTATTGAACTGAAGGCGGAGTGAATGCGTACTGGGAATCTGGGTAACGCCTTTCTTGGCAGGTCAGTTTTGAAGCTTGCATTATATACGTAATTATACCACAAGTAGCTTATTCACTTTTCATGTTGCACCATCCATCATTAGCACTCACTCTGCTCCTCGAATTGCATATCACCGTAAGCATCGTCTATAATTGCATCCATCCAGTGCTATATACCCCTGTGTTATGTATGGGCCCCATCTCGGGTCCTCCTGCATTTTCTTCTGTTTTTTCCCCCACTCTTTCACCTCACCTTGAGTTTCATACTTGGCCTATCAAGTTCTCCTTCCTACGCTCATCTGGCCTTACTTCCTTTCACTGGTGGGTGCGGAAGCACGCTCGACTGATAAGGAGAGGGAAATTGAGTAACAAGACTGGGCGTCAGGATATGATATACGGTGTTCACGTGGCCCAAAGAGGGTGGGAAATTCAGTAATGGAACTGGGCGTCTACTGATGATAGAAAGGTTTGAACTAGCCTATCAAGACTGGGAAATTCAGTAACACGAGTGGGCGTTGGGAGATTCTAGTTCATGCAAACGTGGCTTATCAAGTTAGGTCTCCTTCCTATGTTAGTTCACCTGGCCTTAGTTATCGAACCTATCCGGATGGGAAATTGACTAACAAAACTAGGCGTAAGGGAGAACCTTACCTTTTCTTTCTTCCTGACCCAAAGGAGTGTCAATCTGTTTCCAATGAGGTAGCGGTTTCCGAGTCTATTCCCACCAAAGTCTGTAGGAATGAGGTTACCATAGCCCCACCCAAGGCATAGAAGAAATGGAATAATCACTCTTTTGGCTATCAACTTATAATGCTGGGTCAACAACTGATAGTGCGGGGGAATACTTCAGTACTACGCTACACCCCTCCGCTCTAAGAATTCTACTGCGGGGTGAGCTCGTCTTCGTTTCCCTAGACTAGGTTTGACTTATTGTCACTTGTTCATTGTTCACAGAGAAATGCAACGGGTAAGGTAGGGAAGGCCTATTCTTTTTCACCACCGGTCCGTCCATGAGGCCTATTCTGTAGAACTTGTCAAACCACCTGGGAACGTTGGAATGAAACTGGTGGAGAGTAACAACCATCTGCAGTCAATGGGTCATGGGCAGTGCTGTTGTGAAGGGTAGGCAAGTTGATAGGTCCTGACATACCTTCTACTATACCATTACCATTAAGTATTTGAAGGCCCTTATCTCCAATATCTCTAAGCCTTTGATGAAATAACATGGTATTTTCTCGAGAGACCACAAGTTTTTCTGCTCCACTTTCAGGAACCACAAAATTGTTGCACCCATCAATAACATTGCTACCCAAAATCTTGTACAGAGTTCCAATCCGAACTCCCTGCATCAATACCAGTGCTCCTCAAACCATCTTGCATGTATCTTTCTCAAACACTATTTTTACACCTGCATCATCCAACTTTCTTACAAAAATCAAATTTCTGTCCAATGTAGGAATATGAAAAACACCCAGAAGTGTTATAATCCTTCCACTTTGCAACTTCAACTTGAATTTTACTTCTATCCTTCTTGTCATCCCCTAAGAAGACATCACCACCATCATATTTCTCATATTCACATAACCACTCCCTATGGGGAGTGAAGTGAAAGGATGCACCTGAGTCAATCAACCATGCCTCATGATCTACATGTGTTCTTGAAGAAGAAGCCAAGTATACATCCCCACCTTCATCTGAGGTGGTTTTTGCTTCTACAAAAGGAGCATCATCAGATCCCTTTTCTTTCTCAAGAGCTTTAGATCTACAATCCTTTTTGAAGTGTCCTTCCTTTTCGCATTTCTAGCACGCCTTTACAAGTTTTCCTAGAGATTTAGATCTTCCACTCAAGGACTTATTTTTATTTCCATTCTAGGACCTTCCTTGTACAAACAATGCATCTTCATTCTAGCCCCCCATATTTTTCGGTCTCATCTCCTTCGACGATAAGGATGAGACTATTTCATCAAACTTCAAGGTAGGTGTATTGCTACCTATTGCAACGACCAAACTATCCCACGAATCTGGTAGCATTATGGGAATTTTAAGGTCTAAAATGGGCCTCCTAAGGAAATTATAAAATAATAGTGGAAATAATAAAATAATATTAGATTACATCATCAAATTTTAGAGGGAAAAAAAGAAAAAGTTACTTTTCAACTCGTATTTTCAACTTATTCCCCTATGGGTTTACTCAAATTTCGAGCGAGAACACTTGTTGGATGCAGAATTTGATTCCTCATCTAAGGAGTACCCATGTTGCATACTTTCGATGGATGCTTCTACACTAAAAATGAGACATACATGAAAAACGCGATTGCAATCACGTTTTTTCATGTATTTCTCATTTTTCGTGTAACAACATCCATCAAAAGTATGCAACATGGGTACTCCTTGGATGAGGAATCAAATTTTGTATCCAACAAGTACTCCCACTTAAAATTTGAGTAAACTCTTAAGGAGATAAGTTGAAAATACAAGTTGAAAAAGTAGTTTTATTGTTTTATTATTTTTTAATCTTTTTACCCTTTTACCCCAAAAATGGTGAATCATCCCCCATGGTTAACATCATCATCTTGAATCCTATTGGTTCTTATAAAGTTTATTTTGGTTGTGCATTTTTCTTAGGAGGCCCATTTTAGACCTCAAAAGTTCTATAATAAGAACACAACAAACTGATGCACTTATCTTCATCTGAAATTTTAATATCAACAAATAAAAATTGGCTTACCATAGTATTAAAGGTGTTCAGATGCTTTGTCACCGAGTCTCCATCCTTCATCCTCAGGTTATAGAACTTTTTCCATAGGAACAATTTATTCACCAAAGACTTAGATTGGTACAAAGTCCCTAACTTGTCCCACAAACCCTTCATTGTAGTTTCGCCTAATACATTCAATAATATTGAATCTCAGATACACAAGCGTATTGTGCTCTTTTCTTTCCGATCCAACTTCCCTTGGTCTTCATCTAACATTGTTGTTGGTTTAGTACCCGGATCTACCGTGATCCACTGATCTTTATCCACCTGCAAATCCTCCATCCTAAGTTTCCACAACTCAAAACTCTGACCATTAAATTTCTTGATCTCTATCTTTCCATTGCTCGCCATCTTCTTTCACCGTAAGAATCGATCTTGCAGATCTCTGATTGAACAGGATCTGCCACGGGCTTGAGCAAAACTCCTGAGCAGAAAAGGCGTCCCCTTGAAGCCGAAACAACTCAAATACCAAATGTAGGTTTTAACCCTGTACATCAATTACCTGCAAAATAATTCTTAAAAACAAAAAATAAACAATAGCGAGAGCACAAAACATAAAACAAATATACACAAAGAATTTCCCCTGGATCCTAAAACCAAGACTACCATATTTATTTCTCATTATATTCCTTTCAATGTTACAATACATATATACACATGTTGAAGCATCCATAAACCCAATTCCATTAACCCTAGATTAGAACATAATTGTAGTTCCCTTGACCGGATCTAAAAGATACCATGGGCAAAAAACCATCATGCCCAAAACCATGTGCAAAACCCATGCACAAAGCAATAAGTAGGTCCGCCCACCTAATATAGGGTCCAATTTTGTTTTTCCCGAGGCATTGCCCCAGACCTCATAGAGGGGGGCTACTGCCCCCCACAAACCCCCCGACAGGGGGGGATGCTTCCCCCCATGTGAGCCCGCCGCTGCACCCGACACAACGAAGGGGGCGCTAGTCACTCCCCCTCTAACCGCCCGACTTCGCGCGTGGGGCTAGTGGTGAAAATAATATAACACATACCCAACAATTATTTTCTTGTCATGGTACTCAAATTAACTCATAGCTCATCTTATCACACTCAATCTGATGCGAAAATTGAGATAGTGAACAAATTTTTAGAAGGATATCTTTGTTATTTTGTATCTAATAAAGACAATGGGTCAAGTGGTTACCTCTCACAGAATGGTGGTATAACACTTGCTTCCATACCATAGAAAAATTGACCCTATTTATGTCACTTTATGGATGTCATCCACTGTCGATCACATTGTCTTTAAGAGACAATTCTAAGGTTCAAGCAATGGAAGATCATTTCAAGCATCAACAACATGTTCCTCAACTCTTAAAGGATAAATTAAATTAGGTTTAGAATCAAATGAAACAACGGGTAGATCAACATCACAATGAAATAAATTTTGATGTGGGAGATTAGGTATTTTTACAACTACAACTATACAAACAAATGTCCCTCAAACAAGTTAAGAAGGATAATAAATTATCACCCAAGTACTATGGCCCTTACAAGGTGTTGCAAAAGATTGGTACTATGGCATACAAATTGGAGTTGGTTGTATCTTCATGAATACACCCAATTTTCCATGTTTCATCCTTAAAGAAGGTTATTCGTGACAAGCTCACAGTTCAAACTATATTTCCAAAACTTGACGAGGAAGGAAAAATCATGCTGGAGCCTAAAGCAATCATGAAAACAAGAATTTTACAGCTACGGAATCGATCAATTTCATAATATCTCATTAAGTGGAAGAACTTACCTACTGAATATTCCACACTGGAGGATGAGTATTTTATATAGAAGCGTCTAGAACTACTCAAGCATTAAGGACAAGACTCTTTTGAAGGAGAGGAGCATGTTAGGCCCTATAATACTAGTTTAACCCCCATATTGTTATTGTTGTTGCCCATAGAAGGCAACTATTTTTATTGTTGTGCCCTTACATTATTATTGTTATGCAGGGCCCTAACTATATTTTGACCCTTTAGACTCCTATATATACCAAGGAGGTCTTGTCATTTGAATCATCCAAGAATTGTTCATTTATGTGATGTAAAAGGAGGTTGACCCCTCAAAGTGGTTTATTATCAAGTCATTTATCTATATTTTCTTATGTTTTTGAATTATTTTTATTTGGATACATGACATTCCAGGAGAGGAGAAAATGATGACCAATGTAGCTTTACAAGGGATAGAAACTCTTCATCCTTTAACCATGTTGAATTCAACTTAAAAGGGCTAGCTGGTTTCTTATGGGTTCTTCTTATGTCCAAGAAAATGGGGGAGTGATTCTAGATGCCACCCTCACCCATCCATTTTTTAACTAAGGTAAGAGAGTCGAGAAGACCTTCATCGAGGAGAAATCTATCAATTCTCTTAGCCCCCCAATCTACATTGATGTTAATGTTGCTAGAAGTAAGAAGAAGAAAATGAAAGATTGCGATAGATAAAAATGTATGGAATTGGGAAAAGGGGAATGATCATTTTAGAGAACAAAAGAGTAAGGATTAGATGATGCTATAAATTGAATGAATAGATTCACAATTCTCATTGTTATAATTTCAATTTTAGGTTTTTTGATGTTCGCAAGGGTCATTTTGTGCATGTACATACCTAAACTAAATCAAGAACATGCAAGTGAGAAAATTTCACAAAGACTAATAGATTTTTTTAATCCAAAACATAATCACGAAACAATTTTATGTGAAATGAACAAAAACTTTGCATTATGAGTATGATTAGCTTAACAAAACTTGTACAAGATTGGTGTATTGTTGAGAGATATACATTCGGCTTTTTGCTAATTTTGTTCCCATTATCGATATTATTAGCAAGGATTCCATGAATGACATTAAATGGTTGAAAGGCCCAATAATGCGTTGAAAGAATAATCTTATTAGATAGAAAAATTATAACCATTTCATGAATTTTAACATGAAAACACATAACATTGTGTCTACAATAAAATAACTATGAATCAACGTGTTCGATATTATTATTGAGATGCAATAGAATATGTAAACATGAACTAATTTCCTTGCTCCTGCTCAATGTATTTTGTTTTCTCTTAAAATTTGATATTCAACAACTCATTTGTAATAAATCCAACTAATAAGCTCGCAATGCCATTACAATTTACATCTATAATCCATGTCTAATTGTTTTGGATTTTTACAAAGCCAATAGTGGAGGCCAAAGTTGTAGAGAAAATGACAAAATGGGGAGTCTCATAAGCAAAGAAAATGGCATTATGGCAAGTGTAGGATTCAAAAACATGAAATATGCAAACTAAATGAAATGTCAATTTCCATATTGACAAGAAGCAACAATGCTCATAACACATGGATTCAAGCAAAGATTCACAAAGACAAGGTGTCTAAGCTTCTTTGGGAGGCGTTCATTAAGTGACACATAAAATAGTTCATAGACCAATGCAGAGGTAATATATTTATCTAAGTGTGAGCTATGTGATGGATTGAATATTGTAGAAGGGTGCATCATGGAAGGGTACACCATATTAGGGAATAGATAAGAGCCAACTAGAATAGAGATCATTTTAATCTATATATGCCAAAAGCAAGTGTTGTGTGATGAACCAATGCTCATTGGCGAACCAAGCATAAAAAGTGAAGATATTGATGAGTTATTCAAAATATAACCCTTTTTGGCATTTTCTAATATCTATTGTCTTTCCCAACCGATAAGTGATTTTAAAACTTTACATTAAATATATATATAAATATACATATATATATATATATATATATATATATATATATATATATATATATATCGAAAATAGGTTTGAACTTCTTGAAAGGATGAAGAAGAGTTCAATTTTGATCACTAATACTAAAGTATTAAATATGTCAAGGTATTATATGTCTATATCTATATCTATATATATAGTAAGTTATTTTTTGCATTAGATTTTCAAATAATTACATCATATCTAGACTCTTTGTCTCTAACATGTCATTTGGGAAACTAAACCAAAGACATAATAGTATGGAGTTGAAAATGGCATAATTAAACTGAAATGACAAAATATGTCTAGAGAGTTAACAACATATTTGGTTCTCTATAGTTGGGGAAACTAGAAACAATATTCAAGAAAAATAGCAGCATTATTACTTCCCAATGTTTGAGAAAACATGCTAAGGAAACTAAAAATAACAACTGAGATAGTGTAAACACCCCCTAAAAACCAACATAGAAATACAAAAAGTAAACAATGTGATTGGAGGGGAACGTGGGCCTCAGTAGGACAAGGAAGTGTCTATATTAATGGGTTGTTACTCAAACTTGCATGGTGAAGGAATTGGAGAGCTTGGTGGTGACCCCAACTCCAACCTTTTTGATCTTCCTTCTACATCCAACATGAGGTTCTTCAACTCATCTAACCTATGCACAAGATTAACTTGTGTTTGTCGCCTATCTACCAAAACCTTTCCTAGAAACAACTTGACATGCCAATAGAGGTCCACTGTATGGAGCTAGTGATTCTACCTTTCATGCGAATTGCCTATATCTGGTGCCCATGGAGTGACAACTGCCATGACATTTGAAACCAGAACTTCCTGCCCTTCTTGACGAATTTCCTCTTTCACTAGCCGAATTTCTTCCTAGATGTTTGGGAGGGGTGTGCACATGAAAATTGTGTGTCGAGGACTAGATAATTATTCTATTGGATATTCATCATATGTTCAGCTGAGATACAAAGTACAATGAAAATAAGATACAATAATCACATACGACCTCCTAGGACTAACCCAATTCAATTCACAACTTCATTTGTGAATTTAACGAAACAAGTCCAAGCAAGTTGCTATCATATCACTATCATATACAATATCACTTCTACCATAATGACATTGTCACATTTACTATCCATCATGCTATCATTGACATCAAGGTCACCGTCACGGCTATACTGTCACGTCATGGACACTATCCTATCAAGATCATTCATCAAAATGGAGATAATTAATACAGTTCACTTCCGTTTTTCCATGTCAGGGTTATTGCCATACTATGTTATTACTGTTATCAAGGGAATTTTCTCACTGTATTATAGATCATAATCTCACTATCAACGAGGATACTTTCGTACATCACTATAGTCATGGATTGTTCATACATCTAGGTTATATGCTCTAGGTCATATCAAAAACTTACTGCCAACCATGTGTGCCATAGAAACAAAGCGATATCACAAAGTCAACGATGTGATGCAACAAGGTACATCGTCCCACAAAGAGCAACGTCACTGTAATTTCGATCCACGTAGTATATTGTGCCATGGAGTATGATGTGCCAGATCATTGTAATGTTGATCCAGAGAG
The DNA here is from genome assembly GCA_031772625.1 of Pinus tabuliformis. Taxonomy (NCBI): domain Eukaryota; kingdom Viridiplantae; phylum Streptophyta; class Pinopsida; order Pinales; family Pinaceae; genus Pinus; species Pinus tabuliformis. Next base: position 764,972,054 of record CM062805.1, read on the forward strand.
TATCTCGTGCCACAAAGTATGATGTGCCAAATCACTGTAATGTTGATCCATATATACGAGCCAATGTAATATAAACAATGAGTCTATATAATATAAAAATAGTGGGCTGCTGAAACAACGATCCTTAGAGTTCGAACCATTGAGCCACTAATGATTTATTTTATCTGACCCATTGTAAATTATGTGCTAAATGAAAGCCACTGCGGGTATAGCGAGCTAAAACAAAGAACGAGTCATAGTTATATCATCAGAGACATTGCTGACTTCATTCCGAGCCTCTGAAAGGTGCGAGGCTGTGAGCTACTCCAAAAAGGAATGTGAGCCACCACAGACTTTATACGAGCCTATGAGATAGTAATGCGAGCCATTATAACAGAAACGATCCACAAAAAATTCAACATATGCCATGGAGGTAAGAACGAGCCACTTCAAAGATTATTGCGAGCTTCAGATAATTAGAGTGAGCCACAGATATAACATCAAGCCACTATAATATGTATGAGCCACACTTAAATGTGATGTCATACTGAAGTGTGTGAGCCACAGAAGAAACAATACGAGCCATCAAATGAGCCACATATATTCGCACCATTTCATCTTCATTGTGAGACATTAATTGCACTTAGGGATAAAAATTATTTTATATTTATAACCTTCCTCCAGAAATCGAATGGTAGCCAAAATGAAAGGCCGATTTTTAGGGCTGGGAGGGAAAATACTTTAATTCAAATTTTTGCTTATAACAATATTAAATATATCAAACAATTACTTTCCCTCATTTGTGCAATAATAATAATAATTTATTTATCAATTTTGGATTCACTTTTGGGGCATGATGGGCTTTTTGGGGTAGTTGGTTTGTTTTTTTTTTGAGAAATTCATCTCTAAATTATCGAAATTTTAATAAAAGCCACTAAGGATGGAAGAAAAACCAGAAGAGAGAGATAAGACTTTCATGTCTGAGACATTGTGTTATGATTGGTGATGGAAGCAACATGAGGGTACCATATGGAGGAGCAAAAATAGAGCAAACAGGTTGTTGAGGAAGAAGAACATTGCATAGGTTCCAACCCACGTCGTGGGCTTCACAACTATGGCTTGCTCGAGAACCTTTGTGAGACCTCATTAACTTTTCCTGCCTTGTGGCATGTGCGGCAACAAGAAGCCATGTCTTTTTAATCGTTGCTCCCATTAATACCTTGTTAAGCCCCTATTGAGGTTTCAAGATATTAAATACATGTCTCAATTATTGGTTGCTATTGGTAAATGCAAGCTGATTTATCATTGTTATTCTAGGAAAATCATGTCACTTGGAATTACTTATTGGTGGTAGTAACCCCATAGATGTCTATGGGTCTTGGATCATTACCTTGTTTCCTTATGTCCAAAAATGACAATCTCTTAGAGAAACAAAAACATTTTTAGAACATAATCTAGGTTCATCATTAATATGTATTAATAATATAATCAATTTGTATACTAATATAATTTTACATTTAATAAATTATTATGTATTATTTATTTTGGAATTCTCAAGATTAATTCCGTTGACTAAATATTTCTAATTGTATACATTATCTATGATAATAAAGATTCTAGATCACAACCCTTCTCAAATAGGAACCTATCAACCAGTGATTAAGAAGTATTTGTTTGACTTTCAAATACACTGAGTAATGCATTTTTGTCTCCTATTTAAATTATGTAAAATAATCTCTTTTTTTTGTTTATGTATTTGTAACTAAATTATTTATATTTATACTAGACATGTATTTATCATTAAAAACATGACATAATATTACAGGTGTATACTTTCTCTAAATGGAAAAGTTGGGAAGTTACTATTGAACTCTCTTACTCTTGGGATCTGGTCACAATATATTTACCCAACTTACATCATGAGACAGTATCAAGGACACACCAAAACTCTAATGACATCTCCGGAATCTCTAAAGTTAGAATTACGGACAAGAGTCAAATCATTAAAATTGTTGATTTTTTGTTAAGCATTTCTTGGTTTCAGTATCTTCTGATCAACTACAATGATACGAAATTGGACTTATGGACCTGGTGGCTCTCTTTTCGGACGGAATGATAGATGGTACAATCATTTGGTCGGCCATTAATTTGCAATGTCCTACCACTGATCAGCACCACCCAAATATCTTTCTAAAGTAACTGGTTGAGGGGTTGAATCGTAACGGGATGATCGTGCATTTCAGTTTTGGACGAGACGATAATAAACGAAATTCTGCATACATTCACATGCGTTTGTACTGTGCCAGTGTGCGGGATCACATGGAGACGATTCCATGAATTCCAACGCAGTTAATTTTAATGAGAGGCTAAGTAACCACAGACTTTTCACAGTGCACGGCCTCATAGGCGGCGAGGCAAAAGTATGCAGAGAATAAATTATGGTAGCTGACATCAGTTCCATGTCTTACCAGTCCTTAGTTTCATATTTTATGTTTATTTTTATTCACGTTTACCATTCAAACGTGTGATTCTAATATATTTTTCTAGAATTTTAGGTAAATTGAACTAGAAAGAAAATCTCGAAAGTATGCAGAGAACAAATTATGGTCTCTGACATCAATTCCATGTGCTACCAGTCTCTAGTTTCATATTTTATGTTTGTTTTTATTCAGGTTTATCATTCAAATTTGTGATTCTAACATATTTTTCTACAATTTTACGTAAATTGAGCGAGAAAATATGTTAGAAAACCTCACAAATTATGGTCCATGACATCAATTCCATGTGCTACCAGCCCCTACTTTCATATATTATGTTTGTTTTATTCAGGTTTACAATTCAAACTTGTGTTTCTAACACATTTTTCTAGAATTTTAGGCAAGTTAAACCAGAAAACATGCTAAAAAACCTCAAAGTATACAAAAACAAATTATGGTACCTAACATCAGTTCCATGTGCTACCAGCTCTAGTTTCATATTTTATATTTGTTTTTATTCACTTTTACGATCCAAATTTGTGATTCTAACATATTTCTCTAGAATTTTAAGCAAATTGAACCAGAAAATATATTAGAAAACCTCTCAAATAAACTACCGCCTAATTAATTTCTTGTAGTTTCACATTAGACAAGAGGAATAGCCTGAGATAACCAGCACTTTGTAAACATTCGAGCATAAAACGAATATTAAAACCGTCGGTGTGACGACAGGTCTGTACGATGCCTAATTGGAAAAAGAGAAGGGCGGATTTTTTTTCATAAGCTCCAGTTTTCAGTGTTTACAGAGAGGGTTGAAGTGTCAAAAAACTTTCTACAGGATTTGAACCAATGATTAGATAAGAACTAAATTCCAAACAGAAGCAATGATTAGATAAGAACTAAAGTCCAAACTGGCTAATTGTACTTTACTTGTGATTAAGAAGAGGAGGGAAATTGAAAATTGTGTATTGGTTTTTCTTTTATACTTTTCACAGTTTTATTCTTTAATAGGGTTGTGGGGTCACAAAGCTATTACAGGATCTGAATCAGTGATTAGATAAGAACTAAATTCCATACTGACTAATTGCGTTTCTACTAGGAATTAAAATGAGAAAGGGAAAACTGCAGACTGTGTTTTACTCCACATACATTTTTTTTGTTCATGTAGATCATCTTAACTTTCATCATTATACCGAGTCAATTTTGACCGATCCTACTAAATTGATATATACATTCTTACCTATCACAATTTTTTGGTTAAAATATGTTGAATTTTGGCAATTGTTGTGGTATTCATTTATTATATAAATTCACAAAATAAAAAGTGTGAAAATATAAATTTGATTTTAAGTGGGTTCTAAATAAAAGAGGGAAAATGTTAAATTTTGAATTTCAAATTTTGATTCTAAAAGGTCAAGTCTGTTTTACTAAGAAACACACCAATTAGACTTTTTCAACAATTATATATTTCCATTTGTCCTCACCCATTTGGAGTAATTCAAATAAACTAAAATCATATGTTTATGTTCACAAGTGCGAAGGAGAGAGAGAGCACAAAAATGACGAAGTTTGACTTGTGTTTATCATTGAATCTTCTAGGCAAGAGACTAAATCCTTTTGGGCAGACATCTAGGTAGCAAACTGAGTTTCTCTTAGTAGGAGCAGGAGGCCTAATTCAGCATGTCTCTCGCAGTTTGACCTCATGTTGACTAAGGCTACTTGTGGGTAGTTTGACCAAGTTTGACCTATGTTAGTTTGTTGGTCTGTTTGACCTTGTTTCACTGGGAAAAATCATATTATATCCCTTGCTGAATTGAAACAATTCTCTTAAGAAAAGGTGGATGGTTATTTTCCCATGGCCACTCCCATGGTAACTAATTTGAAGAAGCAGAGTAGTAGAGGGAACATACAATAATGCCACAACATGATCTATTTTAGTGCCAGAGGGAGCACCTAGCCAAGGTGACTAGAAAGTAATTGTGGCACAATGTGTGTTGAGGTACCAACATGGAATTGTTGGATATGGGCTGAGATATGTCTCAAATGGTGAAGTACAACTGCAGGGATTCACATATTCATATTGGGTTGAGAATGCAGAAGACGGGAAGAAACACATCAGGATGATGATTCAACTTGGGCTCTGTCATGATAAGCAGGAAGTTGACAACACTATTGAAGTGAGTATTTTGCAACTTATTTGGCGAGTTGGGAAGCAATGTGGCTTCTAAAGCTATTTACAGGATTGTTTGATCAAATGTTGGAGACGGTTGTGATGACAGGTTGAAGCACATTGAGACTAAATACCAATCTGGTACAGACAGGCGCAGTGAAGCTCTAATGCATTTCTACAAACAAGCAAGTTGTTGACATTCTGACAAAGCCTCTGCCCATAAATGAAGTTTTTTTACTTCATGGACAAGCTTGGAGTGTTTGAGAATGCTTCCCTTGATTAAAGGGAGTGTTGATGTTGTAGTATCAAGGGGCATATATTCTTCCTAGGTAAAGGGTATTGACCAGGTCATGGGTAGTGACCAGGAGCCATGTAATGTGTCTAGGGAGATTAGCCCAGTGAGCATCAAGGCCTAGAGTGCTCCCCCGGTCAGGTGTTACCTGACCATATTACTAAGGGTTACTTGGCTAGTGGGTTGAGTGAGTGCCTTATAGCATCAGGCAAGTGTTTTACCATTCAATAACATGTGACGACATGTGGGAATGGTAAATGGGCCTAGGGTTTCACCATTTGTTGAGGGTACCTGACATGGTTCCAAGTGATGACTTGGTGGGTTGGTGAAACAAGGACTAGTCTTGTGTCAAGGGGTATCTGACCAGCCAATGGGTAATTGGCTTGCAGGTGACTAGATCTATTTGCAAAGGGTATGTGACTAGTAGGTGACTAGATCACTTTGCTTGATGTTGATGTAGGATGCTTTCCACATGGTTCTGGTATAGAACATGAGATGGATGGATTCATCAACATCACTGAGTTCATTCAACCTTTTCTTGGGATGGAGAATTTTTTCAATAAAAAGGATACATTTAAAAAAGTCAAAGTGAATACCTCCCTAGTTAAGAGGGAGTGTTGAATTTTGGTAGCTACGGTCAACATTCATTTATTATATAAGCCCACAAAATTAAAATAGAATAAAAATATAAATTTGATTTTAAGTGAGCTCCAAATAAAAGAGGAAAAAAGTAAAAATTTTCCTCCAAAAATTCAAGTTGGCCCCACTACGAAACACACCAATTCGGCTCCTTAGACAATTGTATATTTCCATTCGTCCTCACCCATTTGGAGTAATTCTAATCAAGTAAAAATCATTTATTTTTGTTCACACGTGCAAAGGAGAGAGAGAGAGAGAGAGAGCAAAAAGGATGAAGTTTGACTGCGTTGACCACCAAATTTTCTGGGTAGCAGGCCGAATCTTTTTGGGCATCAAACCGAGTTTTTCTGGGTAGGAGCAAGAGGCCAAAATTCGGCCTGTCTCTAGCAATTTGACCAAAAGTTGACTATGGCTATTTGTGGGAAGTTTGACCATGTTTGACTGTGTTAGTTCGTTGGTCAGTTTGACCACAAGTTGACTAAGGCTATTTGTGGGAAGTTTGACCGTGTTAGTTCGCTCGTCAATTTGACCTTGTTTGACAGGGGAAAATCAGATTATATCTCTTGTTGAATTGGGCAATTTCTCCTAAGAAAAGGTTGTCAGGTTTTTCCCTAGTTAGGATTTTCCAATGGTAAAATGTGTCTCTTGTGTTTGGTTCTCTTTATGATCCTACTATCATTATTGCATTTATGGTTGAATTTCTGAAGTATAATCGCTTAATGATAATCTAGAATGTGCTAAAGTAATAACAATGTCAATGGAAGTAATTATTAGTTTCATAAATTGTGTTTGTCTATATTACACTTAAAAAAACAACAAAACCCAATGACTTTCCTTCCACAACTTATGTAGAAACAAGATAAACAATGATGAAATTGGATATGTTGTGAGTTAATGTATATCCTTACATATCACAAAATCCTTGTTGATAAAGGCCAATTTCACAATTTATCTAAAAACCAGATAAACAAATGATAGTGATTTTAGGTATGTTTTAAGTCAATTACAAAGAATTGACAACAAGTCAAGGATATGAAGTAATATATGTGGTGATGTATATTTAACTTCAATAAATCTATATTGAAATGCAATAAAAGGGTTTTATATTTTCCTTATGAGGGGTGTATACACTATTTAATCAATAAGGTTTAATTAAATTGGGATTTTTAAATTATTCAGAAGTTAATCAATAAAGTTTATTTAAAAGAAGGTTTAATTAAATTGGGATTTTTAAATTATTCAAAAGTTAATCAATAAAGTTTATTTAAATCGGGGGCTTTTAAAGTATTCAAAAGTTATAGCAAGAGGGATTTTTCAAGTATATTTTAATTTAGTTATGGTTATTGATATGATATTTTTAGAAAGAAAAGGAAGAGGAAGCTTAATAAGTGTAACCATGGATTACTACAAAGAAAATGTGGTGGTTTTTTTTACACAAAAGAAGGACGAAACATAATGAGCACGAGTAGATGAAAATAAAATGGGTATAGAAAATGTGAGGGAAAAAGTAGATAATTAAAATAATTTAGTTAAAATAGAGGTTTTATGTGATTGGAAATTTGTATTTAATTGGTTAAGAAGTGAAGTTTTAGTGAAAGAAAAGGAAGTGAGAGTATAATGTATTTTCCCACGTAATATGTTGCTATGATATATTAACAATTCTTTATGCAAAACATTTTAACATATAAGGTTAGGAAAAAACTTTGACTACGAAATGACATTGCCATCTTCCAATAATAAAACTTGTGTTCTAAGAAAGGAGGTAAATAATCTAAAAAGTCATTTTTTAAGTTTTCATGACCTTCTTCTATATGCCAAGATTAAGAGAATATTTTGACTAAGAAATTTGGAAATGTCATTATCCAATTACAAAACTCTTGTATTGCAAGAAAATAAAGCGAAAAAACTCATAGTCATTTTGTAAGTTCTTGTAAGCTTTTTATTGATATCAAAATCACTCCATGAAAGAATTATATCATCTATATTGAAGAATAATAAAAAAATCTTCATTAACGGGTTTGAAAAAAATGATTAGTAGTTTAATACCAACAATTGAAACCATTATAGAGAGATTTTAACATCTTTCACATACCATGCCTTAAGAGCTTTCTTCAAACTATATTATTGAAGTGCCATCCTTAACAAAACTAAGAGGTTGTTTCATATAAATCTCCTCACAAGATCAAAATTAAAAAGAAGAAGAAGAAAATTTCACCTCTATTTGGTGAATCTCTTACAAGTCAATCCCCTACTGAAAAGTTGTAGTAAGAGATGAAATAGTTCAAATGATTTTGATATTTACAACATGGGCATTAAAGGTATCAATGTAACTAATATATTTATTCTAAGAGAAACACTTAGCATCCAAGTGATCTTTACTCTTATTGTTATTTTTATCTCAAGGGAATTTGGTATTGTGGATACATTTCCTCCATGGGGAATAAGAACCAACTCCCAAGTCTTATTTGCCATTACAAGATGCATTCTTCTACCACCATATCCCCACACTCTAGTTTATCATTGATTTAGATACATGTCAACTCTTGATCTATCAAGTATCACTGAGGGGGATCAAAATAGTTTTTGCAAATGTTTTTATTTTTTTATTTTTTTTTTAATTTATTTAGCATGGTAATCTATTCATCTCAAACTCCTAATTTTCAATGGGATTGTGGTTAACATGCTAATTTTTATTTTTATTTTGAATTTAATGTGGGTAATGCTAACCCCCACAGGGCATAGAGCAGACGATGATAGGTTGTTTTGTTAAGGAACTTCATGGTGTAAAGTTCATTGGTTGAAACTTTGAGGACAAAAATCTACCTTGCTAAGGTTTGGTGTGGCCTAAGATGGGTGCGATCCTTAGGTGATTTTGACACCTTAGATGCCCCCAGGTCTCAATTGCTCAAGCCATAGGTTAGGTGTGTCATTCATCTCAAGACTCGCATAACTTAACAAGAAGAAAAAATGTGGTTAATACTAACATTAACAAATGATGTCATACATCAAGGTCATTTTTACCCATGTTACACCATCTAAAATCATTATTAGTGCAATGAGCCTCCTCATAACTTTAAGGTAGACAAGAATTATTTATTTCAACTTAAGAATAAATTTGGCATATTATCATTTGGTAGGATGAATACAAGAATAACAATGTATACCATCAAGAGTTTTTGTAAACCACTTGGGACAAAGAATCTCATCCTTTAAAGGAAAGGAATATATAGAAGGGATATCTATAAAAAGCTCTTCAACACCTCTTTAATGACTTTATTGAAAAATTTAGTATATATATTAGGGTCACATAAATCATCAAAAGAAACACCAACATAATCCTAATAAATAGGAGGACAAAATCAAATAGATACATTATCATTGAAGCTACATTCCTACTAATGATCACAATATTGATGTATGTATCATATGAACCAAAACCCTTTATCTCCTTTTGTATAATCCAACAAATATGCATTTTTGGTTGTAGAGTTAAAAAATTATTTCTCTTCCCTTCTATAATGTGGGCCCAAACATCACAAGTAAAGACCCTCAAAATGAAACATTGGCTTTCTTTCACTTCAAGTTGTTAGGTCCCTATAATACTAGTATAGTCCCCATATTGTTATTGTTGTGCCCTATAGAGCCCCATATTTTTATTGTTGTGCCCCATGGAAACTGTTTATTATTATTGTCGAGTCCTTACAGCATTAGTGTTATGTAGGCCCTAATGATATGATGACCCTCTAGACTCCTATATATAACAATGAGGTCTTGTCATTTGAATCATCCAATAATTGTTCATTTATGTGATTTAAAATGAGGTTTCACCCTCGAAGAAGCTTATCTTTAAGTCGTTTATCTATGTTGTCTTATGTTTTCTAACCTGGTTACATAATATATAGTATCAGAGTTCTGAATCCTAGGGTTTCGTTTCTTCAAACAGATCATCTTGGAATTTTCACTATAATTATTTTGTTGTGAGGTTTCGGAAGCTGAAATTTCTACCACATGGATTTGAAATATTTATTAGCATCATTAAAAATTTTAGACCTTGGTTCATTTTATTTTCAGAGATATGGTTGAAGGAAGTTAGGTCTTCTGTGTGCTCCAGAATTTAGTCTCAATCATCATAAATTTCGCTTCGTGCATCAGATTTGAATTTTGTAAAGCATGGTTGAAATTTTATGGACTTTCCTTTTTCATATATCACTTTTAGTACTGAAGGTTAAAAAATTGGCATGTGGAATCCCATACAATTTCAATCTACTGAACTAATCCATAATCAGGTCATTATGAGAGAATTGGCATAAATTTATCTTGAAGAATCCAATTTAAGCCTAACTAGTCGGGTTGGAAAGAGGACAAAGAGAGCTACCACAGGATGTAATTTAAGACCTTGAGAGGCTGAAATTACAGAGATACATCAGTTTCAAGATCAAGCTCTAATTTTTTTTCATTGTGGTGTAATGTTCTAGAAGTGAGGCAATGAGCTTTGTTATGGTTTCGACCTACCAGGTCTGAAAATTTTTCTACAGTGTCAATCCTTTCAACCATAAGTGTAACCTCCAATCAGTGAATTTTGATAGTCTGGATGAGTGAGACAGCTGGGAGGGGAGAGATACCCTCCTACCGTAATGTTGTAGCTAGGGAAGCAAGAAGAAAGGGAGGGGCTTCAGGTGGTGACCAACAAAGAGGGCAGAACCAACAAAAATCCAGTAATGTGGGCTCAGTGGAAAGCACAGATCAGGGGCCAATGCTTGTCACGAGCAGTTAAAAACCAAGATTTGTGATCCCAAGTAATAAAATTGAAAATTACAACAATTTTATGAAGGGTCACACCCTGATCTGTAAATTTATCGGTATTTGGCCCTCAGATAGAGATCTCATCAAATGGATCCAGCTAAAATAGCAATCGGAAGGGCATATTGACCTGAATTTGGGTGTTAGAGGCTTTTTCACTGTGATCTTCACCAGCATGGAGGATAAGGAGAGGTTTTTTGAAAATGGGCCATATTTATTTTATAACGTTAGTCTCTTCATGTGTTATTGGGAATAATGCTACAACCCAAATTAGGAAAAAATCATGGCAACCCCAATTTGGGTGAGGTTATTTGCTCTTCCAATTGACTTTTGGGATCTAGAAATACTAGAAGAAATTGGTAATTCCATTGGAAGATTCACTAAAGTAGATGACTCCACTCGACGAGGTCACTACACCACATATGCTCGAATATGTGTCTACATGAATATCACAGAACCCTTGCTCGAATTCATTGAATTGGAATATCAGGACGAGGTATGACATCAACCCTTGAACTACGAGCATATACCATTTCGTTGTTGAAAATTCCATGAATATGGACATTCATTTAGAGATTGCGCTCTAAATCAAATGGGAACAATGGATCCAAAAAACCTCAAAGACAACCCCAATCCCCAGGAAGATCAAGAGGGTTTTCAAGAGGTCACCAACAAAAATAGGAACACAAAACCGCCACCGGAAAATACTCAAAAATCGCAACCAAATAATCAAGCTAATAACAACAGGTATGAAGTATTGATGGAAGACAATGAGGGTCCAAGGGATCCAAGCCAACAGACTAACACTAAAAATGTTAGGGTTCCACCCAAAGGAAACAATAAACCCAAAAGGAAAGCTTAGGAAGAGCCCACAGATCGGGAGGACAATGAAAAACCAAAGGACCAGGAAAACATGGGGATTGATGGAATGAGAGAGGAGATGAGAACATAGGAGCAACTTCTTAAGAGGATTTTGAATGAATGGAGCAATTTGGATGAAAGGTTCATTCTAGAAGACCAAAAAAACTATATAGAGATACTTTTCAGAAATATCAAGCCAAGCAAATCCAGATTTCAACGGATCAGCCGAAGCACCTTGGATCTCAACTAGGTAATGGCTTGGATCAAGGTGTACAAGGGAAAGGGGGGAAGAAACAAGGTCAAAATAATTTGCAGGAATCAATCCAAATAGTTGGGGATATGTTGGTAAATTTAGGAAGGGTGGTTCCGCTTTTGGCAGTATTCCACCAAATTAATAAATATTCCCAATGATAATTGTCTCCTAGAATGTGAGAGGCCTCAACATTCGAGGCAAGCAACGATATATTAAGGAAATAATTAAACAAGAAAGACTGAGTATTATGATGCTTGAGGAAACTAAAGTATTTGAGGACCGGCTGAAAGAAATTGTTCGAGGAATAAAGCCACATTATGAGGTTATGGACTTAGATGCCAAAGGAAACATGAGAGGTCTAGTTATCCTATGGAATCTGATAGAGATAACATTTGACAGTTGGGTTAGCCTTCCACGAATCCACTCGGGGAGATTCTGGCATATAGGAATCCTAGACACGACATTATTATTTGTTGATTATGGTACCCATATTCCATGAGAAAATGAGGCTTTCCTCCAGAATATAGGAAATCTTAGAAGTCTATGCCCGGAGGAGCTTTGGATAATCGATGACGACTTTAAACTAATTTCCTCGAATGAGGAGAAAAAGGGTGGGATACGTAGAATGGATTCAAAGATGGAAGCGTTCAAAGACTTGATTATGGAGTTGAAGTTGGTAGATATTTAAACCATCAATGGAATATATACATGGAATAATCAACAGGGAGGCTCTCATCAGGTTTCTTTGTGCATAAACAGATTTCTAGTGCCGAAACAACTGATAAGTAGGGACATCTTCTTTGAATCTTCAATCCTTCCTTTTTCAGGGTTAGATCACTGGCCGATTTGGATATAAATGGATCTAAATTTGGTGCCTAGAAACAAGCCTTTCTGATTTGAATCCTTTTGGCTCAGGGATCCTTCTTTTTTGGGTAAAATGGAAAGTTGGTGGAGATCCAGCATTATGCAAGGCAGGAACCATATGCATACTTTCCAGCTCAAATTGAAAGACCTCAAACAACAAATAAAACGCTAGAACCAGTTGGAGTTTGGAAATATTATGAAGGAGCAGAGATGTATTCAAGAGCAAATGCAAGGGATCCAACAATGAATAATCATAGAAGGACGATAAGAGGAATTTGTAGTGGAAGAAGGTCAAGTCTTGAATCAGATCGAGGAAAGGCAGAAACAGAAGTAAATCCTTTGGAAGCATAAATACAGATTCCATTAGCTTAGGGAAGGTGAGAGGAACATGAGATTCTTCCACAAGGCCATGATTCAACATCAACAACATAATCAGATCTTCTCATTGAAGGATGCTACAAGAAATTTCCTCACTCAACATGAGGAGATGGAAAACCTTTTTGTGGATCACTTCCATTCCCTTCTTTCGGAACCTTATCCTAACCGATCATTGACTATTCAAAGAATAACTCGACATATTCATCATTTGGTCAACAGGGATCAGAACCTTGCTTTGATGAGGGCAGTGACATTAGAAGAAATAGAGAAATTTTTCAAAGGTATGGCCAGAAATAAAGCCCCGAGGCCGGATGGGTTCACAACAGAATTCTTCCAAGTTGCCTGGAGCTTCATTTGGCAAGATATCTTGTATGTGGTGGAAGAATCCCGAAGGACACAAAAGGTACATCCTAGACTCAATTCTACTTTTATTTCATTAATTCCTAAATCATCCCACTCTAAGGATTTGCAGGGATTCATACCTATTTACCTTTGTAATTTTATTTATAGAATTATTTCCACCATTATGGTTAAAAGGCTAAAATCTCTTTTTCCCAGTCTCATATCTCTAGAACAAACTGGTTTTGTTGAAGGCCACCAAATTCTGGATGGAATCATCACTTCCAGGAAGTTTTCCATTCTCTTAAACAACTTAAAATTCATGGTATGTTGATCAAGCTAGACTTATCCAAATCCTATGCTCGCCTTAGTTGGTCCTATCTCCTCAGCATCCTAAAGGCTTATGGTTTTGATTCCAGATGGATCAACTAGGTCTCCTCCCTCATTTCTTCCCCGTTATTTTCAGTGTTTCTCAATGGATCCCCTTCCAAAATCTTTAATCCATCTAGAGGTATTTAGCAAGGATATCCTCTGTCTCCCTTCCTTTTCATCCTTGTTATAAAGGGCTTGGGTAGATATATCAATTCAACCTCCCAATCCTCTCATCTCAAAGGCCTTCGTGTTTGGGGTAATGACCTCCCTATCAGTCACCAACAATTTGTGAATGATATCATGTTGTTTTGTATAGTATCCCTCTGGGAAGTTATAAAGTTAAAAGATATCCTTCATGAGTTTATGAAAGTGTCTGGAACCCTGATAAACAATGATAAATCGAAAATTTTCTTTTTCAATACCCCTATTTCCTTCCAAACCTTCCTAGCTCGCTCCCTAGGCTTTGGCATTAGCTCCCTACGAATCAAATATCTAGGTATGCCTTTGGTTGTCAATTCTTTAAGAAATGCCTGCTAGAAATATCTTTTTCAGAAATTCCAATCGAAGCTAAGTGGGTGGACCTTTAGGGCCCTAAATCTAGCTGGAAGAGTGATTCTTTTGAAATTTTTCTTACAATCCATTCTAATATATCAACTCTCGCGCATGGTAGCTCCAAAATCAACATGTAATGCCATGCTAGATATTTTCAAATACTTCCTCTGGAGATGAGCCTAGAAGGCTAAGAATTGGACCCTGTTTCCTAGGTCAATGTTATAAAACCCAAATTGGTAGGAGGCTTGGGTCTCAGAGATTCGTTGAACCTAAATCAAGTTCTGGGGGCTAAGTTGTGGTGGATATGGTTGAAGGGTGGCTCGGACTTGTGGAAGAATATACAGACAAAAAAATATAGAATGTTGGCTTCATGAGAAGGAAAATTATGACATTTGGATACACCAAAGGGCTCATCAACGTGGAATTTCGTGTCCAACAATAAATATCTCATCAAACAACACATATTTTGGGATACCAGGGATGGGAAAAGCACCCTTTTTTGGCAAAAATCATGGCAACAAACAGGGAATTTTTTCAACAAACAGGACCTAGGGGATATCTTCCTTTTTATGAGTAGCAAAACTTGCTCCTTTGTGGATCAATTATGGAGTCCTACATAGAATGATCCAGGGTAGAGACGATGGAAAGGCCAATAGGATTGGAGAACCCTACAACAACCAACCAATGGTAAACCTTAGTAAGAGAACTCCAATCCAAGAAAATTGCCAAACAAGAAGGCCACAATATCCTTAGATGGGGGTACTCCACCAAAGGAATGTTCAATGTCTGAGAGGCATACAAATTATCAACAGAAGAAACACAGGATCACCACAACCCTATATAGAGAAAGATATGGACAGAGCATCTCTGGCCAAAGGTTGCACACTTCTTGTGGCTTGTATGTCGAAGAAGAATTCTCACCTAGGATCAACTACAGAAAAGAGGAATTCAAGGGCCCTCATATTGCATTCTATGTGGCCTTCAAAATGAAGATCTTGAACACCTTTTGAATACATGTTCCTTTGTTGATCAATTATGGAGTAAGCTAGGCCAACTCTTTGGTCACCTATGCTATGACCAAAATAGTATCAAGGAATCTATTGAAATATGGAGAAAATGAATCTTTTTTAGTCCAATCCTGAATCATACTTGGGGAGTGGCAATTGGCTTTCTCCTTTGGGAAATGTGGAAAGAAAGAAACAAGAGATTATTCAAGTACCAACGGTTATCCGAGGAGGGAGCATGGAATGGGATTGTCCAAAATATAAGAGAAACAATTATAACAGATCAATGGTATTCGAATAATTGGTAGGTTTCCCCTCATGAAGCTCAGATCCTTAGCCACCTGAATTTATCCCCGCAAATGATTGATCCTTCTTCATGGAAACTCATGGTTTCTCCAAGATCCTATGATCCATTACTCTGCTCCCCTAGAAGGATTCTTAAAGCTAAATTTTGATGGGGCTTCCAAAGGAAACCCTGGCGAGGCTAGGTTTAGGGGTTTATTTAGAGACTCTCAGCACCAAATACACTCATCTATGCAAAAGATTATGGTTATGCTAATAATAATGAGGAAGAATTCACCGTAGTAATACAAGGCCTTTGCATATCCAAAAGAGAAGGTTACAGAAAATTGGTGATAGAAGGAGACTCCAACTTGGTGATTGAGGATATTAAAAATTTGAATCACGGATCAAGTAGTGATAATATTAGTCACTACTGGAGGATTGTCCGATTGGTTCATAACATAGAAAATATTCTACCTTGGTTTGAATATATCATACCTTCCCATGTTAGGAGAGAAGGAAATAAAGCAACCGATTTCTTAGTGAATTAGGAATGTCTAAATATTAGAAGGACTCTGGGTTCTCCATGGTCCTCAAGAGACCTTAGAGAAGAGATAGATAGTCTGAGGCATATCTTGATCATGATGTTGGAGATAGAAATGGACCTAACCAAGTTATGAATCAGAGATCCCTTATCAGGGTGGGAGTTGACAGTTGGGCACCGCTAGGATCTGTGCCATAGACATCATTTCGATAAGAAATGATGATAGACAATCATGTTATGACCCTCATACATTTTACTTCAACTGCAAGGTGGCAACACAAATGTAGGATATTAATGGTGACTAGAGAGGACGAAGGGACACCTCCTTATCGGGGTTTTATACTATGAGTCTTGAAAATTAGGAGGTATTGCTATTGGAATGGTTACAGGTTTGTTGGAAAGCTTTGCGATGCACACAAAGGCTCTTCATGAGGTCTGCCACCTTGGTGAAGATGGTCTCACACTCCTCCATGTGGTCGGCGATAGCAGGTATGTTCTCTCAATGTGTTTCTCTTATGCCCTTACCCCTGCGATTCAAGTCTATATGATATTTCGGTGGAGAAGAGTCTCTAAGACAATGTATTGGGTTAGAAGGGCAATCTTCCATGAAATTTGGGAGGAAACTATTGTTTTTTCTGATCAGATGTCTATATATTTTAGAATTATCTCTATCTGTTATGGAATTTTACTTTCTCATATGGGCATGTATTTGAGGTTTGAGCATTGGTTTTAGTATGCATTTCCTACATGGATGATTTTGTCTATTATCTTGTTTTTTTGATGTACCTGTTGGCATTTAAGTGAAGGGGTCTCTTGCGTAAGGATACACCCGAATGGATTATGTGTCTTGTCTCAAGATGGCTTGGGAGCCTTTGGTTGATGTGTTCGACCTCTCTCGGTAGACCCATCTGATATTTGTGGGATAATTTTTAGTTTATTTCCTTTTTGCTCACAATTATATGGAATTTTGTTGTGGCATACTTACAGGTTCAAATTCTCAGTGTGTTCACCTAGACCTTAAGCTAGTCAAACACCTCAAGTTGGAGGTCTTGGATTTCTATTTTAGGGTTTCATATCATTTTTGTGGTTGGACGAATTGAATTATGGGACATCCTTCCTATGGAAGAGGCACCTCGACAAGTGGAGGTTAGGGGCGTAATCGAAGTGCTAGTCAGCAACAGGGAAGTAGCCAACTCCAGCCACGTCTAACTCAGGGTTGGGGTCATAAATCTACTTCGATCCTCATTCGGGAATCTGCTCAGGCATACCAAACTGGCACACAACCTCATATTCGCCAGTTAATATTTGGTTGGGAAGCATATTTAAACCAAATGGGAAGCTTGTGTGAACTTGGATATGGAGGAATGGTGAGACCTGGTGTTAGATCTTGGAAACTCCAAAGATCATTCCTCTCAATACAAGCAAACTGTCTACCTTTACTGGTTGATGAAGAATATAGTGGCAAGAGCCTTAGCGACTCCTTTAGATGGAACTTCCAAGACTAATCCCGGACTCCAGGAAATTCATAAGGAATTTTAGCTTATACAATTTTAGATTTAGCAACAGAATGCCCGCCTTAGTCACATAGAGAAACACATTCCATATCTCCCTTAGGTGGAATTACCTGATTTGAGTGCAAAAGACCCAGCACCTGTGGACTCTTCAGATGATTAGTAGCATTTTTTTGCATAGTTTGGATTTTAATTTTTTCTCTTTATAAATGAAGGCTTTGAAAACTTTGATATTATGCCTTAGTTATCTAAATACTAGGAGAATTAAGGATAATCAAACATACATAGCTTTGATAAGGAGTCTCAATCTATTTTGTTTTTGGATGGCTTATAATGTGGTTAGGTGGCCAACAAACGTGGTTTCCCAATGGGCAAGTTAAGGCCACCTAACCATCTGAATATGGATGTAACCTATCTATTTTTTATGAAAATGAATGAAGAAAGTCCTGCCAAGCTTACAAAAAAAAAGATCAAGCTCCAAAAAACAATAAAAAAGGTGTATATTTTTTAAATTTGCATAACTTTTGAAGGAAAAATCAATTTGAATTGATTCAAAGGGCATAGTGAAGCAAAAATATCATTATTCCAAGCAACAAAAAAATGGATACACCCAGTAAGCCAACAAAAAGCTCTTTTATGACACATGAAGAAGAGGAAGAAATGCAATAGGATATATCAAAATTACTGGATGAAGTGCAACAAATTTAACTCTCACGAAGAGAAACCAAAAATGAAATGGATGGTTTAAAAACAACAATAAAAGGGGATATGGGAGTTTTAAAGGATGGTTTTAAAGCATACATGGAAGCGATGAAGGAAGGTTTGACAAAGTTGTTGCAAGAAAGGCTTCCTAGTGGTGACAAGGTATTCCCTAAAAATAAGGATGAGGACAAAAGGAATATGAATTATCATTAGAGGAAATTTCAGCCTAAAAGTGGTCTCCTAAGGAAAAATAATAAAATAATAGAAAAATAATAAAATAAGAGTTATGAATTTTGGAGGGAAAAGAAGAAAACTACTTCTTTTATAATGTATTTTTGGTTTATCTCCTTATAGGATTACTCAAATTTCAAGTGTAGACACTCGTTAGATGCATAACTAAAATATGCATCGAATGAGTACCCATTATCCATACTTTTGAGAAGACCCACATTGATAAAAAAATGAAGATACATTAAATAGTGTGTTTGAACACGATTTTTTAAAGTGTGTTTGAACACGCTTTTTGAAAGTTTGATTTGGGTACAAGTCTTTTAGTTGAAGTGTTACATTATAACTTATTATGTTACTAACATTGTCAATGGTTTCAATGTCTTATCTTATAGCGCCTCTTTGATGTGTGGTTGTAATTATGCATTCAATCTTTGAAATTACTATTTCCAAACATTTTGGCATGTGCTGTTGTCCACAATAACTTAAACTTTAAGAAATTAACTAATCAAACATACTATTAGGAGCAAATTTAGATTATTGTGCATAGTAATCAAAACGTACCTTCACAATTGATCCAGATTGGATCGTTGTATAATTTTCCTTCCATCTCAATGCTTTTAGAGTGGAAAATTTGTAAGAATCAACTTACAATGGAATTTTAACAATGAGACATGTTTGGAGAATTGAAGCTTGAAACCTTCCGAGGTCAAACTTAGGTCTTAAATGAAATTTTTTGAGGGTAAAACTTTTCCACTTAAGTTTTGCACCCATCCATTGGAGTTTGAATACCTATCGTGGTTGACCACCATAATTCGATAAGATGTCACATTAGCCCTTATTACTCATGGTAAAGGGGGTAGCCATATGGGGACTATGAAGAAGACTCTAGAAGGGTCAAATTGAATGGGTCAAAGTTAACCCTAGTTGGCTATCAAGCTGTGATATAACTAGGCCACTAGGAGGAAAATGTGTCATATTCTTTTTGAGCGCATTTTTGTTCCATATAGAGTAGAGTAGCTAAGAGGGGATAGAGAGAACAAAATAGAATATTTGTGTGTTCTAAAGTAGCCAATAGGACACAAGTCTAAGGAAACTCCATAGAGAGTTATTTCTCCTATTTGTTTGCATCATTTTCATTACATGAAAAAAATAGTAGAGCAGTCTCACCTTTTAGCTAGGCTTTCTCCCGAGAGGGTTTCCCAGATCATATCTTGGTGTTTATTGTGGTTTTTGAGTAATTGTATTTCACATGTTCTTTGCTTTATCCATATTTTATCTATTTCATAACCAATAACAATAATAGTAATAATAAGATAATAATAATAATAAATCTGGAAATCTAAGGAAAATTAACCCTCATAGTATTGATTTCAAATTTCTATCTATTTTCAGCTTAATGTTGCAAATTGTCTAGTGGCATATCTGCAATTGTTTACAAATCAACAATTAAATCATTTACAACAATGTGGTTAACTTAACAATTAAATTATATATCTTGTATTGACAATATCATAAAATTGTCTACATTTCTTCTTGATATAAACATGGTGAAGCTTACGATTAAATTAACTATCTCTATGCTAAAAACATATTTAAATTATCTATCTTCTTATTGATCATGGTTAATGTTCACGATACCATTACAATTAAATGTTGACTATACCATGGATTTACATTGGTGGTTAATGTGTGTGCCATGTCCCAACTCCATATATATATATATATATATATATGGAGTTGGCACATGGCACACACATTAACCACCAATGCATATATATATATATATAAGAAAGAAAGTATCTCATTTCTTTAGTTATTTTATATTTTCCTATATAAAGTTAATATAAAATTTTATATATCATCAAAATACTTTATTTATAGTTGATTGAAATTATTATTATAAATGTTATATGTCAACTTTATATTGAATATAGAAGGAAGTACGCATCTCCTTCATTTTGGATTATTAATGGCTTATCAAAAATTTACCCTTAATATAATTTATAGTTTGAAATAAATTGTTGTTAATTTTTTCTTTGAGATTGAAAAATTAAAAAGAACGAGTATTTAAAATTTGTGTATAATATAGTTTATATGGTTAAAAAAAAATTCTTGTAAAATGTTTTTTTGTTTTGTTTTGTTTTTGTTTTTGTATTTTTTTAAATCCAAAAATTAAAATAAATGTATTGGATGATAAATTAATTATAAAATATAAAAACATTATTTTCAATTATATCACTGATTGTCCTAAAATTGTTGTCATATGTTTGAGTTTTAACTAGCATAGATCCATCTTAAATACTGATCTAACATGAGCCGAGAGGGATCCAATTTCTTCAAGTGCAAATTTATTTTTATGAATCGACATTATTTAAATATTTTGTATAGTTATTTAATTTTTTTTTATTTTTAAATTTTTAAAATTTTATATTTGGGTTAACATGAGCAAAATTTCAACTTTGATGACATATTACACATCACACTCAGCTGTAAAATGAACATCTTAACTCAATAAAATTTCATTAAAAATTTTATTTTAAAAATATTATTGTTAGTATAGTAAATTTATAATTTTTTAATCTTAATATTTTATATTCATTAATACCAAAATTATATTGAATGATTTCGATTTAATTTAAATTTATTATATATATATATGAAAGAAAAGAAAAATGAAAAAAACTAATTAAAGGAAATACACACCGTAAAAGATATAGAATTTATTTTCAATTTCAACTATCGTGAGAATAGTCTTACTCCACATTTGTGAAGATCAATTGTTCATATAATACGTCTAAGAATATAAAGAATTAAATATTCATTTTTCATGATTGTCAAGATCATTTGTTCATATGATAATAGGTCTAAGAATATACAAAGTTAAATATTCACTTTTTATAAGTGGTAGATAATGGAAACGTAACATACTTGTATACATTGAAAACATCTGCATAAAGATAATAACTAGAGACCAAGAAAAAAAATGTACGAAGAACGATGGAGCCACCCCACTCCCCGGTTCAATAAGTAGAAGCATGTTCAAAATCAACAAAAGAATTTATTATATTTTTTTCAAACATATCTTTATTATTAATATTTATAAATTTATTTAAGTAATAATCCGTACATAACCATTCCACTTAAAATTTGATGATTTTTTTACTTATATTTTACTTAAATCGTTATTTCGTTCTCAAAAGTATACGTATATCGTTCTCAAAAGTATACGTATAGTATTAATATGGTAACTTTTACATATAATTTATTTAGATTTTAGATTTTCTGTATTTTTCTTCAAAATAATATATTTTCTTTATTATCATAAAAAATCAAAATCAAAATCAAACAAAACAATATTTGGTCAAAATAATATATTTTCTTTATTATTATAAAAAATCAAAATCAAAATCAAACAAAACAATAGTGATTTTTATTATGAATACAAAATATGAGTTAATAAGATGTTTTTATCATTTTTATTGATTGATTTTATTTTTTTACAAAATTTATTGGAAGAATTCATCCACATCAAAAAAGATATTTAAGCAAAGAAAATCATAAATTTGATTCTTATAAAACTTTAATCTTATTTATTCATGCATTTGTCATTGTTAATAACTAAAAACTCAATCAACAATAGTTAAAGTTATAAAATTATATAAAATAAAACTTATCAAATTAATAAAACAAACACCAAAAATAATACATTTCACTTTCAAATAACTGGTTCATATCCATGGTTTAGATGTGTTATTGGAAACAAAATAGAGTTGAACCAAGTTTTTTAGTTAAAAAAAAGGGAGTTTGAAGAAGTTTTTTAGTGAGTAAGAAATTAAATAGGAAAATTATAAATTATTATTTTTAATCTATTTAGAATATTTTCCATTGAAAATTAAAAAATAATTGAATTGTTTCGTTAAAAAAAACTTTGAACCCATAGTCACATAAGGCATGTATCTTTTATGACTTCATAGATCCATATAGTGGAGGTGGTGGAGCATATAGTGATTGTGCATGGACAAGTAAGCAATTACCTTTCCTATTGATTGGGTCAAACAATTCATGTAGTGCATTTGAAGGTCTAGAGATTTGAAGTTTTAGAGATTGGTTAATTTTTTTATCCCAAATAAAGATTATGTGAATTGGTTTTGATAATTATCATCAAAAAGACCAAACCTTGGTGAATTATTGGTGTTGAAGGCATGACATTTATAGTGGTGAACTAGTGTCCAGAGATTGGTTAATCTTTTTATCTCTAATAAAAATTATGTGAAGTGATTTTGATAATTATCATCATCAACCAAACATTGGTGAACTATAGGTGTGGAAGGCATGACATTTGTAGTGGTTACTAGTGTCCATACACAGTTCGGGTTGTTGCAAGTCCAATGACATTTGTAGTGAAGAATCAATGTCCATACACAATGTGGGTAGCTACAAGTCTTATTGGTAGTGAAGCATAGTGATAGGATTAAACCACAACTTTTAACATCATTATAGAAATGAAACATGTGAGAATTTGGAGTTGTGTCAACTATTCCTTCAATGTAGGAGGGTGAGGCTAGTGCAATGCTAGTAATTCTAAAGGGTTGCTTAATGGTCCAATGCTAGTAATTATAAAGGGTTGCTTAGTGGTCCTTGTAGCTCTTTTTTAATATGAGCTCAATCAGTACCAAATACAAATGACTTCAATATCCCTATCTCCATAACCCCTTCCAAAGCATGTCTCTTCATTTGAAAGTAGCACAAGCACTATTATATCTATCGATTACTTCTAGTTCTCATCCAATCACCATTAGTATAGTATCATGTCATTCAAATTGATTTTTTCTCTAGCAGGTGCATGCCAATAGCCACACGATGAAGCTATAATTATAGGTATTACAACATACTTCTATCTTTCCATCGCTTCAAATATAATAATAATAATCATTTAAATTTAAGGTCACAACAAAGTCATATATCAAATTGGTGTATAAGACCCTCTCATTTGAAAGACAACTAGCCTACTTCCACATAGTAATTTGACTACTAAAATCTAAAAAAATACACATACTCTACCCCTTTTAGATGTAAAGTGACCTGTTATGAAAAAGCACATATTCTGACCATTAAACTCAGTTCAAATATATAATGATATATATAATCCTCTATTAAAATTTATTTTTAAAATTATTTGTTTACCTTCCGCAGATAATTAAAAATATTTAATGCCACACTTACTAACTAATTAAGTTACATCACAATCCCAAGCCAATGAAAAAAACAAAAAAATCAAATTATAAAATATGGAAAACATTATTTGTTTTTTCGAAAAAAAATATTTACGGGCAAAAGTTTTATGAAGGGGCAAAATAATTGAGTCAATGAACGTTGACTCGACGGAAAAGAGAGTCCCTGCGAATAAATAGGAAAGACTAATAAAATGGAGTTTCATGTGAACATAAAATTGTTAAAATATTGACAATAAAATAACTAAATATGAACCAAAACCAGTTATTTTATTAACTCTATGCAACAATTTATTTCAATCAATCACAAAGCATTCCACTCTTTTTCATAGCTTTATTCTTTCATAAAGTAATGGTTTACACAACGGAGTTTCATTTTAATAATATTCTGAAACCTATTTACTTTTATTTCATAACTTTATTCTTTCACAAAGGCATTTAATACACAACAAAGTTTCATTTTCATAATATTCTTAATAAAAAGGAAGAACAAGGAAAACATTCAGAGGGGAGCATAGCATAACATAGCTTTGAAATCACACTTCCTCTTACCAACATTATGCAGCCACCCAATGAGACTTTGACCTTAATATGACATTATACAGCCACCAACTCAGACTTTGACCTTAATGTGGTTTATGACATTATCCTATTATTAAAATGAACTTTTTGGAAACAGCCACTTCTATTTAATAACTCTGGCAACCAGCTTTATTTTTTGCCAACTGTCTTCAAAACTATATTAATTATTTTGCTACTTCACTAAATTGTGAAGTTTCATGTGATCCTTAAATGGTTAAAATATTACTTATAATTAAATATCTGTGATTTCATTGCCTTTCAAGATCTAGCTTTGGCATCTGAAACAAAAATAAATAAAAAGCCTGTCCATTTCAGACCAAGAACTAGCCTTGGGCTTTAAAAAAATTCAAAAGCCTGTCCATTTCAGAAAAGTGCCAGCTGTCTGTTACAGAACATGTCCACTTTATTTCAAAGGATTTGTTATTTTATTTCGTATCTTTATTCTTTCTGGAGGTATCCAATGCACAACAATGAAAACAGATGATGCATTTTTCATTTTCATAACATTCTGAAAAATTAAAGAACATTCATTACATTAAGAAGAAGAGGAGCCCAGCCTTGAAATTACAGTGCTTTTTCCCCATGGAATATGAAACCCAACAAAAATTTAGTGAAAAGAATGAACTTATTGGTAAAAAGATACATACATTCATAAATAAACTCAAAATTATTTCACTATTTGGATTTGTCTTTTCGAACAGCATTCCAAACACTGTTGGACTGTCATTGAGCAGTGCAGTGCAATGCTTGCTTCTGCCAAAGTTTCTCCAAATCAAATCTCACAGTTCTCCATTACACATTATTATTAAATCAGACATAGAAAGAACTTGCAATCGCCAGTACGAGTCCTGCACTCAAGCCAAGAAAACCTGGATCAATCCTGAATAAAACAAGCATACCCGTACTATAAACTAACTAAAAACAAGAAAATGCCCGTACTGACCAGCAATCCAGAGCCCAAAAGCTGCAGATCTGTCACTCTGGGCTCCGTTCCAGTAGTCCGCTGCAAAACCATACACATTGTTTTCTTATTTAAGCACTTTCTTTTATTTCCGGAGTTTCTTGAAGACTTCGAAATCTGGCATTTGCTTTTATTTCCAGAGTTTCTTGAAGACTTCGAAATCTGGATATGAAATGAAATGTAAGGGAAAGAAAGAAAATACCTTGGCCGTAACAGTCTGTGGTGGTATTGACTCCATTCCTGCAGACACAGGTGAATGTATTATACATCCCCGTGAAGCCGCAGACACCTTTGCTCTGCTCGCAATTTACGCAGGCAGTGGGGAAATTGCTGTTGCCGACATTGAAGCTGTACTTGAGCGCGATACCATAATTCCAGCGAGTGGGATCTGTGGCATCGTCGCCGAAGCTGTAAATGCTGGTGTAGGACTGGCATTCGAGCTTAGCCAGATTTATCTCATCGGCGGAGCCCAGATTGATGGGCGCATATACACAGCAGGAGGAAATTGGGGAATATGGCTGTAAACCAAGGCCTACCACTCCAGGGCAGCTGTAGAGACCAGTGCAGATTTGGGAGCTTCCGGTGTCGCACATATAGTTTGTGGGACTGTAAAGGCAGGAGGAAAGAGAGCAGTTGAGGAGGACGAAAATGTCGTTCTTGAACTTGAAAGGCGCAGTGGAGTCAAGGCCGAAGCTGCCGCTGCTGGTCATGCTGGCACAGGACGACATCCGTGGATCGGCTAAATAAATAGTGGTTTGGCTGTAATCGATGTATGAAATAGGATAGGAGCCTGAGTGAGTAGTGAACATCAGCTTCTGGTTCACGCAGCTTACTGAGTTCTGGAATCGCGGATCCCCACAGCCGGGGCCTGTTCCGAAGGGGTATTTCACCTGTAGGTTGCCGCAAGTGTCCCTGCAAGCCCATCCTGCGGCCGAGGGTACCAAAATCAGGCAGCAGAGAGACAGTAAGAGGACTTGCAGGGATTCGAAAGCGAGATCCATTTTTTGCTTTGCAATGGCTGGAGAGGAAGCAGATAGTAAAAACAAGATTGGTCGAGCGTCTAAATCTACGAATACAGTGGGTCTGAACCTTCCGCGAGAAAATTGATTATACGGTAGGAAATTAATAGGAAAAAGAAGAGAGGGACAGTGGCTTAGAAACCGCCCGGCGCCCAGTTCTTTCTGCGGGTTGAAACAAGCTTCGCTGGACGTTCGTGGCAGGCTTTATTATTGCAGGTTGTGGTTATCGAATGCTTTAATGATCCCACAGGTGGTTATTTCGATTCGAACGCTTGACCTCGATCCACTTTTTTTAATCTGCCCTCGAGTCGGTTCACTGGTAACACGTGTGAGCTCCGTTTCAAATTAAATTTACAAAGAAGTGTAAACGATTTATAATTTGGAGTTTTTTTATTATTAATCTAATTATTGGAATTGGGTTATAAAAAATTTATTGAAATCGAAATTTTTTATTATTAAATTTAGAGGTTTTTTTATTGGGTTATTAAAAATTATTGAAATTGAAATTTTTTATCATTAAATTTATACCATTCCAAGGTTGTTTTCAAAGTAATTTATTAAAATAGGGTGATATAAAACGATTTTAGTTTAAGTTTATAGATGATTTTTTTTTTTTGGGGAATGATGAGATTATTTTTTTATTATAATTTCAAGTAAGATTGTAATTATTTGTTATTTAAAATATATTTCGAAATGTCTAAATGAATTTAGATTCCTAAAATAAGATTGCTATTTTTTGTTATTAAAATATATTTAGGAATGCATAAATGAATTCAACTCTGTGAAAAACTCTAAAGTACTAAAATTCTATAAATTAAACAACCTAAACTCAAATTTCTAATATAGATTAAACAACTTAAACTCAAATTTCAAAAAATCTCTTCCAAATTTTAGTTAAAATTAATAATAAAAAATCCCTTAAAAAATCAATTTCCTCTATTAGTTATATTACTAAAAAAATCCAAATTATAAATTATTGAAATTATAATTTTTTAAAATAAATTTATATTTTTCTATTATAAAAATAAATTTATAAATTTCAAAAACCTTCATTAAAATTTTGATTATACAGTTTTAATAATTAAAATCTATAATCCAACCTTGAATTAAAACAAATTCAAATCAGCACTTTTTTAGATTACTACGCCATATGTAATCATTTAAACCGTTTACTTTAATTACTTAAATTTAGATATTGATGATGGTAAACCAATATATTAGAAAAATAAGATATATTTAAATCTTTTTATTCAAAATAAAGAATAAATAAATAAAAATATGAAAAAATAGGAGTTTAGTGATTGATTTTAGTATAAACCATTTATTCAATTCACATTGGAAGAAGTATATAAGGAAAAAAAATGAGAAGTAGACAATTTTTCTAAAGTTGATTTTGGATTATGTATTTTATTTTTATTGTTTAATCTTAATCTATTTTTTCTCTAAGTTTTTGTTATTTTAGAGGTATGTGTTATGGTAAATTTTGTTTTAAATTTAGGAGGAATTTGTTACAATTATAAGTTTGAGTTATCTAGTGTATATAATCTAAATCTTTCAAAAAGTTTTCTAAGGCACTATAAAATCTATTTAGGCATTCAAAACACATTTTAAATAAAGTTCACAATCTCACCCAAAATTGTATAACATGATTCTCCAAAACCACATATTTGAATATATAAAAGAGATTCCGAAAAAATATCTATTCACTACCATATTTTTCACTTTATTTTTGTTATATGACTTTTATATATATGATGTTATCTAAACATCTACTCATGCAATTAATTTATATTAAAAAATAATTAATGAGCAATTAATTTATATTATAAAATAATTAATGAATTTTTTTTTTTCATAGTGTTTAGTGAAATGGAAAATAATGAAGAAGTCAAAAAAATGTGTGAGATTCTTTTATTGACTTTGTTGCTGTGAAAGCTCATTTTAAAAATTAAAAGTTGAGAAATGTATAATGGACATGAGGTTACGAGAGAGTTATTATGTTTAAATGGTTCACAAGTTTATTTTGTGAACTTGGACAAGAGTTTTATGACTTTATTTTTTTATCTATTAATTGAAGTGTTGGAATCGAGGGTTTTTTTAGTATATGGCATTGGTCTTTAGTAAGTTAATGGTAAAAAGTCAAATATCTTTATGAAAAAAAGGCTTAGCATCTTCGGTTCTTATAATGTTTGGTGAGAACCACCAAAAAGTAGTGTTCTCTAATCTTGCAGTGGGGAGAGTTTCCATAGCAAATGTTCCAGACTTTGAGCCTAAGTAACAATTCTAAAAAATGTGGAGCAAACTTTGAATTGGGCAAGAAGTATCCTTATAATGTAAGGAGTTTATAACTTGATTGGTAAGTTAAACGAACTATCTATTTTTTATTTTTTATAAAAATATGGTGATATGTTTAAAGGGCAAGAGGCATCCTGAGCTTATAACCTAATTAGTAAGTTATAGGAATTTTCTTTTTTTTTAAGAATATGGTGATATGTTTAAATACCATGTTGGTGGTTGAAATTTTGACTTGGGCAAGATGTACCGGGTAGCTCTAAAGTAACTAAAGTCTAACTTACCTCATGGGGTGGATGAGTGAGTGTTACTATATTTGAGATATAAGTATGACTAGTTGAAGTTTGGAAAACTATACAATGTGGATTGAAGATACACCATATATCTTAATACAAAATTTTCTTACTTATTAACCCTTGGAATGATGAACAACATTCATTCAAAAGTTAAGACTATAGTTTAAAGATTTGAAGTTTTTGTCTTTTATAGAGTATATTTTTCAATAAATTGTGTCTAAAATCCAGTATATTTTTCAATAATTTTTTTCTAAAATCTAATTAAAAATAAATAGATAAAAAATTTAAATTATCAAATTTATATAACTGAAATGTTTAGAAATTTTCCAAAATTTTAAATATATTTATACATCCAAAAACATATTTTAATTAAAAAAATAACAATGTCACCGGGAAAAAAAATATTACAACATAAAGTTTTGTTAAAATTGTGGAATATCCAAAAATTGATATATTGAAAAGAAAGATTTCTACGTGAATCAATCCCGTGTTCTACTACTTTCCCATATTCTACCACTCAGTGTTTATTTCTTAATATTACTTTCAAGGAGAATCTATGGTGTGATAAATCTTTCTCATCCTCATAAAAGGATAAGAGGGACCACTTGGCTGCGTGCCGGTGACCTAATGGAACAAGTTTTCCAGTAGGAGCAAAGATGACCCATCCCTTTCGTAGGGCTCTTTTCATTTTCTACAGCGTTGCACACCCGCAATACACTGCAGCAAAGAGCAGTATCACATTTCCGGTTTGTTGGTGACAACAAGATATTTGGTGAATCCTATTCCATCCACGATTATAACGAATACTTTTCTATAAATATTCCTCTTTCAACTTTGAATGGTTGCCAGGTAGCTACCTTGGATCTTCAATATATTGTGATTAAATTATATAAAGTTTGAAATATGATAAATAAATTTAATTTAAAATAAAAACATATCTCCAAATCACAACTAAAATAAAAGTGTTAAAGTGAGAAAAATGCTGAAAATAGTTGAAATAGGTTAATAATATATTATTTAAATATTAACCATTACAACATTATTGTTGACTGAAATGAACCTCGAGATCTACGTGGCAAAAATTTTCCGAGCTTACATAGACCCTGGCGTAACGGTAAAACCACATTTTTCACCGTGGATTGTTTTGCTAATAAAAGAAATGCTAATCATTACAGTTGGGGCTCCTTCAAATAAAATTAAATCGTTACGTAAAAATGATTATATGCACATGGTATTTAAACATAATTAAATCAGAGAATCATATGTCATGTCTCACAAGTTTGCCTGTGATGCCATGGGGATAGTGAGCTGGAACCCTGACCCCATCATTTTCCACACTGATCAGAAATCCTGTCAGTCAATTTACACCCAAAACGAGAGGTCCGTATCGTAACACGTGTACTGACGTAAGCAGCCATCACACAATGGTCATATTACACGTGGAAACTTATCACTAGAAAAAGGAATCCAAAGCCTAAACAGAGTACGTCTGACGACGGACATGGAAATACCATGCCACGTACGTATTAATGTTCCATGGTTCAATGCTCACGCAAATTCCGTGTTCGTGGACCTTTATTATTTTCGACAGTTTACGTGGTCAATAATTGAATTTATGTTTCAAAGAAAGGACGATGAGGGTGGAATTAACAATTATTTTATTTGAAAATGGTCCGCAAATCGAAAATCACGGTGGAAATAACAAATATTTAAGTTGAAAAAGGTCCGAAAATCGGGAATCATGGACACGAATGTCTCCGCGGGTGAGAAAGAAGTTGAATTGTTTACGTAACTTGCAGGAGCATAGGCGAAAGTGCAGGGATGAGACCAAAAGGTGCAGCTGTCGGTGCCGACTAGTGTGCACTTCAATTTTTTTTTTTATATTTTGGACCGGGTAAAACTTAAAACCAGCTTTTTTAAAGTAGCGTCATATAATATTTTTTCCAATAAATTATGATAAAAAGTGGTGGAGGGTTTAAAGTATAGGATTAAGATAAAATATTATTAAAAAAATAGGATTTTGGGTATAAGTAATTTAAAATATTAGTGAAGTTAAATTGGTCTTTAATTTTAAAATAAGTTTTAAAATTGTTTTTAATTATTTGGATAAATGTATTTATTTTAAAATAAAGTTTTAGAAATTTAATTTAACTATTAAGTGGATTACAGTTTTAATCTTTATTGAATATTTTATAATATTCATAATAAAATATATAAATTAATGGTTAAGATTTATTTCCAAAGTATTTAGGCTTTTATTTTTTAATTAAATTGATTAATTGAAAAAATGACATATGAACCAATTTTATATGGAGTGAGTTATGGTTTTTTAGGCATGTGGTGTTGATAAACAATGGTATTGGTCCATTTTTCTTTCCGAAGAAAAGAACTCATAATTTCCATTAATTTCAGAAAATTACATGTTGTAGATGCTGAAACGCATATGCAGTAGTGTGGGTAAACCACTTACAATAACCAATACTTCAGGGAAGTATGCAGATAAAGCCCTCAGACAGGGCATCCAGAAACAGGGTATGTAAACCCCAACAGGAGTATACGCCTACCCTAACAAACTAATATAAACAGTAAATAAACGATATCTCAAAAACCCTCAAACAGGGCAGCAAGAAAAATGGATCTGTAAACCCCAACAGGAGGATACCCCTACCCATCTCAAGCCAAAATAAACAGAAAAATAAACAATAGCTCCTGGAGAAAGTGCAGAAGGTTCGAAATGACCGCCAAAACAAAGAGGAGAGGCACGAAATGGAAATGGGGCAGCCAGTGTAGCCACACCCCCCACCCCCTCAACTCTCCTTCTGTGAGGAAGCCAAAGGAAGATACCGCCCATATATCCAAAGAAGCCATAAGAAAAAACCAACCAGAAACAACCATTGAAGAGACGGCACGAATCGGTGCAGAGACAGACTCCACACCACAGATCCCTCAACGCTTCCAATAACTGTCCAGGTAAGCCAGCAATAAACCAAAAATAGAAACCCACAGCTCAGCAAGGGAACCCATCAGGGCCCAACAGGAGCAGTGGAGTTTCGGATCCGGGGGCAGAGGCGGCTGGGGTAGCCACCTTGCCCCCACAAGGCCAGCAAAGCCCCCGCCCCCGCACCAAGGTTCAGCACGGACTAGGAAGGTCCTTCAAAACAGAGAGTCCGGAGAGAGTCGAAATCCGCCGAAGACCAGTAGAGAATGAAGGAAAACTCCGCCGCTGCCCAAAGAACAGAGCACGAAACCGGAACTCTGCTTATAATATAAACAGAGCAGGCACACTAACCCGGGGACGGCAGACGAAAATCAGAGCCGCGCTGTGGTGAAAAGAACCGCCTGAGAGAAGGTAGCAGAGGCCGAAGTCTGTCCGCACCACCGGCTACCGGAACCGTTGAACAGCAAACTCCCCAGACGCAGCAACCCCCGGCTGAGATGAGTCACCAAGCGAAAGGTGTATGGGCGGCGGAAGTCTCACCAGAGGCAAACCCAGCCGCCGCAGGCGCAAGCAGCAAAACCAGAGCCGACGAAACCCTAGCTTCTCCCGCGCGGCGCTCCCTACTTGTTAGTGTTGTTACTTTCTTTAGGAGCGTCCATGGTATTGGTCCATTGTATTGTAAGGTGGCTTATTTATAGATTAAAAATCTCTATGGTAAAGTGGAAATAAATCTCCGTCATTTAGAATCTTTCATTTTTTTATAAATGTATATATGTTTATTTTATATATTAATTTTTTTATAAGAACAACAACTACTAATAATAAGAGGTAATAATTTATTGTTAGAGAATTCCAGAACAACACTGTGTAATATGTGTGATCTGTCTAACGTTTCAGATGGTGGCTCCATCCATCATCGAGATTTGTTAATTTATTTAATTTTTAATTTTATTTTAGGAATGTGAAATGTACCATAAAGTGAGTATTTTGATGCGTATCAATGTTTCCCAACCACTTAATTATTATGGTTGCCCTAGTTAGTTTGTCTTCTTAATATGTGGATAAATATATTAAAAACCACTATTAATTTAGCATTGAAATCTTTTGGTAATAATCACATCAGAAATATTTTGTCGAGAAGTAGAATCAGACCTTGACATCAAATTATCATGGCGTTTCAAACCATCTAATATGGTTCATCATCAAAACAAGATGGAGAATAAGATCTTGGCATCAAATTAAATAAAGAGAGTGATGTATAGACAACTAATTCTAAACGTTAGGATATAACAATTAATTTAAATAAAAAAAATAGTATTTATTAATAAGGAATATTTTAATATATTAAATCATAAACTAACAATGAATTAAAATATTCAAAAAAAGGTTAAAAATAAATAAAAATAAACTGAAAGCAAAGAAAAAGGGGAACAAACCTATTAAAGGTCAAACAAAAGAATAGTCAAAATTAAAGAATCAAAGTAAAAATTTAAAATAATAAGCTTAACAGAATGAGTAAATCAAGATCAAGACTAATAAATAAATTAAGAAAAAACAATTGATTCACATGAAATAAGATTCTAAAGAAGTACAATTAGATTTTTTTTTGTAAGGTCTAATAGACTACATTAGTCTTAGTGGAAGTTACATCATCCAAAGGAGAAAGTCAAGATTAATAAATAGGGAAAAGACTAAATCAATGAAATAACAATATTAATATAAAAATGACATTGAAAGAAAAACATATATATTAATATTTTAAAATAATTAAGGAAAATAAAGTAAATTAAATTAAATAATCAAAGTCATTAAGAAAATTATTTATTTATTTTTTATATTTTTAGAAAGAAAGTCATGAAGCATAGATAAAAAAAACAGAGAATAAGACAAAAGGAGAAAATAAAAACCTTAAAGAGGAAGGGCACAGACCCAACAATTGCTAATTTTCCAGCCATCGTCTCTATTCAGATTATTTGGCCTCCTTTCAATTTCTATGGCATCCCTAAACTTAGGGTGATGGAAATGATCAATCCTTGCAATTTTCTTGCCAAAGCTGAGGAGCGCATCCTCCCATGTTTGATGTGAGTTGCATGCTCATGAAACGTTTGATTTATTTAGCCGTGAGTTTCACCAAACATTTGATTTCAAGAACCTTAAGTTGAAGGTCTTATTGTAGCCTTTGCACAATATAATGTCATGTGGATATGTCTCACAAATTTTATGCTATAATTTATGGATATGGTTGCAATATTCATACATGATTTTTACATATTTGTGTAGTGAATTTTTATTCTTAAGTTTTCCAGAAAAACCATCCAAGAATAACATCCTTAAAAATAACTCATAATGAGTAAGTTAAGCTAGTATTTGCATAAAATTGATAGGAATAAGATGCAAATAAGTATACTTATTGGTAGTTATTGTCCACCATTATTTATGTTTTTCTCAACACATGTATGTGTAGGCTTACTAGTGGTTACTATCCACCAAAATTTATGCAAGCCCTTGGACATGTGCAAACATTCACTTTACATCTTAATTTATTAGTTCCTGCCAAAGCAAGACTATATGATTCAATTTATTTATTCACCACTATTAATTTAACATTCACTAATGTATCCAACACTTGTTACTAAAACTAGCATAGATCCATCTTAAGCATGGATCTAACATGAGCCAAGAAAGATCAAATTTCTTTAGGTGCAAACTAATTTTAGAGTGCAAAAAACAATGTGTAATTTTTAGTGTTTAAGTTATATTTTTGAATGTATTTCTTTAGGTGCAAACTTATTTTAAAGTGCAAAATATATTGTGTAATCTTTTAGTGTTTAAATTATATTTTTGAATCTTATGGAGATTAACTAACATGTGTATTGAGTCATTTTATTAAAGTACATTAAATTGGTTTTTTGTTATTAATATATTTAAGTAAACGTAAATATTATTTCATATTAAAATATTTTATTCATAATTCACATTGGATTTTTTTGTTCTATACAACATTAAAATATTTTCTTTTAACATTTTTTTTCAATGTATAGATATATATGAAATATATATGAAGTTGATATCACCTGTTAAAATATTTTTGAAAAGTATAAAATTTTAACATACTTAAAAATATTTATTTTTATTTTGAGAGAGACCGATATACTTACACATTGCCTTCACAATGGATTGTAAAATGACAACACATTAAATTTTATCTACAATGTTTAATTTATAAAGCAGATTTATTGATAGATAAGAATGCATACTAAATTTGATATATCCAAACTAGAAAGACTTATTGATGGATAAGAGTGAATACTAAATTTGGTATATCCAAACTAGAAAGACTCTGTAATTCGTGAGGTTTAATAAGGTGTCTACATATTTTCCACATCATCCTTTGGAATTAAACGATTAAATACTTGGAGAGAGTTAGAGACTATTCATCTCAGAATCAATATTCATATCAAGTGCGAATTTGAATTCCAGCATACCAAGAGGCAGGATGCAGGTGATCACCACGCTAGAATCTAGCATGTCGTTGTGCCCGAGTGAGTATTTCATGGATGTCTTCAACGCCACACCACCTAAGCATTTTTCTTTAATACTTGACACGGGCACCGACTTCAATCGACTGCAATACATCCCTTGCAAGGATTTCTATTAATAGGTTATACCAAAGCATGACCCGTCCACTTCATCGTCCTACTCAACAATTCTTGAGCTACTTGAACTTTATAGGTTTGTTGGACAATCGTCATGCTAGGGATGGTATCATTTCTCTTGTTCATCTTTATGGCCCTGATTTTGATATACTTGTGGGCAGAGATGGCTTGATATACTTGTGGGTTGTGATCCCATTAAGAAGCATGATAAACCATAGTTTCTCTTGTTCATCTTTATCGCCCTGGTTTTGATATACTTGTGGGTAGAGATGGCTTGATATACTTGTGGGTTGTGATCCAATTAAGAAGCATGATAAAGCATAGGAAGGGAGGAAAATTATATCCACCTTTTTTCAATAGATAAATGAAATGAGTCATATAATGATTCAATGCGATTTTTTTTCCAATATTGTATAATATCGTTCCTTTTGTTTAGCTTTTTTAATCCAATGTAAAAAGAATCAACTAGAAATAAAGGGGGGAGTAATGGCAATCCAACTTAAACATAATCGATTATATCGATTATCTACTGAAAGAATAGTTTACCTTTAGGCATATACTTTCAGTGACCAAGGTGGTATGGGACCTTCCCCTCATTTCTAAAGAGAAAGGTATCACCTATCTTTATACAGATCATTGATCGCAATAGCAATAATACCCTAGAATAGAGGATCATCCTGTGAGAGATGAGCAACCTGCAATAATTATAATTACATAAGTTGATCTTGCCCAAAAAAAGAAAAGAGACTCAATGGTATCGAGCATAAGTATGTCAAACCTAGTAGCTAGCTATTGTATTTCAATACATTATTCTGGAACTTGAATTTCTAAGACAATGCACACACTCTAGCTCGAGAGGTGGAGGATCCATAGTGGAATTTTCCTCTAGCGTTGGTCCTTGTTGGGGCGCACTTCTTTGTTCTCTAGAAAAACACAGTTCCCAGTGTTCACAATTCTCAATGTGCGAAGGCATCTCATTATGCGGAAGTGCAGAGCTCCACACAATGAACTTAGGCTCATTGTGTGAAAATCCACACTTCCACACAATAAAATTTGTGTTGTTCGAAGAGATTTTATTGTGCAGAGTTTTCTCCAAACTCCACACAATTCTTATACACATGAAATCAATTTTTTTATCTCATTTATTTGAATCAATGTTGGTTTATATGTGTTGTCTGTCTTCTATGTCCACTTATTGACAACTAGACGAAGCTGTATGCAGATGTGGAGTTCCAATGCTTGTGCAATATATATTTCCTCTATCTAGGAAAGAGCTTTGGCCAATCAAAATCTCCCAACATATTTCATTCCACCAATACATTGATGGCAATACTAATGCTAATATTTAAGAAGAAATATTGTTTTCCTTTTTTTAGCGTAGACTTCTAAAACAAAAAATTCAACCAATCAACCTTTGTAACACACTATCATAAACAAATACTGCCTTTTCAAATATTGCTTACAAAATCTCATGTTTTGGTGGGCCAAACATTGTCGTGATAGGGGATCCTGAATATACAAAGTCAATGGATAAACCATTGTTGACTGCAATTGTAATACAAAAGGCTCTAGGCTCTTTGCCTTAAGTTGGATTAGGGTGAGTTCGTGACAATGGTTTTGGCAGGTGATGCATGGGATGAGGGAAGCTTGGGAACTCACCCAAGTCACTATCTCGTAAAAGAATCATTGGAGGCCCTATCCCACATTGACTCCAAAGTAGATTGGAAGTTCAAATCCATTGCAGGACTACCCATGTAACACCCCCTCCCAGGTCTACCAAAATTAACCATGCCAACTGGGGTAAACATGAGACGAGATGCTACTATGATCAAATTCGACCTATTATGTGACCTTAAGAAAGTGGAATTGACAGAACATCAGACAAAATCCTCCAACATCATCAGTAAAACCCTCAGGAGGCAAGTCAGCCACTTAGACAGCTTGTCCCTGGGTCCCACTATTGTTATGGATCACTTAGGCTATAGTCGCTCTCATGCTATGGGAAAGGGAGCAACCAACAACTTAAAGTCGCTCCATAGGGCTGCCTGCCAGCGACTGTGGACCAAAATTCTCAGTTTTGTGCCAGCGACCCAGGGATTAAGGTCACTTTTCTAGCCGATAATCCCATCCTCTGCCAAAAACTTGCTACACCCTTCAGAATTAATTAAAGACATGATAACAGTGTTGATCAATCAACAATCAACCTCAGGACTAGGCATGAGCATCCCCAACCGGGACTGACATTCTGTCAAACACTTGGCATCAATGCAACCTACAGGTCTAAGATACAAGACAGAGAATAAATGACTAAAAAATGTCATGAAACATGACCAGAAGGATCACCTCCTTCTCCATTTAATTACTACATCATCAATTAGGTCTTGCATCCATCCATTTAACAATTACAAGTAAATACATGAAATAACCATGACATGAACCAGTCATTGAACCATGCTTATAACCAGCATAAACCATGTAAATATCAAAGATAAGACAGTCATTGAATTCACATATAAACAAGTGCAAAAGTAAGAGAACATAGCTTTTAATAATCATAGGCAAATCTAACTAGGTTCGGGACTTCCACATACCACACGACCATAGACATGGCTAAACCAAATCTCTTTCATCTAGTCACCCTCGTGCCATATTCCAAGCATGAATGTGGGATCTCATAGAACAACCAATCCAAGAATAACCAAGGGAATCCATAGGTTAAACCACCTCCACCCTAACCAAACCATGATCACACCAAAACTGGTGCTCTGATCACAACCGAACCGAACTTGGAATTCCATTCGGAATCCATCACTATCCTTGTGGAATTTTTCGTCTCCTTGTCTCTCAGGATTTACTGCAATCCAAACCTAGATCACTAAACACTAAACCGAGGCATCTCCCTTAGGATTTACCATGTATCCCACCAAAACCGGTCAATGGATTCCTAGGCCTTTGGGAGTGGAACTTGAGACCACCTCCACTCTCGATTCTGAAATCCATCTGGCAAACCAAAGCTCAAAAACCGAAATAAACATCCCAACACCATGACATCCCTTTAAGGCAAGGCTAGGCTAAAAAACACTATCATAACCCGGCAAAACCATGCCACCGATAACAAGAGAACCATACACCATCATGCAAATCCATGCATGTCCAAACCAGCTAGGAAATCACAGATGCGAAAGGTTACCTACAAGTATTCCTGTTGAATTTCCTTGATCTTACTTTCCTTCCTTGATCCTTGTTTGCTCTCCCTTTCCTTTACTTGGTTTTCCTTTCTTTTGCTTATTTTTCCTTGCTCTAGAGCTAGAATGCTCCAAGAAAACTCTAAGTGACCAAGAGTGAGAGAGAGAAAATAATGAGAGACCTCCAAACTTGAACTGAAAAAAGCCATGAACTGGTCCTCATAAACCTTTTTATGAATGAGGCCTCCATTTCCTTCATTTTCCATTATTTTCCTTCAATTTCCTCCTCACTTGCAACCTGTGACCTTTTACGTTCATTTTCTCCTAATTTCCTTTATTTTCATACATAAATGTGCCAAAAATTCCTTTTTGCCTTTTAATGTCTTTGCCTTAGCCTTTTCCAAATTTCCTTAGCCAAAACACACATCTAGTGATGCCCACTAGAATGTCTTTTCCCAACATTCAACTTGGAATAAGTGTCCCTTAATTGTGGTCTTATTTGCCTTTATTAACTTTTATTACATGAATTCTTTCACCAAGGTTGTTACAACCCAGTCCCCTACGAATGAATATCTTGCTCTGCAATGCTACCATGATCGATTCAACTCAAACCCAATTCTTCCTTTTTGAATATGTTTTTACTTATTTTGCAGTATAAATAAATTGGATTGATTAACTAATACAGGATATGATGGATGTTGATTCAAGCGAAGATAATTGCAGAAGCAAAAAAGGATCAACACATATTCATTATATGGATTGAGTAGCTCTATCAAATGCATGGAAACATTGTTAAAAAGTTCGAGAAGTCATATTTTTCAAGAAGCAATGTTGATATTCACATAAATATGATGCTAGATCTTCAACAACTTTGCCACGAAATTAGCAAGCTTATACTCTTTAACTTTCTAGATTCTATACATAAGCTCTCAACCATCACTAAACTTGACCTTTCCAAGAACAATATGAAGGAAAATTTATAAGCATCATTGATGAGCCTAGGTATTGCAACAAGAATGCTGCAACTCCCAGGGCTACCAGCTTTACTTATCAACCCGAGGTTCGTACAAACTTGGAGGTGACAATGCTATATGCACAAGTAAAAGTGAAGGTACTGCCTGTTGTCACTGCTCATCTGGCAAGAGACCCCAGGGGTTCCAAGCCAGACTTCTATAGGGTCAGAAGAAGATTAACTCTTTGATGGAAGAAGATCAAATCTATCCTAAGGGGGAGCTACTTCTACTGCAGTATTGAAGAAAACAACATGTAATGATAAACCACACCATACCGTAATTAACCAATTAAACAACTATGATAAGCAGAATTGTTAAATTAATCATTAACCTAATGTTTCTATCTAAGTTACAGAAGCAAAGAGCATTAAACTATACTAAGGTGTAGCAAAGAAACTTAGGCTAAATTGGGTTTCAAGTGGAAAAAGCAGTCGGAGATCGAAATTGGTGAAAGGAGGACGTAAGGACGCAGTAGCGCATAGGGACCGTTGGATTGATCAATGAACAGAAGATGGACGATGGAGATCTTATCGCGGGGCTTTAAGCGAATAAACAGATGAACGAGGTTAATGAACAGGATGAATGGTGGAGATTGTATCACGAAGAATTAAGTGAATGGATGGACGAACAAGGTTACAAAGAAGATGAATGGCAGAGATCGTATCGCGAGGGATTAAGTGAGTGGATGGACGAATGAGGTTAATAGGAGATGAATGGTCAAGATCTAATCACAACGATGAAGTCAAGAGATGGATGGACGAGGTTAACAGGAGAGATAAACAGCTGAGATCTTATCGCGTGGGTGAAGTCAAGAGATGGACGGTAGAGATCATATCGAGGGAAAAAGAAACACGCGGAAATGATGGAGCGGGTTTCTAAGAAGGTAAGTAGTTTCTCACACGCCCTCAAGGTAGTAATCAAAATTCTGAAATTTCACACGATTAGCCTTACTGCGTGACACTAGCATGAGAAAACCACTTTTTTCACGTGCTCTCGGGCGGATAACGTTCATGCACTAATCTACGCGAGATTGCGTGATAACTGTTGGATCAGGTGGGGCTGATCAACGGTGGAGATCGTCCAAGCTAGTTGATGATCGGGTGAAGCGATAGCTATCAGATCAAGTGAGGCAGATCAATGGTGGGGGTTTGAAGCACATAAAGTGATCAGGTGATGCAATAGTCGTCAAATCAAGAAACAAATTGACGATGGAGATTAAAGCTCATAAAGGAAGTGGTGGACTCCACACGAGGCAGTAGTTGGAGAAAATAATGAATCGGACGGTGATTATGAAGGTTTGTTGGTGATCGGATAGCGAGGAAGCGATGCATGAGGAATGTGCTGAAGGCAATTTTAAACGAAAATGACAGAGAAAACTAATGCGGATGAACAAATAACTGCATCAAACAACGAACTCCCTACCTCATGCGAGAACCAAAAACCTGTGTTTTTGGGGTTGCTAAAGGGTCCCTTCCTCAAGTCATGGTCCCAGAGGGAGGATATGAGGTCGAGACACCTGCGCACAGCCTAATAGTGATGTTTTTCCTCTAACTAACCTGTGAACTGAAATAAGGCACAAATGGAAGTAAACTGAAGCAAATGTAGTTGCTGAAGTAACTAAACAAAAAAAACCATGAACAATCTACGCTATATTGCTGTAACGAAATTGCAACTACTTAAGCAAATAAACAGAAAACCAAGAAACTACTTAAGTAAATGAACAGAAGCATAAATCTATGCTACTTAAGCAAAAG
The DNA here is from genome assembly GCA_031772625.1 of Pinus tabuliformis. Classification (NCBI taxonomy): domain Eukaryota; kingdom Viridiplantae; phylum Streptophyta; class Pinopsida; order Pinales; family Pinaceae; genus Pinus; species Pinus tabuliformis. The sequence goes on from CM062805.1 coordinate 765,013,231, forward strand.
AAAAATGAAAACCGGGAATCTATGCTAGCATAACAGTACAACAAAGAGGAGCTTTGGTTGCTTGGGTTGGGCCCTAACCCAAGAGCTTCAGCCCTCGGAGTTAACTCAGAGTTGGCTTAAACAGAACTCATTCTTATTATAAAAAACCATGGATTATAGAACAAACTGTCACAAGTCTTGCAGCTCATAAATAAAGTAGAGTTTTTACAATAGAAGTCTGAATCCTACTGAGGTCCTAAGGCTCTCTATTTATACATCTGAAGTCTCTAACGACTTCCTTCAAATTAGGGAGGCTTGGCTCCCAACTCAAGAAAAACAAGTTTCTGACCCTTTCACTTGCTCGATTGTCTTCTAGTCTTCAAAGTGATGGTTGTTTGCACTCCAAGTTGATGGAGGAATATTTCGAATGGAGGGGTAGTAAATGAGGAGGATTTACCTCCTATAATTATTCTCCCTTGTCCCATTCGAGTTTTTACCAAGGTCTTTGCCACAATTCCTTGCTTTTACCTTTATTCCTTTATTCCTACATTTTTCCTTGTTTTTTTCCTGTATTCCTGCATTACATGCACATTAAAACACAAAGCAAAATATCCAACTCTAACTCATCTCATAAACAAAATATAATCAAAATTATGCAATAAGTTGTGAGAATAGTTGGTTTGACTAAGCTAGGAGGTGAATTAGGGCCAATTAAGGCCCATATAATTACTCCTCGATGAGGCTCATCAATCACTATATAAAATTTCTTGATTTTATTCATCAGATTTTGCTTGTAATATTAGTTTCTTAGAAACAAAATCATAATATTGTCAACTATTAAACCTACATTTGCTGCTCTGCATAGGCTAGGATTCACGGGGACACTGTAGCTACCTCAAGCTTCCCACTAGATGACATGATGACTCTGGGCACATCGTAGCTACCTCGAGATTCCCACCAGAAGATGTGAGGACAATGGAAAGATCTTAGATTCATAACTACTATCAATTGTTTGTTATGAGCACTTTCTAAGTGACCTAAGAAATATGTGGTGCTTAAATACATCGATGTAATACAACCAAAAATCTAACCATAGAGAAGGAAACTGCGACTAACCTACCTTGCCTTAGTGAGTCAGAATATTGTCGGTTTGAGTACCAATGGTTGGTTGCAGGAAACTCATACTCATGTTTGGTTTTCGCCTCTTATTTTCCCTTAGTTGGGCTTCGCTCCGATCTTAAAGTGTAAAGCACTTTTCTAGGGGGAAAATAAGTACAATTTGATGTGGTTTAAGGTCGTCCTTTTCCATCTGAGATGTAGAGATGAGTGCATCTTTCAGAATATTTTCTCTTCAGGAAATTAGTTAAATTGGGGATGTCGAAAGGAAGGCTTTGATAATTATTATCTGATCTGCCACTAGTAGAAGAAACACAGATCCTCCCTATAAAATCACGGAGATGAAAGATGGGGCCAACATTGCCACATGCAGAGTAAGAGGTTAAACCAAGAAAGAGGGTATTTGAGCATATTTCATTAACAACAAATCAATGTATGTGGATGTAAGTGATGGAAATTGTAGCGACAACTGAGGTTGTTTGAACTAAAAGAGCTCATAGTTAAAGAGATAAGGAAATTGCGATTCACTCCACTCACAAGTTGCATTTGTGCGGGGGTATCGAACCAAATGGAGAATTGTGCAGAGCTTTCACTGTGTGGAAGCTCCGCACAATAATATTAGATATTTGTTTAACCCCAATTTGTGCATAGGTGTGGAGGCTACTCTGTACATCTGCACAATGGACATTTTAAATATTCACCATATTTGAAATTTAATTGATTATCGTGTAAGAATTTAATGATTAATCCATTTGAAATTCTTGGGAATTGTTATGAAAGCATGGGAACTTTCCATCAATGGCACTTTGTCCAACATGAAATCCATTTCCCACACATTTAGCAAATATGTGTTTGTGTTTGGTTTATATTTGTTTAGCTACATAAACCTCTACACATTTAGCAAATATGTCTTTGGGTTATAAACCTCCGCACATATAACCAATTAAACATTTAGCTATATAAACCTCCACACATTTAGCAAGTATGTGTTTGGTTTATAAACCTTTGCACATATAACCAATTAAACATTTAGCTATATAAACCTCCACACATTTATCAAATATAAGCATACAAAAAATATGGAAATTTACCGTGCACGTGAGGGCCACCAAATTACCATCCAGAACATCATACCTCAGGAACGTCGATCGATCTCAGTCTGTGTTAAAATAAAGAAACAAAATCCTTTCACTTTCGTTGCTAACCTCTAGTGCGGCTACAACTCTGATTTAGGCCATTAACTAATTTAAGTTTCCAAAAACCTAATGTGTTATTTTATTTTTGAACAGAGAGTTATAAAATCCTAGGAGATGTTTGTTTGTGCGAATGAAGTGTGTGCAGAGGAAGCGTGTGTGGAGGTGGCTACACAAAGGAAGCGCGTGTAGAGGAATTTGTGCAAAGGAAGCATGTGTGGAGGAAGCTTTCATTGTGCAGAAGAGGAAGCATGTGCATAGATGGAAATGCAGGCGAAATGTGGACCCCGCTGAAAGAAAAAAAAGCATAGCATTAATCAATTAATTAGCGGTAGAGGCAGGGACTATGTTGCATTGCATCTATTAATCTTGTATTCAAATTTAATCATATTTTATTTTCATTCTTTATTGTTATTCAACGTTATTGACTACAGATTTGTTAGTATTGTTAGTCATGAAACTCTTGACTCGAGATAACTTTCAGATTTAATCATATTTTCTTTTCATTATTTACTATTATTGTTTGCAAATTATTTAGACATGAAATTCTTGACTTAGGCTTTCCTTTAGCTATATTTTCTAGCTCATTTTTATTTGTTTATTTATTTGTTGTTATCGATTATAGAATGAAAAAAATTGAATATTTATTTATTTATTGTTATTGATTACATAAGGAAAAAGTTCAAATAAGATTGGAAGATAAACACCATGGCATAATACCTATGAGATTAGAGATATTGTAAGAAAGGCTTTCAAAAGCTGGCATTCAAGCTTCTTGGTATAAGGGATATACTAGAATCATCTCAATTTTAGGGTATAAAATTTCGGTACTAAAATTGAATACTATTTTTTTTTGGAGTAAATTCCAATTGGTCAATAAACAAAGTAAACACAAATATGAATTGTTATTGGTGGTAAACACAAATGTGAATTGTTATTGTATGTATTAGTACTCGTGGTAAGGGTGATAATGCTTGGTATTGTATGTAATGGAAATGGCAAGACAATCCTTCCACGCTTGAACAAAGGCACTGAAAGGGGGATTTCTGACGAGGTTTCTGGCAATGGGTGGTTTGATGGATTGTTGGTTGGGATGGCTTAGTGAGTGGCTGGTAAACAAAATCATAGAAGAACCAATTGACAAGAGTCACAAACCTTCTTGTGATGTTGTCATACAAGAATGAGTGTGAAACCCCACAATTGACCACGTTGTGCATGTAAAGGGGTTGCTTCCTTTTCTAGACACCTAGAAGATTCTTCATTTCAAATGCAATTGCATGAATACCAAATCAACATACAACGAGATGAAAAAGAATGAATAAGGAAACTAGTCAAACTCACCCTATTGATTCAATTGATACAATTTCCAAAAATCTCATTCATAGTGACACACTAGGCCAGGGTCTTTCATCCATCATTTTCATTGTCATTGGATCACCTCTAGTGAAGACATAGAAGGTATTGAAACACTTGTATTTTCTAGAAAAAAACCAACTATTGTTTACTGAAAAACCATCTTAGTAGGTCAAACCTAGCAAATCCGAACAACTGCAGGTCAAGAACCTCTTCTCAGAGGTTACCACCATTTCAAAATTTAGAGTGAACTCAAGTCTCAAAATATTCAGTGGCCTACTCTCGTGTAGTAGGAATTTTTATTAAAGAACTTGATATTACCCTGGCAACAGAGATGCTTGGAGTTGAACCCAAACTAAAAAAAAAAAAAACTGATACAGAATGTAGCTCCTTGAGACCATATATCCCTATTTTTCATATTTGAGATGATCCCTGTGAGGTTGATGTGTTTTTCGGATGATGCGTAGTGCTCCCATGTTTCTCTCCTACAATGCACAATGGCATGATTCATTTTTTATGCCTTAGGACATCCTAATTATTTTCGTTTGCTAGGGGCATGATGTTCCCCTTGTGTTGTAGGAGATAGAGGACTGAATGAGGCAGGGAGGAGAGAGGCCAAATATTTAGGGTGGATGCATGGCATGATGTTGATAATGGAATGCTCAAGCACATGCCCCTCATGTGAGGTCCCATACAAGAATGGCCAGACACGTATTCGTCAACGTTTTTGGTGACTTAATAAAATGATGTTGGCATGTGTTATATGAGGCCATAACATAAAGTTGCAAATTTTATTTATGATGACAATGCCCAAATTACAAAAAATGGCTAAGCCATAAGTTGCAAATTTTAGGCTTAGACATAATGCTGCAAATTTTATTTATCTGACAATGCCCTTGCCCCTACCTTTGCTTCTATCTGATGGAATCATGAATTAAAAAGTTTGTTGCAATATGAAAATGCACCACTCTCATATACAAGTACAAAATCATTTTTTATGAAAAATGCTTGAAATTACATGAGGATATATATGGTCTCCAGTTTTTTTTGGAATTTTTTTATACAGGTGTAAGAATATTAATATGTGGTATCTCAACCATGATTACTAAATATCCTGGTTACCAGGTCATTCCTGCTCTACTTGGTCCCCTTTCTTGCATCACACAATTATCTTGAGTTCTATATTTCATTTCTTTCATTTAGAAGTTAGATGTAATATTAAGGTTTATTTTCTATTTTAATTTTGCAGATAATTAAGATTGGTCCTAGCAATAAAGAATACATGAATTCTAGCAAGTGCACAACCCAACAATTTTATCATTGCTGAAAAGAGTCTTGGAGGCAAAGTTGTGGCTCATGTTTGCCAAAATTTTATGTGCAATCCTCCAATTAGCAATTATGTTACTCTTGAACAGTTGTTTTATCAACTCCCAAAACTCCCAATATATAAAATGGGTGTAAGCAACAAACAATAATCGATTTCTTTATGCTTGTGTCTTGAATTTTTTTTGGTCTTACTTATAATAGTGGATGGAAAATGTATGTATTGTTATTGATACTTCAGTTGTATATCAAGAATTTTCGTATATGACATATAGTTTTTATATCTTATGTAAATAGCTATGCCCGAAACTGAATACTTTGTTTTTAATTTTAGTGAGTATCATGAGAGTCTTGTGTCAGTAACTAAATTGGGTTACACCTAAATATGTTAAATAATTATCAATAAGATGATCAAAGTGCTTCAAATTATACAATTGTGTTGGTGTTCAATTTTCATCTATCCATACATGTTTCAACAATAGACTTAAGTTTTTTTTTCCTTTTCACCATATAATTCTCTAGATCTAAAACACGATATCATGCATTAAGAAGTAGCTTGAGAAAGTTTTGTTTTTGACAAAATCTGAACATGATCAATTGGCAGAGCTTGTAAATAAATGTTAAAGGATGGCTTGATGTTGAATTCATTGAGAAGAGAGGCTCATTCTACAATCTAGCATGAGGGAGATGTGAAATTTTGTCCTTGCTCAACTTGGAGTTGACACGTTGTAACACTCATCAAGACCAAAAAAAATAAAATTAAAAAATTAAAAATTCATTTATTCATTATTTAGTGCCACCTTATATAAAGTTCTCACTTACATGGCATTGAGATCAAGGAGTAAAGTTATATGTTAAAGTTTGTGCGAATAACATTTGTGAAGGTTATAACTTAGGTAATAAATACCATGCACCTAAATGATTTGTTACTTCATGGATATATATATATATATATATATATATATATATATATATATGTTTCTTGTTTCATAATTTAATGGAGGTTGCATTACAACTATTATTTAGTCATTCACTGCCCATGGTGTACTAACTGAGCACAACTATCATATGAGTTTTTTACCTTTCTAGATGCATATTTATTTAACATGTGGAGGAGGCATCATCGTTGATTTGGTAGGGTTTCGATCCTATGGTCCAGTTATTCTTCTAGGGTTTAATGTGGAACTACCCAACTTTCCCTGGGTTTTGTGAGTCATTTGAAATGGTGAACCTGTTGGGGTGCCTCTGCCACATTATTTGACCTTGTTGGTTTGATGTTCGGAAAACACGATGCCATTCCTTTGGCTTATAATTTGAGGGTTTCTTCCTATTTTCTTTAGGTAAGTAGTGTTGGATTTCAACAATTTTTTGTGCCTCTCGACAGTCATATGGTTAGGTTTATATATAATACATTATTCATGGGTTTCATGCAGTGCCCAAACTCAATTTGGCAGGGGAATATCTTCAGGTACTACTGAAGGGTTTTAATTTTTGTTCCAAATTTCAAGTTTAACGGTTTTGACCAATAATTTTGTGGGTTATTCTGACTCATCTTATTTTTCTTTGCATGTGGGGGCTCATATAACTTGTTAACAATCTTTTAAGGTTGTTGGTGGGTTATTTTGGCACTCAGGGCTGATGTAGATTTTTTCTTTTCCAGGTGCATGATTTTCCTTTGTTTTACTTGAGAGTAATAATGAACATACAGTGTTATAACCTCCTTGGTGAGGAATTTTAGTACAACAGTTGAATCTTGTATAAGAGGGAATTTCCCCAACGTTATGGGGATGAGATTATTGGGCTTTATTCCAAAAAAATGTTGTGTTGTAGATGTGTCTATTCTTGGCTACCCTCTCTAAGGTATTAACTTTTGTTAAGTTAAACATTTTATGATGAATTTGGAGTTGACTTGAGTTTAGTTGTTTTAGTTTAACCTCTAGGAGGTCTTCTTTGTACACAGTTCCTACTACCAGTTTGTACTATTAAATAGATTATTTTTTATTCATAAATTATGGGGAACATATATAATTTGTTCTTTTAATCTTCGTCCAATTATACAGTTAAAAATATATGAATATTGATTGTTCGCAGTATGATTTCCTATTTAAGGAAGAATTATCTTGAATGAACAAAATATAGCTTAGAAATTCTTTAGGGTTTCTTGTATTTAATTTAGTTTCTACTCTCTCATTACATGTGGTTTTTTAAGCGTTGGTTACAAGGACTTGTATAGTTCTTAGATGGTATTTAAATCTCTGTTTTTAAGTTGTGTATTTATAGAAATTCTATTAATACTTTTAGATGTAAAGGTTTTTATATAGATGTTTAGCATTTATCTACCAGTCAGGTTCAATTCCAGGATTGTATGTAGGTGGTTGGTTAATTTCAACCTTGCTAGGGAGTTAAACCTGGACTGTAATAATTGGATATTTATTTTTGTCCTCGATCCCTCTCATAATTGAATCCTTCTCTAGATTAGACACTCACTTCTTAACATTAAATTATTACTAAATTCATGTGTGAATCAATTGTTCCAATGCCAAAACAATTAACGCTTTTTTTTGCTTATTCACAAGAAGAGTTAGTTAGTTAACCAGTTCTTTACAAATATGTTAGATATTAATTAACAAAAATGAAATACACAAAATATTGTGGAAACACAAATTATAGAAATTCATAGAACAAGAGAGACACAAATATGCATGGTGCAGACAATTTGGGCTACGTCCATGGAGAAACAACCAATCCTTTGTTTTATATTATCAAACAAAATAAAGAGATATAACCTACAACAGATTCGTTGTAATTTCTTCTTTGCTTACACACATTCTCCTCTCTCTTCCTCGCTCAGAACAATAATACCCATCTATAATACAATTCCCTCATATAAATTGAGGGTTTGCCTTCTAGAGAAAATAACCCTAAATTAAACATAACTTATACTGTCATATATACGCCTAATGAACAACCCAGATTGACTACAAAATTACAATATTTTACAAGGGAACCCCCATGCAGCAATAGTGGGGGGGGGGGGGGGGGGGGGGAGTACCCCCAAACCCCCCTGTCAGGGATTGGGATCCAGATGCATCTTAAACAAGACCTATGAATCAGGAAGATAATCAGGCTCCACATCCAACAATCTCCCACTTGGAGATTGAATATATCAACTCCATCCTACTTCAGTTGATGGACAATGCTTTTACTTTAGACCTGATTGTTTCTCATCTTCATCATTATTCTTGAGGGCTAATTGAAATTGAGAAATAACTCAATTTCTCCATGGTTACAACCTTTGTCAACGTATCTGCAAGATTCTGCCTAGTGTGTATATTTTCTAGCTACAATTGTCCATCATCTAAAACTAAACGTATGAAATTATACCTGAGTTGTATATGTTTAGTCTTAGAATGAAAGGTTGCATTCTTTAAAATAAGAATGACTCTCTGTCTATCACTATATAACTTACTCATCTCCTACTTCTTGCCTAACTCATGCATAAAAATTTGCAATCAAATCATTTCTCTACTAGCTTATATAGCAGAAACATACTATGCTTCCATTGTTTAAAGTGCAATAGTGTTTTGCAATTTTGAAACCCAACTAATAGTTGTTATACCTAGAGTAAACACACACCTTGTGGTGCTCCTCCTATTATCACTGTCACCTGCCATATCTACAACAACATATCCTTGTAGAGCTATGTTTGACCGTCCAAAACATAATGCTTGATTTTTGGTACCTCTCAAATACCTGAAAATCCACTTCTCTGCCATCCAATGCTCTTTTCCCAGATTGTTCATATACTTTCTTGAAACTCCCACTGCATGTGCAATATCAGGTGTTGTGCATACCCTTGCATACATTGAGCTTCAAACAACTGATGTGTATGGAAATTTACACATGTAATCCATCTCGTCCTAGGTCTTGGGACACATCTCCTTGCTTAGTTTGAAATGGCTAGCGAAAGGTGTAATAAATGGTTTTTCATTCTACATATTAAATATTTCCAACACCTTTTCTTTGTACTCACTCCAAGACAATCTTAATTTGTGATTTCTCCTGTCTCTAGTTATTCTCATACCAAGGATTTGTTTTACAGCACCCAAATGCTTCATTGCAAATGAATTTGCCAAATTTCCTTTGAGCACATTTATTTCCTGCATGTTAGACCTTGCAACAAGCATCTCATCTACATACAATAGCAATATAATATAGTTGCCATCATTTTTCTTTTTAAAGTAAACAAAATGATCGGAGTGACATCTAGTATAACCTTGTTCAGACATAAACCTATCAAATTTTAGATACCATTGCCTTGGAACCTGTTTTAATCCACACAAGCTCTTTGTAGTGGCCAATCTAGGGTGCTAGATTAGACTAGATTTATTATCAACCAGGGTCAGTAAACTTCGAGGCATGTGTCTACAGTCTATAGACATAAAGGATTCCTAACTAAGTGTTTATTGTGATAGGTTGCAGTACTTCTTTACAGAAGGTTAAGATATGTTTCCTCTCACCTTAACACTCAGATCACCTAACTTATCTAACTGTCCTAAAGATACAACGTATTACTAGACTGAGATTTTAATCCCCTTACAAGGATGCTATGCACAAAAGCTCTGTCTAGTTAACACTTGAGCATTCATAAAAAAAATCAAAAGCAATCAAAAGCACACTAAAATTTAAATGCATGAAAAACATAGTCTATGGAGATGCTTCAAAATATAACGATGGATCAAATCTCTTACAAGATATGGTTCAATGATCTTAATGATGAAATCTTCAAGCTATCACCATAAATACCATTTGTGAGAATTTCAAATCAAATCGACAAAATCATAAGCATGGAAATAACATTAAACACTATGCGTTCTATTCGAATTTGAAAGCTGTTAAGGAAATGAAATTAACAGTATACCAATCCACGCAGGGCCCGTCCATGTTTCAATGGTACACTGAAGTAAACTCAAGCATCGAGAGAATTAACGCATAAACACTGCTGGAGTAAAACCGTGACTATATTCAAGTGTTGTAGATTGCAATCTCATACGAAAGTTATATTCTCAAACGATACACAAAGATAATAATCGTAACTATCCTGTTAACAAAATAATATGCAGTCTTTATCTGCCTGTCCCTATCTGAATCGAATGTACATTCATTAAGCAGTTGTTTCCGCTTTTACAAAGGAATGATTTTTGGTCATTTCTAATCTAAATCGATTTCCAAAAAGAGAACAAAACGAAACTGGTTTGGGAAACCATTGCTTTTACTGCCTTTGTAACCAAAACGGTGAGGTTTGACCAGCGTGGACCGCATAACCAGGAGCTTTTGATTTGCTGTAGAATCGATTTTTCACCATGCTTGTACATTCCAGTTTTCATTCCTATCCATTGCTTTGGCTTGCCGGTCATGCCACGTGTCAGATGATAAACCATTTACAGGATGTTATGACTTCCTGTAGTCTTTTTATTGAAAATTCCTTATTTCTAACATAAAACCTCATAAATTAACTTTAATGCAAACGAACAACTATAATGCTATTAATTAATCAATTTCAAGGAATATAAGGGATCTATGGAGGAAAAAGGTAGATAAATGATGGTGTTTTTAGAAGAAAAAGATGGTAATGGAATGGTACCAACATCTCCCCCAAGCTTGATGAATTAGCATGTCCTCATGCTAATCCCGACGTGCTGCCTCTAAACTCTGTCCCTGCCTGTACCTCTGCTGCTTTCAACAATGCATCTATGTTCTTCTTAGCTTGGGCATCTTTCTAAATGTGGATCTCATGTTTCAAACTCTTGTATTTCTCCTTGAGGGCTTTCTTTTGGGTATACCATTTGGTTGCCCACTTGCAAATGTCAGTTTGTTCAGCCTCGAGTTCCTTGATTTGCTCCCTCAACTTCTCATTTTTCTGTTGAGTCTCCTTACTCTGTGCTCTCAGCATTTCATTCTCTTTCTTGATGACTTTCTCCAGCATGTTGGCCTCCATTAGTTCTTCTTTTAACTTTTCAATTTGCTTTTCCAGCCTCCTTTGTTTCTTAGTTGCAGGTGGTGACTCTTTTCCTTGCCTATTGTTGCTCTCAACCTCCATTTCAGCTTCTGGTCCAGGCTGTGAGTGAGCACTGCTCTCGATGTCCATCAGTGCATGTGCATTTGATTCTGGTCGGTCTTCTTGTGGCTCGGTCTTTTGTGCTCTCCTGCATCTTCTTGTATATGTAGTGAAAATTTTATCTTGCTCCATTTTTTGGGCACCCTCTTGTCTCATTTTTCTCGTCCTCGCACTACTAATGGGTGGAGGGATATTACTTGATTTTTGCACAGGAATCTCTTCATCAATGTCATGCATGAATCATGAGTTCTCTTGTTGTACTTTCTCATCCTCTTCATCTTTGATTTGGTTGGCAGCCAAAAATTCCTTCCACGTTTTTCCCCTTCTCTGTAATTCAAATTCAATGAGAATTTTAATTAACCCAAAATGACATAAACTTTTATCTTCATTACCCTTTCTCTTTTGGATAGTTTTTGACATCTTGGTCAAGCTTTACAAGAGGAAATATGGTAAACTAATGGTGCACTGCCCTTTTAAATGTAACAGGAGTTTGATGTGGTATAAAAAGACTATGCTGTAGCGACCCTCACACGTAACAAATTTTTGAATGATATACACCATTTCGTCCCATGGATGCATCAGCCAGCTCCTAGGGACACCCTTCTTCCAGTTAACAGATGAAACCCTCGACCTGGACATGAATTGGGTCCATGATTTTTCTTTGAATTGTTTTGTTTTGGAGTATTTTTCTCCTTCCGGGCTGATCCCCAAGGATTGTGCTATGGTGTCTTCTGAGATCCTGAATGAAAAATTGCCTATCAATGCTTTCTCCCCATTAAATGTAAAGGCAAACTGTTTAGTTACTTCCTCATTGCTCCCATTAAACTTCTCTGAGAAGGGTAGCCATTGTTTTTCTTTTAAAATTGCAACGCAGTCATCGTGGTACTGAGAACTATCAAATGTGCTTGGCTCTACCCTATTAGTCATTTTGACAGAGAAACTCCTGCTCTAACCCTCTTCGTTTATGCTTACTAATTTAACAAGGGTATTTTGGTTTGTTACCTCTGCTTTTCGCTCCACACAACTAACCGGGTGGCGCCCTCTGTTCTTCGAGATCATCTCCTTCAATGGTTTAAGCAGTGACCGGTTGACTGTCTTTGAATTATAGCAGAGGTGGAAACTTGTGAGCCCGATTACTGTGCTTTCCTTTCGTAGCACTCGCTGTTCTCGACCTTTGCTTTTGAAATCACAGCACTTGAATTGCTAGTATGGAATGCCCCTTTTTACAACTGAAAATGAAATGGAATTTTAACAACCGACTTGACCCAATTCACTATAATGATAACAGAGCGTATTCATATTTCAATGACAGAGGAGTGACTGTACTGGGTTGTATGAATATTATCATGAGAACGTCGTAAGCATGTATGGAGTACTGGAGTATAATAACGGATAGTTGTTTGCATGAGTCGACTTGGTAAAACAATCATGTTATAGCTCAGTCGATTCAAAAACAATGAATGAAACCGTATAACATTTGGCTTTCCAATAGTTCACCACCTGTCCCTTGCTTATTGGTATTTGGCCGAACAAGGAGATGTTGAACCAATAGTAAAGTTTGATGGCCGATAAGGGGTTAATAACAAGGCTGGGAGGATGGTATAATAGAGGATTTAAAAATCATTGGAGGAGTATGGGGATAGGCTAGAGTATTGGGAAATGATAGGATTTAGGAATATGATGAGGGTGATGTATATGTGGGTGTTTTTGAAATTGATCATAAGCAGTCATAGTCATCACATTTAACACTAAAGTAATCTAAGAATTTAAATGTTAAAAATAAAAATTACAATAATACATTACACTTTTATTGGTTGATCAAGAGTTGAGTTGGCATGCATAGGTAGGGGTAGTCTTTCTTGTTCAGATGTGACTAATCTTTACTCTCCATAACAGGTCCCTCTAAGATCTGGAGAATATTTTTGCAACTTCTTTGAAATCTGGAAAAAAAGCTTTATGTGTGCAGGTTCCTTGATCTTTGGTGTTTGATGGAGCCTTGATGACAAGCAACCTTTGAATCTCTGTTGAAAATTTGTTGAAGCTTTGCTGAAGTACTTTGAGATATCAGTCTCTAACAGGTCCCTTTTATGTTTGTTGAACAGGTCCCTCTAATGTTGGTGCTGGTAACATGGTCTTCTGAACAGAACAGGTCCCACTGCATAGTGCTTTAAACAGGTCCCTCTGATTAGAACAAAGACAAAAACAACTTCTTTATTGAAATCTGAAGTGTTGAAACAAACTCTTTAAGAATTTACAATGAGGAGATGAGATAAGAACAAAAATGCTGATGCTTCTCCCCCACTAAAGCTTTGACTTGTCCTCAAGTCATTATTCAATTGATGAATCAAACAGGAAACAAAAAGAAAAGGAATTCTTACCAGCCAAAGAATTGGTTTTCAAGTAAGAATTCTGGGTTAGAGTGTGCCAGAGTCTAGTTTTCACATCTAAACCATTATATATATATATATATATATATATATATATTAATAATTTTTATTTTTGCTTTTTTATTTTTAATTTTTTTTTTAATTTCTAAATTGAAATGAAATGAACTAAGGCAGAGATACTATAGCTGAAGGCTGCAATATCTCAACCTCCTTTTGTCGAGATACAGTTTGAAGAAAATTTTGCTTGCTGATGGGCCTATTGTAAACTTTCAAGTGATGGCCATTGATAGTAAAGGGGTGTCCTTCTCCATCAATGGTAATGAGCTTGACTGATCCATTGTCATAAACTTGAATGATTTCGTATGGGCCCATCCAATGTGTGGTAAATTTGGTTTTATGATCTCTGAATCTAGAATCAAAGAGTAAAGCCCAGTCTCCTTCTTTGAACTGCTTCTTCTTGATACGTGCATCATGCCACTGCTTCCTTTGTTTTTGCATGAGGAGTGTTGTCTCCTCTGCTTGCTGCCTCATTTCATCCAGCTGGTTCAACTGCTGAATTATTTCTTGTTGTGCTTCATTAAGATCAATTCCCAAATCTGCAGCCATCTTAAAAGTATGTATTTGAAACTCAATAGGAAGCATTACCTCCTTACCATACACCAACTGATATGGTGTAAATCTTGTAGTATTCTTCCACGTGATTCTATAAGCCCAGAGTGCATCTTTGAGCTTTTCTTCCCAATTCTTTCAGTTCGTTGTAGTATAGTGGTGAGTATTCCCGCCTGTCATGTGGGTGACCCGGGTTCGATCCCCGACAACGGTGCCAAAATGTAGTGGCCAATCTAGGGTGCTAGATTAGACTAGATTTATTATCAACCAGGGTCAGTAAACTTCGAGGCATGTGTCTACAGTCTTAGTGATAATTCCTTCCAAAGTTTTATTTGTGGATTCCACCTGACCATTGGCCTGTGGATGGTAAGGTGTACTTCTTCTGTGCTTGATTTGATATTTTTCTGTGATGTCCTTAACTAACTTTGAAGTAAACTGAGTACCTTGATCGATTATTATCTCCCTTGGTACTCCATACCTTACAAAATTCTCTTCAAAAAGGAAGTTTACCACTGTTTGTTCAGTTGCTCGGACTAGTGCTTTAGCTTCAGCCCATTTTGTTACATAATCAGTACATACTAAGATGTACTTCTTACCATTGGAAGTTGGATTAATGGGTCCTATGAAATCTAGAGCCCAATTTTCAAATGGCTCTAGGTGTACTTGAGGCTGAAGTGGCATCTCATCTGTAGCTGTTGGCCTACCCATTCTTTGACAGCTATCACAACTCTTCACATACTTCTTGGAATCCTTAAAAATAGATGGCCAGTAGTCTCCAAGACTAAGAATCTTGAATGTTGTTCGTTTAGCTGCAAAATGCCCACCACACGGTTCATCATGGCAAGATTTTAAAATATCAATTATTTCATCATTTCTTACACATCGTCTAATAATCATATCATAACCATTGTAAAATAAATCGCCATTAATCCATGAGTATCGAGCACTTTGTTTGACTAGCTTCTTCTTTTCCTTTGGAGTAAAGTATGGAGGTGTTCTTCCCGTGGACAAATAATTGGCCAAGTCAGCATACCAAGGATTCACTATTGAAATTGCAAATAAATTTTCATCTGGAAAAGAATCTTCAACTGGAACAACCTCACCTTGATTTTGCAATCTAGAAAGAAAATCTGCCACCTGATTCTCCTTACCTGGTCTATCTAACACTGTGATGTTAAATTCCTGTAACAATAACAACCATCTGGTAACTCTGCCACTAGTTACTGGTTTATTCATTAAATGCTTAATGGCATAATGGTCAGTATGTACAAAAACCTCATAACTAGTTATATAATGTCGGAATTTATTCACAACATGTATGATGGCAAGCATTTCTTTTTCTGTGACTGTGCAATTTAATTCTGCAGGTGTTAGATTTTTGTTGATGAAATAGATGGCATAATGACAAGAATCCTCTTTTTGGCCTAATGAGGCACCTACTGCAGTATCAGATGCATCTGTAAAGATGTGAAATGGTAGGTTCCAGTTAGGTCCTTTTAAGCTGGTGTGGTTGACAACTTTTCTTTGAGTGTTTCAAATGCTTGCTGACAATTCTCATTCCAGTTGAAAGGTGTATCTTTTGCTAGAAGTTTAAACAGAGGTGAAGCTATTTTACTAAAATGTTCAATAAACCTTCTGTAATAGCTTGCATACCCAAGGAAACTTCTTACCTCTTTTTGAGTCTTCAGAATTAGCAAATTGACAATGATCTGGATTTTTGATGGATCAACTTTGATGCCTTGAAAAGAAATATAGTGGCCTAATACTATCCCCTCATTTAACATCATAAAGCACTTTTCATTGCTCAAGGACATATTAGCTTCAATACATCTCTTCAAAACTTTTTCAAGATTCATTAATGCATGCTCAAATGAATCACCATACACTGAAAAATCATCCTTGTAAACTTCAACACAATCATGAACTAAATCAGCAAAAATAGCTAATACAGCTCTCTGAAATGTAGCTGGAGCATTGCAAAGTCCAAATGGCAAAAACATTATAAGCATAAGTGCCCCAGGGACAAGTAAAAGTGGTTTTGTCTTGGTCCTCTAAGGCTATCCTGATCTGGTTGTAGCCACTGAAACCATCAAGAAAAGAGAATGATGATTTCCCAGCTAATGTGTCTAGCACTTGGTCAATAAATGGTAGTGGGAAATAATCTTTGAGCGTTGCTTTTTTCAATTGTCGGTAATCAACACAAATCCGCCACTTACCATTTTTCTTGAGCACTACTACCAATGGGGATACCCACTGACTGTCAGATATAGGATAGATAAAATTGACTTTCAACAGTTTTTGTAATTCCTCTCTAACAATATCCTGGAGCATGGGGTTCATTCGTCTCTGCGGTTGCCTCACTCGTTTGATATTACTATCGGTATAAATATGGTGAGTGCATGTTTCAAGGTGAATCCCGTGCATATCGGTGTAGTCCCAAGCAAATGCTTTCTGGTATTTTCTCAATAATTGAATCAATTTTTCCTCCTGAGATGAGTCTAGGTGAGTGCCAATATTCAATGTTTTTCCTGGACTAATCTCTATGGTCTTGCTCTGTGTGTTTGTGATAGATTGAATGGGAAAAATGTCTTGAAATGTTGTTTGCAAAGATTGAATGGTGCATGTTTCCTCAAAATTTTGTGCCAAAAGTTCATCTGCAGCATGATATTGGTCATTTCTAAAATCTTCGGAAACATCAGGTTGAGAAAGGAACAACTCTACCAAATCATCATTATTATGTTCTTGAAAATCATAGATTTAGTTGATGCTAAAAATAGATTGAACTTCTTCTTTATCATTGTATTTATTGTCAAGCCATAAATTGTGTGCTACTGCTGGTGATTGTGCTGATGGGTAAAGAGTGAGTTATTTTCTTTCAGTTCCTCGTGAGATAATCATATTACCCGATCAACATCCTATGAATGCATCAGCAGTTTCTAACCATGGTCTACCAAGGATGATAGGGCGTCCTCCTAAATTGGATTTTTACTGGAGAACTAAAAAGTCCACTGGATACTCCCAAGAGTCCAGTGAAACAATTATGTCCTCCAAAATCCCTTCAGGAATCACTTTAGACCTATCGGCAAGTTCTAGAACAATTGTTGTGTGTTGCAAATTTGTAAGCTAGAGTGTTTTCATGGTTTCAAGAGTCATCACATTTATTGCGGCCCCAAGATCAATTAAGGTGTTTGGAATATGTATGTTGTTAATGATTGTAGTGACTCTGGGAATACCAGGATCAACATACTTTTCCATTGAGATGGTGTTTGTCGTAAGGCCAGCTAAATGTCCAATAACATGAATGGTTTGTGGATCAACTCTTTTCCTAGTGGGCTTTTTAAGGCACAGTTCTTTGATGGCTTTAGTATATATGGGAATGTCTTTTATGGCTTGTAGTAGTGGAATTTTTATATAGACATTCTTTAGCTCATCTAAAACATCAAACTGTGGTATAGACATGGGAAGTTTTGTTTGGACCAATCGATCTGTAAAAGGTGGTGGATGCAACGATTGCATTTGTTTATTTTTGATGTCATCATTTTGTTTCCTTTGAATTGAAGTTTCATTTTCATTTTCTTTGTTTTCTTCTTGTTTATCAGCTGTTGGAGATTCTTTGTGAAGTACCTTACCAGACCTCAAATTGGTATTTTGCAAGGGTAATGTGGGATATGAGGTTCCCTCATCTACATTGTAGGCTGGTCTCTCTACTCCGTTATTTTGATTTGGTACAGGTTGAGCAGGGATTTGAGTAGGTCTGGGAGGTTTGGAGTTAAATGGAAGTTGTAATTGTGGTGGATTTATTGGTGGAGGAGAAGGCAATGCTTGTTGAGTGGGTTGAGGTTGATGTGGTTAAACAACTTGCTGCTGAGGATATTGCTGATATGATTGAGGATATGGCGAGTATGGCTGATGATATTGTTGATATGGCTGTGGATATGGTTGGTATGGTTGAGGATATGAGTGATATTGTTGAGAGTATTGCTGAGATGGTCTCCATTGTTGTTGTGGGTAATTTTGGTGCTGCCGTGGCATGGGTACATTCCACGAATTCTTAGCATACATCTGATCATGTACAGGAAATTGCAAATTCTGGTTTTGGAACATACCTTGAGGTGCTGGTTTTGGCTACATGGTCTCTTCGTGCCCATGTAATACACATTTTCCATATCTGTGTTTGCTGCCACATTACAATTCTGCAAAACCTTGACTTTAGAGCAATGAAATATATCATGATTTTCAGTACAAAAGGCACAAACTTGAATGTTTTCTAATGGGCAGTATTTTAAGGCATGTTTCTTCCAGCATTTTTGGCAAAAGATAGCCATCATCTGATCTTCCTCTTCTTGTCTCTTCTTAGCTTTTAGACTGTCAATTTGAGTTCCTAAGGTACTTAACAGATCTGTTTTGAATTCCTCTAACAGGTTCCTTATTTCAGCCCTTGTAACACTTGCTGAAGCAGATTCTGTGGCTTTGGATGATATGGTTCTTTTTCCAATTTTGGCTTTGCTCCTAGAATACTTTTCACATAACTCAGCAATTTCTTCAAAAGGTAAAGTGGAAATATCACCTTTGCCCATCAAATTAAGATCATCTAAGTATTCCTCTCGAATGCCTTTCAAAAATATTGTTCGAATCAAATCAAGGGGCATGGTTCTGTGTTTTGATTTTTGTAAATTATAAACAAACCACTCTAAGTACTCCTCTAAATTTTCATCCTCTTGTTGGTTCATCCTAAAGATATCATCTTTGGAATCTTTCGATATACAATAAGGTTGGTATTTCTTTAGGAATATTCTTCTCATGCCATCCCAATCAGTTATCGCATGCTCACCAAGCCCCATGAACCATCTTAATGCTGATGCTTTTAATGTTTCTAGGAAGAGTCTAAGCCTATGGGCATCATCTGTGTAACCATATGTTCGACATACAATGTCAAACTCAAACAAGAATGAATCTGGGTCTTCTGAAGCCATGCCATAAAAGTTTGGTAGCACGGATGGGGGTATGTTTTTTATTTTTATTTCCTCATCCTCTTCTGGTTCTTGGATAGGAAATTTAAAGGTTGACTCTTCCTCTTGACCTTGATTTGGTGGTCCTCTTTCTGATCCATGTCCTTCTTCAACCATTTTGATATGTTCCTCTGTTGATTTAATTTCTTGTTCAATGTCACTTGTTTCAAAGAGAATTTCAAGAAAAGATTGTTGAGTTATTGTGCTACTTTCTCCGTTTATAGAGGATTGAGGGAAATGTTTCTTCTGTGATTTATATGCTAATAGAATTTACCTCTCGATTAGTGTGAGTCTTTGCCTTTATTTTTGTTTATCCTCTAATTTTTGTATGGTAACTTCCTCAGCTGATGTTGTGTGTTCAACATTTCCTAAAGGGTCTGCTCCTGATGGTAGGTTAGTTTTGGATGGGGGATTTTTATGAATCTACCTTTATTATCTCTAGATCTAGGCATAAGTAAACATGACTTCTAAATCTATGTTTTTGCTTGTTTTTGTTTATTATTATTATTGTTATTTATTTATTTTTTTAATTTACTTTTTTTTCGAAACCCTCTAACTACGCCTCCCCAGCAACGGTGCCAAAATGTAGTGGCCAATCTAGGGTGCTAGATTAGACTAGATTTATTATCAACCAGGGTCAGTAAACTTCGAGGCATGTGTCTACAGTCTATAGACATAAAGGATTCCTAACTAAGTGTTTAATGTGATAGGTTGCAGTACTTCTTTACAGAAGGTTAATATATGTTTCCTCTCACCTTAACACTCAGATCACCTAACTTATCTAACTGTCCTAAAGATACAGCGTATTACTAGACTGAGATTTTAATCCCCTTACAAGGATGCTATGCACAAAATCTCTGTCTAGTTAACACTTGAGCATTCATAAAAAAAATCAAAAGCAATCAAAAGCACACTAAACTTTAAATGCATGAAAAATAGAGTCTATGGAGATGCTTCAAAATATAACGATGGATCAAATCTCTTACAAGATATGGTTCAATGATCTTAATGATGAAATATTCAAGCTATCACCATAAATACCATTTGTGAGAATTTCAAATCAAATCGACAAAATCATAAGCATGGAAATAACATTAAACACTATGCGTTCTATTCGAATTCGAAAGCTGCTAAGGAAATGAAATTAACAGTATACCAATCCACGCAGGGCCCGTCCACGTTTCAATGGTACACTGAAGTAAACTCAAGCAACGAGAGAATTAACGCATAAACACTGCTGGAGTAAAACCGTGACTATATTCAAGTGCTGTAGATTGCAATCACATACAAAAGTTCTGTTCTCAAACGATACACAGAGATAATAATCGTAACTGTCCTGTTAACAAAATAATACGCAGTCTTTATCTGCCTGTCCCTATCTGAATCGAATGTACATTCATTAAGCAGTTGTTTCCGCTTTTACAAAGGAATGATTTTTGGTCATTTCTAATCTAAACCGATTTCCAAAAAGAGAACAAAACGAAACCGGTTTGGGAAACCATGGCTTTTACTGCCTTTGTAACCAAAACGTTGACGTTTGACCAGCATGGACCGCATAACCAGGAGCTTTTGATTTGCTGTAGAATCAATTTTTCACCATGCTTGTACATTCCAGTTTTCATTCCTATCCATTGCTTTGGCTTGCCTGTCATGCCACGTCTCAGATGATAAACCATTTACATGATGTTATGACTTCCTGTAGTCTTTTTATTGAAAATTCCTAATTTCTAACATAAAAACTCATAAATTAACTTTAATGCAAACTAACAACTATAATGCTATTAATTAATCAATTTCAAGGAATATAAGGGATATATGGAGGAAAACGGTAGACAAATGATGGTGGTTTTAGAAGAAAAAGATGGTAATGGAATGGTACCAACACTCTTTTTCAGCTTGCACACTAATTTCTCCTTCCCTTTGACCTCATACCCTTGCGGTTGCTGCATATAAATTTATTCCTCCAAATCCCCATGGAGAAAAGTTGTCTTTACATATAACTACTCAAGATGCAAATCTTTTGCTTCCACTAGACTTAAAATAGTTTTGTTTGAAGTCATTTTAAAAACAGGAGAAAAAAATTCATCAAAGTCTATACCTTGTTTTTGTGCAAGCCCCTTCACCACAAGTCTAGCCTTATACCTTTGTTTACCTCCATCTTGTTCCTTCAACCTGTAAAATCATTTATTATGCAATGTTGTTTTACCTGTAAGCAACTTAACTAAGTCCCAAGTTTGGTTCTGCATCAAGGAGTCCAGCTCTTCTTCGATGGCTTGCTCCCACTTTTTCATGGTTTCTACCTACATTGTTTCTTCATATCTTTCTGGGTCACCAGAATCAGTCAACAATACATAATATAATGAAGGAGAGTATCGTTTAAGGGGTCTACTTATCCTGGTAGATCTTCTAACACCACTTTCAGGTGTTTGACGTGCCTGTTACTGTTGTGGTTGTTGTTGTAGTAGTTGTTGTTGTTGTTTTTGATTTTGTGGTTGTTGTTATTGTGGCTGTTGATCATTCTGATTTTTAGGCACCTTTATTTTTTCTGTGATCTCATCAAGCACTACAAATTCTTTGTTTTCCTTTTTCTGTTTCTTTCCCTGCATTTGATATTTATACAATACCTTTTCATTGAATATGACATGTATGATCCTAATGATTTTGTTATTTTCATTATCATATAAGCGATAGCCAAAATAATTAACACCCTATCGAATAAAGGTACATTTTTTTCCTCAAACTTTGTTCTATTTTCTTTATTAATGTGGACAAAAGCTTCACAACCGAAAGTCTTTAAAAATGAATAGTTTACCTTTTTACCTTTCTATGCCTCCTCTAGAATACCACCATCCAAGGAACTTGAAGGCCCTCTATTTATTAGATAAATATCAGTATCTACAACATCTGCCCAAAATTGCAAGGGAATTCATGCATGCAATCTCATGCACCTTGCACGCGCCATGATTGTCTTGTTCATCCTTTCTGACAAACCATTTTCCCGTGGTGTTCTTGAAATTGTCTTCTCTTTGTGAATTCCATGCTCTGAACAATAGTTATCAAACACTTTGTTGCAATATTCACCTCCATTGTCCGATCTGAGACACTTCAACTTCTTTGTTGTTTCATTCTCAACCAAATATTTCCATTTCTTGAAAGTACAAAATACATTAGATTTATTTCGAATACAATAAACTCAAGTTTTCATGGTGGTATCATCAATAAAAATAACATAATAGCGAGAGCTAATGAGAGATGATACCTGAGCAGGTCCCCATACATCTGTATGCAAAAGCTCTAATTTTTCACTCTTTTTTTCCTTCCTATCTTTGAGAAATATGACTCTCTTATGTTTTCCATAAACATAATTTTCATAGAAATCCAAATCAACATGCTCCAAACCTCGAAATAATTTTCTTGAGTGAAGAATCTGCATCCATTTCTCACTCATGTTCCTGAGCCTATGATTCCAAAATTTTGTATTTGTTCTTGTCGATGTTAAAGCATTAACAAAATTAGAAATACCATTGCATAAATACAACATATCAACATTTTCTCCTTTTGCTATTTATTAGGGCCCCTTTAGTGACCTTCCAAGTTTTGTCTGTGAATGTAGTTACACAACCTTCATTAGCTAATTCGCTATTGAAACTAGATTTTTCTTCAGGTCTGGAACATGCCTTACCTCCTTCAATAGCCATTGGTTTCCATTTTTTTGTTTTATAAAAACTTTACCCATTCCAATGATTTTACAGGGTTTGTCATCACCCAAACGAACCCTGTTCAAAATCTCCTTGAACATAAGAATGAAAATGTTTCCTATTAGGTGTGGCATGGAAAGAAGCCCCTAAATCTACAACCCAGGCATTGATAATATTTTATAATGAAAGAATTGGAGCATCTTGTAACACATCACCTGTTACATTTTCTTCCTGATTGTTATCATGTTGTGCATCTCCTTGTTTTCTCTTCTGGTATTTGCAGTCTTTCTTCAGCTGTCCTTTCTTCCCACATTTCCAACACACTATCCCTATTCTGGACTTGGGTCTTCCTTTTCTTGATTTACTATGATTTCTTGGGGTCTTTCCTCTTTCCCTTTTTCTTCCCCTAGTTTTTACAGTCAAAACATTACCTGATGTCTCACTGGATCTTTTCCTTCACATTTCCTTGCTAAGGATGGCACCAACAACATCTTCAAAATTTAAAGTACTAGATCCAAATACAAAGTTACTAATATTCATAACTAGGTCATTCCAACTTTCTCCAAATGAGTATAGAAATAACAAAGGCGTAAATTCATCATCAAAATTGACCCCTACAGAAATTAACTGATGGGTGACCATGTTAAATCCATTTAAATGATCATCAACGGATATGTCTTCTGACATCTTCATGTTAAAAGAACATTTCATAATAAATACCTTATTCGAGGCTAAGGGTTTTTCATATATTTTCGCCTAGGCCCTCATTAGGAATTTTGTTGTTGTTTCCTTCAAAATATTGAATCCTGCCGATGCCTCCAAGCACAACCATATTATTTCTAGTGTTCTGTCAAGAATCTCTCATTCTTTATCTGACATACTCGTCAACTTCTTTGTCTTTCCACTCAATGGTAGGTACATATATTTTTGATACAGATAATCTTCCATCTATATCTTCCATAGCTGGTAGTTTTGGCCGTTAACTTTCTCGATCTTAAACCTACCATCTTCTGCCATTGCTCCCACTCGAACCAAGAACCATTCTTCCATGCGAGTTTATCAGCCAAATACACCTTTGACTCTCATACCAGTTGTTATAAATTAATTAACGGAGCAATGAAATACACAAAATATTATGGAAACACAAATAAATAAATGCATAGAACAAGAGAGACACAAATATATATGGTTCAACTAATTTGTTCTACGTCCATAGAGAAACAGTCCGTCCTTCCTTTTATATTATCCACCAAAATAAACTGATACAACCTACAACAGATCCGTTGTAATTTCCTCTTCGCTCACACATAATCTCCTCTCTCTTCCTCGCTTAGAAAAATAATACCCATCCGCAATACGATTCCCTCATATAAACCGAGCGGTTGTTTTCTAGGGGAAAAAACCCCTAAATTAAACATAAATTCTATTGTCACATCATCTTCCTAATGAACGACCCAGATTGAGTACGAAATTACAATATTTTACAAGGTTATTTTTCATCTATTTTTAGCTTTGGGGGCGCGACCCCTAAACCACCGCTAGGGGGGGCTCCAAACATGCAGTTGCCCCCCCCATGGATCCCCCAAGCAACAATAATGGGGGTGAAAGCCCCTCCACCCCCCCATCAAAGATTGATATCTAGGCACAGTTGAAACAAGATCTCTAAATCATGAAGATAATCAGGCTCCACATCCAACAAAATCATAGGAATTTTATTCCTGGAAACTATAGATCTACTTTTCATTCTTGATTTTCTATTATTTTTAAGAAAAAGATACACACTGGTTAACCCAATTTAATGACTATAACATCATCTGTAATTATTTCTTGTTCATTCCCAAAAAAAAAACGGTCACACATAAACCATTTTATTCCACAAGGTATTCGTTGTAGATCCATTCATAACCATCTAATCATCATGACATTACTCTACAAAGAGAAACATAGTTATTCACAATACTTGTAACACTACCACTATTATTCACTATAAGTATTGTTGTGTTAGGTCGACTAGGATTTCACAGGAAAGGTTGATCCACCCAACCATGAGAAAGGAAATTACATCCTTTACTCCCCCTAATCTTCTTTATACCAGAATAGTCATTTTTCAACGACCCTAACAGGGTTAGCTCACAGGAAATAAACCCACGGAAGGTCCAAGCTAGAAATTTTAAAAACTTATACCAGTCTTGAGGCTTCCACTGACTCTTTGTCTAGCTCAATAATACCACAAGGGTTGCATCCTGCATCACCCTCACAAAGTCCTATGCATGTTTCCAAATCAATTTACCTTTTCCATGATGCCTCCAACTTCCTTCTATTTTTCTTGGTTGCCTTCCTTGGCTCTTCTTCTTTTTGAGATCATATTTCATCTCAAAGGAGGAAAAGGTAGCTGACTCTTAACTTTCTGGTAAAATAATTTCATCCGGGGTTCTTTCTAGTGAATTCCAATATTCCATTAGTTTTTATTTTCCTAAGATAAAAATAAAAATAGACTTTATTAATCAAAATTCCTGTTAGTCTTTTTCACTAAGCCTATAAGTTTTTAATTCTTTAAACAATAAAAGTAAATACAAGTAACTCAACCAATATTCACAATAACTGAGGGTGTTACATCTTCCCCCCTTCGAGCATAACACCATCCCTAGTGTTACCTTGCCCTTTGAATAAGTCAGGATAAGTTTCCTACATAAAACTCTCATCCTCCTAGGTGGCCTCTTCTGGGCTGAAGTGCCTCCACTGTACTTTAACCTGGAAGATGGCTCGCCTCCATAACATTATTTCTCTCTGATCAAGAATACGTTGAGGCTCTACTAGGAATTCTCCATCCAGTTCGACTTGATACTGAAACATAAACTCTAATTAGTTCATGCTAATCATTAAATCAACATTAGTTATACATAATTAAATTTTCCATTTAACTTTTACCTGTATATCTTGCCAATGAATAACATGTCTAGGGTCATATACATATCTCTTCAATAATGAAACATGAAATATGTTATGAACTCTTATATGACTGGGTAGTGCCAATTAGTATGTCACCGGTCCAATCCTTTCCAATATTTGGAAAGGGACACAAAAACGAGGGGTGAGGTTTGCACAACTTCCCCATCTTAGAGTTATTTTATTAGGTTTAATTCATACATATACATGATCCCCGACTGCAAATTTCTGGTAGGTTCTCTTTTTTTCTACATACACCTTTTTCTTATCTTGGGAAGCTTTTAAGTTCTGCCATACCTTTCTCACTGTTTGCTCCATTTCTGCTAACATGTCTTGCCCTAGCATTATTCTATCTTCATGGCTATTCCAATTGGTAAGGGTCCTACACCTTCTCCCATATAACACCTCAAGTGAACTCATTTTTAAGGATTCATGATAACTATTGTTATACGCAAATTCAACGAGATGTAAATACTCTTCCCATTTGGTGGGTTGTTGCATAACATACATTCTTAACATGTCTTCAAGCATTTTATTTACTCATTCGTTCTTCCCATCTGTTTGTGGATGGTATGCAGTACTGAATTGTACCTAGGTTCCTAATCCGATGAAGAGAGCCTTCCATAATACAGAGGTAAAATTTACATCTCTATTTGATATAACTACCTTCGGTATGCCATGCAGTCGAAACACTTATTTCATGAAAATATAAAAAAATTGAACAATCTTGTAGGTAGATTGCATTGGGATGAAATGGGTTGTTTTACTTAGTTTGGCTACCATGACCATGATTTAATTATTATGTCTCTTTGATTTGGGTATTCATGTTATAAAATTTAGTGTAATGGCTTCCCACTTCCATTCAAGAATGGGTAATGGGTGAAGAAGGAAAGCGAGATGTTGGTGTTCGACTTTAATTTGCTGACATTATAAATTTTTTTCCAAATATTATACAACATCTCTTCTCATACCGGGCCAAAAGTAATATTTTTTTATCGCTGATTTTTTTTTTTTTTATAGTCGAGATGGACAACGTAAAGGCTTCTTTGAAATTCATCGAGAATCATCTGTATGATTGAATTTTAGATATGAACATATATTCTTCCTCTAAAATTTAGTAGGTGGTCCATGTTAATACTATATTTAGATTGTATTCTAGGGCTATTAGTATGCTAGTCTTACTGCCATAAAAATTGATATTCTGGATCCTTTTTAGAAACTTCTTTAATGTATTGCAAAAAGTCAAATTCTGTCTTATTGTAGCCAAGTTCATACACATTGTGAATCTTTCTACTTAATACATCTGCTACTCGATTTTCATTTACCTTTAAATGCTTGATGTCAAAGTCAAATGTGCTAAGAAAATAAATCCATCTTGCTTGACAGACATTCAAGTTAGTCTGTTTAAAATAACTGGTTACACTATTATGATCTGTCATCAGCAAAAACTTCTTGCCCAATAGATAGTGTCTCCATACTTTCAGAGCATGGATTACAATAGTTAATTCCAAATTGTAAGCAGAGTATCTTTGCTCATGTTCCTTTAGCTTCTGAGGTTCATAAGTTATCGCATCCCCTTCTTGCATCATCACTCCCCCTATCACTTCTTGGAAGGCATTCGTGCAAACCACAAATTCCTTTTTTGGGTCAACAATCTTTAATACAAGAGAAATGGTTAATAATTGGTTCAGTTGTTCAAAACATTGTTGATAGTCAGTTATCCACTTGATAACCCTTCCTTTCTTCTACAGGGAAGTGATAAGGTAAGAAATTCACGAGAATCCCTTAATAAAACGATGATAATACCTTGCCATACCCATGAAAGATCGTATGTCTACCATGTTTTTGGGCACGAACCACTCTATAATGGTTTTGATATTTTCAGGGTCGACAACTATACCCTCGGTTGAAACGATGTCCCCCAAGTATTGGATTTGGTCCTTATAGAAACCACACTTACTAAATTAGCATATAACTGATTTTCTAATAAAACTTGTAGCACTATCGTAAATGCTCTTTATGTTCTTCTATATTTCTAGAGTAAACCAAAATATCATCTATAACTATCAAGACAAATTTGCCTAGAAACGGGTGGAAAATTCCATGCATAAAACTCATGAATGTCATTGGTGCATTAGTCAGTCCAAATGGTAAGACAAAAAACACATAATCTCCATAACGGGTTCTAAATGTTGTTTTACAAATGTCTTCTTCCCTCAATTTGATTTGATGGTAACCTGATCGTAAATCGATCTTAGAGAAGACTGTAGCACCTTTAACTTGATCGAATAAATCATCGATTCGAGGTAACGGGTACTTATTTTTAATATTCAATTTATCTAGTTGCCTATAATCAATGCAAGGTCTCAAAGTGCCATCCTTTTGCCTTACAAACAACATTGGAGCTCCCCAGGGTGATACACTTGGGAAGATGTACCCTTTGTCAAGAAATTCTTGTAATTGCATCTTGAGCTTCATTAGCTCAGGTATTCTCATATGGTAGGGATCCTTCGACACTGAGAGAACTCCAGGAACTAACTCTATCGTGAAATCAATATCCCGTTTTGGTGGAAATCCTGGTATGCTCTTAGGAAACACGTTAGCAAAGTATTGAATGACTAGTAATTTTTCTAAGACGGTTGTTTTTTCTCAGTATTAGAATACCTAACATGGACAACATATGTCAGACAACCCTTTTTGACACATTTTCCTAATTGAGATGCAGTAATAGGATGTAATTTTATTGCCCTTTTAACTCCTTGGATTTCTTGCCTTAAGCCATATTTAAGAGGTAACTAATTGATTTTTCTTTACAATTCACTAAGGACTAGTGCCCTTGTAACCAATCCATCCCAATCAACATGTCATAAGATCCTAGGGGCAACACATTTAAATTTACCTTAATTTGTTGCGTACCTATATTGACAAGACAATCTAGTACCTTAGCAGTCACTCTTCTCTTTGCTCTAGTAGCTAAATTGTACCAACAAGAGATTTTTAAATTTATGAGTCTGTAAATGACAACTTTCCACTACCTTAGGGATGCTACAACTTAAAGTTGCTCCCGAACCTACTAAAATAGATACAGTTTGGTTAAATAACTTACCTTCTAGTTCTATCACGGTAGGTTGATAATTCACTTGATGGCCTTCCGAAGTAGCGTTAATCCTTGGCATGCTCCTCGCTACCTCATTGACTGTAGAAGCTTCATGTATGTTAGTAGCTTGTTCTAGCATGGCATGATGGGCGAAGTTTTTATAGTAATGTGTTTCTCAATATCCCCAACATTGTAATGGGGGTTTTTGTGATTGACTAGGTTCCAACTTGCTTGATACTTCTGTTTGTTTGTATTCATTTTGCAATTTAATTTTTTGCTGATTTTTCTGAAACTATGTATTTTTCTTACTTTTGTGTGAACCTTTAAAACTTGCAGTCTTTATATTTCTAGTATTTTGGAAATTTTTCTGCCATTTCTTATGTGACCAACTTTTACTACCATCCCCCTTTTTCCTCATTTTCTAATAGCAAATTCAGGTTTTCTGAATTGCCTCATCCATCATTTTGGGATTATCAAATTCTAACATCTCCTTCATATGTGAATGAAAACTAATAATAACGTGTTGCAATTTATCTTTTTCCTCGCATATATATGAAATGTATATTAACAAGGATGTAAACTTGGTCACATATTCATCCATATTTAGTTGTCCCAACTTCAGATCATGAAACCTTTTCAAATCTATATTTAGTCTTTTCATCATAAAACTGTTATTAGTGAGATATTTTTGAAATACCTTTGGAACTTGTCCTAAGTCACCTCTTTCTCTTTAGTTCCTTTCACTTTCTTTACTTCTTCCCGACATAAGGTGGCATTTCCTTGAAGTTGGTAAATAGCCAGTTTGGCCTTAAGGTTATTATCAGACTCATATTTTTAAAATTATTTATTCATATTGATAATCTAGGCTTCAACAACTTCTTACGCTTCCCTGTCAAATGTAGGGGTTTTAATTTTTTTGAACTCCCCCCACAATTCGGTTTTCAACTTCTTTATTTTCCTTTGCTCAGATACATTGCCAGATTCTTCCTCACTATTGTCCCTATCTCCTTCGACTGTTTGGGTATGGATTTTTTTTGTCATGTTATCATTTCTCTATCTAGGTTCATCATCATTGGTGTATAGAATTCCTATGATTCTTCCTTTCTGAAAGACTCTCTATAATTCACTCTTGGTCTCACATTAGCCTTTCCTTATCAGTCCTTAAACGATCCATTTCATACTTTAGCCGTTGAACAATTTCCAATAGAATAACAATTAGATTCTGGTGTTCTTCGCCCAAATGTACCCACATTTCGAGGTTCGCCTCTGTGATTGGTATCGGGATGGATCCTACAATTAGCCTCATCGAGGGTAAAATTCCAACTCCCTTCCTCATCCTGACTCTCCCCTTTGTGCACATCAACACACTTTGTTATTGCTTCAATTTCCCAAACAAGCCACAGTGTTGAAACCATGGCTCTGATACCACCTATAACACTCATAAAGACCCAAAATAAACAATAAAAATAAAAATAAAAAAATTCATCTCATTATTTAGCACCACTTTTTTATAAATTTCTCACTTACATGGCATTAGGGTCAAGGAATAATGTCATATTTTAATGTTTGTGCGATTAACATTTGTGATGGTTATAACTTATGTAATAAATACCATACACCTACCATGGGAAGATGAATGATTAAACAATAGTCATAATCCAACGTCCATTAATTTATGAAACTATATATATATATATATATATTGTTTCATAATTTAATGGAGGTTGCATTATGACTATTGTTTAATCATTCATCTTCCCATGGTATACAGATCGGGCACAACTGTCATATGATTTTTTAAACTTCTCGATGCATCTTGATTTAACATGTGTAGAAGGCATTACCACTAATTTGGTAGATTTTTGATCCTATGGTTCAGTCGTTATTCTAAGGTTTAATGTGGAACTGACCGGTTTTCCCCAAGGTTTGTGAGTGATTTGCAATGGTGAACCTACTGGGGAGGCTTCACCACCTGACCCTCTTAGAAATTCATGTTCACTGCCTCTTGTAAGTTATGTTTTTCCTCTAGAATTATGCACAGTCTCAACATTATTTGACCTTCCTAGTTTGATGTTCGACAAACACATTGTCGTTCCTTTGGCTTCTAATTTGAAGGTTTCTTCATATGTTCTTCAGGTAAGCATGGTTGGATTTCAACAATTTTTTGTGCCTCTCAGTAGTCATCTTGTTAGGGTTGATTTCTAATACACTGTTCCTTGGTTTCATGCAGCGTCTCAAACTCGATTTGTGGGGGGGGGGGGATACCGTTAGGTACTACTGAAGGGTTTTAATTTTTGTTACAAATTTCAAGTTTAAGGGTTATGATTGATAATTGTGTGGGTTATTCTGGCTCATCTTATTTTTCTTTGCATGTAAGGGCTCACACAGGTGGCGCCCTCATAAAACTTGTTAACAATCGTTTAACGTTGTTGGTGGATTATTTTGGCACTCGGGCTTGACATAGAGTTCCGCTTTTCTAGGTGGACTATTTTCCTTTGTTTTACCTGAGGGTAATATTGAAATTACAATGTTATAACCCCCTTGCTAAGGAATTTAGTATAGTGGTTGAATCCCTGTACAAGAGGGAATTTCCCCAACATTTTAGGGATGAGATTATCGGGGTTTATTCTAGAAAAAGGTTGTGTTGTAAACGTGTCTATTCTCTATTGCCCTTTCTAGGTTATTAACTTATGTTAAGTTAAAGATTATATGATGATTCTGGAGTTAACTTGAGTTTATTTGTTTTAGTTTAACCTTCAGGAGGTCTTCTTTAGACATAATTTCTACTACCACTTTGTACTGTTAAATACATTATTTTTTGTTCAGAAATTATGGGGAACATATAAACTATGTTCTTTTAATATTCTTCCAAGTATAAAATTATAAATATATGAATATTGACTACTCACAATATGCTATCCTGCTTAAGGAAGAATTCTCTTGAATGACTAAAATATAGCTTAGAAAATTCTCTAGGATTTCTTGTATTTATTTTAGTTTATTATCTCTAGTTACATGTGATATTTCAAGCGTTGGTTATGTTATGCTCCTATACCAATAGGTTTCATATTTCATGATTGACTTGATGGGCTATGTAATATGTTCATATCTTTACTTGTTGCAAAGGTTTTCCATATTATCAAAAAATCAAAAAATTTAAAAAATGTAAAGAGGGTATACCCTAAAAGAAAAATCAAAGGGTGAAAAGAATAAAATGGTCAAAAAAGTGAAAGGAAATGAACCCCACCAAAAGAAAGACCAATGAAAGTGTGCAAGTCTAAATGCCATTACTTTTTACTCTTATGTAATAAACAAATTGTGTGCAACTTGTAACTTATGCTACAATTGATGAACAGTCAAACAACTTAAGCTTGACTAGTTCATATTTTCAATTTTATATTTTAGAGATAGAGAATAAAATCTGACCAAACTGTTTAATCTTGGCAAATAAGTAGATAGGTAGAGTTAATAAAAGGAGCTCAACAGTTTAATCTGAGCCCTTGGATGTAATAAGGTTAAACTTACATAGATTTATACATGTAAAAGAAAAAAGGTATGAAAAGGGTTTGCCAATCTAAGTGCACCCTAATAAAGGAGAAAAAATGTCAAGTTAAATTAGGTAGGGTAGGTAGATGATGTGGCAGAATTACATGTGATGGATAATGTCTCTAAATGTGTTAATTTTCACTTTCGTCACAAGTGCAAGGCAGACATTACACTTGATGCATTTCAAGCAAGACAAGGTCAAATAATTAACTCCCCTTCTTATTTTTCCTTAAAGATTTCACTAATTCCCCCTAAAGTACTAAGGTCTTTGAAAATTAGAGGGGCTTAGAGCATTTCTCTGACTTTTGGAGGGACCGGACCCTCGGCCCAACAATTTAAAAGCCTAAATACTTAAAATCATCATTCATTCACTCTCATAAGTATTTTCCTAAGTAAAATCCTATTTTACTTAGGAAAAATATACAATATCACATAAAAACCCCTTTTTTTCACTTAAGCCTAAGTTGAATACACAATCTTAATGTTTTACTTAGCGCTTTTATACATTTCATGTCATATTAACTATTAACCTATGTATTATATAAATCCCGCATCATTTCACCCTTTCCAATAATATTTAAATATATATAAAATCCCCAAATTATTATATACCCCACCCCCGATTGAATACAACCATAATCAATGTTTAAAATAGGATTAATGAATTAATCCGTAATTCACTAATAGCCTAATTCCCCCGCTGCACAAAATGGGATTAAGTAACCCTCATGGTTAATTAAGAACCCTACCCAACCAGTTATATCACTCCCGATACAATTAAATAATTTTTAATCGGGTCGGGCCCGCTCACGTTAAACCCCGCTGTATCGTGCCTCTCGTCAACCGTCCGATCACACCTCCATCATCCAACGGCCATTAACGATATCGCGCGCCACTTTGTGACCGCGCGTTAGCGCGCGATCACAAAGTGGTTTCCGCATAGTACCCCGCCACGTGTCGCAAAGTCTATGGAATCACTGGCTCCCGGCCGAACCCCGCCCATCTCCAAAAGTGGTGGGATACCATATCATTTATCGCCCTCCACATGCGACAAAACATCCTTTCCCGCTTACATCATCCGCCCGAATAATAAAACTCCCGCCACCTTTGACTTTGTTAATAAAACCAACAAAGTGTCGTTTTCATTATTCTGTACTGCAACTGGTGCTCCCATGCAAAGAACGTCCAAGTCAACTGTTCAAGCTTTCCAACCGCCACCTTACTAAGCAAAATTGCAGCAGATGCAGCCTGGAACCTATTAGCCACCGTCAACACCTATCACTACACTGTTCATTCCCCAAATACAGGTACCATTTGAATTATCTCAAAGATCAAGAATTGATTCCTCCATTGCTGGAACTTCTCAGCAACCTTCACAGGAAACAAGCACACCAGCCACAGGAACATTAAAGGGCAAGGAATTAGAGACTAGCTTTCAAACCACAGAACAGTCTACAATGTCTAAGCAGCCTGAAACTTCCAAAGAACAGGCTCAAATACATACTCCTCCCACTCAGATTAATATGGGAGAGCCTCCAATTCTGCAAACTCCTCTAAATGAGGAAAGAAACAAAAAGAGAGACAGGGAAACAACTACCCCTGCCAATGAACCTTCAGGATAGCTTGGAACAAAAAGACAAAGACTAAATCCCCTTTCAGAGGAGGAATTTGCTGAAGAAACTATAGATAGTCAGAGGGAAGAAAGAGTAGAGAGCCAACAAACTTTTCCAGTAGGAGGAACATCCACTAGCTCACAGAGACAGGAGCTAGAAAGACAACAAAGTGTAGAGATATCTTCTTTCAGGCCACCAGGGACAGATGCCTCAGATATCAAGAAAAAATTTACAGAAATAAAGGCCAAGAATGATCCATTGAGGCTTCAAGTTTATAACCAATATTTGAAGATGGCTCCCACAAATCAACAGAGATTGATGTCAGCCTATGACATCAAAGAAGGCAAGATGATAATGAGCTATTTCAAGCCAAAGGTGCAACAGCCTAGATCAACAACAGATTATCTCAGAACAAATTTTGAAGTCATGGCAAAGGATATTCATCCTTTGGATCAGATTGAGTTGCATAAACAAACTGGAGAAATGATTTATTCAACCTTGACTGGTAAAGCAATGATGGCCCAAAGGTTGCAAAATTATTTGGATAACACTACTACCTAACTACACTTGGAAAAGGCTTCCTCTCTAGCCAAAGACAACAAAATAAATCCCTTAGAAGAAATAATTATTGGATTGGTTCATGATCCCAAGGATGTAAAGGCTATAGAAGCCTTGATAAAAAAGAAAGATGAAGATATTGCTGCCCTAAGGAAACAACTAAAGCTGGCACCTTCCAGGCATCCATAGACTGCTGAGATTATAAAAAAAAAAAAATCTGAAGAAGAGCTAATGGATTTGCTCTTAAGGCTTAATGAACGATTAAATGAGACTGAACAAGAACTTGAAAAAGAATTGAAGGACAAGCAGGGAGATTTGACCTCTCAACCTCGCAATGTGATACCGGTAGTCTCAACAACAGTCCCTTCTACTCTTGGAGCAGCTCTAGCACTTCCAGCAGTTACAACGGAGGTGGTTACAGGTACAACAACAGGAACAACAGGAGTAGCACAAGGCAGTATTGCTAATTTGAGCACAGAGGAAATAATAAAATCAATGGAGGACCTAAAACTACAAGTTTCAGAGCTAAATAAGGTAAAAGAGCAATATGCCAACTTAGAGCAAAGGTATGATCTCTCAAAAATAAATGTTGTAGAAAAGACAAGAGAGATTAAAGTGTTAGAAAACAAAGTGAAATCATTGGAAAAAGATCTTACTTTTGACAAGCCTCTGTCAGAAATCAAGAAAATTCTTTGGGCCAACATCACTCAATCAATAAATGATGCTTGACCATCAATTCAAATAATTTTTGAGCAAATTGATTTAGTGAAACTACCTCAATAAGAAACTAAAAAGACAATGGCAGAATTAGGAAATATGCCTGAGGAAGGCAACAGGCTCATAAAGTTTTTGAATACCATGAATAAGTACCAGCTTGAAGAGTTGGGCATTCAAGATAGAACAGGGACAATTTTGGAAATCAAAAGGGTTTTTACTAAAAGAACTCTGATGCAAAACTTAGAAAGAAGGTGCCATGACATGTAGGAAGAAATTAATGCCTTCATGAAGAGATTTGATATTTTACAAAATAAAGGGTTGCCAAGTCCTCTAGTTATTCATGATAAACTAATGAGTCATAAAGACTATGTGGAGAAATTGAATAAGTATGCAGGCAACCAAGCAGGTTCATCAACAAGTGCATCAGGAACAAAAACATTGCCTACAGGCAGAGTTCTCTATGACAGTATGGAGAACTTGTTCTATGTCGAGCATGAGATGAAGCACTTGTTCCCAATTCAGCCTACATTTTTCAAGTACACAGAAACTGATGAGACCCTGAAAAAAATTCAGAAAAACAGATTGTTAGAAGCAAAATTGTGGGAAGACATATTGGAAATTTTGTAAAATTATCCTTGGTAAAATGTAAATTTTGGTTATTTACTGCAGTAAGTAATGGTAAATAAGATGAACAGAGATCAAACAGGTCAAAGTGTATCTGAATGGGTAAAGAGTATCAGTGAAAACAAAGGCAGCCAACACAGAGTCACTAAAGAAGACAGCAGTAAGCCAAATCGTAGGGCCTGCCTCCAGCACACTCACAATAATAGAAATAGCACAACATCAGTTTACCTTTTCTCCTATCTTCGAGACCATTTGTCTCTATTTTCTTGTAACTTATTCATAGTCATCCTAGAATATATCTCACTCTGTTATGAGATTTTTTTGTAAAATTTTTGTATAAATACTCCCTCAATTGGAGTATTGAGGGTGGATTCTTAGACATTGCTGTAATACTGATTATTTTGGAATAAAGTGTTGTTGGACCAACTTTTGTATGGCTTGCTGGATAAAGAATTGATGCAAAGGACTTTTCACAGATTTCTTGAGTCAAACACTGGATCAATAAGTTCTCTATACCTTATGTTTTAAAGTTTTCTTTGTTTATATCATTTGTGTTTCATATCTGAATGATAAATGAAAAAGAGTAATTCGGAAAGTGCTTGATTGCAATATGTTTTCAATCGTTATTATTCTCAATGTTTTCTTCTTAACTAGCATAAACAGTGAAATCTTAATTGCTCCTATTTTCTAGATTATTCACTTTGATTATTTAGTAAAGAATACTTAACTGCTCTTTATTAGTAATCATTCAAGTTCCCTCTTTCGAATAGGTTGAAGGATTCTTAACTTCCCTTCACCCATTTTGAGTCCATTCCATCTATTTTAAGTCTTTATTTGTTCCTTGTTTGACCATCTTGCCCTGTG
Source organism: Pinus tabuliformis (assembly GCA_031772625.1). Classification (NCBI taxonomy): domain Eukaryota; kingdom Viridiplantae; phylum Streptophyta; class Pinopsida; order Pinales; family Pinaceae; genus Pinus; species Pinus tabuliformis. The sequence goes on from CM062805.1 coordinate 765,049,981, forward strand.
AAACCCTCCCTTGTTAAGAAACCAAATCCAGTTAAGCCATCTTCTTTGACTCCATTAGCCCAATGGCCTAAAACTACTCAGTTCTACCTCTGCTATTGAATTTCACCACCCAAACTCAATCAAAACTCCTAAGATTCACAACTAGCCTAATATCTTTCAAAACCAAGCTAAATCATAAAGAGAGAGCCCTCTCTGAATGCAGATTGGCTAGATTTTGTACTTAAAAGTTGGTTTGTGGTTACCTCGGACCCCTTTCCTCATCCCAACAACTCCAAGGAAAATCTGAGTGATAACATAGTGGCGACTCAACTGGGGATCTGAATAATTTGTTTGTTACTATTGTTTACTTTATAAACTACAGACAGAGCCTAAAGTTAGCCAGGTAGCCTTTGAACTGCTCTTGCTTTGCAATTGCATAAGTAAATGAATGTTGCTTCAGTCTATCTCTGGTCTAGTTTATGGATTGAACATCTGGTTTCAAATACTTGATCAGTTCCTCTTGTCAAATAAGTCTTTAAGAAAGTTCAAATCCCATACCTAAAGCCTCTTAAAGAAATTGTTGAAGTTGTATTGTCAAACCCATTTAGAGAAAAACCAAAGTACACCTAGAAACCTGGCTTCAGAAAGGACTCATTACACCAGAGCTAATCCTGATCCAAATCCACCACCTGTGTTTGAAAACCCTAATCTGATCCCCATAATTCTTAGGAGACAGGAAAGCCAAGAAAGTTCTACTAGCTCTCGACCTCTATACAGATCAAGATCCTGTCCTATGAAGTGGATCTACCTTGAGGACGAACCCTTTGATGAGTATTTTGAGACCTCTTTATTTGTAACCTTTTCTGACTCTGGGTTAGCCTGCACGGTTCATGACCCAGTATTTATTGAAGATTTACAACTTGAAGTTGTCACTTCAAATCTTGACAGACATTTGTAGAACTCCATACAATCTGAGCTCACCTCTTAAGGAACACCAAACCTTTCTGTGATCACTACAACCTCTCCAAGTTCATCATCAGTACCTCAGACATCTCAACCTCAAGCCACCCCTTCCACCCCTCCATCCACCACTCCAAGACCAACCCCAACTGTTGTTTCAACACTATCTACTGCAATGGCAAACAGATATACTCCTCTAGTATTACCAGCCAATCCAGGGGCTATGGCCCAAGACTATCAAAGTAAAATCACTCCTTTCGATGGCTCTGGTACTTACACTGCACAACAACGTACCAAAAAAATGACTGACTACTTTGAGATATATGAAATAGATACAGATAATGTCAGAATGAGAATATTTGCTCGAAGTCTGACTGGAGAAGTTAGAACCTGGTTTAGAGCCCTCCTTGCAAACAGTATCAATGACCTACAAGCTCTTTATAGAACATTCTTAAATAGATAGGAAAAGAAGAAAGATCCTCTCCAAATCTTATCAGAATATGAAAACCTGAAGAGAGGAACACAAGAAACTGTGCAAGATTACTGCACTAGGTTCAATAATGTTTACAATGTTATCCCTCAAAACCTCAGACCTCCTCCAGATTTGGCATTGATCAAATTCCCTGATGGATTTGATTCTGATATGGCATACCAACTTAGGGAAAGAGCTCCTCGGACTTTAGAAGATATGCAAAGTATAGCTGTCAGTGTTGAAGCCAACCTGATATCCAAACGAGCTAAAGCCAGAAGTGAAAGGAGGATACCATTGAAAGAAGAACCCTTAGCCTTTGAACAGAAACTGGATGCTATTATTAAAGGAATGGATAGGCTAGGAGATAGAGTAGAAACAATTGAAAGGAAATCCCCTTGGGATGGTCAACCAAGCAATACTGGGAGAAATCCAAATTTCAGGAAGAACCAAAACCAGAACACTGGAAAGACTGGCCCTGACCAAAACATTAGGTCCCCATTCCAGGAAAATTATGCTAAAGCCTCAACTTCTGATGAACCATCAGAAGATACTCAAATAAATTTGATGGGACTCAACAATGAACAACAAGTTTTCTTGACCCAAGAGGATCAAGAAGCTCACATTCTTAAACAATTCCAAACTCAGTCAGGTGAATCATTTGACTTTAGGGAGGGATATGATACAGCCATTTATGAAGTCCACAAGCAATATAATCTGAGGAGTAGAAGAATTGATGTCCCTGAAACCAACAAATAGAAAGCTACAAAATAGCCCAACAAAGGTAAGACCAATACCACCCCTGTACATATTCTTTCTAGATCAGATCCTAATCCTGCTAATCCAATTATTGAAGATGTATCCGATAATCAACCTAATAACAGAAAACTCTCCACTTCTCTTCCTTCCAAAGGAAACATGGAAGAACCTCCAGAAGTTGATTTGGAAACAACTTCAGCCCATAACCCCACTCCTGAAAATGAGAAAAACACAAAGAATACAGAAGATAAGGAGAATCCAATTGTCCAAAATACAAGAACTCAAACTGAAAAACCTTTTAATATGGAGACTGAAGTAGGCAAATTAAAAATAGTTGTTCCATTGTCTAAATTAGCTAAACATGATGTCTACCGAAGCCAAATTAATAGATCACTCAAAATCTCTGTAAATGAAGATTCAATAAATTTTTTTGATGACCAACCTGAGTTAATAGTTGGTCCTGAAGTAAATGGAAAACCAGTAGATGGAGGAATTCCTCCTTTCTATGTAAGTTTAAAAATACATGATAAAATACTTCATAATGCCATGTTTGACTCTGGAACATCTCATAACCTAATGCATAAGTCTGTAATGGAGAAATTAGACCTAGACATCACCAGGCCATACAAAGACCTCTTTTCTTTTGATTCGAGTCAAGTGAGATGTTTAGGATTAATCAAAGATGTGTGTGTCGCTAGTTCAATATCCTGCCAAAACAATCTTAATGGACATAGTAGTAGCAGATATTCCACCAAAGTATGGCATGTTATTGTCGAGATATTGGGGTGCAAAGCTTCAAGGATCTTTAGACTGCTGCGCGCGCACGCCTGGAGACTGCCTTCGCTGCCGAACGCCGTCTGAAGATCCCGCGCCATGGACCCTCCGGATCCGCCTGGTGGGGATCCGGAGCTGCAACGAGCATTTTCATCTCTGGTTAAATCTCTCCCTCCGCAGAGACCTAGACCTGCAGCATCTAAGTTTGTAAAGAAGCTGGATGTTTTACAGGAAGTTCTCCTACCTCCGACCATCCCTCGCATGGCAGCCCTCTCCCTTGCTGAGAAAGGGTTAATCGGGCAATTTACAGGACTATGGCCTTCTCCCAAAACTGTGCAACGATGGGTCGAGCGAAACTGGTCGGACAAGATCCAAGGCAAAATATCAATAAGATTCTGTGGCAGAGGGTATTTTACCTTTCACTTTGAAACCAAGGAGGATAAAGACCTTATTTTCAGAAACGGGCCATATTTTATGGATTCTAGGGGCCTCTATCTTAACAAATGGACCCCGGATTTCGATCCAGAGCTAGACATTCCGAATGCAGTTCCTGTCTGGGTCAGATTGCCCCATCTTCCTCTTCACTGCTGGGGGGACGATTCGGTTAAAGCAATAGGAAACGCGGTGGGAAAATACATAGATCGCAGCGAACCCAAAGACAACATGCAGGCTTGTGCGAGGATCTGTGTAGAGGTTGATTTGGGCCGCGGTCTGCCGGAAGCAATCAAACTGAAAGTGGATGACTGGTGCCATATTCAGCAGCTGGACTACAAACAGATCCCCTTCAAATGCAAGGTATGTCACGAATATGGACACTTTGCAAATAGATGCCCTAAAATAGTTAATGTAGAATCTGAAGAGCAGGAAGGACAATGGGAAACTGTTAAAAGGAAAAAATCATCCCTTCCCCTCAAATCTATGGATACTGATGTCCCTGGTCCATCCCATCAGCCCCCTCCCCTTCATCATCCCCCCCCTCCCACCCCTCCTCTTCCTCCCATCAATCCCCTATTCATCACCCTTCATCTCCCCTCCGGACCTCTGACCCTCCCATCCCCCCATTTTCTAATCCCTTTGCCTCCCTCTCTGAGGAAGGAACCGAGCCTGAAATCCCCTTCTCTGAACCTCCCCTTCATTCCTCCCCCCCCCCACATCTCTCATCCTTCCCCTGATACCCCTTCCGCTCGGGTTACTAGAAGCTCCTCAAAGGAGCATGGAGCTCCCAGCGATATCCCCAAAAAGCATGGGCCAGGCAGGAAATCGGCCAAGCAGCATAGAGAAGAAAGCACCCAGAAAGACATCGCCATGGGCTCCCAGACTCCTATAGAATCCTTTATTCTTGGGCTCACGGACAAAGAAAATAATAACAAAGTAAAAGAGAGGCGGGCACCTCTCCATGTAAGCAGTAAATCATGATGAAAATCCTTTCCTGGAACAGCAGGGGCTTAGGGCACCCCTCCAAGATAGTAGCCCTCAAGGACCTAATCCAAAGTGAAAACCCTGAAATAGTACTTATTCAAGAAACAAAGCAAGACCAATCTGAAATTAATAAATTCATCAGCCAGCAAAAGCGTTACAGTGGGTGTGCAAGTGAGGCAAGAGGAGCCTCAGGTGGCATTCTAACAATGTGGGATTGCAACAAATGGAATTGCCAGTCCTCTAGAATACATCAGCATTGGATCTGTGTTAATCTAGAGAATAAGGCAGATGGAACAACAGTAAAGATTTACAATATATACGCCCCGAATCATTATAGAGAGAAAGAAGAGTGTTGGAACACTTTGGAAACAAGTATTGGAGAAGAGCAGGATAACAACCTCATTCTTGCAGGGGATCTAAACTTGGTGTTGCATTCCAATGAAAAAAGAGGGGGAAATTTCAACCCCGATCCTTTCAGGAATCGACTTGAAAACATAATGCAGGAGCAAGATCTGGTCGATATCAGGCCCAAGAACCGAAGGTACACCTGGAGCAATAGACGAATAGGAGCTGGCAATATTATGGAACGCCTTGACAGATTCCTCATAAGTATTGCTTATTTATCTTCCTTCACCACTGGCCAGTCCAACATCCTCAATATCTCCGCCTCTGATCATTACCCAATCACGCTTACGCTGCATAGTCAATGCCAGCTTGGACCTCTTCCCTTCAAATATTGCTCCATATGGAATCGTATCCCAGCAGCAAAGGATGTGGTCTGGCAGGCTTGGTCTCAGCATGTGGAAGGCTCCCCATCTTTCATATGGGAAACAAAATTAAGGAGAACAAGGCAGGCTCTAAAAGAATGGGCAAAGAACAACTATCAAGAGCCCGAGTTGAACAAGAAAAAAATCAAACAAGATTTAGAGGGTGTGCAGCAACACATAGAAGCCATTGGGCTGTCCCAACAAGCCAAAGAGAGAGAAACAAAACTATACTCTCAGCTGCAGCAAATCACAAAGGATGAAGAAATAAAATGGAGACTGAAGTCAAGACAGCTCTGGCTGCAGGAGGGAGATAAAAATACTTCCTATTTTCATAAGCAGGCTACAGTACGAAAGGTCAGAAACACTGTGAATACAATTAAAGATAATGAGGGGAACAGCTATTATACTCAGGAAGCGATAAAAGAAGCAGCCACAAATCACTTCAAAAATCTTTTGACTGAGGACAAAAGTGAAGAGGATTACTCAAGTTTTTTACAGCACATGAATAAGGAAGTCACTCACGAAATGAACAACAGTCTCAAGAAGGAAGTCGAAGAGGAAGAAGTTCAAAATGCAGTTTGGAGTCTACACCCAGACAAGGCCCCTGGACCTGATGGGTTTCCAATCAGTTTTTATAGAGAGTATTGGCAAATGATCAAGAAAGACCTCTTAAAGATGATACGCTGGGTTCTAAAGAAAGGCAAAATGGGGGGATTCACCAACTCAACCCATCTTGCTTTAATACCAAAAGAGAACAGACCTTCCTCCTTTTCAAGATTTCGGCCAATTTCTTTATGCAACTCATCTTACAAAATTATCACAAAAATCCTGTCATCCAGGCTCAAACCTCATCTCTCATCTCTGATCTCCGAAAACCAAGGGGGATTCCTCCCCAATAGGCACATCTCTGACTCTATCCTGCTTGTGCAAGAGGCCATTCACTCCAGCCTAAGTAGAAAGGAGAAAGGGTTTGTCCTCAAGCTGGACCTTGCCAATGCCTTTGACAGGGTTCGGCATTCCTTTCTGTTTGCTGTCCTTCATAGAATGGGTTTTGACTCCTCCTTTATCACAATGATCAAAGCTTGTATTTCGGACCCTTGGATATCCCCTCTGATTAATGGAAGACCGTGTGCTGCTTTCCAATCCTCTCGAGGCCTTAGGCAAGGCTGTCCCCTGTCTCCCTACTTGTTTATCCTCATGGCTGAGTCCCTTAGCCAAACCCTGGATTTCAATCGAAGAATAGGCCTGATCACTGGTATCAAATTTGAGCATGGCACAAAAAATATTAATCACTCCCAATTTGCAGATGATACCCTCCTAATAGGAGGAGCGTCCATCACCATTGCAAGGCGCTTCAAGAAGATCTTAGACCAATTTATGGAATATTCAGGAGGAAAAGTTAATCAGTTAAAAAGTTGTATCTATGGTTGGAACACTCCCAGCCATACCATCCACAGCATTGCAAGCACTCTAGGAGTCTCTTACAAGCTCAATTGGACCCATTTCACTTACCTTGGAATGCCAGTAAGTTTGGGACCATTGAAATCTGATACCTGGAGTGAAATCCTCGACAAAATAAAGAGAAAAATCCATCAATGGGGCACCATGTGGCTGAACCCAGCAGGAAGACTTGTTCTTCTGAAATCAGGCTTGGCCTCTCTGCCCATTTACCGTCTCTCTTTATACCAAGCACCTGCAACCTTTCATCAGAAAATGGAAAAGAATCTCAGGCATTTCCTCTGGCAAGGAGGCAAAACGGAAAAAAGAAAGTTCAACCTTGTCAGTTGGAAGAATGTCATCCAATCTCAGGAAAAAGGCGGGCTAGGAATAAGATCACCAAAAATTCTGAACCTAGCTCTTGGAGCTAAAATAGTTTGGAGAATGATCACTGGTCCCACAGCTTGGTGGAAGAAGGTCTTAGAGGCTAAATATCTGAACAGTACGAGGCAGCAACTTTTGGATACCAATATCCCAACAGAGACAGCACAAAAATATGGCAACTTTGCAAGAAAGCCATACCCTTCATGACTCAAAATATCTCAAAGGTCCCTGGAGGAGGGAACAGTGTCAACTTCTCTACAGATAGAATTCTCGGACAGCACCCAATCGGAGCACAAACGGAGGCAATCCCCACAATAAAATGGCTCAGCAGTAAAGAAATAGTATACCTGTCCCAAATATCACAATGGGGAAACCCTACACAAGCATGGATAGGTTGGGACTTTCCAGAATACCCCAGAGAGCTAGAGACCAGCTTTGCTGCTCTCAAGAACCTCCTTCACAGCAAAACCCCGACACAAAAAGGCAAGCATGATGGCTACCGTTGGGATCCAACTGGAACACAGTACACGGCCAAGGCTGGGCACCAATACTTATGCGATAACTTCTCCCCTCGGGATGTTTGGAGTCAATGGAAGCTGGTTTGGAGAGTAGAAGCACCTCCCAAAATCAAATTCTTTATTTGGCTCCTTTTAAAAGGGAAGGTTCTAACAGCAGAAAACTTAATAAAAAGAGGCATAATGGGACCCTCTCGATGCCCAAATTGCTGCAGGTCAGAAGAGACACTACAACATCGGTTCATAGATTGCCCTGTTGCTGAGGAATGCTAGAGGACGATGGCATCTCTCGGGAATGCTCCATGGGAGCCTAAGGCATCTATTGCAGACACTCTTTATAGCTGGAAGAAAAACTGTCCCTGGAAAGGAAAATAGAGTAAATTAACACAAAGGATTTGGAACACCATGGCAATAACCCTCCTTTGGCGAATCTGGTTAGCCCGTAATGGTAAGATCTTTCAAGAAAAAAATTGCAATATCAGAGTTATGTGCCACAAGGCTAGGATCTTAGCGGTAGAGACAATCACAGCCCATACCAAAGGCAAGATAGAGGTCACCAACTGTAGTGTTGAAGAGAGAAGTCTGCTCAGCCATGTACAAGAAAACATAATCAGTGCTCAGGAGATAAGCCAAAGAAAGGTGCAAACGAAAGAGACACACTGGACATGGAAGTTGAGATTAAAGGAGGAGGAGTTCGCAACTTGGCTGAGGAACTGTAATAGGTTCTTACTGTTCTTTGATGGTGCATCCAAATCTAATCCTGGCCAAGCAGGGGCAGGGGGCCTAATCTGCAATGCGAATGGCCAAAAAATTCTTCAATTCGAATGGGGATTAGGAGAATTATCCAATAACAGGGCAGAAGGATTGGCTTTGTACCAAGGGCTCCTCCAGCTGATCAAGATTGGGATTAGAACAGCAGTAGTCCTCGGGGATTCAGCAATCATCATCAGGATCATGGTGCAACGGCAAAGCACGCCGAACATCCTCCTGCAACAGATCAACTACAGGAACCAAATCCTCCACGACTCCATGCAAGAAGTCCGTTACTACCATATCCTCCGTGGACTGAATAAGGAGGCTGACATGTTTGCCAGCAAGGCTTGTGAGCGCTCCAAGGGAAACTTGTACTGTAATAACACCTCCTCCTTCCAACCGCTCCCATGAATTACACGCATCCAGTCAAAGCTCATTGTACCACTGCTGACAGTATCTATGACTACCGGCAAACAATCAGTGCAATGGACAGAACAGGTATGGTTGATAGGAATTTGATCAGAATTCGGATTGGGAGATCTGCTCAGAGCGTGGGAATGAGGCGAATAGCAGGGGGAAATCGTTCCGTCCGACAGATCCCCTGTGCCTATCAGGATTTGCTTTGGGCTGCGTGGACCTTCTTTGGAAATCGCAGACGGGCTTGCTCCCGCCTCAACAGCAAGTATTCGTTATATATTCCTATTTTGAGCTTCAGGATCCTTCATCCTGGAGAAGTCTTTTGGGACTGTAATCACCGCTTCAGAGACGCTACAGTCTATTCCCCTTCTATCAGAGGTGCCGACCACAAGAATTCCGAGTATTCAGTGGGAGCCACTAGTGGCAAGCAGCAAGTCCAGCGCCCCCGCATCAGAGATAAGCTCAGAACAGACAGGCATACCCCAGTGCCAATGGAGCGCCCTGAACAGTGCTTCCACTGCCGTGATCTGCAGGCAGAATTTGAGGAGGTGCGCGCGCAACAGAGGACCCTGGAAGATCATGTCCGCAGTATGGAAGCAAGGCATGCAGACCAAGTTCGGAATCTGGAAGCAAAACTCGACGAACAATGCAGAATTTTACATGAAAAGTATCGAGCCGAGATGAATCTCTTCCTGCATAGAGTTCACTCTTTGCATGAGCAATTCAGCAACCTGAGCAACAGATGTGCTCATGCTGAAGAATCGATCACCGTCCTCAGATACATGATGGATAAAAAGTTTAAAGAAGCGTCATCCTCCTCCAGTGAAAAACCGAACGAGCCAGACCCGAACCCGGAAGATTCTACAGCAAGGAAGATTAGTCACATAGAGATAGATTAGCCATGTGTTGCAGTTGTAAATTTTGGTGTTTCCAGTTTGTAAGAATCTATAACAGTAGAAGATGCCTCATAGGTAAGAACACTAGAATCAGGATCAAGGAAAGGAAATTTTTTGTAATTCCTTGGATCCACAAGGCTCAAGAAGCTCTATATGTATGGCAAACTGCCTCTCTCTTCTTTTTTCAGATCAATACATAGCAATCGAACTTGTTTAAAAAAAAAAAAAAAAAAAGCTTCAAGGATCTTTACAATTGGACATGTCTTATGCTACTATTTCAGTGTTGGGTCAACCTAAGAAACTATACAGAGAAACCTTAATAAAATATGTAGTTAGTCAGGAGAAACCCCCAAGTTTCCCTATCTACTCCGTACACTCTGATATGGATTCTTTCATTCTTTACAATGCTAAAAGTGATCCCTTAAATGAATTAGAAGTTTTAGCAGCAGAACCAAAAGAAATTACAAATGGAAAGTCTAGTGTTCAAATCCAGGAAATTTCTAAGAACAATGAAACATCAGATACCCAAGAGAAACCAGAAGGAAGTAAAAAACTAGATCTCACTATTAAACAGATTCCTGAGACTCCTGATACTAATTATGAACATGAAATTCTTTGGCACTTAGAATTTGATGGTTCAGTTAACAAATTAGGAGCAGGAGCAGGAGTTTGGGTGCACAATCTTGAAAATGATCATGTTGAAGGCCATGCCTACAGATTAAACTTTAGGTGCACCAATAATATGGCAGAATATGAAGCTTTGTTGCTAGGTCTTAAACTTGTCAAAAGATTAGGGGCAATTAGGGTATCTGTCATAGGAGATTATGATTTAATAATTCAACAGAACAAATGGAAGTATCTAACAAATGATCCCAAATTGAGATATTACAGAGGAACAGAGATAGAGATTCTCAATACATTTCTGGAAACTAAGCTTGCTAAAATCCCAAGAAAACATAACTTGCAAGCTCATAGTCTGGCGATGTTTTCTAACACTTGCAAATTACCATTCAAACCTAATCATCAGTTCACAGCTGAGATTAGACACGGACCAGACATACCTGACAATTTAAAGAACTAGCAAGTGTTTGATAGTGATAAGCGGATTAATAATTTCTTGACTTTATATGAAGAATTTTCTAGCAGTAACATAGATGTAGATACAGTTATTGAGTTTGATCAAACAAATAAGATAGAAACAGACATTTCAGCAGGAAGTGAAATTCAAATGCTTCATCCAACAAAGTTCACCATCAAAGAAATGCAGGACCTTAAAGAAATGGATATTGATGAGATTATTGAGCGAGAATCTGAAGTCATTAATTTAAAGGACAATCATTTTCCTAAAGGATTAACTCCTTTGGAAGATCTCTTTGATTTTAATGATATTCCAAAGAAACCTAAGATGGAACCATTAAAAGCAGATATTGAGGAATATAACTTGGGGACTGAAGAAAATCCAAAAATGGTAAAGCTATCTAAATCTTTGTCCCTTGACCAAATACTAAAATATGTTGAACTAATGAGAGAATTCCAGGATGTCTTTGCCTGGAACTATGAATATTTGAAATCATATGACACCTCTATAATTCAGCATACAATACCTCTGAAAGAAAATCAGAAACCATTCAAACAAAATCTCAAAATAATTAACCCTGTACTGCTTCCCTTAATTGAAAAAGAAATCAAACGTATGTATGAAGCAGGGATAATTGCTCCTATTAGGTTTTCAGAGTGGGTGTCTAATCTAGTACCTACTAGGAAGAAAACTGGAAAAATTAGATTATGTGTTGATTTAAGAAATGTAAGTAAGGTTTCTTTGAAGGATAATTACCCTTTACCCAAGATGGATCATATTTTACAAAGGGTAGTAGGTGCTTCTAGGATTTCACTTTTAGATGGGTTCTCAGGCTATAACCAAATTCTGGTTCATACTGATGACCGGGAAAAGACTGCTTTTACAACACCATGGGCACATTTAAGTACGTTAAAATGCCATTTGGAATTAAAAATGCAGGAGAAACCTTCCAAAGAGCAATGGACATAGCATTTGCAAAAGAAATTCATGATTTTCTGGTTATATATCTAGATGACTTAACTGTTTTTTCTAAATCAGATCAGCAACATTTAGATCATCTTAGACAAGTATTCCTGAAATGTAGAAAATATGGTATTTCTTTGAATCCAAAGAAGTCCTTGTTTGGTCTAGAGGAAGGCAAACTCTTGGGCCATATCATTTCCAAAGATGGCATTAGAATTGATCCTGCTAGAATAGAAGCTATTCTGCAAATACCCCACCCTAGAAATATCAAAGAACTTCAAGCTTTCATAGGAAATATTAATTTTTTGAGAAGATTCATATCTAACTTAGCTGAATTAATTAGATTGCTTAATAATATGTTGAAAAAGGATTCAAGTATTAAATGGACAGTAGAAGCCAAACAAGCATTTGAAGAAATTAAAATGGCTTTGACTAGAACACCAGTCCTTACAAGTCCAAAGTTTGATAGAGACTTCATAACATTTTCATTTGCATCAGAACACACCATAGCAATTGTTTTATTACAAAAGGATGATCAAGGATGTGAGAAACCCATAGCCTTTTTTAGTAAAGCACTTAGGGATGCACCATTAAAATAGAAAATCATCGAGAAACAAGCTTTTTCTCTTGTAAAAGCCATCAAAGATTTTAGAGTCTACATATTGTACTCCCATGTGATAGCCTATGTACCAAATGTTGTCGTCAAAGACATCTTAAGCTAGGATGGAATTGAGGGCAAAAGAGGTAAATGGATTGCTACTATATTAGAGTATGATATTAAAATAAAACCTACAAAGCTTGTAAAAGGACAGGGACTAGACAAGCTCACGACTGAAACAAATTGTCAAGCCCTGGACATTAATGAACTGGATAACGAACATGAGATGGCGACTCCACAAATCAGCCAGGCCTTCCTTGATTCACCTTGGTATGCTAATATAATTTATGTACCATTAAACCTGCAGGATCCTCTAGGGTTATCTAGAACAAAGAGAAGGTTTTTAAAGATGAAAGCTTCAAAATTTTGTATTTTAGATAATACTCTTTTTTGGAAAAATCATGAAGGTATTCTATTGAATTGTTTATTAAAAGAAGAAGCTGACAAGGCTCTCCAAGAATTTCATGCAGGAGACTGTGGTGGACACCTTTACTAGAAATCAACTGCAGACAAGATCCTAAGGGCTGGATTTTATTGGCCAACCTTGTTCGCTGATGTAAAGAAATTTGTCACTGCTTGCCATAAATGTCAAATTTTTGAAGGCAAGAGAAAACTATTACCTTTACCCCTAAGACCAATTTCCATCGAAAAACCCTTCCAACAATGGGGCTTGGACTTCATTGGAGAAATTCATCCTCCCTCTTCTGGCCAACACAAATGGATTCTCACTGCCACAGACTATTTCACCAAATGGATAGAAGCCATTCCTTCCAAACAAGCCAATGACATAGTGATTATAGGATTCCTAGAAACCAACATATTGTCTAGATTTGGCTGCCTTGATAAAATCATAACTGACAATGCTGCTGCCTTCAAATCCAAGAAGATGATAACTTTATGTAACAAGTACCGTATCACTTTAGGACATTCCACAACCTATTACCCTCAAGGTAATGGTCTGGCTGAGTCTTCCAACAAGAGCCTCATTAATATTATTAAAAAATTATTGGAGGAGAATAAGAAAAATTGACACAAGAAACTTACTAATTCACTATGGGCAGACAGATTCACCACCAAGAAATCTATTGGAACTAGTCCGTATGAGTTAGTCTATGGCATGGAGGATGTATTTCCTTCATTTTTAGGAGTTCCTGTAATGAAATTACTTCAAGAAGCTCAGATGGAACCTAATGATATTCAAAGGAGGATAAACCAGACCATCCATCAGCAGCAGACCAGAGAAGAAGTATATCAAAGATCCCAAGTGTTGCAGGAGAAGCTTAAGAAAATATTTGATAAAAGAACCAAGGCAGAAGATTTCTACCTTGGAGACAATGTTTTAAGATGGGATTCCATCATAGAGGATAAGGGAAAACATGGGAAGTTTGACTTCCAATGGAAAGGACCTTTTATTATCTATGCCTTACAAGGAAACAATACATATTTTTAGGTAGAGGAGGAATGACCTGTTGTAGAGTTTTATGAACCCAACGTTTTGGACTACCAAGTGAGTCCTTCATCAGGGGAGAATGCGTCAATAGATATTCTTAAAATCATAATGATGTATCCAAGAGCTATAATTAGGGTATATATATAAGTTATTAAACAAAAGAAATAAGAAAATAGGTCGGCTCTTATCTTTTTATTTAATTAATTAATTAAAATATTATTTATTATTATTATTATTATTATTAATTAATTTATTTATTTATTCAAGGGGATAACTTAATCGAATAATTTTATTATCTATAGAACTAATTATTATGTTTATTAATTCTATTTTAAATAATTGGTTCAATTGATTCTCATTGCCACAGACTATTTCACCAAATGGATAGAAGCCATTCCTTCCAAACAAGCCATTGACACAGTTTAATTAACTATCAAAAATTAGTTAATTAGTAAAACATAGTAATTAATCAATAAAAAAATAAAATAAAAAATAAAAATTAATTTTTTATAAATTTATTAAACCTAATAATTAATTCAAGAAATAGAAAAATAAGTAATTAATCTATCCCTGTAAACTTATTAATTAATGAATTAATTAATCAAATTAATAAATTAATAATGTAAATAAATGAATAAACATATTAATAAAGAATACATAATTAAATTAATTAATTTGATTAATCAAACAAATTAATTTATTATTTAACCAAATTAATTAATCAATTGAACCAATTATTTAAAATAGAATTAATAAACATAATAATTAATTCTATAGATAATAAAATTATTCGATTAAGTTATCCCCTTGAATAAATAATTTAATAATAATAATAATAATAAATAATTTAATTAATTAATTAAATAAAAAGATAAGAGCCGACCTATTTTCTTATTTCTTTTGTTTAATAACTTATATATATACCCTAATTATAGCTCTTGGATACATCATTATGATTTTAAGAATATCTATTGACGCATTCTCCCCTGATGATGGACTCACTTGGTAGTCTGAAACGTTGGGTTCATAAAACTCTACAACAGGTCATTCCTCCTCTACCTAAAACTATCCTCACCTGTATGGATTCATTATTTAAAAGCAATACATATTATTTGAAAAGCTTGGATGGCACAGAAACAGAAGAAGGGCCAGTTAATGGTCGGATGTTGAAACATTACTTTGATCCTACTTTTCAATGTATCATGATTTTAACATGTACATACTATATCCTTAGTAATGTCACAGTATTGATTGGATGGTAACTTGCTGGAGTTGAAGCCCAAAGAGAAGGTCCTAAGCTTCAGAAGTGTCACTGTCATACAGACAATAAAGCAACAAGCAGAAGAAGATTTCATAGTTCAATCAAAATCATTCAGAGGCCATCTAACCTGCTGTTCTTGACTTTCCACCAAGAAAAGCCATCCCCAAGTGGAGCCAGTGTTATGCTCCTATACCAATAGGTGTCATATTTCATGATTAACTTGATGGGCTATGTAATATGTTCATACCTTTACTTGTTGCAAAGGTTTCCCATATTGTAAAAAAATAAAAAAAATTAAAAAATGTAAAGAGGGTATACCCTAAAAGAAAAATAAAAGGGTGAAAAGAATAAAATGGTCAAAAAGGTGAAAGGAGATGAACCCCACCAAAAGAAAGGCCAAGGAAAGTGTGCAAGTCTAAATGCCACTAATTTTTACTCTTATGTAATAAACAAATTGTGTGCAACTTGTAACTTATGCCACAATTGATGAACAGTCAAATAGCTTAAGCCTGACTAGTTCATATTTTCAATTTTATATTTTAGAGATAGAGAATAAAATCTGACCAAACTGTTTAATCTTGGTAAATAAGTAGATAGGTAGAGTGAATAAAAGGAGCTCAACAGTTTAATCTGAGCCCTTGGATGTAATAAGGTTAGACTTAGATAGATTTATACATGTAAAAGAAAAAAAGTATGAAAAGGGTTTGCCAGTCTACGTACACCCTAATAAACGAGAAAAAATGTTAGGTTAAAGTAGGTAGGGTAGATAGATGATGTGGCAGAATTACATGTGATGGATAATGTCTCTAAATGTGTTAATTTTCACTTTCATCACAAGTGCAAGGCAAACATTACACTTGATGCATTTCAAGCAAGATAAGGTCAAATAATTAACTACCCTTCTTATTTTTCCTTAAAGATTTCACTAATTCTCCCTAAAGTACTAAGGTCTTTGAAAATTAGAGGGGCTAAGAGCATTTCTCTGACTTCTGGAGGGACCAGACCCTCGGCCCAATAATTTAAAGGCCTAAATACTTAAAATCATCATTCATTCACTCTCATAAGTCTTTTCCTAAGTAAAATCCTATTTTACTTAGGAAAAATATACAATATCACATAAAAACCCCTTTTTTTCACTTAAGCCTAAGTTGAATACACAATCCTAATGTTTTACTTAGTGCTTTTTTACATTTCATGTCATATTAACTATTAACCTATGTATTATATAAATCCTTCATCATTTCACCCTTTCCCGTAATATTTAAATATATATAAAATCTCCAAATTGTTATATACCCCGCCCCTGGTTGAATACAACCATAATCAACGTTTAAAATAGGATTAATGAATTAATATGTAGTTCACTAACAGCCTAATTCCCCCGCTGCACAAAATGGGATTAAGTAACCCTCATGGTTAATTAAGAACCCTTCCCAACCAATCATATCGCTCCCGATATGATTAAATAATTTTTAATTGGGTCGGGCCCGCTCACGTTAAACCCCGTCGTATCGCGCCTCCCGTCAGCCGTTTGATCACACCTCCATCATCCAACGACCATTAACGATATCGCGCACCACTTGCGCGCCACTTTGTGACCGTGCATTAGCGCGCAATCGCAAAGTGGTTTCCGCATAGTACCCCGCCACGTGTCGCAAAGCTTGTGGAATCGCTGGCTCCTGGCCGAAACCCGCCCGTCTCCAAAAGTGGTGCGATACCATACCACTTACTGCCCTCCGCATCTGACAAAACATCGTTTCCCACTTACGTC
This sequence comes from Pinus tabuliformis, assembly GCA_031772625.1. Lineage (NCBI taxonomy): Eukaryota > Viridiplantae > Streptophyta > Pinopsida > Pinales > Pinaceae > Pinus > Pinus tabuliformis. The sequence goes on from CM062805.1 coordinate 765,066,691, forward strand.
ATCTGCCCGAATAATAAAACTCCTGCCACCTTTGACTTTGTTAATAAAACCAACAAAATGTCATTTTCATTATTCTATACTGCAACCCATGCTCCTATGCAAACAACGTCCAAGTCAACTGTTCAAGCTTTCCAACAACCACCTTACTAAGCAAAATTGCAGCCGACGCAACCCGGAACCTATTAGCCACCGTCAGCACCTGTCACTACACTGTTCATTCCCCAAATACAGGTACCATTTGAAGTATCTCAAAGATCAGGAATTGGTGCCTCCATTGCTGGAACCTCTCAGCAACCTTCACAGGAAACAAGCACACCAGCCACAGGAACATTAAAGGGCAAGGAATTAGAGACCAACTTTCAAACCACAAAATAGTCTACAATGTCCAAGCAGCTTGAAACTTCCAAAGAACAGGCTCAAATACATACTCCTCCCACTCAGATCAATATGGGAGAGCCTCCAGTTCTGCAAACTCCTCTAAATGAGGAAAGAAACAAAAAGAGAGACAGGGAAATAACTACCCCTGCCAGTGAACCTTCAGGATAGCCTGGAACAAAAAGACAAATACTAAATCCCCTTTCAAAGGAGGAATTTGGTGAATAAATTACAGATAGTCAGAGGGAAGAAAGAGTAGAGAGCCAGCAAACTTTTCCAATAGGAGGAACATCCACTAGCTCACAGAGACAGGAGCTAGAAAGACAGAAAAGTGCAGAGATATCTTCTTTCAGGTCACCAGGGACAGATGCCTCAGATATCAAGAAAACATTTACAGAAATAAATGCCAGGAATGATCCATTGAGGCTTTAGGTTTATAACCAATATTTGAATATGGCTTCCACAAATCAACAGATATTGATGTCAGCCTACGACATCAAAAAAGGCAAGATGATAATGAGTTATTTCAAGCCAAAGGTGCAGCAGCCTAGTTCAGCAGCAGATTATCCCAGAACAAATTTTGAAGTCATTGTAAAGGATATTCATCCTTTGGATTAGATTTAGTTGCATAAACAAATTGGAGAAATTATTTATTCAACCTTGACTCGTAAGGCAATGATGGCCCAAAGGTTGCAAAATTCTTTGGATAACACTACTGCCCAACTACACTTGGAAAAGGCTTCCTCTCAGGCCAAAGATATCAGAATAAAGTCCTTAGAATAAATAATTATTGGATTGGGTCATGATCCCAAGGATGTAAAGGCTACAAAAGCCTTGATCAAAAAGAAATATGAAGATATTGCTGCCCTAAGGAAACAACTAAAGCTGCCACCTTCTAAGCATCCACAGACCGCTGAGATTATAAAACAAAAATCTGAAGAAGAGCTTATGTATTTGCTCTTAAAGCTTAATGAACGACTAAATGAGACTGAACAAGAACTTGAAAAAGCATTGAAGGACAAGCATGGAGAGTCGACCTCTCAGCCTCCCAATGGGATACCAGTAGTCTCAATAGCAATCCCTTCAACTCTTGGAGTAGCTCTAGCACCAAATATTCCAGTAGTTACAGCGGAGGTGGTTACAGGTACAACAACAACAGGAACAACAGGAGTAGCACAGGGCAGCATTGCTATTTTGAGCACGAAGGAAATAATAAAATCAATGGAGGACCTAAAACTACAAGTTTTAGAGCTAAATAAGGTAAAAGAACAATATGCCAACTTAGAGCAAAGGTATGATCTCTCAAAAATAAATGCTGCAAAAAATACAAGAGAGATTAAAGTGTTAGAAAACAAAGTGAAATCATTGGAAAAAAATCTTACTTTTGACAAGCCTCTGTCAGAAATCAAGAAATTTTTTTGGGCCAACATCACTCAATCAATAAATGATGCTTGGCCATCAATTCAAATAATTTTTGACCAAATTGATTTAGTGAAACTACCTCAAGAAGAAATTCAAAAGATAAGGGCAGAATTAGGAAATCGCTCACACAGTTTTTGAATACAAGGAATAAGTACCAGCTTGAAGAGCTGGGCATTCAAGATAGAACAGGGACAATTTTGGAAATCAAAAGGGTTTTTACTAAAAGAACTCTGATGCAAAACTTAGAAAGAAGGTGCCATGACATGCAGGAAGAAATTAATGCCTTCATGAAGAGATTTGATATTTTACAGAATAAAGGGTTGCCAAGTCCTCTAGTTATTCATGATAAACTAATGAGTCATAAAGACTATGTGGAGAAATTGAATAAGTATGTAGTCAACCAAGCTGGTTCATCAACAAGTGCATCAGGAACAAAAGCATTTCCTATAGGTATAGTTCTCTATGACAGTCTGGAGAACTTGTTATATGTCAAGCATGAGATGAAGCACTTGTTCCCAATTCAGCGTACCTTTTTCAGGTACACAGAAACTGATGAGACCCTGAGAAAACTTCAGAAACACAGATTTCCAGAAGCAAATTGGTGGGAAGACATATTGGAAATTTTGTAAAATTATCCTTGGTAAAATGTAATTTTGGTTATTTACTGTAGTAAGTAATGGTAAAGAAGATGAACAGAGATCGAACAGGTTGAAGTGTATCAGAATAGGTAAAGAGTATCAGTGAAAACAGGGTAGCTAGCACAGAGTTACTAAAGAAGACAACAGCAAGCCAAATCATAGGACCTGCCTCCAGCACACTCACAAGAATAGGAACAGCACAACATCAGTTTACCTTTTCTCCTATCTTCGAGACCATTTTTCTCTATTTTCTTGTAACTTATTCATAGTCATCCTAGAATATATCTCACTCTGTTATGAGATTTTTTTGTAAAATTTTTGTATAAATACTCCCTCAATTTCACCACCCAAACTCAATTAAAACTCCTAAGCTTCACAACTAGCCTAATATCTTTCAAAACCAAGCTAAATCATAAAGAGAGAGCCCTCTCTGAGTACAGATTGGCTAGGTTCTGTACTTAAAAGTTGGTTTGTGGTTACCTCAGACCCCTTTCCTCTTCCCAACAACTTCAAGGAAAATCTGAGTGATAACAGGTTACAAGGACTTGTACTATTCTAAGATAGAATTTAAATATATGGTTTTAGGCTAACTATTTATAGAAATTCTATTAGTACTTTCAAATGTACAATTGTTTATACAGATGTTTAGCATTTATTTGCTAGTCTGGTTTAGTTCTAGGGCTGCAACTGGGTGGCTGGTTAGTTTCGGCCTTGCCAGGGAGCTATGATGGAATATAATCACTAGCTATTTCTTTCTGTCCTTGAGCCCTCTCATAACTAAACTCCTTCTTTAAATTAGACACTAACTTCTTAACATTAAATTGTTACTAAATTTGTGTGTGAATCAATTGTTCCAGTGCCAAAACAGTTAACCATTTTTTTTTCTTATTTGCAAGAAGAGTTAGTGAGTTAACCAGTTCTTTACAAATCATAGGAATTTTATTCTGGCTAAATATAGATCTACTTTTCATTCTTGATTTTCTATTATTTTTAAGAAAAAGATATAGACTGGTTAACCCAATTTAATGACTATAACATCATCTATCATTCTTTCTTGTTCATTCCCAAAAACACAACGACACACATAAACCCTTTTATTATTCATTGCAGATCAATTCATAACCATCTAGTCATCGTGACATTACTCTACAAAGAGAAACACAATTATTCACAATGCTTGTAACACTACCACTGCTATTCATTGTAAGTACTTATCTATTGTGTCAGGTCAACTAGGATTTCACAAGAAAGACCATTCCACCCAACCACGAGAAAGGAAATTACATCATTTTCTCCCCCTAAGCTTCTTTATACCACAGAAAATTTTAAGAAACTCCTCCAAATTTATATGTAAACTAATATTAACACTTGTGAATATTAAATTATTGTAAACTAATATTGACACTTGTGAATAGTTTATGGATTATTGTATTATTTAACGTGGCCATATTAACTTATCTTTATAGTATTGAGCATTTATAATCTATTAAACAAATAAATTATTTATTAGACAAGTATGCCGATGCATCGCAACCTTCTTTAATTTGATAAACCATAGTGAAAAGCTTCTGTTTTTATCCTCGAGCAGACCTTTCTCTCTCTCCTGCAACTTTTATAAAACAACTTGTCAGTTGCTGGATATACATCCACGTAGTATTTTTTAAGCTTTATTGTTGGCATTCCTTGTGGTGATACAACACCACTAAAACAGAGTACACCGTACAAGATACGACAGTAGTGATGTGGCAACATCGTTTCCATTGTAATTATGCTCGTGGAAAGCTTCTCTCCATATCGAAGTCTCGCAAAATTAACTACTCAGATTCACCCCGATCACTTTCATTAGCTTTTCACCTGTACTCATTGCTGGATAAAAAAATTAGTTAAATAAAAAATATCAAGATTATTATATATTTTGGAAAATATAAAAAATAAAAATCTACGTTTTTTCACAAAGAGAATGATTTTTTTTAAACTAAAAAAATAAATATAGTAAAGAGCAATTTACTCACCTCACATTTGAACATGCGTATAGAACTCAGAACATGGGTATAGAAAAAGGAATGCATTGCACCGAGGGATATGGAAATTCAAGAAAATGGAAATTCAAGAAATGGGTAAGGTGTTTTATTAGAGTATTTTTATCATTTCAGATTCTCTTCATTTTGTGAGAGAAAAATAAAAAATAAAAAATTATTTCAGTGTTTATGAGGCCAAAGATAGTTTATAGGACAAATTGCTTCTTTAATTGGTTCATTTATTTAACATTTTTCTTGTGAAGCCTCACAATAAATGCTCCTAGCTTTTGGACAAACCCCTGGTTAAATAGATTATCCCAAGAGCTAGTTGTGCATAACTTTCCATGTTGTCTTTGAAGGCCTCACCTTCTAAAATGAAATGCTTTTTAGTTTCCACTTTTCCCAAAGAACAAAAAATACATACTCTTTCCTCCCACACTTATTTTGGCCTTTTCTAGCGCCTTGTTTCACAAGGGAGTTGATGAGAATTAGTCCTTAACTGAGCAAAAATAATTTTGGCTCTCCAAGAAATATTGACCTCTATATACGTTTTTTGTTGATGATTATGAGTATGATTAAACACTTCAATATAGTATTTTTTCTTTCTCCCTAGCTCCTGATCCCAAGTATGCTTGTGGAACTTATCCATAACCATTTTTTTTATCTCTTTATCCATAATTTTGACTTTCACCTCATCATATAGCTTATGCACCACTGCTCTCAAAAGTTTAGGAAAGTTCCTCCATTATGTGCCAAAGCTTATCCCTAGGAACCATGTCAAACACTTTTCTGAAATCAACCAAGCAACAAAAAAATTCTTCTTTTTTCTCCCAAACTTTTTCAATGATGTGCATTAAAGTTATACAATGATAAATTGTGGAATGTTTAGCTCTAAAACATACTTGCTCTTTAGCATGCTTATCTGTTTCTTCTATCCACTTGCTGATTTTATTTTCTAGCATGCTTCCAAATAACTTTGCAAACAAGGGGTTTATCATTATGGTCCTATAATTGGAGGGATTATTGAGGTCACCACTCTTGAAAAGAGGTATTGCCAGACTAGTCGTCTAATTTGTGGGGAACCCTTGTTGTATGATGTGGTTGAATTTTTTTAATGTGAGGTGCAAAAATCTTTGAGCCCCACTTTAGATACTCTTATAGCTAAATGTTTTTTGACCATGATATTTTTTACATTTGGTTTTTTTTATAACTTCTATGTATTTGACATTTTTGTATTTTTAATGGGTGGTTATATGGATTTTTTTGCTAAATTAAAATTTTAAATTATTTACAAATGTAATTTTGTTTATATCATCATAAAATTATTGAGTTTTTTTTTAAAAAAAAGAAATTTAATGAAGAAATTAATAATAATAAAAAAATGTGAGATTTTTTTATTAAATTTATTATAAAAATCGTGTAATAGAAAAGAGGGCATGGGAGTTATTATGTTTAGATATTTCACAAGTTTATATTGTGCACTTGGATAATGGTCATATGACCTTTTTATCTTTCTATTACTATAGGGGTGTTGAATTAATGGTTACTCTCTCTATGGTATTGGTCTTTAATATGTTGTCGGTGAAAGTCAAACATTTTATTAGAAGAAAAGGGCTTAACATTTTTAGTCCCCATCATGTTTGGAGAGAACCACCTAAATTGCTAAAGAGGCAAAAAGCAATGTTATGTAATTTTGTAGTAGGGAGGGAGTTTGCATACCAAATGATCCTGAGTGTGAGGTTTCAAGGAGCCAATCTAAAAAGTGTGTCATTAGTGAGAAATATGGTGATATATTTAAATGCCATGTTGGTGGGAGCAAACTTGGATTTGGGCAAGATGTATCCTCCAAAGTAACTTGAGTATAATATACCTCATTTGGATGAGCCATTGTTCAAGATATAAGCATGACTAGACGAAGTTTGGAAGAAGCTACTCTCTACAGTCATACCATGTGGATCGAAAATAAACTTTATACACCATAATGCAAAATATTGTTGTTTATTTAGCTTTTGGAGAGATGAACAATATTCTCATTTATTTAACTTTTGGAAAGATAAACAACGTCCATTAGAAAATCATGATTATAGTTTAAACATTTTTTGTTTATACTCTTTGCTAGTAATATTTTCCAATAAATGTTTTCTAAAATCTAATAAAAACGTGTTAAAAAAAAATAAAAAAAAATTAAATTATCCAATTTATATAAAAATATATATTTAATTTTTTTCAAAATTATAAATATATTTATACTTTCAAATTACACTTTAATCAATAAAAAGTAATAACATGATTATATTATCATTAAAAAAACATAAAAAAAATAAATATTGAAAAGACTCGTGAATCAATATATTCTACACTTTCCCATATTCTACCACTCAGTACTGTTTGTATTTCCTAGTATTAATTTCAAAGGAATCTCATGCCCATATTCTACCACTCAGTACTGTTTGTATTTCCTAGTATTAATTTCAAAGGAATCTCATGCTGTGAAATATTTTTTTCACGTTCCTAACTTTTCAAAGGAATCTCATGCTGTGAAATATTTTTTTCACGGTCCTAACTTTCTCATCCTCATAAAAGGGTAAGAGGGACCACTTGGCTCACAGCCGCAATACACTGCAGCAAAGAGCAGTATCACATTTCTGGTTTGTTGGTGACCACAAGATATTTGGTGAATCCTATTCCATCCACGATTATAACGAATACTTTTCTATAAATATTCCTCTTTCAACTTTGAAGGGTGGCTAGGTAGCTGGCTTGGATCTTCAATATATTGTGATTAAATTATATAAAGTTTGAAGTATGATAAATAAATTTAATTTAAAAGAAAACCCTCTCTCCAAATCACACCTAAAATAAAAGAGTGTTAAAGTGAGGAAAAAGGTTGAAAATGGTAGTTTAAATTGGTGTTGATTTTGTTTAGAAGAGAATAGTTTTTTTTTTTTTTGGGTAGAAATTTGGTTAATTTTCTTGGAAATCCAGGATATAGCCGTAGAGTTTCAGAACCTAGAAAATAATAGTAGAGTTTCAGAACTTAGAAAATAATAGTTTTTTAGTATGGTGTTGATAAAATTTGACTAATTCTTTTGGAAATTTAAAATATAACTATAAAATTTCAAAATTTTAAACGTTTTAATAGTTTTTAAAATTACCAAATCCATTTCTATCGTTAAAAAAATCATCCAAACATTTTACACATTTTTCAAAATATTCATTGAAGGGCTGTGGGTCAAAATTCTCAGCTATCTAGAGAAATCCTATTTGTAGTAAGTTAATAATGTATAATTTAAATCTTGACCGTTACAAGGAGAAACATTTTCCACATTTTTCAAAAAAAATCATTGGAAGGTTGTGGGTCAAAATTGTCAGCTATCTAGACAAATCCTATTTGTAGTAAGTTAATAGTGTATCATTTAAATATTGACCGTTACAAGGATATTGTTGAATAAAATCATGTCGAGATTTACATGGCAAATTCTTTCCAAGTGTACATAGCCGCCTGCCGTCACATTTTTCACCATGGATTTTTTACTAAGAAAAGAAAGGCTAATAATTACAGATGGGGTTACTTTAAATGAAAGTAAATTACTGGGTCAAAAATGATTATATGCACACGCTATTAATTATAATAAAATAAGAGAATCATGTCATATCTCACAAGTTTGCCTGTGATACCATGGGGATGGTGAGTTGGAACCCTGACCCCACCACTACCAGTTGCCATACTGATCAGAAATTGTGTTCAATCAATTTACACCCAAATGAGAAGTCCGTATCTTAATACGTGCAAGCATCACGCAATGGCGACATTACACGTGGCAATATATCAGGAGAAAAATGAATCCAAAACATATGCAGATTACGTCTGACGGACGGACGTGGAAACTAGGCACGTAAGCATTAATCTCACATGTTGCAATTCTCACGCAAATTCGCTCATGTCCCTTTATTATTTTTGACAGTGTACGTGGTTAGTAATTGAATTTACGTTTCAAAAAATGAAGAATGAGGGTGGAAATAACAATTATTTGATTTGAAAATGGTCCACAAATTGGAAATCACTGCGAAAACATGCACATGGAAAGAAGTTGAATTGTTTACGTAAGCTGTAGGAGTGTAGGCGATGAGGGCCAAAAGGTAGAGCTGTGGGTGAGAAAGAAGTTGAATTGTTTACGTAACTTGGAGGATTGCAGGCGAAAGTGCAGGGATGAGGGCCAAAAGGTAGAGCTGTCGGTGCCGAATTTTGTGCATTTCAGAACTTTTTAAATTTTTGGACGGTGTAAAAGTTAAAGCCAGCTTTTTAGCAGGGTTTACCATTAAATTATACTAGCAATTGTATAGAAAGGTGCACAGAAATGTGCGAGGAAAAGAAGGATTTAAAAATTATCATAGATTTATAATCATGTATAAAGAGAAATCAAATTTTTAGAGACGTGAATTTTCTTCAAAATTTACATTCAAAAAAAGAGGTTTACATCTTAAGAGATTTGATCTTTCTCTACACTTGGGAAACCCATAAGATTTGATTTTTCTCTACACTTGGGAAACCCATACTTAAAATGTATCTATCCTTATTTATATTTAAAAAATTAGAAGTGAATCTTAGAATCCTTAGTTAGAATCATGGAAAAGAAAGATGACAATGACAACAACAATTTAATTTCGTAATGGTGGTTTATCGTAAATCTTTTCTTTTTATCTATTTAAACTTTTTTTTTCATGAAAAGCTATTTTTTCTTCTTTTTATATATCTCTGAATCATATTTTGTATGTTAAGATAAAATGTTTGTTAACAAATCAAATGAGCTGTTATGCAGGCAAGAGAATGTACTTTTTTAATTCTTATTCTAGTAATATAAAAAATATGTTTGTTCTTTTGAAAAAAAAGTAGCAGATGTTTTGTTAAGGTACTTTGTCATTAAATGATCATTGATTCAAAATTTTATAGGCATAAATTCAGCCATCATTTTTAACTCAATGGTGGGTCATTCAAAATAATCTCAACATCCAATTTGAAACTTACCATAAATACTACTTAGTGTTTCCCACTACCTACCATATCCAAATCGTTTTAGCCACTTATATATGAATGAGTCATGATTTAATCTCCTTAACTATAAATAAATTAATCTAAAAAACAATTATATTCTCAATCTTATTAATCACATTTAATTACTTATAAATATTAATAACAAATTATATTGTTATTTTAATCTTATACGTGTGAGTTTGATAATGTTGTTTTTTCTCTATTAGTATATATAAATAATAGTATGTGCATGTTATAATTCAAAATATATTTTTTAAATATTAATATTTTTATATAGTTTTATTAAAACATGTTAAAGATTAAAATATTGAAACATAATGAAAATTAAAATATTAAAAATTTAGCTTTGTTTATATTATACTTTAAGTGAATTTGTGATTTTTTGGGTAAGTTTAAGGGTTAAAATGTCAAACATCTAAAATAACTTAGGATATGTATATTTTTGTATTTATATAAAAATTAAAAATAGAATATGCTTATTTTTTAATATATATAAAAAATAAAACATTTAAAATAATAAATAAAATCATCTTTTGAATCTTTAAATAGACATGGAATTAAGATTCTTGAATTTTTAAATAGAGATGAATTGTTTTTTTGACCATTTGTTCTGAAAAAAAATGGGGGCTATTTTTTCGAAATTAATCCCAATACCATGAAATAGCAGCGAATGAAAATAATATATATTCTTGCAAATTGAGGTGAATGGAAGGTTATAACCCCTAATTTCAAGAGCTAAATTTACTCTTTTTCCCTCCCTTAAAATAAGGTGGGTTAACCTCTATACTTAATTTTTTATAAAATAAATTTGGGACAACTTCTAATAATGTACTACGATACAAAAAAAATCGGCTAATAAAATTTTAAAACCCCTTAATTTTAAGGCGGAAATTTTCCCCTAAAATTTTATATACTTTATACCAGAACAATCGCTTGTCAGTGACCCTAATAGGGTTAGCTCACAAGCAACGGAACCACACAAGGTGCAGTCTGGAATTCATAAAAAGGCTTCACCCTCACAACATTTTGAGCAAGTTTCATCTATGTTTTCCCTGATGCCTCAAACTTTCTTCTATTTTTCTTGGTTTCCTTTCTTTGTTAAGCTCTATTAATCTTTTTACCAACTGTTGCCTACAATTATGGAAGTAAACTGCAGTCTTTCCTTAATTTCTGGAAACCAACTGCAGTAATTTCCTTAAATTAAGGAAATCAACTGCAGTTAATAAATTTATTGTTGGGAGCTTCTGAAGTGGTCCATTACTCCATCTGGAGTTCTAAATTTATTGTTGGGAGCTTCTGAAGTGGTCCATTACTCCATCTGGAGTTCTCTACCTTGATCTGTGGAACACCTGACACATAGCCATCAGAAGCTTGATGGAAGCTTGGCTATAAATTTATCTGTTTGGTCCCCAAGCTTGCATCTCAATCCCCTTCAGTTTTTACACCATCAAGATGAGAGAGCAGAGATTGGAAGTGCCTTCAGACTTTCTGTATTCTTTTATTTATGCTTGGATGAAGATTGTGTTACGATATTTTTAGGCGTGGATAAAACAAGGCAGCAACTGCTGCTCCTCATTTGAATGAACTTGGATTGAAGATGGAGCGTTGTTTTCAGTCAAGAAAGCAAGTGGATTGTGGAAACGTAATAGGAAAGTTTTGGTTTGCAGCAAGAGCGTTATCAATGGCTGGAGGTAATTTATTTTCCATGGGCATTAAACCTTCATTTTGATTCTTTAAAGAAATTAATTCTGAATGTAAAGAATCGTATTTCTGCTTGCATTTTTACTGGGCATAAAAGTTTATTCCAGTTTTTACGATTCTTTAAGTTTTTATGATTTCTTTAAAGTTATAATTCCGCATATAGAATCGCCGTCATAAACTGACATTGGTATCGGAGCGTACACACTTATCTCTGCCTTGGTGTGTTCTGCTTACCAAAACGAGTTGTTATGAGAACGGAAATTACAAATCTTCCACTTTTATAAACAACCACTATTCTCTTCGTGCCATGTTTCACATATTCAGTCTACCCACTCTTCTAGAATACATCCACTGCACGATAGGTTTCCCCAGGTGGGTCATCTCAGAAATTATATATATATATATATATGCTAGATTACTACGAATCTAGAAAAGATACATTCATGCATTTGGCTTTAGAATATGATTCGTTTAATTTCCAGAAATTAATTACTCTTGAGAAATGGTCTTAATCGACCCAAGTCCCACATGATCTCTCATTTCCATATTTGAGTACTTTTGTGAAATGGCTTTGGAATATATTTTATTTCTGAGAAGACACATATAAATCGATATTGGTCTCTGCGTATTATCATAAATTTATGATACATTTGGGGTTTAACAGTGGTGTCTTGGTCTTTTTGTCTCTGGTATATGGTATGTGATTATGGCACCCGACATGATTTGTATGGAACTATAATCTGGAATGAACCTTTGAAAACAACAGTGAAGAATAATTGAAATTTAGCTATATAGTCATTGTTACAGTCTTGGTCTAGTAAATTTTGCAGCTCGACTTACTAGATATTGTGGGTTTGTCTGGTACTGTTGTAAAGATGGCTTCCTGAATTTTCTTTTAATGTTTGATTTATCTCTTAGGTTTTCCATTCCCTTTTCATTCAAAAAAAAAAACAATACCGAGATGAAATGGTTTTCATTAAAAGGTATTTAAAGTTTATTTATTTTGAGGAGAAATCATTATTTGGAGTAATACTGATATTTATCACAGTTTTTACTCATATGGTTTCTTGTATGAAGTTTATTTAAAAATGACATTTTGACTTATTCATTTTACTAAACATTTTTTTTTTTTACTCTGGTTAAAGAAATGTTTATAATATTATAAGATTTTTTTTTTTTTAAGAGTTTGATTAGTGCGGTAATTGTTTCTGCCTTCCATATATATATATATATATATATATATATATATATATATATTTTAAATTGCTTTATATTAAACTGTGTATATTTTTGTTTATGCAATTTATAATGGATAATGTCTAGTGATCCATATAATTTTAATTAATTAGAGAATAGCCACAACATCTTTAATTAAATAAAATTATATATTATGATTGGTTAGATCACATAAAGATTATTTAGACATTAAATTGTAATTAATTAGACTAAATATAATAAATTTTATCCCACATGAATTTTTATTATATTTATGTAATTAATTAGGATAAAATTTCATAACCTACCCACAGGAGTTATGAATTAATAAGTTTTATCATAAAGTTCAGAATTATGAAAAATTGAATCTGTTTGAATTGAAAATTTAGCCCACAGGCAATTTTATGTCATTAGATTCAATTTTGAGCATGATTTACATTGGTAAAACATGAAATTTTATCTAAGCCTCAATTTTAACATAAGCATGTGATTTTTAATTTTGATGCAGTTGTACAACTTGCAAATTTCTCTGAAATTCGTTGTGACATTCCCGAACTTAAGGGAGATAACTATAAGGTTTGGAAGGAGAGGATTCTTCTTCATTTGGGGTGGATGGACATAGATTATGCTATTAGGAAAGATGAACCACCGGCACTCACTAATACCAGCACTGCAGCGGACATCACGCTTTATGAACGATGGGAGCGATCCAATCGTCTAAGCATGATGTTCATTAAGACTAAAATTTCAACTGGTATTCGTGGTTCCGTTGATCAGCATGAAAAGGTCCGAGACTTGTTGAAGGCCATTGATGATCAATTCGTCACCTCAGACAAGGCACTAGCAAGCACCCTAATCATGAAGTTCTCCTCCCTAAGGCTCACCAATGTGAAAGGTGTGCGCGAGCACATCATGCAGATGAGGGACACTGTGGCTCAATTGAAGAAACTCGGGGTTGAAATATCAGAGTCTTTACTAGTGCACTACATCCTGAACACCCTTCCGCACCAATATGGACCTTTCAAAATCTCATACAACACACATAAGGATAAATGGTCAATTAATGAACTCATGACCATGTGTGTTCAAGAGGAAGAGAGACTGGTGATGGAACTGGGAGAGAGTGCAATGCTGGTAACGCGTGGAAAGGGAAAATCTCAAGCCAATCAGAAAGGGAAAGGTAAAGTACCTCCCCAAGCCGATATCAAAAAGGATTCCAAGTGTTTCTTCTGTAAAAAGAAGGGACACATGAAGAAGGAATGCGCCAAATTTCTTAAATGGCTTGCGGACAAAGGTAATTTAATTTCGTTTGTTTGTTATGAATCTAATATGGTTAACGTCAATATTAACACATGGTGGATTGATTCTGGATCAACAATTCACATTTCGAATTCCTTGCAGGGTTTGCAAAACCTAAGGAAACCAGTGGGAAGTGAGCAAAGCATCTTATCAGGAAACAAGATGGGCTCGCATGTGGAAGCTATAGGAACATGTTATTTAACTTTAAGTAGTGGCTTTGTTTTAGAATTAGAAAAGACCTTTTATGTTCCAAGTTTTTCTAGAAACTTGATTTCAGTTTAAGGCTTGCACCTTTTGGATATTCCTTAAACTTTTCAGAAGAATCTTTCAGTCTATTTTATAAAATTGATTATGTTGGGAATGGTATTTTGTCTAATGGTCTTTACTGCATTAATTTACAAAACAATGTCACTTATGATTCAATGCATGTTCACACTGGCACTAAAAGATGTGTTATTAATGAAGATTCCTCTAAATTATGGCACCGGAGACTAGGTCATATCTCCATAGAAAGAATTAAAAGATTGGTAAATGAAGGGGTACTTAATACTCTAGATTTTACTGATTTTGAGACTTGTGTGGACTGCATAAAGGGAAAGCAGAAAAACAAGTCAAAGAAAGGTGCCAATAGGAGTTCAGACATATTAGAGATCATACATACTGATATATGTAGTCCAGATATGGACTCACATGGTCAGAGATACTTCATCTCCTTTATAGATGATTACTCACGATATATGTATCTCTACATGCTTCATAAAAAGAGCGAAGCATTAGATGCCTTTAAGATCTTTAAGGCTGAAGTAGAGAAACAATGCGCAAGCAAATTAAGATCGTGAGATCAGATAGAGGTGGAGAATATTATGGTAGATACACAGAAGATGGACAAGCACCTGGGCCATTCGCTAAATTTCTTCAAGAGCATGGGATTGTTGCCCAATACACCATGCCTGGTTCACCCGACCAGAATGGTGTAGCAGAAAGAAGAAACCGAACTTTATTGGACATCGTGTGGAGTATGCTTAGCAGCTCCAATCTTCCTAAATCCTTGTGGACTGAAGCACTTAAGACGACAGTGTATATATTAAACCGAGTTCCAACCAAGGCGGTTCCTAAAACGCCATTTGAATTATGGAAAGGTTGGAAACCGAGTTTGCGACATATGCGCGTTTGGGGATGCCCGTCTGAAGTGAGAATTTATAATCCACAAGAGAAGAAGCTGGACCCAAGGACCATTAGTGGGTATTTCATTGGATATGCTGAAAGGTCTAAAGGTTATAGATTTTATTGTCCATCTCACAGCACTAGGATTGTGGAATCAAGAAATGAAAAGTTTCTTGAAAATGACTTGATTAGTGGGAGCGATCAAACTAGGAACATAGTTTCTGAGAAGGATCATTCAGAGTTTCAACCTTCCACCTCAAGTGATAGATTGGTTATTGTTTATAGCACCCCTCAAGTACAAACTGGTGTTGAACAACCTATTGTTGAAGTTCCACAAGCTGCTGACGACATTCCAGTAGATCAGGTGGTCCAAGAGTTGCCAAGAACTTTTAAACAACAAGTTGAGCCACATACTTCTCAGGATGATGATGGTACAACATTAAGAAGATCTACTAGACCAAAGAGATCAGCAATTCCTAATGATTATGCTGTGTATCTACAAGAATCTGACTACAACATTGGAGCCGAAAATGATCCCGAGTCATTTTCACAAGCCATGAGTTGCAAAGAATCAGAACTATGATACAATGCCATGAAGGAAGAGATGAATTCTATAAAGAGTAACGAAGTCTGGGATCTTGTTAATTTTCCTAATGGTGCAAAAGCCATTAGATGTAAATGGGTCTTTAAGACAAAGAAAGACTCATTGAGCAACATTGAGAGATACAAGGCAAGACTTGTTGCTAAGGGATTCACTCAGAAAGAAGGAATCGACTACACGGAGAATTTTTCTCCTGTATCTAAGAAAGATTCCTTGCGCATTATTATGGCATTAGTAGCCCATTTTAACTTGGAGTTGCAACAAATGGATGTGAAAACTGCTTTTCTTAATGGAGATCTAGAGGAGGAGGTTTACATGAAACAACCTAAAGGATTCCGCTCTAGTGATGGTAAGCAATTGGTTTGCAAGCTCAAGAAGTCATTATACGGTTTAAAACAAGCATCCCACCAATGGTATTTGAAATTCCATAATGTAATTTCTTCTTTCGGTTTTGTAGAAAACATTATGGATCAATGTATATACCTGAAAGTTAGTGGGATGCTTGTTTTATATGTGGATGACATTTTGCTAGCAACCAATGATAAGGGTTTGCTACATGAGGTGAAACAATTCCTCTCTAAAAATTTTGATATGAAGGATATGGGTGAGGCATCTTATGTCATTGGCATTAAGATCCATAGAGACAGATTTCGAGTCATCTCGGGTCTGTCACAGGAAACCTATATTAATAAAATTTTAGAGAGATTTCGGATGAAGGATTGTTCACCAAGTGTAGCTCCCATTGTGAAGGGTGATAGGTTCAATTTGAACCAATGCCCGAAGAACGACTTTGAAAGGGAAAAAATGATGAACATTCCATATGCTTCTGCTGTCAGAAGCCTAATGTATGCTCAAGTCTGCACAAGACCTGACATTGCATTTGTTGTGGGAATGTTGGGACGATATCAGAGTGATCCAGGTTGAGACCACTGGAGAGCTGCAAAGAAAGTAATGAGGTAGCTTCAAGGAACCAAAGACTACATGCTTATGTATAGACGGAGGGACAACTTGGAAGTAATTGGCTACTCAGATTCTGACTTTGCTGGATGTGTTGACTCACGTAAATCAACATCAGGTTACATTTTTATGATGGCCGGTGGAGCTGTATCATGGAGGAGTGCCAAGCAGACCTTGATTGCCACTTCCACTATGGAAGCCGAGTTCGTCTCCTCTTTTGAGGCTACTTTACATGGTGTATGGCTTAAGAGTTTCATTTCTGGGCCTAGAATTATGGATTCTATCTCTAAGCCATTGAGAATATATTGTGATAATTCAGCTGCTGTTTTTATGGCTAAAAACAACAAAAGTGGGAGTTGAAATAAACACATCGACATTAAGTATTTAGCTATAAGGGAACGTGTTAAAGAAAAGAAAGTGGTCATTAAGCACGTCAGCACTGAGTTGATGATTGCTGATCCTTTGACTAAGGGCATGCCACCGTTTAAATTCAAGGATCATGTAATGAATATGGGACTTGGTTCCATTATGTAGTTTCTCATTGTATGGACAATGTTATTTTAATGAAATTCTTAATTATTGTGATGTTTTTTCTCATATTTATGTGCACCTTAAGTTGATTTGAGAAAATTCATTTAAGAAGGACCAAGAATAAACATAATGTTTATTCATTAAGAAATTGTTGCCACATAAATTATAATAAGAATAAATACACACTAATACATGGAAGATAATACTCGTCATTAGAGGACTTATCGCCATGATTCATGTATCTATTACTTAATACAGATTATCAATGGGTTTTAAGTTGAGACATTAATTTAGGAAGTATGGACCAAGTGGGAGAATGTTAAGCTCCATTAATTTTTTTACCAACTGCTGCCTACAATTATGGAAGTAAACTGCAGTCTTTCCTTAATTTCTGGAAACCAACTGCAGTAATTTCCTTAAATTAAGGAAATCAACTGCAGTTAATAAATTTATTGTTGGGAGCTTCTGAAGTGGTCCATTACTCCATCTGGAGTTCTCTACCTTGATCTGTGGAACACCTGACACATAGCCATCAGAAGCTTGATGGAAGCTTGGCTATAAATTTATTTGTTTGGTCCCCAAGCTTGCATCTCAATCCCCTTCAGTTTTTACACCATCAAGATGAGAGAGCAGAGCTTGGAAGTGCCTTCAGACTTTCTGTATTCTTTTCTTTTTGCTTGGAAAGCAAGTGGATTGTGGAAACGTAATAGGAAAGTTTTGGTTTGCAACAAGAGCGTTATCAATGGCTGGAGGTAATTTATTTTCCCTGGGCATTAAACCTTCATTTTGATTCTTTAAAGAAATTAATTCCGAATGTAAAGAATTGTATTTCTGCTTGGATTTTTACTCGGCATAAAAGTTTATTCCAGTTTTTACGATTCTTTAAGTTTTTATGATTTCTTTAAAGTTCTAATTCCGCATATAGAATCATTCTTGGCTCTTTTTCCTTTTGACATTGTATTTTATCTCAAAATGTGGCATTCTTAAATTCCTATAAATTTCTAAGTCTTTAAACAGTAAAAATAAATACAAATAACTCAACAGATATTCACAATAAGTGAGGGTGTTAAGTGAAGGTGTTACATATGTGTCCCTTAAAAAAATTCTTTAAATGAAAAAACATTTTTAGCTATAATAAAAACATAAATCATTATAAAAATTTAATTAATACAAATAACTCAACAGATATTCACAATAAGTGAGGGTGTTAAGTAAAGGTGTTACATATGTGTCCCTTAAAAAATTTCTTTAAATGAAAATACATTTTCAACTATAATAAAAACATAAATCATTATAAAAATTTAATTAGTTGTAAATACGTCTTAAGGGATTCCCCTAAAATAACAACTCCCCTCTTGCATTTCTGTCTTCCATACGTGTCGTTCGATTCTTTGTTAAATGATTTAATGATGCTCAGTCGTTGATTTGATGGCGGTTGTGACTCGACAGTTGTAACTCCCATGGTAGTTTCTGTTTTTCCTTTGCGCAGATGTAACTGCACCGAACGTGTTTCTTTACCTTTAATTTTTAAAAGGTGGTTTGATTTAGCGGACCATATGGTGGTTTGATTTAGCGTACCATATTCACGATGTATGGTGGTTTGATTTAGCGTACCATACTCACGATATAGGGTTTCTGTATTAAGCAAAGAAGTTAGGGTTTCTTTCCCATTTAGATCGATTCCAGATCACCCTGCTAGGGTTTTTTTTTCCAATTTTGATCGATTTCAGTGCACCCAGTTATCAGTAGTTGGTTATGAGGCAACCAGTTTCGAGAATGGTAATTTCAAACAGAAATGTATAAATCATTAAAAAATGAGAATAATGAATTATTGTTTTGATATTTTGGATGTCCGGTTAAATGTTTGAGTGAGTCTTTTTCTGTTCTCCCATGCTCCCACTAAAAATTGTGAAGGCTCTGGTGAGACTTGAATAAGGATGGATTGGCGAAATTCCATGCATCTTTCTCAAACAATTATAATAACCTAAATTTGTTGCGACTTGTATTTGAAAACCATTATTAAGTATATTTTTTTAACTCCCATGCAGCTGTGGTGCCTTCCTTTTTAAGTAACTTGATGGGGAAATTCTTCATTTTATTGTTAATTCAAATTTGACAGATTTTTGAAAAACGCAGATATATAATTTAGTATATTATCACCCACTTGTATTTTTCTCAGAATGCATTTTGAAGAAATTTCTCTGAATCTTTTGATGGTTTTTATTTTATTTTAGGCTTTTAATGTGTTTTTACCCCATATATATTTTGGCTTTTGAAAGATTTTCAAAAAAACGCAACCATATAATTTGGGAAAATTACACCCCAATTTTGTCCATATTAGAACGCTTTTTAAGAATTTTCACCTTTTGAGGATTTTTTCATTTTAGGTCTTTTTAATGTGTTTTTGCCCTATCTATTTTGGATTTTATATTTTTCATAGTAATGTAAATAAAATCTTTCCATTTTCAAACTCACCATTATGTTTCCTAATGTAACAAACAACTCTCATTTATGTGTGTTTTTAAAATATTGTAAATAAATATTTTGAGAGGTCCTCTTCTAATTTTAGTTTTTATTTTAAAACTCTTTTGAAGAGTGTCTCCTGACCTTATGGATAGATTAAATATTTCACAGCTTTGTTTTTTTAAAGGTAGTATAAACACAAATTTTACCCATTTTCCAACTCCTTTAACATATATGTTTTTTAAGGAATGTACTTTGTTTATGTGTATTGATGGCCCAGCCCTGGTGACGTGGTCACAGCCACGTGACTCACCTCAGTCCCACGTGGTCACACTTGGGCGCGGACAAATATCTGCCCCCAATACCGAGGCGCATTTACAACACCTATCTGTCGGTTATTGGGTATGGTCACCGGTTCCTCCCGTTGAAAAGGCTTCCCGCCTATGTTAAACCCTTAAGGGTTATCCTCGGCTCATTTACACTCTGTCTTTCTACTGTTACCTGCTCCGCGTTGTTATGGCGATGCTCTCTGTGCGCTAACCCACCGTATCCTTCGCTCTGTCACTGACTATGGCCCTGTTTGAGATGCGAATCCTTCACTGTAGCTGCTGTCTTCAATGGTCTGGTTCGGAAGTCTGTGGTAAGGGTTTTATATTTTCATGAATTTGGCGAAGTAATCCTTTTGGTTTTCGATTTCTGAGCTCCAGTTCTGTGCAGGTGTTCACAACCACGAGACTATCACTCCTCCGAACGCAACCTGGCCTCGAGGTAAACTCTCGTGCTATGTTTTATCATCCTCTGTCACCTGTTGTCGATGCTTACAGGGTTTTTGTGCCTTTCAGCTTGTGGAACTGGTTTATGGCTCGGCAGTCTCCGTCGACCCTTGGGTAGGTCCGCTATTCTCTTCTTCTCGCACCTTGCCGTCTTTACTTCTCTCACTCTGATATTTGTTCTGGTTATAGAAACGCACTAACTCATATCGTTGTTCTGTGCAGGTTGGTTGGGAGCTCTGCTCGCGAGGGTTTCAAACTTGCAGTCTTCAACTTTCTCCAACCCTGGTACCCTTTGTGACCGGGTAGGGTCTACTCCTATTCCAGCGTTTCTATAGGTTATACAATGTGGAATTTGCCATAGGTTTCTGTTGGTTAGATTTTGTAGGGTTAGCCGTGCCCCTTTGCTGGCATTTACAATCTCAGGGTTTCGTTCCTTTGTATCATTATATGACCTCCATGCAACAAGGTTTTGGACTTTATACTGTTACGGCGGTGCCGGATTTGATATATGACTCTGTTGTTATTTGTCGAACTGTTGTTTATAAAGACTTATGAAATGTTATATTAATGGAATCAGTGGGTCTTGAACTGTTACCTCTTTTAATAGTCGTTGTATTTGATTTGAAAATGGCCGTGTGACTCTTTGCGTTTGCTTGCGGGTTCTGTTCGGTTATGGCCGCAACTTGGCTTGCTACGATGCCTGTGTCATTCCTTTATCCTCGCAATACTTGTATGCATATGCTGTTTGGCCGCCTTACGCTACCTTGCTGTGTGTTAGTTCTGATAACATAACTTATGGTTTTGGCTTGATGCCTGTAATGCTTCAGTATTTCTAGTTACAGTATGTGAACTTCGTTCTATCTCAATTCGTTTTCAAAATAACAAATGCTTTGTAATACTCAGATGTACAATATGGAAAAGTAATGAACAGTAGTTTATATTCAGAAAAAGGAAACAATGCTTCAGTTACAGAGGGTGTTTTAATACTGCTTGAATATTGTCTTGCTATCTCTTCTTAACTCGTTCTGAGGTGAACCAAAAAAAAGTCCCTCTTACATTCATCTTTTTCATTTTTAGCTACACTGAATATAACCGTCTAGAAACTAAATTCTATAACTGTTACCTGTTTCTTTAAACAATAAATTAACTAAACAGTTGTTGGTTACCTAAGCTAACAACCAGTAACTTAACTTGTTCTGAAAATAAATAAAAGAAAAGAAATGAACAATGATTAACAAAAGACAACAACCAGTTTTTCTTTTGATGACCTGTCCAACCACTCTTGAAGTCGTGTCCTGTTTCTTCGCGAGCCAGTCATCGATCTTCTGTCTCCTCGGAGCTGGATGCTCCTGCATCAGGCTCCCGGGGTGGCAAAAAGTCATGGCTCCGTTCCATGAGGTCGTCAACAGAATAGCCTGCTTTAGTTATCTGCGCTGCGTCGAGCCAAGAACTGTCCTCTATTGGACGGTTCCGCCACTTGACCAAATATCGCAGATACTCCTTCCTGCGCGTGCGTCTAGCTACCTGTGTATCCAGAATTCCTTCGATTTCAAGGGGTGGTGCCTTTGGTAATTGTCTTGTCCAAGAACCTTCCTCATAGCTGTCTTTCTGTGGCACTGTAGTTGCTGTATCGTTCTCTGAGTTGGCTACATAGGGAAACAGATCTGCCACGTTAAAAATGGGAGAAATTCCAATCTCGGGTGGCAACTGTATTTCGTAAGCGTTCGCAGAAAATTTGCGGATGATTTTGCAAGGGCCGATCTTCTTAAATTTTAGCTTGTTATACTCCCGCTTCGGAAACCTCTCCTTACGTAAATATGCAAGGACTTCATCCCCAACGTTAAACTGAACTTCCCGACGCTTTGTGTCAGCTCGCTGCTTGTATTTCAGACTGCTGTCCTGTAATTTCAGCTTGACTTGTTCGTGTAAATTGCTCATTGCTTGAGCGAATTCTTCCCCATCAGCACTCCGTTTCTCGAGTTTCCCCAAATCCCGTAACTCATGCACTCCTCGCGGATGCATACCGTACAAAATCTGGAACGGACTGTAACCGGTGCTGCGGTTAGGTGAATCGTTGTACGCGAACTCTGCTTGAGCAAGTACACGGTCCCATGTCCGGGAATTTCCTCCTGTCAAACTGCGAAGTAAGTTCCCTAGGCTTCTGTTTACGACTTCCGTCTGACCATCAGTCTGCGGATGATAAGCAGAGCTGAACTGCAATTGTGTATTTAACTTTTTCCACAGAGTTCTCCAAAAGTGACCTGTAAACTTTACATCCCGATCAGAAACAATGGATTTCGGGAGTCCATGTAACCGAACGACTTCAGTAAAGAATAGGTGTGCAATGTAGGTAGCGTCGCTGGTTTTCCTGCAAGGTACAAAATGTGCCATTTTTGAGAATCGGTCAACTACAACCATGACTGAATCGAAGCCCCGCTGTGTCTTTGGTAGACCCAAAACGAAGTCCATGCTCACTGAATCCCATGGTCGACTCGGAATCGGTAATGGTGAGTATAGACCAGTGTTTTGACTATGACCCTTTGCTAGTTGACAAACTCTGCATCTGCTCACGTACCTCTGCACATCTCGCTGCAATTTCGGCCAAAAATAAAAGTGTTGTACTTGAGCAACCGTCTTGTCGATACCAAAGTGTCCAGCCAGTCCTCCACTGTGCTTCTCCTGTATTATATTTTCCCGCATGGAACAGTTGGGTATGCACAGTTGTCCTCCTTTAAACAGCAGTCCTTCCTGCAAATTATAATCTAGCCACATGCTATCATTCCTTAACAAAGGGTTTTGACAGGCTTCATATGCCTCCCCAAATTCGGTATCAGTTTGATACAGCTCCTTCAAATGCTCAAAACCCAAAACTTGCATTGTGCTTTCCTGCAGAAGCAAGGTTCTTCTGCTCAGTGCATCTGCCACCTTATTCGCTTGGCCACTAATGTGCTTTAATACGAATGTAAAATTCTGCAGATACTCCACCCAAGCTGCATGTTTGTGGTTCAATTTATGCTGTTGCATAATATACTGCAAGGCAGAATTATCTGTAAACAAAACAAACTCATCTCCCAGTAGATAATGCCGCCAATGCTTCAACGCTTGTATGATTGCATAAAATTCTTTGTCGTAGGTTGAGTACTTCTGCCTGCTCTCATTTAGCTTTTCACTGAAGAAAGCGACCGGTCTGTCCTCTTGACTGAGGACTGCTCCAATGGCTGTCCCACTGGCATCACAACGAACTTGGAAAAGTTTGTTGAAATCTGGCAGTCTCAATATTGGTCTTTCAGTAATCTTCTTCTTCAAAGTTTGAAAACTATTTTCTACCGCTTCAGTCCAGTGAAAAGGCTGATTTGCCTTCTTGATCGTGTCCAACATAGGTGCGCAAATCTCGCTGAAATTTCTGATAAATTTCCTGTAAAAACTGGCTAGTCCATGGAAACTCCGGACTTCAAATAAACTCCTTGGTGACGGCCAGCTAACTATAGCTGCCACCTTTTCCGGATCCATTTTTAGTTCATTCTCTGCAATAACAAACCCCAAATACACTAGTTCTCGCTGAAAAAAAGTACACTTTTTCAGATTAATCAGCAGCTTGTTTTGCTGCAGCTTCCTCAACACACTCTGTAAATGCCTGAAATGATCCTCTTTAGTCCTGCTAAAAATCAAAATATCATCCAGGTAAACTATCACGAATTTCCCATTAAACTCTTTCAATACCTCATTCATCAAACGCATGAATGTGCTGGGAGCGTTACTCAATCCAAATGGCATCACCAGCCACTCATATAAGCCTTCGTTTGTCTTGAAAGCTGTCTTCCACTCATCGCCTTCTCGTATTCGAATCTGGTGATATCCACTCTTCAGGTCAATTTTTGAGAAATAGGCTGCCCCACTCAAACAATCCATCATATCGTCCATCCTCGGTAAGGGAAACCTGTACCTGACAGTAATTTTGTTTATGGCTCTGGAGTCTGTGCACATTCGCCATTCTCCTCCCTTCTTTGGAGCCAAAACAGTCGGTACTGCACAAGGGCTCATACTCTCTCGAATCAACCCTTTATCAAGTAGCTCCTGAACCTGCTTCCTAATTTCCTCATGATCCTTGGGACTCATACGGTAAGCAGCCTTATTTGGTAAGCTTGCACCTGGTATAAAGTCAATACAATGACTAATGCCCCTCCTTGGTGGTAACTCATTTGGAAGATCATCCACCACTATGTCCCCAAATTCTTGCAGTAACTGCTGAACTTCCTCTGGCAAATCTGATAGCTGTGTGTGTAATACTACTGCCTTTGGTCTCCTTATGACAGCAAAATTGATTTCGCTGTCCCCAATCTGTTTCACGAACTCCTTTCCTCCCAACAGCAATGCCTTCACTCCACTGGCTTCTGCTGTATTTTCCTCCTTGATGGGTACAAGCGTGTGCTTTATCCCATCTTTAACAAACTTGTAGCAATTCTTTTTCCCGTCATGAACTGCACCTCTATCGAACTGCCAAGGTCGTCCCAACAGTAAGTGACAGACATCCATTGGCATGACATCACAAAGGATCTTATCCTTGTACTTACCAATCTGAAATTCTACTTCACATTGTTCGTCGACTAACAGCTGATGTCCTTTCTGCAGCCATGACACTTTGTAGGGTGTAGGGTGCTTTAATTTCTTCAATCCCAACTTTTCTACCATCTCCACCGCCACAAGGTTGTCTGTACTCCCACTATCAATAATCAATTTACAGCACTTGCCCCGCGACTTGCAGACAGTGCGGAATAAAGCTTTACGCTGATCTGGTTCTGCAACCTCCTTTGCTGGTTTCAACAGCACTTTGTTCAACACCAAAGCTTCACCTGTCTCTGGTGCATTTTCTGCTTCCTGAGGTGTTGCCTCAGCATCCTCAGTCTGAACAACATAAGTCCCTCTTCCGCCTGCTGGTTCAGCTTCAGGACATTCATAAGACTTGTGCCCCCATTTGTGGCAGCGATAGCACTGGACAGCTCCTCTGCCCCGACCATTTCCTCGCCCTCGCTGAGGTGGTCGTCCTCCTCTCGTGCTATTGTCTTTTTCTGTCGCTCCAGCAGTTTTAGAACTGCTGCTTTCTTCACTGGGGCCTGTACCTCGGCCTCTTCCAAACACTTTACCCTTTCCCCTGCCAGTTCCACCTCCTCTCCTGGCATTCTGCTTCCGGTTAATCTTTTCTTCTGCCTTCAGTGCAAACTGATAGGCTTCTTCCATTGTCCGGGGTGAAAGGATACCAATTTCATCTAAGATTTCCCCCCTTAATCCATTCACAAATCTGGCTGTTTTCTCCGGGGTGTCCTCCACATATCCTGCTCGCAAATTTAACTTGTAGAACTCTTCTGTAAATTCTTTCACAGTCATTCCCCTCTGCTTCAAGTTCTGTACCTGCCTGTACAGCATAATCTGATAATCCTGTGGTAAGAATTTCTCTTTCAGTTTGGCCTCCATTCTAGACCATTTCTTTATAGGCTGTTTGTTAAGCCTCCTCCGTTCCGCCTGAATGCTGTCCCACCACAAGGACGCATGTCCTTTCAGCTTGGTGGCGGCGAACTTCACCTGCTTATCTTCGCTGGTTTCCTCAAATTCAAAATACTTGTTGACTTCACTTAACCAATCCAACAACACGTCTGCGGACAGACTTCCGTCATAAGTCGACAACTCATGTTTTGGCTTATGACTTGACAGCAAGACCGACTTCAACAATCTAAATTCTGGTGTCACCCCCTCTAATTCCTCCTCTGGTTCAACTTCTTCTTCATCACTGTCATCTGCTGGGTTTCTTCTTCCCCCAGCTTCCACCACTGCCAATCTTTCACGCAAAACTCGAATCTCCTCTCGAAGTCCATCATCTACTACCCTCCGGACTACTCTTCCCCTTCCTCTTCCTCTTCCTCTTCCTCTTCCTCTTCCTTCACCTTCACCTTCTCCCTGTTCCATTGGTTCTAACTCAAGAAACTAGCTCTGATACCACTTATGATGGCCCAGCCCTGGTGACGTGGTCACAGCCACGTGACTCACCTCAGTCCCACGTGGTCACACTTGGGCGCGGACAAATATCTGCCCCCAATACCGAGGCGCATTTACAACACCTATCTGCCGGTTATTGGGTATGGTCACCGGTTCCTCCCGTTGAAAAGGCTTCCCGCCTATGTTAAACCCTTAAGGGTTATCCTCGGCTCATTTACACTCTGTCTTTCTACTGTTACCTGCTCCGCGTTGTTATGGCGATGCTCTCTGTGCGCTAACCCACCGTATCCTTCGCTCTGTCACTGACTATGGCCCTGTTTGAGATGCGAATCCTTCACTGTAGCTGCTGTCTTCAATGGTCTGGTTCGGAAGTCTGTGGTAAGGGTTTTATATTTTCATGAATTTGGCGAAGTAATCCTTTTGGTTTTCGATTTCTGAGCTCCAGTTCTGTGCAGGTGTTCACAACCACGAGACTATCACTCCTCCGAACGCAACCTGGCCTCGAGGTAAACTCTCGTGCTATGTTTTATCATCCTCTGTCACCTGTTGTCGATGCTTACAGGGTTTTTGTGCCTTTCAGCTTGTGGAACTGGTTTATGGCTCGGCAGTCTCCGTCGACCCTTGGGTAGGTCCGCTATTCTCTTCTTCTCGCACCTTGCTGTCTTTACTTCTCTCACTCTGATATTTGTTCTGGTTATAGAAACGCACTAACTCATATCGTTGTTCTGTGCAGGTTGGTTGGGAGCTCTGCTCGCGAGGGTTTCAAACTTGCAGTCTTCAACTTTCTCCAACCCTGGTACCCTTTGTGACCGGGTAGGGTCTACTCCTATTCCAGCGTTTCTATAGGTTATACAATGTGGAATTTGCCATAGGTTTCTGTTGGTTAGATTTTGTAGGGTTAGCCGTGCCCCTTTGCTGGCATTTACAATCTCAGGGTTTCGTTCCTTTGTATCATTATATGACCTCCATGCAACAAGGTTTTGGACTTTATACTGTTACGGCGGTGCCGAATTTGATATATGACTCTGTTGTTATTTGTCGAACTGTTGTTTATAAAGACTTATGAAATGTTATATTAATGGAATCAGTGGGTCTTGAACTGTTACCTCTTTTAATAGTCGTTGTATTTGATTTGCAAATGGCCGTGTGACTCTTTGCGTTTGCTTGCGGGTTCTGTTCGGTTATGGCCGCAACTTGGCTTGCTACGATGCCTGTGTCATTCCTTTATCCTCGCAATACTTGTATGCATATGCTGTTTGGCCGCCTTACGCTACCTTGCTGTGTGTTAGTTCTGATAACATAACTTATGGTTTTGGCTTGATGCCTGTAATGCTTCAGTATTTCTAGTTACAGTATGTGAACTTCGTTCTATCTCAATTCGTTTTCAAAATAACAAATGCTTTGTAATACTCAGATGTACAATATGGAAAAGTAATGAACAGTAGTTTATATTCAGAAAAAGGAAACAATGCTTCAGTTACAGAGGGTGTTTTAATACTGCTTGAATACTGTCTTGCTATCTCTTCTTAACTCGTTCTGAGGTGAACCAAAAAAAAGTCCCTCTTACATTCGTCTTTTTCATTTTTAGCTACACTGAATATAACCGTCTAGAAACTAAATTCTATAACTGTTACCTGTTTCTTTAAACAATAAATTAACTAAACAGTTGTTGGTTACCTAAGCTAACAACCAGTAACTTAACTTGTTCTGAAAATAAATAAAAGAAAAGAAATGAACAATGATTAACAAAAGACAACAACCAGTTTTTCTTTTGATGACCTGTCCAACCACTCTTGAAGTCGTGTCCTGTTTCTTCGCGAGCCAGTCATCGATCTTCTGTCTCCTCGGAGCTGGATGCTCCTGCATCATGTATTTTATGTAATTTTATTGGTTTGTGGTTTTTGAATTTTTTTTTATTTCAGATGTTAAATTTACATTAATTTAGAAAAATAGTCCGCTTAGGGAAGGTGGTGGAGTTCATTCATATCTTATAGCCATAGATATTAAAAATAATTAAATGGAAGTTATTTTTAATAATGATGTAAATAAATATTTTCTTATATTTAAAAAAACACTAATTAAAATTTCTTATAAATAAATATTCTATTTTTTATATAGAATTTTTTGTTCTAAAATATTTAATTTTAATAATTAAAAAAATTTATATAAAAAAATGAGGAGAAAATTAGATTTATAAATTCTATTAAGAATAATTCATAAAAATATATCATGTGTGAACAACTCCTGCGTTCCATGTGTGAACAACTTCCCTCTCCTTTTTGTCCTCCATACGTGTTATTCCATTTGGATGCGCAGCTTGCTTGGTTGTTTTTCTTTTTCTTTTGTGACTTACTTCGTTGTTTCTGTTTTTCCTTTACGCTGTTGTAACTGCACTGAACGTGTTTCTTTACCTTTCATTTTTAAAAGATGGTACTTTTCATTTCTAAAAGATCGTTTGATTTAAACGAGTGATTTATTAATGTTGGTCTTAAAAGACTTCTATGGTATCTGATTTAATAATGTTTATACATTGTTTTATTATGTACAATGTATACCATGTATATATATGATTATAATTTTATTAGAAAACATTTTTGGATTTAAACGAGTTAAATGGATTTAATAATGTTTGTCTTAATAAACTTTTACCGTGTTTGATTTTAATACATTGTTTTATTATATACAATGTGAGAATTATGTGTATATGATTCCATGTATATATTATTATAATTTTATTAGAAAATAATGTATATATTATTATAATTTTATTAGAAAATATTTTGGTTGGCGAAGGTAAAGTATTTATGAAATTGTTAGTGTATGTTATTTATGGAGAGATAACATGTTGCATGTGTTGGTATATAGGTGTTGTTTAGGTATAGTTTTAATGAAAATTGACATTTTTAATTTGTTAGGTGGCTATTTGTTTAATTAGTTAATTTAAAATTTATTTATAAAGTGTGTATGAATGAATATGATAATTGTTAACTATTTGTTAATAAAGCAATGATAGATAATGGAGTTGAAAACAAAGTGAGTTTTTTATTTTGTTCAATAGAATTCATATATAAGAAAACCATTGCTAACATCATTAGAGATGAAGGAAATAGACACATGTAGTAGTGACTTACTGCTTTATTTTTATTTTGTAGAGCATGTATGAGCATGGAGGGTGCTACCTCTATGCCTCAATTTGTGAGACTATATTGGCCCATGGACTTAAGGGATTGGCATCAAGAAAAATACTTTTTATGATTTCTCACATCAAGTTTTAAGAATCCATAATTATACTCAAATTGTTTACTAAATAATAAATATAAAATTTAAATAATAATACATTTATATAATTTCCTTACTATAAATATGTGATGACATTTTAGAAAAAAATATTTTGTTTAAAGTAGAGTGTAAATACCCATATTATAGTACATCATTTTGATACTTATGATATACATATTAAATATTATACATCATGTAAGAGTAATTTCTTTTATTTTGTATATATTTAACTTGTGTAATAACATATTAGTGACCATTTAAAGTCAAGATTCCCCTATAATAACATGACATGTGATGGCTTATTTTGATTAATACTATGTAATTCAAATGTAAAAGCCAAAATTGTTTTCTTGTTGATATCAATAATTACAAGTTAGTAATGCAATATGACATATTTGTCATATAATTAAACACGTGAATAAGCAAAGTGCATAAAGGATCTACCTTAATAAAAAGTACAACAAAATTTTTAAAATCTTTCTTATTATTTTTTGTCATAAGAATAAAAATATGAATTAAGAATCTATGTAAATAAATGTTAAAAAATAAGAATTAATTTAACACATTTACTTTAGTTATTATCACACCTTTATAAAACATTCCACATTCTACCTTTATTGCAAAACATTTTTCCATGAACCTAGCTTTATGCTTGTAAAGTGAGCCATTTACTTTATACTTGTTCTTGAAGACCCACTTGGAGGCAATTGATTTGGTTCTCAATGGAGTTCCATTCTTATCAAAGCATCATACTCTTTTTGCATTGCTTCTTTCCATTCATCATGAGAAGAAACTTCTTTGAACGAATTTGGATCAAAATTTATAGACAAATTTAATTCAAAATCATAAGAAACATCCATCTAAATAGTTGAATTAAAATCGTCGACATCACCTTCAATATTTCTAGTAGAGCTTCTTGTTTCTATCTTTGCAATCTCATTAGGATGAACACTTTCAAATGTCTCAGTGAGCCATTTTGGAGGACCTTTTTGAGATGGCCCAAGTGTTTCAATGGATTGAGATGGAGCTGAATCAAGATTTAGCCTTTAAATTCTCTCAATGATATCACTCAGAGTGTCTTCTTGATTAGTGGCTCGAGCTTCGTGAAGGGGAGAGAGTGCTTCAAAAGGAGATTCCACAGATTGATCCAGAATAGGGATCCCTACTTCAAGAAGTGTAATCTTATTATCAAATTCCTAAAAGGATTTTGCATGCCTAAATTTTTCCAAGCGATCAAGATGTCGCTCAACAACATTGTTAGTCTTAGAAGATTTAAGAAAGATCACATCTCTAGACAATATAAACTTCTTGTTTACTTCATGAGAGAGATGATATGCTTTGGACATATTCGAGTAAACCTAAGAAGACACGATTTCAACTCCTTGCACAAGTTTGTTTCTTTGTTCCTTAGGTATCAAGGCATAACAGGTGGAACCAAAAACCTTGAGATGCCTCATCGAAGGAATGTGGCCATACCACTTTTTTGAGAGCATGAGATGGACACCTATTCTTAATATACAGTGCACATAGAATTGCATTAACCTAGAACATCAACTTAACATTTTTTAAAAACATCATTGAACGTACCACATTTAAGATTGTCCTATTCATTCTTTCAGCTACAACATTTTGTTCAAGATTATAGGGCACAATTGTTTGATGTTGGATCCTATTAGCACTCCAGGAAACTCTCCTATGGTTGCAGCTCAGAGATGCCTGGTAACATATAATCTTCAATATTGTTCTCTGAACTATTGGAATGAAAGATGGTTTGGATCAAGCCAAATTAACCATTTCAACTCTGTTTTTACTCAAGACATGCATGAACACCCTTAGCTTTACAAGGTTTTAGACCACTAATGCTCAATAGTTTGTATATTTAATGAATGGATGGAGAATACCTACTATACCAGTAGACGCATATATAAACACATATGAATGGCCAACCACAGGAATTAAAAGAAGCTTGCAAATCTAATTTATCAACGCAAAGATAAGATGACGGTTATCTGGCATTGGACACAGAAGAAACATGAACAACCTATTCAAGTGCAAGCTTGGAACAAAAGAGAAAATGGAAATTGAACATATAACAGTAAAAGAAGCTTATATTGCTAGAATGAAGATGAGAAGCTTGAGTATCAAAGTCTCAATAGTCTCCAGAAGTTGAACCCTTGCTACATCTTGTTTTCAGCTATTTATAGTTTGTTTACAAAGGTCCTGAGCCTTTTGAGGCTTCAGGTGTCTTAATCTATCCCTCTGTCTTGTTTAACTGATTGATTCCCTCAATAGGCAGGAATGGCCCGACGGTTTTCCTCTTTTGACAAAGGAATAATCACATTCAGATATTTTGAGTAGTTGCTGCACTGTCTGGGAGCTCTACCGTGCTAGAGATGTCCCACAATCATTCTGTTTGTTTGTTGAGTTGTGTTGTCGATGCCCATGATTGCTTCTCGACCTCTGTCTCCCGGAATTTATTTCCCGACCTTTGTTTATGTGATAGAATTGGTCTTCGGGCCTCTGTTATCTTCTAAATGCAAACGGGGACTGCTTTCTGTTAAAATGGAAAAATGATGCAACTGTGAGAAATCCTGTCAAACCTTCCATGTTTCAGACTTTAAAATTCCTTAAACATGGCATATATATCTATCAGGTCTGCCCTTTGGGTCATTGTCGCCTATCACAAATGGCATGGTCCCTTTATTCCCCTTGTTCCTTTTTGTTCCTTGAAATACTTGAAAAAACACGGGAAATACATGAAAAAGGCCTCCCTCCGGACTTCAAATATTATAGATTTCATTCCCGCACCCTTTCGGGTCCGGGCTTCATCGCTATCGGCGCTACCGAGTTCCCCTTTGTATTTCATTATATAACGAAATACATTGAAAATGCATTGAAAATGGGCTCTGGCGGACGTGGAAGATTATACATTTTGCTTCTGAAACCCATCGGGTCCGATCTTATCGCATCGGGCACATATACATGTAAAGGTTGTGCCCATTGGTTTTCCTGATTGCGATCCGCCGATGCGATGTGGGTCGTCGATCTGCTCGCCCAATTGACGGTTCACATTGAATCGTCGGTCGCGATCGCTCATTGCATACTGTCTACACCGATAACCTCTGACTCGCCTCCCCGACTGCGATTTGCCGATGTGATATCCGCCGATGCGATGTGGGTCGTCGATTTGATCGTGCGATCGACGGTCCTCGTTTAAACGTCGATCACCATTGCCCTCGCCCCTTGGTTTCCGCCAATGCGATGTGCCGACCCGATCATCGGCGATCGCTGATCGGCGATGTCTTGCACCTATTGTCGCTACCCGCCTATGCCGATTGCGATTTTCCGCTTAGATCTAGGTCGTTGATCGGGCAGATCTAATGGTTGCTGTGATTTGGACTATTTTTCATGGTTTCTCATGGTTCTAGAGTGTTTTCGCCTCCCAAAAGTGTATTTCCGCCCTTCCAAGGGCTCTTGGAATGCGATGGTTTTGACTTTGAATGGTCTTTAAGAGGCTTTTGAAGACTTCAAGAGCATATATGGGTCCATTGGCATGCTTTTAAGCAAATTTTGAGACTTTGGGGCATATTTGGATCCATTTTTTGGGCCATTTGCCAACAAGGCTAACACTGGCTCCTTCTAGGGATGGAAGCCTCCCTATGAGGTTTCAAGAATTGCAGAGCAATGCCTTTCCTGTAAAACAAAATTGAATTCTTCCCCTAGTGTTCCATTGGGCATGGAGTCTTTTTAGCATAACATAAAAATTGAAACAAAAAAAAAACATATGTACAATAATAAGGTTTTCGAGCCTTAAATGAAATAGAGTTTCAGGAACCGCCCGTTTACCGGGATACCAAAAGGGTCTCCTCCTTCCAGATTGTGCAGGATGAATGTATTGTTGCGCTGAACTTGAGCGATGACAAAAGGACCAGTCCATAAGGAGTCAAAATTTCCATGATTACCTCTCTTTTCTTTCAATGCATCCGATTTGAGCACCCAATCACCAACTTGGAAATTGTCCACTTTTGCATTCCTGTCAAAGGTTCCTTTGATTTTCTTCTGATGGACCAGTGACTTCTCAACCAGCTGCTCTCTGATCTGTTGTAATTCGACTAGGTTATTCATTCTTCTTACTAAGTCATTCTCTTCATCTTGTTCTTCTTGCAAGAACTTAGCCACAGGAAGGATCAGATGGATAGGGAAAACAACATCAGCGCCATAAACTAGTTTAAATGGAGAGTTCACTAAGGACTTTTTGATGGAAACTCCGTCAGCCCATAGTGCAAACTTCAACTTGGAATCCCAACTCTTTTTGTTGTCTTCTAACAGTTTTTTGATTATCCTTACCAAACTCTTGTTAGATTATTCTGCGAGGCCATTGCCTTGAGGATAATATTAGGTAGAATGAACCACTTTAATGCCCATGGATTTAGCCATGTCCATCAATTCTTTTGCCTTAAAAGCTGTTGCATTATCAGCGACTGGTTTGGTTGGGCAACCAAATCTAGTGAAAATGTTCTCATTCAAGAACTTTATGACAACTTGATGATTGGCATTCTTAGTGGGTATAGCCTCAATCCACTTGGTGAAATAATCAGTGGCTACTAAGATCCATTTATGTTGGCCAATGGAATGTGGGTTAATCTCACCTATAAAGTCCAAGCCCCACTGCTGGAAAGGACCATTGACATGTATTGGATTTAAGGGCAGAGATTTTAGTTGTTGTCTTCCTACAAATCTCTGACATTTGTCACAAGCTTTTACAAAAGAAAACACATAAGAGAACAGTGTAGACCAATAATACCCAGCCCTCAAGATCTTGTGAGCCGTGGTTTTCCAATAATGATGCCCACCACAGATGCTAGAATGAAACTGGTGTATGACCTCTACAAATTGTTCTTTATCTAGACACCTCAAGAGGATTCCTGATGGGTCTTTCCAGTAAAGCAGATTTTTGTCAATGTAGAATTTGGCTGATCTGAGTCTAGTGGTACTGTAGGAATTTACAGGGTAAGTTCTTCAGACAGAACACCAAAGGACACCGCTCACAAACAGATCACAGATCAATACACCAGTACATTTGACGTGGTTAAAAGCCTCAAAGAGGGAAACAGTCCACGGCCTGAGCCAACGCGGCCACTTCAGGCAATTTATTAATAAAAGAATGAAAATTTACATAAGCTTCTCTCATGGACGGGTAACCTACAAATGACCCTCCATGCTCTTTAAATAGAGATCATGGACCAATCGGGTGTTAAGCCACGGATCAAGTGTCGGTAATAGCGAGGAGAGAATGAACCGTCGGATCACTACATATCGTGACCGTCGGATTGTAAGTTACAAAATGTACATAGTAAAGAAACACACTTTACCTAACTCTATACTAGACCAAGTTATACTTAACTATTTCCTATGTGTCGGAATATCCTAACATCCCCCCTTAAGAACAACTTGGGACAAGATTGAAGGATTTACAAATATGACACAATAGGAGAAGGAAGGAGGCACTAGAGCCTATCCCCCCTTAGTGACAACTTCCTGAACTCCAACCATAAATCGAAGTTTAGTGAACTTCGCCTCTGTGAGAGCCTTTGTAAAGATGTCCGCAACTTGATCATCTGTTGAACAATATTGCACTTCAAGAACATGGTCGTGAATGAGATTTCTGATGAAGTGCATGTGCAGTTCAATGTGTTTGCTGTGCTGATGTTGGACTGGATCTTTGCATAGTTGAATGGCACTTTGATTATCACACCAAAGTGTAGTCGGATGTTGTTGTTGAAAGCAAAACTCTGACAGGATCTGACGAAGCCACAAGGCTTCCTTACTAGCTTCTACGGCACCATAATACTCTGCTTCTGCTGAAGAAAGAGAAATGGCACCTTGTTTCTTGCAAGCCGATGTAACAGGTCCTGAAACAAGAGTGAACAAATAACCTGCAGTAGACTTCCGATCATCAGGGTCACCAGCCCAATCGGAATCAGTGAAACCAACCAATAGAGGAGATGCTTCGGCACTCTAATGAATCCCAAACTGAACTATACGTCAAACATAACGAAGTATTCTTTTAGCTGCTTTCCAATGACTTTCACGTGGGTTTTGCATAAACCGAGCAACAAGGCCAACAGCAAAGGAAATGTCAGGACGAGTATGGGTTAGATACAGAAGTTTTCCTACAAGTTAACGGTAAAAGGTAGCATCAACTTCAGGAGAAGTACAAGTGGTTGAAAGTTTGACTCCAGACTGAAAGGGAGAAGGGGTTGGCTTACAGTCTTCCATGTGAAAATGGTGTAGAATATCACAGGCATACTTGGACTGGGAAAGGGAAATACCTTCCTTGGATTGCAAGACTTGAAGACCAAGAAAATAATGTAAGTGTCCTAAGTCTGTCATTTGAAACTTCCTTTTAAGGCTAGACTTCACATGGTTTATAAGGTTGGGATCACTACCAGTCAGGATAAGATCATCAACATAAAGAACAAGAATGATAAGAGACTTGCCCACTTTCTTGGTGTAGATAGTATTGTCAGAATGACACCTAGAAAAGCCATTTTCTAAAAGAAAGTTATCCATTTTGGCATACCAAGCTCGAGGAGCTTGCTTGAGGCCATAAAGGGATTTCTTAAGCTGACATATAAGGCTGGAGTCTGTTTGTATAAAGCCAATAGGTTGTTCCATATAGATTTCTTCATGCAAGTCCCCATTTGAAAGAGGCAGCAAGGGAAAGAACAAGGCGGATAGAGTTCATTTTGACAATAGGGGAGAAGGTTTCAGTGTAATCAATGCCTTCAACTTGTGAAAAACCCTTAGCAACAAGACTAGCTTTATGTTTATCAACTTTCCCATCTGGTCCATACTTGGTTCTGTAAACCCATTTGCATCTAACAAGTTTTCGTCCCTTTGGTAGAGGAACAAGATCCCATGTATCATTTGCTAATAATGAATGATATTCTTCATTCATAGCTGCTTCCCAATCTGGATGGCCTGAAGATTCTGCAAGGTGTCAGGATCATAATTCACTGAAGCTTGAGCCAGTAAAGAAGAGGCTCTATCAAACTGAGAACGTGTATGTCGCTGATCTATATGATCACCAGCAAGATCACCTACTGCATCCTGAGTAGCACGGACCCATTTGAAGCTGAGGAGCTGAAGAAGGATCCTGAGAAGGTGGGGGAGGATTTTCATCCTTGCTTTCATCATCTGAAGAAGAAATATTTTCAAAAGTAGAAGAGATAGGGAGAGGTGGCACATCCGTCGAACTAGGCTCGTAGGCCGATATATTTTCAGCAAACTTTACATCTCTTCTAATGATAACATTTTTGGACTTAAGTGGAATAAGTCTATATCCTTTGACATCTTCAGAATATCCAACAAAAATACATTTTTCACTCTTAGTTTCTAAAGCTTTATGTTTCTCATCTGGAATATGGGCCCATGCTTCACTTCCAAAAACA
Source organism: Pinus tabuliformis (assembly GCA_031772625.1). NCBI lineage: Eukaryota > Viridiplantae > Streptophyta > Pinopsida > Pinales > Pinaceae > Pinus > Pinus tabuliformis. The sequence goes on from CM062805.1 coordinate 765,103,622, forward strand.
CGAAAGTGACTTACATCTGGTTTAATTGAGCTCCATGCTTCTTCTGGAGTGATACTCTTTAAAACCTTAGTAGGAGTGCGATTTATTATGTAATTTGCACAGTTACTTGCTTCTGCCCAATAATTAAGACTAAGTCCTTTAGATTGAAGCATACAATTAGCCATTTCCTTTAAGGTGTGATTCTTCCTTTCAGCTACACCATTTTGTTGTGGAGTATATGGAACAGTATGTTGCATTTGAATTCCATTCTCAGTGCAAAAGTTGATGAATTTGTTGTTAACATATTCTCCGCCATTATCAGATCTTAGCTTAAGAATTTGATGTCCAGATTGTTTTTCAACAAAGGCCTTGAAGGCCAAGAACATGTTAAATACTTCACTCTTGAGTTTTAAGAAGTATACCCAAGTGCGTCTGGAGAAATCATCAATGAAAGTTAAGAAATACTTGTAGCCAGAGAATGAAACAACTGGAAGTGGACCACATAAATCACTATGCACAAGTTGTAAAGGGGCTGAGGCGTGCCAAGAGGCACGTTTTTCAAAACTATCCCGATGATGTTTTCCGAGTCACATCTAGAACAAACACCGTCTCTACAAGATACCATTGGAAGACCTGTCACCATATTTTCTTTACATAGATTCTGAAGGGAGCGATAGTTTAAGTGACCAAATCGCTCATGCCAAAGTTTGCTCACTTCATCGTTATGAGCAACAAATACTGAGGAAAGATTTGATGACCCAAAGTTGTGAAACTTATACAACCTTGTAGAATCATCAGCAATGACAGTAGCTAAAATCTGTCTAGGATCTCTTAGGTCCTTAATTACAACATCGTGAGGTGAAAATTCAACGATTTTACCTTCACCTGAATGAGTTATCTGATATACAGATAGAAGGTTGCAGGATAAGGTTGGAACACATAATACATCATTAAACTGACCATTGTCTATATGAACAGTTCCAGTCCCTACAACACTAAGAGATCTATCATCACCAACATATATATTTTTGGTGTTACAATCATTTAAAGAAGAAAACATGGCTTTGTTTTTGGCCATGTGATAAGAAGCTCCAGAATCAATGAGCCACTCATGAGAATGAGAAGAAGAAGATACATTTAGTGCATAGCCAGACCGAGATGCTTGACAACCACATGCAGAAAGTGCCATTCCTGAAGATGAAGTTGAAGTTGAAGAGTGCTCCAAATGGATGTTATGCTTCTTCATTGTTGCTTCCAAGGCTTCCATCTTCTTAAAGCATTTGGATTCTAAGTGGCCATCTCGATTACAAAAGTTGCAATGTCTATCAGTCTTCTTCCCTTTGTTTTTATTTGTCTTATCATTTTGTTGAAATGATTTTTCATTTTGAGGCTGAGATTGCTTAGGACCCTTGTTTGGTTTAGGACCATTCCTTTTAGGATACAACTTCTTAGGATTCTTTGGATTTGGTTGCTGCTGGGCGGCTAACGCTTTCTTGGAAGAGTTTCCAAGATTAAGAAGACCAAGGTGTAAGAGTTTTTCTTGTTCTCTTATTAAAGAATAAAAAAAAGAATCAAAGGAAGGGGACTTGTAGTCTTGTCCTTGAGAAATGAAGGCTTCTCTTGTAGAATGGAAGGTGGAAACAAACGAAGAGTAGGCTGGTCCCAACTTAGTAAGAATGGAATAGATAAGGTTACTATCTTCTTTCTTAACCTTAACACCTTCCAAGAGAAGTCTAAGGGTCTTGAACTTGGACAAAAAATCTTCAATGCAAGAAAAATTATTGGGGTCCAATGTAAGCAACTCATTTTCAAGTTGATGGGCTCTAAGTTCATTTTTTATTCCAAAAACTTTAGTAATCTGTTTCAATGCTTCATCAGGAGTATCAAGTTCTGCAATATGGAATCTAAGATCTGGAGAAATAGACATCCCTATCAACCCACGTGCTTGATCTTGCCTATTTTCCCATTTAGCTGCCTTATCTTCATCTTTCGGTTTGGTTTCTTGGCCTGAGGCTATTCTGTAGAGACCTTTACTTCTAAGTAAATCCACAATGTAGGACCACCATTGGAAGTAGTCACTGCTGTCAAGAATAACTTGGCATGGACTTTCCATTTTAATAGAAACTGAAGCTATAGATGCTGAAACTAAGTGTTCCAATAGAAAGATCTCGAAAAATTAGGCTGTTTCAAAAAAAACGGTTCTGAAAACGGCTTCCGAATGAAGAAGTTATGGCTTTTTGAAGAAAATTTGATGAAGATGTCGACGAAGTGCGGGAATGTGCGGAAATGAAAAATCCTCCCTCACAAAAAGGAGACTTGAACTCAAGACCTCTACTCTCATAAATTAGCTTTGGACCAAGTGAGCTATACAAAAATTTTGAGAGAGAGAGAGAGGGGGGGTTGAATCTTTGGGTTGCGTGCTTGCTTTGAGAAAGCTCTTTTTCCCTACAAAACAAAAAACACAAAACCCAACACGGACATACAAAAAAAAACGAACCTTGCGACTCGAAGTTAACTTTAGCCGGAAACTAAATATTTTCCTCAATGTTTCTGATTTTTCGAGATCACACTAAGGCGCAGCGTAAAAGAGCATACACATGAGAAAAATCCTTCCTTTCTATTTCTGATTTGCCCAGATCGCACAGAGTCGCGGGGCAAAGAGCATACGCAGAAATGAAAGGTTCATATCCGGTAATAAAAAAAATCTAAATAAACCGAAACCGAAATAAACAGAGAGAAAATAATTGTAAACTGTAAATAAACACTATATACCTCCAGATCTTAAAAATGACGCAGCTAGGGCTACCGGAAACCTTTTCGCGTGAAACGAAAGGGGTTCCTCACTGGAATAAATGCTCCCAACACAACAGAGCAGTCCTCTCGGCCCGAAAGCAGTCAAAAATAGTAGATCTAGGAAACGGTAGTCGGATGCAGTTCTACCAGCTTCAGATTTGGATCACCAACGGACACGACCCTCAAATAGCTCTGATACCATGTAGGAATTTACAAGGTAAGTTCCTCAGATAGAACACCAAAGGACACCCCTCACAAATAGATCACAGATCAATACACCAGTACTTTTGATGTGGTTAAAACCCTCAAAGAGGGAAACAGTCCACGGCCTGAGCCAACGCGGCCACTTCAGGCAATTTATTAATAAAAGAATGAAAATTTACATAAGCTTCTCTCATGGATGGGTAACCTACAAATGACCCTCCATGCTCTTTAAATAGAGATCATGGACCAATCAGGTGTTAAGCCACGGATCAAGTGTCGGTAATACCGAAGGGAGAATGAATCGTTGGATCACTACATATCGTGACCGTCGGATTGTAAGTTACAAAATGTACATAGTAAAGAAACACACTTTACCTAACTCTATACTAGACCAAGTTATACTTAACTATTTCCTATGTGTCGGAATATCCTAACAGGTACAAGCTTGACTTGAACTAAGCCTTGGAGGAACTTCCAGCTTCTGCAAGAAATTAACTGTGTTGGCATACCATTCACATGTGGCTAGATTTTCAGCCACGGACTGATTCTGCTTTTGCTCTTCTGATGCTCCCCTTGTTTGCTCATCATCTGAAGTTAAACCCATGAAATTTATGTCTAACAAGCTACAATTTTCTTTGGCCATGAGCTTAGCCAAGCCCTGGCCTTTGACAAGCTTAGTGGGCTTCACCTCTATGTCAAATTCTATGAATTTTGCAATCCATTTTGCCCTCTTTCCATCAATATCTGGCTGAGTCAAGACATCTCTCACTGAGGCTGAGGGCACATATGCAATTACTTTGGAATGCAGAATAGAAATCTTGAATGTTTTCAAGTATTTTATGAGAGCATAAGCTTGCTTCTCAATAAGGTCATACCTTAGTTCAGCATCCCTTAGAGTTTTGTTGAAAAAGGCCACAGGGTGCTCTATGCCTTCATCATTTTTCTGCAACAAGACTGCTGCAAGTGTATCATAAGAGGCAAAAGAGAAGATACAAAACCCCTTAGTGTAATCTGGGCTGATTAGAGTGGGAGCCTCCATGATAGCTTGCTTGATGGCTTCAAAAGAGCTTCTTGAAGCCGCTTTCCATTTTATCTTCAATCCTTTCTTTAGCATGGAAGTGATGTGCTTTACTAACTCTGCAAAGTTTGGAATGAACCTCCTTACAAAGTTGATCTTACCCAGGAAGGATTGGATGTCCCTTTTCGACCTTGGGATGGACAATGTTTGAATGGCTTGAACCCTGGCTGGATCAATCTTCACACCTTCAGCAGAAACAATATGTCCCAGAAGTTTGCCTTCTTCTAGAGCAAACTGTGACTTCTTTGGGTTGACTGAAATTCCAAACCATCTGCACTTCAGAAAGACTTTCTTCAAATGTTGTAAATGATCTTTGTGGCTGCTGGAGAAGACTATTATGTCATCAAGATAAATAAGGACAAACTTGTCCTTCTCTCCCACGAAGGCTATGTCCATGGCTCTATGAAAGGTAGCCCCAGCATTCATCAGTCTGAAAGGCATCTTGGAGTACACGAAAGTGCCCCAAGGAGTAGTGAAGGTGGTCTTTTCCTGATCTTCAGGATGTACAGCAATCTGATTGTAGCCTGAAAATCCATCTAGGAAAGACATGACTCTAGCCCCTGAAACTCTTTGTAGCAAGTGTTCCATCTTGGGTAGGGGATAATTATCTTTTTTAGAGCATTTTTTCATATTTCTGAAGTCGACGCAAAGCCTGATTTCTCTATTTTTCTTCCTTACCACCACCAGGTTGGCTATCCACTTCGAATATTGATGAGCCCCAAAAATGGATAATTATATGGGCTCATTCAACCTCCTAATTCGACTTAATCCACCATTCTCATTAGTTTATTGCATGTTTTTTATTATATTTATCCTAATAGAGTGAATTGGGTTACTCATTATGCCAACAAGTCTAATGGGTGCTTTGTGCAGATTTTTAGTCAAATTTGAGACAAAATCAAAGGTTGTAATGAGCACTTGGCAGCCAAATTCGTGGGAGAACAAGGGAGAGGATTTGTAGGAAGGTGTCCCCTTCATTTATGGGCCCTTACCTTGAATTCTCCACCATCAGCTCGGAGTTCAAGGGCCACCAAATCAATCATCACAAGGGCAGCCGAGCAAGTGCTAGTAAAAGTGTTGTTAACTACAAGTTTTGGCAGCCGAGTTCCTAAAATTTAGGAGGGTTGTTGGGGTCCTCAATTTGTATAAATAAGAGGGCTTAGGGCCTCATTTCAGTTAATCACTTTGTAGGTAGAAGTGAGCTAGTTTGTAGTTCGATTTTAGTCAGTAGATTAGCTTTGCATTTCAGCACATTTTCAAGTTTCCCTTGTGGACAGTTTTTTATGTAACTCTTCTTTTCTTGCTCAATAAAGATGAATCCAACTTTGCATCAGCTCTAAATCTCTCTTAGGAGGTTGTGGCTCTTGGGGTTGGGCCCATCTCAAGTGTCCAATACCTCCTTTGTTTACTTTCATGTGTCCTTGTTGCATTCTTAGAATAAAATTTGCTATTTAGATTTAAATCTTGCTTTGTTATTTAGATTGCTTTTGATGATTAAAAAGGCTTTTTATGTCTATATTGAGTTGATAGGTTATTAACATGGAAGAGCTTCAGAAAAAGGCCATCAAGCACCTCTGATTTCACCTCTCCCTCAGTGGGATCAGGAGCTGGGATCAGGGTGACCTTGCTGCCCACAAAAAAACAGTCTTTGCTTCGCCATGCAATCATTAGTGCTCGATTTTTATTTACAGAATTTGGTTACATGTTCAGAGTCTTGATTGCTTAGTTTGCATAGCATTTCACATTATTTCGTTGCAAATAAACTGTTGTTCATTCTCCTTGTTGTTATTTAGGTCAAATTAGGTCAAGATAGCTAGATCTTGGGTTTGCATACTCTTTGTTTGATCAGTTTTAGAAAATTGTGTGCAGATCACCTGTATTACCTCTCTATCTACCTTTCCTCCATCAGATAATCTGCTCCAACCCTTAATCCATGATTCCTACCCTTCATTTGCCATACTTTTCCCACCTTGCCCTAATTTCTACATTCTTGTGCATCATCGCTTCCTCCATCCTTGAACCAAATCAAATCGCTCCTTAGCCTCATGCGCGAGGTCCTAAACCCCTTAACGTCATTATCCAACCTCCATTTCCACTTTCCCACCTTTTTTCCTCCATCAACCCTCCAAAATCCACTTTTCGGAACATCCTGTAGAAATTCCAGAACATCCTGTAGAACCCCTGCAGACTTCCTGTAGAAGCTCACGAATGAGGTTTCTTGGTAGCCAAACTCTGTGAAACTCTCTAGAAGGGTGTTAGGGGCCCCTTAGGCCCTCTCTAAACCTTCCCGACCTCCTCGAAGAATTTCCTCTTGCCAATCCACCTCTGCACAGTCAAAAACAGTTAAATCTCATGCATAATAATTCTGCCAACATATTCAAAAATACAAAAAGATGTTTTTTTTAGATGTTACTGTAGAAGTAGCTTAGACACATGCGTCTTACCTTCCTAGAAGTCAATGGCATCTCTTTCAGTAGCTTGCATCATTCTTCTTGCACTAGTAGGGTTAGTCGGTAAAACTAGGGTTTGCTAGGGTTTGCATTTCCTTTCCGCTTTCAGTTTCTTTCTGCAAGTAGATTAGCCTTCTTTGAGTTAGCTTTCATCCATCAAATAAAAATATTCTTCTAAGAGCTCATAGCAGTTGGCTTAAGCTCCTAGCGGACTTGTGCCAGCTGACCAAGTGACAGCTGCGGCAAGAGTTAATACTTGTGCATAAAACACTGTCGCTTCCAAGTTTGTTACGAACTATCGGGTTGATAAAATTAAAGAAGGGAGTCTCAGGAGTTGCAACATTATTGCTGCAATATTGGGGCCCACCATTCTTTTTGGCGCCGTTTCCAGGGAAGCGTCAAAGTATTGGTGATTTCTGCTTTTCTTCTATTTTCCATTACAACCTTCTGCTACGTAGTTTATTTCATTTCCATTATGCAATTTCGTTTCTACAAAAGTAGATTAGCATTTCCCGCTTTCATAAATTAGCATTTCAATTCCGCAATTTCATTTCTGCAAGCGTAGATTAGCATTTCAATTCCGCAAGTGTAGCCTAGCATTTCATTCCTGCAATTCCATTTGAGCAAAATAGATTAGTCCTTTCCTGCTTTCATTTCAATTCCGCATTTTCATTTCAGCAAGATAGTTAGTTGCAGTTCAATCTATTTTAGTTTTGTAGGTACAAGCAGAAAATAGCAAAAAAAAAAAACAACCAAAAATATTTCCTTTCATGCCTTGTAGGAGTAGAGATAATTCAGGAAAATGATTGCACAACACCCCCACTGCTTCACACAGCCAACCTTCTCTCTTCTTCGATGGTTGTGATTAAAGAACCCTTAGGTGGACAGCAAGACATATTTGAAGAACCTCAAGGGAAGAAGAAGAAGAAAACATTCCTCTGGAGCAAATGGCTACAAATAGAGCTGTCGGGAGCAGTACCTTGTCCAAAAACGAATTTGCAAATCAGATGGAAGATTTCAAGAGCAAGACGAGGTAGTTTCTTGCCATGCAACTGGATACCTTGCAGATCCAAAGGAAGCAAGAGGAAGCCAAGAGGGCTGTGGACATATTTTTTTCTAGGTGCGCTAGAAAGCATCCTAGGAACGAATGTCCAATGCACTCCCTAGAAGTGTGTTTCGTCTGTGAAGAATACCATCCTACGAATCAGTGCCCTTCCTTGCCTGGACTTAAAGCTGCATATCAGAGGGCCAAAGGAGTCACTGAACCACTCTATTTCATGAACCAAAGGAGGTCACATGGACCCATACCTTACCAGCAGGGAATGCAAGGGACATCCCAAACCTATTATGACCCCTATCAAGCCACTTTCATGCCTTCTTGGGGTCCCCCTACTCATCCCTTCTGGTTCACACCTCCTCCTTGTTCCTTCACAAATCCATATTATGCCCAACAAGTTGCTCATTTGTTTCACTCTTATGCTCAGCTACAGCCTCAGTGGAATGCACCTCATCAGGGGTGGAGGCCCCAGTACAATTCTCATCCCGCTCCTTTGCCTCCACCACCTGCCCAACCACAACCCCATCCACATCCATCTCAAATATACATCCCCACTCAGCTACCCGTAGCACCATTTCCAAAACCATACAATGGAGTAGCTCAATCCAATTACAATGCTGAGGCACAACATGTCCAAATGACTCCTCTTGAGCTCGATGATCTTCACCATAGCTCAGGAAGAGTATTGCAAAATAGAGATTATATTGACAACATTGAAGGACCAAAGGCAAAAGAAGATTCAAAAGAAAGGATCAAAGAACCATGGGCTGCTCTTGATGAAGAGAAGAGATCAGAATCAGAGATCAAGAAAGCTCCCTCATGGTTACCATCAAATCTTCCATGTATTCAAGAGAAAGATCAGCAAAAAGAGGAAGATGAGAAAGTCATGGTAGAAGATGACATGAAACATGATCCAGATCAGCAAAAGGACCAAGGATATCAGAGCTATATTGAAATATGGTTTCAGACGGTCACTAAGTTGCAGCAGTACTCTCTTCCTCAGCTATGTTTGATCCCTTCAAAGTCAAATCATTTGGTCTTTGAAATCCGGATAGCTGTCAAAGCATGCATCTCAAGCCGCCACATCATTTTGTCTCTAATCTCGATGTGCACATGGCTCCATTGGAAGTATTCTTATACTTGAAAAGAATTTTGTTTTTCAAGTAGGGTAGGGTAGAAAAAAAAGAAAAAGAAAAAAAGATAATAAAAAAATTGAAAATAAGAGGAAAATATAAATCTAAGGTGAAAACCTCCTCGGAGGCGCCTTAGATTGGCTCATTGATTGAAAACCTCCATGAGGCGGTCAATGGGTTGACAAAAAAAGAAGAAAAAAAAGAAAAGAAAAAGAGAATAAGATCCCTGGGTGAAAACCTCCCTTGGAGGTGCCTAAGGCAAGCAATTAGGGTGAAAACCTCCATGAGGCGCCCTAGTTGTTTCCAAAAAAAAAGAAAAAAAGAAAAAGAAAAAAGAAAGCAGGACTAATCTCTGTGAAAAATTGCAGGTTGCAGTGAATACTTTGCAGGAAAAGAGAGGCGCGTAAAACGAGGAAAGAAGTCCGTACCAGGCTCCAGGACATCCCTTCGGACACTCCCTCCATGGCCACTCACCTCTCCTAGGATTTGGTCACATTCAGGTCAAGACTAGGCTTTCTACAGGAAGTTCTGGGCTTTCTACAAGAAGTCCCAGGTGTTTCTACAGGAAGTTTTGAATTTCTACAGGAAACATCCTGTAGAACCTTCAGACGAGCCAAATTCAATTTGAAAGGGAATCTAATGGTTGGGATCAGTTTGTTAGGCCTACAGCCACACCTTTATGCAATCCAACACCATGTGGCGCCCTGTTCCATCTCTTTCCACCTCCATTGCACCCACCTGGTTATGTGTTCCTGCACAGTCATACAAGAAACCCTGTTTGCCTCAGATTGACAGCAAGAATTCTTAAGTGACAAGTCAAGCAACAAAGTCTCGCACGCTCTACCTGTCCAAGCTCCATCTAGACTCTGCATCAATGAATTCCAAGTCTGCATTATAGCTCGAGCTCATTTTTCTTACCATGCAACAAAACTGCAGAATGCCTTGAAGCAAAAATACCTAGTGCTGAAATTTGTTTTTTTCCCTAGCTTGAAAACCGTGCATCCATTTGCAAAACCATTTCACAGGGAGTTGTAAAGGGATGATGGCAACATGCTTGAACAGTTTCAGCCAACTCCGGTGCATGATTCCCAAGAAATCAGCCTCCATCACCTTCAACCATTTTTGTATTTTCTCCATATCCGTGCATCCGTTTCAAAACATGTTTCATGGGGAGATGCATATGTGTGATAGTAACCTACCCAAGCAGTTTCAGCCAATTCTAACGCACGGTTTCCGAGAAATCGATCTCTGTAATCTTCAGCAATTTTCCATTTTTCTCGGAATCTGTGCATCCATTGATCGCAATTTTTCTATGGGAGGTGCATAATGATGATAGGAACATGCTCAGCAAGTTTCAGATCGATCTGATCTATCGTTCGGGAGTAATGGCAAAAACAAGTTTCTGTCATGTGAAAATTCAACATCAGCAGCTTGAGGGTGTAGATCTAAACGTGGAAGCCAGCTCCTGCAGTGTGGATCCGACTAGAGGATACCTTCATAAAAAAGCAGCCATGAATCAGCAGCCAAGCCATCATGCAACCACCGAAACAAGTGCATGTAGCAAATGAAAGGCCACAGCGCCTCACAGCAACCATTCGACTTCCAGGTACGTGACTGAAACTCATTCCTCTGATTGCATGAATGTAATTTGGAAACTGCATGAGCAATGAGATGGTTGGGATTAATGAAATCAGTGGCCAGCTAACTGGCCACCCTCATCCAGTTCTTTAGCGCTAAGGCAAAAATCACGCAGCATACGTGAATAGTCATTCACATGAAATTTGAAAAACACAGGTAGTGGTAGACGTGTTGAACTCCAGCGCACAAGACATCAAATGATTAACAGATAGAAGAGAACATACAGTTCATAACATCACTGCAGTTCGAATAAAGACAACACACATTTTGCCACCTCACCACAAATCACGCAGCAATTAACGAATGCTCGGCTGAAACCAACAAATTGCTGTTAACTTGCACTTGCAACATTTTCAACTGAAGTATGCATCCTCCGCTTCCAAAAAATGATTAACCCGTCGTCCTCTATTGAGATTTGCGGCCTGGTTCAAAATTCTCCAGCGTATCGGGCTCACTCAGAGGCGCAGGGGCGTTCTACAGGAAGACGTCCTACAGGAAGTACAACAAAGCCTTCCAGAGTAGAAAAGCTTGGATTTTTCTTCGACAAATTGGAGTTTCGAAGAGAGGTAGGCTTGAAAAACGCCATACCCATGCATGAAATTTCAAAAGGTGGTAAATTAAACTGTTTGGAGTAGGGAAAGTTAAAACAAGTCTGCCTGTGGGTCAAGAATTGTCGTTTACCTGGGTGATACACGGAGTTATTTTCAGTTGGTTCAATGTTACATTCTCCTCCACGGTGCGTGTTAATGAATCCCTCCTGTAGAAACCATAAACCTCTGTAAGGACTGATCTATGCATAAAAAAAAAGTGACTTGTATATGGTGGGTGTGAAAATTAAGCTCTGCACTCTATCTGTGAGAACCTAATTTCATTTTGACAGTCAAGTTTTGGGGCAGTAGCAGCATTATAACCAGGGAATTGGTGAAAAGGGAGATACAAACATCTAAGAAACCCTGTCCTGAGAATCAAAGGAGGAAACCATACACAGAATTCCCCTTCTGATCAGAGCACAAGCCAAAACATAGCATTATATCCGAATTTTGGCCGAGGAACTCACTTCATCTAGCAGTGAGGAAAGGGAGCACATTGAGGTAGAAGAGAAAGCCAGGGGTAAGGAAACCCAAGACAGACCACCATAGGAAAAGCCACAGGTAAAGCAACAGGAAAGGCAAGAGGAAAATCAAGAAAAAGGACAAGTTGCTGAGGCCAAAGCTGTGAGTGGAGTAAACACACAAACGCCAAGGGAGAAGCGGTTGCAAACCCGGGCAAAGAGGACTGAAAAAGTACAAACAAGTAAAGGCACACCCAAGGCAACCACAACACAAGTCAAAGAGAAGGCACCCCCAACCAAGCAAGCCAAATCAGGGAAAACTGGTTCTACAGGAAGCCAGCAGACTGTTTCTACAGGAAGCCAGAAAACTGCTTCTACAGGAAACCAGAAAATGACCACTACAGGAATTTCTATAGGAAGTCTGGGGAAAGGGCAGCAGAAGGAGAAATCAGCCGAGATTTTAGCTAGGGAGGCAGCAGCTATGCTGGCCACCCTAAGCACATCTCCCAAGCAGAAGGAAGTGAAAGAGGGAGCCTTCCCTGTATATTAAGGCAAGAAGGAGCATGCAGATAAGAACTGGTAGACCCCAACCACAGTCAAAAGAGCCAATTACAATTGTGGATAACCCAACTACATAGAAGGAAAGGTCCCCCTCCAAGGCATCCATCACCTATGAATGGGGAAGCTCGAAGACATCCACCTGGAGAGAAAGAATGAAAATATTGGACACAAAGGCCTCTCTACAAGATGCTGAGACAGTTCTACAGGAAGCTGAGAATTCTCTAGGAAAAGGAGCACAAGCAGTGGGAAGAAGCAGAGAGAAAAGCATGGTTTCATAACCGAGAAGAGGACATCACTTCAGAAGCTTGGCATGACAGGGAGACCACCAAGGCCATCAAAGATGAGGAGATAGATTGGTTGCTCAGAGGATGAGCAACACTTTCAGTAGGGGGGTGATGATGAGCCCCAAAAATGGATAATTATATGGGCTCATTCAACCTCCTAATTCGACTTAATCCACCATTCTCATTAGTTTATTGCATGTTTTTTTATTATATTTATGCTAATAGAGTGAATTGGGTTAGTCATTATGCCAACAAGTCTAATGGGTGCTTTGTGCAGATTTTTAGTCAAATTTGAGACAAAATCAAAGGTTGTAATGAGCACTTGGCAGCCAAATTCGTGGGAGAACAAGGGAGAGGATTTGTAGGAAGGTGCCCCCTTCATATATGGGCCCTTACCTCGAATTCTCCACCATCAGCTCGAAGTTCAAGGGCCACCAAATCAATCATCACAAGGGCAGCCGAGCAAGTGCTAGTAAAACTGCTGTTAACTACAAGTTTTGGCAGCCGAGTTCCTAAAATTTAGGAGGGCTGTTGGGGTCCTCAATTTGTATAAATAAGAGGGCTTAGGGCCTCATTTCAGTTAGTCACTTTGTAGGTAGAAGTGAGCTAGTTTGTAGTTCGATTTTAGTCAATAGATTAGCTTTGCATTTCAGCACATTTTCAAGTTTCCCTTGTGGACAGTTTTTGATGTAACTCTTCTTTTCTTGCTCAATAAAGATGAATCCAGCTTTGCATCAGCTCTAAATCTCTCTTAGGAGGTTGTGGCTCTTGGGGTTGGGCCCATCTCAAGTGCCCAATACCTCCTTTGTTTACTTTCATGTGTCCTTGTTGCATTCTTAGAATAAAATTTGCTATTTAGATTTAAATCTTGCTTTGTTATTTAGATTGCTTTTGATGATTAAAAAGGCTTTTTATGTCTAGATTGAGTTGATAGGTTATTAACATGGAAGAGCTTCAGAAAAAGGCCATCAAGCACCTCTGATTTCACCTCTCCCTCAGTGGGATCAGGAGCTGGGATCAGGGTGACCTTGCTGCCCACAAAAAAACAGTCTTTGCTTCGCCATGCAATCATTAGTGCTCGATTTTTATTTACAGAAGTTGGTTACATGTTCAGAGTCTTGATTGCTTAGTTTGCATAGCATTTCACATTATTTCGTTGCAAATAAACTGCTGTTCATTCTCCTTGTTGTTATTTAGGTCAAATTAGGTCAAGATAGCTAGATCTTGGGTTTGCATAGTCTTTGTTTGATCAGTTTTAGAAAATTGCGTGCAGATCACCTGTATTAACTCTCTATCTACCTTTCCTCCATCAGATAATCTGCTCCAACCCTTAATCCATGATTCCTACCCTTCATTTGCCATACTTTTCCCACCTTGCCCTAATTTCTACATTCTTGTGCATCATCGCTTCCTCCATCCTTGAACCAAATCCAATCGCTCCTTAGCCTCATGCGCTAGGTCCTAAACCCCTTAACGTCATTATCCAACCTCCATTTCCACTTTCCCACCATTTTTCCTCCATCAACCCTCCAAAATCCACTTTTCGGAAAATCCTGTAGAAAATTACAGAACATCTTGTAGAAATTCCAGAACATCCTGTAGAACCCCTGCAGACTTCCTATAGAAGCTCACAAATGAGGTTTCTTGGTAGCCAAACTCTGTGAAACTCTCTAGAAGGGTGTTAGGGACCCCTTAGGCCCTCTCTAAACCTTCCCGACCTCCTCGAAGAATTTCCTCTCGCCAATCCACCTCTGCACAGTAAAAAACAATTAAATCGCATGCATAATAATTCTGCCAACTTATTCAAAAATACAAAAAGATGTTTTTTTTAGATGTTACTGTAGAAGTAGCTTAGACACATGCATCTTACCTTCCTAGAAGTCAATGGCATCTCTTTCAGTAGCTTGCATCATTCTTCTTGCACTAGTAGGGTTAGTCGGTAAAACTAGGGTTTGCTAGGGTTTGCATTTCCTTTCTGCTTTCAGTTTCTTTTTGCAAGTAGATTAGCCTTCTTTGAGTTAGCTTTCGTCCATCATATAAAAATATTCTTCTAAGAGCTCATAGCAGCTGGCTTAAGCTCCTAGCAGACTTGTGCCAGCTGACCAAGTGACAGCTGCGGCAAGAGCTAGTACTTGTGCATACAGCACCGTCGCTTCCAAGTTTGTTACAAACTACCAGGTTGATAAAATTAAAGAAGGGAGTCTCAGGAGTTGCAGCATTATTGCTGCAATACTGGGGTCCACCAAATATCTTAGGAGAATTATGATTTTGGAAACCAACAGCTTCTTGATTTCTTTCTCAATCAAAGGCAGTAAGAGAGGGCTGACAGGTATTAATTTCTGCTTAAAAGTGGTGGTGTTCTTTTCCAGTGGGATCCTATGCTGAATAATGTCTCGGTCATAGGTTTTAAGATCACTGTATTCCCAGGAAAAAATATCAGTGAATTGCTTCATGAGGGAGCAATACTCGGAATTCTGGGCAGGAGACAAATGAGTAGACAGATTGATGAATTTCGGATGGGCTGGGCTCCCTATATTATGTTTACAAACGGGGACTCATTCTCTATTTTGGCCAGCTTGTAGGGCACGTCATTATGATCAAAAAGCTTCTATAGAGGCACCAATCCCTTTGGTATGTGATTACTGGGCAACTGGATGATGCTTTCTCAGCCGATTTCACTTTTAGCTTGGATTGGCCGATTTCTTCCATGTTTTGATTTTCTTGGTCGATGTGCATTTCAGCAAATTCCTCAACGACTTGTAAAAACCTGTTAATTTCCTCATCGTCTTCAAAGACTCTCCAATACTTGACATTGTTTGGCAGGGATGGTCTATATTTTACCTGAACTTCATATGTCAATTTAGGAGACAAAGGGGGAACAAATGTGCTAGCAGAGACAACAAGGGAGTCGGCAAGCTGGTTCTTCATTCTTGGAATGTAAGAAATGCTGAAAAACTTTGAAAGAATCTTTAAGCCTCCATACCTCATCCCTGTATTCTTTTAGCCTTGGATGCTTTGCTTGGAATGTTTTATTTACCTGTTGAATGATGAGGTCTTCATCCCCAAACACTTGCAGGCCTTTGATACCCATTTCCTTAGTAGCGCTTAAGCCCATAATCAAAGCTTCATACTCTGCTATGTTGTTTGTGACCTGAAAGGCTAATTTGAACGACAAATGAATGTATTCCTGTGTTGGGGACACGAGGACTACACCTGCCCCTGCAACTTCTTTGGAGCAAGCCCCATCAAAGAACATACCCCAAATTTGCGAGTTTCCATCCTGCGTGATCTGGGAAACTGGATTTTTAAGTTGCATGGAGGCCAATTGAGACTCTTCAATATGAAGAATACATGCTCCAAAATCGGTATCAACAACGTAGATGGGATGATTAGTGGGATTCTTCTCATTGCTGATGATGTAAGCCAACTGTGCCTTTCTGTATAATCTCTTGCTCTCGCCTCCGAAAACTGGGACAGTAGCATAGGTCAGATCATTTTATAATGATCCACCTAGTCTATTGATCCAACCTCTGGACAGTAACATGCCAAATTTTGGAGGTACATCTGCTACCACAATATCCATCATCATGCTTTTCATAGGAAGCTGAGACAAAGTGATGGCTAGGTCCTTGATTAATCCTAGACATTTCACTTTTCTAGAGTCGAAAGAAAACAAATCATGATAAGGCTTAGTGATGTCGAGACCCAACTCGTCCATGACAGCTTTTGGCATTAAGTTATGGCTAGCTCCGGTGTCCAAAAGGCAGTTGTGGAGGATTTTATCATGAATGTTCAGAGAGACATAGAATGATGGGGAGCTGTCCTCACCATTTTCAATCATTGGGCTGAGGATGACAGCTGGCTTGTCATCTTGTAGATTTACACAGTCAGTGGAGGCTTGGATGGCTTTAGGCTCAAGGGCTTCGAGGATGGATCTTTTGAAGGACTCACTTTTCACTAGTTCAATCAAAGGCATAGGTATTCTTAGCTTTTGAATTTCTGATTGAAAACTGAAAGGAGAAGGGGACTTGTCAAGGCCTCTTACCTCATGAGCTGGAGCTTTGAGGATGATAGGGTCAACTGCCGGTTGTTTTTGCTTATTAGCTTGTTGTACTGCAAGGTCAGCAGCTCTTTGAACTGGAGCTTCCTTAGCATTATTTATCTTCGACCGCAGATTATATCTGCGCTGATCTTCAGCTTGTAGAACAACTTCCCCACCCCATTCTTGGTTAGTTTGGTCATTGCATAATGACTTTTCATAGGCAGCTGTGGTAAAAAAGGAAGCATTGCCTTTGTCTTCAAGGCAATGGATCTCATCATCTTCTTCAAACTGCTCTTCCTCCATGACTACATTCTGGAAAGGGGTCTTGACCCTTTGGTCTTCATTGGCATCTTTGCTTCTTTGCAATATCTGCAACTGTTCATTAGCTCTTCTATATGGATTTGGATTTCTAGGAGCAAAGGTATTGGGAACTCTCCCTTTCCCAAGGTGTTGCTCAACCTTTAATTTGGAAATTTCGAAGGCTAATGACTCGATCATTTTGGTCATTTTATCTATCTTAGGATCAGAGGAAGATGAAGACTCGCCCCTATGTCTTCTTCTATCAGCATTTCCCTTGAGTTTTTTTGCAGCCATGATGTTTGATTCTACTTCTAAGGCTGCATCTTGCATGTCAGCCAAAGTAGCACACCGCCTCTCTCTCAACAGTAGGCAGAAGTCAAAATCAAAAGCATTAGCATAGGTGAGTTTAGCAGAGGTAGTAGTGGGCTTCACTTCAGTCGATATCTTGTTGTACATGCGGTTAAATCTCTTATTAAAATCGGACAACAATTCACCATTTTCTCTCTTTAAGTTCCCAAACTTAGTGTGGTAATAGAGGAGATCCTTCTTATCCCCCCAATGTTTTAGGAATGTATCATCTAAAGCTTCGATATCCGCTATAGATCTTGGGGCTTGTTCTCTGAACCATTTTCTAGCCTCCCCATCCAGGCTTTGGACAAAGACTCTCATCCACACATCACCTTCACCAATATCTAGATTATCAGCATAGCTATAAAATGACTCAAGGTGTTCTTCAGCAGTGACACCTTCAGTCCCAGTGAACTTAGGCATATACTTCTGATACTCTCCAGTGGGCATAGCATTCAAAGGAGTGGGCAGTATTAGAGGTCCATACCTAGTGACTATGATTCTTTCCATTTCGGTGGGTGCTTGCGGACCTGCCATAACTGTGGTGACTAAACGAGTACTAGAAGTCTGAATGACAGAAGGCAGAGGAGTGATTGACGAGACCAAAGGAGTATGGTGAATAGGAGGCGAGGTTCCCTTTGGGCTAACAATAAAAGGAGAAACTAATAAGGAGCTTTATGAATTTCTGAGAGCTTTTATTCACTGCTAGTATTAGAATCTGTACTCTCAACATGTATTTGTTCTATTGCAAGATCTTCTTGAAGAGATATAGAATATTGTTTAGGTTTACCTGAACCCGATGCTCCTTTCTACAATACTTTCTTCTCCTTGATGGTCTTTTCTGGGTCAGGTACTGGGTCAGCTTGCGATTTCTGAGGATTTCTCTGAGTATGCCTCACAAACTGAGCCAGAATTATGAAGTGGAGTCGCCAAGAGGTTCGGCCTCTGGTAGAGTCACCAGATAGATGATTACAACCAAAAATGTGCCCAGACTTTGTCTATCATCAAAGTTGGGTTTGTGTCGTTTCCCAGGGAAGCTGAGCTTCAGTTTCCTCTCCCCGGCAACGGCGCCAATTAATGTTAGCACTCCAAGAAACTCTCCTATGGTTGTAGCTCGGAGATGCCTGGTAACATATAATCTTCAATATTGTTCTCTGAACTATTGGAATGAAAGATGGTTTGGATCAAGCCAGATTAACCATTTCAACTCTGTTTTTACTCAAGACATGCATGAACACCCTCAGCTTTACAAGGCTTTAGACCACTAATGCTCAATAGTTTGTAGATTTAATGAATGGATGGAGAATACCTACTATACTAGCAGACACATATATAAACACATATGAATGGCCAACTACAGGAAGTAAAAGAAGCTTGCAAATCTAATTTATCAACGCAGAGATAAGATGACAGTTATCTGGCATTAGACACAGAAGAAACATGAACAACCTGTTCAAGTGCAAGCTTGGAACAGAAGAGAAAATGGAAATTGAACATATAACAGTAAAATAAGCTTATATTGCTAGAATGAAGATGAGAAGCTTGAGTATCAAAGTCTCAATAGTCTCTAGAAATTGAACCCTTGTTACATCTTTTTTTCAGCTATTTATAGCTTGTTTACAATGGTCCTGAGCCTTTTGAGGCTTCAGGTGTCTTAATCTATCCCTCTGTCTTGTTTAACTGATTGATTCCCTCAATAGGCAGGCATGGCCCGATGGTTTTCCTCTTCTGACAAAGGAATAACCGCATTCAGATATTTTGGGTAGTTGTTGCGCTGTCTAGGAGCTCTACCGTGCTAGAGACGTCCCATAATCATTTTGTTTGTTTGCTGAGCTGTGCTGTCGATGCCCATGATTGATTCTCAGCCTCTGTCTCCCAGAATTTATTTCCTGGACTTTGTTTATGTGACAGAATGGGTCTTCGGGCCTCTGTTATCTTCTAAATGCAAACGGGGACTGCTTTCTGTTATAACGGAGAAATGATGCAAGTATGAGAAATCCTGCCAAACCTTCCACGTTTCAGACTTCAAAAGTCCTTAAACATGGCATATATCTATCGGGTCCGCCCTTTGGGTCACTGTCGCCTATCGCAAATGGCATGGTCCCTTTGTTCCCTTTGTTCCTTTTGTTCCTTGAAATACTTGAAAAAACACAGGAAATACATGAAAAAGGCCTCCCTCTAGACTTCAAATATTATAGATTCCATTCCCGAACCCTTTCGGGTCCAAGCTTCATCGCTATCAGCGCTACCGAGTTCCCCTTTGTATTTCATTATATAACAAAATACATTGAAAATGGGCTCTGGCGGACGTGGAAGATTATACATTTTGCTTCTGAAACCCATCGAGTCCGGGTCTTATCGCATCGCGCACATATACATGTAAAAGTTGTGCCCCTTGGTTTTCTCGATTACGATCCGCCGATGTCAATGTGGGTTGTCGATCTACGCGCCCAATCGACGGTCCACGTTGAATCGCCGAATGTGATTGCTCGTTGCATACTGTCTATGCCGATAACCTCTGACTCACCTCCTTGACTGCGATCCGCCGATGCGATGTGGGTCGTCGATCTGATCGCGCGATCGATGGTCCTCGTTTAATCGCCGATCACCATTGCCCTCACCCCTTGGTTTCTGCCGATGCGATGTGCCGACCCGATCATCGGCGATCACTGATTGGCGATGTCTTGCACCTATTGCTGCTACCTGCCTGTGCCGATTGCGATTTTCCGCTTAGATCTGGGCCGTTGATTGGCCAGATCTAACGGCTACTATGATTTGGACTATTTTTCATGGTTTTGGAGTGTTTTCGCCTCCCGCTAGTGTATTTCCGCCCTTCCAAGGGCTCTTGGCATGCGATGGTTTTGACTTTGAATGGTCTTTAAGAGGCTTTTGAAGACTTCAAGTGCATATATGGGTCCATTGGCATGCTTTTAAGCAAATTTGGAGACTTTGGGGCATATTTGGATCCATTTTTTGGGCCATTTGCCAACAAGGCTAAGAGATCCCATAACGGAAAATATATTTTTTAAATTCATTTGAAGTATATTCTTTTCCATTATCAGTAAAAATAGATCCAATATTGTTTTCAATCAATGCATGAATGCTTTTGAAAGTTTCAAAAGCTCCATATTTGCTCTTCAATAGATATACCCAACACATTATAGTTTAATCATCAATAAAATCCGTCATGTATTTATTTCCATTTGCAGAAGGAGCATGAATAGGGCCACACAAG
The DNA here is from genome assembly GCA_031772625.1 of Pinus tabuliformis. Lineage (NCBI taxonomy): Eukaryota > Viridiplantae > Streptophyta > Pinopsida > Pinales > Pinaceae > Pinus > Pinus tabuliformis. The sequence goes on from CM062805.1 coordinate 765,123,775, forward strand.
TCAAAGTGAATCAGTTCAAGCTTTCTATGTGCTTTGGAATGAGAATCATGAAATGATTGTTTGCTATGTTTTCCTTAGAGACAAGCATCACATTGCTTAAGATTCCTAGGAATGGTGGGAAAACCAGTAACACTATTTCTCTTCAATAAATGAATATTTCCATAGTTCAAGAATCCAAATCTAACATGCCATAAGAGACTCGATGGTAGTGTACCTTCATCATATTGAGAACTAAATGCAAATTCATGTGCATGAGCAGAGGTTTCTTGCAACTTCAAGAGTCTTTCTTCTTCTATCCAAGTCATGACAAGTGAGTTGTCTGCTGCTTTTATCACCTCAACATTGTTGGGATTGTAGTGTTGGCATTGATGTCAATAGGGTCATGTTGTTGCTTTTCATATGCCTTATGACAATCTAATGATGTTGGTAGTCCTCCTAATGATGACTGTGATGAGTGTTGGGTTGTAGTAGTGGTTAGTTTGTTGGTCTTGCATTGATGTCAACTCGGTTGTGGAATGACTTAGTGCAGGATTTGGAGGCTGAGTAGAGATGGTTGTAGGGCATGTTATGATGGATTGTTACAAGTTTATGTTGCTACAAGTATTGGAGGTGCCTCCACAAGTGTTGGAGGCAATTAGAGGACTTGAAAACTATTGGGGGTAAACAAACCCAAGGATCCTCTAGATTTCAAAGCAGTTGCATGCATTTTCAGGTTCAATGGACATGTCACGCCACCTTCTTCAAGATGTGGATAACCCATCTATGATATTCAATCAACCCAACGCACATGGTATAAAATAAGTGTTCACAATTCCCTTGAAGCCAAATTAATATGTTTGTTTGTAATAGCTATTTATAAATGTGTACACAAACTCATTGACAATGATGCCATTGCAGTAAAATAATTAGAATAAAATAATATTCACCTAGCAACATTGTACAATGGGGGCATATGTTTGGTCTTTTATATTTAAGGAATCAATATGCATCCATCAACATTATACATTTAATATATTGTTATTAATGTAAAGCTAGTTTGAAATTTCAACTTTATTTGAGTCCACACATTTTTTATTTATTTATTTTGTTTTATTTCATTTTATTCTTATTATAATTATTTGGTAATTGGTTATTATAGTTATTTGCTAATTTGTTAGGGTATATCCAATAGCACATAAGCTCAATATACTAGGAATTTACTACTTAGTAAGAGTTGAGCTTCCACAAGGGTGGGGAAGTCTTATCACAAGAATTTATGACTTACCAAGAGCAGTGACTCCAAGAGGGCAGGGGATTTGAAATAGTTGAGTGAGTTCTTTTAGTGGCCATATGATACAGGGCACTCAATATGGCAATTTCTTGATTACCATAATTTTGTTGTGGCCCTTTATTTGGTTCAAAAATTTTGCAAAAACAATATTTATTATGTTTCTTAATATTTTTGAATCACAACATTTTAAAATATATTTTGTGAAAATTCACAATATATTAATGTATAAGAAGAAAGTACTGGAGAACTAGATTTATTAGTGAAATTGTGATAAAAAAACAACTTTCTTTCATGCAACCTCCCTTGCATTTATTTCTTAGAAGCTAAGATAATGAAAAAAATAATCGTTATGGAAAAAAAATATGAGGCTTCAACAAATCCTTAGTTTTGGAATAGTGTCCATTGACCTCTGAGGCTATTAAACCTATAATTTAACTAGTCAACAATTTCTAATTTGATAAATTAAACATTTACATATCAAATTTACAGTTTCAATTTGTTTTTATCCCTAACTAGTCAAAAATTTATAATTAGATAAATTAAACCTTTACATGTGACTCAAATTTAAAATCAAGTACGTTTCACAAAACATCAAATTCCAGCTGGGAATCAAAATATTTTTGTATAAATTTTTATTTAAAATATATTGAATGTATAAAGAGATTTAGTTATCTCAAAAATATTTCATTGTTTGATTGCAGGTTCTTCTCCATGTCAGTGAAAAAAGAGAGTTGAAATTTCACAACCGTTAGATGTCAAGTACAGGAATATTAATAATTATACTTGTGAATATTAATAATTATACTTGTTCTTTGTTCATTGGGCTTTGAGAATGCTATTGAATGCAATTATACTTGTTACTCATACATTGCGTTTTGAGAATGGTATTGAATTTAGTACCACGTGGATTTTCATTTTGGACATGAAGGGTTGTAGTTATAATATCTTTTGTTGTTTTTTTTTATTTGAGGAGTTCTATTCATTTTGATAATGCAATGATAATTAGCTATTAATGAGTATTTTTAGAAGCGTGATGTGTTTTTGTATACCATAGAAGTTTAAGTTTATCATGAATCTATGGCAGTTTGACCATAACCTTTATTTTCTTTGTCATGGTCATGGTTTGGGTTATGCCGGTGATGTTAATAATGTAGTATCTATGTCTTGTTTAAACTAGTTATGTGAACATCTGGGTGAATACCTAATGAATACTTTCTTATCATGCTTATTACTATTAATACGTCATCCATGTGTTTTTAGATGCATCGTTTCTTTTGGGTTTAGTGATTTTGTTGAAAATGGCAACAAGAAATGCTAAAAATAGCATTTCAGGATATACTCCAACTCTGTTGGAAAAAACAAAAAATAGAAATGCTAAAAATAGCATTGCTATAAATAACATTTCGGGGTACATTCCAATTTTAGTTAGTCCCTAAACTAAAATTGAGAATTAAAATTTGAATTTGATCTTAGCAGTTGTTTGAAAAACAATTAATTAATTCATCTTGAGTTAATCAGTTGGAGAAAATCAAACATGAAGTCTATGTGAAGACATGCAATAGTTATCCATTTGATTGAGGAAGCTATCCCTTAATTAAGAAGATCAGGATGAGTTGTACTTTGAGTTGTAATTAGTTAGCTCAGTTAACTGAGTTAAGTCCAGTTAGATTAGTTCCAATAGTTTGTGGAACTGATTGTGAGTTCAGTTAGTTAATGCATGCATGCATGTAACTATTGCACTTCAAATAATTGAATATTCTCTCATAAATAACTCATGCATGTTAGTTCAATCAGAGACCCAGTTGAGATCAGAGGAAGGGACAATGTACTATCAGTTGGAGGATTTTTTCTATATGGGAAACTCATCCATGCAAAAGGAATCATCTCCTTTAGGATTGCGCAGTTATTTCAAAGGTCAGTATTGTGTGTGAGGTGAGAATCACACAGGTTACAGTTGGAGGACCGAGGAGAAACTGCGCAAGGAAATAGGAGGCTTGGAGGATTGAAGGAAGGCATATGTGTTGTCTATTCTGTCTATGAGCAGCAGTGAGGGATTGTAATAAGAGCTGGATAGCTTGAGAGCTAAAGCTTTGTGTAATCCTGAGATATTTCCACTTGTATGATAATACAGAGATTGGGGTTTTTAGCTGAGGATTTCCCAAGAGTATTCTTATGTGTTTCATGTGTGATTGAATCTTCTTCTCTGTTATATGTGTTCTATTTGATCTTGCTCAAAATCGATTAAGCTTCTGCAAGTTTGATTGTAGAAGTAGATTAAGTATTTTGCTTTAGTACAATGCATAATCAGTTTAATCTACAGTTAAATTTCTACATGGTATCGAAGCAAAGGTGATCAAAGCGAAGAATAGTATACAAAGAAGGGAGAAGTTCGAAGTTTGAAGTTCCCGATTATAGAATTTGAATTCTTATCACATCTCAAATTTCACCAATGTTGTTCAACGGTTTGAGACTCGAGTATGCCCTTGATGGCAGCTCGAATTATATAGCCTAGAAGGATCGCATGGAAGCAGTATTAGAGGACAACGATCTAAATGACTTCATTGATCAATAAGTCCCCAAGCCAGGAGCATCTAATGCCCAAGATATGGCGGAATGGAAGAAATGTGTGGCTAGAGCGAGGAGAATCCTTCTGGAGGGAGTTTGAGACCACATAGTCTCGAGTCTCGTTGGGAAGGAGACACCGTTTTCAATGTGGAAAACATTGAGGGATCTATATCAGAATAGTAGTGATCAAAGGAAGTTGGCACTGAAAGACAAGCTTCGGAAAATCAAGTGTGAAAAGGGCGACATGATCTCTACATATCTAAACAAGCTCACCACCTGCAGGGATGAGCTTGGAAGTGTAGGGATCACGACAGCCGATGATGACATGGTGAGTCTTGCTCTCCTCGGTCTTCCTAAGAGCTAGCATAGCTACCAAGACTTGGTAAATGGAAGAGAGAAACTGCCAGATTGGGAATGACTTTGGTTGGATTTGATGAAGGAGGAGATAAGGAGAAGCACCAAAGATGGTTCTTCATCTAAGGAGGATGAAGAAGATTGCACCTTAGCGAGTAAGGCAAAGAAAGGGAAGGAGAAGGATTATCATCCCAAATTGAGTTCTTCCCATGGTGGGAAGAAGTTTGACAAATCGAAATTGTGATGCTTTCATTGTCATGAGGTGGGCCATTATGCAACATATTGTCCATTAAAGAAATCCAAGATGGGATCCAAGGAAGGATCTGAAGGTGAGGCACTGGCCTCTCAGTTCGAATTGGATTTTACCCTCATCGCATGCATGGTTTCATCGATGATGGGTTGTGGTTGGTTTCTTGATAGTGGAGCCTTATTCTACATGACCGAGGATAAGAGTTTGTTCAGTACCTTGGAGGAGAAAGACCTTCAAATACTCATAGCAATGGGTAATGATGAAAAGCATAGTGTTTCAGGTGTGGGCACTGTTTCTTTTCAGAGGGAGCATGGAGCTCGCATTACCTTGACAGATGTGAAGTATGTGCCAGGACTAAAGAAGAACTTGGTATCAATCACAATGCTGGAAGACAAAGGCGATGATGTAGTCTTAGTAAGGGAAAGGTTTTCCTTAGACACGTCACCACGAGACAGGTGAAGCAGATTGGTTGACAAGTCAAGAACCTGTATGCTCTTGAGGTTCAAGATGCATGCAAAGCCTTGAGGAGCAAGGCAACTATTGGAGACTTGGTAGTTGAGAGGGAGAGTACATTACCTCTCAATAGGAAGTGCTAGAAGAAGTCTTAGACAATTGTGGAGGAGCCACAATTGGTGAAGTAGCTTCAGGAGGTTGTGAAGTAGCCACAACTAGAGAAGTCGATAGGAGATTGAGTGGAGGCATCCACTCATGTAGAGACCTCTAGTAGGGGGAAATTTCGAGCCAAGTGGGCAGAGGGATCACATGCATCCATACCTCCAGGTGGGAGGTGGGGCAAGGTGGAGTGACAGTCCCACGAAGGCTGAAATAGGCGTAGGATCTTTGAGTTACCCAGCCTCTTTGATTAAACCTTGCTACAGGAGCCCCGACGAAGAGTAGTAGGACTGACTGAGTGGGTAGAGACAGATGCATATGGAGCGGCATAGGATGCTTCAGCATCAAAGGATGTTTCTTGCCTAACAGGAAGGTCAGTTGGGAGATTAGTTACCTACTTCTCAGTAACTGAGTTGCAGTGCAGTAGTGGGCAACATGATGCAACATGATGAGAGGGGGTGCAGTGCAGATGCATGTCGGGAGATAGGACCAGCAACAACACGGATGCAGCAGGAGGAATCAGTGTGATTGATGCAGTCAGAGATCAAAGTGACAGAGGCTAGAGCAGTCAGATACTAAAGAGCACAAAGGTGCAGAGTTTTCAGTCGACGGAGGCAATAGCAGTCAGAGACTTTGATGACAGAGGCATCATTCTGATTTAGGTTGGATATTTTTTGTGTTCCTAGAGTTGTTGTAGCAACAACACTGGGGAGAAGTGTTGCATGTAGAACATTCCAAAGGTTCAAAATGGGGTTCGAGTTGAATGCCTTTCTTGTTGAGAGGGAGTATTGAAAATGGCAACAAGAAATGCTAAAAATAGCATTGCTACAAATAGCATTTCGAGATACATTCCAATTTTAGTTAGTCCCTGAACTAAAATTGAGAATTAAAATTTGAATTTGATCTTAGCAGTTGTTTGAAAAATAATTAATTAATTCATCTTGAGTTACTCAGTTGGAGAAAATCAAACATGAAGTCTATGTGAAGACATGCAACAGTTATCCCTTTGATTGAGGAAGTTATCCCTTAATTAAGGAGATCAGGATGAGTTGTACTTTGAGTTGTAATTAGTTAGCTTAGTTAACTGAGTTAAGTCCAGTTAGATTAGTTCCAACAGTTTGTGGAACTGATTGTGAGTTCAGTTAGTTAAAGCATGCATGCATGTAACTACTGCACTTTATATAACTAAATATTCTCTCATAAATAACTCATGCATGTCAGTTCAGTTAGAGACCCAGTTAAGATCAAAGGAAGGGACAATGTACTATTAGTTGGAGGATTTTTCCTATATAGGAAACTCATCCATGCAGAAGGAATCATCTCCTTCAGGATTGCATAATTATTTCAGAGGTCAGTGTTGTGTGTGAGGTGAGAATCACACAGGTTGCAGCTGGAGGACCCAGGAGAAACTACGCAAGGAAATAGGAGGCTTGAAGGAATGAAGGAAGCCATATGTGTTATCTATTCTATCTGAGCAGCAGTGAGGGATTGTACTGAGAGCTAGATAGCTTGAGAGCTAAAGCTTTGCGTAATCCTGAGATGTTTCCACTTGTATGATAATACAAAGATCGGGGTTTTTAAGTGAGGCTTTCCCTAGAGTATTCTTTTGTGTTTCATGTGTGATTGAATCTTCTTATCTGTTATATGTGTTCTATTTGATCTTGCTCAAAATCGATTAAGCTTCCACAAGTTTGATTGTAGAAGTAGATTAAGTATTTTTCTTTAGTACATTGCATAATCAGTTTAATCTACGGTGAAATTTCTATAGATTTATCTAGATATTTTGTATCAATTTTTGTTATGATTATATTATGATGAGGTAGTAAAGGCTTTATAGTTTAGTTTTTTACCATTTTAATTAAGTTTAGAAGATTGACCATAAGGAAACTATTTAAGATGTATCAAAAGCACATACATTCTAGAGTCAACTAGATTAATGGTAGCAAGGGTTAAGAACCACTGAACACAAAATGAAACCATAACCAAACCATCCATAGTCTACAAATAACAAAATTCACCACTAAACACAAAATGAAACCATAACCAAACCATCCATAGTCTACAAATAACAAACATCATACTTCTTACTGTCAAATTTGGATAAACTTCAAATTTCCTTGACTGTCAAATTTAGGTAAAGGCCTAATAGAATATCAAACTAGCATTACTCCGTGAAACATGATGTAAAGAAAACAACTAGCATAACTCCGTGAAACATGATGTAAAGAAATAAAATTGTATAGAAGTTTTACTTCTTTGTTCTATGCTATTATTTCATGAAACAAAATTGCATAAACGTTTTAATTCTTTCTTCTATGTTATTATTTACTATGCTATTGCCTTACAGCGTTTCCTTTACAATATGTGGTGCAATTGCTAGTTAAAAGAATTATAAAACATTAATAATCTTCTCATTGTGTTAACTTCCTTAGTTGATATTTCACTTTCAGTCTTCCAGTAATAAATAAAATACGTCGATGTCTATGTTAAATAATATAATTTTATATCACATTAAAGTGATAGAGTAATTAAAATTTCAATAAACCTTGTATTTCTTTTATAAATATTTCAATATAAAACTTAAGTAATATATTTCAATATGATAACATATATATAATGTGTGTATATGTATGTTAATGTTTACCTTTGTAAATTATTTCAATGCTTGAAAGGAAAAAGTAATTAAAGGTAAAACCAACATAGATCCGTACTGATCTAACATAAGCCGAGAAGGATCCAATTTCTTGACTTTGCAAATTTTTTTATGAGCAGAAAATATTTAAATGTTTTGTATAGTTATTTAATTTTTTTTTATAGATTTAAAAAAATAAAAATTATTTGGCCGACATAAACAAAATTTCAAGTTTGATGATAGACGTACAAGGTTACACATCATACTAGGTGTAACATCCATTTAGCCATAATACCTAAAAGTGAAAAAATTATTATTACCCATTAATTCATATGTTAAATCAAACCATAACTTTTAGATAAATCTCCATATATATATATATATATATATATATATATATATATCTGCCACGGAGGCAGGCTCTATTCCAAGGCAGGTCTTGTTAATTAAATTCGACATTACTACCCAAAGTTGGCTCTTTCATACCGTGAGGGCTCGTATGGCCTTCCACGAGGCAAACGGACTATTACCCGCCTTGGGAATCAATGTTGGTTGTACATGACTCCACGTGTCTTCATCTCCGACAACTATGCAATTGGCAGTTGTCCTTCATTCTGCTCTGGCTACAACAAGTGGTATGAATCTCGTCCATTGATTAGGTCAGAGTTATCTGACGGTGGTGAGGGCTCCAGGCTTATCCAACTACCCAACACCCTGCTTCCTGCCAACACGCAGCTCATTTGCAATCCAGGGTTGAGGGTTTTGACTACTCTGCAACCTTTGGCTCCTGGTTTCTCCACGAAGTATTCATCTCTGTCTCCATGCTTTATGGATCCATCTGTTCTTCTATCGTGGGGAGGTAATCTCAAACCCTTACTTCCTGCGGTATCAGTTCTTTGTTCCGGTCATACTCTATATTCATTAGGAGCTATTCCAGTGCTTAGGGTTAATACATCCCCTTGATGGCCAGGTTTGGCATCCAACCCTTTAGGTGCTGCGTTGGTATGAAACAGGTAAGCTCTTATCTATGAAAAAGTTCTTACAATTGTTTATATCTATACTTTCCATACATTTTTCTAACCCTGGAAGGGATGTGATATGCAGCTAGACGTCCCCCGATTGTGGCCTACCGAACTCAGGTAAGGTTGCCTTTGTCCAAGAATTCATATTTGTAATGTAGGAATGATACAGGTTTTCTGTCCATTTGCTAGTGTTCGCCAATGGTTTTTGTAGGTATGTTGGTGTTTAATAGGGATGCCTTTGTGGTTAATCCTTTGAGTTTTCGGTGGTCATGCGTTCTCACAACTCTGCAATTGGTACAGGTTGGAAACTCATCTTCCCAGCTTCTCATGGTTAACTAGTTGCGGTTTATGTGACTCGTTGAACTAGTGAAACATTTAGCTTGAAATTGCAATGCGCATAAATATAAGAAGGACTATTTTAGTTATGTCGCACTCCGAAGTTTCAATAGTGAATGACATTTTTAAGTTTTTCTAGGCCACTGGATGTAAATGTCGATTTGAATGTAATTATTCCTTTTTAAGTCCGTAACTCTCTTGGAGAGACAGAGAAGAATCTCCTGACCTTAACTTGGTCTTTTGATAAGAAACTATGTTACTTAAGTCTGAAGCTTATTAATTTATATAACTGAGTTTATATGATTTTCTTGCACAATCGCATATATATTCTTAAAAGTCTATTTCTGATATTTGTTTGTTGGAAGAACGGTGTGTGATTTCGTAGTATGGTTATGAAATTTGTATTTAACTTGAAATTCTTTAACTGTTTCGATTTGTTGTCACACCTCTGCTAGAGGGTTATTCTCTCTGAGAGTCATTCTACTCTTTCCTTATAATGTTGCGGTTTGTATTATTGCAGTAACCGCATGAATCAGTATTTTCCCTTGATTGAAATCAGAATTCACCTTAGGGTTTCATTATACTTTCTGTCAGAATCTAAGGGTTTGGTTTGTTTCTGTCAAACGGCCTCTTTCACCCATCTCTAGCTTGCAGAGGGGGTAGATAAGTCGACATGGAGACAAAAAGGTTCTGAATTTCTTTAGTGTTTATGTATGATAGATTATACATATGTATGTTTTGCTTGGTCCAGAGTTAGTAAAAGAAAGGATTCATTATCTGTTTATTCTTTATACTTTTCCGCATACATATACATATACATATACATATACATATACATATATATATATATACATACATACATACAATCTATAAAAAGAAATGTTGAGTAAGAGAGATTTCATGATCGTTGTTTGTGTTCTAATTCATTTTTTTCACTGGGTATGACTGTTTTACTAATGCGTATTCATCACTGAATATTATTGTTTTATTAATGCATAATTATCATTGAATATTATTGTTTTACTAATGCTTCTTTATCATTGAATATTATTGTTTAATCCTACTCTTGGAAACAAATAATTTCTCGTAATGCAATACCATCCTGTAGTTACATACTAGAATACTTATATGTTCCAAACTTGGAAATGGGTCAACCCAGCTTCGTCTGGAAATTCTCTCCTCCCAACCTCTTGCTTGTCCATTACGTCTAGGCCCTCCCTTGAGCACTTTCTCTGTTCCACACCTGGATTATATCTAGTTATAGTCGGTGTCTTGGGCCTCAGGCTCCATGGTCCAGCCTCAAGTCCTGCACTCAGTTGACTATAAATGAGTAACTTCCCACTGGTCCCTATCTCCCAACTTAGGGATAGTTTTCTCTTCCCCTCCTTCTTTCCCTTTTCAGGGCAGGGGTGTAATTGTTTCTTTGTTAACTGTTTCTTTTAATTAAGGCAAACAATTATATTATATTAACATGTCTAAATTCCTAATTAATCATAATTAGGTAACAACTTGTTATCTGGCTTTCTAGCCTCAGTCAATGTCACAATGTAAAATAAATGCAGTAAATCATAAAACTGAGTTTAATAACCACAGTAAATCTTTCCTAGAGCTTGGGGTGTTACATCTCCCCCCCCATGTGAGGAACACCATCCCCGTTGTTCTCTTCTTCTTCTTCTTCTTTTCTCAATTCAAGAAAACAACGTCGGATAAGCTTCCTGCATAAATCCCTCTTCTTCCCAGGTGGCCTCATCCGGGCCAAAGTGCTTCCACTGCACTTTAACTTGGGTGATGACTCGCTTCCGCAAGGTGGTTTCTCTCTGATCGAGAATACGAAGAGGTTCTACCAGAAACTCTCCTTCTGGTTCGACCTGAAAATACATAATTCACAGTCATAATTCTCTCAAACAAATAAAAATAAACAACATATATTCTCTTAGATCATTACCTGAATATTTTCCCAATTTATTATATGTTGTGGGTTGTACACATATTTTTTTAACAACGAAACATGAAAAACATTGTGGACCCGAATGTGGCTTGGTAATGCAAGTTTATAGGCTACTGGTCCAATTCGTTCCAAGACTTGAAAAGGTCCATAGTACCGGGGTGCTAACTTAGCACAACCCCTCCACTGTAAGGAACTTTTTCGGGGCTTTACTCTCAGATACACGTGATCTCCCGGTTGAAATTCTCTGTATGTCCTCTTTTTATCTGCATACATTTTCTGCCTATCCTAGGTAGCCCTTAGATTCTGTCGAACCTTCTTGACAGCTTCCTCCATCTCTGCTAGCATGTCTAGACCTAGTGCTAGCTTATTAACAGGGTTATTCCAGTCCACGGGCACTCTGCACTTTCTTCCATATAACACCTCAAAAGGGCTCATACCCAGTGATTCATGATGTCCATTATTGTATGCAAATTCCACGAGGTGGAGGTAATCCTCCCACTTATGTGGTTGTTGCATCACGAACATGCGTAACATGTCTTCCAGCACTTGATTCACCTGTTCAGTTTGTCCGTCTGTTTGGGGATGGTAAGTTGTACTAAACTGGATCTGGGTGCCCAATCCTAAAAAGAGGGTTTTCCAGAATGTGGATGTAAATTTCACATCCCAGTCTAAAATTACCACCTTGGGTATTCCATGCAGGCGAAAAATTTCCTTCATAAATATGTCTGTGATTTCCACTGTTTTGTAAGTGGACTTCACAAGTATGAAGTGTGTGGTTTTACTCAATTTGTCAACTACAACCATGATCGAATCATGTTGCTTCCTGGTGTGGGGTAGACCAGTGATGAAGTCCAATGATATGGTCTCCCATTTCCATTCCGGAATGGGCAGTGGTTGTAACAAACCAGTGGGATGCTGATGTTCTGCCTTCACTAATTGACACTCCAAACATTTGGACAAGTATTCAGCAACATCCTTCCTTAATCCGGGCCAAAAATACCCTTTCTTGATGGTTGTTAAAATTTTCTGGTAACCTGGGTGGCCCGCACATGGTTTCCAATGAAACTCATCCATTATTAATTGTTTAACAGAGCTCTGGTTAGGAATATAAATTATGTTTTTAAAGGTAAGGAGGTTATCAAGATTTATTTCAAAATCTGATTTTCTCCTTTTAACAGAGCTTCCTTTGTTTGCTACCAAAGAAAAGTGTATTCTGGATCTTTGACCGATGCCTCCTTTATAATTTCTGGAATGTTGGAGTGTGCTTGGCTGATCTGAACTTCATAAATACAATGTACCTTCCTACTCAATGCATCAGCCACTCGATTTTCCTTCCCCTTAAGGTGCTTCATCTCAAAATCGAACTCACTTAAGAATGTCATCCACCTGGCTTGTCGAGCATTTAAGCTAGACTGGTTGAAGAAGTTAGTAAGGTTGTTGTGATCTATTAGTAGCAAAAATTTCTTCCCCAACAAGTAATGTCGCCACATTTTAAGTGCATGCACTATCGTTGTTAATTCAAGGTCATAAGCAGAATATCGTTGTTCATATTCTTTCAATTTCTGTGATTCGTAAGCAATAACTTTTCCTTCTTGTGTCAACACTCCACCAACACCCTCTTTACTTGCATCAATGCAAACCACAAAAGAATTTTCCGGATCTGCTACCTTTAGCACGGGTGTAGTGGTAAGTAGGTGTTTTAATCTTTCAAAACTTTGCTGACACTCTGCTATCCATTGAAAGATGCGCCCCTTTTTCTGTAAGGAGGTCATAGGAAAGGCAATTTTTGAAAATCCTTCAATGAACCGATGGTAGTACCCGGCCAAACCTAGGAAGGATATGATATCAACGAAATTCTTTGGGGCAGTCCATTCCATGATGGTTTTGATATTTTCTGGGTCGATTGCTATTCCTTCTACTGATATAACGTGACCCAAGTATTGGATCTAATCTTTGAAAAAGTTGCACTTGCTAAATTTGGCATATAACTGGTTCTCCCATAAATTCTGCAGCACAATTCTCAAATGTTCTTTGTGCTCTTCCTGATTTTTTGAGTATATCAAAATATCGTCAATAAAAATTAGTACAAACTTATCAAGATAGGGCTGGAAAATACTGTGCATCAAACTCATAAAGGTAGCTAGGGCATTTGTAAGGCCAAATGGCAACACTATGAACTCATAATGACCATAACAGGTTCAGAATGCAGTTTTGTAAATGTCTTCCTCCTTTATCCTTATTTGATGATAGCCTGATCTTAGATCGATTTTTGAAAATACTTTGGCTCCCTGCACTTGATCAAATAGATCATCAATACGTGGCAATGGATACTTATTTTTTATGGTCATCTTATTTAACTGATGATAATCGATACACAGTCTCAACGTTCCATCCTTCTTCCGTACAAATAGTACGGGGATCCCCAAGGGGACACACTAGGGCGAATGTACTTCTTATCCAAAAGCTCTTGAAGCTGCATCTTGAGTTCTATCAACTCAGGTATGCTCATGTGGTAAGGGGCCTTGGATACCGGGGCTGCACCCGAAATAAATAAAATTGTGGAGTCAATATCTCGCTTGGGTGGTAGTTCAAGGATGGATTCAGGAAATACATCGGCAAATTCCTGAATGACATGAATATTATCCAAAGAGGTCATTTTATTCTTGGTGTTGGTAAATCCCACTTGAACAACATAAATTTGACAGCCCTTCCTAATACATTTTCCTAACTGACTAGCAGTGATAGGGTGCAGCTTTGTATTGGTCTTGATTCCTTGAAATTTCCCTTCTTTGTCCTGATTCTGAAATAAAACTAATAGTTTTTTGTTTGCAATCAACCAAGGACCATCATTTTTCCAACCAGTTCATTCCGATTAAAATATTGTATGAACCCAAAGGAAGAATGTTAAGGTTCACGTGAATGGGTTGTCCCGAGATTACTATGGGACATTGTTCTGTTTTGGCAACTACCTTTCTTTTTGCCCCAGTGGCTAACTGAACTAGCCATGGTTTTGGGAATTTACAACTCTGCAGTTGACACTTTTCTACCACTTTAGGACTAACATAACTTAAGCTAGCACCGGGATCAAACAAAACCGAAACAGGTTTCTTAGCAATCATACCTTCACATTCAATCATGGTGGGTTGATATTCTGCTTGGTGATCATCCAGGGCAACATTAATTCTGGGCATGCTCCTCGCCACTTCTCCGACCGTGGATGCTTCCTGCATGTTTGCCAGTTGTTCTATTCTTGCCTTATGTGGGCAGTTTTTGTAGTAGTGTGGTTCTCCACATCCCCAACATTGTAGCAGTGGTTTTGACTGTTGATCATTACTAAATTTATTAGTTCCTTCTGACTGTCTATGTTCTGAATAAGCAGTCTTGGGTTGATTTCTTGCTGGGAATTTACTGAAAGGATTTTGCTGTAGATTTCTGTTGTTAGAAAGTTTTGGATGTCTATTTGAAATCAGACCTCTTCCTTTCTTGTTCAACCCTCCTTTAGCTCCTTCATTTTTCTGTTTCATCTGTTGATAATAGATGCGGGCCTTCTGCACTACATCATCCATCGTTTTGGGGTAGTCAAATTCAAGTTTTTCCTTCATAAAATTGGGTAAGCTGCTGATAAAATGTTGGATCTTAGCCTTTTCTTCTTGCATATAAGGCACATAGCGCAGTAGGGAAGTAAACTGGGCCACATATTCATCCATGGTTAAGGTTCCCAATCTTAACTCATGGAATTCCTTGGCTTTTTCATCATAGTAACGTTCAGTTAAATACTTGTCTTTAAAATGCTTTTGGAATTCATTCCAGGTAACCTGTTCCTCATCAATTTTTCTCATTGATTTAATCTCTTCCCACCAAAGAGTAGCCTTACCTCTTAGCTGATAAACTGCCAATCGAGCTTTCAATTTATCCATGTATTTGTAAATCTGAAAATATTTGCTCATATCAATGAGCCAAGCTTCCGCTGCCTCAGATTCTCCTTTGAAAAGTGATGGTTTAATCTTTTTAAATTCTCCTTGTAATTCAGATTTTTGTCTCTTTGTACCCCATGTTTTTCGGCATCTTCAGCATTGGGGTTTGGGTGTCATTGGTTCTATCGATTGGATAGACTTCTTAGGATCTTCTCCTATTCTAGACGGAGTCTTTCGTTGTCAGTTCTTAAATTGGTCATCTATGCACGAAGTTGTTGCACAGTTTCAAGTAAGACTGCGTTAGCTTGACGAGACTCCTCACCCAGCTGAATCCAAATATCAGGATTAGCATTCACATAGTTTGTTCCTGGAGAATTGGGTGGTCCTAGGCTCCTCTACATTTTTCCCCTTTTTGTGTGGAGGCGATCTCTGTGTTCACATACAAATTCACTTAGTTAAATTACAGAGATCACATTCATTGTTTACATGTATATAATTTCCCCAAGAGTCTCAATGTTCGAACTTGAGGCTCTGATACCATTTGTAACATCCATTTAGCCATAATACATAAAAATAAAATAAAAAATTATTATTACTCATTAATTCATATGTTAAATCAAACCATAACTTTTATATAAATCTCCATATATATATATATATATATATATATATATGCTATGCTGGTCTTGTTAATTAAATTCGGCATTACTTCCCATAGTTGGCTCTGCCATACCGTGAGGGCTTGTATGGCCTTCCACGAGGCAATCAGACTATTACCTGACTTAGAAATCAATGATGGTTGTACATGACTCCACGCGGCTTGATCTTAGGCGACTATGTTGTTGGCAGTTGTCCTTTGTTCTGCTCTGGCTACAACAAGTGGTATGAATCTCGTCCGTTGATCAGGTCAGAGTTATCTGACAGTGGTGAGGGCTCCAGGCTTGTCCAACTACCCAACACCCTGCTTCCCGCTGGCACGCAGCTTATTTGCAATCCAGGGTTGAGGGTTTTGACCTTTCACTCCTAGTTTCTCCGTGGGATCTTCGTCTCGGCCTCCATGCTCTATGGCTCCATCTGTTCGTCTGTCGCGGGGAGGTAATCCCGAACCCTTACTTCCTACGATATCAGTTCTTTGTTCCGGTCATACTCTGTATTCATTGGGAGCTATTCCAGTGCTTAGGGTTAATACATCCCCTTGCTAGCCAAGTTTGGCATCCAACCCTTCAGGTGCTGCGAGGAGTGGAGATCTTCCTCATTGGTATGAAACAATAAGCTCTTATGGATGAAAAAGTTCTTACAGTTGTTTATATTTCTACTTTCCATACATTTTTCTAACCCTGGAAGGGATGTGATATGTAATTGGACATCCCCTGGTTGCGGCCTACCGAACTCAGGTAAGGTTGGCTTGGTCCAAGAATTCACAGTTGTAATGTAGAAATGATGCAGGTTTTCCGTCCATTTGCTAATGTTTGCCAACGGTTTTTGTAGGTATGCTGCTATTTAATAGGGATGCCTTTGTGGTTAATCCTTTGGGTTTTCGGCGGTCATGCGTTCTCACAACTGGTACAGGTTGGAAACTCATCTTTTAGACTTGGTTAATCTGTTGCAGTTTATATGACTCGTTGAACTGGTGAAACATTTAGCTTGAAATTGCAATGCGCATAAATATAAGAAGGATTGTTTTAGTTATGTCGCACTCCGAATTTTTATTACTGAACAACATTTTAAATTTTTTCTAGGCCGCTGGATGTAAATGTCGGTTTGAATGTAATTATTCCTTTTTAAGTCCATAACTCCCTTGGAGAGACAGAGAAGACTCTCTGGGCCTTAACTTGGTCTTTTGATAAGCAACTCTGTTACTTAAGTCTGAAGCTTATTAATTTATATAACTTGGTTTATACGATTTTCTTGCACATTCGCATATATATTCTTAAAGGTCTGTTTCTGATATGTGTTAGTTGGAAGAACGGTGTGTGATTTCATAGTATGGTTATGAAATGTGTATTTAACTTGAAAACCTTTAATTGTTTCGGTTTGTTGTCACACCTCTGCTAGAGGGTTATTCTCTCTGAAAGTCATTCTACTCTTTCCTTATAACGTTGTGGTTTATATTATTGCAGTAACCCCACGAATTGATATTTTCCCTTGATTGAAACCAGAATTCACCTTAGGGTTTCATTATACATTCTGCCGAAATCTAACTGTTTGGTTTGTTTATGTCAAACAACCTCTTTCGCTTGTCTCTAGCTTGCATAGGGGTAGATAAGTCAACATGGAGACAAAAAGGTTTTGAATTTCATTAGTGTTTATGTTTTGCTTGGTCCAAAGTTAGTAAAAGAAATGATTCATTATTTGTTTATTCTTTATACTTTGTCGCATCTATATATATATATATATATATATATATATATATATATATATATATATATATATATATATATATGTTGAGTAAGAGAGATTTCATGATCGTTGTTTGTGCGACATTTCTGAATGCTAATTCATATTTCTCACTAGGTATTATTGTTTTACTAATGCATCTTTATCACTGAATATTATTGTTTAATCCTACTCCTGGAAACAAATAATTTCTAGTAACGTAATACCATCCTGTAGTTACAGACTAGAATACTTATATGTTCCAAACTTGTAAATGGGTCAATCCAAGTCCTCCCAGCCTCGAGCCTGGCAATTATGTCCAAACCCTCCCCCAAGCCCTTTCTCTGCTCCACACCTTCTCTGTTCCACACCTGGATTATATCCAGTTACAGTCTGTGCCTTGGGCTGAGGACTCCACAGTCCAACCTCAGGTTGTGCACTAAGTTGACTGTAAATGAGTAACTTCCCACTGGTCACGGTCCAGCCTGAGTAACTTCCCACTGGTGTCAAGTCGTGCACTCAGTTGACTGTAAATGAGTAACTTCCCACTGGTCTCTATCTCCCAGTTCAGGGATAGTTTCCTCTTCCCCTCCCTCTTTCCCTTTTGAGGGAAGAGTGTAACTGTTTCTTTTAATTAAGGCAAACAATTATATTATATTAATATGTTTAAATTCCTAATTAATCATAATTAGGTAACAACTTGTTATCTGACTTTCTAGCCTCACTCAATGTCACAATGTAAAATAAATGCAGTAAATCATAAAACTGAGTTTAATAACCATAGTAAATCTTTCTTGGAGCTTGGGGTGTTACACTGGGCTAGAGAATGGAGAATGAGCCTCTCCGCTCAATAATTTAATTACTTCTTAATAAGAAGAAAATGTAGAACTCATTCAATTTTTAATATAAAATATTAATAATAATAAATTGTTAAAAAATACAATTTAAACAATGAAAAATTACATGTGAAAACATTACAGAAACAAAAAACATTATAAATTTATCTTAATCATAAATTAAATATTTTGGTGCGTAAATCTTTTTCAAACTTTATATTCTAAAAAAATTATATATAATAAAATTTAATTTAGTTAATCAGTAATGTCTATATTAATATTAAAAATTTTCAATAATTTAAATGGATAAGACAATTATCTGTTACATTAAAATATTAAATTATTGTGAGCTAATATTGACACACATCCAGTGAATAATTTATGACGTGGCCATATTAACTTATCTTTATAGTATTGAACATTTATAATCTATTAAACATGTTTAATAAATTATTTATTAGACAAGTATGCCGATGCATCGCAAACTTCTTTAATTTCATAAACCATAGTGAAAAGCTTCTGTTTTTATCCTCCAGCAGAACTTTCTCTCTCTCTCCTGCAACTTTTATAAAACAACTTGTCAGTTGCTGGATATACATCCACGTAGTATTTTTTAAAGCTTTATTGTTGGCATTTCTTGTGGTGATACAACACCACTAAAACAGAGTACACAGTACAAGATACGACAGTAGTGATGTGGCAACATCGTTTCCCATTGTAATCATGCTTGTGGAATACTCTGCGCAAAATTAACTACTCAGATTCACCCATATCGCTTTTATTAGCTTTTCACCCGTACTCATGCCGGATAAAAAATGGGTTAAATAACAAATATCAAGTTTATTATAATTTTTGAAAAAACACAATTATTATACGTTTTTTAAAAATTGATTTTTCTTTAAATGAAAAAAAAGGAAGAAAGAGGAAAGAACAATCTAGTCATTTCACATTTCTACATGCACTAATGCTCAAAGGCATTGTTGACATTTTAGATTCTCCTCGGATTGTGTGAGAGATTTTAGCGAGGTATTTTTTCGACCATGATATATTTTTTACCTTGGTTTTATTTATAGTTTTTATATATTTGACATCGTTTTATATTTTTGGTTGCTCAGATTATTTATAAATGTAATTTTGTTTATATCATTAAAAAAAAATAAGAAAAATAATGAAAAAATTAATAATAATAAAAAATGAGATTTTTTTTTGGTTAATTTTATTATAAAAATTGTGCGATAGTAATGAGGTTAGGGGAGTTATTATGTTTAGATATAGGGACAGGATTCACCAGCTTACAGACAGTGTACCATCACTACGTATCCACCGGAAGACCTACATCTGTAGTCCTAGACCACTTTATGAAATTCTCAAGTTTTCACAAGTTTATATTGTGAACTTGGATCGTGTTATATGACTTTTTTTTCTCTTTCTATTACTATAGGAGTGTTGGATTAAGGGTTAATGTCTTTATATGTTGTTGGTCTTTAGTATGTTGTTGGTGAAAGTCAAACATCTCTTAGAAAGAAATGGGTTAACACTTTTAGTTCCCACCATGTTGGGAGAGAACCACAACAAAAGCATTGTTATGTAATCTTGTAGTAGGGAGAGAGTTTGCATACCAAATGATCCTGAGTGTGAGGTTTCAAGGAGCAAACTTTGATTTAGGCAAGATGTACTCTTCAAAGTAACTTGAGTATAATGTACCTCATTTGGATGATCCATGATATGACCATGACTAGCATGAAGTTTGGAAGCCGCTGTTCTTTAGACTCATACCATGCGGATTCAAGATAAGTTTTATGTACCATAATGCAAAATATTCTCATACCATGTAGATCCAAAATAAGCTTTATGCACCATAATACAAAACATTATCGTTTATTTAACTTTTAGAGAAATAAACATCATCCATTAGAAAATCATAATTATTTTGTAATTTAAACATTTTTTTTTACTCTTTCCCAATAATATTTTCCAACAAATTTTATCTAAAATCTAATAAAAATGTCAAAATTAAAAATTAAATTATTAAATTTATATCAAAATTCTAAATATATTTATACTTTAAAATTATTTTTAATTTAAAATAATAATAACATCATTGTATTATTATTAAAAAAATCATAAAAAAATTAAATATGGAAAAGATTCATGAATCAATCCCATATTCTACCACTCAGCACTGTTTGTATTTCCTATTATTAATTTCAAAGGAATCTCATTCTGTGAAATATTTTTTTCACGTTCCTAACTTTCTCATCCTCATAAAAGGGTAAGAGGGACCACATGGCTGCGTGCTGGTGACCTAATGGAACAAGTTTGCCAGTAAGGGAGCAAATATGACCCAACCCTTTCGTAGGTCTCCTTTTCATTTTCTACAGAGTTGCACACCCGCAATACACTGCAGCAAAGAGCAGTATCACATTCCTGGTTGGTTGGTGACGATAAAATATATGTTGAATCCTATTCCATCCACGATTATAACGAATATTTTTCTATATATATTCCTCTTTCAACTTTGAAGGGTTGCTAGGTAGCTAGCTTGGATCTTCAATATATTGTAATTAAATTATATAAAGTTTGAAACATGATAATTAAATTTAATTTAAAAAAAAGACTATGTTTCAAAGTAAATTTAATTTAATTAAAAAAAAACTCTCCAAATCACACCTAAAATAAAAGAGTGCTAAGGTGAAATCACATCTAAAATAAAAGAGTGTTAAGGTGAAATCACATCTAAAGTGTTAAGGTGAAAAAAAAGAAGAAGGGGAGAGTTAAAAATGGTAGTTTAAATTGATGATGATTTTGTTTAGAAAAATAATAATTTTGGAGTATGATTTTGATGAAATCTAGGTAATTATTTAGGAAATTGAGAGTATAGTTCTAGAGTTTCAGAACTAGGAAAATAATAATTTTCCGGTATGATTTTGATGAAATTTAGCTAATTTTTTTAGAAATCTAAGATATATCATTAAAGTTTCAGAGTTTAAGTGTTTTAACTGTTTTTGAAATTACTAAATCTATTTCCACCATTAAAAAATGATCTAAACATTTTTCACATTTTTCAAAAAAAACTTAAAAAAAATTGCCTACATCAAAATTGTCAGCTATCTAGACCAATCCTATTTGTAATAAGTTTATACCAATATTGTTGTAATAGGCAAGAGCTAATCAGCCTACCATAGGGTATTAAATGCCCCTATGGAGGCTGGCCCATCTATGGATGTCGAGCGGGTCATGGGGGCGCATCCATCTCCATGCATTGTAACTCCGGCGGCCACCTTTGCGTTTCCGGCAACGAACGCGGGACCCACCAACCGCGAGCCCGCCCCGTCTTGCCTTTGACAACAGCGACCTCGCGCCAAAATGGTATTTTCGCCATCCGGACTCCCGTTCGAAAATACTCTGCCTCTGCAACTCGCCTGGAGGAAACGCAAGAGCTCTGTTCAATCGCCGATTGCTTCCCCTCGCAGGCTGGTTCCCGGGCTCCTGGTACATTCCTTGCCCGTGATTATTATCTATAACATCGCTTTGCATTGGAGTAGATTTCCTTTTGTTGTCAAAGTCATGACATAGTAAAAATCATGACAAAAATTGACATGTAGACGTGTAAACTTAGTGGTAAAGATATGCTTATATGTATATGAAGGATATGCACTTGCGTTTAGAAACACTTGCAAAAATGTTTTTAAGAGGCGGAAACTATTTTGCATTCGTTGTCTCAATTTTGTCTAGAACTAATGCTGACAAATGAGCACATATCATGGTGATACGTTTATGTCAGTCTATAATGCAATTTAAACATTTGTTTGAGATGTGCGATGGAAAAAGTGTTCCAAACTCGAAGCTTTTCTGATAGCATTTCATAAATTTCTTGGTGATTATGAACCAGATGAAAATGTTTGAATTTAATATTCCAGTTACTTTTAAATACAGTAAGGTTTCACCAGTAGAGAGAGATTAATAGTCAAGTCGGATCCTTGTTCTATAGAAACCTGTTTCTATATGCCATTTCCAGGAGCTGTGATTTGTCACTTTAGTTTAATTAGTTGATTTTGACTTTTATTTTGAGCTGGTGAAGGTCAGGGCTAAAATGTAACTTCATGATTATTGTGTTCATGTCATGCATCTGGCTGGTTGGCTGTTGAAAGTTTACATCATTAAGAGTTTGCAAACTGCATCTTTTGAATCTTAAATATTTTGATATATGCAGGCTTTGGTCATTAAGAAACCTTCCTTGCTTTTACATTATGTGAAGAATACTGGCATTTCTACATTTAACATGCATTCATCCCAACATCTTCTGTGCATACAAAGTGACAAGTTCTTGCCCCATAGGATTTCTCCATCCATATATAAAATTAAACACGTTCGAGTTAAAGTTTGTTCTATAATGCATCTCATTTGTTCTACTATTTACGTTGTTCTGAACATTTGTAAATTACTAGTATGATTTTGAATATGAAACCTTAAAGAACCACATAGCAGCAAACAGAGATTCATATGATGGAAGTTTTATTTTCATGCAAGGAACTCTATTATTTGTAATGGATCGTCATTGTGGTAGATTCATCAGAAATCAAGACTCTTGTTCAGCTGAATTGGTTTACACCATTATTCTTTGGAGTTTAATCAGAAGAGACTACTTGTGTAAGAGCTGGATGGAAAGCCTCACCCCATTCTAGTGGAAGAAGAGTTAGAGATTAATGTCCTGGGTTAGTGATAGACAAAATACTCTTTTCATTGAGAAGGTCTCCGCTCCCATTGTCCTGATGCTCAGATATATGCCTTCTTTGCATAGACAGAAGATTAAAACGTGGATTAGTTTCTAGTTCCACCTATTGTTTAGTCCCAGGCTATTCCACCTCTGCTCAGCCCAGAGCCACATTTTTCAAAGAAGAAAGGTGACCTTGGTCTATTCAGAGTGAAGAAATTGTCTCCAGTCAATATTATTCATGATGCAAGTTGTCTTTCTTCCATTGATCATATATACAGAAGTAAAGTGACTTTCAGCCATGCAACAAAACTTTTTGGATAACAATTTTCTGACAATCAATATAAACGTTTTCTGTTTTTTAGATGATGTATCTTATATTTCACTACTGAACAAATATATATCAAGAAATATACAAGTTGTCCCACCTTGTGTAGGCAAAAATAGCCAGCTTAACCACTTTGGCTACAATTTTGAAAGATTCTACATCTTTCCCAAAAATGCTAAGCCCAGCTGTAATCTTAACTGCCAGCCAGTTAAAGAGTAATCTCCCCTAGGATATTCAATCATAAGCTTCTAAAAAAATAACATGCATATCATATGGACACTTTGTTATGTAATTGTTTTGGACTTCATCTGAGCATAACAAAGTGGAACAAACTGATTAAAGTTGTATAACAGTTTTTTCTTTGCAACAGATTTTGCATGTTATTATGTTTCTTTCAGCAATGTATTGATTATACCAAGATGAAGCATTTGAAAGTCTATAATACTGTTTTGTGCATGGGTAGGAAAGATTGAAGGGGAGATAGGGAATTATGTTGTAAATGTGTTTATATCTGGTGGGGTCTTCAGTGTAAATTCTACACACTACAAAAAATTGCATTTCAAGTGGTGTTCAATATTCATAGTATGAACTGTTGCTCATATCTTTAGTCAATATTCGTGTTCCCTCATTTGTATAGGGATTTGAAGAATGAGGAAGTGGGAATTAATCAATGAGTTGGAGGTTGAGGACCCAGAAGGGATGATAGAGTTTTCAGCGGAAGATTTGACATGGACAGAAGTAGTAGGAGACCAAGTCGTGATTATTCCATATTGTCGACTTGAGGATTTTATAAGGGGAGAGCAAATGAGGGAAAGTGCACCTACTCAATTTGTTGCTAAAATTCGACGAATTAAAGATGTGAAGGATATCAAGAGGAAAAATTCTTCAACATATCTAGAATATGTTGTGTGAGTCTCTCTCTTTCTCTCTCTCTCTCTCTCTATATATATATATATATATATATTTTTGATTTTAAGTTCACTATGTCAAACATGCATAAATATTTTATTTAATTTTTGGTGAATTCTTGATCACAGATATTGGTGTGCCTATGGTCCAAATCATGTACAATCTAGCAATGTGGCTGAACCTGGATCCACAACTAAGAAACGTCTTCCATGTCACAGCATCAAAGTTGGTTGTCAGTGTCACTTTATTATGCGACGACTTGCTCTTAGACCAAATGATGACGTTATAATATATACAGCATGCAGACATATTGATGACAAAAATGTGGTTTGTCATGGAAATGAGGCAAATGACATGCCCAAGAAATTCAATTTTGCACCGCATTTAATAGAGCATATACAAACTATTGTTGAAGATTTGGTTCGTGATGGTTTTAGTGCTACGATGATCTGGGAAAAATTTATCTTTGATTTAAGGTATGGATCTGGTGAGTTTTTCACAGGGGCACCTCGAGATTCTTTCATGACAAGAAAGGATGTGTCAAACATGTACAATAATATCAAGAGGATAGAGTATGTGAAGCATGAAAGTGATCCAATGAGTGTGGATTGTTGGGTTAGTGAGTGCCCAGAGAGCTTTTTCTTCTACCAACAACAAGATGTTGTTAAAAACATTCCTTTCATTATAGGCATACAAGCTAAGTGGATGCTTTCAATGATGGTGAGATACTCACACAACAACATGTTATCAATGGAATCCACTTTTAGCACTAACAAATATGGGGTAAACATATTTACCAAAACTTTATTTATTCTACTTTATTTCAATGTCGTCCTCTTATATGCTTATAATCTTGTTTTCTTATTGTAATGCAATATCAACTACACACCATAATGGCTTTTGATGATAATCACAATGGGATTCCAGTGGCATGGGTAATATCATCACGGAATGGTACTCCTAATATTTGTAAATGGATGTCGCAATTATTTGCAAATGGGAAAAAGGAAAACCCAGATTGGCATGTCCGAGCTGTCATCACAGATGATGCAGCAGCGGAAATCGAGGCATTAAGGTGAACCAGTTTTTTCTTTTTAGAAGAGATAAAAAGCAATAATGTTCAAGGATATTCTCTTATAATGTTATATTATTTCAGGACTTGCACAAACTGTACACTATTATTGTGTGTATGGCATGTCCGTAGAGCGTGGTTGAAAAATGTTGGAACGAAAGTCAGGGGAAAGGAAAATAAAGTCCGTATCTTCCGTGCTCTAGGATTAATCATGCATTCGTGTGAAGATGATGCATCTGTGCAACATGAAATTCAAAGTTTCTTTGATGAATTCAAAGAAGAAACTGTGTTTTTGGATTATTTTGCAACCAACTGGTTAAACAACAACAAGCTATGTAAGTTTCCTAAGGTTGCATTTTATCAATTTATTTTGTAATTGACCATTTTCTATTGTTTTTTCGCATCTAATATATGTTTTTTTTCCAGATATGTGGGCAAAAGCATATAGGGACTTCCCACATTCCAACCAGGATACTAATAATGCTATCGAATCTTATCACCGGTATCTAAAGCAAAGGTACCTCTGTGAGAAGAATAATGTGTCCCATAGAAGGGTGGATTAGCTGTTGCACCTATTATTAAAAAAGGTTGAGTTGTATTACATTCACATGCAACGTCTAAAAAATGTTGGTTTTGTCCGAGCTTCAAAAATTGAGCAACAAATAAATTTAAGTAAGTGCAAAGCAAAGAATATCCCAGATGAAGATTGTATGACTGATGGAAACAAGGAAAGTGAGTATTTGGTTCGTAGCCAAACTACGGCAACTCGTGATACATGGTACCATGTCATCTATAAAGGGTTGAACCTAAACTTTTGTAATTGCAAATGGGCCCTAAATGGCAATATTTGTAAGCATATTCTAAAAGTTGAGATGGTAGTGACTAGCAAGGTTTCAAGGGGCAATGAATTGCCTAATGTCTGTAGGTCTATTACAGAAAGACCTGGATATTTACTTGATTTAAATGAATCGTTTGTAATGAGCCCAGAAATTGAAATGAACCTTCCAGCTTCTCCTTCCACTGATTCAACCATTGTAAGGCAAGATAGCGCCCTAACAATCGATGAGGAAATTAAACTTGTGATGTCATCAACTCATAAGAGATTGAGGGGTTTATTACAAATAACACCCACATCTTTGGAGCAGGCATATGCACTAAATCAATTGGTAAAAAATGTAAGCCAAGAGTACAATAATAAGAAATTTGATGTTGTAACTCCATCCAAGGTCACTACCAAGAGGCGACATAGTTTCTTGAGCCCAACAAAAAAAGGGGGGCAAAGTGTTCCTGCGTTGAAATCAAGAAAATATGGACCACAGTTTCTAAAGGTTGGACGGTGTCGTGGAAGGAAAAGAAGCATGAATGAACAATTGGAGATTTCTTCTACAAAAGAAATCAATCTGGACCACACATCTAGAAGGGTACAAGGTTTTATTTTGCAAAATACTGGTATGGAAATATTAATTGATGTACCATTTAATGTGAAATTCAAAATATCATTATCTTCATTGCCTTCAATGCAATTGCATAACAACGTGTTTTTTTCTTTTTTGTTACAGCTGAAGAATCCACATCTCATAATACTTCAAGTTGCCAATTGCGTTTATTTCATGAGAATAATGTGGATCCAAATATGGGGGGTTCATTGATTCATTTTCCATTTGATTCACCACGTCCACCTCTCTCGTTTGATCATCGAACCCCCTGGTTGTTTCCACCAATGGCACCAAATTCATTCATTGGGCAGCCTACTTCAACCCATAACATTTTGGTTCCACACCCTAGGGTGATGCCCCCTATTGTACAACCAGTCGGATTGTATCGCCGCTTGCACTCTATACAGGAAATAGCAGGTGAAGAGAACAATCAAAGTGCCAGCAATCAATGGCAAGATGAAAAATATTCGAGTTAATGAGTATTCATGGATATAATATGGGCATAACCCTAAAAAGGGATCTCCTAATCCAAGAACATGTTGTGTGCATGATGGGTTGAAAATGTTTTTGGATATGTACAACATTATCTAATTTCAATTTTGTATGGTTATTATATTGAGCTATTGAAATCTTTTTGTTGAACTCAAAGCATATAAAATCTCAGTGTAAATGTTGGCTGAACTCTAACAAACTCCAGGAAAAGGTTATTTGCCGTTTTGCTACTATAAGCTTGATACATCCTTTTTGGATAACAGTATAGTGTATTGTACATAAAGGCAGAATTGGAACTCTTATATATCAGGCTGGCTCATTATTGTAGATGTTATTTTGGCATGTTGCTTCAATACAAAATGAATTTCAATGAAAATTGGTGAAAATTATTGACATGCTCAAAGTCAGTCCTTTGGTGTCTGGAAATGATTGAAAATTGTGGAGTTCGAACAACAGCTTGCCCTCAAACTTCACAAGAGGGGACCACCACAGCTGGTGATCATGAAATGACATGCCATATCTAAGAAACTAATCCTTCTAGGAAAGAAAAATCTTAACAGCCTCACAAGCCTTCCAAATGCTCTTCAAACCACAGTTCATCTCGTTATCAGTTACCACAAGGTGAGTTTCCCCATTTTTTTTTTTTTTTTTTTTTTTTTTTTCAGTTTGACCATTTTTCATCACTTCTTAGGCCTCCATAATGATATTGCTTGCTTAAA
Organism: Pinus tabuliformis; assembly: GCA_031772625.1. NCBI lineage: Eukaryota > Viridiplantae > Streptophyta > Pinopsida > Pinales > Pinaceae > Pinus > Pinus tabuliformis. Next base: position 765,151,560 of record CM062805.1, read on the forward strand.
CATTGGGAGTTACAGATAACAGGCCCAAGGATCCATGCTTGCTGACTTACTGTTTACATTTCCATTTCTACCCATTTGCAGTTGCCCTTTTTGCTTCAATATCCTTGTATTTTTTAGAGGATCCATGCAAACCCTAATAGGAAGTCTCCTAAAGGCTAAACCTAATCTTCAAGTGATAAAAGGAATTGAACTGCTTCAACCATTGTTGTCATTCCATATAATTCATACTATAAATTTGCCGAAAATTAAACTTCAAGTGCACAAAAATGATATACCAAATGAAACATTATTACATTTTGGTTTTGGAAAGAAGCCTAAAAGTTCTTCAGGGGCAGGCTTAAATAAACAATATGCATTTTCTGTTACAGCTGCATATTTGAATAACGTGGCCTAACTACATAGTAACCTTTCACTAAGATTGAGGCCAGGTAAACACCAATATTTTTGTAGCTTGCTCAGTCAGTAGAAACCAAATTCTCACTAGAGTCTTACTGAAGTGGCCTCAAAGATCAAAGGGTACAAATCTGACCTTCGAAAGGCCAAACATTAAATTTTCTTGTTAAAGCATGCCAAGCTGCATGACTAACATGACCACTTAAGGTAGTGGTCCTTAATTTTGAATATTATTATTAAATGCCATCCAGTCTTTAGTTCCTAAGGTTCTTCGTGAGGGGCAACCTTCTTTGGATCCAAAAATTCTTGTTTTTCTGAGAAAGAACCATTTAATTCTGGTTTCAGAGAATAAGTTGTATGTTCACCATTTTTGTCTCCAGTCTGAAATTGGAATTACAGGCGGGAGACCTTATCTTTTTGAAAGTTTCCTTGACCTACATGCTACAAAGAAAGAAGAGTTGGTTACAACTAATTGTCTTTTGTCAAAGTTTTAGTATTTACTAGCAGCCCAGACATTTCAATGTGCTGGATCCATTGGTTAAGGGGTGATACTGATATTTCCTTCAGCTATGTGACCTATTTTACGTTTTGATCCATGTGGCATTCACCCCTTTAGGCTTTGGTAGACTAGCATCTATAAGACAAACCAGTACCTATCACCCAAACCACTTAGCAGACATTTTTCCATTTCAGAGATGTGTCACTTTTAGGGTAATATTCCACGTGCATAATGCCATCCAAACATCTGGTTCATGAAAATATGAAAAATCCATGTTTGTGTGTCCATGGTCTCTGTGTATTGAAATGTTAGGAGTCTTGGTCCTTGGACTAACCCTCATGTCACTAACTAATAAACTCTCTCCAGTGGCGCAAGTTTATTCTAGGATGACCTGAGACAGGAAAGAGCCTTGGTCTGTTGTTTCAATGGCTTCTAGCCAAGTTGTTCAGCACTTCTGGTCTAAATTGTTGCAAACTGATCTATAAACATTGTGGTAAACTTATGTGCCAAAGGTTTTCTTCATAGATTATTTTCAGAACCCAAAAGGCAGAAAGCTAATCTTGGAAGAACCATGGGTCAAAAGTACACCTGGTCGTTTTATGAAACCACCATTTCCAGACTTTGATCCAATTTCCATGTCATATACACAACCCCTGTGTGGGTAAGACTTCCCTTACATTTTTGGCATGGTAGTTGGCAATACTTGGATAATTGCATTCTTCCTGACAAATGTAAGCTCAAGGATGGTTTGAGGCTCTGCGGATTGCTGGATAGTGTAATCCTTAAGTGTGATGGGGCTTGCTGTAGGCAGCGTGTAGGTTATAAAAATATGCCTTTTAGATGCAAGATATTACAAAAAAACAGAACAGACAATCAGATGGCTAAGTGTCCAAAAAGGTTGCAACAAACAGAAGGAAAATTTTGCATTACCACATACCTGAGTGGTTTCACAAAGTAAGGAAGAAGAGTCTGGTGGGAAAAATCAAAATACCTAGGAAATGAGCTAGTTAGCTCTTCTGCAACAGCATCGATTGAAATCCAGAGGGAAGAATCACCATGGAAGCAAAAGATCTAGGCAAACAAGAGACTACCGAAAAAAGGAATCCAGATGTAATCAGACCATAAATACCTTTGTCAAATTCTCAGATACAATATGAGGAAAAGCTTCAGACCTTGCAAATTTGGAAAACATTGTTAATAAAAGAGCCAATCAAAGAACATGAACAATTTAATCAATGAAGTTTCCACCCACAAGCTAAAGCCAAAATCCAGGATGGTCTTCATCATTTTTTATAAGCTTTTTCAAATTTTCTAAGTAATGAACAACCTCTGGTGGGGATCATGACCTAGGAGGGTTTGTTGGTAGTCCTGTCGAATTTATTCCTGATTTCATTGTTATTGTGTTTTGCATGCTTTAGATCTGCTGGTCTTACTGTGCATTTAGTTCAAGCGTCAGTAGGTATGCCTTTCCAGTCAGCTGCCCGGCCCTTGAGATGACCTTGGAGAAGATGGGCACCCAAGAAGGCCTGCAACTTTGTCCCCAAGCTTACTGCAAGGCCATATTTTGGTTTGCATTGTTCATCCTCAAGTTAAAATTACTTCTGATGAATATAAGGATACTTTATGAAAATGGCAGCCATAACCTTGTTGGATAGTTTGTCAGTTGTAACCCCTCTAAGAACATGATCTGGGCTTGGATTCTAGAAGCCCAGGATCCATTTGGCTGGCATTTCCCGAGCATGAGAAATCCAACAGGGGGGGTTTTATGTTTAGGTTTCTAATGAATTAACAAAAGTTGTGAGTATCATGCAGTGCAAGGCTGCAAGACCTGGATCTGTAGGAATATTGTCAAATCCTGAAGCACCATATTAAAGACTGCATCCTTACGGTTAAGTTGCAGACTATAGTTCCTGAACCTCAAGCTCTTTAGTAGGCCCCTCTGGATTTAAAGTTTAAATGCTAGCCAAGACGATTGGGCAGCTTGTCAAAGCCACAGTGACACTAAAAGGCATGCTCCATATCTGCCCAACCTGAATCAACACACAGACAAAACAACGAAGGTGAAGCACCTCCAAAGAAACCTAAGACACTACACGAAGTTTTTCCATTGATTCTGGCACTGGTATCCAATTCATTTGGGGTAATTAATGAGGAAGATCGTAGTATGGATATTAGAATGAAACCTAGGTAAGAGCAAGGTCTCTCAAACCCCTGCTGTGCCAGACATTGAAGGATTTGGATATTGTTTGTTTGCCAAAACTCAAGGCTAGAGGTTTCATGCTTAGGACTCCACTTATTTTTATATAGATATGCACATTTGCATACATTCAACCGACAAGGAAGGGAACAATGGCATAGAACAAAGCTATCAGCTTAATTTGCCAATTGTTGAGTATCTAGTTGACCTGACCCAAAGATTGCTCTGGGTGTTGCTCCACTTAGGTAGCCACACTGTCACAGATCCTAAATTTAGGCATCCAACGATGCATTGTAATGAGCTATAGTTGTCTTTTGATGTCCATGAAAGTGAATACAATCAGCCTTTCCAAGTTTGTTTGGAAAGCCATCTCACATATTCTCTGATCAGGGAGTCAGCTGGTTCGTATAGGATGGTGACAAGGTGCAACAGGTGGAAGTCATAACTAATAAAGTCCTGTTCACACTAAGAATATATTAGGTTTCTTTTCAGATGTTTAGTCTAACCTTATATCACTTTCCTGCAGAACGATCTGGTTATTGTTATATCTTTTCGGCTATATTATGTATCATCCAAGTGAGACACCCATTGCTTTGGAAAGCAGAGTTAGTGATGGAGTTTTTCAAATGTCATTGTAATTTGTAGCATTTTTCACTATATTTATACAAAATTGTATTCTTTTAGTATATTCTTGGGAAGATAAGGCCTGTAAAGCACCATGGTTTTTCAACGAGTTTTTTTTGTAAAGTTTGATCTGTGTAACTAGCCATACGGCTAAGCGGTTATCTTGTCTATGGATATTGGCAGCTTAATGGATCCTTGTTCTTCAATCAGTGAGGAGGAGGAAAGACAGTATTATTGTAAAAGTTGCAATTATTAAGGACATTACATAGATAACAACCCATATACCAAAGAGGGTCCTAAAGGCATTACACTGGATTTAAATCTAATGAACAAAAGCTGTAATATCATACTAATCTGGTCTCTGGCTGTACCATATTTTAATTCATTTAGTAAATGAACTGATTTAATCTGTTATGATTGTGAAAATAGGTCCAGAAGGCATTACACTGAAACATTCTGGATTTGAAATCTAATGAATAAAATGTCTAATACCACACTAATCTGGTTTCTGGATGCACCATAATTTAGTTCATTTAGTATATGGACTGATATAATCTGTTATGATTGTGAAAACATAGTGATGTCATATGTAAACTAGCCTTGGCTCCAAAAAACCATGAGCACAGGCCATCTCTAGGCCATTCACACAACCAATTTTACATCTCTATAAAAGCATAGCTATACATTTATTCATAAGGCTTCAGGATATATGAATTAATCAAGCTGCTCACTGCTAGACTCTAATTAACATATAATATAGAAATAACCTTGACACCTTCATATAAGTGAAAGTGATGCTTGTGATAATAGTACATGGGCTCCATAACATAGTATTCCACCTCTTTATGCATTACACGGGATCTAAAGATGAATTATATGGTACAGCGAGTAATCCTCCATTTAGATATATTATTTGACTTGGTTGGGGAGTTATTAATCCTCGTTTTAGATATATTATTTCACTTGGTCAAATGTAAAGTGATATTCATTTTAAACTTTGAAGTTTTAAGAGAGCTTCGAACTCATTGTAACGTTTCTTTGTAAAAGACTCTGCTTTACTTACTAGTTTGGATGTGAAAGATGCATGTACATCAGGGTAACAAAATGCTGTAAAGGTTACCTAAATTTCCATTGAGTAGGTAGTGGTGTACAAGTACTTGAGCTCTGAACAATTTAGGGTTGTTGCTAGTTTTGGGTTGTTACAAGTGGGAACATTGTTTAGTTTTGGCATGCTATTGAAGGGTTCTTGCCATATTGTGTGGATATTGAATGGAGCATTGTTCTAAATGTTTGATAACCTACTCTTTTCCATCATGATTCTTGTAGTTGCTATGTATATGTTAATAAGCATGGTATTTTGTTACATCTTTCTTCGTTACACTTTGATGAATATGGATGGTGATGATGTACTTCCCTGTTATGGTTTATGGCATGCTTTTTATGGTCGCACATCACCGTTGATTCTGGTGTAAAGTCAATAGTGAGTGTTCTTGATTAGATGATTAGCTATGGCCATTAGCTGAGTTAGACCTGTGGTAACGAGATGGCCAATATTATGGGGCATTACGCTTTAAATTTGTAGTTGTTATTGTTGGTGTCATTCTTGCAAATTCCAAAGCCTTAGTTTTTGGTTCCGGTGCTGGAAACATGGGACACTAGACTCTAGAGCATTTCTTGTGCTTGTAAGAAAGGTGTCCTAGTTGGAAGATTAGTGTGGGTGTGATGAACAAGCGACATGTCAAGAAAAACAAATGTCAAGAAAATGGGGGATTAAGCTTTTTGAAGCAAAATTTATCATTATGATTTTGACAAAGTTTACGGACTCCATATTTTTAATCTTTTAGGCAATTTTGAAAGATGAGCGTTTCTTCACTTGTGTTCTTTATTTATTAACTTTATTTATTAAGATTATGGCATCTTCAAAGGCATCATGGGCATGTAGGGCTTCATTGATATATGCGTACATTGCATCATTCTAGGGCAAACCATGTACCTAAGAAAATTAACTTCATACTAGGTTAGAGTTTGTCATTATTATGCATCAATGTTCCTAGGAGGGTTTCATGGTATGGAATTCTTCATCTCACATTAGATTACGCATCAACTATTTTTGGCCTGTCATCATATAGATATGGATATAGCTAGGGTTTGCATCAGAAATGACTTATACTTCTTAAATGTTGTGAAAACCAACAAACCAGATGTAAATAACCTTCTTTTGTTACTTTCATTTATTCCCATGGCATCCATCCAGGTGGAAATCAACACTATTAAAGAGGTAGCATCTGAAACTTGAAATTAAAATTAAATTCATACGGAGCTACAATAATATTCGCTGAACCACTAGTAGGTTAAGAATAATTAGTTCACCTCAAATATAATGTACATAATTGGACACATGAATTCAGTTATAACATGATTGGACATCTAAGGTGAATGATATTACAAAACCAAAAAAAAGTACATTAACGAGTACTTTACTGAAAGAACCACGGTATGAGAATCCCAAGAAAAATGACAACCATGGTGTATACACATAGTCGAGACCTATATTGATGCTGATCAATGTTTGCCAGTGGAATGAACGATGATCCTGAATCATCTTTGGCACCTGCATCTACACTTGAGATTGCTCCAACCATTAGATCAGTAGAGATTTTATGGATCTCCGCAAGGTGCTTTATCGAAAAAGAATTAAATCGAGCACTCCAGATTTTTGCCTCTCTGTAGAGGGGCTTCAAATTGTCTGCGCGAACATTGTAGATTCCTTCCATGTGATTACAGATTAAATCTGAGTTTGTCAGCACTGTTATGTTATTCACCCCATTGTGTTTTGCCTCTTTTAAACCTGCAACAAGTGTAATGTAGTATGCTTCGTTATTGGTTGTCTTTCCCTGCTCTTCCCATATTCTATAAATCACATGATTTTTTGCCCCATTGTGAAGGACAAATTTTAAAGATGCTGGACCCGGATTGGGGCGGCATGATACTTCAATGCACAGTGTCCACTTTTCCACCATTCCGTGAGCTTAGAAGCACTGCATAGTGACAACAACAAAATAGATTCATGTTAGAATACTTTAACATGACAAAATATCCTGATTGAAATTGATTATTTTTATGCTACCTCAAGTTTGAATGCACATCCTTGAAAAATAACAGAAAATCAAATATCAGTGATAAGACTTTGGGCATAAAGAACAAACTTTAACTCGAATGTGTTTAATTTTATATATGGATGGAGAAATCCTATGGGGCAGGAACTTGTCACTTTGTATGCACAGAAGATGTTGGGATGAATGCATGTTAAATGTAGAAATGCCAATATTCTTCACATGATGTGAACGCAAGGAAGGTTTCTTAATGACCAAAGCTTGCATATATCAAAATATTTAAGATTCAAAAGATGCAGTTTGCAAACTCTTAATGATGTAAACTTTCAACAGCCAACCAGCCAGATGCATGACATGAACACAATAATCATGAAGTTACATTTTAGCCCTGAGCTTCACCAGCTCAAAATAAAAGTCAAAATCAACTAATTAAACTAAAGTGACAGATCACAGCTCCTGGAAATGGCATATAGAAACAGGTTTCCATAGAACAAGGATCCGACTTGACTATTAATCTCTCTCTACTGGTGAAACCTTACTGTATTTAAAAGTAGCTGGAATATTAAATTCAAACATTTTCATCTGGTTCATAATCACCAAGAAATTTATGAAATGCTATCAGAAAAGCTTCGAGTTTGGAACACTTTTTCCATCGCACATCTCAAACAAATGTTTAAATTGCATTATAGACTGACATAAACGTATCACCATGATCTGTGCTCATTTGTCAGCATTAGTTCTAGCTAATTAAACTAAAGTGACAGATCACAGCTCCTGGAAATGGCATATAGAAACAGGTTTCCATAGAACAAGGATCCGACTTGACTATTAATCTCTCTCTACTGGTGAAACCTTACTGTATTTAAAAGTAGCTGGAATATTAAATTCAAACATTTTCATCTGGTTCATAATCACCAAGAAATTTATGAAATGCTATCAGAAAAGCTTCGAGTTTGGAACACTTTTTCCATCGCACATCTCAAACAAATGTTTAAATTGCATTATAGACTGACATAAACGTATCACCATGATCTGTGCTCATTTGTCAGCATTAGTTCTAGACAAAATTGAGACAACGAATGCAAAATAGTTTCCGCCTCTTAAAAACATTTTTGCAAGTGCTTCTAAACGCAAGTGCATATCCTTCATATACATATAAGCATATCTTTACCACTAAGTTTACACGTCTACATGTCAATTTTTGTCATGATTTTTACTATGTCATGACTTTGACAACAAAAGGAAATCTACTCCAATGCAAAGCGATGTTATAGATAATAATCACGGGCAAGGAATGTACCAGGAGCCCGGGAACCAGCCTGCGAGGGGAAGCAATCGGCGGTTGAACAGAGCTCTTGCGTTTCGTCCAGGCGGGTTGCAGAGGCAGAGTATTTTCGAACGGGAGTCCGGATGGCGAAAATACCATTTTGGCGCGAGGTCGCTGTTTGAAAAGGCAAGACGGGGCGGGCTCGCGGTTGGTGGGTCCCGCGTTCGTTGCCGGAAACGCAAAGGTGGCCGCCGGAGTTACAATGCATGGAGATGGATGCGCCCCCATGACCCGCTCGACATCCATAGATGGGCCAGCCTCCATAGAGGCATTTAATACCCTATGGTAGGCTGGTTAGCTCTTGCCGTTGTAATAAGTTTATAATTTATAATTTAAATATTGACCGTTACAAGGATGTTGTTGACTAAAATCATCTCGAGATCTACGTGGCAAATTCTTTCCACCTGTACATAGAAACCTGCAGTCACATTTTCCACGATGGATTTTTACTAAGAAAAGAAAGGCGAATTATTACAGATGGGGTTACATTAAATAAAAGTAAATTAGTGGGTCAAAAATGATTATATGCACATTCTATTAAACATAATAAAATAAGAGAGTGTTATGGTCTCACAAGTTTCCCTGTGATACCATGGGGATGGTGACTTGGAACCCTAACCCCACCACTACCAGTTTCCATACTGATCAGAAATTCTGTTCAATCTATTTACACCCAAATGAGAAGTCCGTATCTTAATACGTGTACTGTAAAAAGCAAGCATCACGCAATGGCGACATTACACGTGGAAACATATCACGAGAAAAAGTTGAATTGTTTACGTAACTTGGAGGAGCATAAGCGAAAGTGCAGGGATGAGGGGCAAAAGGTGGAGCTGTCGGTGCCGACTTCTGTGCATTTCAAAGCTTTTTAATTTTTTGGACTGTGTAAAAGTTAAAACAGGCGTTTTATTAGGGTTTGGGTAATATTCTCTCCATAAAATTATTATAAAAATAGAAATTATTATAAAAGGTAGTGGGTTTAAAGTATAGGATTAAAGTCCACGGGGTTTTGAATTGATGGTGAATGGGTGTATTGTTAAGGCACTTCTTGCGATAGGGCATTAGTTCAAATCCCCCGTTGGTGCTTAGGTAGTATTATATAGAAAAAGAAAAAAATAATATAGGATTAAGGTTAAATGCTATTAAAAGATGTAGGTTTAAGTAATTAATTTATGATTATAACTTATATAAGTTTTTTTAAAATATTATTTAAGATGGTAGAAATTTAACCTATATAGAATATTCATAGTAATATACACAAATTAATCATTGAAATTTATTTTCAAAGTAATTATGTTATTTTTATCTTTTTAATTAATTTGATTAATTAATAAAAATGTCATATGAACAAGTGTTAAATGGAGCGAGTCATAGTTTTTAATATATATAAGTTGAATTTATATATTAATTCTTTTTATATTAGTAATAATAATAATAATAATAAGTTTTAAATTTAGTTAGTATTTATGAATTTTTTAATTTTAAAAATGTGAGATGTATTGTAAAATATAACATGAAGTGTGTGTTTTGATGCTTATTATGGATTGGTGTCTATCGTATCTACCACAATTCAATTTAACTTATATAGTTAGGCTAGTTAGTTAAGAATTTGTAAATATATTAAAAACCAAAAACACAAACAAAAAAATCTTACAAGAATGAAATTCCAATCAATTAAGAATCATGATTAAATTATTTTTAAATGGTGTAGTTTTATTCACATAAAAGCATTTTATGAGTATTAAAATATACCTTAACCATAACCTAATTATTATAAACAATATAGTTTTTATTTTTCAAATAACGATAATGAGTCAAACACATTTATAAATAATATTAAATAATAGTTATCCTGGCAACTAATTAACAATAAATTCTAATAAATTTTATTATTTTTAAGAAAAAACATTCATATTTATTTTTATAATATATATTTGGGGTAGTCTAACTTATAGACAAAATGGCTTTTTTCACGACATTCTTCCTGGTTAATTTTAATCAAAATCCGACACAAAATTTTAAAAACTTGAGTTTAAATTGTTTAATCAGTATAATTCAAGTGTCCCCGGTTTTTCAGGGTTTTAAATCCATTTATGCATTTAAAAATGTATTTCAAAGAACAAAAAATGTTGAAATTGTATTGGTCGATTTTAGTGAATTTCGGTGAAAAATATTATTTTATCTATAAGTTAGACTATGCCATTTTTATTATTATAGATTTTAAGTTGGTTCCAATGTAGAGCCACGAGAGAGACACATTAGATTTTGGAGGGACTTCTTATTATTCTTTTGGGCTTAACTAACTTTCCTTGAGCAAGACCATGTGCACTCTTTTCAGCACCTCATTGTATCCTCTTCATATTATAATAAAATGGCTCAGCAAAGCACTTTTTGGTGCAATTTCATGGACTGTTTGATGTGTTTGATTTTCATGGTTTTTATGTTTATGTTTTCTTTGTTATTTATTGTAAACATTCCCTAGGAATATTACAGTGGTATCAAAGCACGATCTTGGCCAGTTGTGGAGTAGCCAGCAAGATCATAGAAAATTTGGGCATGTATGCACTGTGATGGGTGAACTATAGACACCCATGCCTTAAGGGAGAGTGAGTATCATTGCTAGAAAAATGACCCTCACCCACTTTGATGGATCAGCTAGGAGTTTTCTCAAAAAGTGGGTACAAGAATTGGACACATATTTTTGGTTAAACCCCATGAGGGAGGTGGACGCTTTTAGACATGCCACTTTGCACTTGGATGGATATGCTATGGAGTGGTGGTACCGAGGACTGATCCCTTTGGGTCATGTATGTATCACATCCTACACAGAGTTCACACAGAGGCTCATGGAGAGATTTGACCGAAAGGACACCAAACCCCCTCAAAGGGAGTGGATAAGACGAGGACAGTTAGAGGATGAGACCATGAGGCATTTCTGTTGGTGGAGACTGGGCTTTAGATGTCAGAAGCTCGAGGAGGAGGTTGAGAAGGAGGACACGCAGGATGGTGAGGGGCACATCGATATACCTGGTGTGGCGCAAGAGTCACCATTGTTGGAGGCCTCTTTGGTAGCTCTAGTTGACACCTTAGTTCTTGAAGGGCCATCTATTGAAGAGATGCCAACAAATGATGAGGTACCCAGTGCTATGACCTAGTTTCTAGACGATGGTTGCCCACAATAGGTTGATGAGGTGCTTGGAGGCATACTTGTCATTGAGGAGGTACCAAAAGAGACAGAGGGGTCCAAAGCAATGACCGAGTTTATAGGGGATAGCTGCCCTCCACAGTTTCATCAGCACCAAGCTAGCCTTCTAGCATTCAGAAGGAAGGCCATGACAATACGAGAGGCCATTCTGCAGCAGAACAAGGAGTTGGAGGGCATGGGATCGGTTTGTGTCAAGTCCATGACCAAATTGACTCACGTTGGGGAGTAGTTGGATGCCCTACTAGTGCAACTAGAGTGAACGTTGGAGAGTGATAACAACTCTCTTCTAGCATACATAGACGGGGCTAGCAACACTGTTAGGTTACCTTTTCCCATTGGACAGAGAGAGACAGAGATACCTAGTATGATTTCATGTGTTGACTAGGATAGCGAGATGGCACTACCTGAGTCGCACAAGGTGCAGGATCCACATGTTGGGGTTGTTCTGTGTGTTGGAGTTCATGCATTCATTCCCTCTCTTAGGATTGGATGGCAAGACATTTTGAGTCGGTACACGATGGAAGGGGCTAGACTCATGGAGATGGACGTAGTCCGGAGTGAAGCTCGGTGGGAGCTCCTAGAAATTGAGGGTACAGGAGGCCAGATTGGCATTGGGATCCAGGCGAGGCTTTCTATCCGACATTAGACATACAAGATGGCTATGGCATTGTAGTCAACCCAATTTTTGAGTACATGCATTCCTTAGGGGAGTTTCAGTAAGCACTAGTGGCTAGATGGTTTATGAGCAAACTCCTTGGGTAGATTTGGCATGTTAGTTACGCATGGGGTCATAGGATGATTAGCGCTTGCTGGCAGGGGATGGTTGGAGGAGGTGGCATGGGTAGGCCACTGGACCAGGCATTGTATGGGCGTGATGTTCTTCCTTTGAGGTTTAGGACTCAGGGGTCACCGAGGATCGTCATAACAGAGTTATCACCTCTACTGGGAGTGGATCTAGGGCGCTCAGATCTACCAGTATGGACGAGGAGGTGTGTCCTGATGCATACAAACTCAATTATAGACCATAACACCCAGTGGTGTGCAGGGCTATGCAGCGGGGAGAAGTAGCCTGCAGAGGAGCATGGAGATGCATGGGGGTATACCACAGCTTCTAGTTTACACTGTGGGGTCAGAGGAGTAACTCACATCGCATTGAGTACATGCGGTGAGTGACAGGTGTAGTGACAATGGTGAGACACATAACGGTACAGGATGCCATAGCCATAGTAGAGGGTACCCAGTGGTGTACAGGTATAGGTTGCAATGTACAGTGGCATGTCGAGGAGTACTAGGATGATCGGTGGTATGCAGGGACGCAGGATGCTGAACAACAAGGCCTTGGAGTGTTTCCTCCAGGGAGACCCATGAACGGAGAAACTGGGCGTACCTTTGGGTGTAGCTCACCCAGGGTCGACGGGGACACAAATGAGTGATACTTGATAGTATTCGTTGGGACTCACACGCATGACCCTCTTCTACATCCCTCACTGGTGCAATCGATTTTGTTGTTGACTTTTTGCACTTTGGGCATGAGCAGCAGGGGACGAGGAGCTCACCCGAGATATTTGGATGACACTTAGTGCACGAGGGAAGAGACTTCTCAATAGTGGAACTGGGTTGTTGCATTAGTTGATAGCCACATGTTGGGGGATGAGGTGATCATTTGCAGAGGTGGCATATCGTTCATCACTGAGCCTGTGTTTGGGGAACTAGTCACGAGGGAGACATGTGTCACTCTTTTCTTAGGGCATTTCAGGACCATGCATGACCAGGGGATACCATGTATAGCTAAGGAAATTTTATAGTGGGTATCCAAGATTTAGACACTGAATTGGAACTTTACTGAGGGTGCAGATGGCATACTTGGTGGTGATGATTGGATGGAGCAGAACGGATACACATACACTTAGATGATCATGAGCATCAAACATCTGTCTATTAGCTTCATTCAGGGGGTAGCTATTTGGAACATGTGGTTTCCAACGGTCATCAGTACTACACAATGGTAGGCATAAGGTCGTTTAACAAGCATCAAATTAGTTCATGATATTTGGAGCCTATATATTGATTGCATGCAGGGACTAGAGACAAGGCACAGATGGATTCTAGCATTTGTTAGAGATATGTTGTAGTAGGTCTGGCTATGTGATCAAGGGGTTTAGTTGGTTGATATATCACTCTATCTCATGATGAGCAGATTCATGGCAGAGAGTGATCTACTTCACTCTTGGGCTGACACATGGGGGTTTTGGGAGGCCTTCATCGTATGGCGAGGTAGGATTTCCCTGTTGCTGCACAAGTTTAGAGTTAGCTTTGGATGGGTAGACATTAGCATCATGGAGATGCCTAGGCAAGATGAGCTTGGCCTTCACATATTTTTTTCCATCAGGTCCCAGGAGAGGAGGGTACAGTTTGGTCACGATGGGGAGTATGTCATAGTCAAAGTGGCACAACACTAGCATGGTGGCACACTTCTAAGACTAGCAGGGGACCCGAGCATCACAATACTTCATAGCTCAATGACCTTTAGGGATGAGCTGGCTACTACATGGGGAGATCATTCAGATGTTCCATTGGGCTTTAATGAGTCATTGATGGCTTGGGTAACTTCATTAGCATTGAAGGTTAGTCACCAGGATGATATCTCAAGAAGCTCGTGTGAGCGAGACTTTATCTCCACAAGGATTGGCTGGTATCTTCAAGAGTTTACTTGGAAGGGTAGTGAATGGAGCAAGGGGGGCTTCATGTTGGACATGATGGCTTGGGATCCTGGTATTGAGGGATTCCTTCATGAAAAGACAGTGCATAGGTCAGGGATGATTCAGTGGCGCATCTAGGACCCTGGCATATTTTGCAGTGATAGTGGGGATCAACAACTAGAGAGGATGCTTGTTTAGACATTGTTTAAGGACACATAAGTTTTGGTGGGGAGGAATGTGATATCCCCAATTTTGATTTTTTTTAACGTGATTAATTAAGTTTATTGGGGAAGTGCTAAGCATAGCACAATTTTGTAATTTGAGCATTGGAAACATTTTTGGTACATGGGACTTAGGAGAAATCGAAAACTTCAATATTAATGGAATATGGGGGCCAGCCCTCATGGAATATGCACCCCTTGGAGGAAAATTGAATTTTGTGGAAAGGAGGTCGAAATATTTGATGAGGGACCCACAAGGAAAGGTGAGGCAACACTTATAAATAGAGGGTTGAAGGCAGCATTGGGCACCTTTTGATAATTTGACATTTACACATTGTTGCTCTAGCTTTTTAGTTGAGTCACAAGTGTTGTTTAGCACCAAATGTTTCCAAGTAGAAATCTCACCCTCTTCTTCAGTGTACCATGAGTGGCACCCTAGGGAGGTAATGTCACGACTTTATGGAGACTTCGGGGACCAGTCTCAGGTGGTACGACTTGCCTTAGCTTGAGGCTGGATGTAGAAGAAGAACCACATAGTTCTTGGATGAACTGGGTGGTGAGCTCCAGTATTGTAGCAATAATGCTACAACTCCTGGGACTCCCTTATTTACTTTTATCAACCCGGTAGTTCGTAACAAACTTGGAAGCGATGGTGTTGTATGCACAAGTACTAGCTCTTGCCGCAGCTGTCACTTGGTCAGCTGGCACAAGTCCACTAGGGGCTCAAGCCAACTTCTATGAGCTCTGAGAAGAAGCTTTTTAACTGATGGACAAAAGCTAATTTAAAGAAGGTTGATCTACTTGCAGAAAGACAGTGAAAAGCTAAAAGAAAACACAAACCCTAACAAACTCTAATTCTACCAGCTGACCTTATTGATGCAAGAAAGAGGATGCAAGCTACTGAAAGAAATGCCATTGACTTCTAGGAAGGTAAATACATGTATCTAAGCTACTTCTATAGTAACATCTGAAAAAAACATCTTTTTTGTATTTTTGAATAAGTTGCCAGAGTTATTATGCATATGATTTGACTGTTTTTGGGCTGTGCAGAGGTGGATATGCAAGAAGAAATGCTTGGGAAAGGTCAAGAAGGTCTAGAGAGGGCCTAAGGGGCCCCTAACACCCTTCCATAGAGTTTCACTGAGTTTGGCTGTCAAGAAACCTCATTCATGAGCCTCTACAGGAAGTCTGCGGGGGTTCTACAGGATGTCTGCGATTTTCTACAGGATGTCTGGAATTTTCTACAGGATGTTCAGTAATGAGGTTTTTGGTGGATGAATGGAGAGGGAAAGGTGAAGGAGTGAGTGAGGAGGTAGGGTGAGGGTTGGAGATGGTCTAGAACTCGGTGGATGGAGTTGTGGACAGGTGTGGATGGTTGTGTTTGGTTCAAAGAAGACTAAAGTAATGTTGCACACAAAACTAGGGTTATGGGAGCAAATGGTGAACTGGAGGCAAGGATTTGAAGTAGAGGGTGGAGTGGATGGTGCTGATGGCAAATGAACAAATCAAGGAGTGGTACAGGTGCTCTGTAAGGTGTTTTTTCCAACTGATCCAACGAAGACTTGTAAATTCAAAAACCTAACTACGATGACCTAATTTGCTAGCTGCCAGTAAAGAGAATGAACAGAAGTGTGACCTGCAATGAAACCATGTATTTTAACTCATGCATCTGAGCAAACGAAAGTTTGAACTTGAAACCAACTTATACACAGGAAAATCAAACACCAATGATTGCATGGCAAAGCAAAATCAGTGTTTTTGTGGGCAAAAAAGTTATCCTGATCCCAGCTCCAGATCCTACTGAAGGACAGGTGAAACCAGAGATGTTTGATGGCCCTTTTCTTGAAGCTTTTTCTGTTTCCAACCTATCAACTAAATCTGAGCATTCAAAAGTCTATCTAACCATTAACAGTGACCTAGTTAATGAGCAAACTTTAACCTACTTAACATAAATGTTTTTGCAAATGCATAAAGAACAACTAACAATACATAAAGGAGGCCTTAGCACTTGGGTTGGGCCCAACCCCAAGAGCTGCAGGCTCCTATAAAGAACTCAGATCTGATACCAAGTAAAGCTGCTTATCATTATTCAAAAATAACCATCATATGAAAGTTGTACAACAATAAAACAGGCTGAGCAAAATGACAGCACTATAGTGCAAAAATAACAATAGTTCCAAAAGTAAACTACGAAGGCTGAGGCCTTCCTATTTGTACAATACGAGGGGGCTAGCAGCCCTCCTAGATTCAAGGGACTCGGCTGTCCCAATTGCTAGTGAACATTCACTCCTCCAAAATCTGCTTGGCTGCCTTTAAAACTCGTTTTGGTGGCCTGTGGAGCTCGGTGTTGAGGGTGGACATTTCGAGGAAGGCCATTTAATGCAAGAGACAACCTCCCTACGAATCCTCACCTCAAGCTTGGCTGTCAGCTGACCCATGATTGCTTGGTTTTGCTCCAAAATTTGTCCAAAAATCCTGAAATAACCACGTATTAGCCTCCTAGGTAGAGTGACCACCCTTATTCGTTCAAATAACATAAACATACTAGGAAAACATGCATAATCTATGAAAAATGGAGGATTGAACAAGGATAATTAGGCAAAATGAGCCCAATAGGTTACCCAATTTGGGGGCTCATCATCACCCCCTTGCTGAATCGGTTGCTCATCATCTGAGCAACTAGTCCAGCTCATCATCCTTTATGGCTTTGATCGCCTCCCTCACGTCCCAAGCCTCTGCTGTGATATCCTCTTCCTGGTCGTGGAATCCTGCCTTCCTCTCCACTTCCTCCCATTGTCTACTTTCCTCCTCTTCCTTCACTCCTTCTAGCAATCCCAGAAGTAAAGGAGGACTGAATTTCAAGCCAATCCAATTGGCCTACAAGTCCTGCATCAACTTTTTGTAGAGAGGTACCCTTGCCAAGGCCTCCCTTATCTTCAGGCTGTGAGGCAGTGTGTTCCACCGCCTTGTGTAGGCATGCATACAGTTTTCTCCCAACAGTCTCTCCATGTCTTCAAAATGGGCAATGGCTTGAGCCTGTTGCTCAATGTATTCCGGTAGATCCTGAGGAGTGTTGGCCAAGTGCTGGTGGGCGCTTATCACTGCTGATGGATCATCTGGATCTGCTCTGATCATGAGAGGCTCACTGAGATCTCTGCCTATGATACTGCGGACCTCTGCTGCTCTCTTCTCTTCATGGCTCATCCAAGAGGCCATGGCCATAAGCTGGACATATCCTATCACCGTGTTGGGATCCCATGCATTCATGTCTAGAACAGCGAAGTTGTGCAAGTAGAACTCTGCCAATTTGGCCCTATCCTCAGATGAACTGCCGCCACATAAAGCTGCAAATTGATGATAATTTTGGAAAGGGGTGATGCCCCTTGGAGCCAATGTATTGATTTGAAACTATAACCATTGGTCCTTGAGGTAAAGGGTATAGGATTTGGTAGGCTGCCTGCACTGCAGAGCTTCCATTGCCCAGCTGGCCTCCTTTTCTTGCAGCTGCTGTTTTAGAGAATGTATCTGTAATTCTTGTTCCTGTAGCTGCTGGTTCAGTGCCTCAATTTCAGTTTGTGTTCCTTCCTTTCTTTGTTGTTCATAAGGGGTATCTGTGGCTGTTGTTGGCCCCTCCTGTTGCTCTTGTTCCCCCAAGATGTGAGGCCTATCTTCCTTCCTTTGTCCTTGTGATTGTAGCTGTTGTTTGAGCTGCTCATTTTCTTCCTGTAGCCTGACCCGCTAGATGCTTTCCACATGTCGTACCATAGCCAATTCTCTTCTGGCCTCTTTGAGTTGCTCCTCCAGAGGACCTATATCTGCTGCTCCCTTGGACTTAGCGATTTTCATCCAAGTGTGGGTCCTCACCCTCTCTTCCTCTAGTGCAAGGAAAAGTGGCACTGTGAATTTTTGAGGAATGTCTTTCCGGCCTCCAAGAAGTTATAATAGGAGCCCAAGCTGGGCTGGGGGCTAGGTTCCATAATGTGCTCTACCTCTTCTTCCTTCTGTGGTGATTTGGCTGCCTCACCTTCCATTTCTTTAGTCTCCTTCAGTCTAACCAATGTTTCCTGTAGAATAGTTTCAGCATCCTGTAGAGAGGTTTTTGTGTCCAACATTTTCATCCTCTCCGTCCAAGTGGATGTCTTTGGGCTTCCCCGCTCATAAGTGATGGCTGCCTTAGAGGGGGACCTCTCCTTTGGTGTGGTAGGGGTGTCTACAATGGTGATTGGTTCTTTGGATGGAGGTTGGGGTCTGCCGGTTTTAATTCTTACACTTCTTCTTGCCTTAAAGTACAAGGGAGGCTCCCTCTTTCTCTTTCCCTTCTGCTTGGGGGATGTGCTTAGGGTGACCAACACAGCTGCTGCCTCCCTAGCTAAAATCTTGGCCGATTTCTCCTTCTGCTACCCTTTCCTCGGACTTCCTGTAGAAAGTCCTGTAGTGGCCATTTTCTGGCTTCCTGTAGAAGCAGTTTTCTGACTTCCTGTAGAAATAGGTTGCTGGCTTCCTGTAGAACCAATTTTCCCTGATTTGGCCTACTTGGCTGAGGGTGCCTTCTCTTTGACTTGTGTTGTGGTTGCCTTGGGTGTTGTTTTCACCCTTTCAGTCTTCTTTGCCCGAGTTTGCAACCATTTCTCCCTTGGCATTGGTGTTTTTACTTTACTCCCAGCTTTGGCCTCAACATCTTGTCCTTTTGTTTTTCTTGTGGCTTTTCCTGTGATGGCCTGTCCTGGGTTTTCTTACCCTTAGCTTCCTTACCCTTAGTTTTCTTCTCTGCCTCAATATGCTCCTTCTCCTCACTGTTGGATGAAGTGAGTTCTTCTGCGAGAGTCCGGATATCATCATTCTTGGTCATATTGCGGAAAATCTCCCAGGAGATAGGGTCACGGTATAAGTATGGAGGGCATCTTCTAGGAGGAGCTTGATAAGCCCATGATGAGTCAGTTGGTCTGGTGTCCCCTCCTTTAGTTTTGTGCCACAGTGAATCAATAATTGCAGGAGGAAGTATGGGATGCTCAATTTTTGTTATGAGGGAAAATCCATCTTATGCCTGAGCTCAGTTAACAAGCGGAAGTGATAACCATACACAATACTAAATCGCCCCTCACAGGTAATATATTTCATAATTTGAAGGCTGACCTCACTCCAAAATGGCTGTAAGCTAGCTCTCCGGACCCCATTTTTATCTTCTGAAAACTATTCTTCTGGGAGGAAGAATTCCTTTTTGGCTTTTTGGCCCGATTTCCTTTCCTCTTTATCCCATGGCATCCCCAATGGAAAATCAGTGACCCGACTAATGAGTTGTGGGGTGAGTTTCAAGGTCAATCCCCTGAAATTTACAGTTGCTAATGTTTTTGATTTGGGCTGCAGGGACCTTAGGAACTCCCCTGTTATTTCATCATCGTAACCTTGGATTTTATCACAGAAGGTCATCCACTTTGCACGGGTAAATAGGTCTACCACCTTAGGAGTTTCTCTCAACTTCTTGGAATCCGAGGGTTCCTTTCTGATAAACCCTCCTGGCATGGTGAACATACCCTGTTTTTGGCTTGAGCTCTAGTTAGAATGGAAATTTGGATATGGTTTTCCTCCTTGGTTCTCAGGACAGGGTTTCTCCGCTGTTTGTATCTCCCCTTCCACCAATTATCTGGTTAAAATACTGTTACCACCCAAGACTTCAACTTGTCAAAAGGAATGAAGCTCTCACAGACAGAGCGCAGAGCAAATTTTCATACCAATCATATAACAGTCACAAAAAAAAATAAAAAAAAATTGATACGTGCATAGGTGAGCCTTACAGCGGTTTTTCATAATAATGGGGAGAGTTTGTTAACAGGAAACATGGAGGTGAGTACGACGCAGCACCATTCAAAAGAAATTCTGTGTATTAAATAAGTAAACCACCGTTCTTGACCACAGGCAGACTGGTTTCAATTTTTCCCACTTCAAACAAGCTAATTCACCACCTTTCGAAAATTAGGCATGGGGATGGCATGTTTGAGCCTACCTCTCCTCAAGATTTCCAATTCCGACGTAGAGACACTGGTTTCTTTGCTCCGGTAGCTTTCACTCTGCTTCCTGTAGAGCTCCTTCCTGTAGAGAGCTTCTGCTGTTTCTGGAGGACGTCACGGCACCGCCGAGCAAGTCTGGGATGCGGGAATAGTTTGAACTGGGCCGAGAAATTCGGGCTAACGAACTGCAGAGGAGGAGGACACTCACGGTGCTGAAAAATCGGTTGTGGCGTAAATGACAGTGGTTGATGTGCGTGCTTTGGCCGAATGATTTTGAAATATGGCGCAATTCATGGCGTAGGGGTGAGGTGTCCAGGTTGAGCCGTTAGACAACGTCACGACCATCATTCCTCGGTGTGTTTCTGACCACCAATATCTATCTCCGCCATTACCCGCCGTCATCCCTGTCAGTCCGCCGATTTCACTGCAAATCTGCTGATTTCCTCGACTGGACACTTCCCACGTGTCAGCTCTACGTCTTTCTGGTGGAATCGAGCATAACCATGTTCGTTCGGATCCCACAAGACAGTTCTACTGGCTGTGGGTGGCCAGTTGACTGACCATTGCATTTGTTCAATCCGCACATTCACAAACATGCAAGTTTCATAGTATAGTTCATGTTAATTTGACGAAATAAGGTTAAGCACTTACCTGGGGTGACCGCGGACATTTCGTAGGTTTTTGGACGTGAAGCAATGGTTTTGCTCACTGCTGCTTCATGCACAGGCGTGGTAATTCCCTCGTTCATTTGCTGATGCCAGATGCAAGGCTTTCAGGAACCGGTCCTATGGTGGTGAACGTTGCATGCACGGCCCCGTCTGCTCTCAGCTGTTGAGGAGGTGTTCAGATTTACGCGGAGCTGGTTGCATGCCTCCTGTGCTGATTTCAACTGCTCCTGACTCCATAGTGTGTATTCCAGGCGGATCAGCTGCTACAGGATTCCTGTAGGACATCCTGTAGCTGCTTCTCCTCCTGGGCTGCATGCTGAAACGGGCATGGCTACAGTCACGGATGAAGGGTCCTCTTGGAGCTTTTGACAGGTATAGTGTGCGGGCCTTCATGTTATTTGATTTGTCCCTTGGAAGAAAATGGCGATCTGAGGAAAACAGGACTTTTTTACATGACTGTGCAGGGGTACAGGACCAAATGGTGGTAATGGCAGTGGAAAGAGAGGAAACATGTGATGGATGGGACAAAGGGGTGGCTGCAAGCCTCACCAACAAACTTCAAGTCTTAAATCCTCCTCCAGAATCGATTTTGGCTCGTCCAAAGGTTCTACAGGATGTTTCCTGTAGAAATGCAGAACTTCCTGTAGAAAGCCCTGAAACTTCCCGTAGGAGATTGAATCTTGACCCGAATGTGTCCAAATCCTGGAAAAAGTGTGTGGCCATGGAGGGAGTGGGAGTGAGGATGCCTGGTAGCTTGGGATGGACCCCTGTCCTTGGTTTGCGCGACCCTCTTTACCTGCATTATATCCCTGCAACCTGCAATAATTTCAAAGATCAGACCTGTTTTTTCTTTTTTTCTCTTCTTTTTCCTTGTTTTTCTTTTTCTCTTTTTTGTTTTGAGAGACAGCAGGGGTGCCTCTATGAGGTTTTCACCCCCACTATCTGCCTTGGGTGCCTCAAAGAGGTTTTCACCCAAGGATCTTTTTTATTCCATTTCTTTATTTTTTTTTCTTTTTTTTTGAGAGACAGCAGGGGCGCCTCCATGAGGTTTTCACCCTCATTGCCTGTCCTGGCTGCCTTAGAGAGGTTTTCGTCCAGGGATTTTTTTATTCCCTTTTTTTTTATGATAAAGGTGTGGCCAGAACAGAGGAAAAACCCTACTTTATTACCAGCACTGATTTTTCCACAGTTTCAATGAATTCCTGCCTCGAGAGGGGTTTCTTGTAGATTTTCAGTCGATGTCCATTGACAAGCATGGGGATGGCCTCTTCATCAATGGTCCTGATAAGGACTGAACCATTGTCGTTACATTTCTCCACTGTATATGGTCCTGACCATCTTTTCCTCAGCTTCCCTTTGAAATCCTTGTATCTTGAGTCATACAACATCGCCCAATCTCCCGGCTGGAATTGCTTTTCGTTAAGGTGCCGGTCATGCCATATCTTCCTCTGGAGTTGAACTACTTTTGAGTGGAGGAGGGCCTACATTCTTTGTTCATCTAATCCATTCAGCTGCAATAATCTCTCACGTTGAGCATGGCTGAGATCTAGGTCCAGCTGAGCTGCCACCCTCAATGTGTTGTATTCGAACTCTATGGACAACAAAGCTTTCTTCCCGTAGACCAACTCATAAGGTGTGAAACCAGTTGTGGTCTTCCAAGTGGTGTTCTAGGCCCAGGTGGCCTAAACCAGGCGATCTGCCCAATCCTTTCTGCTGCTGCTCACAACCTTGGTCAAAATCCCTTCCAATGCTCGATTAGTGACTTCCACCTACCCATTTGCTTGAGGATGATAGGGGGTGGAAGTCTTGTGCTTGATCTTGTGATGAGCGAGAAAATATTCAATCAAGTTGGAGGTGAACTGGCTTCCTTGATCTGTGACTAACTCTCTTGGGTAGCCAAACTTGTAGAAGATATTTTCCCTCAGAAACTCAACCACCTTTTCTTCTGTTGCTGCTTTGATTGCCTTTGTTTCTGCCCACTTGGTCAGATAGTCGGTGCACACAATGATGTAAGACCGTTGCTTTGAAGGAGGGTTGATAGGACCCACAAAATCCATGCCCCACTTCTCAAATGGCTCGAAGGTCACTTGAGGTTGGAGAGGAATTTCATCTCTTGGAGTTGGTTTCCCCATCCTCTGACATCGGTCACATTGGCTGATGTATCTTCTAACATCCCGATGAAGAGTAGGCTAATAGTAGCCTGCCTGTAGAATTTTGAAGGCAGTCCTTTTGGCTACAAAGTGGCCTCCACAAGGTCCATCGTGACAGGCTAGGAGGATGTCAAAGACTTCCTCCTCCCTAACACAACGCCTCAAGATCTGATCTGGGCCAAGTTTAAACAGGTTGCCCCCGATCCAAGTGAACGGGGCACTCTTCCTTACAATTATGCTCTTCTCCTTTGAGGATAGATGCGGAGGGAACTGTGTCGAGACCAAGTAATTAGCTATATCAGCAAACCATGGAGAGAGTACTGAGATAGAAAATAGATGTTCATCTGGCATCTGTTCATCCACTGTTCCTTCTTCACCTGCAGGCAAATCCAATCTAGACAAGAAGTCAGCAACAACATTTTCCTTACCTGGCTTGTCGAAAATCATCAAATCGAATTGCTGTAACAAAAGTAACCATCTAATAATACAAGCATTGACATCAGGCTTATTCATTAAATATCTAATCGCAGCATGATCAGTGTGCACAAATGTTTGATAACTGGTGATGTAGTGTCTGAACTTGTTTAGGGAATGGACTACGACCAGGAACTCTTTCTCGGTTACAGTATAGTTCATTTATGCCTTGGACAGGTTTTTGCTAACGAAGTATATGGCATATGGGAGTTTCTCCTCAATTTGTCCTAAGGCTGCCCCTATGGCTTTGTTTGAGGCATTAGTGTGGATGTGGAAAGGTAGGGCCCAATTTGGACCTCTTAAGATCAGGGCGGACACCAACTTTTCTTTCAACTCATCCAGTGCCCCTTGACAGTTGTCAGTCCATTTAAACTCAACATCCTTCCCTAAGAGTCCAAACAATGGCGAGGCTAGCTTGCTAAAGTATTTAATGAATCTTCGATAATATCTTGCTAAGCCTAGGAAACTCCGAACATCTCTTACCTTTTGAGGAGGTGGGACCTTTTGGATGATAGCAATTTTATTAGGGTCCACCTGTAATCCTTGGCGAGAAATGGTATGTCCTAGCACGGTCCCTTCAGTCATCAGGAATTCACATTTTTTCAAGACTGAGGGATAGGTTCATCTCAATGCACTTGGTTAGAACGTTTCCCATATTGGTCAATGCTTCTTGGAAGTTGGACCCATAAGGAGTGAAGTCATCCATGTAGATTTCTACCGAATCATGGACCAACTCATAAAAGATGCTCAATACTGCTCTCTGGAAAGTGGCAGGAGCATTGCATAGCCCAAAGGGAAGGACTCGATAGGCAAAGGTACCCCAAAGATAGGTGAAGGTGGTTTTATCTTGGTCTTTCGGGCTGATTTGGATCTGGTTATACCCGCTGAACTCATCTAGGAAAGAGAAGAACTTCTTCCCTGCCAATCCATCCAACACCTGATCTATGAAAGGCAAAGGGAAATGGTCTTTCTTAGTGGCTTTGTTAGTTCTCGGTAATCTACACAGATTCTCCACTTCCCGTTCTTCTTGGGCACAAGCACTAGGGCGAAACCCACTCACTTTCGGAGATAGGATAGATGAATCCTGCATCCAACAATTTTTGCAATTCTTCTTTGACAATGTCCTTAAGGGTTGGATTCATTCTCCTCTGAGGTTGCATGACTGGTTTACAATCTTCTTTAATGTAGATTTGATGGGTACAGACCGAAAGATGGACTCCCTTCATCTCCTTATAGCTCCAGGAGAAAGCATCTAAATGTTTGTTCAGTAACCTACATAGCTCCTTCTCCTAGGAAGGAGATAGGGAGGAGCTGATATTCAAAGTTCTCTCGGGGCCAAACTCCACATTCTTAATTCTGGGAGAGGTTGGATCAGTCACACAGAGGTCCACTAAGGTGCTGGCTTGGGTATCCTCCACCAATTCCTCTAAGGACAATGCACTGGGAGGTGGATTCTGAATCAAGGTCTCAATCAAATCATCCTCGGTTTGAGGACCTCCAATAGTGGTTTCTATGGTGCACAAGGGTGCAGAGTATACCTCATCCTCATCTGCTTCTTCCAGCCAGAGCGGTAAGTCATGTTCTAGCAGAGGCTAGGCAGGAGGGTATAGGACTAGCTGCTTGGACATAGGACCATTTTTGATGGTCATGTTTCCAGCTCGGCAACCGATGTAAGCATTCGCAGTGGCTAACCAAGGCCTTCCCAAAATGAGGGGGTATCCAGTAAGCTTTGATTTCGGTTGAAGGACTAAGAAGTCCGCAGGATACTCCCAAGAGTCAACCGAGACCAAGACATCCTCCACAATCCCTTTGGGAGTCACGGTGGAGCATTCTGCCAACTACAGGACTGTCCAAGTCTTCCTTAAAGAACCCTGAAGGTTGAGTTTAAGCATGGTGTCCCTGGTCATCACATTAATGGCTGCCCCTAGATCAATCAAGGTATGGGGGATAATGGTGCCATTGATGTGGACATCAACTACAAGACTCCCAGGGTCCAAATACTTTGGACAGATTACTTGCCCCAACATTAGATCAAACAGCTGTCCTATGACATTGATTGTCGAGGCATCTCTCTTTCTCCTGCCTGGGTGCCTGAAACACTTCTCCTTAATCAATTTGTTGTATATCGGTACATCTTTGATGGCCTGGAGAAGGGGTATTTTCACACACAACTGTTTTAGTTCCCCCAGAAGTTTAGTCTCCTCTGGGTTTGGTTGTGTGGTTACTGTTAGTCGCTCAGGAAAGGGTGGAATGGATTTGGGTTCACTTTCTTGTTTCTCTTCCTCGTCCTCTGGGGGAGGAGGCTGGCGATCTGGAAGGGTCTTTCTGGATCGCAGGTTGATCTCCTGGATCTCCACAGCATAGGTAGGACATGTTGTTTCCCCAGTGTATACCTGCTGGGCTTGTCGGTTGTTGGGGTTGGGGTTCGGTTGGGCAGGCATCTGGGGTTTTCTTGGAGGAGTAGGAGGTAATGGTTGTGGTTGAGCAGGTGGTGGAGGCAGAATGATGGGAGGAGAGTTGTATTGGGGCCTCCACCCTGGTTGAGGTGCATTCCACTGAGGCTGTGGCTGGACATGTGAGTGAAGTGAATGAGCAGTGGGTTGAGAATGGAATTCAGTTGGATAAGACCACGGAGGAGGTGTAGACCAGGAAGGATGAGCGGGGGGACCCCAAGAATGCATGTGAGCAGATTGGTTGGGGCTATAATAAGCTTGGGATGTCCCTTGCATCCCCTGCTTGTAAGGTCCGGGTCCATGCGGTCTCCTTTGGTTGAGGAAGTAGAGAGGTTCAGTGGGTGCCTTAGTCCCTTGGTACATGGATTTGAATCCTGGTAAGGTTGGCCATTGGTTTGTGGGGTGGTCCTCCTCACAAACGAAACATACCTCAACTGAGTGCAATGGACACTTGTTCTTAGGGTGCTTCCTCGTACATGTGGGACAGAAGATGGCCAAAGCCCTCTCAGCTTCCTCTTTCTTTTGTTGGATTCAGAAAGTATCAAGTTGCATGGCAATGGTCTGTCTCATCTCACTTTTGAGGTCTTCCATCTGATTAGCAAACTCATGCTTGGAGAAGGTAGTACTAGCTGAAAGTGGATTCCCCCTACCTCTTTTCTGGGCTGCCCTAGAGTGGTTTCTAAACACAGTGTTTATGTCCTCATAAGGTAGTTGGTAAATATCTCCTCCAACCAGCATGTGAAGGGTATCTAGAAGGTCTTCAGGGACTCCTCGGAGCAGAACCAACTTTAGAGATTCAGGGTCAAGTGTGCACCTAGCCTGTTTATAGCTAAGTTGGAACCTTTCCTCATAGTCCTCTAGAGACTCATCATTTCCCATGGTCATCCGAAAGATTTCCCCCTTGGTTTCCTTTGACCTACAATAATCCCGGTACTTGTTGTTAAAGGCTTGCTGCATCTGAGCCCAAGTAGTGATACTGTTTCCAGGTAATCCCATGAACCAGCGTAAAGCTGCATCCTTGAGGGTAGAGGGAAAGAGTTTCAACTTTTGCTCGTCTTCGGTATAGTCATAAGTTTGACAAAGTACAACAAACTCAAACAGGAAGGTATCAGGGTCTTCAGTGGTCAATCCATGGAAATGAGGTAAGGCTGAGGGACTTATGTTCTTCATTTTCATGTCCCCGATAGTCTCTCGGATGGGGAAGGTACCTTCTATTCTCTCATCATCGTCTCTACCATTTCTGTTGTCAGCCATAGTCTCAAAAGGAATGTTTTCTTGCTCTTCTTCTACTATAGGATCTTCGTATATCTCAGGAGGTTCACCTATAGGTTCCTCTGGATCACTGCCACCAAAGAAGAGAGAAGGGTGACTTAGTGAAGTGGTGGGGGTGTTGGGTAGGAATTTTCCAGTATTG
Organism: Pinus tabuliformis; assembly: GCA_031772625.1. Classification (NCBI taxonomy): domain Eukaryota; kingdom Viridiplantae; phylum Streptophyta; class Pinopsida; order Pinales; family Pinaceae; genus Pinus; species Pinus tabuliformis. Next base: position 765,179,002 of record CM062805.1, read on the forward strand.
TCTCTATTCCTATGAGGCATGAAAGGACTTTTGGTTGTTTTTGATTTTTTCTGCTTGTACCTGCAAAACTGAAACGGATGGAATTGCAACTAACTAAAATCTATCTTGCAGAAATGAAAATGCGGAATTGAAATGAAAGCAAGGAAAGACTAATCTATTTTGTTGAAATCAAATTGCGAGAAGGAAATACTAGACTACACTTGCGAAATTGAAATTCTATTTTACGCTTGTAGAATTGAAATTCTATCTTACGCTTGCAGAATTGAAAGGTTAATCTACAAAAGCAGGAAATGTCTAATTTACTTTTGCAAAAATGAAATTGCAGAATGGAAATGAGATAAACTACTTAGCAGAAGGCGAGAGTAGGAAAATAGAAGAAAAGCAGCAATCAAAAATACTCTGACGCTTCCTCGACAACGACGCCAAAAATAGGTGGTGAGCTCCAGTATTGCAGAAATAATGCTACAACTCTTGGGACTCCCTTCTTTACTTTTATCAACCCGGTAGTTCGTAACAAACTTGGAAGCGACGGTGCTGTATGCACAAGTACTAGCTCTTGCAGCAGCTGTCACTTGGTCAGATGGCACAAGTCCGCTAGGGGCTCAAGCCAACTTCTATGAGCTCTGAGAAGAAGCTTTTTAACCGATGGACGAAAGCTAATTTAAAGAAGGCTGATCTACTTGCAGAAAGACAGTGAAAAGCTAAAAGAAAACACAAACCCTAATTCTACTAGCTAACCTTACTAATGCAAGAAAGAGGATGCAAGCTACTGAAAGAAATTCCATTGACTTCTAGGAAGGTAAATAGATGTATCTAAGCTACTTCTACAGTAACATCTGAAAAAAAACATCTTTTTTGTATAAGTTGCCAGAGTTATTATGCATATGATTTGACTGTTTTTGGGCTGTGCAGAGGTGGATATGCAAGAAGAAATGCTTGGGAAAGGTCAAGAAGGTTCAGAGAGGGCCTCAGGGGTCCCTAACACCCTTCCATAGAGTTTCACCGAGTTTGGCTGTCAAGAAACCTCATTCGTGAGCCTCTACAGGAAGTCTGCAGGGGTTCTACAGGATGTCTGCGATTTTCTATAGGATGTCTGGAATTTTCTACAGGATGTTCAGTAATGAGGTTTTTGGTGGATGAATGGAGAGGGAAAGGTGAAGGAGTGAGTGAGGAGGTAGGGTGAGGGTTGGAGATGGTCTAGAACTCGGTGGATGGAGTTGTGGACAGGTGTGGATGGCTGTGTTTGGTTCAAAGAAGACTAAAGCAATGTTGCACACAAAACTAGGGTTATGGGAGAAAATGGTGAATTGGAGGCAAGGATTTGAAGTAGAGGATGGAGTGGATGGTGCTGATGGCGAATGAACAGATGAAGGAGTGGTACAGGTGCTCTGTAAGGTGTTTTTTCCAACTGATCCAATGAAGACTTGTAAATTCAAAAACCTAACTACGATGACCTAATCTGCTAGCTGCCAGTAAAGAGAATGAACTGAAGTGTGACTTGCAATGAAACTATGTATTTTAACTCATGCATCTGAGCAAACGAAAGTATGAACTTGCAACCAACTTATACACATGAAAATTAAACACTAGTGATTGCATGGCAAAGCAAAATCAGTGTTTTTGTGGGCAGCAAAGTTATCCTGATCCCAGCTCCAGATCCTACTGAAGAACAGGTGAAACCAGATATGTTTGATGGCCCCTTTTCTTGAAGCTTTTTCTGTTTCCAACCTATCAACTAAATCTGAGCATTCAAAAGTCTATCTAACCATTAACAGTGACCTAGTTAATCAGCAAACTTTAACCTACTTAACAGAAATGTTTTTGCAAATGCATAAAGAACAACTAACAATACATAAAGGAGGCCTTAGCACTCGGGTTGGGCCCAACGCCAAGAGCTGCAGGCTCCTATAAAGAACTCAGATCTGATACCAAGTAAAGCTGCTTATCATTATTCAAAAATAACCATCATATGAAAGTTGTACAGCAATAAAACAGGCTGAGCAAAATGACAGCCCTATAGTGCAAAAATAACAATAGTTCCACAAATAAACTATGAAAGGCTGAGGCCTTCCTATTTGTACAATACGAGGGGGCTAGCAGCCCTCCTAGATTCAAGGGACTTGGCTGTCCCAACTGCTAGTGAACATTCACTCCTCCAAAATCTGCTTGGCCGCCTTTAAAACTCGTTTTGGTGGCCTATGGAGCTCGGTGTTGAGGGTGGACATTTCGAGGAAGGCCATTTAATGCAAGAGACAACCTCCCTACGAATCCTCACCTCAAGCTTGGCTATCAGCTGACCCATGATTGCTTGGTTTTGCTCCAAAATTTGTCCAAAAATCCTGAAATAACCATGTATTAGCCTCCTAGGTATAGTGACCACCCTTATTCGTTCAAATAACATAAACATACTAGGAAAACATGCATAATCTATGAAAAATGGAGGATTGAGCAAGGATAATTAGGCAAAATGAGCCCAATAGGTTACCCAATTTGGGGGCTCATCACTAGGGTACTAAAATTAGAGGCTATACCATTACTGGGAAATTCCTTGTCCAAATTGCAGGTGAAGGAAGATAATTTATGGGAGTTGAGAGTGCCCTTCTCAGCAAGACAAATTTCTTTGGTTGGGCGTGCGTAGACTTGTCCGAGGACTGCGCAGTCATTAGTGGAGCTGATTGTGGAGAGGATTGAGAGAAGGATTTAGGAGCTAAGCTAATGGGATTTCATTTGGAATGCCATTGGAGGAGGATTGTTGTAGTTTGGAGAGCAGAGATTGATAGGAACAACAACAGTAACAAAATTCGAATTTGGTGTAGGTCCAAGTTGTGAAGGTTCAAATTTTGAAGTTTAGAACCAAGGGAAACCCTTTCTGGGTTTTTCACAAGGATCTCATATCTAAAATTGCATAATTTTCTAGGCAGATTTAAGGGGTCAAACAGGGGTGCCAACTCAACTAGCAGCAAGAGGAGCTAGGGGAAATTTGGGTCGAAATTCCGAGGTCAAAATTTGGGAAATTCCTTCATGGGTTTTGTGGGTTTTTGGTGGAGAGCTCGGGGTTAATTTCCTGGAATTTTCCGAGCACCAGAGGAGGCCCTAATAGTAATTCTTCACAACCAATAGCATATTTCTTGACAGTTTCAGTGCAAAGCCAGGAGAGAGCCGCACCAGATTTGGAAGGGACTTATTATTATTCATTTGGGCTTAGCTAGATATCCTTGAGCAAGCCCAGATGCACTCTTTCCAGTACCTCATTGTACCCTCTTCATATTATAATAAAATGGCTCATCAAAGCAGTGTTTGGTGCAATTTCATGGACTGATTCATGTGTTTGATTTTCATGGTTTTTATTTCTATGTTTGCATTGTTATTTACTGTAAACATTCCTTGGGAATATTACAGTGGTATTAGAGCATGATCTTGGCCAGTTGTGGAGTAGCCAACAAGATCATGGAAAATTTGGGCATGTATGCATTGTGATGGGTGAACTATAGACACCTATGGCTCACGGGAGAGTAAGTATAACTGATGGAAAAATGGCCCTCACCCACTTTGACGGTTTAGCTAGGAGTTCTGTCAAAAAATGGGTACAAGAATTGGACACATATTTTCGACTAAACCCCATAAGGGAGGCAGACGCTATTAGACATGCCACTTTGCACTTCGATGGAGATGCTATGGAGTGGTGGTATCGAGGGTTGATCCATTTGGGTCATGTACGTATCACATCCTACACAGAGTTCACACAGAGGCTCGTGGAGATATCTTACCGAAAGGAAACCAGAACCACTCAAAGGGAATGGATAGCACAAGGATAGTTAGAGGATGAGACTAGGAGGCATTTCTACTGGTGGTGGCTGGGCTTTAGATGTCAGAAGCTCAAGGAGGAAGTTGAGAAGGAGGATACGCGGGATGTAGAGGGTGCACATTGATATACTCAGTGTGGGGAAAGATTCACAATTGTTGGAGGCCTCTTTGGTAGCTCCAGTTGACACCTTGGTTGAGGGAGTAGAGAACACACTCGGAGGGCCATTTATTGATGAGATGCCAAAAATTGATGAGGTACCTAGTGCTGTGACCTAGTTTCTAGACGATGGTTGCCCACAACAGGTTGATGAGGTGCTTGGAGGCATACTTGTCATTGAAGAGGTACCAAAGAGAAGGAGGGGTCCAGAGCGGTGACCGAGTTTACAGGGGATAGTCACCCTCCACAGTTTCATCAGCACTGGGATAGCCTTATAGCATTGAGAAATAAGTCCACGCAGTATGAGAGGCCATTCTGTAGCAGAACGAGGAGTTGGAGGGCATGAGAGAAGTTTGTGCCGAGTCCACGTCCAAATTGACTCACGTTGGGGAGCAGTTGGATTCCCTACTGGTGAAGCTAGAGTGCAAGTTGGAGAGTGAGAGAAACTCTCTTTGGGCATACATAGACAGGGCTAGCAGCATTGTTAGGTTACATTTTCCCATTGGACAGAGAGAGACAGAGACACCTAGTCTGATTTCATGTGTTGACCAGGATAGGGAGATGGAATGGCTTGAGTCACACAAGGTGAAACATTCGCATGTTGGGGTTGTTCTATGTGTTGGAGTTCATGCATTCAATCCCTCTCTTGGGATTGGATGGTGAGAGGTTTTGATTTGGTACACAGTGAAGGGGGATGGACTCAAGGAGATGGATGTAGTCCGGAGCGAAGCTCGGTGGGAACTCCCAGACATCGAGGGTAATGGAGGCCCATATTGGCATTGGGATCCAGGCGGGGCTTCCTATCCAACATTAGACATATGGGATGGTTATGGCATTGTAGTCAACCTAGTGCCTGAGTGCATGCATTCCTTAGGGGAGTTTCAGTCGGCACTAGTGGCTATATGGTTTATGAGAAGACTCCATGGGTTGATTTGGCATTTTGGTTCCGCATGGGGTCATAGGGTGATTAACGCTCGTTGGCAGGGGATGGTTGGAGGAGGTGGCATGGGTAGGCCACCAAACCAGTCATTTTATGGGGATGATGTTCTCCCTTTGAGGTTTAGGACTCACAGAAAGCTGAGGATAGTAACAACAAAGTTATCCCCTCTAGTAGGAGTGGATTTAGGGCGATCAGATCTACTATGATGGACAAGGAGGTGTGACCTGATGCATGAAGATGCAATTCTATACCATAGCACCCACTGGTGTGCAGGGCTATGCAGCGAAGGGAAGTGGCCTACAGAGAAGCATGAAGATGCATGGGGGTATACCAAAACTTGCTGGTTTACACTATGGGGTATGAGGAGTGCCTCACATCAAAATGAATACATGCAGGGAGTGACAGGTGTAGTGACACATTCGAGACACATGATGGTACAGGATGGCATAGCCATAGCCGAGGGTATCTAGCAGTATACAGGGGTAGGCTGCGGTGTACAATGGCATGTATAGGAGTACTGGGATGATCGGTGGCATGCAGGGGCTTATGATGTTGCATAGTGAGGCCTTGGAGTGTTGCTTCCAAGGAGATCCATGAACAGAGACACCAGGCATACCCCTTTTGGTGTATCTCAGCCAGGATCGATGGGGACACAGATGAACGATACTTGATAGTATCCACGGGGACTCACATTCCTCACCCTCTTTTACATCCCTCACGGGAACGGTCAATTTTTCTCTTGGCTTTTCGCACTCTAGGCATGAGCAGTAGTGGACGAGGAGCTCACCCGAGATATTTGGATGACACTCAGTGCACTAGGGAAGAGAATTCTTAGTAGTGGCACTCGGTTTGTGCATTAGTTGATAGCCATAGGTTGGGGGATGAGGTGATCATCTGTAGGGGTGGCATATCGTTCATCACCAAGCCTGCGTCTAGGGAGCTAGTCACAAGGGAGACATGTGTCACTCTTTTCTTAGGGGATGTCGGGACCATGCATGAGCAGGGGATACTGTGTATAGCTGAGGTAGTTTTCCAATGGGTATTCGGGCTTCAGACACTGTATTGGCACTTGACCGAGGGTGAAAATGGCATACTTGGTGGTGATGATTGGATGGAGCAGAACATATATGCATACACTGAGATGGTCACGAGCATAAGACATCTGTCTATTAGATGCATTTAGGGGTTAGCTACTTGGCACATGTGGCTTCCAGTGGCCACCAGTACTACACAGTGGCAGGCAAAGGTTGTTTAGAAAGCATAAGATTAGTTCATGATATTTGGAGCCTATATATTGATTGCATGTAGGGACTAAAGACGAGGCACGAATGGATTCCAACAAGTGTTAAAGATATGCTACAGCAGGTCTGGCTATGGGATCCAGGGGTTCAATTGGTTGATAGATCACTCTGCCTTGTCATGGGCGGAGTCATGGCAGTGAGTGTTCTAGTTCACTCGTGGGCCGACACATGGGGGTTTTGGGAGGCCTTCATCATATGACGAGGTAGGCTTTCCTTGTTTCTGTAGAGGTTTGGGGTTAGCTTTAGATGGGTAGACATTGGCATCATGGAGATGGTTAGGCAGGATGAGCTTGACCTTCACATATTTTTTTCCATCAGGTCCCAAGAGAGGAGGGTGTAGTCAGGTCATGATGGGGAGTATGTCATAGTTAGAGTGGAGCAACACCAAAATAGTGGCATCCTTCTGAGACTAGCAGGGGACCCGAGTATCACAGTAATTCACATGTCAATGACCTTTAGGAATGAGCTGGCTACTACACGGGGAGATCATTTAGATATTCCATTGGGCTTTAATGAGTCATTGATGGCGTGGGTAACTTCATTAGCATGAAAGGTTGGCCACCAGGATGATATTTGGAGAAGCTCATGTGACCGAGACTCTATCTCCACGGGGATTGGGTTGTATCTTCAAGATTTTATTCTTGGAGTGCATGAGATGGAGTACTTGGTATGGCCGTTTCGTGAGTGGTTGGAAATGGTGCCACATTATCATGATTCCCTACTCATTAATGGTATGCGGAGGGCTTTTGGTACTTATACATGGTAGGGTAGTGAATGGAGCAAGAGGGGCTTCATGTTAGACATGATGGCTTAGGATCCTAGTATTGAGGGATTCCTTCATGACAAGACAGTGCAGAGGTAGGGGACGATTCAGTGGCACATTTGGGACCCTGGCATATTTTGCAGTGACAGTGGGGATCAACAACCAGAGAGAGTGCTTGTTGAGGCATTGCTTGAGGATAAGTAATTTTTGGCGGAGAGGACTGTGATATCCCCAATTTTGATTTTTTATTTAACAAGGTTAACTAAGTTTATTAGGGAAGTGATAAGCAAAGCACAATTTTGTAATCTGAGCGTTGGAGACATTTTTGGTACACGAGACTTAGGAGAAATTGAAAACTTCAATATTAGTGGAATATGGGGGCCACCCCTCATGGAATATGCACCCATTGGATGAAAAATAGATTTTGTGGAAAGGAGGTCGAAATGCTTGGATGAGGGAACCACAAGGAAAGGTGAGGTAACACTTATAAATAGAAGGTTGAAGGGAGCAATTGGCACCTTTTGATAATTTGACATTTGCACATTATTGCTCTAATTGTTCAGCTGAGTCACAAGTGTTGTTTAGCATCAGAGGTTTCAAAGGGGAAATCTCAACCCTCTTCTTTGGTGGACCACGAGTGGCACCCTAGGGAGTTATTGTCATGACTTTTTTGAGACACGGGGGACCAGTCTTAGGTGGTACGGCTTGCCTTAGCTTTAGCCTAGACGTAGAAGAAGAACCACATAGTTCTTGGGTGAACTGGGGTACTGAAATTAGAGGCTATACCATTATTGGGCAAATCGTTGTCCAAATTGCAGGTGAAGGAAGATAATTTATGGGAGTTGAGAGTGCCCTTCTTAGCAAGACAAAATTCTTTGGTTGGGTCTGCGTAGACTTGTCCCAGGACTACGCATTCATTAGTGGAGCTAATTATGGAGAGGCTTGAGAGAATGATTTAGGAGCTAAGCTGTTGGGATTTCATTTGGAGGCCCATTAGAGGAGGATTGTTGTAGTTATGAGAGTAGATATTGATAGGAGTAGCCACAGTAACAAAATTCGAGTTTGGTGGAGGGCCAAGTTGTGAAGGGTCAAATTTTTAAGTTTGGAACCAAGGGAAACCCTTTCTGGGTTTTTCTATGTTTTTGATAATGATCTCTTATCTAAAGTTACAAAATTTTCTGGGCAGATTTGAGTGGTCAAACAGGGGTCCCGACTCTGCCAACAAGAGGAGTTAGGGGAAATTTGGGTCGAAATTCCGAGGTTAACATTTGGCCAATCCCTTCATGGGTTTTTATGGTTTTTTGGTTTAGAGCTCGACGTTAATTTCCCAAAAAATTTTAAGCACCAGAGGAGTCCCTAGTAGCAGTTCTTCATAGCTAGCAACATATTTCTTGATAGTTTCGGTGCAAAGCCAGGAGAGAGCCACATCAGATTTTGGGAGGGACTTTTTATTATTCATTTGGGCTTATATAGCTTGCCTTGAGAAAGCCCAGGTGCACTCTTTCCAACACCTCATTGTACCCTTTTCATATTATAATAAAATGGCTCAGCAAAGCAGTTTTTGGTGCAATTTCATGGACTGATTCATGTGTTTGATTTTCATGGTTTTTATGTCTATGTTTGCTTTTTTATTTACTATAAACATTCCATAGGAATATTACAGTGTTATCAGAGCATGATCTTGGCCAGTTGTGGAGTAGCCAAAAAGATCATGGAAAATTTGGGCATGTATGCATTGTGATGGGTGAACTATAGACACCCATGGCTCAAGGGATAGTGTGTATTATTGATGGAAAAATGACCCTCACCCACTTTGATGGTTCAACTAGGAGTTCTGTCAGAAAATGGGTACAAGAATTGGACACATATTTTCGGATAAACCTCATAAGGGAGGCAAACACTATTAGACATGCCACTTTGCACTTGGATGGAGATGCTATGGAGTGGTGGTACCGAGAGCTGATCCCTCTAGGTCATGTACGTATCACATCCTACACAAATTTCACAAAGAGGCTCGTGGAGAGATTTGACCGAAAGGACACCATACCCCCTTAAAGGGAGTGGATAGGACGAGGATAGTTAGAGGATGAGACCAGGATGCATTTTTGTTGGTGGAGAACAGGCTTTAGATGTCAGAAGCTCGAGGAGGAGATTGAGCAGGAGGACATTTAGGATGGTGAGGAGCACATCGATATACCCGGTGTGGGGAAGGAGTCACCATTGTTGGAGGCCTCTTTGGTAGCTCCAATTGACACCTTGGTTGAGGGAGTAGAGAATACACTTGGAGGGCCATCTATTGACGAGATGCCAACATTTAAAGAGGTACCCAGTGCTATGACCCAGTTTCTAGATGATGGCTTCCCACAATAGGTTGATTTGGTGCTTTGATGCATACTTGTCGTTAAGGAGGTACCAGAAGAGATGGAGGGGTCTAGAGCAGTGACCGAGTTTACAGGGGATAGCCATACTCTACAATTTCATCAGCACCAGTCTAGCCTTCTAGCGTTGAGAAAGAAGGTCACCACAGTACGAGAGGTCATTCTGCAGCAGAATGAGGATTTAAAGGGCATGAGATCAGTTTGTGCCGAGTCCACGACCAAATTAACTCACGTTGGGGAGCAGTTGGATTCCCTACTAGTGCAGCTAGAGAGCACATTGGAGAGTGAGAGAAGCTCTTTTCGGGCATACATAGGCAGTGCAAGCAGCGTGTTACACAGTAATTTGTCACTGTCTTCACTCCAGTCCTTCTACTGTGTCATGTGTCTAAGTCAAACATGCTCATATTAGAAAAATGCTCTCTGATCTTGCCAAATGACCCACTTTTCCTAAGTTATCTGCCTCATCGCGACTATGGACTAAATATATGAACTGAAGGGCACTCATAAACAATCCAAATGTGCTACCATCGCGGAAGTACACCTAATTCCCGCGATGGTCCGATTTCATGCTTCAACGCGGGGTTACTTATAAAATTTAGCGATGATCTGACTAGCTACACTACTCACTAGCGATGTCAATGCTGAAGATCAGTTATGCCCCCGCGATGATCCAGATTGGGCGAATTTGTTCCAACAATCGACCTTCCAGATGACTCTAGACCTGGTTGTTGGCATAGTTTGTGTCGCTCTCCTTTCTCTGGTGTGGCTGTTCCGTCATTTGTGCTACCTTCCTTTGGGATAAGCTCACTCTTCCACCTTTGATGGAGACTCCTTCTCCTATTTAAACTCTCACCATTGCTATGCATTGCTAGTTTCTGATAGTTGGCTAGTTGAGCAGTGCTGTTAATGTTTGTGAGTTTGCTAGATAGCTGGTGTGAGTGTGACAAGTGTGGGATTGTTGATAGCTTGTGGAAGGTTGTGAAGTGCCCTTAATCTTGTGTAAAACTTATGAGTGAGAGAGATCTTGTATGTTAAGAGATCCATCTTCAAAGAGTGAATGCTTGAGGAACATGCTGGCTGGATCCCTCTGAGAAGGCTTGTGATGTCAAGACTTTGGTTGTAAGCTTACTCTTATTTCATTATTAATACAATAAATGATGTTTTCCTATGTCTTGTATGTAATTTACTTGGTAGCTCATGACTTCTTGACTTTGTGAGTAAACAGATCATTGTTGTTTTCCGGTTAAGTGCCTTGTTGTATTTCCTTTTCAGGTTGATCACTCATTAGGAGAAGGAAACGGAAGTTGGAGCAGCGCAACCGAACTCCATCAACCACTAGTTGAGGTAGGCCTCCAACTATGACTGTTTAAGGAAAGCTATTGTTGATTTGTCCTTGTTTGTGACTAGACCCACTCTAGGGCTAGAGGGGTTGCCTCTGTCCGCAGAGGGAACACTTTCCTGCATCACAAATTGGCGACTCCACTGGGGAGTTTGGCCTATGTTCTTCTCTTGTTTTCTCTTGTTTTGATTTTGATTTGGCTCTTTTGAAGTTTGGGGATTCATTATCAGTCTTTTGAGTTTCTTGGGTTGATCTCAGAAGTACCTCTATTTAATCGAAGGATTGACTGATTTTAGTTCGGGAGTTTTTGTTTGTATGTCATTGTTTTGGACATCATCGCGGAAAAAAGCCTAACAGTCGTGACGTCATCGCCACTTTATATCTTTGCAACCGTGATGATCTCGGGTTTCTAGTTTAATTCCTGCGATGACTCTCGAATCGCATCATCGCGTAAAATAGGTTTATTTTCGTGATCATCTCGGGTTGTCAGTGTAAAACTTGCGTTGACATCTCTAGTTGTCTGTCCATCACTAGTGATGGTATCTAATTTGGCGATGACATCTCTAGTTGTCAGTGTAACACTTACGATGATTCCTGTAAAGTTGTTTTTACAACTTTTTACCTCCTGAATTCATCAATCTTGTTTATCCCCTGTTGTTTCTTGTCTCTCATTAGCTTGTTTTAAATGCTTTTGGTTAGGGTGTTGTCTCTTTGATTTCATTTGACTGAGTCTTGTGTTTTTTGGACCATGTGACCTAGCCTTTTAGAAGTTTCGTCGAGAAACTGTTTGCTTGGGTTACTTGTCTATTCAAGGTTCATCCACAACCATCTTATTGATTTGCTTGAGGCTTTTTCACTGCTTGTTTCTGGTTGATTTTTAGTGTCGATTATTGAACCAATTTTTATGTTGATTCGTTTTCTTCACTACCAAGCATAGATCACAATTGTTTGGATCGATCAGTTCACACTTGCTTGTTTGTCTCTTTAAATTCAAAAAAAAATAAAATCAAAAGTTTGCATTTATTTAGCATACGAAAGTGAAAGTACATTTGCATTACGAATTTTCATGTTTGAGAAATTGGAAAGCAAATTTTAAATCTTTCATTAGTAGTATCGATGCATAGTGAGATTAGTGTATTGATGCATTGTGTTTCTTAGTGTTTTAATTCACTTTTCTTGGTTTGGGAATGAACTCTCTACCTTTTTGTAAGTAGGTCTTCATCGAAATGAAAGATGTTTTACTCATTCTAGCTGCATCCTAGGTTTCTGATATACATACGGTAGGGCCTGGAAACTGAAACATAATTCAAGATCAACTTTAAAATGAACTGAATAAATCTAACAACGCATTGGAACATAACGCACACTATTTAGAGGTCTAGGCTAGAGACGTGCTCCGGCGTCGTTAAACCTAGTCACTTTTGTTTCCACTCAAGGTTGGGTGATTCCTCCTTCTGTGACTCAATAGTGGTCTAGTATGGATTTTTGCTCCCATGTACCGTCGAGTATATGTTGGGAGACCCCACTAGGTTATCATCCTTTATCCCTGGGAAACCGTGTCTACCGCCTTACAAACTGTAACGCACCGAACACAACATTCGGGAAGATTGACTGCCGTACGGAAAGTCCTTGGTTTTCATATGACTGCCAAGGTGTATATACAGTTTTATGGGTTGTCTGGTAAACCTTTTGCCTAGTTCTCCAGAGTAGTCACTTTCGTTCCTTTTCAGGCTCCTTAAAAGAAAAGGTCCATCTGAGCACTTGTCCTTTTAGGCTCATTAAATCTCGAAAGAGATAGAGTCACCTTTTCGTCCTTTTCTCGACTCTTGAAACAAGAAAAGGTCAAGTTTTGTTCCTGTGTCATAAAATTTATTTGCCCACGAAATATTCCTGGTAACAATTAGCGTTCTTCATTACAGTTCGAGTGTTTTCAGGCTCGTTCCTGATGGCAACATTCCCCGAGTCTACCAATGAAGGTCTTTCCCCAGATGGGAATCGTAGTCCATTTCCTTCTTTTGGAAATGTTGGTGCTCCGTATATGGCAACATTGTCTTTGCCTGGGTTAACCATCGGTTTGCCCATATGGTTATTTTCAACCTTAGTGGTCCCGAGTGTCATAACTCCTGTTCCACCATCTACTTCGTCCGAACCACGACACGATGATTCCAAGGTTGAGCCTACGCCTTCTTCCCCTGTTTCTTCCTCCTCCTCTCCTCCTTCGCCTAGTGAAAGTTTCACATCTAGTAACCAGGAGACTAAGAAGAAGACGAAGAAGAAGAAGAAGTCTGATAAATGCAAGGCCACCTGTGTAGTTACTGCTATGAGTACATCTCAGGTCGAACCACCTTCTGCTCCTTTGCGGAAGGTTAAGTTTCCTTGTAAATTGTGCAAGGGTGACCATCTTCTTCGTGATTGTCCTGGCATTCCTAGGATCTTAGAAGTATGGTCTCACGATCTGGCTCGTCCCTCATCGTCCTCTGAAGCTCATGGCGATGCTACCCTATCAACTAGCAGTGATAAGAAGAAAGGGAAGATTCGATTCCCCTGTAGGCTATGTGAAGGCCACCATCCCCTGCACCTTTGTCCGCTCATGGATAAAGCTTCCACCGTTTTGGAAAGTCTTACAGCTTCTTCCCCCCAACTTCCTGTTGGTTATCAGAGGCTCTCTTCAGACCCTCTCCCTATTGGCAAAGTGATTGAATTCGATTCTTCTCTTGTCCATCCTCCTCTTTCCGAGCCTGGCTGTGCTAAGCCTATTCCAGACCAACCATTGGTCGGAGAGAGTTCACCACCTGTTGATCACTCTGTTTCGGAAGAGCATCATGCTCATGTTCTCCTCGTCTCATCAGATTCTCTAGAATCCGAAAACGACTCTCCTATCCCCACTGATCACGAGAGTCCTTCTTTGGTTCTTGTAGAGCAGCGGGGAAATCATACGATTCCCCCACCAAGTAGTTCGGTCGTTTCCTTCGACTAGAGTCATTTGATTGCATTCTGCCTTCCATCGTATTTGCCTTTCCAGATTACAGTACATGCCTATGATAAGGCAGTACCTGGCACTATCTTGGATGAGGGTGCATCTGTCAGTCTTATGCCTTTCACTACTTGGGAAGCTTTGGGCTCCCCACAGCTTGTGCCAGTCACGCAGAATCTGTTGGCGTTCGACGGAGGAACTAGTCAACCTTTAGGGATCCTCCCAAAGCTTCCTGTTACTTTGGGGAGCAAAACCATCTATATAGACATCATGGTTGTCCAAGGTGCTTTAGATTTTAGTCTTCTCCTTGGCCGTGACTATGTTTATGCCATGGGGGCCCTTTTCTCTTCACTTTTCCGTGTGGTTTTTTTTCCAAATGACAGAAGAATGGTGACCGTAGATCAATTATCGTTCTTTAGTCCCCCGATGCCTCCTGTGCAGCCATCGTCCCCTATTGGTTCTTTCTCCCAAGCAGTGCCTTCCTTGCCACAGGTCAATTATGTGGCTACCCGTTCTATCTTTGCCTCTGCTGATGATCATGCAGATGGTCTCGTACATCATGTACTGGGGGCATTGGAACTCGATCTGTCATTGGTGCATCATGACATGTATTCTTCCCAGAGTATGTTTCTTCCATCTCGTGAAGACCTCTTCGGAGCCATGTTCTCGTATGGCCCATGAGCAGGTGTCACGAGGATAGTTTGTTCCTGTCTCAACCTCGTTAAAAAATGAAACAAGGAGTCACGAGGATAATTTGTTCCTGTCTCAACCTCGTTAAAAAATGAAACAGGGGGTGTTGAGGAAAGTTCTTGATCTTGTGTCAACCTCGTTAAAAAATGAAACAAGGGTTATGAGGATAGTTCTTTTACTGTGTCAACCTCATTAAAAAATGAAACAACTCCCTTTCCAAATCGATTCTTTGATTAAGATCTCATAAAATCCAAGTCGAGTCTTTCCAAGATCTCGAACGTGAACCTTCATTCCATCCACCTCGTTGAATGCAATGAAGCTTGGGGGGCATGTACCTCGATTTGTGTCATTATGCTGGGGGCATGCGAACTTATAACAAGCATAGTTTTTCGTTTCAAGCTTGTGTAAACATGAAACCGAATCCAAGCAGAGTTCTCCATGGTTCAAGCTTGTGTAAAAATGAACCCATACCTGATTTACACCTCGTGATTGCCATTGTTATCCGCTAAATTATGCTAGATGAGCCTTGGTTGTTTCATTCCATTGCCACCATCTCTTTGGTTGATCATGTGCTTGCACTTGGTTGATTTTCCTTTCCTGAGGGACCACAACGATGAGTGGTTTTATTAGCCAGCCTCTTGACCATTACATGTTTTGAGCAGTTCCACCATTGCCGAGAACTAGTTGCTACCACTCGTTCCTCTAGGACGAGTCACCTTTAAGCCCTTTTCTGACTCGTAAAAGATGAAAAGATTTCTGAGTATTTTTCCCTATTTGACTCATTAAAGAGAATAAAAATGGAGGTCTGCTTTCAACTCTTTTTCGATCGTTTAAAGACGAAAAGATTGTCGAGTTTTCCCTTTTAACTCGCTAAATGGAATAAGAGGCGATCTACTTTAAGCTCTTTTCCGACTGTGTAAACAAAAAAAGATTTCCAGGCCTTTGTCGTTTCAAGCTCGTTATTGGTTACGAAATGACGTGATTTCGATCACTTTTCTACTTTTTTGGGTCAAGATCACTAATCACGAAAACTACTCCTCAATCGTAATGGTCGAGCGGTTCTTTCGAGTTTCATTTTATACTTTTTCGGGCTTGAAAAGCACAAATCTACGAAAAAGGACCCCCCTGGAGTTTTCTTTTCCGTGTCTTTTTCATGTGTCTTTTTCAAACTCTCTAAACATGAAAAAGACTCCGAGTTTTACCTATGTTGGACTCGTTAAACCCTGACAACATTGGACTCGTCACCATGACGAGACTCGAGCTTCTCCTCCCTAGGGTTTGTTAAACTGTTACTAGGTTGGATTCGACCGAAAGTTGAACTTATATTGCAAGCATATGCTATCCCCTTCAAGCTTGTTTTCAAAAATAATAGGGGTACTCGCCAGCAATGGTGGGGGAAATTTGGAAATCATCATTGGCAGCTAGTCACTCTTGAACATCGAGACTTTTTCTTCTTGTCATGTTGGGACATCCATACATCGTCATTTGGCCTTCCGTGGGTTTGGGTTGCCATTTAGCCTCATTCCATCCAATTCACGTCGTCTCCATCGTGTCTCTGATCCCTTGGTACCTGAATGCTACCACCCTCCGGAGTCGTGTCACCGACATGTTCAAGAGTATAATCCTTCGGTAGTTTACACCCTTGCCTCCTCCTCTGAAACTTTGTTTTGCCATCTACCACTTGTTCCTTATCTTGTGTCGTTGATGGGAGAAACATTACGACCCTCCTGGGATGGATCATCTCCCGTCGACATCAGCTCATTATCCAAGAGATTGATCTGGGGATCTCCTTTGGTACCTTAGAGCTTGCATGCCTCAATGGCAAGTTCTTCGCACTTGACGGTCGACTTTCATCATTGGTCGTCAATTGTGTGATTCCACGAGTATTCGACCTCAGCTCCTTTTTCACACTTCGTGGATTGTGCTAGCTAGTACCTTGAGAACCATTAGCATTATTGGTGGTTTCTCTCGTGCTTGTTAACGGTTTTCATTATTGACCGGTAATCAAGCGACTTTCTATCATGCTCGACCTCAGCACATCTATTCGCATGCTAGAATTTTTACTATGATCGGATGGGTTCAAGACCCCGAACTTAAGTTACATATGTTCAGGCTACGTGGATTGGTTTATGATTACATGACTCATTGATGGATGGCTGCGACCATACCTGAGTCTTCATGGATGGTTGTGACCATACCTTTATCATTATCATGGTCTCATTATCTGGATGGCTGCGTCCATACCACAGACCTAGCTCTTATGTCTTTTGTATGGCTGCGCCCATGCCTAGACTACATGTACTTCATCATCAGATATATCAGTTCTGCTTGCGTGTAGGGTCTTCTAGATGGTATTCCAGCTCAGTCAGTTTCGTAAAGCATTTCACCCCTCCCACTCTCTCGGGCTTCATACTTTAGGGGGCATCTGTTACAAAGTAATTTGTCACTGTCTTCACTCTAGTCCTTCTACTGTGTCATGTGTCCAATTCAAACATGCTCATATTAGACAAATGTTCTCTGATCTTGCCAAATGACCCACTTTTCCTAAGTTATCTGCCTCATCGCGACTATGGACTAAATATACGCACTGAAGGGTGCTCATAAACAGTCCAGATGCGTTTCCATCGGGGAAGTACACCTGATTCCCGCGATGGTCCGATTTCATGCTTCAACGTGGGGTTACTTATAATCTTTAGCGATGATCTGACTCGCTACACTACTCACTAGTGATGTCAGCGCTGAAGATCAATTATGCCCCCGTGATGATCCAGATTGGGTGAATTTATTCCAACAATCGACCTTCCAGATGACTCCGGACTTGGTTGTTGGCATAGTTTGTATCACCCTCCTTTCTCTGGCGTGGTTGTTCCTTAATTTGTGCTACCTTCCTTTGGGATAAGCTCGCTCTTCCACCTTTCATGGAGACTCGTTCTCCTATTTAAATTCTCACCATTGCTATACATTGCTAGTTTCTGATAGTTGGCTAGTTGAGCAGTGCTGTTAGTGTTTGTGAGTTTGCTAGATAGCTGGTGTGAGTGTGACAAGTGTGGGATTGTTGATAGCTTGTGGAAGGTTGTGAAGTGACCTTAATCTTGTGTAAAACTTATGAGTGAGAGAGATCTTGTATGTTGAGAGATCCATCTTAAAAGAGTGAGCGCTTGAGGAACATGCTAGCTGGATCCCTCTGAGAAGGCTTGTGATGTCAAGACTTTGGTTGTAAGCTTACTCTTATTTCATTATTAATACAATCAATGATGTTTTCCTATGTCTTGTATGTAATTTACTTGATAGCTCATGACTTCTTGACTTTGTGAGTAAACAAATAATTGTTGTTTTCTGATTACGTGCCTTGTTGTATTTCCTTTGCATTGTTTCAGGTTGATCACTCACTAGGAGAAGGAAACAGAAGCTGGAGCAGTGCAATGGAACTCCATCGACCATCGGTTGAGGTAGGCCTCCAACTATGACTGTTTAAGGAAAGCTATTGTTGATCTGTCCTTGTTTGTGACTAGACCCACTCTAGGGCTAGAGGGGTTGCCTCTGTTCGCAGAAGGAACACTTTCCTGCATCACACAACGCTATTAGGTTACCTTTTCCCATTGGACAGAGAGAGATAGAGATACCTAGTATGATTTCATGTGTTGACTAGGATAACGAGATGGCACAGCCTAAGTCGCACAAGGTGCCACGTCCGCATGCTGGGGTTGTTCTATGTGTTGGAGTTCATGCATTCATTCCCTCTCTTGGGGTTGGATGATGAGAGATTTTCAGTCGGTACATGGTGGAGGGGGCTGGACTCATGGAGATGGACGTAGTACGGAGTGAAGCTCGCTGGGAGCTCCCAAACATCGAGGGTAATAGAGGCCCAAATTGGCATTGGGATCTAGGCAAGGCTTCCTATCTGACATCAAACATATGGGATGGCTATGGCATTGTAGTCAACCCAATGCCTGAGTGCATGCACTCCTTAGGGGAGTTTCAGTCAGCACTAGTGGCTAGATGGTTTATGAGCAGACTCCATGGGTTGATTTTACATGTTTGTTGTGCATGGGGTCGTATGATGATTAGCGCTCGCTAGCAGGGGATGGTTGGAGGAGGTGGCATGTGTAGGCCACCAGACTAGGCATTGTACGGGGATTATATTCTCCCTTTGAGGTTTAGGACTCAATGGTCACCGAGGATCATCACAACAGAGTTATCCCCTCTAACAGGACTAGATTTAGGGCACTCAAATCTACCAAAATGGATGAGGAGGTGCAACCTAATGCATACAAACTCGATTCTAGACCATAACACCCAGTGGTGTGTAGGGCTATGTTGCGAGGAGTAGTGGCCTATAGAGAGCATGGAGATGCATGGGGGTATACCACATCTTGCTAGTTTGCACTGTGGGGTAGGAGGAGTGCCTCACATTGCATTGATTACATGTGGGGAATGATAGGTGCAGTGACATAGGTGAGACACATGACGGTACAGAATGGAATAGTCATAGCCGAGGGTATCGAGCGCTGTATAGCGGTAGGCCGCGGTGTATAGTGGCATGTACAGAAGTACTAGGATGATTCGTAGTATTCACAGGTGCATGATGTTGCACAGGGAGGCCTTGGAGTGTTGCCTCTAGAGAGACCCATGAACAGAGACACCAGGCATACCTTTGGGTGTAGCTCACCCAGGATCGACGGGGACACAGATGAGCGATACTTGATAGTATCTGCGGGGATTCTCGTGCCTAACCCTCTTCTACATCCCTCACGGGTGTGGTCGATTTTGTTGTTGACTTTTCACACTTTTGGCATGAGCAACAGGGGACGAGGAGCTCACCTTAGATATTTGGATGAAATTCAGTGCACTAGGGAAGAGACTTCTCAGTGGTGGCACTGGGTTTATGCATTATTTGATAGCCACGGGTTGGTGGATGAGGTGATCATCTGCAAGAGTGGCATATCGTTCATTACCGAGCCTACGTCTGGGGAGCTAGTCACGAGGGAGACATGTGTCACTCTTTTCTTATGGCATATTGGGACCATGCATGAGCAGGGGATACTGTGTATAGCTGTGGTAGTTTTCTAGTGGGTATCATGGCTTTAGAAACTGTATTGGTACTTTACTGAGAGTGCAGATGGCATACTTGGTGGTGATGATTGGATGGTGCAAAATAGATAAGCATACACTGAGACGGTCACGAGCATTATACATCTGTCTATTAGCTCCATTCAGGGGGTAGCTATTTGGCACATGTGTTTCTAGCGGTCATTAGTACTATACAGTGGCAAGAACACGGTTGTTTAGCACACATCATATTATTTCATGATATTTGGAGCCTATATATTGATTGCATGCAGAGACTAGAGACGAGGCACATATGGATTCTAGCAGTTGTTATAACTATGATGCAACAGGTTTTGCTATGGGATCCAGGGGTTCAGTTGGTTGATAGATCACTCTGTCTCATGGTGAGCGGAGTCATGGCATAGAGTGATCTAGTTCACTCTTGGGCTGACACATGGGGTTTCTTGGAGCTTTTTATCGTATGGCGAGGTAGGCTTTCCCTGTCGCTGCACAGGTTCACAGTTAGCTTTGGATGTGTAGACATTGGCATCATGGAGATTCCTGGGCAGGATAAGCTTGGCCTTCACATATTTTTTCCATCAAGTCCCAAGAGAGGAGGGTACAGTTTGGTCACGATGGGGAGTATGTCATAGTCAGAGTGGCGTAGTTCCAACATAGTGGCACCCTTTTGAGATTAGCAGGGGACCCAAGCATCACAATACTTCACAGCTCAACGAACTTTGGGGATGAGTTGGCTACTACATGGGGAGATTATTTAGATCTTCCATTGGGCTTTAATGAGTCATTGATGGTGTGGGTAACTTCAGTACCATGGAAGGTTGGTCACCAGGATGATATCTAGAGAAGCTCATGTGAGCAAGACTCTATCTCCACAGGGATTGGGTGGTAACTTCAAGAGTTTACTCTTGAGTGTATGAGATGGACTACTTGGTAGGGCCACTTCGTGAGGGGTTGGACATGGTGCCACATTATTATGATTCCCTACTCATTGATGGTATGCAGAGGGATTTTGGTACTTATACCTGGCATGGTAGTGAATGAAGCAAGGGGGGCTTCATCTTGGACATGATGGCATGGGACCTTGGTATTGAGGGATTCCTTCATGAAAAGATAGTGTAGAGGGCGGGCATGATTCAGTGGCGCATTTGGGACCTTGACATATTTTGCAGTGACAGTGGGGATCAACAACCAAAGAGCATGCTTGTTCAGGCATTGCTTGAGGACAAGCAATTTTTGGCGGGGAGGACTGTGATATCCCCAATTTTGATTTTTTATTTAACAAGATTAACTAAGTTTATTGGGGAAGTGCTAAGCATAGCACAATTTTGTAATTTGAGCATTGGAGACATTTTTGGTACATGGGACTTAGGAGAAATAAAAAACTTCAATATTAGTGGAATATGGGGGCCACCCCTCATGGAATATGCACCCCTTGGAGGAAAAATTAATTTTGTGGAAAGGAGGTCGAAATATTTGGATGAGGGACCCACAAGGAAAGGTGAGGCAACAATTATAAATAGAGGGTTGAAGGCAACATTGGGCACCTTTTGATAATTTGACATTTACACATTGTTGCTCTAGCTATTCAACTAAGTCGCAATTTTTTTTCGCACTAGAGGTTTTCAAGGGGAAATCTCACTCTCTTCTTCATCGGACCACGAGTGCCACCTTAGGGAGGTATTGACACGACTTTGTGGAGACTTGGGGGACTAGTCTCAGGTGGTATGACTTGCCATAGCTTCAACCTGGACGCAGAAGAAGAGCCACACAGTTCATGGGTGAACTAGGGTACTGAAATTAGAGGCTATACCATTACTTGGAAATTCCTTGTCCAAATTGTAGGTGAAGGAAGAGAATTTATGGGAGTTGAGAGTGCCCTTCTCAACAAGAGAAATTTCTTTGGATTTTCCTATGTAGACTTGTCCCAGGACTGCACACTCATTAGTGGAGCTGATTATGGAGAGGCTTGAGAGAACGATTTAGGAGCTGGGTTGCTGAGATTTCATTTGGAGGGCCATTAGAGGAGGATTGTTGTAGTTTGGAGAGCAGAGATTGATAGGAGCTAGCACAGTAACAAAATTCGAACTTGGTGGAGGGCCAAGTTATGAAGGGTCAAATTTTAAAGTTTGGAACCAAGGGAAACCCTTCCCGGGATTTTCTGGGTTTTTGACAAGGATCTCATATCAAAAATGGAAGAATTTTCTGGGCCAATTTGAGGGGTCAAATAGGGTCCCAACTCAACTATTAGCAAGAGGAGCTAGGGGCAATTTGGGCCAAAATTTCGAGGTCAACATTTGGCCAATTCCTTCGTGGGTTTTTGGTGGAGAGCTTGGGCTTAATTTCCTGGAATTTTCTGAGCACTAGAGGAGGCCCTAGTAGTAGTTATTCACAACTAGCAGCATATTTCTTGATAGTTTCAATGTAGAGCCAGAGAGAGTCGCATCGGATTTGGGAGGGATTTCTTATTTTTCATTTCCGCTTAGCTAGCTTCCCTTGAGCAAGCCCAGGTGCACTCTTTCCAACACCTCATTGTACGCTCTTCATATTATAATAAAATGGCCCAGCAAAGCAGTTTTTGGTGCAATTTCATGGACTGATTTATGTGTTTGATTTTCATAATTTTTATGTCTATGTTTTCTTTTTTATTTACTGTAAACATTCCCTAGGAATATTATAGTGGTATCATAGCATGATCTTGGCTAGTTGTGGAGTAGATAGCAATATCATGGAAAATTTGGGCATGTATGCACTGTGATGGGTGAAATATAGACACTCATGGCTCAAGGGAGAGTGAGTATCATTGAAGGAAAAATGACCCTCGCCCACTTTGATGGTTCAACTAGGAGTTCTGTCAAAAAATGGGTACAAGAATTGTACACATATTTTCGGCTAAACCTCATGAGGGAGGCAGATGCTATTAGACATGCCACTTTTCACTTGGATAGAGATGCTATGGAGTGGTGGTACCAAGGGCTGATCCCTTTAGGTCATGTACGTATCACATCCTACACAGAGTTCACACAAAGGCTCGTGGAGAGATTTGACTAAAAGGACACCAGACCCCCTCAAAGGGAGTGGATAGGACAAGGACAGTTAGAGGATGAGACCAGGAGGCATTTCTACTAGTGGAGACCATGCTTTAGATGTCAGAATCTCGAGGAGGAGGTTCAGGAGGAGGACATTCAAGATGGTGAGGGGCACATCGATATACCTGGTGTGGAGCAGGAGTCACCATTGTTGGAGGCCTCTTTGGTAGCTCCAGTTGACACTTGGTTGAGGGAGTATAGAATACACTTGGAGGACCATCTATTGATGAGATTCCAACAATTGATGAGGTACCCAGTGCTATGACCTAGTTTCTAAACAATGGCTACCACAACAGGTTGATGAGGTGCTTAGAGGCATACTTGTCATTGAGGATGTACAAGAAGAGACAGAGGGGTATAGAGCGGTGACTGAGTTTACATGGGATAACTTCCCTCCAAAGTTTCATCAAAACTGGGCTAGCCTTCTAGCATTGAGAAAGAAGGCCATGACAGTACGAGAGGACATTCTGCCGTAGAATGAGGAGTTGGAGGGCATGAGAGCAGTTTGTGCCGAGTCCACGGCCAAATTGACTAACGTTGGGAGTTGGGTTCCATACTGGTGTAGCTTGATTTGAATGTTGGGCTGACTTGTTAATGCTATGCAAGCTCCCTCATCAGTATTAAAAAAAATGTGTTTAGGATTGTCTCAAATTAACCAAAATGTGAGGAATTATGTGTTAAGTATTGAGTGTTTTTTATGAGAATTTTTTTAGGTTAATTAGTTGTTTAAAACACATATACAACAAGTAAATTACATAGAAGTAAAACACAACAACTCATAACACAAATCTAATAAAGGAGTTAACCCCTCCTGGGCTACATCTCCTTGGACCTGCTTCAATGGTTAGGTCCTCTTTGGATTAATGGTCAATTCTCTGAGTACATGAACCTGCAGTGCTCCAATGTCTTTGCAATCTACTCCATTGGATTCAAAATACCCAAAAACCCTAAAAATGATTATCCAAGCTCTGCAATTAGACTTTAGCTGATCTAGGCTCGACCTCCTCTCTTCATGGCCCCAGGCTTCCTTAAACTTCAACGTAGCAAACTCACATACAGAAGTGCCTTTATGCCTCTGCAACCCATTCAATTGTATTCAGAGCATCCAAATCATCTAGGAATGACTCTTTTTGAGCCAAAATTGGTCGAATAATGCAAAAGTTATGGTCTCTTGAGTTTTCCCTAGGAAAACTCCACCAAATCTGGAGAAACTCTAGTTAGCCCCACCAAAACTGGAGTAGTGTTGGATTTGTCGTGCCTGTTAAAATCGTCGCCAACTAAATCTACACTTAATTAAGGGATAAGCATTATTTGATTAGTGTTAATCCCATTTAGAACATTAATTCACGCGGTTAGCGTTAACGTTAGCCTCCGGTTACGGTGTAAGGTCATATGCGGAGGGCACTCGCTCGCTAGGTTGGCCCTCTCTTTCCCCAACCACCACGTACTATCTCTTCAAATGAACATCGCACCCATATTTTATTAAGTAACATGGTTGCGGCATAGCGGTAAGGCATGGAGCTTGTGTGGGCGAGGTTGTGGGTTCAACTATGCTGGCCTCCCAAATAACATTTTACCCAACCTTTGAGAGGGCACATGGTGCCCTTCGAGCTTTCCATGTGTCAGACTCTCATTGTTCCACCTCAAATGTTGTTGACCAATAACATGTCGACACTTATCACAATGCCATTGAGCGACCTGTTGGAATATTTTGGGAATATTCCAACAAATATTCCTTGGAATATTATTTTTGCTGACTGGGCTGTACGAATGCCTAGTCAGCATCCGAGTCAGCGTGGTACCCAAAATTTTGCCTGTTTGAAAAAACAAACAAAAGTCTCTATCTTTCTCATATGAGCTCTGTTTTGAGTGAAACTAGTTGCATTGGGATCGTATTGTCGAGACGGATGCGGTCATTCAGTTTTCAAGTGATTTTGAGCACATTGATTTTGGAGCAAATTTTTTGCCCCTATTCCAGATTCCCATCACAGCTAGAGTTCACATTGGAGAGTGAGAGTAGCTCTCTTTGGGCATACATAGACGGGGCTAGCAACACTGTTAGGTTACCTTTACCCATTGGATAGAGAGAGATAGAGATACCTATTCTGATTTCATGTGTTGACCAAGATAGCGAGATGACACAGCCTGAGTTGCACACGGTGCAACATCCGCATGTTGGAGTTGTTCTATGTATTGGATTTCATGCATTCAGTCCCTCCCTTAGGGTTGAATGGTGAGATATTTTGAGTTGGTACACAGTGGAGGGGTCTGGATTCATGGAGATGGATGTAGTCTGGAGCGAAGCTCAGTGGGAGATCCTAGAAATCAAGGGTACTAGAGGCCAAAATTGGCATTGGGATCCAAGTAGGGCTTCCTATTTGACATCAGACATACAGGATGGGTATGGCATTGCTGTCAACCTAGTGCCTGAGTGCATGTGTTCCTTAGGGGAGTTTCAGTTGGCACTAGTGGCTAGATGGTTTATGAGCAGACTCCATGGGTTGATTTGGCATGTTGGTTGCACATGGTGTCGTAGGATTATTAGTGCTCGCTAGCAAGGGATGGTTGGAGGAGGTGGCATGGGTAGGCCACCAGACTAGGCATTGTATGAAGATGATGTTCTCCCTTGGAGGTTTAAGAATGAGGGGTCACCGAGGATCGCCACAACAGGTTTATCCCCTCTAACAGGAACAAATTTAGGGTGCTCAGATCTATTAGGATGGACGATGAGGTGCAACCATATGCATATAGACGCAATACTAGACCATAACACCCAGTGATGTGAAAGGCTATGCAGCGAGGATTAGTGGCCTACAAAGGAGCAAGGAGATGCATGGAGTTATACCATAACATGCTGGTTTACACTATGGGGTAGGAGGACTGCCTCACATCACATTGAGCACATACAGGGAGTGATAGGTGTAGTGACATAGGCGAGACACATGACGGTATAGGATGGCATAACTGTAGTCGAGGGTATCCAACAGTGTACAGTGGTAGGCCACGGTGTACAGTGGAATGTCCAGGACTACTGGGATGATCGGTGGTATGCAGGGGTGTATGATGCTGCATAACGAGGCCTTGGAGTGTTGCCTCCAAGGAGACCCATGAACAGAGACACTGGGAGTACCTTTGGGTGTAGCTCACCCATGATCAAAGGAGACACAAATGAGTGATACTTGATAGTATCCGCGGGGACGCACACGTCTGACCCTCTTCTACATCCCTCACAGGCACGGTCAATTTTGTTTTTGAATTTTCACACTCTGGGCATGAACAATAGGGGACGAGGAGCTCACCGAGATATTTGGATGACACTCAGTGCACTGGGGAAGAGAGTTCTCAGAAGTGGTACTGGGTTGGTGCATTAGTTGATAGCCACAGGTTGGGGGATGAGGTGATCATCTGCAGGGGTGGCATATCATTCATAACTGAGCCTACGTTTGGGGAGCTAATCACATGGGAGACATGTGTCACTCTTTTCTCAGGGCATGTCGAGACCATGCATGAGCAGGGGATACCATCTATAGCTGAGGTAGTTTTCCATTGGGTATCCGGGCTTCAGAAACTATATTGACACTTTACCAAGGGTGCAGATGGCATACTTGGTGGTGATGATTGGATGGAGCAAAACATATACACATACACTGAGATGGTCACGAGCATTAGACATATGTCTATTAACTGCATTCAAGGGGTATCTATTTGGCACATGTGGTTTCCAACGGTCATTAGTACTACGTAGTGGCAAGCACATGACCATTTAGCACGCATCAAATTAATTCATGATATTTGGAGCCTATATATTGATTGCATGGAGGGACTAGAGATGAGGCACAAATGGATTCTAGCAGTTGTCAGAGCAATACTGCAGCAGGTCTGGCTATGGGATCCAAGGGTTCAGTTGGTTAATAGATCACTCTGTCCCATGATGAGCGGAGTTATGGAAGAGAGTGATCTAGGTCACTCTTGGGCCAAAACATGGGGGTTCTAGGAAGCCTTCATCATATGGCGAGGTAGGATTTCCTTGTTGTTGCACAGGTTCAAGGTTAGCTTTGGATGGGTAGACATTGGCATCATGGAGATGCTTGGGCAGGATGAGCTTGACCTCCACATATTTTTTGCCATCAGGTCCCAGGAAAGGAGGGTACAATCTGGTCATGATGGGGAGTATGTCAGAGTCAGAGTGGCACAGTGCCAGCATGGTGGCACCCTTATGAGACTGGCAGGGGACCCGAGTATCACAATACTTCACAACTCAACGACCTTTAGGGATGAGTTGGCTACTACATGGGAGATTATTTAGATCTTCCATTGGGCTTTAGTGAGTCATTGATGGCGTGGGTAACTTCATGACCATGGAAGGTTGGTCACCAGGATGATATCTAGAGAAGCTCATGTGAGCGAGACTCTGTCTCCACAGGGATTGGGTGGTATCTTTAAGAGTTTACTCTTGGAGTGTATGAGATGGACTACTTGGTCGGGCCACTTTGTGAAAGGTTGGAAATTGAGCCACATTATCATGATTCCATACTCATTGATGGTATGCAGAGGGATTTTGGTACTTATACCTAGTAGGGTAGTGAATGGAGCAAAGGGGGCTTCATGTTGGACATGATGGCTTGTGATCTTGGTATTGAGTGATTCCTTCGTGACAAGACAATGTAGAGGTCGGGGACGATTCAGTGGCCATCTGGGACCTTGGCATATTTTGCAGTGATAGTGGGGATCAACAACCAGAGAGCGTGCTTGTTCAGGCATTGCTTGAGGACAAGCATTTTTTGGCAGGGAGGACTATGATATCCCAAATTTTGATTTTTTATTTAACAGGATTAACTAAGTTTATTAGGGATGTTCTAAGCATAGCACAATTTTGTAATCTGAGCATTGGAGACGTTTTTGGTACATGGGACTTAGGAGAAATCGAGAACTCAATATTAGTGGAATATGGGGGCCACCCTTCATGGAATATGCACCCCTTGGAGGGAATATCAATTTTGTGGAAAGGAGGTCAAAATATTTGGATGAGGGACCCACAAGGAAAGGTGAGGCAACACTTATAAATAGAGGGTTGAAGGAAAAAATTGGCACCTTTTGATAATTTGACATTTACACATTGTTGCACTAGATGTTTAGTTGAGTCACAAGTGTTGTTTAACACCATAGGTTTCCAATGGGAAATCTCACCCTTTTCTTCAGTGGGCCACAAGTGCCACCCTAGGGAGGTATTGTCACGAATTTGTGGAGACTTGGGGGACTAGTCTCAGGTGGTATGACTTGCCTTAGCTTCAACCTGGAAGCAGAAGAAGAACCACACAGTTCTTGAGTGAACTGGGGTACTAAAATTAGAGGTTATACCATTACTGGGAAATTCCTTGTCCAAAGGAAGAGAATTTATGGGAGTTGAGAGTGTCCTTCTCAACAAGACAAATTTCTTTGGTTCGACCTGCGTAGACTTGTCCCAGGACTGCGTAGTCATCAGTGGAGCTAATTGTTGATAGGCCTGAGAGAAGGATTTAGCAGCTGATATATTGGGATTTCATTTGGAGGGCCATTGGAGGAGGATGGTTGTAGTTTGGAAAGCAGAGATTGATAGGAGCAACAACAGTAACATAGTTCGAATATGGTGGGGGGCCAAGTTGTGAAGGGTCAAATTTTGAATTTTAGAACCAAGGGAAACTCTTTCTGGGTTATTGTGGGCTTTTGACAAGGATCTCATATCTAAAATTTCATAATTTTCTAGGCAGATTTGAGGGGTCAAATAGGGGTCCCAACTCAACCAACAACAAGAGTAGCTAGGGGAAATTTGGGCCGAAATTCCGAGGTCAACATTTGGCCAATTTATTCGTGGGTTTTTGGTGGAGAGAGCGGGGTTAATTTCCCATAATTTTCTGAGCACCGGAGGAGACCCTAGCAATAGTTATTTACAATGAGCAACATATTTCTTGACAGTTTCAGTGCAGAGCCAGGAGAGAGCCACATCAGATTTGGCAGGGACTTCTTATTATTCAATTGGGCATAGTTAGCTTGCCTTGAGCAAGCCCAAGTGCACTCTTTCTAGCACCTCATTAAACCATCTTCATATTATAATAAAATGACTTAGAAAAGCAATTTTTGGTGCAATTTCAGGGGTTGATTCATGTGTTTGATTTTCATGGTTTTTATGTCTATGTGTGTTTTTTTATTTACCATAAACATTCCCTAGTAATATTATAACAACCATATGCGGGTGCTTTCTTAGTCATAGGTTGGAAGGGCCCAACTTTAGGCAGAAGGGTATGGATATTGCAGATAATTTTTTGATAAGATGTTCATTAAGATTACATTACACTGACTGTGGTCAGTTTATTTCCTCATATAATGTACCAGAGGACAATTCAGAATGATACTTGCTTTAATATAGTCATCTTGAGAGATGAATAACTCCCAAAATATGGTTGTGGAATTGCTTTCCATAAACTAAAAATGTGGAATGCAAGCCAAATTTATTGTTGTTACTTGGCCCTGTGGTTAAGAAGGATTAATTGTGATCTGAGTGTCAAGTATTTGATCCCTATGAAATCATATTGCTTGCTGATAACAAGCTTACAATACTTAGAATTGACAATAGGGACCTCATCTTTTTCACCATAAAGAGCTTAAAGAGCTTGAGTTTATACAATTTTCCTTTTCATTCAAGCAGACTTTTGTTTGTTTTGTCAAGTTTTTTTCCCTAAAAACCCTAACAAAAGCCTTTCTCTAAAACCCTAGCTGGAGGCTTATATTGGATGTTATAGCCGACAAGAGCCATTGGTGTAAGGCTCCTCAAGTCTGATCTCCAAGGATCACAAGGGAGAGGATGCGGGACAGAGGCTTCAACCTCTCATTTCGTCAATACTTTCCACATATCTCTTCTATTGCAGAGATGCAAGTAAGGAATTTATGAGCCCCTCGGCTTGGATTAGATTATTTTTTCTGTAAGGGTTGTCCGTGACCTTAGGCCTAGACTAGGTTATATTTTTCCATTGTGGAGATGCAATTAAGGATTTTATGTTCCCTTGGGCTTGGATTAGGTTGTCATGTTTGCAGTCTGTGTGTTTTTTTATTTTAAATATGTTTGCACTTTGAAGTTTCGCCAGAAATAGTCGTGATTTTTGAAATTGTTTGTGTTCATTCTCAGAAATTGTAATTTTAGAGTTTTGATGAAGGCGATGATGTATATACTAGAGTTTGTAGGTTTCTATGGTGAGGATTTTGATATTGAGATTTCGGAGTATCCATAGTATTCATTTTTAATTCAACATTTCGAATCAAAACCATGAATCATCATCAGGAAAAACCTACAAAGAAGATAAGCGAAAGGATGAGATAAAAATAAAAGAAAAGAGACGAAGGAGGAAAAAGGCCGACCAATAGACCTAAAAATATATTTTTTATTTTTTATTTTCAATTATTAATATTTTCAATTTCTATATGCATTCCACTTATCATTTAATGTCAATACTATAAAGGTGATTTAATACTATAAATACATTAAGTTAATATATAAAATTAATTTATGTATGCATGAAAAATGGAATTATATAATAGGGTGATCAGATATATTATATTTCATTTTAATTAGCACTTTTTATTATTTTAATTAATGATTTACCATTATAGTTTTAATGTTATATTTATAATTTTGGGTCATAAAGTTGCTTTAGAATATAAGTCTCTTTTTTTTCATGTAAGTTAATTAAGTTAATTAGTAAATTTACTTGGTGTATATATATAGAATGTAATTTTTAATAGGTTAATTAGAGTATTAAAGATATATTTTTATTTAATCTAATATTTTATTAAGAGTGATAATAATAGGCCAAAGCTTAATAATAATATTGTATTATTAGTATTTATTATAATGTCAATTGTAATAATGTTTATTACTACTATTGAAAAAATAATTAATGTTGCTAATAGAACTATTATTATTAATCTATGGAACCACATAAATTTGATAAGTTGAATGATAAGGGAGGGCTAAAAAGTAAGCGAAATCAGTGAAAGGGACCATCATGTGGGGGAGGGGTTGATGCAAATTTAAGGGCAGAGATTAATCATACGGGGGGATGATGGAAAGTTATAGGAGAATGGTAAAGGGGCAGGAGAAAAAAGGTTGTCACGAGAAAATGAAAGTGCAAGGATAGGGGGTGAGGTCAGGCGAGGGGAGATAGGAAGGTCAGTGGGTAGAAGAAGATGATGACGCATGATCCTAAGAGAGTAAGGGAATCTAGTTCCTGCTTACTTCCCAACCCCCATCCCTATTCATATTGTGAG
Source organism: Pinus tabuliformis (assembly GCA_031772625.1). NCBI lineage: Eukaryota > Viridiplantae > Streptophyta > Pinopsida > Pinales > Pinaceae > Pinus > Pinus tabuliformis. The sequence goes on from CM062805.1 coordinate 765,209,802, forward strand.
GATGTTTTATAATTTCAACGACTTCACTTATTTTATGTTTATATTTATGGATTTCATCGAAGATAACTTCGGTGTTTTCAAGACATATATGGTGACAATTTTTTTCTGAATTCTCTACTAGGGTAGAGGATCGAGTTCTTCCATTTCTGATGTATGCGTCATGTTCTTTTAGTCTAATCTTGAATGATCTTCCTGTCTCACCAATGTAACACTTTCAACAGGAACATATGACTTTATAGACTCCCTTCTGTTGTAGATGATCAAGTTTGTCTTTGACAGATCTCATTCTTTGTCTAATGGTTAACAATGGTTTAAAAGAGCTCTCAATGTCCTTCTTTTTAAGAAACCTAGCCATCTTCTCAGCGATTCCTTGAATGTACAAAATATATGCCCTCCTGTTGGTAACTTGTGTGTTTATCATGGTTTTTGATGATGTCAAACTTTTTGTATCCAATGCTTTCAAATACCTTCTTTAAATATTTGATTTCATCTTCCGTATGTGAGGTGTCATATATTCTAAAATCCCTTGTGAAAGGAGTCCTGAGAACACCCATTTTATGAGCAGGGTGATGGTGTGAGTCGGCATGCAGATAGTTATCTGTGTGCGCTTTCTTTCTGAACACCTTGTGTCCCAATGATCCATCTTCATTTCTTATGAGGAGAATGTCAAGGAATGGTATTTTGTTGTTTTCTTCAACCTCCATTGTAAACTTGATGTCATTAGATATGTTGTTGAGGTGATCCAGAAAGTTACCTAATTCCTTGTCACCATGCGGCCAATTGACGCTTGTGTCATCTACAAACCTAATCCAGAATTTAGGTTTTAATGGGAAAGTGTCAAGAGCCTTCTTCTCAAATTTCTCCATAAACAAGTTAGCTACTATGGGGGGTAGCGGAGATCCCATAACTACTCCAGTTGTTTGTTCAAATAATTCACATTGGAAGGTGAAGAAAGTGGAGCGCATACATATTTCAGCGAGTTTTGCGTTTGAGGGTTAGTGACTTCTTTTTAGATTTGTACAACTTCCTCTAAAGGGATCTTAGTGAATAGTTGGACAACGTCAAAACTTACAATCTTATCACCTAGTTCGAGCTTTGCCTTTTTGATGAATTCAACATAATGGTTAGAATATTTGATGAATGAGTTAGTATTTCCCACCAGAGGGGCTAGGATGCTAGCGACATATTTTCCAATTCGTATGTGGGACTCTGATAGTGTTCACTATAGGTCGGAGGGGGGCACCATCTTTGTGGAATTTTGGTGCCCCATAAATTCGAGGGGTGATTTCACTATCAATACTAGACAAGCGCTTCTACACTTTTTCATCTAGGTTAGAGTCTCTAATGGATTTTTAACAATTCTATTGATTTTGGAAATGGGGCTATCTATTAGCTTCATGTAGCTACCTCTAGATTTTTAACAATTATATTGATTTTGGAAATGGGGCTATCTATTAGCTTCATGTAGCTACCTATGTTATAAAGATGATCTTTCATTTTGGTGGTGTAATCATCTTTGTCCATTACCACAATTACCCCTCCTTTATCCGCTCTGAGGATGACACTATTTTCATTGTTTCTCAAACTTTTTAGGGCCTTTATCTGCTCATGGCTTAAATTTCCCTTAGGAGGTCTAGCTTTTCTTAAAATGACGGCAGAATCATGTCTAACTTGCTCTTTGTCCTCCTCTATTAGCAATTGAATTCCATATTCAAGATTATGAATGATTTCTTCATAAGGAATATGTTTAGGGGCAATGACAAAATTTATTCCTTTATTAAGGACTTCCACATCTATTTTATTCAATTCATATGATGATATGTTAACAAATTTTTTGTTGTTGCAAGGGTTGGAGGTGTTAACTCTGCTACATGCATGGACATTTCAAGAGTCGGATGCAGACCTAGCCGTGTTGCTACTGTGAGAAGAAAATCCATTTCGGCCATCCTCCTCATTCCACTCACTCCACCCACACTCTCATAGCCCCCTACCATCTCTGATTCTCCTTCAGAACTTGGCATACGCCCCTATTTCCTCAAGCCCTGAAGAGCTAAGCCTGAAGCCCCATAGCCCCGTCACCATGTAACCCTGTGCCTTCATAGCCATGGCCGCCTTTTGATCGCAGCCATCGATTGCCGCATCGTGATCTAACAGTCCCCACCGCATTCAATAAACCATTTGCACGATTATTTACTTCACCGTCAATCGCATCCACTGTGAGATCTAATGGTGATTGCTCGTCCTGCGCCCGTAGCTTAACCACATGATAACGCACGGGGAAAGCGGTTTCCCTCCCGTCACGTCCGCCATGTGTCGCGCGTTGAATGGTATCGCGCGCCTGCGTACGAATACCACCTGACCCCGTAAGTGGTGCCGGGAATACCGCTTACCGCCTACTCGCCTGTTCCCCACTCGCTATCGTTCGTGCACCTTTTTTGTTCGATTGCCGTCGAATCTGTCTGCCTAAGATCCGACGGCACACGTTTAATTGACCCGCTTCTGCCTGATTCTTCCCACTAATAGATCTCCGCCATCCGTTCAAGATCCAATGACCTGTGGTCGTCTTCCGCCTCACCTTCTCGATAGCCCTTGTCGTGCTGTCTCCGCCGTCGATTTGCGCAATTCGATGGACAGCCTCATGCCTCCGCCATTTTGTCCACGCCCACAGCCTGTCCCGTGCATCCAAAGGACGAAGGTAACCTGTTCGCCTATACCTGGTGCATTTCCTGTCCAATAATTGCATTCAAGAAACAGAGTGGCCAAAGAACGAGAAGGACAAGCCTCGAGCAGTTAAATTCATTTATCAGTTATGGAGCTTGTTTCATATTACACTCCACTTGTTCAGGAAGGAGCCGAGTAGCAGAAAGATCAAATTCATCCACTGAAGCAATCAGATTGTAGCAGAGGCCCATATTAGATAGTTAATGTGGTTGGTGGTTCATTATGACCCTTCTACGCATAGGATAGCAGAGAATTTTTGTAATCAACCTCTATATATACCCAGAACACAGATGTAATTGGTTGATGGTTGTTGTTTTGATGTCAGGTTCAACTTCTGGAGACTGTAACTACTGTAATACTTGCAGTGTCTGGTCTTTATTTTCAGCTAATACAAGCTTCTTGTGCTGTTCATTGCTCACTTTCCATTTCTACTCTGTTCTAGGCTGTGCCTGTTATTCATTTATTCATGTGCTCTTGATTTTTAGCATTAGAGGGGCTGTCATCCCACCTCTGTGTTGAAGTCTAGTATGTATCATTGAATGCGTTATGCAGGTTTCTATTCACTTAATTCCATAGAGTTGTCATCCTATCTGAGCATTAGGAAATAGATTTGCAGACATCTTTACTAGTTGCAGCTGGCCATCACATGGTCTTGTGCATCTACTAGTGTGGTCAATATTCTCCATGTTCACTTAATCCTCAAACTGTGAGTAATTGGTGGTCTAAAGCCTTATAGTCTGGGGGTGTTCACCCATGTCTGGAGTTAAGCATAGTAGAAGTGGTTATCTGGCTTGAATATGTATCATTCCTTCCATTCATCCATTTCCAACATTATGTTGAGTTTGTAATGTTCCCGAGCATCTCTGAGATACAACTTAGGAGAGTTTCTTGGGGTGATAACATTAATTGGCGTCGTTGCCGGAGAGAGGGGATTGAAGCTCAGCTTCCCTGGGAGACGACACAGTTCCAGATTTTGATGATAGACAAAGTCTGGGCACATTTCTGATTGTAATCATCTATCTGTCGTCTCCACTGGAGGAAGACCATCCTTTGGTGACTCCACTTTACAGTCCTAGCTCAGTTTGTGAGGCACACTCGAAGAAGTCCTCAGAAATCACCAGCTGTTCCAGTGCCTAACTCTGAGGAGATTGTTAAACCGAAGAAAACATCGTAGAAAGGAGCATCAGGATCAGGTAAGCCTTAAAAGTCCCGTGTATCTCTGCTAGTGAAGAAGTCACCTTCAGAGATTCACAAAGCTCCTGTTCTTTCATTTCCCTTTCGGATCTTAGTCTAAAGAAAGAATCTGTGATGTCCATCATATTCCTCTATCTCTGCTATTCATTTCATTGATCCATATCACTCAGTCTACCAGTATCATTCCACAAACCGCAGTCATGGCAGGTCAACAAACTCTTACAAAGATAGAAAGAATCGTAACTGCTAGGTATGGACCCTTGGTCTTGCCTGTCCCTTTGAATGCCATGCCTGCAAGAGATTGTTAGGGATATATGCCTAATTTTATTGGTACAGAAGGAGTAACAGCTGAAGAGCATCTAGAGTCTTTTTATTGTTATGCTGATAACCTGGATATCTATGAAAAGGATGTGTGGATGAGAGTTTTTGTCCAAAGCCTAGATGGGGAAGCTAGAAAATGGTTCATAGAATTATCCCCTAGGTCTATTGTGGACATTGAGGCTTTAGATGATGTGTTCCTAAAGCATTGGGGGGATAAGAGAGATCTGTTCTATTATTATACTGAATTTGGGAACTTGCAGAGGGAAGAGGGTGAGCTGCTGTCTGATTTCAATATTAGATTCAACCATATGTACGGCAGAATACCAGTTGAAGTCAAACCTACCCCTACTTCTACTATGATCACTTATGCCCATGCCTTCGATTCTCATTTCTTCTTGCTATTAAGAGAAAGAAGATGTGCTTCCTTGGCTGATATGCAAGATGCAGCCTTTGAAGTAGAGTCAAACATCATGGTTGCAGAAAGAATCGAAGGTGATGCTGAAAGGAGAAGACAGGGGGGTGAGTCCTCATCATCCTCAGATCTTAAGATCAATAAAATGGCTAGGATGATAGAGTTATTAGCCTCTGAAGTTTCCAAATTAAAAGTTGAGCAGTATTCTGAGGAAGCAGGAGCTCCTAATACCTTTACTCTTTCAATTTCAAATCCATATAGAGGAGCACAGGAGCAGTTGCAGATTTTGCAGAGAAGCAAAAATGCAAACGAAGATCAAAGGGTGAAAACCCTTTTTCAGAATATAGTCATGGAGGAAGAGCAATATGAAGAAGAGGAGGAGGTCCATGGTTTGGAAGATAAGGGCAATGCCCCTTTCTTAACCAGAGCTACCTATGAAGAAGCATTATCCAGAGGCACTGCTCGTGAGTTTGTTGTACCTGCAGAACAAAAGCTCATCAACAAAAGCAGCCAGCAGCAGGTCCCACCATCCTCGAAGAGCCTGAAGCCAACTCATCTTTCAATGACTATGCAGATCTGCAACTTGACCAACCTGCTGTCATCCCCAACCGAATGACCAATAAGGGAGAAGAAAGCTCCCCATCATCTTTTGCTTCTCTGTTTGTTCAAGTGACAATCCCTCAAAGTTGCCCCTTGAACATTGAGGCAGGACAAAATTCAATGCTCAAGGCTGATATGGATAATATCTGTCTTGATATTCTGAAGCCTGCCCAGTTGGCCTCCACACAACTTGAAAGAGCAGTTTGTCAGATGACAGAGGAAGAGGGTGCACAGAGATGGGACTCCGCCTTGAATGAGGACTTTTCTAAGCAAGATGTAGGAGCAGATGATGTCTCTATGTCCCCCGCACAAGAATACCATGGTTCAGCATTCATACTAATTGTGCAAGCCACAAAGGACACAGGGAAGTACACAGTAACCATGGTTATTCAGCAGGTGTACAAAATCTCCCATGAAGAACATCCAAGGAGGAGAGCATACAGAAAGGGGATGAAGTTTAGATCATCTCTACCTGACAAGGTCAAATGTCCTAAACTCTTTGAGGTAGAGGATCAAATAAATCCAATTTTGTAGATCTATGATGAACCGACCGAGAGGAGGAGAAACAGTTTTAATGGCCCAACAGATGGGCAGTTTTTAAAGATTTATGTTGTTTAAGGTTCTCAGGCCTTAATGATTGTTAGCATTTTCTTTACGGGTTTTAGCATATACTTAATTAGACTCCATGCCCAATGGAATACTACACAGTGTTTTTAAGCTTGTTTTGTATGAAGGCATTGGTCTACAGTTCTTGAGACCTCATAGGGAGGATCTCATCCCCAGAAGGAACCAGTGTTAGCTCTACTACATGCATGGAAATTTCAAGAGTCAAATGTAGACCTAGCCGTGTTGCTGCTGTGAGAAGAAAATCCATATTGGCCATCCTCCTCGTTCCTCTCACTCCGCCCACACTCTCATAGCCCCCCTGCCATCTCTGATTCTCCTTCAAAACTCGGCATATGCCCCTATTTCCTCAAGCCCCGAAGAGCTAAGCCTGAAGCGCCATAACCCCGTCACCATGTAACCTTGCACCTTCATAGCCATGGCCACCTTTTGATCACAGCCATTGATTGCCGCATCGCGATCTAACGGTCCCCGCCGCATTCAACGAACCACCCGCATGATTATTTCTTCCACCGTCGATCACATCCACTGTGAGATCCAATAGTGATCGCTCATCCCGCGCCCATAACTTAACTACATGATAAAGCGCGAGGAAAGCGGTTTCCCTCCCATCACGTCCGCCACGTGTCGCGCGTTGAATGGTATCGTGCGCCCACGTATGAATACCACCCGACCCCGTAAGCGGTGCGGGGAAGACCACTTACCGCCTACTCGCCCGTTCCCCGCTCGCTATCGTCTGTGCACCTTTGCCGTCCGATTGCCGTCGGATTTGTTCGCCCAAGATCTGACGGCAACGTTTAATTGACCCGCTTCTGCCCGATTCTTCCTGCCAATAGATCTCCGCCATCTGTTCGAGATCCAATGACCTGTGATCGTCTTTCGCCTCACCTTCCCCATAGCCCCTGTTGTACTGTCTCCGTCGTCAATCTGCGCAATCCGACGGATATCTTCATGCCTCCACCATTCTGTCCATGCCCACAGTCTGTCCAGTGCATCCAAAGGACGAAGGTAACCTGTTCGCCTGTACCTAGCGCATTTCCTCTCCAACAACCGCATTCAAGAAATAGAGTGGCTGAAGAATGAGAAGGACAAGCCTCGAGCAGTTAAATGCATTTATTAGTTATGGAGCTTGTTTCATATTACACTCCACTTGTTCAGGAAGGATGGCCGAGTAGCAAAAAGATCAAATTCATCCACTGAAGCAATCAGATTATAGCATAGGCCCATATTAGATAGTTAATGTGGTTGGTGGTTCATTATGACCCTTCCACGCATAGGATAGCAGAGCATTTTTGTAATCAACCTCTATATATACCCAGAACACAGATGTAATTGGTTGATGGTTGTTGTTTTGATGTAAGGTACATCTTCCGGGAACTGTAACCATTGTGCTACTTGCAGTGTCTGGTCTTCATTTTCAGCTAATACAAGCTTCTTGTGCTGTTAATTGCTCACTTTCCATTTCTACTCTATTCTAGGCTATGCCTGTTATTCATTTATTCATGTGCTCTTGATTTTTAGCATTAGAGGGGCTATCATTCCACCTTTATGTTGAAGTTTAGTATGTATCATTGAATGTGTTATGCAGGTTTCTGTTCACTTAATGCCAGAGAGCTGTCATCCTATTTGAGCATTAGGAAATAGATTTGCAGACCTCTTTACTGGTTGCAGCTGGCCATCACATGGTTTTGCGCATCTGCTGGTGTGGTCAGTGTTCTCCATGTTCACTTAATCCTCAAACTGTGAGTAATTGGTGGTCTAAAGCCTTGTAGTCTGGGGGTGTTCACCCATGTCTGGAGTTAAGCATAGTAGAAGTGGTTATCTGACTTGAATATGCATCATTCCTTCCATTCATCCATTTCCAACATTATGTTGAGTTTGTAATATTCCCGAGCATCTCTTGTTGGAGATCAGATGCACAGCAAACATAAAAGCATATACACAGCTATTAAAAAAACATGCATAGGAAACACAGAGGTTTAACGTGGTTCACCCAACCAATCTGGGCTACGTCCACCAAACATAGGCATTGGCGATCTTTATTAATCAAACAGGAGATTACATGATTAATCAAATCCTCAGAAATTCTCACCACACGAAACTATCCGTATGGATACCTATTTTATAGCAAGGAGAATCTAACTGCCTCTCACATCAAATTTAGGATGCATTAATTCTCTCCCAACAACCTGGAGCTAATCCAGCAACAAATTTCTGTTGTTGTCACGCACTGGGATTTTTGCCTATTTTATTTAAAACAGAAAATCTCAACAATCTCCACGTTGACAACAATTAGCCTGATGCCCTGTTTGTTTATTATTTTATCTTTTCTGCAAGCCAAGAGAAGCCAAACACCAGCGTAGCTTCTCCAACAAAACTGGTTTCGTGAACATGTCTGCACAGTTTTCCTTTGTATGCACCTTTTCAAGAGAGACTCCCCTTTCAGTGATAACCTGTCTTACAAAATGGTACTTAATTGGAATATGCTTTGATTTACTATGATAGGCCGGATTCTTAGCCAAATGTATTGCACTTTGACTATCACAAAGTAACCTGATGTTGTCCTGTAACCTACCAAACTCACCAAGCAAACCTTTCAACCAAACTGATTCTTTGCAAGCATGCGAAGCAGCAATGTATTCTGCTTCAGTAGTGGATAAAGCAACAATGTTTTGTAGCTTTGACATCTAGCTAATAGCTCCACCTGCAAGAGTAAAGACATACCCTGAAGTTGATCTTCTCTTATCCAAATCACCTGCAAAATATGAATCAACATATCCGCAAACAGATTCACTACTCTTATTGTAAGTAATACAATAACTACTTGTGCCTCTTAAATACCGAAGCACCCATTTCACTGCTGACCAGTGTTCTTTACCCGGATTTGCCATATACCTGCTGACAACCCCAACTGCATGTGAAATATCTGGTCGCGTACACACCACCGCATACATCAAACATTCTACTACATTGGCATATGGAATTCGAGACATATAATCCTTTTCTTCATCTGTATTAGGACATAAACTGGAAGAAAGCTTGAAATGGGAAGCTAAAGGGATTGACACAGGCTTCACATTATTCATACCAAACCTCAAAAGTATTTTTTCAACATACTTCTGTTGTGATAGCCACAGCTTACCATTGCTCCTATCTCTGAAAAATCTCCATGCCCAAAATTTGTCTTGCTGCTCCTAGATCTTTCATATCAAACGTCCTTGCCATCTGAGTCTTCAACCTATTGATTTCTTCAATGCTTTTGCTTGCTAAAATCATATCGTCAACATACAACACTAAGATAATGAACATGCCATTACTTAACTGCTTAAAGTAAACACAATGATCATATTCACTTCTTACATATTTCTGACTCAACATGAAAGAATCAAACTTCTTATACCACTTCCGAGGCGACTGCTTCAGGCCATATAATGACTTCTTGAGCCTGCAGACAAATTTCTTATTGCGATGCTGAACAAACCCTTCCAGTTGTTCCATATAAATTTCCTCATCTAAATCACCATGTAAAAACGCAGTCTTAACATCTAGTTGTTGTAATTCTAAATCAAGCAAAGCAACTAACGCTAACACAATTCTAATTGAAACAATTTTAACAACTGGTGAAAATATCTCATGAAAGTCTATGCCAGCTTTCTGAGAAAACCCTTTGGCAACCAGCCTTGCTTTGTATTTGTCCTCTGAATCATTCACACCCCGTTTCACCTTGAACAACCATTTACATCCCACAGTTTTCTGGCCTTTGGGAAGTTCAACCAGATCCCATGTGCCATTCTTACCTAAGGCCATCATTTCTTCCTTCATGGCTGCTTTCCATTTGTCACTTTTTGAACCTTCTACAGCTTCCTGATAACACAAAGGTTCATCATCGTTAGCGGTCAAAGCAACTGAAGTAACATAATCATCATACCTTCTCGGAGGACGTTTGATCCTTGTAGACCTCCTTAAGGATGTTTCTGGTGCTTCCACAATTGGCTGTCTATCATCTGTAGGAACTTCTTCATGATCACCATCTGAGACCTGTTCATGACCTCCATCTAAACCCTGTTCATGATTCTGAAACCTGTTCATGACTAGAATCTGAACTATGGTCGTCATGACTATCATTAGAAGTGTTGTCAAACTGAATGTGCTGAAAATCACATACATCATCCTGTTTCAATTTATTATCTACATCTAACTGTACAAGAGAGGATTCATCAAACTTTACATCTCTGTTGATGATGATTTTGCGGGTAGTAGGATCCCACAATCTAAATCCCTTTGTTCCATCACCATACCCAACAAAGACATACCTTTTCGATTTCGGATCTAATTTAGTTCGCTGATGTTTAGGCACTAGAGCATATGCATCACAACCAAACACTCTGAGTTTAGAATAGTCACAAGGGTGTCCTTTCCATACCTCTTGCGGAATCTTGCAGCCTATCGCCGTTGATGGAGATCGGTTTATCACATAACAAGCTGTTGCCACCGCTTCCGTCCACAACTCCTTTTGCAACCCGGCGTTACTCAGCATACTCCTTGCTCTCTCTAGAAGAGTCCTGTTCATGCGTTCAACAACTCCATTCTGCTGAGGAGTATAAACCGTGGTCTTATGTCTCTCGATCCCTGCATCCTTGCAATAGTTGTCAAACTCCTTGGAAGTAAACTCACCACCATTGTCAGTTCTTAAACGTTTTATTGTTCTACCAGTGCCGTTTTCTACCAATGCTCTAAACTGCTTGAAAACTGAAAACACATCAGACTTCCTTTTCAACATGTAGACCCATACTTTCCTAGAAAAGTCATCAATAAACGACACAAAATACGACGAGCCACCATACGAGGTTGTAGGTGCTGGACCCCAAACATCTGAATGGATATAATCAAGTATTCCTTTACTAGTATGTTTGCCTGTTTTAAACTTTTGTTTACTTTGTTTGCCAAACAGACAATGTTTACAGAAATCTAACTTTCTAGATCTTAGATTAGGAAGTAACTTGCGATCAGCCAAAATCTTTAACCCTCTTTCGCTCATATGGCCCAACCTCTGATGCCATAGGCGAATGGAACTACTGTCCTGTTCAGACACCGTAGACACATGAACTGACCCTGTTCTTCCTTCTAACTGAAATAGATTTCCTACTTTCTTAGCTTTCATTACTAGTAAAATACCTTTGTAAATTTTCATTACTCCACCTTGAATGACAGTTTTATATCCATTTGTATCAAGTACCCCCAGTGAAATTAGATTTTTTCTTAAATCTGGTACATGTCTTACATCAGTTAACATTTTGGTTGTCCCATCAAACATTTGCAGCTGTATACTCCCTATTCCCACAATATTAGATGTGACATCATTACCCATGTACACGACTCCATCATTCACTGATCTATATGTCTTAAACCAGTCTCTATGAATACACATGTGGTTTGATGCACCAGAATCTAGCAACCAATGTTGATCATGATTTGACAAATTAACTGATAAGACTTCGTCGCTCATACCTGAACCAGATGCTGAACCTGTATCAGTCGTGTTCACTTCCTTCTTTTCTGTCGATGAAGCTTCTTTAGAAATTTGTTGTCGCTTCCAGCAATCCTTCATCAAATGCCTTGATTTGCCGCAGAAACAACACTTGACTTTACTCTTCTTCCCCTTGGACTTTGAACGGGGATCGCTGCGCTTACCAGAGTGTCTTTCTCTAGAACGACCTCTAGCCATCATTGCCTCTGATGTAGAGGTGTCAGCATTCGACCGCTTCTTGGTTTCCTTGGACAACAAAGCTCCGACGACATCATCAAATTCAATGGTTTCGGATGAACTAAGACTTATAGATGTGACAAAATGATCCCACGACTCAGGCAACGAGCACAATAAAGTTATGGCTTTATCCTCGCCTTCAATTTTTACTTCTATGCTTTCTAATTGCACCATTAAAGTATTAAAAACATTCAAATGGTTAGTATTGGAAGTACCTTCCTTCATTCACAGACTGTATAGCTGCTGCTTCAGGAGAATCCGATTTGTCAAGGATTTTGTCATATACAAGTTCTCCAACTTCGTCCACAAACCAGCTGCAGTCTTCTCTGACATGATGTTAAATAAAACATCATCAGCGAAACACAACCGAATTCCGCTCAAGGCTCTTCCATCCAATTCATTCCACTCATCATCTGTCATGGGGTAAGGCAGTTTGGATATGCCCAACAACGCCTTTGCCACACCCTCTAAAATACGCGCTAACCAGAAAAATGGTGCACTGGCGCCCTTAATTGAAAAAGATCCGCGCCATTTTAGTTGGTTGGCGCTATTGTCTTGGAATTACCCGCACCATTTCAGTTGGTTGGCACTACTGCCTTGGAATTACCCGCGCCAATTTAAAAAAAAAACGTTGAACAAAAAAAATAAAACGCATTTCACCACTTTTCCAGCGCGTTCTGCGCATTACAGACCTTTGACTCTTGATAACATTAATAAAATTGTGTTCGAATTCGAAAATTCAAATCATCGCACCTATCGCCAGTCCCGAGCTCTAGCAGCATCGATGTTAGTGTAGTCAAGAAACCGAAATTTCAAAAGTAATTTCCTGGAATCATTCGGCCCTCTGATCAATCAATGGCCCACCGAGCCAGCTCTGTCCTCTATGTCACAATATCGTTTCATGCATCCTTCTCATACATGGCATCCATGTATAAAGCCCACGCCATAGATATCATATCATTTCGGATCAGATGTTTGACACTTGTGTGATAACGTGAGTCCGATTCAATACTTAACATATACACAGTAAAATGTTTATATATATATATATATATATATATATATATATATCACGTGGTTATTTATATACAGCCAGTGCAATTTAAGAGATAATAAAATGTAATCCCACAGCATTGCACTCAACGCACCATCAGCAGTGCGCTCTATGTACAAGCACCGCCAGCACCAACAACAGTGCGCTCAATGTACAAGCACCGCCAGCACCCTCATGCATTCACACGCAGGCGGACAGAAGTTCAACACAGCGAACGCTCAACTGCGCTCCACCTTCAGTCCGGTCCAGCTACGCCACGCCTCCAACTGCTCTGATACCAATTGTTGGAGATCAGATGCATAGCAAACATAAAAGCATATACACAGCTATTAAAAAAACATGCATAGGAAACACAGAGGTTTAACGTGGTTCACCCAACCAATCTGGGCTACGTCCACCAAACATAGACATCGGCGATCTTTATTAATCAAACAGGAGATTACATAATTAATCAAATCCTCAGAAATTCTCACCACACAAAACAATCCGTATGGATACCTATTTTATAGCAAGGAGGATCTAACTGCGTCTCACATCAAATTTAGGATGCATTAATTCTCTCCCAACAACGTGGAGCTAATCCAGCGACAAATTTCTATTGTTGTCACACACTGAGATTTTTGTCTATTTTATTTAAAACAAAAAATCTCAACATCTCTAAGATACAACCTAGGAGAATTTCTTGAAATGATAAAAAGATAGGGTTTTTAATTATCAATCCCCTGAAATGTGAGCGGCAACAACATTATTATTATTATTCGCGCTGTTAGAATTCATTTTCGTGATAATTTGACTGCTAATTATGGAGTCTGGTTTATCTAAAGTCGAGTTTTGGTCATTTTATATGGAGCTCAAGTGAGTAAGGACGTCTGCACTGCTGCATGCCTGGATCATTGAAAGACGTGGCATGTTTTCATTATTACTTTTAGAGTGTACTCCCACTGCAGCGTTTATGGAGTCCGGCTCGTTATTTTAAAATCGAATTGTGGTCAGCTAAAGAGCCCATGCAGGTAAGAGCACTCATGCTGCTACAACCGCGTATTTCTAAAGGACTATTGTCATTAATTATGCTGGAATGAAATCCAGCTGTAGTTTCATCGTTTTCGTTGCTGGAGCCAACTGTTGTATAGTTTTCGCTTTTTGTGCCTGCAAGTTTGCTAACACCGTTTTCTACGTTAAGTCCAGTGAGTGATAGCTCTGATTTCCACACTACTACGTTAGTATCTGCATTTTTATTAATGTTACCTGCAAAGTCTACAAGGGCTACTCTTTCAGCGTCAGAAGATTCCTGACTGTTCCCCCTATCACCAACTGCTACAAGGGTTCTCTAATGGTTTCTATGGGCTTTTCTGCTGAGTTCTGATGTCCACATTTATGCGTTAGTATCTGCCATTGTATTGTTTTTGGAATTAAGATAACCCAGACACTGATCTTTTAACTTATTGATCTTTTTGTTTGTTTCTCACGTGCCAGGCACCCTTCTTTATCTACTTTAAGCGTTGTTGTGGCGTCGATGGCACCCTTCTTTATCTACTTTTAAGCGTTGTTGTGGCGTCGATGGTAGCCCAGAGGTCACGTCACATTGTGTTCGTAAGTTTCAAATGGTTTCTGTAAGCAGTAGTTAACATGGTGTTAAGGGCGGATCTGGTTCTTCGAATTTCACGGTGAATTAGGGACAAAGTGAGCCAGTCGAAAGCTCTTTGGTTATGTTGGCTATGAAATCTGTGTTTAACAAGGGTGAAAGAAGGAATGAGGTTAAAATCACGACAGTACTTAAGAAATAACAAATTCGGAATTTTAACCTAATTTTTTTCAATATTACGAATCTCAGACCAACAATCTCTTCCGTACATGGTGTTAATTAGAGTTCGTAGGTTTTTGTAGTGAAGATTTTGATATTGATATTTCAAAGCATCCACAATATTCATTTTTAATCTGAAGTTGCATGTCAAAACCATGACTCATCCTCACGAAAACCCTATTAAAAAGATAAACTAAAGGATGAGATAAATATAAAAGAAAGGACATTACCTATTTTATGAGGAAGAGAACTAATATTTCCGTGTGAAGCAAAAAAACCAATGGATCCTACTAAGCCTTTGTTTTTGTTAAAATCCGTTGACATGATGATTATTATATTCCGAACATCATTGCGGACGGCAATATTTACAGACTAGAATTATCTGATCAATGGATTTATTATTGGTGTATTATTTTTCCTTTGAACATAAAATGCTATTAATTGCTGGAAGAGTTGTGCCTATTTTTGTACACCTTCGTCTCCTTAACCGTTACATTTGAGTGGATTGCATTTGATTTTTATTTTCACATTTTGTAGTCATTTCCATGATTAACTGTATTTAATATGTTTTGTCCGTTGAGATGCAGAGTAGTGGTTGGCATTAAACATTTCCACATGAATCACCGAACCCCAGTGGGCACAAAGCCCTAGATTATAGTAAGTGATTTGAGTTGTCTTTGCAAACATAATTATTTTTTCCTTTTTGATTTTTTTTTTATGCTCTAGAGACGACTCAAGTGTTCATGGTTGGGAAAAATAATTGTATCACGTTTGTGCTACCAGACTGGCTGAGGTTGCTACCAGACTGGCTGAGGTTGCCAACCAACCTCAGCCACTCTGGTAGCACAAACGTGATACAATTATTTTTCCCAAGCAAGAACACTTGAGTCGTCTCTAGAGCATAAAAAAATTCGAAAAGGAAATAATACAGGACTGTTCCAACGAGATCTTTATTTGTCAGAATTGTATTCACAGAGGAACCATGTATATTGCGTTCAACTAAACAGAGTGGTTGGCTGCACAAAGTCCAAATCGAAGCTTATAACAATACAGATCTCGAATGGGATTTTAGCTTCTTGAAATTCCTCCTCTCGGATGTGTGCCCCTTTTACTTTCAAGGGAAAGTTTAACAGTAAGTTTTGCTGGGTGAAACCCGAGATGAGGGTTCAAATCTCATTGAGTATATATATGACCTGTTGTGTCTTGGCTGGAAGAGTAGGCGACCCCATAGTGGACGTCTCGGCTCTTGTTGAGGCATAAGTTTCCTGCTATTGTGCGGCTTGCAGGCTGTTGCATGCAGCCTAGGTTTATAGTGGCAGCCAGTTAGATTTGATCCTGGGTCTGTTTAGGATAACTCTCACCAGTTACCGATTATCCTCCTCCATTCTTTTTTGAGTACATGCATTTCTTCTATTAAGTGGCAGGGATGAAAAGTGGTGTTGACTTTACCCACCTTTACTTTGTATGTATCTTCTATAGACAACGCTTCATAATTCTTCCAACATCGGAGTTTTGATCATTTATTTCTTAATTGGATTGAACCTTCCATTACATTTTTAGTTGATGATGTAGTACAAATTGAATTGAATTTTTGATTGGCTTCTTCTGTTTTGTTTTTTGTTTTTTTTTTTTTTTTTTGGGTTATTTTGAAGATGTGATTCTCGTTAAAAATCATTTTATTATTGTAAATGTTTGATTCTTGTTAATTCTTGAGAATTAATATTGGTTATTCTTGTAAATTTTCATAGACTCTGTTGTTTCACTCTCTTAACTTCATTCCTGTGGCATTTGGAATCCTTTTATAATTGTAGTTGGAAAATTTAAGTGCGTTTTTTTGTGTTTCAGTCCAATTTTTTTTTTGAATTTTATTTTAAAATTTATCTTAGCCTCTAGCTGATTCTTTTTTGAGCCATGATAACTCTTTAAATTCCTAGGATCATTTTTTAAGCCATGATAACTCAAAATCTTTGGAACCTTTTTCCTTGGAGGAAAATGAATAGAAGGTAATGTGGTGATTATTAAATATATTAAAAAAATAAAGAAAATCATTAAAAAGGAAAGTTGCCAGTATAGTGTCATTCGTATTTTTTTTTCCTTTTGATTATGCATCTTTAATGGTTTTTGGTGCTTTGAATTGTTTAGCATACAACACTTATTTTACAAGCCCACTTTGATAAACAATTTCAGCGTATGGAATATTACAGAATTTGGTATTAAATGAAAACCATACATTCTCTAAAGATATTTGTCAAAGATATATATGTAACCAAAGCAAATTTACATGTATTCAGTGTTGTAATTTACATATACAATATATACAACTTTATAATCTATGCCTACAACTTTGTATTTGTACTTTTCTTTCTAGGAAGAAAAAACAAACTACTTTCATTATGCAATAAAAGAAGTTACATAAAATCAATAGAGATACAGAAAACCAAGATCTATAGAAGATCCAAAGCCATTGAACCTAGAAAATCAAGAAGTGTATGTCCAAAAACACATGTAGCATGGTACAGGATGCAGAAAAAGGAGGCTCAAAAAATAGAGTTGAAACCTCTAGATGGCACATAGACAAAATGGCCCAAAAAACAACACTGTCATAAACATAAAAAAATATGGCTCAATAGCCAACAAAAAAACTACCTTTACTCATCTCATGTCCTCTTGGATAAAAACTTACTAAATTTAGATGTAAAGAGTTCACTATTTATAGATGAGAGATGCATATCCACTATTTGTCTTGAATGATCATTCAAAGTTGTTGGCCAATGAAACTGCAAGAAATAAAGTAGATTTTAATTTTAAAGTAATTTTAATGCTTTAATTAGCTTATAACGTTGCAAGAAACAGCTTAGTTTTAGTTTTTAATGGTTAATTTTATTTGTATTCTTCACTAATCATGGTTTTTCTTTTAATTTTTAACACTCAAATTTTTTTGGTAGCTAACTTGGTTTCTTTAGCATATTCACCTCTTCCTATTGGGACATAGGAATGGGTTGCAATCCCCTCTCTATAACAAGTCTCTTTTGACATTTGTTAAGCATATAACCCAACAAGTCCCCTTTGATATTTGTTAATGCTTTGATGCTTGATAGTGTCCCCTTTGACATTTGTTAATTATATAATCCAACAAGTCCCCTTTGATATTTGTTAATGCTCGGATGCTTGAGTATACACTACCAGTCAACTTCATATGGATATGACATAATTTGGTGTTAATTTGAATCAAAACCATATCTATTGACATACTTGTCTAAAGTAATTACTTTCCAATTATTATAAAAATTATTCCTCGTTATAAACTATATTTATTTCTAACATTGTATTAATGTAGCCTAAGAAATTTTGTATGTAGTTTATTTTTCCATTTGTATGAGCTAGCAGAGAAATTTTCATGTTCACTATGAAAGGAGGATGTAAAAGGAGTGGATTGTCCCCTATTTTGATAGAGAAGGGATGCATATCTTCTCATTTGATTTTATAGGCATTGGGTTTGCTGATTTTTCAATACTCTTTAGTTTTTTAGCTATTTTTGAAGAGGTCGTGGTTATTTAAATGATTTAATAGTTATTTATGGAATATTTGCAAGGCATGACATAATAAATTTAGTTTTCTTGTAAGGATTTTGAATTCCGGGCAACCCTTCGTGGACAGGCCATAACACGTAGGCCGCACCCGCCACCTCGGTAATTTCGCAAAGTGGAAACAAATATTAAGCAGAAGATTAACGAATCGAAAGCGAAAGATTAAGGAATCAAAATTTAATTTTATCCATGTGTAGAATAATTCTAGAAATGTTTAATTTTTTCACTTTAAAAGGAATACATATACATATATGCATAGGAAGAGACATATAGATTTTTTCTTTACTATTATAAATTTCATAATCGTTAACCATACCTGTCAGGACTCCATTCCTTAACGCTCCGATGTTTTCATGGCAATATTCTATATGAAAAGACAACAAAAAGGTGAAAATATACCCTTCGAGCTATAACCACGACTTGTTGAAACCTATGAAGTCTTTGTATCCTTAGGTTCATGAACCCTATCACACCCAATGCAAATATAACATCATACAAAGCATCAATGAACCCTATATGCCAAGAATTTTTATCAATGAACCCTATATACCTCCAATGAATCCCAACAAAATATAGGAGCGTTCTTTTTTGAAGCCATCTATATCCTTAGGTTCATGAACCCTATCACACCTGGTGCAAATATAACATCATAGAAAGAATCAATGAACCCTATATGGCAAGAATTTTTATCAATGAACCCTATATACCTCCAATGAATCCCAACAAAATATAGGAGTGTTGTTTCTGAAGCATGAAAAGATTTTCTCTACATTCCTTAGTTAACTTGTTGATGTGTGACCCTCCCTTACACAAAAGACCAACACTGGGTCCCTCAACTTCTATCCAATATACATAAAAATTTGTGAGGAGCTTAACATGTGGGGATAAATAAGGTAATTTCATTGCTAAAATTCATTGCCAAAACAATATGACTCCCCTTCTTTCACTATAACCAATATGAATATGTTAAATCCATGGTTGAGTATGCACTAAGAAGCATAGATTTTTTGTTTTGTTCACAACAATCCCTCAGCTAAGTTTCAAAGTTGGTCTCACCAACTCAAACTAAAAAAATCCTTAAGATAGATGGTTTTCACGAAATTGGAGGTTATCAGTGTCTAATCTCTGATTTGTCTAGTTAAAATCTTATTAGTGTTGAAATTAGAAATAAAAGTTTTAAATTTTGGGAAATGTTAAAACACATATGCACGAGTTAAATCTGAGAACCTTTTCATGATTCTGGAATTTTTTTTAAAGCTTTCATAGCCTTTTTTTGCATATCATGAATTGCAACTTATTTCGAAGGAAATTCTTTCAAATCTAATAGAAAATTTGTTGGAAGTTATAGAGTTATAGTTCATAAGTCATATAGGAGTTATATGAGGTCATTAATTTTAAATTATCTACAATAAACATCAAAACACATATCTCATATTCTTAAATTAATAAACATCAAAACACATATTTCATATTCTTAAAATTAAGAAACATAAATACCAACTTAATTATAAGTTTTTTGTTTTAAATTATTATTGTTGTTGTTAATTATAAAAAGAATTTATATATTATTAACTATGGAAATTTATTTTCACTTTGTCATAGAAATTAAATTAAATTAAATAGCTTGTAAATGCTCATATACATTAATCTATAATAAACATTAAAAAACTTACTTCATAATCCATTTACTTATTATTTAATTAAAATTATTAATAATTAAATTAAAATTATGAAAATCCTATTTTGAAATAAGCATATCTATGAACAAAATTATATTTTTATTTTAAAAAATTTCCAACAGCAAATTAATTTTATTATAAATATTATTTGAAAAATCTACTCCATCAAGTAAATTGTCTTAGGAATACATCTGACAACTCCAAGATCCACTGAAAATCGATTTAACGTTGAAATCGAACCACAACTTGATCAACTCATGACAACTTATAACAGTATCACACTTTCTGATTTTACATCTCTCTATCTTTAGTATGCGATCCGGACAGACCAGAGACTTCTACATCTATATATTATTTATGAAGCAATTACAAGGCAGATTGTGTGAGGGATCGAATGGGCGTGATGTGCTTGCTCAAGCCCTTACTGCCCAAGAAGGCACCTAACTTTTCCAGTCCAACGTCATTTCCATCACGTGCTGCAAATCCATTTCTAATTTCCCCACCAATTATGATCTCTTCTCTAATGCAACTTTCTCCCTCTCCATAACAGCTATCAAAAGCTCTATGCCAAATCTAAGCTTCTTGAATCCATGGGGCACAATGAATTACTTGAAATGTTTGTTGGTTCAAATTATACACATGAAAGACACTCATTTTGGATGTGTGATCATTGTTGTGTCCTAAATTAAGAGGTATGGCATAATCCATTTTTTACACTCATCTGCAAGAAATCAATGGATTAACATATAAGAGAGGTATTCAGTTAAAATGAGGTATCTTGAGGTATCTTAAAGCAATTTAGTTTTTTATCAATAGCTTGTTGAAACAAAGGAACATTGTTAATAGACTGTGAAACAAGTCTTTTCTTTATTCACTCTTTCTGGAATCTATATCTCACTCTCTTATTCTTGGGTGCACGGGGTTGGTACCTGTAATTCTTGATCTATATATGCTTGTTTGTTTACAACTACCATCATACTTTTAATATATGTTTGACTTTGGATCATTTTCTTATAACATTTTTTTAATGTTAAATTAAAATTCTTAGTTCCCGCTTATAAGGTTGTTATGTCTGAGAAATTGTAAAATTTGTGGTTCGGATATTGGGAGTCCATCATGAAAAAAAACAATATTGAAAGAAGCATGATGCATATCTTGACCATATTTTTTTAGGCTACTAAATTTCCTTCAATTAGGCACCAATTGAAGAATTAAAACTTAGGTTCAGCCTTATGTTTAATCCTTATTGGTTCTTGTTGTACTTGGGCAGCGCCGAACCCAACTTCCTACAATACTTGTCAAGCCACTTTTTTGTGCAACCAATGTTTATGTTTTGAAAAGATAATATGTAAATTAAGTAAAAAGATTGGATAATTCTCCATATTTGTTACCTTGAGAAATTGGTATAAATGAGTATAAAGATATACATTGAGATTTGAAGATATATAAAATTTTAAAAACATTAGAAAATACACTAAAATACTTAAATTTAATATATCAATTATTATTTGCTTAATATAAAAACCAAAGTACAAATTTTTAAATTTAAAAATTCTATGAGCCTCTCTTTACACCTTTTGGAGCAATTGCTAGTTTTAACGTTCTAACTTTCTCATTCTCATAAAAGATAAAGAGAGACCACTTGGTTGCGTGATGGTGATCTAATGGAACAATATTTCCCATAGGGGAGAAAATATGACCCAACCCTTTTGTAGGGCTCCTTTTCATTTTCTACAGAGTTGCATAGCTACGATACACTGCAACAAATAGCAGTATCCAATTTATGGTGGGTGACAACAAAATATTCGTTGAATCCTATTCCATCTGGGATTATAACAAATATTTTTCTATACATATTACTTTTCAAGTTTGAATTGTGGCTAGGTAGATATCTTGGTTTTTCAGTTAATTGTGCTTAAAATAAAAGATAATAAATAAATTTAATTTAAAAGGAAAAAGCTATCTCCAAATCACACCTAAAGTGAAGGCTGTCAATTGAGAAAAAGGCTGAAAATATTAGAAATAAGTCACTAATATATAATTTAAATATTGACCGTTACAAGGATGTTGTTGACTGAAATCATCTCAAGATCTATGTGGCAAATTAATTTCTGTGTATTCTAACGATGTTGCAAATTTGTCCGAAATATAATGGAAATTCCGACAACATTTTGGTTAAAATCTGCCGAAATTTTTTAGAAATCCCGGTTACAGTTGTCAAGGTTCAAAATTTTTAGTGTCCCAGCCGTTTTTTATGGTGTTGAATCCATTTCCACCATCAAAAACAAGATTCAAGCACTCTTACCATCATATTTTTTAGAAAAAAATGGTCGAATTCTGACAAGTTTTGGCTCTCTGGACGAATTTGTTGCCTTGGTAGACAATGCCAATTATTTCCAGCTCTACATAGACCCTGGCATCACAGTGAAACCACATTTTTCACCACGGATTTGTTTACTAATAATAGAAATGCTAATCATTACAGTTGGGGTTACTTTAAATAAAAATAAAATAGTGGGTCAATTATCAAATGCACATGCTATTTAAACATAATTAAATATGTCAAGTCTAAAAAGTTTGCTTGTGATACCATGGGGACGGTGAGTTGGAACATGAACCCCGTCAATTTCCACACTAATAAGAAATATTGTTTAGTCAATTTTTCACCCAAAACAAGAAGTCCCTATCATAACATGTGTACTGAAATAAGAAACATCACGCAATGGGACATTACATGTGGAAACTTGTTGCAAGAAAAGGAATCCTAAGCCTAAACAGATTACGTCTGAGAGATGGACATGGAAATCCCATGCCACATAAGCATTAATATTGCATGTTGCAATGCTCACATAAATTCCATGCTCATGTCCCCTTATTAATGTTTGAAATTTTACATGCTCAATAATTTAATGTGTGTTTGTAATAAATGTAAATCATGGTGGAAGTAACGATTAATTTATTTGGAAATCACAAATCATGGTGGAAATAACAATTATTTTAATTTTCCCTCAAGGTACGGTGATTGGGCGCACTATTAAGTCTCTTTGTGATGTGAAGGTCAATGGTTCGAAACTCCATGGGCAAAAATCCAGTCATGTTAAACGTTGGTGTGGCCTAGGTTGGGTGCAATCTCTGACTGATTTTGACG
Organism: Pinus tabuliformis; assembly: GCA_031772625.1. Lineage (NCBI taxonomy): Eukaryota > Viridiplantae > Streptophyta > Pinopsida > Pinales > Pinaceae > Pinus > Pinus tabuliformis. The sequence goes on from CM062805.1 coordinate 765,232,707, forward strand.
GCTTAGATGTCCCTCAGTCGCGGTTTATCAAGCCAAACATTAAGCCTATAATCATCTCTGGAATATCATAGACAACTTAACAAAAAAACAAAAACAATTTTTTTACTTGAAAAGGATATGAAAATCAAGAATCATGGACATGAACCCCCTTAGGAAAGAAAGCAGTTGAATTGTTTACGTAACTTCTATGAGCATAGGTGAAAGTGTAGGGATGATGGCAAAAGGTGGAGTTTTCGATGCAAAATGGTATGTGTTTTAGGTGTAAGAGTGCCTAGTTGATTTTCCAGGTAAATAAAAATAAGGCCAAGGTCATGGGACACGTATTCCAAGTTGAATGGTGGGAAGATAATATAGTAGGGATAACTTTCGGTTTATTAATAGCTATGGAAGTTGGAAAAGGCATTGGCAAAGGAAAATAATGGCAGAAGTGTCCTGAGACACATAATTTTATTAATCAGAAAAAATAATTACATAATATGATTTTGCAAGAGTTTACACCCGAACAACACAAACACTCTTGCAATGAGCTATTTATAAGCTCCATGTCCTAACTACCTCTAATTATGGATCACTTATTAAATAACAAGTGTCCATTTACAATAAATGTTATTCAAACCAACTAGCTAACTAATCTCCTAAAATAGAGCCTAAGATACGACACATTTGGAAAGTCATATCTAGTTACAACAATATGCTAATTCTAAAAGTCTCCATTAAATAATTAAACATTCTAGAATAATAATTATTAATTTAATATCTTAAATTAATAATTATTTTATTCTAATTTTATAACCTATGATAAAATTGTATTTTTGGATCATCTAACATTCCCCCCTGCGATCCAAAGATACACTACAACAGATACCAAGTTCATCCCTGAACTTAGTAAATTTTATTCTACCAAGCGGTTTCGTGAAAATGTTAGAGATCTGATCTTCGGAAGGACAATAAACTGGCTTGAGGACATCTTTGGCAATGAGAGATATGATATGAAGATACTTGGTGTCCACATGCTTTGTCTTTGAATGAAAAACTGGGTTCTTGGCAAGTTTGATGGCTGACTAGCTGTCAATGAATAATGATGTAGCTTCTGCCTGAGAAATGCCCAAGTCCTGCAAAATTCTGCACAACCAAACAATTTCACATGCTGCTTCCCATGCTAAAATGTACTCTGCTTCTGCTGAAGAAGTGGCCACTGTATCTTGTTTCTTACAACTCCAAGACATTGCTGCTGACCCCATATTCATTAAATAACCTGATGTTGATGCTTGATCATCAATACTCCCAACAAAGTCGGCATCGGAATATCCACCAAGTACAAAATTTTTAGTCTTTGTGTAGAGAAGACCAAAATCTTTTGTTCCTTGGATATATCGAAGAACTCTTTTGGCTGCATTCCAGTGGCTGTCTCGTGGTTCCTGCATAAAACATGAAAGAATATTGACTGCATAAGATAGATCAGGACGAGTATTTGTCAAATAAATCAAGCTACCAATCAACTGTCTGTAAGTTGTACTGTCCACCTTTCCCCCCTTCAAATTTTTAAAGTTTCAAGTTTTGCTCCATGGGGGTGAGAACTGGCTTGCAATCCTGCATGCCAAATCGCTGAAGAACCTCTGTTGCATACTTACACTGAGAAATTAAAATATGATGTGGACGTTGGAAGACTTCAACTCCAAGATAGTAGTGAAGTAATCCCAAATCTGTCATCTTAAAACCTGCATGTAACTCCTTTTTCACCTGTGCAATATGATCATCATGGTTGCCAGTAATGATCAAATCATCTACATACATAACAAGAATGACCAGATATTTTCCCTGTTGTCGCACATACAAAGTATCATCAGATTCACTTTGTTGAAAACCAACTTTCTTAAGGTATACATCCATCTTTGCATACCAAGCTCGGGGAGCTTGTTTTAATCCATATAAAGCCTTGATCAATTTGCAGACTTTATGTTCTTGTCCTTCAACTTCAAAACCTGGCGGTTGGGTCATATACACGTCTTCCTGTAAATCCCCATTGAGAAAAGCACTTTTCACATCCATTTGATGAACTTTCCATCCTTTTTGAGTGGCCAATGCAAGTGTTAATCGGATGGTGTTCCATTTTGTTGTAGGAGCAAAAGTTTCTTCATAATCAATGCCTTCCTGCTGCGCAAAACCTTTTGCGACAAGTCGTGCTTTATACTTTTCAAGTTCTCCCTTTTGATTATACTTAATTCTGTAAACCCATTTGCATCCTATGAGTTTAACATTTGCTGGAAAATCAACAAGTTTCTAAGTGTTGTTATCAATTACTGCCTGATATTCTTCAACCATAGCTTGTTTCCATTCTTTATGTTTTACTGCTTCTTTGTATGTGGAAGGTTCAGTAAAATCATTTGCTATCAAGGCAAAATTGCCTTCACTTCTATGTGCCCTTCTGGTGCCTGTTTTATTCTGCTCATCAGGCTTTACATCTTTCAAAAGTTGAACTTCCCATTTTGGTAGTTGGTGCTCACTTGTTTGCGCTTCTGTAAAGTCTCCATCATTGTAAAGACGATTAATATAAACTGATGTTCGTCGTTCAGGTGAAGAGTGTGGAGAATCACTGTCAGAAGAACTGCTGCTTCTTGGAGATGCGGATGAACTGCTAGAAGACCCAGATGATCTTGTTGATGTAGATGGACTGGATGACTCATATTCAGAGGAAGGAAAATCAAGTTCATACCAATTTGGTGAAGTTGGTTGACTTTGCATTTTTCCATTTCTTTTACTTCCTTTAGTTTCTAACTTGTGAAGAAGATTTTCAATTTCTTCAGCACTTTTACTCTCAGTTTCATCAAAAATGACATCCCTGCTCACAATGAATTTTCCATTGGTCAAAATACGATACCCTTTCTTCTCATCAGAATAGCCAATCATTGTGCATTTTAAACTTCTTGAGTCAAGCTTAGTTCGTTTTTCTTTCGGAACTAAGGCATAACACACTGACCCAAAAACTCTAAGATGTTTAACTCAAGGTTTGAAACCAAACCAAGCTTCATAAGGTGTGATTCCGTCTAAAGAAGCAGTTGGAGATCTGTTTCTTAAGTAGACAGCTGTATGAATTGCTTCCACCCAATATGTTGGACTTAACCTCTTGAAAGTTAACATGGATCTCGCCATTCCTAACAAAGTGCGATTCATTCTTTCGACTACTCCATTTTGCTGTGGAGTGTAAACGTTAGTAAGATGTCGTCTTATGCCATTTTCACTGCAATAAGTTTTGAATTCATTTGAAGTGAATTCTCCCCCATTATCTTTCCTGAGAGTACCTATCTTTTCTTTGACTTCATTTTCAACAAGTTGGTGAAATTTTTTAAAATTATCAAATGCTTCTGACTTGTTCTTCAAAAAGTAAACCCAAGTCATTCTGCTGAAATCATCAATGAATAGTAAGAAATATTTGCATCCACCAAAGGAAGTTTGTAGTGGTCCACAAACATCACTGTGAACTAGTTGTAGTCGCCTGTTTGCACGCCATGAACTTGTTGGAAAACTTTCTCGACTTTGTTTGCCATAAATGCAAGCTTCACATTTTTCATTTTCCCTTTTGAATGTGGGAAGTCCTTTAACCATTCCTTGTTTCTGCAATTGAGAAAGACTCTCAAAATTCAAATGTCCATATCTTACATGCCATAGTCTTATAGGTGAAATACCTGTAGTCACTGCCCCTGCAAAATCAGAATGCCTTGGAATAATTGTCCCTTTCATCTGTAATAGTTTTCCATCTTCATAACCTGTCATGACTGTTTTCAAGTTCTGTTTGACTAAATTAATCTTGACTAAACCATCTTCCATAATCACCTGATGTCCTGCTTGTCGAATCGTGACTAAAGAGAGCAAATTTTTCTTAAAACTTGGTACATACCATACATTGGAAATCATCTTTTCTCTAATGCCAGGGAGAAAAACTTTAACTACTCCTTTTCCATAAGGAGTATGTTTTGTATCATCAGCAAGAAAAATGGAATTAAGTTGGAAATCTTGAAAATTCCAAAAAAAATCACGTTGACAAGTCATGTGCTGAGTTGCCCCTGAATCCAAGATCCAGGCATCTTCATAGTCACTTCTAAGATGGGATGAAAGTTGTGATGCTGGTGAGGAAGTAAAAACATATTTCGAGTTATCTTCGTCTTGATGATTGGCAAATTGCGCTGAATGATGCTAAAACTTGGGAATTGTATTAAGTGAAGTTCGGCAATCTTCAGCATAATGGCCAACTTTGTTACATCTTCGCCACACAATTTGACTTAAGTCTCTTCCTCTTCCTGAAGATTTTCCTCTGCCTCTGCTTTGACTTCTATGTTGAGATTGTCCTCTACCTTGATTATTGTTTCCTTGTCCTTGAAAATTTCCTTTTCCTTGGTTGTTTCCTCTACCTTGAAAATTATTCCTTCCCCCTCTGTTAAAATTGTTTCCTCTGCTTTGGCTTCGACCTCGATTATGTGCTGCTTGATTCTGATTCCATCTGCCTCTGCCTCGAGAACTGTCTGCTGATGACTTACTAGTGTTGGCTTTTGTGAGAAAAACATCTTCACCAACTTTCTTCTTCTTCCCAAAAGTTTTATCATGTTGAGTTAATATTTCACAGATTTCATCAAACTTTAGTTTCTCTAATTTCCCAGTTACTTGTAGAGTCTCGAAAAAATGCGTGTAGGAAGAAGGAAGTCCAACAATTACAATTGTGACCATAAAGCTATCATCAACTGTGGGAAAACCAGCATTAATAATTTCTTGCCTAATATTCTTAAGTCTTGAGATATATTCAAGAACATCACCGCCTTCAGTTAATTTTTGTTGCAACAATTTTAATTGTAGATCGACTTTCTTTGATTTAGGCTGAGTATCAAAGAGGTCTTTAAAAGTTTTCAAAGCAGACCATGCATCTGTAGCATTTTCTATATGGACATACATTTCATCATTCACAGAAGATTTAATAAGAGCTAAGGCTTTAGCATTCTTGATTTCCCATTTGCTAGTGCAGCTGCATCTGTGGGTTTATTCGGCTTAACATCTCCATCACATATACCCTGCCATAATTCATTGTAAATGAGAATGCTTTCGATGAGACAATGCCATGTTTTATAAGATTTTGTGCCTTCAAGTTTGTCGGAATCAGAAAACAAATTAATCAACTTAGACATTGTAGCGTTGAAGCGTCGCACCAAGAATCGGAACAGAAATGACAAGATATTCAACACAACACACCACGCAAAAAACATGATCTATCGGGGCTTGGCCTTGACCCTCGAATAGTCGTCAAAATAGGAGAAAATTGACTAAGCTTTGCACTTGGCTCTAGTCAATTTCTCAAATTTTTACAAGGCAACTTTCAAAATTTGACTTTTACAATGGTGCTTTTGCACAATCTGGTAAAAAAAAGTTACCCCCCCTCAAAGTAAAATTACTTTGAGTTACAATGCCACACTTATCTCTCCAAAAACAAATTACAAAAAAATATCTCCTTATTACTCCAAAAATTACAAATGACCTTATTCCTCCACAAATATTACAATTAAAATCCAAAAATTTACAAATCCCCTTATTACTCCACAAACAATAAATTAAAAAACTCCATATCTCTCCAAAATACAATATTAAAAAATCCTTATCTCTCCTATAAATATTCTCACTAAATCTCTCATGGAAACACTCCACTCATTCTCTCACATTCCACTTGCTATCTCTCTTTTGTTCATAAACTCACATGCTTACATTCAATAACAATTAAGCCCAAAGGAGAATGTCTCGTTGATAACTATTTGAATTACTTTAGGAAGGTGTTCACTTTTAGGCACGTACTTTTATGAAAACAGTCATTAGTATCCCCACATAAAAATGTATGTCACTTATTCCTCCATAAAATGTATGCCGCTTATTCCTTCTTACTTTATAGCATAAATATTTTATTTAATTTACCATAACATAAAGAAACTTTTATGCTTTACCACCAGATTTAAGCGGCTAGCGGCTCACAAGAAGCTTGATTTTTTTTAGTCTTTGGCACACGGCTTCAGCGCTATCTCTTCAAGCTTCCAGAGCACCTTTTACAAATGCGCAATTCATTCGAGCACACTTCTATAGATTAGCTTACATTAGTTAACAAAATTCATAATGCTCCATGCTACGCAGGTAAATCCAGTACAATCGAGCCATACTTTTCCTTTGTCGAGTCTGAACATTAACTCTGCAAACAAAATCTGAAAACTGCAAGACTTCAGGTGACCAGTCACACATTCACTGTCTATTCAACAACTGGGCTGTCTCAACACAATGTGGAGTTGCATGAAACAGTCCCTTTGAAAGTATCTCTGTAGCTTCCCACAACCCTGAGAGGAAAGTGCGCGGCTGTCAATCGTGGGAGAAAAGTACAGACTTGGCCGAAAAATTGGCAGTGGTTCGTTTGGTGAAATTTATAAGGGGGTCAATACTCAGACAAACGAAGAGGTGGGCGTTAAACTGGAAAATGTAAATACTAATCACCCATAGCTTTTATACGAGGCCAAGGTTTATAGAATTGTTCAAGGAGGAACTGGAATCCCAAATATAAGATGGTCTGGAGTGGAAGGAAATTATAATGTGATGGTTATTGACCTTCTTGGACCAAGTCTTGAAGACTTATTCAATTCTTGTGATCGAAAGTTCTCTTTGAAAACCGTATTAATGCTTGCTGATCAGCTAATTAACAGGATGGAGTATGTCCATTCAAAGAACTTTCTTCATCGTGATGTAAAGCCTGAGAATTTTCTCACAGGTCTTGGGCGAAGAGCAAATCAGGTCTACATCATAGATTTTGGGCTTGCGAAAAAAGATCGAGATGCTACTAATCATAAGCATATTCACTAAAACCGGCGGCCAGGATTCAAGTTAGAAGCTTGAATTTGAAAGGCAAAGGAACCCAACCCTCTCAGGCGCAGAGAAAACACAGATTTGCATTTGCTGCTTTAAAAAATGATTTTTGAATTGGGAGATCTAAAATTAATAAAAATTTTGCAAATTTCATACCAATCTTTCACTAATCACTTCAACGGAGTTGAGTTTTCCACGATCTGATAGAGCTGGAATCTCCTCCTCAATCTCCTACTCAAATCAACTGCAGCATTATTGGAGCTCTGATGCCACAATAATGGCAGAAGTGTCCTCAGACACATAATTTTATTAATCAGAAAAAACAATTACATAATATGATTTTGCAAGAGTTTACACCCGAACAACACAAACACTCTTGCAATGAGCTATTTATAAGTTCCATGTCCTAACTACCTCTAATTATGGATCACTTATTAAATAACAAGTGTCCATTTACAATAAATGTTATTCAAACCAACTAGCTAACTAATCTCCTAAAATAGAGCCTAAGATACGACACATTTGGAGAGTCATATCTAGTTACAACAATATGCTAATTCTAAAAGTCTCCATTAAATAATTAAACATTCTAGAATAATAATTATTAATTTAATATCTTAAATTAATAATTATTTTATTCTAATTTTATAACTTATGATAAAATTGTATTTTTGGATCATCTAACAGAAAAGAGGCAATAATTGACATTTATTTATGAGAAATAATGAAAATAGGAGAGAAGGAAGGTGAAGAGAAACAAATTTGCATGCAAAGGAAATTATAGGAAAAATGAAGGAAAATTAAGAAAATAAAGGCCTCAATGATAAAAATGTTTCTGAGGATCAGTTCACAGCTTTTGTTTTTCCCCTGGAAAAAAGTCGTAATTTCTATTATGTGTTAAGAAATTACATTTTGCAGATGCCGAAGCATATTCATATGGAGGCAGCAATGCCTATCGAGATCAAAAAAATAGAGTACTCCAAAATATCTCCACGCAGGGAGCATTTCCAAATAGTTTGTCAGAGATCAAAAATTGACTGTGCTCTTCGCAGAGAGCAATATATGCTGTAGATAAACAAAAATAAAGTTGTGCTGAAAACATGTTTTAGACAGTATCTATGTACATACTATAAACAAAAGCTACTCTGAAATATAGTGTGGGCTTCATAGCCCCTCGCCAAAATGGTCGTCAAATGGTCTGTGATAGTGCTGGTAGTATGTGCCATCTATTTCCTCCTGAATCAGCCAGTCTTCTCCTTCTTTATGCGCGGCCTCTTTGGAGAGCTGGTCGGCGACGGTGTTTTGCTCCCTGTATACATGATGGCAAACAAAAGATTCAAAAGCAGCAGTCAATCTCTTTGCTTCATCAAGTATATGCCTCAAAGAAAAAGAATGACAATGAGATGCATCATTCAGCCAGTTGCAGACAATTTTAGAGTCTCCAAATAGCTGCAGGTGTCTGCACTGTTTGTGGATAGCAAAATGAATAATGTGTTTAGCGGTGCACAACTCAGCATAGTTATTAGTACCTCTCCCAAGGTTTATTTGCAGCTTGAAACAATGCCTCTCGTTGAGATGGAGGATAGCACCTCCTCCACAGCCCGCTTCTTGGGCCGAGCCATCAAAAAAAGCCCAAGGTTTGGATGAATCAATTGGTGCAGGTCTGATGATGCGGGGCGGGGCGGGGGGATCCTCATCAGGAAGCATATTGTAATCTGCAACCGTGTGGAGGACGATGGAAGGCCAGTGAGGGGCTTTAAGATTAAAGATTGACTGGTTCCGTGCGATCCAAATGGCCCAGCATGCCAGAAGAGGCATATTAATGGCTCTCCTCGAGTGATTTTGGCACCAGGCATTCCAGGCTTCCTTGAGATTGTTTCCATGCCAATCTTTTAATGACGGGATCCGAGAAGTAAGAGATTTCCAGAAATGATATGAAGAGCTGCAAAAAAGGAATAAATGATCGGTGCTTTCTTCTGCGCTTTGACAGAGGTGACATCGGAAGGGTCCATAAAAGGACCTCTTCATGAGATTGGTGCCAGTGGGGACTTTATCGAATAGGATGTTCCACATCAACAATCGCGTCTGGGGGGCTGCCTTAAGCTTCCAGAGTGCTTTCCAGGTGGGAAGAATTTCTGGGGGTCTATAAGGTTCCATAAGTTTAAGATATCCAAGCTTGGGTGTATAAATTCCATGCTTGGCAAAAGCCCAAATGATCTCATCTGGTCCATCAGTGAGCCTGATGTGAGCTTGAGATAGAGCAGATGTGTACTCCGTCCATTCGATAGTCCACTGTGCAGGTATTTCCAAAGCTCGGGCGGATAACCACGCTTGCTGAAGGAACGTTGAGTTTGCACTGTCTCCAATATGCTTGATGTGAGTAATCCCTCTGCCCTGGAGATGTCTAATAAGATCAGCCGATAGTCTGTGGGCATTTCCACATCCAACCCATGGATCCTACCCGATTCGAACTGCATTGCCTTCCTTTATACGCCAGGTGATGCCATCGCGCAGCAGTGGTATGGTGCCAATGACTGCTTTCCAGATGTTGGAAATCTGGTGATTGGGGCCATGATGAGAATAGATCCAATCCACAACGGTCTGTGGTTTGATGTATTTAGCATATGCAACTTGAGACCAAAGGCCATCTGAGGTAAGTAGCCTCCATCCAAGCTTAGCAGCCAATGCCTTGGAGAAAGAGTCCAATCTCTTGATGCCCCAACCGCCCCAACGCTTGGGCTTGGCAATGGTGTCCCATTTTACCCAAGCATAGAGTCTCCCCTGTTGTTGTCCTTTCCAAAGGAATCTGCAGCAAATACTTTGGAGCCTATTCAGAATGCCTTTAGGAATCCAGGCAAGAGCCATCCAATAGACTGGTGTGGCTTCAATGACAGCCTTGATGAGCACTAGTCTGCCTGCACGTGAGAGGTATCGATGGTACCATACCTGTAACCTCTTTTCCACTGTTGCAATTAGCCATAACCAGTCGGCGATTTTGTAGCCAGATGGTTTTAGTCTGTATCCAAGGTACTTAATTCCATCCTTCAGATTCAATAGAACAAAGGGAAATCGCTGAGTGACAAATGCAGATTCGTGATTGGAGCAGCCCACCATGGTGATCATGGATTTGTTTTCGTTTATCTTCATTCCCGTGGCTTGTTGAAAGAGGTGAAAGGAATTGTGGAGTGAAGTGGAGTCACCAATGCTGCCATTAAGGAAAATCAAGATGTCATCAACGAATAACAGATGTGTGAGGAAGAGATTGTCCACAATTTTGATGCCAGTCAATTGATGTCTATCCCTGGCTGATGAGATAATTCTGCTTAAACCTTCCATGATTAGTAAGAACAGCAGAGGCGAGAGAGGACACCCTTTCCTGAGTCCTCTCTCTGAAGTGAAAAAAGGGGTGGCTTCCCCATTGAGTAATACACTGTAGGATACATCGGTGATGCAACTCATCGTCCATTTAATAAATTCATAGGGGAAGCCAAGATGAGTTAGCAGCAGTCTTAAATACAGCCAGTTGGTTTTGTCAAAAACCTTCGAGAGATCCACTTTAAGTATCATTCCTTTCTGTTTTTTGATCTGCAAGGAGTGCATGAGTTCTTGAGCAGTGGCGATGGCTTCATGGATCTGTCTATGGTGCAAGAAAGCGAATTGTTCAGGGGAAATGTGCTGCGAGAGGATGGGCTTAAGGTGGTTGGCGATTATCTTGGCAATGATTTTATAGAGGCAGTTGTAGAGTGAGATGGGCCGGAAATCGTCGAAGGAGGATGGAGCATCGGATTTAGGAATGAGGGAGATGAAGGTGGATTTGATGGCAACAGATATCCTGCCTCTCCTTCTACTATCTTCTACAATCTTCAGGAGGTCATTCCCCAAGATGTCGAAGAAAGAAATGTAGAATTCTATGGTCCATCCATCTGGGCCAGGGCTCTTATCTTTCTTAAACCATTTAAGTGTAGCTTCCAATTCCTCCAAGGTTACAACCTTTTGAATCTCATCCACCTCGTCTTGTTCAACATATCTGGGAAAGAGTTCTGCAACTCTCATGATTTCCAATATATTGATGTCTCTAGGAGCAGAATAAATGCCCCTGAAATGCTCAGTGGCCAATCTAGCCAGGTTCTGTTGTGATGTAACAGTGTGGCCATGGTGATCTTTTAGCTCCCAAATCGTATTGATGGCTTTGCGACCATTGGCAAATTTGTGATAGAATTTAGAGTTGTTATCTCCCTTAGTGAGCCAGATAGCCCTGCTCCTCAGCCTCCAACTTTCTTCCCTTTCTTTCATAATTTGAGTGCGTTTTGCAATAAGGGAGGCATATCGTTCCTTGCTCTCCTGAGAGGGGAGCTGGATATACGAGGGGTCCTGAAGCCAAGAAGCGTTAAATTTGAAGGGGCTCTTGATTTTATGATTAAGGTCTTCAGCCTCCAGGAAGATAGGTCTGTGATCGGATATGCCACCAGATCTGACCCATTGGCGAATTCTGGGGAGACTGTTATATAGGGTTTCCTTAATAAGAAAGCGGTCGAGTCTCCTGGCTAAACTCTGTTCCCCGCTCCTATTATTTGCCCAGGTGTATTGTAAGCGAGCAGATGGGATGTCCACCCATTTATAATCCTCCAGTAAGGTGGCGAGGGTTTCGGAGAGGGGGTCGACCTGAGCCATATGTCCCCATGATTCACAGAAACCCAGGGAAAAATTCAAATCCCCTCCCAGAATGATGTTATCAGCTTGTAAAAGATCATATTCCATTAATGATCTCCAATAGTTGACACTGTCAGTGCAGGGGCCGTAGATGTTGATTATGCAGATATCTCTTTCAATAGAATGGACAAAAATGTCTAGGCCAATGAAGCCCCTGCCTCCCCAGAGATTCCGAATATCCACAGCTTTGTTCGAGACCCCGATAGCCAGTCCTCCAGATCGCCCAGATGCATCCAAAGCATGGAATGTCCAGCTAGGGAGCCAGGAGGAGAGGGTATGTGTAAGGGGCTCAGCCAAGCACAGGGTCTCTTGCAGGAAAATAATGTCCAGATGAGTCGAATTGAGTAACCTCCTGAGCGCTAGTTTTTTGGATGAACTAGCAAACCCTCGACAGTTAAATGATAGAACCTTCATGAGGGAAGGGGCAGAGGGCCATTCTTTGCTCTAAGTGCCCTAAAGATAGTCTGCTGTCGCCCGAGGGCGACCTATTCATCTGCAGTATGCCTAGCTTTGGTGATACGGGAGGGTCGACCTCGGGAGGTCTTGAGAGCGGAGGTGACACTCACTGGGTCGAGACCAACAGCGTCAGGACCCTTGTCCCGCGACCAGGATCGCAGCGCGTATCGAGGAGATGACTGAGACGCTCGAATAGAGAGGGAAGTGAGGGTCGATGTGATCAATAGGGGAGGGGCCAAAGGTGGGGGGAGAGGGAGGGAGCAAGTGAGGGGAGAGAGTGTGGAAACGGGATGAGGAGCAGGGGATGAAGAAGAGGGGAGTGGATCGGAGCATGGAGGGAGGGGAGATATGCCCAATGCAGTGCATGATGCATGAGATATCAAAGAAGGGGGGGATGAAGACATACCCGAGTTCGATGCGTCCTCTTGCTGTGGCGCTGATTGATCAGGAGCTGAAGTAGACGGAGGTGCCTCTGGGATTGTGGCAGTATTTGCGTCCGCAGGAGAGCTCTGAGGGTCAGCACCTTCTTGTTCGTGCAATTGAGGCCCCAGATGCTGAACAGGTTGCTGATTGGGGGAGGTGACCCGGGGAGGGTCAACTCCAACTTCTTTGTCGTTCCTAGACCCTTTGCGGAGGAGAGGGCAATCCCTGAAGAGATGCCCTACTTTGTGGCACTTGCGACATCGATAGGGAATGCCCTCATAGTCAATAATCTGTTTGCGAGCTGAGTCTCTCCACTGTATAGTTATGTGTTCATAAATCCCGCCTCTGGTATCCATGTTGACGAGAATCCTGGCATAAGCCATCATGCCCGTCTGATGGTAGGATTTATCATAGCCCATGAATGTGCCAAGTGCATTTCCAATATGTTTGAAAATATCTTCGGACCAGTATTGGAGAGGTAACCCTGGGAGCCTAATCCATACTGGTCCAAAGCCTATCTGCTCCGTCTCAGGGTCGAATAAGGGTGTCCATCTCTTAAGGAGCACTGGGGCATGCTCAAAATGCCAGTAGGAGGACAAAACCCAATTTGTGTGGTCGGCACGAGAAAATCTCAGTGCGAACCATCCCCTCACGAATGTCTGCACATGAGGGATGTTCACCAAATGATGCCCCCATACTTTAGTTGCCCAGGTCTTCAATTGTGCCGCCGTGTAGTTGCGTCCCCTGATGCGACCAACCAATACCCTATCTGCAAAATCCATCGCTTCTCCCCACCGGATATCCTCTTCTAGTCTGAGAAAAATATCGTCCTCCTTGGATTTGAAACACTTATATTTCCGTTTAGGGCCGCGCGGAGGAGGAGGATTCAGGGGCTGTCCAGGATGCGGGGCGGTGACATTCAAAGGGGCCGAGATCTGATGAGTGATAGGGATGCCGGAGCCGGATGCAAAAGGGGGGCCCGACAACGGGGGTACGGTATTGAAGCTGCCGGAGCAAAGACCAAAGGAGACCGCAAGACCGTCGGAGGGTGGAGGCAGAGCAGGGTTAAACGGCGGTCGAGAAAAAGAGCTAGCTTCTGGGAGGGCTAAACCAGGGTTAGGGTTTAAGCATCCGGAGACAAAAACAAGGGTTGCCGGAGAGTGAGGCAGCGTGGAGAGGGCTGGCCAGGTAGGAGGTTCATCCGGGAGGACCACAGGCTGAGCCCTAGATGATTCACCGAGGGAAAACTGAGAGAAATTTCCAGGGAAGTCAGAGTTAAACATACCTTCTGATGTGGCATAAGGAGTACGCCATATGGAGACCCCTTCCAATGGGTCAGCAGAATAATCAACGGCCTCCAGGTCCTCCATGGCCAGCTGCACCTTGGGACGGCGGACATCTTGTGGAGTAGAGAATCCCGGGGAAAAAGACATGTTGCAGTTACAGTTAACGGACCGTGTAAGGTTAAAAGAACTTGCAAACCGTCACAGGAAGAAAACGGAGTCACGGCGAAGAGGACCCTCAGCGCAGAGCTTGCGAAAACCAACAGCGGCAGGGTAACGGCGGAGGGTAGGCGATGTCTGCAGTAGCGGCGGGAGCGGACGGAGGGCGACACGGTTACTGCAGCTGCAGGGTTCGGCTGAAACCCTAACCAAACCCCTCGCGCATAATAACCTGACCCAAAGACTTCAGAGCCATTTTCCCGAAGAGATCCAACTTTTGTTAGTTGAGCCTTTTGTCAATTTAGCATTCGTGGAGTACTTTGGCATACATTAGGTTTGGAGAAAGAAGGTAATGAAAGCATGAGAGCACAAGGGAACAGTTGGATAAGTAGCTAAAGCTGGATTGCTTTGTAGGTAATAGGTTGCATGTGTGATTTCCTTGCTGATTTCTAGATGCATGGTATATGCATGTGATTTTCTAGTTATGTGTTGTCATTGGAATGGATACTTTCTTAGATTGACAATGGTTTTAGCCTTGCCATTGAATTTCTTGGATAGCCATAGTGTTGTGGGTTTTCCATTGTTGTTTTCTGATTGGTGCTCAAGTTCCTTATGGTTGTGGGTTGGAACAAATGCTCTGGAAGTCCTGAAACAATTGGATTGAGTTACTAGTCCTGGAGCTTAGGTTGGTACAAGCACTTTGGAGCCCTTGGTGGGTTGAGTTACTAGTCCTTGGAGTCGGGTCGGAAAAATGCTCTAGAGCCCTAGAAGGTCGTGGGTTAAGTTACTCATCCCTGGAGTTGGGTTGGAAAAATGCCCTAGAGCCCTAGAAGGTTGTGGGTTGAGTTACTAGTTCCTGGAGCCCTGAACAGCTTAGGTAGAGACCGATTTGGTTGATGTTAGTGATGTCTGAACATAGAGGTGGAATCACTATGGTTGAGGATTAAGGTGGTTTGGCCTCTGGAATCCTTGGTTTGGTTTTGTCCTTGTTTATTCCATGAGATCACAAATTCATGCTTGGAATATGGCACGGCGGAGATTGGCAGAAAGAAAGATTTGGTTTAGCACAATCTATGGTCGGGTGGTAGAGACCGATTTGGTTGAGACCAATTGGGTAGAGACTGATTTTGTTGATGTTAGTGATGTCTGAACATAGAGGTGGAATCACTATGGTTGAGGATTGAGGTGGTTTGGCCTTTGGAATCTTTGGTTTGGTTTTGTCCTTGTTTATTCCATGAGATCACAAATTCATGCTTGGAATATGGCACGGGGGAGATTGGCAAAAAGAAAGATTTGGTTTAGCACAATCTATGGTCGGGTGGTACGTGGAAGTCCATGACTTGGTTGGCATTTTCATATGTTAATATGAGTCATTTTCCTATTGTGATATATGAGCATTTGTAGTGATTATGTTGGTGACATTATGGTTGAGTTGCTATGATCTTTGTGCTCTTTATTTGTTAGTTACATGGTGTAAGTTATCTATGGCTCTTGTCATGATTTTTTTATTCAATGAATGGTTGATGAATGCATGGACTAAATACTATGGTTGTAACTAGGTGGAGAGGGAATATAGCCTTCTTGGTGATTCTCAAATGAATATCAGACTCATGATCATATATGTATTCATGACCTTTAGCTTCTATGTCTTCCATGTGTTTGACAGAATGTCAATTATGGATTAGGCAGTCTAGGTCAAGTTCTTGATCCAAGATTGAATGTTTAGCTTTGTCATCATCTTAATCATGCTTCTGGAAAGTTTCAGGAAATTTTGGATAGTGGTCGGGAGGTTGGCATGAAAAGGTGGCATAGATCCTGGGATCGCATGCTCAGAACTATATATTTTAAGTTTTAATAGTTGGAAGCTAGGCTTATGAGTGCAGTTGGAGCCTCATGATCACATGCATGCCTTGTTGTGGGTGTGGTTGGGGGTTAGCTCAGTGAAAAATAAGTTCCATCTCAGTATCTAGTTATCATAGTTTGTGGCCTGACTTCTGGGTGACCTATTGTTCCTGAGGGATGTCTATAAGTTGTTGGTTTGCAGGCCCCACTTCCATAACTGGAACTTGGAGGTTGAGTCATGTCATAGTGACACTTGTCTCATGTTTACCGTGGTGAGCTTGTAAATTTGGGTAAATGTGGGAGGGGTGGTTACAGGGTGGTATCAAAGCAGGTTTCATTCTCTTTGGGTGATATCTAATACCATGGGGTGGTATTGGAGCTTCCAGGTTCAAACAATTGGACTGGATGGGCTAAATATATATGGTTATGCATCCACTGTAGGTTAGACATGCATTGTGGGGTCATTGTGCAATTTGTGTCATTGTGATGTTGTTGGTATGATATGATGTTGATATATATGGACTGGATGGGCTAAATATATATGGTTATGCATCCACTGTAGGTTAGACATGCATCGTGGGGTCATTGTGCAATTTGTGTCATCGTGATGTTGTTGGTATGATATGATGTTGATGGGATAAATATTCCCTCAAACTTTAAACCTCTTAACACCATTCGTAGCTCCCTTCGATTTGTTAAAGATCCTATCGACCCTAAAGACATGAAAGGTGTCTATGTCATTCCCTGCTCCTATGGGGCCCCATACATTTGTGAGACTGGTCGCTCTATTAATCAGAGGATTAGTGAGCACTCGGCAGACTTGAAGCATGGAAGGGCCAAGTCCTCAGCCCTTGCAGAGCATGCCAAGAAAACTAAACATCATGTTTGTATCGAAGAGGCTCAAGTTATCGCGAGAGTTGCGCAGTTTCACCATCGTAAATTTAGGGAAGCCCTTGAGATCGAGAAAAGACCTATTAATCTCAATAGGGATGATGGCTGGAAGATTAGTAGTTGTTGGATCCCAGCCCTTTTGTCTTAGCCTCTTCTTCGTTTTTTCCTTGCCTTACCCCTCTTTGTGTGTTTAGATTTCCGCTATTTTCATATGGTAACAATAGTTTAGTAATAATAATATCATTCTTTTAATAACATTAGTCACTTTATTAATTAGTAATAATTAATTATTTACCCTAGACTAGTATTATCAGTTTTATTAAGTTAGTAATAATAATATTACTATTATTTAGTAATAGTGGAATTTTTACCAAAGAATTTGGGTAATAATGATATCATTTTAGTCTCTTTAAATATAACTATTATCATCAAACAACAATAAAAATAGTAACAATAGTAATATTATTCCTTTAATAAAATTACTCACATTATTAATTAGTAAATTTACCCTAGGCTAATATTATTAATAATATTAATTTGAAGTTAATATCATAATATTACTATTAATAATATTAATTTGAAGTTAATATAATAATATTACTATCAGGAAAAAAAATAAAAATAAATAAATAAATAAAATAAAAAATAAAATAAAATTTGCCCTAGACTATTATTAAGATTAATAATAGTGATAATATTTATTTGAGTAGTTAAAAATTGGAATAATAATATAAAATTAAACTATGGTCTCTTTAAATATGATTTACCCTATGATTAAGGATTTTAATTATTGGTATATTATTATTCCATAAGATTAGAAATTATAATATTATTTGAATAATTTATTTAACAAACCTTGACCCTTCCCACCTGGGCCCAGGTCAAATCTAGTCGTTAAGAGTCTTTTTAATCATTGCCCAGTCAAATATAGCTATTGGAAGGACCTGCATTCCTTATTTAACTGATCACTCAGATTTGTTCCTCAACTTGTCCTGACGATGAACCACACTAGTTGGTTCGAAACACGTTGACAAATGATTCTCTATGTGATTTTGCCAAAATTATTCTCACGATCATGATGTTGATATGTTCGTTGAGATGGGGCAGAAGATGCAAATTATCAGAGTGAGGTTGCAGCACTGGACCCCAGTGTAAGAGCAGATTGTCATACAATTTTGTATGTTCAGCATGCAAGTATGATGGTTGATGGTTGTTATATGAATTATGGATATATACATATTGGTCATTCTATTATTATTATAGTTACATGCATGATAGATTCTAGTTGATCAGTGCGATCATATGCACATGTGTCAACTAGTCATGCATGGTAATTAACTTGTCGTTATATGCATTGTGGTCATACACATGATGATTATGGTCATTACATTTAAGATCTTGATGTTATATGTATCGTGCTAATCCAGATTGGCCTATGCAGATGATTATAGTTATGATATTGAGGTACGAGTCAATATATTTGTGATATTTTTTTGTACAAATATGGACTGACTTGTGCAGATGTGATAGCCTCCCCTACGATACATTGAGGTATGAGTTTGATTATGTCGTCTATTTGGTTTATCTAACATGGTGTGTTTGCAGGAAATAAAATATCAGGGATGAAGAGTAGAGAATTGGACTTTGAATTCACATCATTCCCCACACAAGCCTGATGTGAAATCTACGGAATGGAAATGTGGCATGCTTTCGTGTACAAAAGGTATGAGAATTGAAAATCAAGCTTTGGCATGTATGGCTAAATTTAGTAAAGCTTTGGAGATTGGACCATTATAGTAGTTGCCTCCCTCTACCTTAGGGTGGACCATGGATAGTAAGGGGTTATGTTTACAGGTTGTTTGAATGTTTGATTAATTGAACGATATGAGTATGTGTATATAAGATTGCAAGAATGAATGATCTCGTTTTAAGACAATTGTACTAACACAATCTATGTTGAGACAATTGATATTCACTTGAGTGAAAGTGGGTGCTAGTTGTAGTATTATGACTAATGATTGTGAGTTGATTATGACATGGTTGTTAGTCTTGGTAAAGGATGATTTCAAATTAATGGACACAATTTATTTATCGTTGGAACATGTGACTGACATGTGTGAGAAGTTGCAGGGAAACATACTTGGTATTAGCATGAAAAGGTAACAATTGATTTGTTTATATAACTAATAGTTGGGTGATGTGATAACACATAATAAGACTCAATTGCAACAAGGAAAAAGGTAAAAGAAAGGAATTGGGTGAGAATTCCTTTGGCTATGTTTAGAAACCACAATTCCAAATGAATGAGTGCTTTGCATGAATACAGGAAGTCTTCTTAACCTTGATTTTGTCTGACATTACACTACAACAAAACCAGCGATTAGCGTCCCTTTTTACTTCTTTTTTTGCATCTAGAGCCCATTTTTGGTGCTATTTGCATCCATTTATCAAATATGGTGCAAAACTTGACACAAAATTTGCATCAAGTTTTGCACCAAATCTTACACCAAGTTTAGCACCAGGTATTGCAATAGGTTTTGCACCACGTTTTGCACCAAATTTTATGCCAAGTTTTGTGTCATCCTTTGCACCAGGTTTTGTTCCAGGTTTTGCATCAATTTTGGCATCTATTTTTGTTTGACATACTTTTGCATCCTCATTTGCATCCACTTTTTGCACCTACACTTGCATCAACTTTTGCATCGACTTTTGCATCCTTTTTTAAATCATTTTTTGCATCCATTTTTTCATCCATTTGTGCATCACTTTTGCGCCACGTTTTACATCGAGTTTTGTGTCTAGTTTTGCATATAATTTTGCATCTACTTTTGTTGCATCCACTTTTCCATCTTGTTTGGCATCCATATTTACATCCTCTTTTGCATCTATTATTGTACCCACTATTGCATCTAATATTTTTGTGCCACAATTGGCGCCTAGTTTGGCACCTCCTTTTGCACCCACTTTTGATTATAATTTTGCATCCACGTTTGCATCCTCATTTGCATCTAGGTTTTCATCAACTACTACATCTATTTTTGCATCCCTTTTTGTATCCAATTTTGGACCAGGATTTGCATTGGGTTTTGTGTCTCGTTTTGCATCTACTTTTGCATCGACTTCTATTGCATCCACTTTTGCATACAATTTTGCATCCACTGTTACACCCATTTTAAATTTCACTTTTTGCATCCCTTTTTACATCTTCATTTGCATCATACTTTGATTCTTTTTTTTCATCTATCATTACATCCACTTTTGTTATGCCATAATTTGCACCATGTTTTGCACTCACTATTGTATCCACGTTTGCTTCCAATTTTGCATCCATGTTCACATCCTCTTTTGCATCAAATATTGCATCTATTTTTGCATCCACTTTTGTGTCAGGTTTATGCATTGGGTTTTGCATCTCGTTTTGTATCTACTTTTGCATCTACTTCCATTGTATCCATTTTTTTCATCCAATTTTGTTTTGCCTGTTGCATCAATGTTTGCTTCCACTTTTACATCCGTTTTTGCATCTTATTTTGCATATTTTTTGTCTATTGTTACATCCACTTTTGTTGCACCATATCTTGCGCCTACCATTGCAACCACATTTGCTTCCATGTTTGCATCCACATTTGCATCCTCTTTTGTGTTCAAGTTTGCATCAGATATTGTGTCTGTTTTTGCATCCCCTATTGTATCCACTTTTGTTTCATCCATTTTTGCATCTACTTTTGTGTCCGTTGTTGCATCCACATTTGTTTCACCACAGTTTGTGCCAAGTTTTACACCTACCATTGGACCCATGTTTGCTTCCACTTTTGCCTTCATGTTTGCATCCAAGTTTGCATTGACAACTGCATCTACTTTTGCATCCACTTTTGTGTTAGGTTTTTCATGTTGTTGTGCATCTACTTATGTTGTATCCACTTTTCATCCAATTTTACTTCTATTGTTGCCCCCATTTCTATGTTCGCTTTTGCATCCCTTTTCCAACACTCATCATATTTTCTGCATTGATGATATTCCTTATGGAATTGACAATTATGAACAATTGATGACAATGTCAATAATATTGACAATGATGAAAATGAAGATGATGGCAATGACATGAATTGTGATTATGATGTAAAGACGATAGTGGTTACAATGACATTAATGATGATGATGGCAATGATTATGATGATGACGACGCTAATGACCTTGGCGAATCTTCCCAATTTTAGATGTTGTCATTGTCATAATCATAAGCATTATCTTTGGTGTCATCATCATCATTTTCATCTAGGTCATCATCAAAAACAATAATGGCATGAATGATGATGATGATTACAACAATGTTGATAGAAATTACATTAATGATGATGATGGGGATGATAAAAATGACAATGACGATGATAATGGTGGTGATCAAGATGATCATCGATCATCTCTCAAAAATAGAGTTGTTATTTCTCTTACGTATATCAATGTGTCCTAAACAACCCTTTTCTAGCACTGATCACATTTTTTGGGTTGATGATATTTCTTACAACGTCTATAATTATAAACAATTGCAAACAATGTCCATAATGATGATGATGATGGAGCTGATGATGATGGCATGAATGGTGATTATGATGATAATGTAATGATGGCGATAACGATGACAAGGATGATGGTGATGATGATGACAATGATTATGATAATGAGAATGAACAATTACTAGTTTCACTACCATCTTCTGGATACATATTACTATCATACTTTTTAAATTTTCTGTCTCTCTTGAGGTATCTTACTATAATGGTTTTGTCAACACTAGAAAGATATCTTGTTGTAATGGTGGTTCTAATGTTAGCACTAGCAAAGTTTTTGTTAAATTTTGGTTAAAAAAAATCGATTTATGCAATTATTTTGACAATCTATGTAAAAAAGTAAATAACATCCAATTATTTTGACTGTAGTCCCATTGATTATCATGAATTCACCAGTCTGAAGACCATCTTCTACATACATATTATTATTAAACTTTTTGCATTATATCCCTCTTATATCTTGTTGTAATGGTAGTATTAGCACTAAAAAAATATCTTGTTGTAATGGTGATGTTAGTATTAGCACTAAAAAAATCACTAAATTTTGGTAAAAAAAAGTTTATCATTTATTTATTTTTAATTTGGGAAATTTTTGTTTTTAATTCTATTTTTATGCAGTAATATTTTTTTTGGTTGAATTTTGGTAGTAACTAGTTTTTGGTCGAATCATATGTATTAACCATGTTCTTTATGCTACAAGTCTAATTGTTGGGACAAAATTGCTCTTTCAAATAAGTTGCAAAAGCTATTTTACATCCATTGTTGCACCCATGTTTACACCCACTTTTACATCCCCTTTTGCATCCTATTTTTCATCTTCATTTGCTTCTTTTTTTGCATCTATCATTACATCTACTTTTGTTGTGACAAAATTTGTTCCATGTTTTGCACATACTGTTGTACCCACGTTTGCTTCCAATTTTGCATCCATCTTCACATCCTCTTTTGCATAAAATATTTCATCTATTTTTGCATCCACTTTTGTGTTGGGTTTTGCATCTCATTTTGTATCTTCTTTTGCATGTACTTCCATTTCATCCATATTTTGCATCCAATTTTGTTTCTCATGTTGCACCCGTGTTTGCATCCAATTTTACATCCCTTATAGCATCTTGTCTTGCATCTAAGTTTGCATATTTTTTTGTGTCTATTATTACATCCACCTTTTTTGTGCTATTATTTGTGCCATATCTTATGCCTATCATTGCAACCCACATTTTCTTCCACTATTGCATCCATATTTGCATCCTCTTTTGTGTCCAAGTTTGCATCAAATATTGTTTATGTTTTTTGCATGCCATTTCGAATTTACTTTTACATCCACTTTTGATTTGTCTAGTTTTGCAACTAATTTTATGTTCACTATTGCACCCATGTTTGGCCCATGTTTACATCCCTTTTTTCATCCAAGTTTTCCTCCTTTTTGCATTCAAGTTTGTGTCCCTTTTTTTTTACATTCATTGGAGTATCCACATTTGTTTCACCACAATTCATGCTAAGTTTTATGCCTACTATTGTGCCCATGTTTTCTTCCACTTTTTCATCCATGTTTGAGTCCTATTTTGTGTTCAAGTTTGTATGAACTATTGCATCTACTTTTTCATCCACTTTTGTTCAATTTTTCTATCTTGTTCTGCATCTACTTATGTTGTGTCCACTCTTCATCCAAATTTACGTCTATTTTTACCCCCATTTTTTTGTTTACTTTTGCATCCATTTTCCAACACACATCATATCTTTTGCATTGATTATATTTCTTATGACATTGAAAATTATGAACAACTGATGACAATGTCAATAATTATAACGATGATGATAATGAAGATGATGACGATGACATGAATTGCGATTGTTATGATAATGACAATGATGATAAAGACGATGGGAGTTACAATGACAATGATGATGATGCTAATGACCTTGGCCATTCCTCCCAATTTTTAAATGTTATCATGGTAAAAATCATAATAATTATCTTTGGCGTCATCTTCCAAGTCATCATCATCTGATCATCATTATCATTATTTTCATCTTGGTCATAATCAAGAACAATAATGGCATGAATGATGATTATGATGTTCATGATGAAGATGACAAAAATTATGATAAAACTTATATTAGTTATGATGATGGGGATGATGACAATTATAATGACGATGATAATGATAGTGATGTTGATGATCATCAATCATTTCTAAAAAATAAAGTGGTTATTTTTCTTTCATATATCATGTGCCCTAAGGTTGGTGATATTTCTTATGATACCTATAATTATGAACAATTGACGACAATATACAAAATCATGATGATGATCATGATCATGAAGAAGACATGAATGGTGATTATGATGATAATGAAATGATGACAATAATGATCACATTGATGGTGGTGATGATGGCAATAATGAAGATGATGACCCTCCCTCTAAACTAGCGAGGTACTCATAATGAGACAAAAAAGTACTCTCAAGTTGAAATATTCATATAAGAAGGGATCTAGATTGATAAGCATCAATGATGATTTACATCATCATAGCCAAAATTTTCAAAATAGTAAGGCCTTGACTAACAAGTTTATCTCTCCATTAGATCAGAGCACAATGTTGGGAGGCATAAATTTGGACACCACTGCCTTTCAAGGCACTTACCCCACCAAGATGTTTACCAGGTATGTCCTCACATGATCATTTCCTAATCCACTATCATAATATTTGACACCAGAAAATGTCAATCCTCATGACTATTCTTATCTTGGATTAATGTACTTGACTTATGGCGATTAGTCCTAGTCAATGTCCAAATTCTCAAAGAATATTGGTCCCAGATGTTTATCCAATCCACCATTATCCCTACTAGTGCCTTTACTAGGCTTACGATTGTTAATCCTAGCCATAGTACATGACACATGGATAACATGGTGTCTACCCTCACTCCCTCTCAACCAGGGAGGAAACATCCACAAGCATAAGATTTTTTCAAGAATACCCATCATTTTCGTAGAGAATAACATCATTAATTTGTTTTCATCACATGACGACTTTATGATTAAGCATTCATAGATTTGTGGCAAAATATTTCCCCTTTTGTATTTGTGATGAAATACAATAAAAAAGTGAAAGCCAAAATCATTAAACATACACTATATTGATTTATCTAAGTCTAAAATCTAAGGTTGAAGTGAAAATTCATGTAAATCTTATATCTATGAGTTGTGCCAAACTTATGAAAACCTTATTCCCTAAGTCCTATATATAAGAAAATGAAAAAGAAAGAAAAATAAGGGCCAATAAATGGTAACTCATGTATTCACTCCCTCTTTGGAAAATATATGAATATATACACTCCTAGTCACACTTGATCACATGTATGTGATGGTTAAATCATGAATTCTTCTTTTCTCCTTGCATTTTCACTTCATCATTTAAGCACCTAATTGATGATCTAAGGAATGTTTGTTTCCTAAGGCTTTCATGTCTACTCTTGGTTTACTTATGTCACACTACTGTCAATTTATGTGACAGAGTGAAATACATAAGTTTGTGGAGTTATTATAGAGCTGTATTGAGTTCGTAACCACACACACATGTATTACATCTCATTGATCCACATGTGTGGGTTGGAGACTCATTTCTTGAAAACTTTAATGGAGACTACTTTGTGGCTTTAATGGTATAGCTTACAAAATATCTTGTTAAACATTTCGATTCATTCTTTCTTTTCCTCGAGACACTTATAATATTGAAGTCACTCCCAACAATCCATGGAGATGGGGAGTATAAATTACTTGTGCTAGAAACAGAATTGAGAAATAGAGGTTTTCCATTTGCGATATTGGAGTCATAGACATTGGATACATGGTAGTAGTCCTCAATGTCAATTAACTAAAATTGTATTGTCATAATGCGAAAAGAGGTAAACATATTGGTAACCTTGATGTCTTAATCATTTCAAATAATAACCATTCCACCCAAGTATCTCTAAGCATCAATCACTACTACTTAGAAATTCCTCCCCCATTTTCTAATTATATGAGGTTGAACCTCACTTAATATTTTTGCTTCTTATATCAACATTATTTATGGGTGCTTTGCATACCATTTTTCTTTTAGGAGTTTGTTTTCACTTACTATTGACGCCCCTCATGTTCCAAGACTATTTTCATCAAAAATCTACATAGAAAGAAAGTATAAAGTGACTAAAAAGAAACATGTCTCAAGATTTAAGTGCTTGGACAATTCCACTTCATGACTCCTATATTTCCTTAACCTGGGACCAAATGGTGAACTTGATGGCCTTAAGGGAAATTGATCAATGAAAATCTAAAAAAGAGGTGATTTTTGACTTTATCACATACAATTTAATATACTAAAAAAATATCCATAACAATTTCATCAATCAATGAATCATTAAAAAAAATATCCAAAACAATTTCATCAAGCAAAGAATCATTGCATTATAAAATACAATCTATAAACATTTTGGGAAAGTTTTGCTAAAACATGCTTAAAAATCAGCATATTTAATATTAATATTTAACAATAATATGGACAATAACACATTTTGATAAATTAAATAACATATTATCAAGCCTAAAAAATGTCACTAACTGAAAACTACAAAGCATGCAACTAATGGAAGTGACCACTCAAGGCCACCACAAGACAATTAATCTATTAAGACCAAGATTAATGGGGACAAAGATCTATAAAGGACAAAGGAAAACCTATTTTAACTTTATTGTTTTATTAGCCTGGTTCAAGATGAACATTTCAAGATATCATGAAGAACATAATTAGTTTTATTGCATTAAGAAAACCCAAGCACATTCTATAACTTAACAAGAAAGAGATGTATAACACCCATCTCAGCAACACGACACATGACATTAAGTTACTTTACTATATATAATTTAAAATCCTATCATAAAATCACAAATTTAGCATGAATGGAATGTTTAAAATCCATTTTTATAAAAACAAAATATAATTTTTCTTATAGAAAAATATACCAAAAACTAAATATATTTTTCTAGAAAAAAAAAATACTAAAACTAAATATATATTTAAAAAAAAACTAAAACATAAGCAAACTAGAATTTGAATTTGACATTCTTGGTCACTTTCGGAAACATATGGTGGAATGTAATCTCTTTATCCTCATCTTTAGCTTTTTCCTAAAAAATAAAAGCATACAAAAGTGGGAAAGAGCCATAAAGCATGGGGAAGCTTTTTCCTAAGCACAAAAGCATCTAAAAAGTGGAAAATTCCTTTTTTATATGAGGAAACATTATTCACCCAAAAGATTTTTCCCAAATTGAACTAATGAGGAATTTTGGAAATCTTCATAGCCTCCACTTTCCTATATATTAGAGGCATGGCCATTGAAAAAATGATGGGAATTTTGTATTGTCACGCTCTTGAGATCTGTCTTGAGAGGGAGAGTTTTGGAGCTATGAGTTGGGGGAGGTGATGTTGCAACTATATCTGATTGTTGTAACTTTCCTCCAACTCCTTTATTCATATAGATCAGTTGTTCTTCCTTCCATATGTTTCTATTCATTCTTTACTTCTTCTATTTAACTAATGTATGCATGGGTTTTTGGTTTATATTTATTTATTCAATAATATTTATATGTTTTTTATAGTTTTGATTATTAAGATATTATGTTGTGAAGGTTGCTTTATTCTCTCTCTTATGTGTAGGACCAAGCTTTGGAGCTAGCTAGGAGCGCTTCTTGGCTATACGAAAAACTCCAAGAAGACCTGCATGCGAGGACTCACAAGAATTCATTCTCTTTTTCTTAATCTATACTCTACATCTTGATCTACTAAGAATCCTAAGCCTTAGAACAACCTTTCTCTTAATTGGTTTGTCCTAGGTTTCTGAGATAAATTGAGAGGGTTTTGTTTTCATCTAACCATGCATTAAATCCTACAGCAAAATGATATTTAGAAAATTTAATATATTTCACTATGTAAATGAACTTAGTAAAATGAACCCATAGAGGTGGTCATAAATGGAAATAAAAGTAAAACTCTAAACAAGAATCCAAAAGTGGATTTAACCATGGATGAAAAATTGGGAGTAGAATTGGATGTTAAACTAGCCATCAAAACAATATGCAAACAATGACACAAAAAGGTTTTTAAAGTAAAATTAAAAAAGGGTACAACACTAGACACAAAGAAGGGAACAAAATAGGGCATATGAAAGGATACCGAATTGGGTGCAAACAAGGATGCAAAAATGGACACCAAAATGAGGATGCAAAGAATGGTGTAAAATTAGGATGCAAGAAAAGACACAAAACAAGATGCAAAATGGGACTAAAAAATGGTGAAACCAAGGATGTCAAAGATGATGCATAACTAGGTGAAAATTCCAACTAAAATATAGGTGCAAAATGAGATGCAAATGTGGACACAAAATGTGGCAGAAAAAAGGATGCAAATTTGGAAGCCAAAAATGATGAAAAACAAGATACCAAAAAGGATGCAAATTTGGACATAAAAAATGGTGCAAAATTGGACACAAAAGAAGAAAAAATGGTGAAAAAAATAAAAATGGCTCAATTTTGGATGCAAATTGAGATGCAACATTGGATGTAAAATGATGCAACAAATCATTCAAAACTTGGTGCAAAAACAAATGCAAAAGTAGACGAAAAAATGGCTCAAAAGTGAACGTAACAATAGACACGAAATGGGATGCAAAGGTGGATGCAATATATGGTTCAACATAGGATGAAAATTTAGATGCTCAAAAGGATGAAAAATTGGATGCAAGAAATGGTGTTAAAAATGATGCTAAATTGGATGCAACAAATGATGCAAAATTAAATGCAAAATATGGTGTAAAATAGGATGCAAAAAAGGGAGATAAATAAAATGCAAAAGTGGATGCAAAAAATGGTGCAAAAATGCATGCAAAATTTGGCACTAAATCAGATTCAACATATGGTGCAAAATTGGATGGAAAAGATGGTGTAAAAAAAGGCACAAAAATTGGCACAAAAATAGATGTAAAAATAAGTACAAAATTAGAAGCAAAAGATGGCATAAGACCAGATGCAAAAATTGGCACAAATTGGATGTAAAAAAAGGCGCTAAATAAGATGTCAAAGATGGTGTAAAAATCGATGCAAATTATGACACAAAAATAGAAGCAAATAATTCCACAAAAGAGGAAGCATAAAATGATGCAAAAATAGATGCAAAAAAAGGCACAAAACTAGAAGCAAAACCTTGTAAAACCAAATGAAAATCTTGGTGCAAAATATGATGCAGAAAATGATGGAAAATTTGGCGTAAAAAAGATGCAAAATTTGGTGCAAAAAAGGACGCTTTAAAAATTGTACAATAGAGCCAGATTTAGCGCCAGGTTGCTCATCCCAATTGAGAAAAAAATGCACTAGAATCTGGTGCTAAATCTGGCGCAAATTGCCTGTTTTGTTGTAGTGTTATGTTGATATGTGTCATATTCATGAACATGTATTTGATAGGTATAAAAATTGATTTCTAGTGATGACTAGATTCGTCAAGGAACTGGAGTCCCTTGAGAGATGATATATGCACATGTTCAGTTATAGGTCAATGCATTGGGCACAACAAGGTAAGGTAACCGGTATATTGTTATGTTTATTTATGCACTAACAGTTGTGTGTTTATGGTAGTATGATGTAGGGGATTGCATGGAAAAAGAGACTACCATAAAATATTGAATAAGGCTTGGGTTGAGATTTCCCTTGGAAGCATTGGGAACCCATGGGGATTGAGCCATGGTGTTTTTGGCTAGTTTTGTGCTTTTGGTATTTTGTGATTTGTTTGTCTTGGATTTCCATTTTTATTTATGTCTAGTGCATGGCCATGCCACTTTTTTTGTGGTCTCATATAGCTATTGGTTTTTCATGGTTTTCTTCTTATATGTTCCTTGTACTTTCCTTTTATGCTTTGAGGGTCTTGGAAATTGGTTGGGGAAAGAGGAAAGTTAATGGAGCTCGAAGAGAGATGAATCAAACCCAATAGTTAATGTAAGACCTGGATAAGAGTAGTTGAAGGAAAGAATATGACAACCAGTTGGATTGATTTGGTCCATTGGGGTAAATGGATGATGGCAGGACATCCATGAGAAAGGTAATAGAAAAGGTAAAGTAAATGGATTTGAGGCAACATATGCCTTGGATATGTTGGGAACTATTGTTCTCAATGTTGTGCATGTTGTGCACAGATAAACAGAGTTATCTTAACCTTGATCTTATGAACAATGGTAATTGTGTTATGATCATGATTATGTTAATGTTTATATATAGATATCTGAATGCCATTTCCTGACACGGTTGTCAGGGATCACTCTTGTGGAGGAATGATTACTTATGCAGGTGAATGGCACAAAAATTTTCTGGTATCAAGCAGGAAGATTATCCCTAACATATCTATGAGGTTAGTATCATGTGGATATGAATTGATATTATATGCTTATACTATGCCTATGTTATGTTATGGCAATATGCAATGGGATATGCAGCATGCTAGGACAAGCATGAATAGTAGAAATAACCACAAATCCAAAATTTAGATTGTGAATGCATGAAGTAAGGCATGGGAAAGACACTAGAAGCAAGGTTTCTTGGTAGAGACATTGTGGTCTCTAAATGTGAAGTATTTTTGTTGCGCACATGTTGTACATGTGGTGTTGTGTACATGTGGTGAAGTGTACATGTTGTGCATGTGGCATTGTGTATATGTAATGATGTGTACATGTGGTGTTGTTTACAATTGTACTTGTGGTGTTGTGTACATGTTGTATAGATGGTGTTGTGTACATGTTGTATAGATGGTGATGTGTACATGTGATGTTGTGCACATGTTGTACATGTGGTGTTGTGTACGTGTGGTGTTGTGTACATGTTGTGCAAGTGGTGTTGTGTACATGTTTTGCAGGTGGTGTTATGTACATATTGTACATGTGGTGTTATGTACATGTTTTACACATGGTGTTGTGTACATGTTGTACATGTGGTATTGTGCACATGTCGTACAACTTGTGTTGTATACATGTGGTACTTTGTTACGTGTATTTTGTAGTCGTTATATCATGACATGTGTATTCATGGTGTTGTACACTGGGTATAGGTGTATGTGTTGTGTTGTACACCTGGTGTAGGTGTATGTATTATGTGGTACATAGTGTGTGGATGTATGTATTGTGAGGTACATTGTGTGTATGTGTGCGTGATTAAAGAGAAGAGAAGGAATTGGGTGCTTGTCGGGTGTGGCAACCAATCTGGAGTGTGTACGACAATGACAAAGAACAAAGGCAGAAGCAAAGAACCATTTAAAAGATAAGTATCTGTATTTTATTTCATTTTTTATTATGCACATAGTTTTATTTATTTCAACTGAGTTTTAGCTAAGTGGATATGATATGTTTATACATGATGATTTGATCAAAGAGTTAGTTGACTTGTTGTGACAGGAAGTAAACTAAATTACGATTGTACCTTATTGACAAACTACTAATGAGTTAAGATTTGAATTTATTTCAATTCATTTTTAATCTAATGGAAACTATCTGCTTGGTACATGAAAGCATGTAAAATGCCCAGGTTTGGGTGGTTGAAAATGTCTAGTTTGGGTGGTTATAACTGGCTGCAAGAATATATTTTTTCTAAGTTAAGGTAATCTATTGATATAAAACAAAAATGTACAGAGAGGACTATGCCTCAACAGAGTTTAACATAGTGTTTCAGAATATATCTGGACTGCCCCAA
The DNA here is from genome assembly GCA_031772625.1 of Pinus tabuliformis. Taxonomy (NCBI): domain Eukaryota; kingdom Viridiplantae; phylum Streptophyta; class Pinopsida; order Pinales; family Pinaceae; genus Pinus; species Pinus tabuliformis. The sequence goes on from CM062805.1 coordinate 765,263,683, forward strand.
CATTGGGGAAACCAATCCACAGAAACAAAAAACCAGCAAGGGTATCAGTTCTTGAGACCGGAAACAACAAAGGAACCAGTGAGGTTTTCCCATGACAAAGATCCAGACAAAAGACCAGATTCGAACAGAAACTAACAAAAACAAAAAGACCAGACAGAAGACACCTGGCATCCACGTCATACTATTTGAAATCATCCGGGATGGGTTCCTCAACAATTGGGCATGCCCAATCATTCGCCTCGTCCATCGACACGCTGCCGTGTGGCTCACCTCCACTGCCATGTGGCTCATCCGCCAGATGGGCGTTGCCATGCCTGCTAGTCGCCACCTGCGAAGCTAACCTGTCATAACTGATACCACCTGGGGAGCGCTTGGCAGCAGAGCTACCACCCTCAGCATGCTGACTGCCACCAATATTCTTGCCATGCAGAGAAAAATTACCTTCGTCCAGCAAGTTCTTCCTTGTGTCTCTGCCATTGCCGCGTCTGGGGGCTTCCTCTTGCCGCAAGTCGGAATTTTCCACCTGAGAAGCAGGCTGCTCATTGTCTTCTGTGAAGAGGATGGAGATAGTAGCGGTAATTACTGGCCTGTTCAGGGTGCTACAGAATCTAAATTGGGTTGAGTGGGGAGTAGGATGAAGGGGCAAAGGAAAACTAGCAGAGTGAACTGCAAAATCACCGTGATTTGCACCTGAAGACCGAGCATGACCCCGTCCACTTTGAGTACTAGGATATCTGCCCGAACCATACCTCTGGGGATGATGCAGTTTAGGGGAGGGAGAGGAGGCAGAGGGCTCAGGGTGCGGATCAGTCTAAGGGCGAGAACTGCCTCCCCGAGTTCCGCCTCTTCGACTTCGCATGCGATGCCGCACCATGCTGGAAATTCTGGCTGAATGATCAGAGGGAGCTATGACAGAAGGAGCGATGACAGAGGGAGCGCTAACAGAGGGATTGTGAGGGGGAGCAGGGTTAGTCGGGGCAATGGTTAGATAGTAGAGACTGGAATGGGAATGTTGATGCCCATTTCCAAAATCAGCGCAAAAGACTAACTAGCAGCGACGCCCAGTTGCAGTGCAAGAGTTGGGTTCAAAAGCTTGGAGCGGGCAGTTGCAATGGAGTAGGGGAGAGGGTGGGACAATGAACCGAGGTAAATCCATGTCTAAACAGTTAATGACTTTTCTTCGATTTGAGCCTGCATTTAATGTCACTTGCAGTGTGTCAAGAGGGCATCTCAAGGTGATATGGGTAGAGGCACCATCAGCCAAGTGGCCCGTCCTCTCGTCGCTGGTATTCATTGTTTCCATGAATTCACTGTGTATCACCCGCATCCAAGTGCTCTCTTGCTTCCTGTGCCTTCTCTTTCTCTACTAATTCATTGAATTCCTTTATCTAAGCCTCCGTGGCTATGGTAGATAACGTGTTTGCATTCAAAGCAGTGCTACTCTCCACACCTATGTTGGTAAGAAGGTCAGCCACCTTATTACCTTCCCGGCGAATATGTTTGAAATTGACTGCTATGTGGGTCCTGAGCCATACGTCAATAAGTTCCAGTCTTTCCGCTAGTCTCCAACTGTTGCCTACTTTGTTTGAAGGAGACCCCTGCAGAATTTTATTCACCATATTTATTAGGATTTGAGAGTCGCCTTCAATCATGAGTGGGAAGAAATCATGTGTATGAGCTAGAAGGAGCCCTTGCCATAACCTTGCGAGTTCTGCTGAGTTATTTGTATCCCATCCATTTGAGCCTATGAATGTTAGAAGGGGAGCGCCTTTATGATCTCTGAAAATTCCTCCAAACCCTGCTTTGCCTGGATTGCCTTTCGAGGCCCCATCGAAGTTTAGTTGAATCACATGCTGGGGTGGAGGAAACCATTTATCTGATATTGTACTTTTTGATAGATTTTCAATTCTTGATTCCATTGTAGATTCCAGTTGTTCCAGATTTTCTTTTCTTGTGGCAGGGAGGGAAGGTCTTCGTCATGCCAAGTTTGAAGTAGAAGAGTTTCCTTGAGGTTTTGGCAGACAGTGTTCCATATGATTTCCAGAGGCGAAGACTGATCCTTGAAGATACGTTTATTCCTCTCTTTCCATACAGTCCACATGAGAAGGCCTGGGATGAGCTTCCATAAGGAGTTGAGTACCTTACTCTTATCAGGATTTATTACCCAACTGCGTACTGTGGTAGGAATGTCTTCTTTAATTCTGTTGTCCCTTTGGCATCGAAAACTGACTTTTTCCCAGAGCTTGTGAGCCAGTGAGCACGTATTCATGAGGTGCCAGGTGGTTTCTTCTTCATGTTTACAATTGGGATAGATAGAAGGTCCGTGAAAGTTTCTCTTCCTCAAATTATCCCAAGTGAGGATTTTGTTTTGACAAAGCAAACAAAGGAAGGTGGTCTAGAATGGATCTTTGAGTGCAGACTCTCTTATGATTATGATGTAAGCTTCATGCGTGGTGAAAATTCCTCTTGCTTCATAGCCCCATCTGAGCACATCCTTCTTATATGTGTATCTTATGTTCCAATTGGAGAGTTTTGTTCCCAAGATTTTTTGGTCGAACGCCAAGCCATTCCGGATGATGTGATCAGAGTTTAGCCTGAATCCTTGAGTTATGGTAGGTTTCCAATATTGATTGATGTTATCGAGCCTTTGGGATTCCCAGTTAGGAATTTGGTGAGTATTGATCAATTCTTTTAGTCTATGTTTTTGCTGCCTGGAATCTTCCCAAAACCTTGCAATAGTGTCGTCCCTAACTTCCCAGAAGCTGTGCTGCTGGATTAAATTTTTGTGTTACTTTGCTGCATTCCAGACTAGGGAACCTGGGCCTATATCAGTGAGTCAGATGAGATCCTCAATAGGTCTGTTGCTGGCATATTTTGCTATCCATAGAGTGGCCCAGGGAGTATACGGTGTTGTGAGCCAATTCCACCAGATGTGTTGTCCCATAACTACGTTGCTATGATGTGGATCACGGAGCCCTATCCCTCCAGAGCTTTTTGGAAGACAAACTGTATCCCATTTAACCAGAGCCCATTTGCGATTCTGTCCTAAGTTGCCCCACAAAAAGGATCTTTGAAGCTTTTTTATTGCTTTGAGGACCCATTTTGGCACTGCCAAGACAGAGAAGAGATACAACGGCATAGATTGTAAAACCGCTTTGATTAAGACTAAGCGACTAGCCATATTGAGGGACCTGTGAGTCCAAGAAGAGAGACGTGCTTCTAATTTTTCTAGGAGCAGATGCCAAGATGAGTGTTTCAGGGCAGTATCGGTCATGGGAGCTCCTAGATAGTTGGAAGGGAGAGCAGCTATCGGAAAACCAAGGATACGAGCAATGGAAGCTTGGGTTACTGCGGGGGTATGAAAGAAGAAAATTTGGGATTTGGCTTGGTTTATAGAAGCTCCAGAAGCAGCTGAAAATCCATTCAACAGGGATTTTAACTTGCGAGCTTCTTGGACCGAAGGATGGCCATAAAGCATGTTATCGTCCACAAATTGCTGGTGAGTAAAGGTAGGGGAATTGGGAAAGGAGAGGCCTCACAGCTGTTGGGAGTGAAGTGCTTCTTTGATACATGTACCAAGACCTCCTGCCATGATGACAAACAGAAAAGGCGATAAGGGTTCTCCCTGTCGAATTCCTCTAGAAGGATGAAAAGGGGAGGAAGGGATGCCATTAACTAAAATGGAGAAGAAGGTGGATGAAATGAGACTCATGACCCATCTAACCCATGGGGGGGAAAACCAAAGGCAGTTAACATCTTTTGTATATAGTTTCGGCTTAAGCTATCAAAGGCTTTAGAGAGATCTATTTTAAGGAGCATACCTGCTTTTTTATTCTGCTTCAAGGAATGGATGATCTCATGCATAAGAATAATGTCGTCCGTGATCTGCCGGCCTTCCACATACCCTGATTTCTCTGGCGAGATAAGTAATTGGAGTAGTGGTTTAAGCCTCAATGCAATGACTTTGGAGACTAATTTGTAGATGACATTGCACAGTGCGATAGGCCTAAATTTATCAGGGGTTCGAGATTGAGCTTCTTTAGGAATGAGGGTGATGAAAGTTGCATTCATGGAGGGAAGCATCCACCTATTGGATCTGGATTCTTCAACCACCTGCCAGACTTCTAATTTAAGCAAATCCCATAAATTGTGAAAAAATTTGGAAGTAAACCCATCTGGGTCGGGCGCCTTTCCTTCTTTTAATTGATGTATCGCATTTTCCACCTCCTGTAAGGTAATCGGGTAACCTCAGTATCCTTAAGCCGCCCAAAATTGAAAGAGTATCGTTGGATCGAAGATCCTATAGATCAACGTTGGAGCTGGGAAAGTGGCCCAAGGCGGCCCTGATGTGTTTATAGGGTGGATGCGATAGTATTTGAAGTCCGATAAAAAGGATTTTAACAGGTTTTTCATCGTTTACCGTAAATTTGGGATTTCGGCCAATACACTAATGTGATGCGATATAATGCCTAATGGCAGACTTGAGAGGGAATTTAGGGGCGATTGAATGGAATTTCACGTCCGGATTTCACGTCCGACAGTGTATTTTCCATAAATCTCCATGTAATGAAATTTTCTCTAGTTTTTGGGTTTTTGCCTATGAAACAACCCCGATCCCTTGTAACAGCTCCTAATCATCATTCCATGCTACAAGCAAGCATTTTTTACAGATGACGAGGTGTTTGAAAGCCACAGAGCCGCAAAGCCAGATGGCCAGTCGAACAGACAGCGCAGAGAAGCCACAAAGCCACAGGGGAATGATTGAACGCAGGGAAATGATTGGGGAAGCTGAAAATCTAGAAAAATACCTCAAAGGAAGCAGAGAACTCAATTGAGCAGGGGAAAGCTGAATGCTGAAAGCAGTTGCAGAGCCGAGAGAGCAGAGGGAGAGTGGAAAGCTACTACGCAGAGCAACCAAGGGAGTCACTTGGAGGTCAAGTGAAAAGCCAAAGAGTTGCAGAGAGCCAAAGAAGCCAAAGCCGGAGAGCCAGAGCCAATGCTAAGAGCCAGAGCCAAGAGCTAGAGCTAGATCCGAGAGCCATAAGGCCGAAAGCTTGAAAAGCCAGGGATAAAATGGTGTCTAAACCCATTGTTTCTGTGTAAAACAGTGGATTTGAGCCAAGAGCTTGTAAAAGGACTTTTCCATAATCCTAGAGAGCCTAGTTGAGTTGACTAGAGCTCATGGAGACATAGCCAAGAGTTTTGGGTGAACTCCTAACTAAATTGTTGTCTTATGTGTGTTGTTTTATTGCTGCATTATATTTGTTGCCTTAGTTGTTGTTATATCAGTTCAAGAAAATAGACTTAAAAACACATAAACAATCAACAATAAACATAAGCATACACCTTATTTCAAGCACATATTTAATTCCGCATTGGTTAATCATAAATACTTGGGAATATTTAAGCTTTGGAAGTGGGAGAGGTCCTTGTAAGTTAGACAAGGAGCCTAAGTGCCCCATTTTCAAATCAGGTGATATCGGAGCCTGAGATTGATTAACCACACCTTCAATTTAAAAGGTTATATCAGAATGCTTGATTGACAGAGCAAAGATTGCTTGTCTGAAAGGTGTTTAAACAGTTAGAGGCTGATTGTATGCTTGTTGCACACTTATTATTGTTTAAGTTTGTAGGGGTGAAGGGAAAGCTATTGATAGCTCAGTCCAGGAAGGGCAAGAAGGAAGAAGGGTTGAAGGCATTCTTCTATCCCAAAGGACCTCAAAGCAATCCTTGAAGCACAAGAGGTTTGTTTCAAAAGGTTGCTTAATAAATCCCTTTATTAATCTTGTTTGAATTTCTTTTGTTCATTGGTATAATGACAACTTCTACAAGTGAATCCTCAAATCCCTCCTTCCTCACAAGACTCTATGATGGAGACTTAAATGAAGACTTGTTCATCATGATGGACAAGCTGAGAGAAATGTATGAGGATGGAAGAAAGAGTAGCATACTTAGAGAGCAGTTGAATCCCATGAAGGAAGAGAAGCAATTGCTTACTAACAAATTGCAGGAAATGGAGAGGCAACTTCATATTGCAAATATGAACTCGAGAAGGATTCATGAGTTGGAGACACAGCTCTTTGTTGCCCAAGAAGCCTTGGTCAAGTATCAGCTTGTAGAAGAGGTAAACCATTCCAGCTTGTCTTTAGACTCCTCTAAGAATGCTTATATTGGTTCTTTTGAAAAACATACCAAAGGCATAGGTTCCAAGCTAATGTCCAAGATGGGCTATGAAGGAAAAGGCTTCGGTAGACATGCACAAGGTATTGTTGAACCAATAATTATTGAGAAAAGGCCTAAGTATTTGGGTCTTGGATGTGGAAAAGCTTATGGAGAAAGTTCCAAAGTTGATGAAGGCCATTGAAACAGCTCCAAGAAGGAGTTGCATTATAGAGTGTGAATATTGTATTCAGGAGGAATGCAATAGCTTGAAACATCATTTGTAGGATGCAGGTGTTCAGAAGCACACACTTGAACCAGGGAGTTAGGGAGACTCCAAAAGCCTTGAAGGGATTGATGGTATTCCAAAGGGAGCCACTTCTTCATTTGCTTCACCTCCTCATGAAGGCAATAAAGGTGAAAGAGAGAGGTATAAATTTGGTTCTAAACATTTTCCTTTTGATTGTGCAAAGCATGATAAATTTCCACATATGTATGGGAAAATAATTGCATGTTCCTTTTGTGGGTTGGATAACCATAATGTTTCTAGATGTTGGAAGAGAATGGCCACATACAGGAAACTTTTGAAGGAAAAGAAGCAAGAAGCCAAAGGTCCATTGGATAAGGAAAATCATGTTGTCAAGAGGATGCACATGCAATGCACTTACTGCCATAAGAAAGGACATCTTGCTACAAAATGTTGGACTTTGAATCCAGCAATGCTTCCACAAAGGCTAAAGAAAGTGAAAAGAGAAGATGGAAGAAATGGAAAGGAACATTCCATGAATGATGTGTCTCAGGATGATTCACATGATGATGCTGATGTGCAGACAAAGTGTTATAGATATTTTTGGGAACTGCAACCCCAAGCATAAATGTCCATAAACCAAGGGCTCCTAAGTCCCTAAAGGTGTTGTTCCAACCCCTAAAAGAACAAGGTCAACTGATTACAGCATCTCCCAGAAGTTCTCCATGAAAAACTACTCAGAACTGGTCAAAACTGGACCATTTCACCTGCTCCATAGGCAAAGTGCGTTGCATCCCACCTAAATACACACAATAGGTGTGTTGCATTTCAAAAAGCACTTCTATGGGGTGCGATGGGCGAGAAGGGACAAATGGCAGGGTCAATCCGCAAGGTGGAGAAGCATGGAATCTTCCAGAAACTTCTCCTGTGACACTTGCCTCTTTGAATTCGACCAGGGATGAATAAGAGATCATCAATCTCCAAGTGGAATCAAGAACTATCAGAGGGGAGACACTAATCAAATCTCAAGCTGACTCACCTCCCTTGCAGAGATCTATATATGGATCCCTCATCCCAGAGATCCAGAGGCTGGAATTTTGCATCTTGTAAGGAATTGTTGTTGGTTTCTTGAGACAACATCATAGTGTTGGGTGATCTAAGCTTTTCATGAGGTGAAGAAGGGCTTACTTGTTGAGAGGCTGATGCTGGGTCAGAACAATTGGTTGTAATTCTCTTGGCTCTTTCTTGATTATCAATAAAACTATTCAAGTTTTCCTCCATACACTTGTGCGATTGATGTTTTATGCATTTGTGTGGTTAATATACATCGGATCCTATATTGCTTATGATAATATATCCATGTTCTCGTATAGTGCTATGCTGCTTTGATTCTACAGGTATTCTGTGAAGCTGGGTACGAAAACAAGTAGCAAAGGACTATCAGAAGAGAGAGGAATCGAGCAAGGAACCAAGCGCAAGACAGAGGTTGGTCTCCTTTATTCTTCTCTCATCTATCTTTCATAAAGGAACACGAAAGTAGTTTTAGTTTGTTTGTTTCTAAGGTAGCTACCATCCTTAGTGGGATTAGTAGTTCTGCATAGACACTATTCCCGGTAACACAAAGGTAGTACCTTTGAAAAGGATTGGTAAGAAACAGTTAGAGTTCTCATCCAATTAAGATTGCATGTCTATTGATACATCTACATTATATTTCATTTCAGCTTCGAAAGTACAGTGTGCTTAAGTGAAAGTTGAATATGAACTACATGCATGAGCAGGAGATGCAAGAACACAGGGATGTTGATGATTTCCTTGTTTTTGAACATGTATGTGTAATTAACTTGCAGGGTTGATTGCTTTGACATGCATGTGATGCCATGTTGACTTGGAATAAGTTAACTTGGTCTCCAAATGGAGATAATGATGAAGTGTTTCATCTTTTGAAAAAGAGTCCTAATGGTCTTTTTATACATGCTTGACTTGAAGGGTCATTTGTTTAAAGGCATGTTTTGTGGGCTTGTTATCTAGTCCATCATTTGTATGCAGATGTAAGATATGGAGGTGTTTACAAGATATGAAAACTTTTTTCTTTTGTTGAAGCAGGAGTTTAGGCCATCCAGTTGTTGTTTGTGTTTCTGTTGTTGTTAACAGTCATTGTTGACAGCTTTTCAAACATGTACAAATGAAATTTTTGTGGAGCCGATGTACTTCACATTTGTTTGAGCCACCTTGGATTAATGATCGAGGTAAAGAATTTCAAACCACCTTCTATGACCATTTCAGCAGAAGTTCTGTAGGAAGGCAAGGAGGAAGACAGTTCTTCCTAGGAAGACTAGCTCATCCGGGAAGGGAAGTGGTCAAAGACTTTGGTTCAAAGGCACTATGCAAGGCAAGTGTGTGGAGGCTGAAAGAAGAGGGTGTTGTTACTCTCAGGTATTGTTCAGATCAGTATATCAGTCTTTTGGAGACCAAAAGTTCTTTTAGTGGGAAGCTGGCATGATCCAAAATGGATTTTGGATAGACTCCTAAGTCTAAGTGTTCCTCACAGAGGAAAATGGAAGTCCAAGGAAGTTTCTGGAAATAGCCCCATTGCAAAGATCTTCTCCTTCTGAATCTATTGCAACTTGAATGGGCTAAAATGGACATAGGGTGCAGAAGTTATCGCAGAAAGAAGAGGCCCTGTTTCTTTGGAAAAAGGGGAAAAATCCCCTAAAATGGGCAAAAAAAACCCTTATAAAGGGAAATCGCATCAGAGAAAAGCAAAGGGAAGGACTTAAGTGGAGGCAGGAGAAACCCAGATCCGTCGATCCGATCAATCAAGTTGGATACAGGCCCATATGCGATATCGGCACCCTGGAATCGGTGATTGCAATCGTGCAATATGTCGATCGCCGATGATCAGATCAGCGAATCGGCATCGACGATGTACAGAACCCCTGGGCCGTATGCGACGCGATATGCGATAGCGATCACAATGGGCAATCTCAGATGTCGGATCGCAAGAGGAATGGACGTTCAGGATTAAATTGGATCGGCGATTGCCAGACCCGACGGATTTCATAAGCGCAATTCATAAAATTTGAAATCCGGTAAAAGGGGATTTTCTGTGTATTTACGCATTTCTGCTATAAAACTAAAATACAAAGGAAAACACCTAAAAGCGATAAAACCAGACTTGAAGGGGAAATAAAGGCGTGATTAATGTTATTTGAGTTTCGTAAAGGTGGATTTCGGGCGGGCCTCAAGCGGTGAATGGTTTTGGGCTGGCTCCGCCCGATCCTACACAATGAACGACGCGTGGCTTGGCGGAGGAACAGGGAAACTGCCTTTTCAGGCGAGTAGCCTCCATATCCTTAAGCTGCCCAAAATTGAATGAGGACCGTTGGATCGGAGATCCTGTAGATCGACGGTGGAGTTGTGAAAGCGGCCCAAGGCGAACCCGATGTATTTATAGGGTGGATGCAATAGTATTTGAAGTTCGATAAAAAGGATTTTAATGGGTTTTTCATCATTTTCCCATGTATTTGGGATTTCGACCAATACACTAATGTGATGCGATATAATGCCTAATGGCAGACCCGAGAGGGATTTTAGGGGCGATTGAATGGAATTTCACGTCCGACAATGTATTTTCCAGAAATCTCTATGTAATGAAATGTTCTCCAGTTTTTGGGTTTTTGCCTATGAAACGGCCCCGATCCCTTGTAACAACTCCTAATCATCATTCCATGCTACAAGCGGGCGTTTTTGGCAGATGATGAGGTGTTTGAAAGCCACAGAGCTACAGAGCCAAATGGCCAGTCGAACAAACAATGCAGAGAAGCCACAGAGCTGCAGGGGAATGATTGAACTCAGGGAAACGACTGGGGAAGCCAAAAAGCTAGAAAAGTAACTCAAATGAGGCAAAGAGCTTAATTGAGCAGGGGAAAGTTGAATGCTGAAACAGTTGCAGAGCCGAGAGAGCAGAGAGAGAGAAAAAAGCTATTGCGCAGAGCAACCGAGGGAGTCACTTAGAGGTCAAGTGAAAAGCCAGAGAGCTGCAAAGAGCCAAAGGAGCCAGAGCCAAAGAGCCAGAGCCAGAGCCAGAGCCAGAGCCAGAGAGCTAGAGCCAAAGCCAAGAGCCAGAGCCAAGAGTCAGAGCCAGGAGCTAGAGCCGGAGCCGAGAGCCAGAGCCAGATCCGAGAGCTAGAAGGCCGAGAGCTTCAAGAGCCAGGGATACAATGGTGTCTAAACCCATTGTTTCTGTGTAAAACAGTGTTGTTGAGCCAAGAGCTTGTAAAAGGACTTTGCCATAATCCCAGAGAGCCTAGTTGAGTTGACGAGAGCTCATGGAGACGTAGCCCAAGAGTTTTGGGTGAACTCCTAATTAAATTGTTGTCTTATGTGTGTTTTTTTATTACTGCACTATATTTGCTGCGTTAGTTGTTGTTATATCAGTTCAAGCAAATAGACTTAAAAACACATAAACAATCAACAATAAACATAAGCATACACCTTATTTCAAGCACATATTTAATTCCGCATTGGTTAATTATAAAGACTTGGGAACATTTAAGCTTTGGAAGTGGGAGAGGTCCTTATAAGTTAGACAAGGAGCCTAAGTGCCCCATTTTCAGATCAAAAGTTCTGTATGAACAATGTGAAACTTGTTAATGTTCCAATAGCTGCCCATTTTAAGCTTTCTTCGGTTTTGAGTCCTAGAACTAATGAAGAAAAGAAATATATGTCTCATGTACCATATGCAAATGTTGTGGGCAAATTAATGTATGCGATGGTATCTACAAGACCTGACATTTCACATGCAGTTGGAGTTGTCAGCAGGTTCATGGCAAATCCAGGTGAAGAACATTGGCGAGTAGTGAAATGGGTGCTTCAATATCTAAGAGGCACAAGTGACCATTGCATCATCTTTAATGGTAGTGAAGGATCAGTCTACGGATTTGTAGATGTTGATTATGCAGGTGATTTGGACAAAATAAGATCTACTATAGGTTATGTCTTTAATCTTGCAGGTGGAGCAATTAGTTGGATGTCAAATCTTCAAGAAACAGTTGTGTTGTCCACTACCGAAGCAGAATTTATATCTGCTTCAGATGCCAGTAAAGAAGCAATCTGGTTAAAGGGTCTATTTGATGAGATTGGAAGGATGCAAGAGAAAGTGAATGTACTTTGTGAAAGTTAGAGTGCTATTCACTTTGCTACAAATCCTGCTTATCACAACAGAACCAAGCACATTGATGTAAGGTATCATTTTCTAAGACATGTGATCGATGGCGGAAAAGTAGCTCTTCAAAAGGTCCATACACGGGAGAATTGTGCAGACATATTCACAAAGCCAGTTACAGTAGAGAAGCTGCGATGGTGTTTAGCTTCTCTTGGCTTGTAGAAGAGATGATGAATGGGCATGGACAAGGGATTAGGAAAATTGTTGTCAAGGCGAAGTTTTTTGGTAATTAACAACTAATTTATGTAAATTTGGGTAAATTGTATTAGTTATTAGCAAGTTAGTTTCATACTGAATCAGTAGTTATGTAACTGAGGAGGCTCATATATAAAACTGATGAATGCCCAAACTATTGTAAGGAGAATCATTTATTGATTAAATAAAGATTCAAATCCCTTACCTCGTGGATGTTTCCTTGACACCCTGTCAGGGTTTTACCACGTAAATCCTGAGTTTCTACTTGTATGGTTATGTTCAGTTGCATTCCCTTTCTTGGTTAATTTAACCTTCTTTCTTGATTAGTAACCTATTTTATAACTATAGGATAATAATGGGATATCCTCTTCGACCAACCCATTTGGGGATCTTCAATCCCCATAATCTTGTTAATTGGAGACTCAGGATAATCAAGAAGGGAGCGCCGAGGAGAATGGTGCAGAGGATCCACTAAAAGAGGGAGAAATTAACGATGCCAATAAGGAGACATCCCCCCTTAGAGTCAGCCTCATAAGATCCATTGCATTCCAAATCTAGAGGGGGGCTTGATTTTGTGTCAATTGGCTCATTCATCTTCCCCAACAAAGGCGTAGTGTGAGCCCTAGGAGGGACCAAGAAAATAATAGCCATAACTATGTCTTAAGCTAAAGGATGAAGTGAGGAAATTAGCACCCAAGAAATAGGGAGTAATGCTAAGAAGAAATGAAGACACTCTAAAAATGAAATTAGAGAATTAGAAGCCAAGCAAAATAAGAAGCTTGGGAGCCAACTCCAAATCTATTATCTCCTTAAATCGTCCAGGCTCAAAGGTTCACCAGGAACATCAGAGGAAAATCACTATTGAACCCCAATTAATAGAGGTACTTTCTTGGAATACAAGGGGTATGAGAGGACCCTATGAAACCCTCTCCTTAAAAGATTTGATTAAAAGGGAACAACCATCAATTTTCCTCTTACAAGAATCGAATATGGAAGAAGAAGATTGAATGAAGGTGTGCAAAACATTTTGGAAGGACAGTGAAGGCATAGGTCAAATTTCAAGTGGAGTCTCAGGCATGTTAGTTATTTTTTGGCACAATGGTCAATTTTCTTTGGTTTACAGTATAAAATCTTGAAATTAGATAGTGGTGGAGCTGGAAAAAAAAGGATACAAATGAGAGGTTCAAAGTAATAAATGTCTATACACCCTCATCTTATGCAAAGAAGTTAGAATTTTTGGATAAACTTTTGTCCCTCAAGAATAGAAATTGGAATCAGAATGGTATAGTGGGTGGAGACTTCAACACTACCATTTTATCTCCTGAGCACAAGGGTGGAAACATAGTTCGGGATCCGTTAAGAGAGAATATGGAAGGCCTTCTCTCTGAGTGGGATCTAGTATATATTAAACCCCTTAAATGTAAGTACATCTGGTCAAATAGAAGAGCTGGAGAAGGTCACATTGTTTCCTGTCTCAACCAGCTTGCCATTCATAGTTCATGGGTTCTTCAAGGCTTGCATTCACACTCCTCCACCTTGATCTCTAGAGATTTCGATCATAGACCAATCTTGTTGGTTCTGGAAGATAAGAAGGATTTAGAGCCAGTCCCCTTTCGTTACAATCCAATATGGTTGGAAGAGGAAGGAGTTGGAAATTTGATCTCTCAAGATTGGTGATTAGAATATGTCGGTTCTCCAACCTTCGTTTGGGAATCTAAAATCAAGTCAATAAAAAAAGCCTTATGAAAAGGGGTCAAAGACGTTTATGTCCCATCTAGGAAGAGAAAGGAAGAATTGGTAAAATAATTAGAGGAACACATCAATATAAAGGAGGACCATGCAATGGAGGAATGACATATAGAGAAGGAGAAGACCCTTAATAAGAAAAACTTCCAGGAGAACAGGAAAGAGGAATAGTTGTGGAGGTTAAAATCCAGAAGCACATGGCTGAAAGTCAGGGATCACAACACCTCATTTTTCCGTAAACAGACTAAATCAAGGGATTTTTGTAATAGGGTGCGGAAAATTATTCCAAAAGGTAAACCCCTTATCTCCAAGTTTTTTATATTAAGGAGGAAGCTTTCAATCACTTCCAATCTTTGTTCTCTTTGTATGGGGTCCTTAATGACACGAAGGCGAGGAGTTTTTGACCCAATTTTCCTCATAAATCTCAGAAGAAGAGAATCACCTCCTCATGCAAGAGATAAAGGAATTTATCGATGCAATTTTGTCCTTGGATCTAGACAAGGCCCCAAGACCAGACGATTTCTCTATTATCTTTTAATGCTCCTTTTGGCCTTTGATCAAGAAGGACCTTATTAGAATGCTTAATTGGACTAGGGTTAAAAGGAAGGTTGGAGGGGGGACAAAATCTACCTTCTCAGTGCTAATTCAAAAGGAATTGAGTGCATCTTCCTTAAATAGGTTTCATCCCATATCCTTTTGCAACAACTCTTACAAAATCTGGACAAAAATAGATATATACTAGATAATATCATCCTGGTCTAGGAAGTGATCAATTCGAGTCAAGAAAGTGGAGAACCATGCTTTGTCATCAAGTTGGATATGGTGAATGGATTTGATCGAGTAAGTCACTCCTTTCTTCTTCGTATCTTAGAAAAACTTGGCTTGTGCAAGGATTTTGTCAATTGGCTAAATTCATGTATCAACCATCCTTGGATCGCCCCTTGATTAATGGCATACCAACCCACTTTTTCAAAGCCTCGAGAGGTCTCCGACAAGGTTTTCCTCTCTCTCTCTCCTCTTCTTTACATCATAGTAGCCGAGATTGTGAGTCAAAATCTTGAAGAAGCTCGCATGTCTGGGGACTTGCCTAATATCTCCATTTCCTAAAATGTTAAATATGTCAATCATTCACAGTTTTTGGATGATACCATTATGTTGGGTGGTGCTTCCAAAATAATAGCTTCCAAATTTAAAAAAAATGATAATTATTTGGATCTCTTAGGGGGACTCGTAAATAAGAGGAAGAGTCAACTCTATGGATGAAATTGCTCGAGTTCTGTGCTCCAAGAGATTGCAACGACTATGGGCTTCTCCATCGAGTAGGAATGGAGATAATTTAAATATTAAGGAGTCCCTATCTCATTAGGATATACTTACAAGCAATACTAGGATGAAATTGTACAGAAAATTAAAAAGAAGATTGTAGGGTGGGGGGCATTTTGGTTGAATCTGGCTGGCAATGAAATTTTGATCAAGGTTGTGCTTTCTTCCCTCTCAATTTACCTATGTTATGGGACTTCAGCTCCAAAAGGAATCCTAAATCAAATGAGTATCATACTCAAGAATTTTCTCTAGAAAGAGGGTAAGAATAATGATAAAAGGTTTCATCTAATTAATTGGAATACATACTGCCCTCCTAAAGAAGTGAGAGGCTTGGAGATTCATGATCCTCTCATGGGTTGTATAGCCTTGGGAGCCAAGTTGGTCTGGAAGCTGGTCATCAACTCAAAGGAGTGATAGAAAGAGGCCTTTCTAAACAAATACTTCCACAAGTCTTGCCTCCTAAGAGTTGAAGATGCCTAGTGAACGAGCAATGGATCAAAAATATGGAGATTATCTAAAAAGGCAGCCCCTCTCATAATTGAAAATTTGGGTTGGAAAGTGAGGAACATCACTAGAATCAATTTGTGGAAGGACAAGTATCTACCTAGCTCCCTTCTCTCTTCATATGACGAGCTCAAGCCCCTTATAGATTGGATGCAAGACAATGGGGTCAAAATACTGAAAGATATTTCAATATGGGATGAATCGAGCGTTTGGAGGGAATGGGAACGTCATGGTATCACTAATCATATGAGATCAAAATTTGAAATAATGATCTCCTTCCTAAAGGATCTAGCTCGCGTTCATGGTAATGAAAAAGACTTCAGAACCTGGCGGCTTGACCAGTCATCCAAGTACATTGTAAAAGAGGGATATGACTTCCTATTGAGAAGAATTCCCTTCCCTTCCCAATCAAAAAATTGGAAAGCTATCTGGAACAGAGATGTCATTCTAAAAGTGAATTCTTTATGTTGGACCGTGGTATATGGAAGCATTCTCATTGTGGAAAACTTAAGGTGTAGAAGTATCTAGGGCCCCTCTTGGTTTGTCCTCTGCAAAGAAGAAGAAGAATTTATCCCCCACTTATTTCATGAATGCCCCTTCTCTTTACTTGTGTAGAGATATGCATTTGAAAAGGTTTGTCATATACATGACATCCCCCAAAACTACAGGAAATGTTCGTCAATTGGACATATCATGAACCCTCCTAGGCATCTATCATAAAAAGGGCATGAAAATATTTACCGAAGATTTTATGTTAGGTCATTTGGATTACAAGAACCAAAACATATTTAAAGGTGAATCCCCCTCGCCCATTCGAGCAACCAACAATGCCATCTCTCTGCTCTCAAACTCACTTTTTACGAGGGGTTATCAAGATATCAGACATGGAAGGGTTGTCCGATCCTGAGAGGATATGGTTAAGCATAAACACCGCCTCAGATCACACTGAAAGATTCATAATTCATCCCAAAGTGAGAAAATATTGGTGCTTAATATTTACCCAAGAAGAATTATGTTCTTAGAAAGATAAGCGGAGGGTAGCAATGCTCTTCATTGATGGAGCTGCAAAAGGGAACCCAAGGGTGGTAGGAGCAGGAGGGGTGATCTTTTTCCCCGACGAAAAAGAGGAAATAAGATTTGTGTGGGTATTAGAAGTAGGAACAAATAATAAGGCTAATCTCCTTGCACTCTAGAAGGGCCTGAACTTTTCTTTAAGTCTTGGAATAAAGAAATTAAGTGTCATAGGGGACTCCTTGCAGGTAACTCAGATGTTTTCAAATCCTAATAAAAATTTTGATCTCTCAAGCTCTGCTCTAGTGAAGAGGATCAATCGGCATATGAAGAAATATGAAGTGTTGTCCCTTTTCCACATCCTCCACCAACTCAATTGGGAAGTCGAAAAAATGGAAAATCGTGGCACATTGTTGGGGGTAGGTAAATGTGAATTAAATGGATGAGACAAGGGTCTTAATCCCACACCATAGAATCATACTAGTTTGGTTGGAGTGCATAGCCAACAATGATGGCACTGGCAGACATATGATGAATATAATAAGGGATCCTATTCGGGACAAGTGGGTGATGGAACAGGATGGGTACACACTTGGTGGCATTCTAGAGTCTCAAGTCAAGATGTTAAGAGTCCTGTCGAGGTACATATCTTAGCCAAAAGGAACCGTCCAAAGGTGGTTAATTTACCTTCTTGGGAGGACAATAATTCATTCAGGCAACTTAATAGCGAAGAGACAGAGGCATATCTCACCTAGTGCCACTGCAAATTGGCTACTTGGTTGGTTTAATAGGTATCTCACGCAAGAAATATATTTAATTGGAATGAAGATTGAAAATCTATATGCATTAATGGCGAGAGTTGATGGCAATTGTGAAGTTTGGGATGACACCTTATATAAGGAGACTCCATCTCCAAAAGTGTCATCTGTTAGTTTAATCATTGAGTATAAGTTGAGCAATTGTGCCTTACTAAGTGCGTTGACAATGACATCGCAGGGAGGATAGCCTTCGGAAGTCGACATGGCTCAGTGGAAGTGAGCGGTTGAATTTTTGTTTAAGTTGTTGATGGGAAGTCTTGACCTCCTTATGTGGTGGGTGAATTTGTTGGAAAAAGATTGTGCAGCCAAAGCAAACCGCATCAATGTTAAATTCGAGAGCTTGGAGGCGTCATTGGAGCAGAAAATCGTCAGGATGGAATGATACCTCCTCACTTTCAATTTGGAGCAGATTAGTTAAATCTTATTTGTTGAGGTACATGAGATCATCATCGAGCTCCCTGACCCTATCCTTTCCTAGCTGTAGGGAAATTTGGGTGTTGGTGACAAAGGTGTGGGAACAAGCAAAGGAAATGACTGCACCAACGAGGAAGTTGAGCCTTCAAATATTGGTTAATGTTTTTTTATGTATTGCAAGTATGTTTACATTTTGGGTCAGTTCTTCTAGTCATATGGGGAATACCAATGTAATATTCTGGTCCACGGGGCTCGTAAGGGAAAGGAAGCCTTTTCTTGGATATATTGGAACATAGAAGTAGTTGAAATAATCGAAGGAAGTTTTGATTTTTTGACGTAAACATTTTTGGCCGTGTAATCCAGGTTTTTAATATAAAGTATTTGTCTTGTTAAAATATATATATATATATCTATATATATATATATATATATATATATATATAGATATATATATGATTTTTTTTTTCTTTGAAAAACACATAAATTTAATAAGAGAGAATAATGCAAAAGCTAAAAAAAAAGAGGTGAATGTGATATTCTTTTCTTGAATTTTATTATAAAAAATGTGTCATAGAAATGAGGTCATGGGAGTTATTATGTTCATGCATTTTGCAAGTTTATATTGTAAACTTGGATAGTGGCGATATGACCTCTTTCTCTTCCCATTACTGTAGGAGTGTTGGAATTAAGAGTTAGTATGTTTATGTTATTGGTCTTTAGTATATTGTTAGTGAAATTTAAACATCTCTTAGAAGGAATTGCACAATCCTCAAGGAAAGAATTCCTTCTGCATGCAAGGAATATTCACAATGGAATATTCTAGCAACTGATAGTACACTACCCCTCCATCTGATCTCAATTGGGTTTCTATCTGAACTGACATGCATGAGTTATTTATGAGAGAATACTCAGTTATCTAAAGTGCAATAGTTACATGCATGCAAGCATTAACTAACTGAACCTACATTAATTCAACAAACTATTTGAATTAATCTAACTGGACTTGACTCAATTAACTAAGTCAGCTAATTACAACTCACTCTTATCTCTTTAACTGATGGATAAATTCCTCAATTAATGAAGAAACTATTGCATGTACCCACATAGACTTCAAGTTTGATTTTCCTTAACTAATTAACTCAAGATGAATTAATTAATTATTTTACAAACTGTTGCTAAGATCAAATTCGAATTTTACTTCACTATTTTAGTTTAGGGACTGACTAAAATAGGAAGGTATCCTGAAATGCTATTTATAGGATGTTATTTTTAGCGCTTCCATTTTTCCATCCATTATTTCTAGGATCAACACTGGTTGAACTGCTATTTATAGCAGTGCTATTTTTAGCAATTCTTGTTGCTATTTTCAACATATTTGTATGGGAAGAAGTGTCATATTCCTCTAGACTGGTGTCGACAAGAGGACAAGCTCATGTTAGGACTAAATAAACTAATGGATATAGAAGAGATGGTTAAAAAGATTAGGCAAAACGTAAAAGTTGCCTACGATTGGCAAAAACGCTACATAGATTTAAAAAGAACAGATTAAGAGTTCCATGTAGGGGAATATGTTTACGTTAAAGTGAGACCCAAAAAGGGTTCCTTAAATTTGGGAACTATTCTTAGTTGGCTCCTTGGTTTTGTGGACCTTTTGGACTATTGGACAAAATTTAGCCAGTGGCATATCAATTGGCATTGCCAGCTCATATTAAAACTCATAATGTATTTCATGTATCTATTCTAAAGAAATATGTACAATATTTGATTCATGTAATTGATTGGTGTGTGGTACAGGTCAAACTCGAAGGAGAATTCCAAGTCAAACCACTGCAAGTTTTGGACTGGAGGGAGATTATACTCTAGAATTGAGTCATTGCCAAGGTTAAAGTGCAACAGAAGCACTTTGGAACTGAAGAGACCACCTGGTTGATGGAGGAGGAAATGATGAAGTCTTATCCTAAGTTGTTTCCTTCACAATTAATTTTGAATGAACATCGAGGACGATGTCCCATTTTTAAGGGGAGGGGAGATGTAATACCCCGGAAAAACATACTTTATGACATATATGGTTTATTATTTTATTGATTGCTGGAAATGGAAGAAGGAAATGTTCTTAAATGTTATTTTATTTTCTGGCATGAGAGAATAATAATTAGTGAGAATATTGTGTTTGAATAGTCAATTCTCTCATAAATATGTTAGAGGCTAACATGAGAGATTAACCTCTAACTGTCAGGGGAAACAGTTAATTGGTTATGCCTAAGAAGCTAGAAAGGAAGAAAAAGGAAAACATCTCTCTTTTTTCTTCTTTTTTGGATAGTATGGATGGTGTGTGCTGTTATTTTTGGTTTGGAGAAGAAGAATCATGAACCAGTCTGAGAAAAAGAGAAAATCCCAATTTACTTGAGTAGAAACAAGGTGGGAGAGAAAGGCCCTGCATTGGATTCTGGATGAGATACTATGGGAGAAAAATATAACCTTTGTTTTACCATTACCAGTGGGAGAGAAAGACTTGTAAACCCAAGGAAAGGTTTACAAGGCATTACATATGGTGAAGAGTATACAACTCTAAATATTCCAAAATTATTTACTTAACAGTTAGAGAGAAGGCTCGGGTGGACTGCGTACAGAAGGTAGTTCATGGTTGGGAGGATTATAGAGGCATCTGACTTATTTCTGGAATGAAGTTAAATAGAATTGTAGTCCAAAATGTTTTACAATTATGCTGACAAAATGGTTGTAGGATGGTAGACGACCAGAACAGGTAAGGAAACTGTTAGGTTGTGCTAAAGTAAAAGGAAAAAAAAATGTATATTTGAATAAAATTAAATTATCGTGATGAATCAAAGAGTTGACAGAAGATAATTATATTCAAGGAACTTTAGTCAATAAGAAAAAGAAAGAGACTATAACATGAATTAAATTTGTAATGGAAGAAAGAAAGATTGTCCTAATTTAAAAGTGCAGATGTTGTCTTGTTTATGTGAATATTGTTATCCTTAGTTCATTAACTAAAAATTATGGAAGGGAATGGGGTTTGAACCCAGGTTGAACCCTTGAATCCATAGAAAGGGTATGTTTTCTACCAGGGTTTCGAGATGTTGGTCCTGGGTTCTGAAGGATAAGTCACATGGAACAATCACGATTTCCCGGTTATAGGTAACCATGGAGCCCTAGACAAATAGACAGTTAAACTTAAACTATATATATATATATATATATATATATATATATATATATATATATATATAGATTAATATTGTTTCCTTTTATGCATAAGAAAAACATACAAAACATGTTCCTACAAATTAATAAGTAGAGGTAATATCAAATAGTGAAGTATGAAGTATTATTGACTCTGCATGAAGGTAAACAAAAGCAATATGAAACAATTTATTTCATTATCATAAGTGGTCAAGATTATTGTCTAAATTGTCACAAGAATTTAACTAAAGGGGTTTATTTATATATATTACAAACAAAAAGAAATAACATGTTTTCAACTAGTAGTCACAAGAATGATTTCGTTTTAGAAAATAAGGCCACAAAGGAGTTGGGGATTTTAATGCTAAAACTGATGCACAAAATCAACACCAAAATGGTATAAAATTCTATGCAATTCCCTTTTTTTTTAATTATGTTCCGAGTATTCAAACCATAACCCACGAGGTTCCTGCCATAGTAAAAATAATTACATAAATACACAGTCCATCTACTTGAGTGTTGTTATAGTGCATGCAGCCATGATGGATTGTGAACTTAAACATGCCAAAGAAAAAGAAAGAGAGACCATACAACAAGTCGGTCATAGCCACTATATTTTCTATTAAAAATTATAACCTTGACTATCTACAAAATCGGCTACGGAATGTAGGAGTATACTAAGCGGAAGGATGCCCTATTGCATCAATGTGAAGGTCATAGTCTTGGCTCAAGATAACCTGGTAGCATAAGTGGAAAATTTAGGAATAAAAACCTGGAAACCATATCCAAAATTTGAAGTTGAATTTTTGAAAACCCTCGAAATTTCCCCTCTCCTCCTAGCTCGGTAATTCCCTCATACCTAGGTAAGTAAAATATGAAACTGGGTTAGGAAAGGGGAAACCCTCATAATCTGTAATAGAAAACTAGAAAACTAAGTATTTAGATTAAATGGAAGTCGAGGTTTCAACCTACCAGGGTCGACAACATGGTACTCCACCTCAAGAATACAGTGAAAAGGAATTGCATGGAAGTTTAAACGTTGAAAAGTTAAAGGAAAGGAAATTGATAGCTATAATAGGATTAAAAACACACAAGAGTTACCTTCGATGATGGAAAAAAAAACCAAATTCCATCCTTTGTATTAGCCAAGGAGTTGTTATGGTAAGCCCGGAGTCTCCAACACATCCTAAAGACGGGGTTGATAACCTGGAAAATTTTATTTCCAAGAACTCATAAGGCAATGATGATGAAGAAAATAATACCAAACATATAACCCAAAAACTTAACTAGTCGAAGATATGTTGAAAACAAATATTTCTACCTCCCAATTCTACTCATATCACAACCGCAAATCCACTACAGTGCCTAAGAGGTTAATCAGTGTAATAGTTGTTTCGTTGTCTCTAGAAGCAAACTTCTTGTAGAAGGGTCTGAACATAGGAGAAAATATTTGTACCCGCTAACAAACAAACGTAAATGGGGCAACCCGATAGTATTGGGTAGGGTAGTTACAATAACCCTATTGTCATGCAAACTCCTCCATTCATTCTGGAAAAATAATAATAATAATAAATAAATAAATAAAAATAAAAATAAATAAATAAAAATAAATAAAAATAAAATAAAATAAAATTATTAATAATAATAATAATAATAAATAAAATAAAAAAAATAAAATAATAAATAAATAAAAAAATAAATTAAATTAATAAATAAATTAAAATTAAAATAAAATTTAAAAAAAAAAAATAATAATAATAATAATAATAAAATAAATAATAAATAATAAATAAAATAAAATAATTAAAAATAATAATAATAAATAATAATATATATGTATATATATAAATAAAAATAAAATCATGTGCGTCGAAAATCTCTATGAACCCTGACTCCACATGGATGGTAAGGCCATCCAGGGAGGGAATAAACATGATCAATCATTGGTTCAAACAATCTAAAAGTTGTGAATAATACCATGACAAACATTATAACTCTGATTGGAAAAATATGTGTTCATTAGAAACCAACAAATACAATAATTCCACATGTAAAGAGTGGGTCTAAGTGTTATGTAAATATTTATGTCCCTTGAATTGTGCCTTCGAAGCGAGCGTAGAGCCTATATACATACATAAGGAGTTGTGACATTTATAGTAGGAGGATATGTGTGTAGACATCGATACTGTAATGTTAAATATATAATGTGGAACAAGAAAACCCATGATCATTGAAATGTGAGGTTATTAATAATAATATTTTTAGTTAAAGACAAAGTAGGCATAGGCCTATTCAATGACTAATAAAATGGAAGGACCCTAATAGGGTGTCATGACATTGATATAAATATTAGGAAGAGAATAAGCACAATTGCAAAGTTGAAATCTATCCAAAGGTAATTTTTTTGTTTATGTCAATTAGCAAGAAGAAAAGTAACCCATGTTTCTAATAATATTACATAATGATCAAGGATTGAAGTCAAAGGTTGTGTAAAATAGCCTTATGTATGCAATATGGCAAAAGAAAAAATATAAATTATTTAATGGGAGATCAATGGAATCTAGATGGAAACATAGATAACTCAATATCTTGTAGATTAAAAAAAATGTGGTGTAAAGCTAACAAAATAATGTAGACTTTGAAACGGGAACTATAAACTCAAAAGGGGAACTCTGGCCAAAAAACCCCGAAAAAACATCAAAAACAGTGCTAAAAACGAAAAGTGTGTATACTAGAACGATGGTTTTTTTTTTAGGGTCAATTTTGAACATGTTTTAAAAATGGCAGTGAAAACGAAATTTTCGTGCAAAAAAACACCTTGAAAATGAAAAAGTGATGATACTGGAATGATAATTTTTTTTAGGGTCAATTTTCAACATTTTTAGAAAATGCTAGTAAAACTGAATTTTTATGTGCCAAAAAAAGTTGTTTATGAGGAAAAAACACTCTAATGTTTTTGGTAGAATAACATTTTTCTTTCCTAAGTATAAATTCAACATGTTCTCAACCATAACATGCTAGATACAAAAGAAATTGGAATTTTTTCAACCATAAAATTAAAAAACCATGACATTATGAACAAATTACATGACTAAATGAATTCAAAAGTCATTATTTGTATATTGAATGAAACATACATTATATCTCTAATTTAATGTTGCATTGTAGATATTTTAAACAATAAAAATTATCATAATTTAATCCAACAACATAAAAACGACTCATAACTTCTCATTTAACACCATATGGAAATCAAAAATTTTATTTCAAGATACAATGCAAACATCAGTTATATAAAATGCCTTAAACAATTATTCAAAATCACTCATATTTTCTTGCACACCATCAGAATTCACATCTTCAGATGAGTGACTGGATGCTGATGAAGATGTTCTATATTCTTCTCTTTCATCAACTAGTGCCCCATCTGACTCCACATGCATGCCCAACATTTCAAGTTTCAAAATTCTTCTAGATCTACGACTGGTTTCAGCAGACTCCCATCTCAACACTGTTCCTTCTAGTAACAACCTTTTCAGAATCTCTATCGTCTTGAAGCGAAGAGTTCCTCCCTTTGTTAAATTGAAGTCATAAACAAGTATGTCAACATCCTCCAATTTTAATGTCTGTGCCGCGGCGATTTATATTTGTACCCTTTCTTTTTCTCTTTCCGGCATTTTTTTTGTCAACTACTATCTCTAGCTTATACACACCATTGAATGGGTGTGTATTTGTGGCATACCAATGTACTTCAACACCTGTAACATCCTCATTTTCTGTAAAGACCTTTATAACTTTAGCAACCCAAAATGGATATCCATTGGGATCTCCATCTGCTAGCACTGCGATCATGCAACCCTCCTTAATATCCTATACTAAACCCCTGTAAAGGTCTTCCATGGCTTCACGTTGTGCACGAGATCTTCTGGAACCAATATACATCTCTCTTTCCTCTACCTGTAAAGAATCAATAATACCTTGAGATTGTTGATGTTCAACAATGTTTATTTCCTCATGTTCATTCAACACATTATGTGTCCAAATAAATGGATTTTTCAAAGGTATATCTTCATTTGTTGTTGTTGAAATGATATCACTTTGATTATTAAAAAATGACACCCACCAAACTGAATCAGCAATGTTAAAGTACTCATATGTATATCTAATACATTTTTTAATTTCTTCTAGGCAATCAGAATCATTTATATCTCTATTTTGTCTGTGTGCATTATGAACTTCACCAACTGATTGTAATAACAATATTTTTGATGCAAATATTGGATGATCTAGAATGAACTTCAAAAATTCCAAATCTGATGACGGTGCCCATTCTGCAGTGGTTGAATACTTCTTGCCCCATATTAGTGTTTTCCCATCAATTTTTTTGATACGAAATTATTGTTGGAAGCTAATGTCATTAAGTTGTTCAATGCATTTCCCCTCACCATGTGATCCCAGAATAAACCTTCGCATGTCAATAGTTTCTTCCAACACATCAAAAGTAGGCTCTGGCATGTATGATTTCTTAATACATTCAATTAATGATGGCAAGCTCCCAACTTCCTTCCTCCTCAATGTGACTGAAAAACGACTAAACATTTGATCAATATGGTCATGAGTGTGCCCAACAAGAAGGAAACCAACCTTTACCTTCTAAAAAATTTTCAATTCAACAAGCATGTTTAGATATCCAAAAACAACCTGATTTTTGTTTTCATGGCAAGTGTTTTCCAAATGTAGATACAAAACGTCAGGAAGATTACCAGACCAATGAGAAAGCACATCATGAATTATGGTTATGGTCAGATTTACATCATTATGAATATTTGGAGCTGTGAAGTACACCTTTGGCAACATTTTCCCATTGAAGACCATACAACCGACCAAGTGATACTGAATAAAATTTTCCTCCTGTAAATTTTTGGGTGTGCGAACAAAATGTGGTAAAAGTGTTTTCTTCTGGTCCATACCATCAATTATCAAACCCAAATATTTATTCGGATTATCATAACACTTCTTTCGATGCTTGTACAACTTTTTCCTTTCATTTGTTTGTTGTTCACGATGCTCTTGAAGTTCTTTGACAATTGAATCTACACAACATAAAAGAAAGCCATTAAGAAATATGTTTTCATAGTTGATGACTATATAATTTTAAAAGTTAAAGTTATGAATGCTTACATATTTCTGACCCTTCACATTTTTCCCTTTTTTTTTAAGAGAAGCACATGTACTGCAAATCCCCATCCTTGTCTTCTTAGGAATATGGACATTGTTGAATTATTTCTTCCATACCTTCACAAAATATTGATATGTAATAAACCAGCCATGTCCCTCAGCACCTTCTGCATATTATTTGTATAAGTTGTAGATTGCTCGTCTTGAAAAATTATCTGGAATATGTATTGTCTCTCCATTTGGAATACACTCTCCATGCTTTGAAAAGAAATCTTTCATCCATGACATTGCAATATTTGATAATGGCCCAAACTGTCTTTATGACGTACTTCTGAATAAAATGTGGGATCCTTTTCCAAATTTTCTTGAATTCTTGAGAGATGAAAATTCCCAATCAAATGAAACATCTTGAAACCCTTTCTACAGATAAATAAAGTCCCAATATGATAATCATAACTTGACAATGTAGATTGCATGCACCCAACTAAATATGAATTTTGCATGCTTTTATTCATTGACAAACATCTCTTCCTGCTCTCTAATGCAAATTTGAAACCCATATGTTTCAAGCAATCTTTTTTACAACATTCACTTGAAATGAGAGCACTGATAGAACTTCTTCTCGTCAGATCTTCTTCTCTACCCCTTGTATAACTAGAACATCTTGCATTGATACGAAAAGGTCTGCTCCTACTCCTCGATACAATATTTCTTGGCAACATCTCCATCATTGGATCATCATTTGTATAAGGATTTTCATCATCATTAATAAGAATGTTATCCACACTCTGATCAGTTGTGCTTTTCAATTACTGACTTGGAGGATATTCTTCATCTTCCCCTTCTTTAGTGCTATTGTCATAGTCCTTAGAATTTGGACTGAATGGAAAATTTGACTCAATTCTTATTGGATATTCTTCCCATGTGCATTGTCAGTGCTGCTCTCATAGTCCATAGAATTAGGAGTACGTCAAAAATGTGACTGCTTACTCACTGAAAATGCTACATCCTGTCCTTTGTCACTGCTACCTTTATACTCATTAGAATTAGGACTAAGTGCATCATCTTGTCCTTCATCACTGCTGCTCTCATAGTCCGTAGAATTAGGACTAAGAGAACACCGTGACACTCCATTCTTTTGAAATTCATCATCATGCTCTTCATCATTGCTGCTCTCATAGTCTTTAGAATTAGGACTAAAAGGACACGGTGACACTCCATTCTTTTGAAATTCGTCATCACGTTCTTCATCACTGCTGCTCTCATAGTCCTTATAATTAGGACTAAGTGGACACCGTCATACTCCATTCTTTTGAAATTCGTCATCACGCTCTTCATCATTGCTACTCTCATAGTCCTTAGAATTAGGACTAAGTGGACACCGTGACACTTCGTTCTTTTGAAATTCATCATCACGCTCTTCAGCACTGATGCTCTCATAGTCCTTAGAATTAAGACTAAGTGGACATCGTGACACTGCATTCTTTTGAAATTCGTCATCACGCTATTCAACATTGTTGCTTTCATAAGTGGACACCATGACACTCCATTCTTTTGAACTTCGTCATCATGCTCTTCATCACTACTGCTCTCATAGTCCTTAGAATTAGGACTAAGTGGACACTGTGACACTCCATTCTTTTGTAATTCATCATCATAATCTTCATCAATGTTGCTCTGAATGTCCATAGGATTAGGACTAAGTGGACACCATGACACTCCATTCTTTTAAAATTTGTCATCATTCTCTTTATCACTGCTACTCTCATAGTCCTTAGAATTAGGACTAAATGGAACCTGTGACTCTTTATTTATTTGAAATTCTCCATCCCCTCTTTCATGCTACTCTCATAGTCCTTAGGATTAGTACTAAATGGAATAATTGACTTTCTATTCATAGTGGAAAAATTCCTGCTATATTCATCAATATGAATAGAGTTGTTACGCGATGAAGATGTTGATGTTGTACAAATCGAAACTCCACTATCAGGACAATCCATCCCTTTCAAATAGAAGAGTTTGAATGATATAAATGCAGAGTCTCCTAAAAATATTATATAGCTTAGAGGATGAAATCCCTCTAAAAAGTTTCGCTAAAATATTTCCCTCCAAAAAGTTTATTAGATTTATTTCCCTTCATTATTTTATTTTACAATTTATTGAAAAATGTAAACTAATTTTTTTTATGAAATAAATCTCTAAAGTTAAAATTGTAAACAACAACTTTTACCTAAATTATTTTAATAGTTAAAGTATATAATATTTACTAAACAATTGAATGTTTTTTTTTTAATTTTTATGATACATTCTAAAACAAATTAATTCCACATTCACCTCGCTGTAAAACAATCCCATAATATTCGTTTTATCATAGTTTCCTTTGTTGCCATAAAAAAATTAACATGTTAAATTTTTTTTTAAACAAATTTATCCCACATTAACCATACGATAAAACATCTCGTTAATTTCACCTATATAATAAATTTCATTATCACTATTACTCACATCACATCAAGGTTTTCCAAGGTTCATTGAAAGACTTGGAGCGAATTTGTGGAGCAACTACATTGCTATCAACAACATATTCAATGGAGAATTCTCACAATTGAAAGGTCATTTAAATTTTTTTCCTTGCAAATGTTAATATTAAATAAGTTTAATGAAGTAGAATTTTTTTTTTTTAAATTAAAACTTTTTGCGAGTTAAATTTACCCACTATGTCTGTTGTGAGCATGGTGGGCCCGGTAAAGTTCATGATGGCCAAACAGGCCTAGTAATGCTCATGGCGGCCAAATGGGCCCGTAGGTTAGGGGCGATGAGCATGGCTGGTTGCCCGCCCGCAAAGTGTCAGGGCGATTCCAAGAATCGCCTCGCCAACCCGCTGGTGGGTGGGCCGCCGGGGTGGCGAAGGGGGGCGGGCCGTTGGGGTGGCGTGGGGGGAGGCTGCGGCAGCCTCCCCCCCCGCACCACCCTGGCGGCCCGCCAACCCGCAGGCGGGAAGGCCACCGGGGTGGCACAAGCGGAGGGGGTAGTGCATGATATATGGGTACAGTCCTTTTATTAGTTTGTGTATTCCTGGTATCAGTACGGTAGGGTGGTATATTAAAAAGTTTAACAAATGTAAATGATGATCAAAGTTAATATGTTTTCATGTGTTTTTTTCAGGAAAATGGTATCAAAAAAGATTTCTGTGAATCTTTCTAGACCAAAGATTCTTAAAAGTGGATCTTCAAAAAACATTGGTGAACAAACTCCACCTGAGCTGATGGCTACAAATCTTTCAAATGCCTCAAATGATAAGAAGATGATTTCATACTGGAAGAATTCAAAAGAAGTGAAACTTCCATCAAGAATTTGGTATGTGAAAAAAAAGAAAAAGCCAAAATGTGAATATATATCTATATATTGATATACTGAATGATAATGGAATTTATGAAGTGATGGGAACAGTCATAGACATGTGTTTGGTACTGGACATTGAAGTTGTTTACATTCTTACAAAACCCCCCAAGTCACATGAAAGGATTAAATACCAGTTATCATATTCATTGTATGACATGAGAGAAGTATCTACAAAGTTGTGTAAACAAATCGTAAATGAGATGAAACAAAATATCGTAAGTATTTTTATTTATATTTGTATTTGCATTCTTGTAACTGTCTCAATATTTTTTTAACTTTTTTTTTATTGACATATGATATTTTGTTTGGCAGAATTTTGTTGAAAGTTGTTCAATTAGGTTGGGAGGCATTCATTTCATAGAGCATGAAATTATGAAAGTTGTCAACAATTTATACTCAGTGTCAAAAGAAGATATGGCAGATAAGTAAAATGTAGTAATTGATGATGCTACAAAACTACATCCAAGGGATCAAAAAAAAAGCCTCCAGTGGATAAATCTAGCAAGGGTAGACAAGTTACCTTTGAAGACGATGAAGTTGAAACTAGCAGTGAAGAATATGTTGTCGTTACTGAAGATGACATTGGAACTGAGAAGAGTCGTAAAAGACCAAAAGTAACAATGCCCAAGAATAAATCTGTTACAGTTAATGATGAGAATGTTATGAGGAAGAAAAGAAAAGTTGAAGATTTTGAAGTAGTCATTACCAACAGTCAAGAACCTAGTGAAACTTCAAAAGAAAGCAGAGAAATCATTACACCAGGAGCTGATTTAGAGGATGGCATTATCAAAACAAAAAAAAATGCCATTGACAGAATTGACAAAGAGAAACTTAATTAAGCTTGGACGTACATTTCAGCTTAATGCCAGACAAATCTATAAGGCAAGTGAAGGACATATCAATATCAAATCAGAAAGCCACATCATCTACATGTTCACAACTTGAAGACATTGATGAGATACAATCCATATGCTCATGTGGTTAGCTATGTGCTTCTTGTTGATCCACTTCAAGTTTCCAACAAATAAGCATTTGATAAGTCAAAATGTTTTGAATACAATTATTATGTGCTTGGGAGGAACCATTCTATAGAAGCTCAAATACAATTGATGGAGGAATATCCCAATAACCCATGTTTTGAAACAATGAAATGTATCATTTATGTTGGTTTATCAGATACAAAAGCAAAGTTAGTGGCATGGGATCATAATTCAGATAATGAGTATAGGATGTCTATGACTTTCATCCAAAGGGTTAGATTTATTCATAGTGAATTTCAAGAAAAATGTGGTGGGGATAGGATAAATGTTACTGTAGATTTCCGAAAGGAATGTTGTATGGAAATAGGTTATCCAAGTGAAGAGAAAATCAATTCAAAAGGTGGAAAAGGCGGCAAATCAAGTGATTTATTCAGAGGTGTTGATAACATTTTCCAGTTGGCATTTAGAACTAGAGATATATGGAAGTTGAATAATGAGATTTTTAGAATGTGGGAAAACATTGGCATTAAAAACCAGAAGGTCAAAAAGTCAAAGCCATTGATGTGTAGCAGCAGTAAATCGGGTCCTGAAATGAAGCAGCTTCCAGAAGATATGACTATCACACCTTGGAGAGAATTGCATGGAGTGAAAGATGAAAAAATTGTCAAATCAATATTATCTCGTGTGAGGTCAAGGGAATTAAATCATTGGAGGAAATGTCTGAGGAATTTCAAAAGTAAGTTTGTTGAATTATTTTTATTTATTTCTAGATTATAATTTTCTTTTAAATATAACATATTGTTCTTATAGCATTTGTTATACATATCATTATATTAACTTTTTGTTACTTTATCTATGCATTCACAAAGTTTACATGAAAATTCAAGAACAAATAATTAAATTGTTGAATGAAAATAGTCGGGATGATGTTGTACACAACTATCTAGATTCAAGTTGTACATCAACATTAAAAGTTTTTTATCTTACATTTAAAAAGGTATCTTGATTTATACATTCATTTTTATTCATCTGTGTACTATTTTTAATCTATAACTTACACATACACACACACAGATATATATATATATATATATATATATATATATATATATATATATATATATATATATATATATGTTTATTTTATAAAAGATGAAGAAGGATGATAATAGAGCACCAGATAGTTTCAGAACCTTTATTAAAAAAATAAAAATCGAAAGACTGAAGAAGCAACGTATTAAGAATGTTGAACTTGTTCCAACTCTTACTCATTCCATTTGGAATGTGCTAGACACTATTCAATATCAAGTAATACAAGGTGACTGTGAAGACATTGCTAAACTCATACCTAAAAGGTATTATGCCCTAGTTATTGCAGATATTCCCCATGGTTTCAATATTCTAAATATTGACTATGATAGTGACCTTTATACTTATCAAGCTCTTAGTAAAGTGGTTGCAGGATTTAAAGAAGTCACGTCATCACCATTATGGAAATTTGTGATATTTTATTCAGACACACAATTGGCAATGTTATTGTCAAGCTTCAAGGGGAAAACAAATTCAAGGATGCAGCTTATATGGTAAAACGTTTAAAATGTATATTTGATTAATGTTGAAAAATTTATTTATGTACAAGTTAATTGAACTTTTATTATTTCATGTTATAGGCAAAAGTCAAATCTTCTTAACCATAAAGATCAACTATTTATAAATGATTATGAGTTCTTCCATATTGATAGTTGGGCAAAAGATGATAGCTATATGTGTATGATTTTTAATCGGGTAGATGGACAGAGTCATAGCCAAACACTGACTTATGATGCTATTGTAAGAAAACTACCATACGAAAACAAAGAAGCAAAAGGAGAGATAGTTAACATTTATCAAAAACCCAAGTTATTAATTAATTATCTTATAGACATATGTTCAAATGAAGGAGATTGGGTTCTGAATTTATTTTCTGGCTCAGGTAAGTTTTAATGTATGGAATTGAATTTCAATATGTTATTTTTTAGTTAATATGTTATTGTACTAATTTAAACAATGTAAACTTTGAAACGGGAACTGATACTGTTACCCGTTTTGTAGAGGTGGCAAAAAAATGACCCGATTTTCAAAAGTGGTGATGCAGAATACACATGTTTTTTTTAGAACATGGTTTTTGGAACTTTAATTTTTTTCATGTGCATTAAGTTTTAGAATGGTAGTGAATGGTAGTGATTTTCATCCTGATTTTAAAAAGTGAGTATTCTGCATCACACCCTTTTTTTAAAAGACCTATTTTTTGACTTTAAATTTTCTAGTGTGTGAAATGTAAAAAATTATTTTCTAAATTTGATAGTTTTTGAAGTTGTCATTGTATTCATATTTTCTTGTTCTCTATCTTAATTTTTTTTTTTTTTAGTGGGGTTTTTATTGTTTTGCGTTTTTAAATTAGAAAGTCGATAGTTTGAATTTTAGATAATCTACATGTTTAGACATCCTTAATTAGTTTTTCAATCCACATGAAATAATTGTTTCTAAAAAACAACATTTTTTAACAATGGATAAAAAATAACCATTTTTAACATAAATATAACAAAAAAACTAAACGTTTTGATAATTTTTTGTTAGAATTAACATGTCAAAATCACAATTTTTATACAAAAATATTAACTAAAAATGGTCAAATAATAGTTTTTTTTTATGAATTACATGTCAAAAAGATAATAATAACTATTTTTTTTTTCAAAAAATAATGATTAACTTAAAAATCAATGCAGAAATCACATATTACCAATATTGAACATATAACAACCCTAATTGAGTGTTTATTCTTCTCATAAAATGTCAAAGTCAAAACATTGCAAAGCTTGATTTACAAGCATAACTTAAATTTAATCAACAATGTCACGTAATCCAAATTCTTCGTCCTCTAGAGTTTCATCATTGTCCTCTTCCACAATATTTTCTGTTTCATTTTGCTCATTTTCCTCTTCTAATGGGTCTTTGATGTCTGCAAATCTCCCAATATATGTCTTTCCAAACATTCCATGTAATGGTGGTTGGGGTTCCTTTGCCTTTTTTGCCACACGTGATTCACTAAAGTCCCCTTTCTTCAACCCAATTTCTTGCATTGCATCTCGAAGAAATTGAAGAGCATTAATTCTTTGCTGAATGAAATTGCATTGTAATGGATCTTTCTCAATTGCCGTTAGATCTAGCGAGGAGATTCGACGATTAAGAATATGTATGTAGGTCAAGCGATGTCTTCCTCCGCCGTTAGATCTAGCGAGGAGATTCGACGATTAAGGATATGTATGTAGGTCAAGGTGAGTGTTATCCTTTGAGTTTGTTGTGCTTCATGGTGGGAATCGGTCGATTTCGGGTGGACTACATGCTCGAGGGTTATCCCCCCGTTCAGACCCAAAATCCTTTTAGAATGGTTTGTATTTCCTCATTGGGTTCGATTCTAATTTTAACGTGGTTGCAGGTTCTCGCCCCGATATGAGCCTCATCCGTCAGATCTTTGAGGGGTGATCGAACGGTGTTGACTTATGTTTGTTTTTCGAGGGTTTTGTTGTTCTGTTTGTGGGTCTATGGCTTTAAGCAGTTTGATATTTCTTTAGCCCAAAGTTCCTTGGGGACTGTTGTATTTTATGTATTTTTCTTTCTGATTTAATGAAATAGAAGTTACAACTCTTAGTTTAGCAAAACAAAAGAAAATTTGCTCAGGGGGAGTTCCAGTACAGGTACCAGTTCCCATTGGTTGGGTAGAGCATCTTTCTATTCACTGTGGTTTTGCGGTAGGCCAAGTCATTTATTCATATAAGCAAATGAATGTTAAACATGTATTTTTGTTTTCTGATTTTTGTCTTTATTTTTTATGCTTGTGGTTATTCCAATGTATTAATGTTTTGTAATTTGAAAATTATGAAATCAAAAGAGGAATGTAATATTTCTTTGGGTTAGGTTAGTTATCGAGGTTAATAAACAAACTATAAGTCATTGAACCAAAGGGGAACAATCATAAACGCTAATTAATAGGCTTGAAGATTGCTGCAAGCCCTAGGTTAAGCTTGCATTATCCACAGACTAAACACACATACACACACACACATATAAGTACTCTTGAAAACATAAAAAAATGTGTAAATGAATGTGTAGATTGTTTTTAATACTAAGTGAATTTATTGTTCTAGATATTTCTATCTAACACACATAAACATAATATGTTGAATGAAGGCTTTCAAGCTATTTTTGAAAAGTATCAACTGTAACTAATATAATGTAATGAGAAAAATATCAGAGTCGAAGAAAGTAATACATGAGAGCTAAGAAAAATTGAAAGAAAAACTAATTTAAAATTAGTAATATTAGTAATATATGTCAAGCATACTATTATAGGATTTATCATTCACATGTGTTTCCTTCTGAGGTGTTTAATAACCAAAATGGTGAAACAAAATTTAGATGTGAGAACATAAGGGTTTTTCTTTATTTTTCTAATGAAAAATGAACAACCACCAAAGAAGATGTACAAGCAACATGCATAACATAATAGGTAACCTTTTACTATCCCTAGCAAAACATAATTATTTTTTTTTGCATCTAGTTGCCTGGGGATACCATAGTTCTCCACACAATGTACCCAGATATGATTTATAAAGCACTTGTACAATCGACAATTTGTATAGAAAACCATA
The DNA here is from genome assembly GCA_031772625.1 of Pinus tabuliformis. NCBI lineage: Eukaryota > Viridiplantae > Streptophyta > Pinopsida > Pinales > Pinaceae > Pinus > Pinus tabuliformis. The sequence continues at coordinate 765,298,776 of CM062805.1, forward strand.
AAAGGAATATTAATGTTCGAAGCAAATGTTTATTATTACAAATATTTCCATGGGTGGGAGTCGCGATTCATAAAGCATGTTATATAAACTTGGGTATATATCACAAGAGAATATGAAAATAAAAATGATGTTTGAGATTGCTAAAGCAAATATGGTGGAAGTGCCTATGAAGCCTGCAAAGCAAAAATCCTCAAATACAATGATCCTGCAATTATATGGTTAGAAATATCCAATATCGCCATTAGTCTAATAATAATGAAAAGCTAGGTCTGCTATTGCAACTTAATTAGTGATCACTATGTTATCAATTATTATACCAACCATAAGATAGTCGAGCCAACCAAAACCAAAAATAAAAATAATAAAATCTAAAATTTGGAGTTGGACACGATGATTTGGTTATATAATTACCCACAAAGTGCAAGCAAAAAAATCTGGCAGAAATGTGGCAAGTCATTGGAAGATATTTGTTTTTACAAAACCGGAATTTAGATCCATAATTTCAAACGTTTCATAGATTAGAAACCATCAACACGTTGTGTTCAGACAAAATTTTCCAGTGGTTGAAAACTATTTATGAAACCATCAGCACGTTCAGACAAGAAATTACGGCAAATAAGCATAAGTAGGTGAATCCTAAGTATGTTAATCTATTTCCGAAAAAACAAAGGATAGAAATCAATAAAAAATAATAAAGGGGGGAAATTCCGCAAGAAGTCAAAAGAAAACTTTGTCATAACTAAACACATACTTTGTACTACGAACCTGTACATAGTTGTTGTTCGATAACTAAAACCAATGACCATGAAATAGCACCTAAATTTCAAGAACAATGGTGGGAAATAGTATCCCGATCCATGAATTATTAAACAAAATCATTGTAAACAATCACATCTACTTAGCAGTCGAAAGGAGCGGCCCAAGAAGTGAATGCACGGGTGCTATTAGCTCAGTAGACGAAGGAAAGAAATTGAAAGGGATGAATGTTCAACATTGATTTGAGTTAGTTGTGCACTCAAAAGGGATTATTTAATTGAGGTCAAAAGTTGGTATCAACAATGCTATTCCAACATGCAGTGCCCCTTGAAGGATGGCTAAGTCATTTAACCTCGATTGCAAGAGTAAGCCCTCACGCTTCCGTAGCACCCTGAGTTTCTTCAATTTTTAGCACACGAATTCTTAGACAATAGTTCCTTTGGTTGTTAAGAATAGCAAAAATATATAATATTTGCTTACAGTCGACGGGATTTAATTCCATGGATCACTGGGGCATTGGAGCAGCTATTGAGCGTCGATTCCCGGAATCGACAATAGTTCCTTTGGTTGTTAAGAATAGCAGAAATATATAATATTTGCTTACAGTCGACGGGATTTAATTCCATGGATCACTGGGGGCATTGGAGCAGCTATTGAGCGTCGATTCCCGGAATCAACGCTCCGCCCCTCGGGCGGGGCAGCGCCACCCCCGGGCCGCCCCGCCCTGCCCGAGGGGCGGAGCGTCGATTCCGGGAATCGACGGCGGGGCGGAGCGTCAATTCCGGGAATCGACGCTCAATAGCTGCTCCAATGCCCCCAGTGATCCATGGAATTAAATCCCGTCGACTGTAAGCAAATATTATATATTTCTGCTATTCTTAACAACCAAAGGAACTATTGTCGATTCCGGGAATCGACGCTCAATAGCTGCTCCAATGCCCCCAGTGATCCATGGAATTAAATCCCGTCGACTGTAAGCAAATATTATATATTTCTGCTATTCTTAACAACCAAAGGAACTATGGTCAATTCCGGGAATCAACGCTCAATAGCTGCTCCAATGCCCCCAGTGATCCATGGAATTAAATCCCGTCGACTGTAAGCAAATATTATATATTTCTGCTATTCTTAACAACCAAAGGAACTATTGTCGATTCCGGGAATCGACGCTCAATAGCTTTGTTTTATTTAAAATTGACTTAAAAAAGTTTTACGTCAAAAACACTTTTACATGTATTTATACACAGGAAAAAAAAAACTTTACATGAATTTATATATTAAAACAGAAAGTATAGCAAACTAATTTTAATTCACAAATAATCATATTGGTATGCAAATTTGTAATTGCATTTGATGCCAAATTATGGAAGTGAATAAAAGAATTAATAATTTTAGACATATTCTAACTTGTTCTTTATAAATATTATGTTTACAATATTCTAAAAATATAAACTTATAGTTAAACACGGCAATTTTAAATAAATATAGCGCATGATCCAAAAATAACAATACCAAACGACACTTTATAAAAGGATTTCCGATTGAAAAGTTTTATAACAAATGGGACAAGACGTATTATCAAAATGTAGCGGACACCGTGTATCACAACTAGGTTAAGCGTATGATCAAATGTGGCCGACAAATTGTTGAAATATGAATGATTTAATTAAAAATTGAAATACAACAACGGCGATCCGGAACGGCCAGAAAGATATGCGACTTCTCTAGAAGGAATATCTTAGTTTCAGTACACATGAGGTTGTCCGTGGCTCTGGGCAATTCACTTACCAACCAGATTATTATTGCGCATGAGGAAATCGTTCGCCATCAGACATTCCTGACTATAGAAGCAAAGCTCCCTGCATCAAATCTGTCCCTCCCACGATTTCACTGTCCACCGGCTGTATGATGCGCAATAGCAAAGAGCAACCCAGCATGTCCTTTGGCTTCAAATAGAGTCAATACTTGACATAGCACGTTCATTGAAATGTGCCAACAAGCTCTTCAAATACTTTCTGGTCCCATTCAGGGAATCGACGCAGCTATTGAGCGTCGATTCCCGGAATCGACCATAGTTCCTTTGGTTGTTAAGAATAGCAGAAATATATAATATTTGCTTACAGTGGACGGGATTTAATTCCATGGATCACTGGGGGCATTGGAGCAGCTATTGAGCGTCGATTCCCGGAATCGACAATAGTTCCTTTGGTTGTTAAGAATAGCAGAAATATATAATATTTGCTTACAGTCGACGGGATTTAATTCCATGGATCACTGGGGGCATTGGAGCAGCTATTGAGCGTCGATTCCCGGAATCGACGGTCCGCCCCTCGGGCGGGACGGGGCGACCCGGGGTGGCGCTGCCCCGCCTGAGGGGCGGAGCGTCGATTCCGGGAATCGAGGCTCAATAGCTGCTCCAATGCCCCCAGTGATCCATGGAATTAAATCCCGTCGACTGTAAGCAAATATTATATATTTTTGTTATTCTTAACAACCAAAGGAACTATTGTCGATTCCGGGAATCGACGCTCAATAGCTGCTCCAATGCCCCCAGTGATCCATGGAATTAAATCCCATCGACTGTAAGAAAATATTATATATTTCTGCTATTCTTAACAACCAAAGGAACTATTGTCTACGAACTCGTGTGCTAAAAATTGAAGAAACTCAGGGTCGACTGTAAGCAAATATTATATATTTCTGCTATTCTTAACAACCAAAGGAACTATTGTCTACGAACTCGTGTGCTAAAAATTGAAGAAACTCAGGGTGCTACGGAAGCGTGAGGGCTTACTCTTGCAATCGAGGTTAAATGACTTAGCCATCCTTCAAGGGGCACTGCATGTTGGAATAGCATTGTTGATACCAACTTTTGACCTCAATTAAATAATCCCTTTTGAGTGCACAACTAACTCAAATCAATGTTGAACATTCATCCCTTTCAATTTCTTTCCTTCGTCTACTGAGCTAATAACACCCGTGCATTCACTTCTTGGGCCGCTCCTTTCGACTGCTAAGTAGATGTGATTGTTTACAATGATTTTGTTTAATAATTCATGGATCGGGATACTATTTCCCACCATTGTTCTTGAAATTTAGGTGTTATTTCATGGTCATTGGTTTTAGTTATCGAACGACAACTATGTACAGGTTCGTAGTACAAAGTATGTGTTTAGTTATGACAAAGTTTTCTTTTGACTTCTTGCGGAATTTCCCCCCTTTATTATTTTTTATTGATTTCTATCCTTTGTTTTTTCGGAAATAGATTAACATACTTAGGATTCACCTACTTATGCTTATTTGCCGTAATTTCTTGTCTGAACGTGCTGATGGTTTCATAAATAGTTTTCAACCACTGGAAAATTTTGTCTGAACACAACGTGTTGATGGTTTCTAATCTATGAAACGTTTGAAATTATGGATCTAAATTCCGGTTTTGTAAAAACAAATATCTTCCAATGACTTGCCACATTTCTGCCAGATTTTTTTGCTTGCACTTTGTGGGTAATTACATAACCAAATCATCGTGTCCAACTCCAAATTTTAGATTTTATTATTTTTATTTTTGGTTTTGGTTGGCTCGACTATCTTATGGTTGGTATAATAATTGATAACATAGTGATCACTAATTAAGTTGCAATAGCAGACCTAGCTTTTCATTATTATTAGACTAATGGCGATATTGGATATTTCTAACCATATAATTGCAGGATCATTGTATTTGAGGATTTTTTCTTTGCAGGCTTCATAGGCACTTCCACCATATTTGCTTTAGCAATCTCAAACATCATTTTTATTTTCATATTCTCTTGTGATATATACCCAAGTTTATATAACATGCTTTATGAATCGCGACTCCCACGCATGGAAATATTTGTAATAATAAACATTTGCTTCGAACATTAAATACTTAAAAATGGACTTTAAGGGCTTCGCTTGTACGATGCTGGACATCTATCCAAGATTGGAATCAAGATCGCTGCTCTAGATGCATTGGAATCACAACTATTTCTTTGCATTGAAGAAAGAGACGATAAATAATTACTGTGGACCTAAATGAATTTCAGCCCTCCACCGGATAGCCTTAGCTACAACAACCATGCAGTCTCACTTTGAAATAATACCCTTTTTTTTCATTGCGGAATGGCCATTTGTAAGTTTCATGTAGACTTCAAGCCGTAGAATTACAGCAATCAGAGAATAGAGTGCTGGGCCACGGGAAGGAAAGACGAAAATTTGAAATGGGTGTGGAATGGTTCAGGTACCTGCAGAGAATAGGAATGAAAGTTAGCATGGAAGGCGAATTAAAAATGCATTACCTAAAGGTGCATTACTACATTTAATAATAATAATTGACCGACAATTGCAGGAAATTTTAACTCAATAGCGAGTTAAGATGTACCAAATCACCATAAATGGTATGTCCTTCCTTTCTTTCTAAGTATACTAACAAGCATAATAAACCAACAATATGCTCTATATATTAACCCATTGTACATAGTGTGGCTCGTAAAATCATCAATAATCAATGCGAGTTGATGCACCACGTAGAATTTTTTTGAAAATAATGAAAAGACAAACAAGTTAAAGAACAATTTTAAATTTTAAACCACTAAATACGTAGATTGGGGGATAACAATCAATTTACTTGGTCCCTTTTTCATTCAAATAAGTATGGTTATGTTATGGTTAGTGTGTAGAGAAAAAATATATAAAAAAAATTAGTATTGTTTGCAAAAATCCACCATGGAAGTAGAGAGGAACTCTTCACTTCAAGATGACAGAGATTCTAAAAAGGTTGTTACCAGAAGGAACAGTGTTGACATGGGAGTCTTCTGAAACCAGTGGTAGATTTAGAAGACTTTTGAAACCTTGAATGTTGGGCATGCATGTGAACTCAGATGGGCACTAGTTGATAGTTGATGAAAGAGAAGAATATGGAACATCTTCGTCAACATCCAGTCACTCATTTGAAGATGTGAATTCTGATGGTGTGCAAGAAAATATGAGTGATTTTGAATAATTGTTTAAGATAGTTTATATAACTGATGTATGCATGGTATCTTCAAATAAAATTAATGTTTTCCATATTTTGTTAAATGAGAAGTTATGAAGCATTTTTATGTTGTTGGATTATGTCTTAAGTATGATAAATTTTATTGTTTAAATATCTACAATGCAATATCAAATTAGAGATATAATGTCTGTTTTATTCAGTATACAAATAAAGACTTTTGAATTCATTCAGTGATATAATTTGTTCATAATGTCATGTTTTTTTAGTTTTATAGTTGAAAAAAATTCAATTTCTTTTGTATCTAGCATGTTGTGGTTGAAAACATGTTAAATTTATACTTAGGAAAGAAAAATGATATTCTACCAGAAACATTAATGTGTTTTTTCCTTAAAATTTAACTTTGTTTGAGACATAAAAAATTGGTTTTATTAGCATTTTTTAAAAAGTATGAAAATTGACCCTAAAAAAAAAAACATTATTCCAGTATCAACACTTTCGTTCTGAAGCTATATTTTGCAGGAAAATTTCGTAGAAAATTTCGTAGTCACTGCCATTTTTAAAACAGCCGCAAAATTGACACCTAAAAAAAAAACATCGTTCCAGTATACACACTTTTCGTTTTGAGCACTGTTTTTGTGGTTTTTTTGAGGTTTTTGGGCCAGAGTTCCCGTTTTGAGTTTATAGTTCCCGTTTCAAAGTTTACATTGTTTTTACTTCATTATTTCTTTTGTGCTTGATAATTAGGTACAACACTAGCATGTTGCTTTCAAAAAAGAAGAAATTGCATTGCAATTGAAAAAGATCCAATACAGTGCAATTTCATTCAACAAAGAACTAATGCTCTTCAATTTCTTCCAGATGCAATGCAAGAAATTGGGTTGAACAAATGAGACTTTAGTGAATCACGTGTGGCAAAAAAGGCAAAGGAACCCTAACCACCATTACACGTAATGATTGGAAAGACATACATTGGGAGATTTGCAGACATCAAAGATCCATTAGAAGAGGAAAATGAGCAAAATGAAGCAGAAAATATTGTGGAAGAAGACAATGATGAAACTCTATATGACGAAGAGTTTGGATTACGTGACATTGTTGATTAAATTTAAGTTATGCTTGGAAATCAAGCTCATTTTTTGTAACTATTAATTAGTTATACTTGTAATGTTTTGACTCTGACATTTTATGAGAAGAATATACAATCAATTAAAGTTGTTATGCGTTCAATATTTGTATTATGTGATTTTCGCATTAATTTTTAAGTTAATCATTATTTTTTGAAAAAAAAAAATTATTATTATTATTATTATGGCATGAAATTCATTAAAAAAAAACAACTATTATTTAACCATTTTTAGTTAAAATTTTCCTATAAAAATTGTGATTTTGACATGTCATTTCTAGCAAAAAATTATCAAAACACTTTTTTTTTAGTTATATTTATGTTAAAAATGGTTATTTTTATGTCAATTACTAAAAATATTGTTTCTTAGAGACTGTTATTTCATGTGGATTGAAAAATTAATTAACGATGTATAAATATGTAGAATATCAAAAATTCAAAATATCGACCATCTTCTTTAAATATGTAAAACAATAAAAACCTCACTACATATATATATATATATATATATATATGAAGAAAAAGAACACTTCCAAAATTATTAAATTTACAAACTAATTATTTACATTTCATACATTATTAAAAAAAAAAAGCCTTTAAAAAAAAAGGCATGGTGTAGAATTACCACTTTTCAAAATCAACATCAAAATCACTACCATTCTAAAATGTAATGTAAAAAAAAAAAAAAAAAAAAAATTATAGTGCCAAAAACTATGCTCTAAAAAAACATGTGTGTTCTACATCACTCATTTTCAAAATCGGTTCACTTTTTTGCTATCTCTACAAAACAGGTAACAGTGTCAATTCCCGTTTCAAAGTTTACATTGTTACAACTAAAACTAAATATTTTGGAGGAGAATATATTGCTTAGATTTTTATTAAAAAATAAAAAATAAAAAATAAAATATATATTATAAAACCATTTTTAGTTAAAATTTTCCTATAAAAATTGTGATTTTGACATGTCATTTCTAGCAAAAAATTATCAAAACACCTATTTTTTTAGTTATATTTATGTTAAAAATGGTTATTTTTATGTCAATTGTTAAAAAAATATTGTTTTTTAAAGACAGTTATTTCATGTGGATTGAAAAATTAATTAACGATGTAAAAATATGTAGAATATCGAAAATTCAAAATATCGACCATCTTCTTTAAATATGCAAAACAATAAAAACCTCACTACAAATAGATATATATATATATATATATATATATATATATGAAGAAAAAGACCACTTCAAAAATTATTAAATTTACAAAATAATTATTTATATTTCATACATTAAAAAAAAAAAAAAAAAAAAAAAAAACCTTTTAAAAAATGGCATGGTGTAGAATTACCACTTTTTAAAATCAACATCAAAATCAATACCATTCTAAAACGCAATGTACATAAAAAAGAAAAAAAAAATAATAAATAAATAAAAATTAAACTATGCTTTAAAAAAAACGTGTGTTCTACATCACTCATTTTCAAAATCAGGTCACTTTTTTGCTATCTCTACAAAACGGGTAACAGTATCAGTTCCCGTTTCAAAGTTTACATTGTTACAACTAAAACTAAATATTTTGGAGGAGAGTATATTGCTTAGATTTTAGAAAATAAATAAATTTCCAAGCTAATTTTATGTAGGTTCCTGTAACTATTTATTTACCATTTTTTTATAATTAAAAGGAGATGTGATAGATAGTATCAGAGCTAGGTTTCAGCACTAGGACCTTGAGCCAATTATGTTAATAATTAATTGTTGATGTTTTCTTTTGCACTAAAAAAATAAGAACATCAAAAGCATAAATTCCTTAACAATGCACCAATGGATGATATGCAAGTGAGAACCCATGTAGGTGAATATGAAATTTACCTAGCAGCATACACAAGCACCTAACAGAGAGTTGATGGAGATGATGAGAAGCTTCCAAACAGAATTAGTAATTTTAAGAGCTCGTCGTGAAAAACTTTTCAAGGCGAGTGCAAAGCAAGAATTACTAATTAGAAATATCAACATAAAAGTAAAACCCTAAGATGGTAGAGATATTGAGAGATGAAGAAAATCGAGGTGAGACCTCAAAAGAAAAACTATAGAAAAGGTGGAAAAAATCCAAGAGATGGGATTAGAGGGTGGAGAGGAACACAGTTCCTTAACAATGCAGCAAACTTAAGGTAGAATTGCAAGGGGAATTAAAAAAATCTTACCCCCAACTTTTGACAGGGAAAAGAAGAGGTTGTTGAAGCCCCATTTTTTAACATTAACATGTATTTCCAAGTATATGACTATTCCACTTAATTAAAGGCCAAGTTGGCCACTTACCATCCAAAAGGAAAGGCTTCCTTGTGTTGGGAAGAGATGAGAATAGTCCATAACTTGGAGGGGAAGGCAGTTGATTGAGAGGAATCTCAACGATTGTTTAAAGAAAAACATCTGACAGAATGATATTTTCATGACAAATCCAAAGAATTCCATGAGTTGGTCAATAAATTTACTTATTTAATACGTTATGTTCCCTATCTTAAAGATGAAAAAGCCAAAATAAAATGGTTATTGGGTTGTCTTCCACTCTCTTTTAAGGAGACAATTAAGCATGATTACCCAAAACCATGGATGAATTGACTAGGAAGGTCTAAATATGCTACCAGCAAGCCAAATAGAAAAATAAAAATTTGAAAATTTTGCCTAATAAGAGAAGAGACCAAATGACTCAAGGAGGAAAAAGTGGCAGGTTTGGTTCATTTAAATAGCCGGGAAGGAATAACTAGAGTTGGAACTAGAATAAAAATAGTAGTTAGGCAGCCAAAATATCAAGTCAACCCCACGTTGGGTTTAAACAAGCTGAGGTTGCAAAGGGAGGAAACGATAAAGAGGGGGAGTCATTAAAGTATTGGGGTTGCGTAGAACCTCACTTATTATGAAATTTCCCCTATAACACTCGGTCTGTGCAAAATTTACAGCGCCTTCAGGAGGCCTCTACATTCAATGACATGGCTTGGAATGTACCACGAATTAATGCAGCGCTGGATGGACAACAGGAAGATCATCAGTCTACAATGGTGGAAATTGAAGGTACCCTTTTTAACCATTCTATTTCATTATTTATAGGTTTGGGTTCTAGTCTAAGTTATATTAGTCCTCAAGTGGTAGAAAAGTTTAAACTAAAATCTGAAAATTATAAAAATTCTTGGCTAGTCTAGTTAGCCACAAGGACAAAAAGAATGGTTCTAAATTGTGTAAACGTGTGCACAATGACCCTAAGGGGTAAAAACTTCCTTAGATTTAAATATCCTACCACTCAGCTCTTATGATGTTTTAACAACCATTGATTGGTTAGAGAAGCATAGGGAAATTGTGAACTGCTTAGATAAAATTGTCACCTATACAACCAAAAATGGAGAAGTACATATTATGAGGGGCATGCCGAGACCTCTGTTTGTACGACAAATATCCGCATTACAGTTGAAAAGAGATGCAAGGAAAACATATCAACTCTTTTCCATCCAAGTGGAAGATCACTCTCAAAGTCAAAATATTAAAATTGTAAATAATGTAGAGGTCATCCAAGACTAACCCCTATGTGTTTTCGGATGAATTTCCTAGAATGCCCCCAAAAAGGGAAATAGACTTTTTATAGAATTAATATCAGAAGCAGCACCGTTATCCAAGGCCCCCCTGTCAAATGAGCATGCTTAAACTGATGAACTTAAAATACAATTGCAATAAATGCTTAATAAAGGTTATATTTGACATAGTGTGTCACCTTGGGGTGCAATAGTCCTCTTTTTCAAAAAGAAAGTAGGAACTTTTAGATTGTGTATAGACTACCAACATTTGAACAAATTAACTATTAAGAAAAAGTACCCTCTTCCAAGAATAGATGATTTGTTCGATTAAGTGAAGCGGGCAACCGTGTAGCTAAGAATCAAAGAAGAAGATATGTCAAAAATTGCTTTTCACACACAAGGTATGGGCATTATGACTTTATGATATCACTGTTTGGGCTTACTAATGCCCCCGTTACATTCATGTGCCTAATGAATAGAATATTCAATAAGTTTCTAGATAAATTTGTGCTCTTTTTATATATAGATGACATATTAGCTTATTCAAAAACACGATAGGAACACAAAAAACACTTGGATATAGTGTTGCAAACCCTATGTGAGCATCAATTAGATGCAAAATCTAGTAAATGTGTTTTCTTTCAAGATAAAATATAGTATCTTGGACAGGTTATTTTAAGAGAAGGCATAATGGTGGACTCAGAGAAGGTGAGAGCCATCCTTGATTGGCCATTTCCAAAGGATGTAGCAGACATGTGGTCTTTTTATGGGAATCATGGTGTGCTATTGCAGGTTTATTGAACAATTTTCCAGGATAGCACACCCCATTACTTCATTACAGAAAAAGGGTATGAAATTTGTTTGGAAACAAAAGCTCGTGGAAAGTTTCGAAAATTAAAACATCTTTTAATAGTAGCCCCCATACTAAAGATAGTTGATCCATATAAGAAACTTGTGGTGTGCACAGATGCCTGTTTAGAAGGCCTTGGGGGATTCCTCATGCAGGAAGGACTCGTAATCGCTTATGAGTCATGGAAGTTGAAAGAACATGAAAATAATTATGAAGTGTATGATTTAGATTTGGAAACAGTGATTCATGCATTGAGAATGTGGAGATATTATTTAATTGAAAAAAAAAAAAAAAAATTGATCACCGATCATATAAGCTTGAAATATTTTTTCAGCCAACCGGAACTGAATGTGAGACAAGCTCGATGGATATTGTTTTTGAGTGACTATGGTTTTGAGATTAAGCACATAAAAGGGAAATGGAATAAAGTAGTCAATGAATTGAGTCGTAGCCCAAAACATTTAGGTGTGGTAACGATGAGAAAAAGTGGCGAACATTTTTCTGAAAGGATAAAAGTAATAGCTTTAAAAGATCGTGATGATAATCTAATATGTGGCAGATTAAAGACGGAGAATGGTGCAAAAGAGAAATTGAATCTTGAAATTAGCAAGGAAGGACTATTGGTATACAAGAATAGATTATACATTCCAAATGATGAAGAAATCAAAAAGTTGATTTTAGATGTATACCACAAAAGGCCATATGCAGCACATCCCGGATACTAGAAAAAATATTTCTGCATTAAAGGAGTTCTTTCAACCTGGAATGAAAAGTGATATAACATAATATTTGGCTAGATGTCAAGAATGTCAGTTGGTGAAGGTAGAACATCAACACCCAGTAAGATTTTTGAACCCTTTACCCATTCCTAGGTGGAAATGTGAAGTGATCGCATTAGACTTCATCACCGAATTACCTAAGACTTGAAAACAACACGACTCAATTATGGTAGTAGTGGACAACCCAACAAAAGTTTTTCACTCTTTTCTAGTACAATCCACTTACAAGGTTGCCTAAGTGGCATATTTTTTTATGAAAGAAATTTTTTGTCTCCATGGCATACCCAAGATAGTAATATCAGATAGGGATGCAAAGTTTACTTCAAACTTTTGGAAAGCCCTGTTTGCAGGAATGGATACTCAACTGAGTTTTAGTACCACTTGTCACCCTCAAATTGAAAGATAAATAGAAAAAGTCAATCAGGTGTTGGAAGACATGTTGTGAATGTATGTCATGAATCAACCATTCAGGTGGGAGGATTATTTACACCTGGTGGAATTTTCTTACAACAATGGGTATCAAGCATTGCTTAAGAAGAGCCCATTTGAAGCATTGAATGGGGGGAAGTATCATATTCCTCTTAACCATTGTCAGCCAGAGGACAAGCCCATGTTGGTGCCGGATAAACTAAAGGATGTGGAAGAGATAGTTAAAATGATTAGGGAAAATCTAAAAGTTGCCCAAGATTGGCAAAAAAGCTACACATATTTAAAAAGAATAGATAAAGAGTTCCATGTGGGGGAACATGTTTACATTAAATTGAAACCCAAAAAGATTTCCTTCAATTTAGGGAACTATTCTAAGTTTTCCCCTTGGGTTTGTGAACCTTTTGAAATATTGGTCTGAATTGGGCCAATGGCTTATCAACTGGCATTGCCAGCTCATATTGCAACTCATAATGTATTTCATGTATCTGTTCTAAAGAAATATGTACATGATTTGACTCATGTAATTGATTGGTGTGTGGTACAGGTCAAACTAGATGGAGAATTCCAGGTCGAACCGCTACAAGTTTTGGACCAGAGAGAGATTATACTCTGGAATTGAGTCATCACCCAGAATAAAGTGCAATGGAAGCACTTTGGGCCTGAAGAGGCCACCAAGGAGATGGAGGAAGAAATGAAGAAGGATTATGCTAAGTTATTTACTTGACTATTAATTTTGCATGAACATCGAGGACGATGTCCCCTTTTTAAGTGGAGAGGAGATGTAATACCCTGGAAAGACATACTTTATGACTTATATGCTTTATGATTTTATTTATTGCTAGAAATGGAAAAATGACATGTGTTGAAATGATATTTTAGTTTCTAACATGAGAGAATCAAAATTAATGAAAATATTGTGTTAGAATAGTTAATTCTCTCATAAATATGTTAGAGGCTAACATGAGAGATTAACCTCTAACTATCAATGGAAATAGTTAAATGGTCATGCCTAAGAAGGCAGAAAGGATGAAAAAGGGAAAACTCTCTTTGTTCTATTTTTTTTGGATTGGATGGCTGGTGTGTACTATTGTTTTTGGTTTGGGGAAGAATAATCCTAAACAAGTCTTAGAAAGAGAGAAAATCCGAGACTACCTGAGTAGAAACAGGGTGGGAGAGAAATACCCCACATTGGAGCCTGGATGAGATACTGTGGGAGATAAATAAAATATATGTTTTACCCTTACCACTGGGAGAGAAATACCAGTAAACCTTAGGAAAGGTTTGTAGGATGTTACATAGTGTGTGGAGTATACAACTCCAAATCTTTTGAAATTGTTCACTTGACAGTTAGAGAGAAGGCTTAGGGGGAACTACCTGCAGAAGGCAGTTCATGGTTGGGAGGATCATGGATGCCTCTAGCTTATTTATGGAAGAAAGTTAAATAGAATATTTCTTGAGGTAAGTAGAAAAATTGTAGTCCATAATGTTTTACAGTTATGCTGACAATATGGTTGTAGGATGGTAGAGGACCACAACAGGTAAGGAAATTGGTAATTTGCTACAGGGAAGAGTAAAAGAAAAATAATGTAGAGTTGAATAATATTACATTGTTGTGACAAATGAAATATTTGACAGAAAATAATTATATTCAAGGAACTTGAGTCGATAAGAAAAAGAAAGAGATTTTAACCGCACTTAAATTTGTAAAGGAAGAAAGAAATATTATCCTAATTTAAAAGTGTGGATGTTTTCTTGTTTATGTATATACTGATATCCTTAGTTAATTAACTAAAAATTGTGGAAGGGAATGGGGTTTGAACCCAACTTTAACCCTTGAATCCCTAGAAAGAACATGTTTTCCACCATGGTTTTGAGATGTTGGTCCTCAGTTATGAAGGATAAGTCACAGGGAACAATCATGAGCCCTGGACTAATAGACAGTTAAATTGAAGGTATATATATATATATATATATATATAGACATAAACAATTTAAAACTAAAGTGAATATTGTTTCTTTTTATGCATAAGAAAAACATACAAAACATGTGCTTGCAAATTAATAAGTAGAGGTAATATCAAACAATGAAGTATCAAGTATTAGTGACTGCGCATGAAGGTAAACAAAAGAAATATGAAAAAGTTTATTTTATTATCATAAGTGGTCAAGATTATTGTCTAAAATGTCACAAGAATTTAAGTAAAGGAGTTTTTTTATATATATTATAGACAAAAAGAAATAACATGTTTTCAAATAATACTCACAAGAATGATTTCTTTTCAGAAAACAAGGCAATGAAGGCTCTGACAATTTTAACACTAAAACCCATGCACAAAAACTCATTATTATCAACACCGAAATGGTATACAATTTTATGCAATTTTCTTTAAAAAAAAAAAACTATTTTTTGGGTATGCAAACCCTGACCCACGAGGTTCTTATCAGATGATATGAAAATGGAATGTACTTGTTTACGGGTGCAAGGTATCCATTTCCAATAATTTCAACTGTGAGCTAGACACTCCAAATGACCTCTAAAAATGTATAAACTTCTTATTTCTTATACAGAGATAGACTGTAGGGGCATTCACCGGACATGTCACCTCTAAAAAGAGGATGAGTTCCAGAGGCTACCTGGCCCTCTACAGGCTCTGCCTAAAGAAATAACAAAGTAAACACTTAGAAGTATTTGACATACACATACTTGAAGGTTAAGGTCTTGCGGAATAAGACAAGTAACTTTCTATAGCTGAATAAGTGATTATGTGTGTATGCAAGTTATATTTATTTGTTGTTTAATACTTTATATCAGTTTTTTTTAGCATATCATCTTCAGCAAATAAAGACATCAAAATGATAAAGCAGTTCACCCCCCCCCCCCTCTGGGCTACATCTGCTGGACCAAACCTCTCCAACTAGGCTTGTCCTCTTGTATTAAAATTGCTACAAAGGCTAATACAAGAATATGGGTGTCTCAAAGGACAGATCTGACTGTAAATATAGAATCAGAAGATAGGAATTAGCCAAACATGCTCTTTCCCAAACACTAAACAGTGAATTTTGTACCTTATACAGTACTTTCCCCAATTGGCCCCAGTGGCCCTCTAAACTTGCGTGGAGAATTTCGAGGTGAAGATGACCTCAATTGATTCTGAAACCTCTACCATTAGACTCAGAAGGTCGAAAATAGCAGACATAGGCTTTTGAATCACCAAAAACGGATGAACATAGCCCCCAAACAGCTCCAACCCTGAAATGGCCCTAGTGGCCCTGAAAGCTTCCCTGAAGCAAAACAGTGAAAAGAATACCTCAAAAGGAAAAACGAGCTGCAGAAATGGATTCAGAGGCTGGAAAACTTCAGGAATGACCTTCGTTCCACATTCAATGGCTGCACAATTCCCAATGCAGCTCCCAAACTGATTTGGCTCTAGTGGCTCCTGGAACTTCCACGAAGCTAAAACACCTGAAAATGACCTCAGATGGCTGTGATACCTGCACCAATGGCTTCAGAAGGTCGAAAATACCCAAAATCAAAAAAAAAAATTGTCCAAAACCGACTTTCCTAGCCAAAGTTATGGCCATTTAAAGTTTCTCCAGTTTTTCCCTAGAAAAACTCCAGCTAACTAAAGTTAACTCCAGATAGCTCCGCCAATTATGGCGGGTCCGCCAAATTTGGCGCTCCTGCCAAAATTCCGCCAACTTAACTGCAGTTACATTTAATGTTTGGTGGTTGCCTCGAATTTCGTGCCAGGCGAAATATTCCTTTTTTAATTTTTTTTTGAAAAATTAAAATTTCTAATGTTATGTACAAATTCTTCTTTTTGCCATAACTTCCTCATACGGCAACCGTTTTTCGAACCGTTTGCGGCGCCGGAATCGGGAAGACGAGAAATTTCCATTCATTCAACTTTAAACCAGTTCTAAACACTTTAAATTTTGAGCATTTTACGACACTTAGGACATGAGCACCTGATCACACCTCCTAAATGAGAAGGATTTTGGTCCCCAAAAGCTCACTGAATCTCTGAACTGAACTGTACAGCACTTGAGGAACAGAAATATCCTCTTCCGTTCAGCCAAAAGAGCATACTGATGCCAAAATGTCCTACCTTATCAACTGTCGTCATGGTGAATGTCGCTGCATAAACCAAGTACTCGTCGAGTCCCGACCAAGCTTGTTCGCCAGACAAACTGAAAGTTTGCAGAAACCAGCAATGAAAATTGCTGATATATGAGCTGAAATATTCTCCTGAACATGTGGGCTTGCCAACTGTCACGATGCCCATCCATGGCACCTCCACCCCAGCAGAAGAGCTGCCTCCCAAATGAGAAGGCTTTTACAAAGATGAAACACCTCATCATTTCTCCTCTTTACAATCTTGGAGATCAATTTAACTTTTTCCAAGTCAATATTACATTACATGCATGGTTAAAAACAAAGTAATCAACCCTTCAAGTTAATCACACATACATGTTTAAAATACAAGGAAATCATCATGATCCCTGTGCTCATGCATATCATTCTCATGCATGCAGTTTATCTTTCAACTTTCTATTAAGTACAATCATAAGTACAAGATCCTCGATCACATGTACATGTACTTTCAAAGCTGAAATGAATATAACTTTCGCTGCAATAGAGTGAGTCTCATACTCAGCTTTTCCATCCTGCAACTTGCATTCCCGTAACAAAGAAATGCATTCAATCAAAAGACATGCAACTTTAATTGGATAAGAATTCTAACCATTTCTTACCAATCCATTTCAAAGGCGCTTCCTTTAACTGCACATCAATATCAACATGTGTATCATCCTGACACATATCAATGATGGAAACTTCCTTCCTATTCTTGCTATACTCTTTCTCCCATTTCTTCAATTTCCGTGGAAGCATTGTTGGATTCAGAGTCCAACACCTTTCAACAGTATGTCCATGCTTATGGCAATAAGTGCAACACAGGTTCATCTTCTTGATAGCATGATTTGCATTGTTCATTGGAACTTTGGCTTCTTGCCTCCTTTCCTTCAAAAGTTTCCTGTATGTTGCCATTCTTTTCCAACATCTAGAAACACTATGGTTAACCAAACCACAAAAAGAACATGCAATTCTTTTCCAATGCTTGTGTGGAAATTTTCCATGCTTTACAGGATCAAAGGAAATATGATTGAAATCAGATTTATACCTTTCCCTTTCACCTTCATTACCTTCATGAGGAGATGAATCAAATGAAGAAGAAGCTCCTTTTGGAACACCATCAATCCCTTCAATGGTTTTAGAGCTTTTACCACTTTCTTGTTCAAGTGCATGCTTATGCACACCTTCTTCCTGCAATGCATGTTTCAAACTATTGCATTCCTCAAGGATACAACCTTTACAACCTTGAGATAGAGAACCTGAAATGAAACTCCTTCTAGGAACTGTTTCAATTGCCTTCATGGCTGCTTTGGAACTTTCTCCATAAGATTGTCCATAGCCAAGACCCAAATCCTTAGGCCTTACCTCAACCATTATTGGCTCAACTATACCCTGTGCATGTTTGCCCAATGCTTTTCCTTCATATCCCATTTTGGACATCAACTTGGACCCTATGCCTCTGGTATGTTTCTCAAAAGAACCAACATAAACATTCTTATCAGAATTTGAAGACAAACTAGAATTGTTTACCTCTTCTTCAAGCTGATACTTGGCTAGGGCTTCTTTGGCAACAAGGAGTTGTGTCTCCAACTCATGCATCCTTTCCAGCTTCATGTTTGCAATATGAAGTTGGCCTTCCATTTCCTGCAATTGGTTAGAAAGCAACTGATTCTCTTCCCTCATGGAATTCAACTGCTCTTGAAGTCTAGAGCTCTTTCTTTCATCCTCATACATTTCTCTCACCATATTCATCATGATGAAAAATTCTTGCTTCAAGTCTTCATCAAAGAATCTTGTGAAGGAGGACGATTTTGAGAACTCACTTATGGAAGTTGTCATTGTAAAAATGAACAAAAGAGCTTCAGCAACTCAAACAACAAGTACTTTGCAGAATAATAAAGCAGTCAATCTCCAACACTGCTTAAGACACCTTTCAAGCCACACAATCAAGCTAGTGATGTCAGTCAAGCAACCTAGTGCTCTAATACCATATGATCTGAAAATGGAATGTACTTGTTTACGGGTGCAAGGTATCCATTTCCAATAATTTCAACTGTGAGCTAGACACTCCAAATGACCTCTAAAAATGTATAAACTTCTTATTTCTTATACAGAGATAGACTGTAGGGGCATTCACCGGACATGTCACCTCTAAAAAGAGGATGAGTTCCAGAGGCTACCTAGCCCTCTACAGGCTCTGCCTAAAGAAATAACAAAGTAAACACTTAGAAGTATTTGACATACACATACTTGAAGGTTAAGGTCTTGCGGAATAAGACAAGTAACTTTCTGTAGCTGAATAAGTGATTATGTGTGTATGCAAGTTATATTTATTTGTTGTTTAATACTTTATATCAGTTTTTTTTAGCATATCATCTTCAGCAAATAAAGACATCAAAATGATAAAGCAGTTCACCCCCCCCCCTGGGCTACATCTGCTGGACCAAACCTCTCCAACTAGGCTTGTCCTCTTGTATTAAAATTTCTACAAAGGCTAATACAAGAATATGGGTGTCTCAAAGGACAGATCTGACTATAAATAGAGGATCAGAAGATAGGAATTAGCCAAACATGCTCTTTCCCAAACACTAAACAGTGAATTTTGTACCTTATACAGTACTTTCCCCAATTGGCCCTAGTGGCCCTCTAAACTTGCATGGAGAATTTCGAGGTGAAGATGACCTTAATTGGTTCCGAAACCTCTTCCATTAGACTCAGAAGGTCGAAAATAGCAGACATAGGCTTTTGAATCACCAAAAACGAATGAACATAGCCCCCAAACAGCTCCAACCCTGAAATGGCCCTAGTGGCCCTGAAAGCTTCCCTGAAGCAAAACAGTGAAAAGAATGCCTCAAAAGGAAAAACGAGCTGCATAAATTGATTTAGAAGGCTGGAAAACTTCAGGAATTACCTTCTTTCCACATTCAATGGCTGCACAATTCCCAATGCAACCCCCAAACTGATTTGGCCCTGGTGGCTCCTGGAACTTCCACGAAGCTAAAACACCTACAAATGACCTCAGATGGCTGTGAGACCTGTACCAATGGCTTCAAAAGGTCGAAAATACCCAAAATCAAAAAAAAAATCGTCCAAAACCGACTTTCCTAGCCAAAGTTATGGCCATTTAAAGTTTCTCCAGTTTTTCCCTAGAAAAACTCTAGCTAACTTTAGTTAACTCCAGATAGCTCCGCCAATTATGGTGGGTCCGCCAAATTTGGCGCTCCTGCCAAAATTCTGCCAACTTAACTGCAGTTACATTTAATGTTTGGTGGTTGCCTCGGATTTCGTGCCAGGCGGAATATTCTTTTTTTTATTTTTTTTTGAAAAATTAAAATTTCTAATGCTATGGACAAATTCTTCTTTTTGCCATAACTTCCTCATACGGCGACCGTTTTTCGAACTGTTTGCGGCGCCGGAATCGGGAAGACGAGCAATTTCTAGTCATTCAACTTTAAACCAGTTCTAAACACTTTAAATTTTGAGCATTTTACGACACTTAGGACATGAGCACCTGATCATCAGAGTAAAAATAATTACATAAATACAAATTCCATCTACTTAAGTGTTGTTACAATGCATGTGGCCATGATCAGCCGTGAAGTTAAACATGCCAAAGAAACTAAAAGATAGGCCATACAACAATTCAGTCATAGCCACTAACTTTTCTATTAAAAATTATAACCTTGACTATCTACACAATCAGCGACGGAATGTAGGTGTATACTGAGCAGAAGGACACCTTGTCGCATCAATGTGAAGTCTGTAGTCTCAACTTAATATAACCTGGTAGCACAAGAAGAAAATGTAGGAATAAAAATATGGAATCCATGTGCGGAATTCGAAGTTGAATTTTTTAAAACCCTCGGAATTTCCCCTCTCTTCCTAGCTTGGTTATTCCCTGGTAACTGGGAAAGTAAAATATGAAACTAGGTTAGGAAAGGGAAACCCTCATAACATGTACTAGAAAACTAAGTATTAAAATTACATGGAAGCCAGGGTTTCTACCTATCAGGGTCGACAATGTGCTACTCCTCCTGAAGAATGCACTGCAAGAGAATTGCGTGGAAGTTTAAACAGTGAAAAGTTCAATGAAAGGAAATTGACAACTATAATGGGATTAACAACACACAAGAGTTACCTTCGACAACAGATGAAAATCCAAATTCTATCCTTTGTATTAGCCACGGAGTTGTTACGATAAGCCTAGAATCTCCAACACATCATGGGGAGAGGGTTGATAACCTGGAAAATTTAATTGCCAATAATTCATAAGGAAATGATTCTAAAGAAATGAATACCAAACATTTAAACATATAACCCAAAAACTTAACGAGTTGAAGATATGTTGAGAACAAATATTTATACCTCTGAATTCTATTAGAAATATGACGGCCACAAATCTATCGCAGTGCTTAATAGGTTAACCAATGTAATAATCGTTTTGTAGTTTCCAAAAGAAAAATAATTGATGAAGGGTCTCAACAGAGGAGTAAAGCTCCATACCTGCTACCAAACAAACACAAATGAGGCGGTGTCAATAGGTTTGGGTAGGGTAGCTACCCTAATCCTCCTGCCATGCGATCTCCACATTTTATTCTAGAAAGAAAATCTTGTGAGTTGAATATGCCAGTGAAGCCTAAATCCACATGGATGGTAGGGCCATCCAAGGAGAGAAGCAATGTGATCAACCGTTGGTTCAAACAATCCAGAAGTTGTGAATAATACCATGACAAACATTGTATCTCTGATCAAAAATATATGTGCATTCATTACAAACCAACAAATGAAACTACACCACATGTAAGGAGTGGGTCTAAGTGTTATGTAAATATGTATGTCCCTGGCATCGTGCCTTAGAAATAAGCGAAGAGCCTATATACATACATAAGGAGTTTTGAGATATATCGTAGGAGGATATGTGTGTAGACATTGATATCGTAATGTTAAATATATAATGTGGAACAAGCAAAGCCATCATCACTGAAATGAGAGGTTGTTAAAGACAATAGTTTTTAGTCGAAAATAAAGTAAGTATAGGCATATTCAATGAGTAACAAAATCAAAGGAGCCTACTAGGGTGTCATGGCATTGATAGAAATATTAGGAAGAGAATAAGCACAATTGCTAAGTTGAATTTATCAAGATGTAAGCTTTTTGTGTTTGTCAATTAGCAAGAAGAAAAGTACCCCATGTCTCTAATAATATTACATAATGATCAAGGACTGAATTCAAAGGTTTGGTAAACGAGCCTTATGTATGCAATGTGTCAAAAGTAAAAATATGAATTATTCCATTGATAGGAGATCAATGGAATCTATATGCAAACAAAGATAACCCAATATCTCATAGATTAAAAAAAAATGTGGTGTAAAACTAACAATTGAAAATGAATATTTTGGACAACATTATATTATTTAAATGTTTAGAAAGGAAAAAAAATATCTATGTCAATTTTCTTTAGGTTCTCGTAACTATTTCTTTACCATTTATTTATAGTTAAAGGGAAATGTGATAGATGGTATCAGAGCTAGGTTTAAGCACTAAGACCTTGGGCCAATTACGATGAAAATTAATTGTTGATGTTTTTTTGCACGAAGAAAATAATAATAATAATAATAATTCCTAAACAACGCACCTATGGATAGATGCGGTAGGGTTTGGGGTAGTACCCTTCCCTTTTCTTCCCAAGCTCCCCAGGGGTCGACCCTCCTCTCTAACCAGGGCTAAAAATCAAGCCGGGGAGGAGATAGCTACTGGTAGACAGAAAACTATCCCCTGGGGTCTTAGAGCAGAGAAAGCCCCTTCCTCCCCCCCCCCATGAAGATGCTCTACTTCAATTTTCGAGGGATGGCTAGTCCCAACAAAAAACTAGCCCTGAGGCGGTTGTTCTCCTCGGAAATTGTTGACATTATCTTCCTCCAAGAAACTCTCGGCCCAACTTGTACCATCACCACCCTCCTGGAATCCTGGCTCCCAAACTGGTCTTTCCACTCACTTTATGCCACGGGAAGATCTGGTGGGGTTACCTTGGGCATCCGCACCTGCTCCACTAAACTGTTAAATGTCCGAGAGGACATTGGTTACCTGGGAGCGGATATCTATTCATCCACCCTAGAAGCCAGTTGCAGGATCATCAACATATATGGCCCTTGTCGTGATAGGCCTAACTTCTAGAGGAAACCGTTATCCTCCTCTATTATGCAAGCAGACAATATTATCCTCGGAGGAGACTTGAACTTCTCTCTAGGGTTTTCAGAGTCATGGGGGCTACAGGCACAAGTGGACTCTATGTCTATATTCTTTGAGAATTTGCTGGATAATCACAATCTCATAGATATCCCATTGGCTAAAATTCAACCCACCTGGAGAAACAATAGAACAGGGGAGGCCAGCCTGGCGAGAAGACTGGATCGCTTTCTCATCAAAGAAGCCCCGGCCAATAGAGGCTACCACATCAGACAATGGGTTGGCTCAAGAGGGTTATCAAACCACAAGCCCATCTATCTGGAAATTCAAGATGTCATCAACCAACCAAAGGCCCCATTAAAATTTAATTCCACCTGGTTAAAGGATGTCGGGTACATGAAGGTAATGGGTGATTATTGGAAGGCACACACAGTGGACTCAGACGACAACATTGCAGAAGGGTTTGCACGTAACATGCAAGCCCTAAAGCCTCTCTCAAAAGAGTGTGCCCAAAGGAGAAGAGATCAGGAGGAGCATTTTCTCAAATCAGCAGAGGAGGCTATTGCTTCAATGGAAGAACAAAAGGATAAGATGGCCTCTTTCCTTCAAAAGGGGACACAAATCCTGAAAGACAGGGAGGAGAGCTGGAGACTTCGTAGCTGAGCTATATGGCTCAAGGAGGGAGACAAAAACACCAAATTCTTTCAGAAGCATGCAAATGGGAGAAAGGCGATCAATACCATCTGGGAACTCAAAAATGAATAAGGAATCCTTGTAAAAACCTTCAGCGAACTGGCAGGCCTATAAAACTCTCACTTCAGGGGTATAAACAAGGAACCCCCTATTTCCACCCTGGCCGAAGTCATGCGCATTGCACAAACCTTCCCTAGATTCGTGGATGAAGAAGCAGAGCAGGATCTGACAAAGGAGGTAACCCTTAGAGAGCTGGAAGCAACTCTCAAATGGTTAAAAAAACACAAGATTCTTGGATCGGATGGTTGGATAGTTGAATTCTACACTTCTTTCTTTGAAATCCTAGGGATGGACCTCTTAAGATTGATAGAGGATTGTCGAGCAAGGGGAAGGATGTGAGAAAGCTTCAAATCCACATTCATTGCTCTTATCCCCAAATCTAATAACCCTTCGACATATGACGATGTTAGGCCTATCTCCTTATGCAATTGCATATACAAGATTATTGCAAAAATTATCGCCAATCGCCTTAAGCCTATCCTGTCTTCGTATATCTCCCCTGAACAGTTTGCCTTTCTACAGAATAGGAAAATTCATGAGGCCATTGGCACAGTTCAGGAACTCCTTCACTCCGTTCAAACCAAAAGTCTCAAAGGAATGATTTTGAAAATTGACCTTTCCAAAGCTTTTGACAAGGTCAACTGGCTCTACATTCGCATCCTGTTAACCCATCTAGGATTCCCCTACTCTTTCATCATGTGGATCATGTGCTGCATTACAAATGTATCTTATAGTGTACTAATCAATGGCTCTACCTCCCCTTTTTTTCATGTACAAAGAGGGTTGAGGCAAGGTTGCCCCCTTTCTCCTCTATTCTTTCTACTTATTATGGAGGGCCTCAGCAGAGTCATCGAAGAGGACCACAAGCAAGGGCGAATAAGGGGTATCAAAATCACTGAAGCATGCATCCTCACCCATTTATTATTCGTGGATGATGTGTTGGTCTTCCTTAATGGAGGAATCAGGGACATCACTTCCTTCCACCCCTCTCTGGATATTTTTTTAAAAGCTATTGGTATGGTCCTAAACGAGGCAAAATCCACTATCATTACCACAGGTTTCTCTCAACATGAGTTACACTTTGCTCTCCGAAGATTTGCATTCACAGAAGTCACCCTCGAAGAAGGACTGAGGTATCTTAGGTACAGGCTAAAACCCCATGGATACAAAATTGCAGACTAGACGTGGCTCATTTCAAAAGTCGAGAGGAGACTTAATATATGGTATCATAAATACCTGTCTAGAGCAGGGAGGCTGGTCCTAATCAAGGGTGTCTTGGAAGCAACCCCGGTTTATTGGATGATGCTAGCTTGGATACCTTGAGGCATTCTGGCTCGACTACAAAACATATGCTACCGGTTCTTATGGAAAGGGAAGCAGATAGGGAGAATATTTGCTTGGACGAGCTGGGAATCTTTAGCTCTTCTGAAAGGTTGGGGAGGCTGGGGCATTAAGCAGCTGGATACCTTCTCGAAGGCCCTGGCAGCAAATTTAGGATGGCAATTACTCAACAACCATAGTCGATGAACGAAGGTGGTTGTGTCCAAGTATATATCCCCCTCAAATGTGCAAGGCTAGATCAGGCAAGACCACAGGAATAATGCCAACATCTCCATTATCCGGAAGGCAGTCAACAGTACCAAGGAACTTCTTCGGAATGGTCTGACATGGAGGATCCGGTCTGGATCTCAGGTGCAGATTGGCATAGATCCCTAGGTGGGGTGTGGCAATGCTCACAGGCTTTCAGAGGGACTAAGAGGCCACCTTCTGGACCAAGGCATATCGAATATCAGTCATATTGTCGATGAGGTACACTCCTCTTTGTTTCAGCAGGCCTGGAAAACAGTGCATGATCTAAATATACGACAACGTTGGCAACAGGAGTGGAGGGATTATACAAAATCTTTGACTGAAGCCCATATAAGAATATCTGAGGGAGATGATGAGCTCATTGGGCATTTGCTAAACATGGAGCATACTCCCCCAAGATAGGCTACCAGGTGTTGATGGAGCATCACAAGCCACCATCCTTGGAGCAATGGTGGAAGCATTTGTGGAAGCTGAAGGCAGCCCCTTGATTGAAATTACTTATGTGGTCCGTCCTCCGGAATAAGGTCCCAACTGGAGCCAACATGATGAAAAGATCTTTCTCAGGCCCGTTCTGGTGTTATATTTGCAAGGGTGGTAACGAGTACATGGACCACCTCTTCCTCCATTGCCCCTGCTCTCAAGATCTTTGGAACGGCCTCCTCAGTTTTCTCTCCTCCTCTAAAAGATGGCAGGGTACAAACTTCACAGACACATGGAACCGTTGGTGGAAATATGCCTCTGATAAAGAGAAGAATATCCCTCTCCTTATATGTTGGGCCATCTGGATTGCCAGAAATCAATCTATCTTCCAGCAAAAAGACCCTCACTGGCCCTCCATTTCCACCAGAATCCAAGCTAACTACAGCTCCATACCCGATGAGGGCTCTCAGCCGGCACATAGGAATATAACTCCAGAAATTATCAATACAACCCAGCCATGGGCTTATTTCGATGGGTCAGCCCAGGAGACAGGTTGTGCTGGGGGTGCAATCCTCCACCTTTCTGAATCCCACACCTTCAGAATTCAAATGGGGTTGGGCAGGGGGACAAACAATTTTGTTGAACTCCTTGCAGCCAAAAACCTCATACACTTTGCATTGAACAAACACTATCTTCATTTACATCTATTTGGTGACTCTCAATTAATATGCAACTGGATTAACAAAAAATCTCAATGCAATGCATATTCTCTAAAACATATTCTGGAAGACACTCATAGACACATTACATATTTTGACTCCTTCTCTTGTCGCCATATCTACAGGGAACGCAACACAGCTGTTGACCACCTATCCAAGGAAGCAACGCACAAGGATGATGCTTCTTGGTTGATCCAGGAGGAACGAGATGGCAACTCTTACCAGTACTATCACAGGCCGTTTATATAACTTGGAGCATAACAGTTTTGTTTTTGGTCTCGACTCATAACTAAATGATCATATGTAATTATTCATATTGTTCTTATGTTTTTATTTTTCAGTAATGGTCTCTCTGCGAAGAGTACTACAGCATCCTTAAAAGTTAAATTTTTGAACAACTACATCCTTGAGGTGGAACAACAGTTTCTAGTTTTGGTTTGTCAAGTACATCTTATCATTGAATATGCTCTGCATCTGCAAAATGTAATTTCTCATTAATAAAGAAATTACGACTTTTTCCACGGGTAAAAAAAATGCACCTATGGATGATATGCAAGAGAGAACCCACATAGGTGAATATGAAATTTATGGACATTTATGGCAGCAAACACAAGTGCCCAATAAAGAGTTGATGGAGACAATGATAAAATTGCAAAGAGAACTCGTAAATTTAAGAGTTATTCATGAACTTCATTTGAAGGCCAGTGGAGAGCAAGAATTACTCATTATAAACCTAACAGAAAATTCAAACCCCCAAGAGCATGGAAACTATGAAAGATGAAGAAAATTGGGGTGAGACCTCAAAAATAAAAGTTACAAAAAAGAGTGGCAGAAAGCCAAGATATGGGATTCGAAGGAAGAGAGGAATACATTTCCTAAAAAATGCAACCTAAAACAGAAAATAAACCTAAGTTAGAATTGCAAGGGAAATTTAGAAAAATATGACCCCCAAATTTTGACGGGGAAAAAGAAGAGGTTGTTAAAGCTTGGTTGTTGAACATTAATAGATATTTCCAAGTATATGATTATTCCACTAAATTAAAGGCCAAGTTGGTCACTTACCAGTTGCAAGGAAAGGCTTCCATGTGGTGGGAAGAGATGAGAATAGTTCATAACTTGGAGGGGAAGGTGGTTGATTGGTAGGAATTTCAACGAATATTTAAAGAGGAATATTTGACAAGACAATATTTTGATACCAAATAATTCCATGAGTTGAATCTAGGGAAAATGACCATGGATGAGTTGGTAAATAAATTCACTGATTTGATATGTTATGTTCCCTACCTTAAAGACAAAAAACCCAAAATACAGTGGTTCATGGGTTGTCTTCCACTCTATTTTAAGGAGAGGATTGAGTATGGTAACCCGAAAACCATCGATGAAGTATTTAGGAAGGCTCGAATATGCTACCAGTAGGCCAAACAGAAGAACGAAAATATGAAAAGTTGGCCTAATAAGAAAAGAGATTGAATGACCCAAGGAGGAAAAAGTGGCAGATTTGGGTCATTTAAACAGTCGGGAAGGAACAACCAAAATCAGAATTGGAATAAAAATAGCAATCAGGCAACCAAAACATCGATTCAAACCCAAGATAGGTCTAAACAAACTAAGGTTTCAAAAGGAGGAAATGGTAAAGAGAGGGAGCCATTAAAGTCTTGAGGTTGCAAAGAACCTCACTTATTACGAAATTGCCCTTATAACACTCGGTCTATGCAAAATTTATAGCACCATCATGAGGCCTCTACAATTAATGGTGTGGCTTGGAATGTACCACAAATTAATGCAATGCTAGATGGACAACAAGTAGAGCATTAGTTCACAATGGTGGAAATTAAAGGTACCCTTTTTAACCATTATATTTATGTATTGACAAGTCTAGGTTAGTCTAAGCTATATTAGCCCTCAAGTGGTAGAAAAGTGTAGATTAAAATGCCTGGATGATCCAATTAGCTACAAGGAAAAAAAGGAGGGTTGTAAATTGTGTAAAAGTGTGCCCAGTGTCCCTAAACGAGGTACAAACTTCCTTAGATTTAAATGTCCTACTGTTTGTCTCTTATGATGTTAGCAAGGGAAATTGTGAATTGCTTAGACAAAAATTGTCATCTATACAAAAAATGAAGTACATGTTGTGAGGGGCAAGCCAAGACATGTGTCTATATGAAAAATATCAACATTACAACTGAAAAGAGTTGTAAGGAAAGGATATCAGCTCTTTGCCATCCAAGTGGAATATCACTCTCAAAGCCAAAAGAATAAAACTATAAATGATGTAGAGGTCACCCAAGACTACCCATATGTGTTTCCAAATCAAATTATTGGACTGCAACCAAAAAGGGAAATAGACTTCTATAGAATTAATACCGATAGTAGCATCAGTATCGAAGGATCCCTAATCAAATGAGCATGCTTGAACTAATGGAACTTAAAATATAGTTGCAGTAAATGCTTAATAAAGGTTATATTCGTCTTAGTGTGTCACTTTGGAGTGCACCAGTCCTCTTCCTCAAAAGGAAAGATGGAACGTTTTGATTGTTTATAACTACCGACAATTGAACTAGTTTTTTGTTAAGAACAAGTACCCTCTTCCAAGAATAGATGATTTGTTCGATCAAGTGAGGGGAGGAACCATGTTCTCAAAAATTGATCTCATATCTGGATACCACCAACTGAGAATCAAAGAAGAAGATATATCAAAAATTTATTTTCACACAAGGTATGGGATTATGAGTTTACTATATTACCATTTGGGCTTACTGATGCCCCTGCTATATTCTTGTGCTTAATTAATAGCGTACTCAGTAAGTTTCTGGATAAATTTGTGCTCATTTTTATAGATGACATATTAATTTATTCAAAAACATGGTAGGAAAACAAACAACACTTGGAGATGGAGTTGTAGTCCCTGCGTGAGTATCAATTATATGCCAAATTTAGTAAATGTGATTTCTTCCAAGATAAAATACAGTACCTTGGTCATGTTATTTCATGAGAAGGCATAACAGTCGACCCGACGAAGGTGAGAGCCATCCTTGATTGGCTAGTTTCAAAGGATGTAGCAGACATAAGGTCCTTCATGGAAATCATGGGTATTATCACAGGTTTATTCAAGGATTTTCCAAGATAGCACACCCCATTACTTCATTGCAGAAATAGGGTGTGAAATTTGTTTAGACACAAATTGTCAGGAAAGTTTCAAAAGTTAAAACATCCTTTGATAGTAACCCCCATACTAAAGATAGTTTATCCAAATAAGGAATTTATGGTGTGCACAAATACCTATTCAGAAGGACTTGGGGGAATCCTCATGCAGGAAGGATATGTAATAGCTTATGATTCATGGAAGTTGAAAGAACACGAAAAGAATTATAAAGTGTATGATTTAGAGTTGGAAGTGGTAATTCATGTGTTAAGAATGTGGAGGCATTATTTAATTGGCTAAAAAGTTATTTTGATCACCGATCATATAAGCTTGAAATACTTTTTCAGCCAACCGAAAATGAATGTGAGACAAGCTCGATGGATGGCATTTTTAAGTGACTATGATTTTGAGATTAAGCACATAAAAGTGAAAGAGAATAAAGTAGTTGATGCACACAGTCCTAGCCCAAATCATTTAGGGGTAGTAACAGTGAGTAAAAGTGACACAAATTTTGTTGAAAATATTAAAACAACAGCTTTAAAAGATCAGGATTATAATATGATATGTTGCAGATTAAAGGGGTAAAATGGTGCAAATGAGCAATAAGAATTTGAAATCATCAAAGAAGGAATGTTGATATACAATAATAGAGTATAGATTCCAAATGATGAAGAAATCAAAAAGTTGATTTTAGATGAATACCACAAAAGGCCATATGCAGCACGTCCCCAATACCAAAAAATGATTTATGCATTAAAGGAGTTCTTATGGCCTGGAATGAAAAGGGATAAAGCGTAATATTTGTCTAGATTTCAACAATGTGAGTTGATGAAGGTATAACATCAACATGCAAAAATATTGTTGAACCCTTTACCCGTACTTGAGTGGAAATGGGAAGTGATCATGTTGGGCTTCATCATCGGATTACCTAGGACCTAGAATCAGAATGACTCAATTATGGTAGTAGTGGACAAACTAACAAAAGTTGCTCACTTTATTTCAATAAATTCCACTTATAAGGTTCTCCAAGTGGCAGAAGTTTTTATGAAAGATATTTCCCGTCTCCATGGCATACCCAAGGCAATAATATCATATAGGGATGCAAAGTTTACTTCAAACTTTTTGAAATACCTCTTTGCACGAATGGGTACTTGATTGATTTTTAGTACCGCTTATCACCCTCAAACTAATGTACAAATAGAAAGAGTCAATCAGGTGTTGGAATAATGTTGTGAATGTATGTCATGAATCAACCATCTAGGTGGGAGGATTATTTACACTTGGTGGAATTTGCTTACGACATTGGGTATCAAGCGTCGCTTAAGATGATCCCATTTGAAGCATTATATGGGAGGAAGTCTCATATTCCTTTGAAATGTGTCTACCAAAGGACAAGCTTATGTTGGGACCGGATAAACTAAAGGATATGGAAGAGATGGTTAAAAATATCAGGCAAAATCTAAAATCTACCCAGGATTAGAGAAGAAGCTACACAGATTTGAAAAGAATGAAAAAAGAGTTCCATGTAAGGGAACATGTTTACATTAAAGTGAGACCTAAAAACAACTCCTTAAATTTGGGGAATTATTCTAAGTTGGCCCCTCGGTTTTGGAGACCTTTTGAAATAGTGGCCAGAATTAGACCAATGGCTTATCAACTTGCATTGTCAACTCATATTAAAACTCATAATGTTTTCATGTATCTATTCTAAAGAAATATGTACACGATATGACTCATGTAAATTATTGGTGTGTGGTACAGGTCGAACCAAAAAGGAAATTCCATGTCGAACCACTACAATTTTTGGACCGAACGGAGATTATACTTCGTAATCAAGTCATCACCCGAGTTAAAGTGCAATGGAATCACTTTTGGCCTGAAGTGGCCACTTAGGAGATGGAGGAATAAATGAAGAGGGATTATCCTAAGTTGTTTACTTGATTGTTAATTTGAATGAAAACCGAGGATGATGTCCCCTGTTTAATGGGAGGGGAGATGTAATACCCCGGAAAGACATACTTTATGACTTATATGCTTTATGATTTTATTTATTGCTAGAAATGGAAAAAGGAGATGTGCTAAAATGTTATTTTATTTTCTAACATAAAAGAATAATAATTAATGAGAATCTTATGTTAGAATAGTTAATTCTATCAAAAATATGGTAGAGGCTAACATGAGAGATTAACATCTTACTGTCAGGGGAAACAATTAATTGGTTATGCCTAAGAAGGCATAAAGGAATAAAAACTTCTTTGTTCTTCTTTTTTTGGATAGTATTGCTGGTGTGTACTATTGTTTTTGGTTTGGGGAAGAAGAATCCTAAACTAGTCGGAGAAAGAGAGAAAATCCCAGACTGCCTAAGTAGAAACAGGGTGGGAGAGAAAGATCTTGCATCAGAGTCTGGATGAGATATTGTGGGAGATATATACATTATTTGTTTTACCCTTACTAGTGGGAGAAAACACTGGTAAACCCAAGGAAATGTTTGCATGACGCTACATAGGGTGTGGAGTATACAACTCCAAATCTTCTGAAATTGTTTACTTGACAGATAGAGAGAAGGCTCAAGGGAAACTGCTTGCAGAAGACAGTTCATGGTTGGGAGGATCATGGAGGCCTTTGACTTATTTCCAGAAGAAAGTTAAATAGAATCTGTCTCGAGGTAAGTAGAAAAAATATAGTCCATAATGTTTTACAATTATGCTAACAATATGGTTTCCATATGGTAGAGGACCAGAATAGGTAAGGAAACTGATAAGTTATGCTACAAGGAAGAGTAAAATAAAAATAATGTAGAGTTTAATAAAATTGCATTGTTGTGATGAATGAAAGATTTGATAGAAAATAATTATATTCAAGGAACTTGAGTCAATAAGAAAAATAAAGAGACTATAACAGGAACTAAATATGTAAAGGTAGAAAGAAATATTGTCCTAATTTAAAAGTGGAACTCGATGTTTCTACTTGCGAGGGTTGATGGCATGGTACTCCTTTTCAAAAATGCATTGAAAAGGAATTGTTAGAAGTTTAAATGGTGAAAAGTTAAAGGAAAGGAAATTTACACCTATAACCTGATTAACAACACATAAGAGTTACCTTCGACGACAGATGAAAACCCAAATTCCATCATTTGTATTAGCCACGGAGTTGTTAGGGTAAGCCTAAAGTCTCCAATGCCTCATGTGGAGAGGTCTGATAACCTGACAAGTTTTATTGCCAAGAATTCATAAGGAAATGATACCAAAGAAACGAATACCAAACATTTAAACATATAACTTAGAAACTTAACCAGTCGAAGATATGTTGAGAACAAATATTTATATCTTTGAATTCTGCTACAAATATTACGGCTATAAATCCACCACATTTCTTAAGCGGTTAACATGTGTAATAGTCATTTTGCAGTCTCTAGAAGCAAAAGTTTTGTAGAAGGTTTGAATACATGAGAAAAGCTCCATACCCACTAACGAACATATGCAAATGAGGTGGTGCCAATAGGGTTGGTAGGGTTTTTACCATAAACCTCTTGTCATGTGATCTTCGCTATTAATTTTGTAAACAAAATCCCATGCATTGAAAATGCCAGCAAACCCCAACTCCACGTGGATTGTAGGGCCATCCAGGGAAGGAATCAATGTGATCAACCATTGGTTCAAACAATCCAGAAGTTGTGAATAATACCATGACAAACATTATAACTCTCATCAAAAATATGTGTGTTCATTACAAACCAACAAAATCAACTATGCCACATGTAAATAGAAGGTCTATGTGTTATGTAAATATGTATGTCCTTGTCATTGTGCCTTAGCAACAAGTGGGGAACCTATATACATACATAAGGAGTTGTGACATTTATCGTTGGAGGATATGTGTGTAGGCATCGACACAATAACGTTAAATAGAAAATGTGGAACAAGAAAAGCCATGATCACTGAAATGTGAGGTTGTTAACAATAATAGTTTTTAGTCGAATACAAAGTAGGCATAGGCCTATTCAATGAGTAATAAAATCAAATGACCCTAATAGGTTGTCATGGCATTGATAGAAATATTAGGAAGAGAATAAGCACAATTGCTAAGTTGAAATCTATCGAGAGGTAAGCTTTTTGTTTATGTCAATTGGCAAGAAGAAAAGTAACCCATGTCTCTAATAATATTACATAATGATCAAGGATTGAGTTCAAAGGTTGTGTAAAAGAGCCTTATGTATGCAATATATCGAAAGTAAAAATATAAATTATTTAATGGGAGATCAATGGAATCTAGATGCAAACAAAGATAACCCAATATCTCATAGATTAAAAAAAATTGTGGTGTAAAACTAATAGCTAAAACTAAAGATTTTGGAGGACAGTATATTGCTTATATTTTTAAAAAAGGAAAAGAAAAAAAATCTATGCTAATTTTCTTTAGGTTCCTATAACTATTTCTTTACCATTTCTTTATAGTTAAAGGCAGATGGAGATGTGGCATTAGGTCATTTTTAAGACATTTTTTAACTTCACTTAGTTTTTCATAATAGGGATTTTACATTGCGGAACTATTGGGAGATTGAAGGGTTATTGGTAGCATTTGGGCCTTGTAAAGAAATTTTGGGTCCCACGAGGATCTCTTGGATCCCTCACTTGTTTTCACTCTCCCTTATTTTTTATCATGCAGATTTCATTTTGAAGTGTTTTTCTTAAATTTCCTCAAATATTTGCTACTCTCACAATCTATTGTGTTTACAAGAAATTTGGCGTGTTTTGGAGCAGTTTATACATATATACATATATACATATATATACATATATATACATATATATATATATATATATATATATATATATATATATATATATATATATATATATATATATATATATAAATTATTGACTTATTAGTAGAGTTAAGATTTTGGGGTAGGAATGTAAATTTTTAGGTAGAGTTTGAGTCGTATGGCATGAGTTAATTGTTGATTTTTCCATGGGTTTCACAGGAAGGGTTTATGGTTCTATTTTCACATGCACAAATATTGAGTATAACTTTATAAAAATAATTTTAAAATAATTTACATGTTTTGTTTAACATTTTCTCTTATTCTCCCTCTTTTCTTCTTCTTTTCTAATGGACAACGTTTAGAATTTTGGAATTCAAACAAAGTCCACATAAGTTGAGGCTACTCTTTCAGAAATTTAATTTTTCCCTTTTTCTTTAAGCATAATATGATGAGAATATACCATATATCAAGTTGATCACAAGTTCAATATGCCTTCCTTAGAAATGTGAGCATTTGTGGACTCTGTAAAAAGGATGGCTATTATGCTTCTCCATTTATGTCCGACAAGGGACATTTGAAATGCATTTTCGTTTAAAACTCTCTTGATGGAGGATTGCACAAGTGGTTGCACTTAATATTTCATGTTTAAAGAATCTAAGAAAGTTGTTCAATGCATTTGATTGAATTTTTAAACTAGTCCAACATCACTACTCACAAAGATATGTAATTAATTTGTGTGTCTATAATAAATAGATGATCATGGAAATCCACAAAAATCATCTACAACAATAATGCAAGATCAAACAAAAGACGTAAATATGTTTAGTTTCTTTACTAGTAACCAAGTATCAAGTGTTAAACACTTAGACACAACATTAAATGTGACTCACTAGCTTTGACATTAAATAGACTATCAAATTTTCATTTTTACAAATTCAATGATAAAAATTGCAATAATAATGGACATATCAACATTACAAAACTACAGGGGCTAATTTGCTTTACAACTTGTACGGTCTTTATAAACAACATATAACATTCATTGTTAAATATGCTTATTTTAATGTGAAGGAAATTGCAATGCCTCCCACCCCTTTATGTCATCTCAAGTTGTGGGAGTGCTACCCTTTTAACCCGATCTCCAAGGTCTATTATGAAGATGGGGTTACAACAACCTCAAAATTTTGTTTTGTGTGCATAACTCAAAGGAGCTTTGCCCCACTAGTCTAAGGTGGAAAAAGAGAAGTTTTGCATGTCAAACATTTTGGTGCCGGACTCATCCTTCAAGCTGAGATCCAATAACTCAACAAGATATGGCTGAATATACACACACACACACACACAGAAGGAACTTCATATGCAAGTGGAAATTTACTCATACAATTTTCATACTTATACGACAGCGCCCAAATTAACATCATCATATAGGAGAAAAGGTTAGATGTTGCATCTCCTCTGAGTTGTTGCAACTCCAGCTACAACCCTACAACAAAATGACCAACTCCACAACATGTGCTACAATTCCCTATCGAGGTTTCATTAAGTGTTTCTAGCCAACACATAGTGATGCATCTTTGCTGACCAAACGAGTGCAAGTGTTGTGACTCCCCTATGCTATTGCAACTCTGATTGTAGTACATAGTTGTTGCAACTCTGACTGTTGCACACAATTGTTGCAACTCTAGCACAACCAATCATAGGGATACTTACATTATAACACACCTATGACCCAATGAGGTTATTATAACTCTTGAATTGCCACTTTGTTACTGAACTTCCCATATTTCACCTTGTTGTGACTTCTATTGCTATAACTGTAGAAATTAATGTGTAGATTCAATACTACTCATGAAATTTTCTAAATCACAAGATTTGAAGCTACTCTACTTATCTGCGGAAGTTAATTAACTATATAAACCAAGAATCATAGACATACAAAAGGAAACATCACACATTCACATAGATTTATCAAGGGGAAACCAATTGTTCAAAACCACTTACTATCTATATTGCATTAATCAGATAATAGTTAATAAATACAATTCTTTCTCAAGCCTAAGCACACCTTGCAAGTATATAGTCTATCCGTCTGCCTGACTGGCTAACTCTGGCCAAAACTTAGCCAATTTCAAGTCCTCCAAGTTCCTATTTCCTTGCATTGTTTCTTGAGGAATTAGGTCCCTATTAATTAGGAAATTCCCTCAATTGGATTGTGTAATTCCTATAGGTTCATCCTTTGAATGCATGCACCACTTATACACATGGGAATATGCTACAACTGATAGTACAATACCTTGGAATCTCCATCTCAACTCGGTAACTCGAATTCTCTCCATGCAATAATTATTTTGGGTTGATTGATCAGTTAACTATTTGATCACTAAATGTGATTGAAGTTCCACTTCAACAACTTGACCTCCAATAGTTCTTCTGACAGTTAGAACTAGTTAAATTGGAAATAACTCAAATTAACTAAAATAGATTGCTAAAAATTCACAATCAATCATGTAGAACTAAACGCAAGTGTCTCCAAATCAAATTTACTAAGTTAACTGATTGACAAGATCCATGTCACCTCAATTAACTACCTCCAAGTATTCTGCTGAAATAGAAATTCGAATTTTAATCTAGTTTGACCAAGGCAAAGTCAAAACTAGACTTTCCTGCTGCATTTTCAACACTCCCTCTCAACAAGAAAGGGATTATCAACCATCCATATCCTGCACCTATGGAACTCGAATTTTCCTCTTGACAAATCCTTTGTCAAAATATCTGCATCTTGTTCTTTTGTCGTAATGTACTACAAAAACATAATTTGCCTCTACACACAATCTCATAAATGGTGATATCAGATGTCGATATGCTTGGATCAATCATGAAATACAGGATTCTCAGAGAGTTTGATACAACTGTGATTATCATAGTAGGATCCATCATCTAACCAATAACCCAACAAGAATCTTAATAATCCACATTGCTTCACATGTTGCTTGACATACAACCATGTATTATGCTTTTACTGAGATGAGTGCCACAAATGTCTTCTTCCTACTGTACCAAAACTATTGTTGACCCAACACTGAAAATTCCTCCTAAAGTGCTCGTCCTGTCTGATGGACTCCCTGCCCAATCTACATCTGTGAATCCTTGCAGCTTCAATCCCTGTGTCCCTCTGTACCAAAGACCAAACTGAGTAGTTCCTCTGAGGTATCTCAACACATGCTTTGATGCCTTCTAATACAGTTTGGTTGGCTTAACCATTTCTTAACTAATTTGGTAAAATGCATAACACATGTCTAGTCATGTGTTCACCAAATACATAAGTGAACCCACAAGTTTCCTATAAATGGTAGCCTTGACTAATTCACCTAAAGTAGCATCCTCTTTCCTCCAGTCTCCATGGGTTTGCACCTATCCATGCAGAACTTATGAAGTATCTCGTTATCATAATTTCCCTTCCAGATAAACAGTTCCCCATCACCTTTCCATACTTTCAATCCAATGAAGTAGTGCATGAGGCCCATGTCCTTCATCTCGAACTCTCTTGCAAGGTCCTCCTTGCAAGATCTGATCAACTTCTCATCACCAATAAGGATCAAGTCATCAACATATAAAACAATAATCAACAATTTACCTTCTACCAAAATATGATATAGGTTTGCATCTACTTCACTTTTGGTGGAGCCCAAACCGGTGAGATAACTATTGATCCTGGTGTAACAAGCATAGGGTGCTTACTTGAGTCCATATGACGCTCGCTTGATTTTGCACACATGAGAGTCTCTGTCAAAGGTCTCAAATCCCTTCGGCTGCTCAATATACACCTCCTTCTCAATAACTCCATTGAGGAATGTTGTTTTCACATCCATCTGGTGGACCTTCTATTGAAGAATCGAGGGAAAGATGGCATTAATGATTCTTCTAACTATGATAATTGTGTGTGATGTCTTTCTACTTATTAGGATTGTCTTCTTCTTCTTCTTATAATGTGTTCTTCAATCATCAAAAAGCTACCAAACATAAGAACATCAACAAGATACAAGTACACAAGATGTAGGCTCCAAGCTAGGTGAAAACCTCTCCTCTTGAGAGGAAAACCCTTCAATCTCTTCTTATAGATTCTTTATTGACAAATACCAAGACCTTTAACCAACATTGAAGGCCTTCCAAGACCAAGATCATCTTCTCAATAATGTGTTTGCTTTACTGCTTTCCAAACCCAGCAGAATATCTTCCAACAACACTTCTTCGACCTCCAGCCACAGATTTTCAGCCCTAACTGCAAATTTGCAACTTCGGCCCCCACAGCAGCTGCTGCTACTTCGCACGTGTGTACTAGAATTACTTCTTCTTTGCCTCCAGCTGCCTCGCTTGACCTAATTTTACTTATGGATCTAGAATGGGATTTGTTGGCCCTTCCTTCAGCCCTTTTTCATCAGATCGAACCTTCATAACGAAACCCTAGCCAAGCATTAGAATCCCTAACAAAAAGCTACAGAATTTCAGCCCTCTTCTTCGCACGTGTGGAGAGAAACAGAGAGAGACAAATCCAAAACACTTATTCTCCTTCTTCTACCTTCTTCGCTGCCCTTTTCTGCTTCTTCCTTCGCATGAGAGAGAGAGGAATGTATGTCTCCTAATGAGGTCGAATTGTCTCCTATATATAAATCTTCTAGGGGTATGAATTCCATCTTCTAGGATGACTTAACAGGCTGGCAAGCCGACTTGGTCTTGGAAGGCTCAGTAAAATAAAAAAATAATTATTTTTACAATTTACAAGATGCCCGATGGGGTTTTCATATTATGACAATGTCCCTATTTGACTTCTTGACCTAGGAAAACCCTAGAAGCATTTTCAGTTAGTGCTTGACCTATAAAACAAATTTCCTGGGCAATAAACCCAAGATCAATAATAATAATAATCATTTTTATTTCTTTTACAAAATACAAGAATTAAAAGTACATTTCATATTTATGAAGACCGAACCTAGTTACACTTTTTTCAACACTCCCTCTTAACTAGTGAGGTATTCATAAATGGTACATGGATATTCTCAATACTAAAGAAATCTCATAAAAGGAGTCGGACTAGTAATTCATCTGTATAGCATCATTATAACCAACATTCACATGGCAAGGCCTTCACTATTAGCTCTATCTCTCAATAGATCTGAGTACAATGTCGGCGAGACCAATGATTATAGACACCTTCATCATTGTCTCTCAAGGTACATACCAACCCGGGTGTTCACCGAGTATGACCTTCTAGAACTATTCTTATCTTGGTTCCCTAACCCTCAAAGAATATCAGTCTTCTTGCCTACTCTTATCTTGGATGCCCTACCACATCCTCAAAGAGTATCGGATGCTAGATGATTACTCAATCCTCCATTCTTTCTTCCAAAATGAAGACAATAATGATGTTTCTATCTCTCCCTCTCAACTAGGGAAGATATGTCAACCAATTCAAGCTTGTTTCTAAAATACACAAGCTTCTTATTAGGAAGATATTTGTCAAAATATCAGCAGTTTGATCTTCGGTGGGGATATACTCCAGCTTCAATACACCATCTTGTACCAACTTTCAAATTTAGTGGTACTAGTTGTTTATGTGCTTCGTCTTTCCATGAAATAGCAGGTCCTCAGATAGTCTTATACAACTTTTATTCTCACAATGTATTATGGTAGGGTCTAACACTCCTACAGACAAATCAGATAAAATCTTCCTTAACCAGACCGCTTCCCTGCTTACTTTGCAAGCTGTAATGTACTCGACCTCAGCACTACTCAAAGCCATTGTATCCTACTTTTTGCTCATCCAAGAGACCATGGAGGATCCCAAGCTAAAACGTCCTCTGGTAGTGCTTCTTCCATCGTTCTCGTTGCCTCCCCAATCGGAATCAGTAAATCCTTCTAGATGAACATATTTTCCTTTTTCATACTTCAGGCAGTAGTGGACAGTTCCCTACAAATATCTTTGTATATGTTTGGAAGCTATCCAATGATCATGTCTAGGCTCCATTTGAAATTGACTGGGAACATTTACTGCAAAATATATGTATGGCCGAGTATTCACCATATACATTAGGGAGCCAATTAGTTGTCTGCACTTAGTAGGATCCATTGGACTGGATTCAGAATTCCTTAACATTTTCAAGTTTGTGATCATCAGAGTTGTCATGGGTTTTCATTCCATCATATCAAACCTTTTCAATAGATCGATCACATACTTTATTTTTCCAAGGTAGATTTCATTCGGTTCCTGTAAGACTTCCAGTCCCGGATAATAATGCATAAGTCCTAGATCCTTCATATCGAATTCAGTTGCTAGTAATTTCTTACATTCTTGAATTCTTTCTTCATCGCCAATTATTGGAAGATCATATACATATTGAAGAATGATGCCAATTTCATCATTCTCACTTTGATGTAGATATTGGGATCTGTTGTGCTTTTCTTGAAACCCAACCTTTGCAAGTATGCATCCATTCTAGCATACCATGCCCTAGGAGCTTGCTTGAGGCCATAAAGTGCCTTATTCAATATTAAAACATGAGTTTATCTATCCTTTACTTTGAATCCCAATGGTTGTTCCATGTATACTTCTTCTTCTATGGTACCATTCAAGAATTTTGTTCTGACGTCCATTTGATGTACCTTCCATCCCATTGATGCTGCCAAAGATATCAAAGATCGAATCATGGTATACCTTATTGTGGGAGAAAAGGTCTCTTCATAGTCAATGCCTTCTTCCTGAGAGAAGCTCAAGCCATGAATCTAGCTTTGAATTTATCTATGCTTCCATCTTCAAGATGATTGATCTTATACAACCACTTAGAGGTTACCACTGATTTGTTTTCCGGTCTTGGGACAATTTCCAAAACTCCATTCTTCATAATAGATTGGTATTCCTCATTCATTGCATTATTCCATTCTTAGTGTTTGGTTGATTCTTCGAAAGTGGAAGGTTCATCTTCAATGAGCTTCGACATGTATGTTGCATATCCTTAGTATCTTTTCAGTTTCTTGCTCTCCCTGAATCTTCCTCTTATAGTGTGACCTTCTGCTTCTTGAAGTGTAGAAGTTAACCAGTTAGGTATATTTCTTCTTTCAGGGAGAGAGATTGGTTCACTGGGGCCTTCTTCATGATGAGAGACTTCTTCTTCCTTATTAACTTCTTCCTCAAACATAGGAATATCCTCCTCATCAAAATTGGATGGGAGATCTTTGGATTTCTTGAAGGCAATGCTCTCATCAAAAATTACATCTCTACTTACTTTTATTTGATGTCCTTCCTTTATGTATATCCTATAATCCATGGAAGAGTTGTTATATCCAATGAATATTCCTTTCTTGCTTGTAGGATCTAGCTTCTTTATTTTGTCCTTGGGAATGTGAATATATACAAGACACCCAAATATCTGGAGATGATCAATATTTGGTTTCTTCCCGATGAAGATTTTTTGTGGAGTTATATTTCCAAGTGACCTATGAGGACTTCTATTTTGGATGTATACTGTAGTTTTCGTTTCTTCTCCCCATAGAAATTTTGGTAGATATTGATTTGGTGCATAGCCTTGACACTTTCTTCTATAGCTCTATTCTTTCGTGCAGCTACTCCATTTTGCTTGGGATAATATGGAACTATAAGATCCCTCTTAATCCCAACCTCCTTACAAAAAGCGATGAGTTATTTGGAAGTATACTCGCCTCCATTATCTGATCTTAGAATATTTTTCTTTCTTTCTATAAGATTTTCTACCTCTGCCTTGAATTCTTGAAATTTTATGAATACTTCAACCTTGGATTTAAGTAAATAAACCCAAGTTTTCCTTGAATGATCATCAATGAAAGTAACATAATATAGATGACCTCCAAGTAATTTAGATATGGGACCACATACATCAAAGTGGATGAGATATAGAATCTCTTGAGCTCTAGATGTACTATGTGCAAATGGTTTATTTGCATTCTTTCCCATAGCACACCTTTGCAAACTCCTTCATGGTCTTCTCTGAGATTTGGTATCCCATTTACAATGGATTTTAGATTTGGCAAGATCTTGTAATGAAGATGGCCCAATCTTCTATGCCAACGTTCACACGGACTTATCTCAATGTGGACAAGTGCTTAACTTACAGGAGATGAGAGTATGTAGAGTCTTCCTTCTCGAACTCCGGTTGCTCTAGCTTTTCCAATGTTAGAATCTTTAGCCCAAACCACTACTTTACCATCTATAAAAGCAACTCTATCTCCTTTTTCTTCTAATGATGAAATATAAATAAGGCTTTTGCACAAACCTGGAACTTATAGAATGTTGTTGAGATGAATTTTACCTCCTCCTTCCAGCTCAATTGATGTAGATCAAATGCCTTTTACTGGATAGCTCTTGTTGTCACCAAGATCCACAGAGTATGAGAACTTTCCTTTGGATAGGGTTTTGAGTTGCTTGTTATATCCAGTCATGTGTCTTGAAGCTCCACTATCTATCACCCATATATTTTCATCCTGAAATGTTCGAGTGAGGGCTGAGAACAATCCTTCATTCTTTGAATATTTGAGATCTTTGGAAGAGAAGAGACTATTCCATAGTGCCTTGACACTTTGCTTGATGAAACTTGCTAACGATGAACACTTCTTTTCAAGCCTCTTCGTAATAGATTTGACCTTATTCATGCCTTGTGCAAACCATAGCTCTGAAACCATGTTGAAGGATCTAGGGCAAGATGACGTTAATGATTCTTCTAACTATGATAATTGCTTATGATGTCTTTTTACTTATTAGGATTATCTTCTTCTTCTTCTTCTTATATTGTGTCCTTCAATCATCAAACAGCTACCAAAAACAAGAATATCTGAGATACAAGTATACAAGATGTAGGCTCCAAGCCAAGGCAAAACCTCTCCTCTTGAGAGGAAAACCCTTCAATCTCTTCTTATAGATTCTTTATTGATGAATACCAAGACCTTTTACCAACAATGAAGCCCTTCCAAGACCAAGATCAACTTCTCAATAATGTGCTTGCTTTACTTCTTTCCAAACCCAAAAAAATCTCTCCCAGCAACACTTCTTCGACCTCCAACCACATATTTTATGCCCTAACTGCATATCTGCAACTTCGTCCCCTAGGTAGCAGTTGCTACTTCATACGTGTGGACTAGAACTGCTTCTTCTTTGCCTCGAGCTGCCTCGCTTGACCTAATTTTCCTTCTATATCTATAAGGGGACTTTGTTGGCCCTTCCTTTAGCCCTTTTTCATCAGGTGAAACCCTCACAATGAAACCCTAGCCAAGCAGCAGAAACCCTAGAAAAAATTTCCATAATTTCAACCCTCGTCTTCGCACGTGTGGAGAGAAAGAGAGAGAGAGAGGAACCCAAAACACTTCTTCTCCTTCTTCTTCCTTCTTCATTTCCCTTTTCTGCTTCTTCCTTCACATGAGAGAGAGAGGAATGTATGTGTCCAAATGAGGTCGAACTGTCTCCTATATATAGGTATTCCAGGGGTACATATTCCAGCTTCTAAGCCGACTTGACAGGTTGGCAGGCTAACTTGGTCTTGGAAGGCTCAGTAAAATACAAAAATAATTCTATTTACAATTTACAAGATGCCCGATGGGGTCTCCATATTATGACAATGTCCCTATTTGATTTCTTGACCTAGGACAACCCTAGAAGCACTTTCAATTAGTGCTTGACCTATAAAAGAAATTTCTTGGGCAAGAATCCCAACCTCAATAATAATAATAATAACCAATTTTCTTTCTTTTACAAAATACAAGAATCAAAAGTACATTTCATATTTATGAATACCAAACCTAGTTACACTTTCCTCAACATCTTCCACCCCAACTGCGCTGACAGTGCTAGAATTGAGTTGATGGATGAGTACCTTGCTACTGTAGCAAAGGTCTCCTCATAATCAATTCCCTCAACCTGAGAGAACCCTTTTCCCACAAATCTGACCTTGTGTTTCTCTATGCTTCCATCTATTGCATGCTTTACCTTGTAAATCCATCTCGAACCAACCTCTAATTTGTCTTTTGGTCTTGGGACCACTTCCCAAACACTCGTTCTGATAATGAAATCATATTCCTCTACCATAGCATCAACCCATACTGGTTGCTCTATAACTTCCTCGTATGAGGATGGCTCAGTCTCTACAAGCTCACTCATCAGAGCCATGTAGCCATTATATTGATCTGGTGACCTCCTCTTCATGTTTTGTGGTGTGGGTGCTCCCACGTTCTCTCTAGCATCGTGCAATAATATGTCAGCTTCCCTGGTTCACTTCCTTCCTTCTATGGATGTATCTACCTGAGTGGATGTCTCCACTCTCTACTCCTCTGCTTGTGGCTGCTCCACAACTTCCTGAGGTTCTTCCTTTGGAGCCAAAAGCTCCTGATCAGGCTGCAATTAAAGCTTCGTTTCAAGAGAACATGTCATTGCCTTCTTGTCATCAAATTTCACATCCTTTCTAACCACTGTCAGAAGGGATGGCAGGTACACACGATAGTTGTGAGGTGTTTCTGTGTACCCCACAAATATTCCCAACCTTGTTGTAGACTCTAGCTTTTCCTTGCTTCCTTGGAAACA
Source organism: Pinus tabuliformis (assembly GCA_031772625.1). Lineage (NCBI taxonomy): Eukaryota > Viridiplantae > Streptophyta > Pinopsida > Pinales > Pinaceae > Pinus > Pinus tabuliformis. The sequence continues at coordinate 765,343,587 of CM062805.1, forward strand.
TGACATTAAATTGATGATCCAAAGATCCTGAAGTGTGACACATCTAGTTTCTTCGCTGAAAACGCTTCCTCTTGTGTACTCAAGCCAAGAATCCTATGAGGAATCTTGTTTTGCAAATAGACTATTGTATTGCATCCTTCAGCCCGCAAGTGCAGTGGTAGGCCTTGGTCATGCAACACCACCCTTGTTGCTCCCACAATACTTATGTTCTTCCTCTCAACCACCCCATTCTGTTGTGGGTTATGGGGTGTTGTCAACTCCCATCGAATGCCTTTCTTTGCACAAAAACGTTTGAACTCATTAGACATGTACTCACCTTTGTTATCACTCCTGAGAGCCTTCAACTTCTTGTCAGTCTCCTTCTCAATAAGTGCTTTGAATTCAACAAATTTGGAGAATGTCTAGTATTTCTTTTGCATGAACTAGATCCATCACTTCCGTGAGAAATAATCTACAAATATAACATAATAAATATGCTTGGAAGTGGAGGTTGTCGAGAAGGGTCCATAGACATCAAAATGGATCCTTTCAAGGACTGCATGTGCCTTGTTGTCCCGATCATTGAAGGTGGCTTTTGTGTACTTCCTTAACATACACCATTTGCATGTATCCCACTGCTCTAATTCTCCTTTGGGGAGGCTTGTAGAAATTTGTTGCATGAACTTCAAAATGCCATGATGCAGATGGCCAAGTATTCTATGCCATAGTTCATCGACATCTCGATTTGCGCCTTCTCTGCTTTTGTGCTCAATGTTGCATAGTCTTCCACATCTAATCTGTAGAGGTTCTTCACTTGCACCCTGATCAACTTCACTTGTCCCATGGTGATGTGTCTCAGGAAAGCCTTCCCTTTGCTGAATATCACATTGTAGCCATGGTCTTCCAAAAAAACTACATAAACTAGATTCTTCTTCAGACCCAGTACAAACATCACATCCTTGAGCCTAAGAGGGGAGCCAAACTCACTCTGAAAATTAACTATACCAATACCAGTCATGCTATACCTTGCACCATCTCCCATCTCGATGTTCATTTGGAGATCCTTCTCCTCCAAGTCACTAAAAATTCATTGTTCCTCGTCATGTGGAATGAAGCACCGCTATCCAGATACTACACACTACCCATCATTGTGCTTTCATGCATGCAATGAGGGTAAAATCAAGTTTGAACTGTGAAGCCAAGGCTTCACCCGCTGCTCCTCCTATGGTCTTCTTACTTTCCTTCTTGTGTGGACACTTCATTTCATAGTGCCAAAATTCATGACAATGAAAGCACTTGATTTTGGAAAAGTCTTTCTTCTTGCCCCCTTGACTCGAATATTCTTTGGATTGGGATTTATTCCCTTTCCCTTTCTTTATCTTTCCATCTAAGGCACAGTTATCCTCATCCTCACCCTTGGATGAGATCTCATCTCTGGTGATCTGCCTTATCTCCTCTTGTACCAAATCGGACCAAAGGCGTTCCCAAATCGGTAGCTTCCCCCTCTCGTTCACCAAATCTTAGTAGTTGTTCCAATTCTTGGGAAGGCTTAGAAGGGCTAGGCTCACCAAATCATCTTCTGCTACAATAACACCAAGTTATCACGACATTGTTTGAACCTACTCAGGTACTATGGAATGGTCTCGTTCCTTTGCATCTTGATGTTACGAAGCTAGTCCTTGAGTGCCAATTTCTTGTGGTCACTACTATTATGGAAAAAATCTGTCAACGCTTTCCACATTGCATACGGAGTCTCTTTCCCATGGAAATTGGGGAAAATATGGTATCGCACTCCCTCCAATATGATCCTCCTCACCTTAGCAACACACTTCTTCCAATCTTCTAGATTCTAAGCATCAGCTGCTATTGGTTTTAGAATATCATTAACAATGAATTCCTTCAACCCATTTTCCTCCAGTACCACCTCCATGTGATCCTTCCATGCAACATCATTTGAGCTTCCCTTAAGGGAATACTCGAGCCTTAGTCCATTGAAATCCATCTTCTCAGTCCTGAAGAAAACCTACAACCTGATCTGCAACCTTGAACCTCCTGCAATGACAACTTTGAAATCTCTGCTCTATAGTGATTCCAGATCTGATACAATATAGAAATTAATGTGTAGGTTCAATATTGCTCATGAAATTTGCTAAATCACGAGACTTGAAGATACTCTACTAATTTTTGGAAGTTAATTCACCATCTAAAACAAGAATCATAGACATGCAAAAGGAAACATCACACATGCACAGAGATTTATCTAGGGGAAATAACTGCTCAAAACCCCTTACTATCTATATTGCATTGATCAGAGAATAGAGAAGGAATACAATGCTTGCTTAAGCCTGAGCACACCCTGCAGGTGTATAGTCTATCCCTCTACCTGACTGACTAACTCTGGTCAACACTTAGCCAATTTTCAAGTTCTCCAAGCTCCTATTTCCTTGCATTTTTTCTTGAGGAATTAGGCCCCTATTAATTAGGAAACTCCCTCAATTGGATTGCGCAATTCCTCTAAGTTATTCCTTTGACTGCATGCACCATCTGTACACATGGTAATATCATACAACTGATAGTACACTGCCTTGGAATCACCATCTCAATTGGGCAACTCAAATTCTCTGCCTGCAACAATCATTTTGGGTTAATTAATCACTGAGTGTGGTTGAAGTTCCACTTCCACAACTTGACCTCCACTAGTTCTTCTGACAATTAAAACTAGTTAAACTGACAATAAGTCAAATTAATTGACACATATTGCTACAAATTAGCAATCAATCATGTAGAACTGAACTCAAGTGTCTCCAACTCGAATTTACTGAGTTAACTGAGTGAAAAGAGTTATCACCTCAGTTAACTACCTCCAAGTAGTCTGCTGAAATAGAAATTCAAATTTTAATATCGTTTGACCAAGGAAAAGTCAGAAATAGATTTTCTTGTTGCATTTTCAACAACAACTTCTATTGCCACAACTATGGAATATCTCGCTAGCTCTTTAGTCAACATTCTAGTTGTACAATTAGCACAAGTTTCTCACAATGGAAGACAATAGATGCAAGTTGGTAACTGATTAAGGAGGATGACTCACCTCTTGTAATCTGGTTTAACTTGTTTAGAGAACTACGATTATCAATTAATTAAGCATAATCACACAAGTTCTCATAACTATACAATAAGAGCTTTTGTCGATGTAAGAGAGCATAAACACACAATTCTCTTCCCAACTATGAACATAGTGTTGAACAACACAAACTAGACATTCATTAAAAATCATAGACACACAAGGTCTCATACTAATCATAAGCATGGCATTGAACATCACAGTTCATGATTTAAAAATGAAATTAGTAATATACTTATCTATATATCTTAAATTGGCTAGCAACTAAAGGATGGAATTCACTCTCCACCTAACCATAGGCTAGCTACACATCAACTTTCTTGTAGTTGACCATCACTGAGTTGGATCCAGTGTCTGAGGAAGTGCTTGTTTAGGGAAATGACACCAAAGGCTTGGTTTAACACTCAAAATATGGGTCCCACTGTCTAGGTGGTTTACCAATTTCCCTCTAATAAGAAACACCAATGTGGTTTATTAGTTGTACCTATATCAAGTACTGGGTTGGTTTATCAATTGTTTCTTAGCAGTAAGCACCACAATGACCCATTCTTTCCTTTGATTTCATTCACATGGTTTCCCCCAAGATTCAGATGGGGTATTTATCATACTCATGAGTTGGAATCCATTATCCAAGTGGTTTATCAGTTGTCTTTTCAAGAAAGCACCACAAGGGTCTAATGTCCATTTTCCATTTGTTTATTAGCTACTCAACAAGCACCACAGTGACCCATAATTCCCCATCCAAGTGGTTTATTAGATATACAACAAACACCACATTGATTTAATCTTCCACTAAGCCTCCCATTAATCCACAGGCTTAGATAACATAGTTTGATGGTCTCACACACTAGATTCACCCACTTTATATTTTATTGCCACTTCCAAACATATCCCACAAGCTCCAAAGATAAAATGAGAACACCTAGAAGAGAGAAAAAACTATGTCAAGGAGAGAAATTAACTTAATCAATAAGAGAGAGTTCAAGAGCCAGTGAACCAACCAATGAAATCCCCCCCCCCCCTTTGTTATCTTCAGTTGTGTCATTATATAGTTCTTTTTAGCATCCTTTTGTGCATTTAAGAGGCTACAGGCCTATCTCTTCAATGCATTAGGGTAAAGGACATCATTTTCTCCTCCACCAACTCCAATCACATCTCATAAATTAATTGTCAATAAGTGGCTTGACCAGGTCTACACCATTGCCTCCAATTGTATTTCATAAATTAATTATCAATAAGTGGCTTGATCATGTTTGTAAGAAATCTCATTAACTTTAGCATTAAAGTTAATAGTTAGGTTTGTGGATTTCTGAGAAAGCAAACTCCATCATACATTAGGGTTTCAATAGGTTGTCCTCTCCTTCACTCAACAATCATAAGGATCAAATTTAAATGTTTAAAACACATCATATTAGCTAGTTGTGGATCTTATGCCCACGTTGGCATTACAGTCACATTTTTTAATTAAAAAAATTAGGCTAAAAAGAATATCACAAACCCCGCCCCATTAAAGGAAAGTCATTCTTAATGTTCTATAAACTAAAAATAAAATGGGCTTTATACTTTAAAAACTCTTACATTAATCTATACATTAAAAAAAATGGATAGAGTTCTCTCATTTGGTCTTCAAATTCCCAAGTAGCTTAATTGGGTTAAAAGAACTTCCATTACACCTTAACCTACTCTATTACTCGATTTTGGAGCATGGTCTATCTCCGGTCTAGCATGCACAGTGGTTCAAGTTGGAATTCTCCCTCAGATTCCAATTATATCACAAACCAATCAATCACATGATTAGTGTCATGCATTTAAGCAAAGAAATATTTAATACATTGTGTGCTTTCACTGTGGGTGGCAAGGCCAATCTATAAGATATTGGTCCCACTCTTTCAAAAATATGAAACAATCCACGAAATTTGGGTGCTTACTTAGCACATGACCCCACTTTCATTGAGCTCTTCCTTGGTCTAATATAAAGATATACATGCTCTCCCACTTGGAATTATTTGTTCATTTTTTGCTAGTTTGCATAAATATTTTCCTATCCTGGGTTACCTTCAACTTCTGCCTAATATTAATCACTTCTTACTCCATTTCTCTTAACATGTCAGGTCCAACTACCACCCTGCTCACTGGGTCATCCCAACTAATGGGAGTACTGCTAACATATAGTTCCTCAAAAGGACTCATCTGCAGTGACTCTTGGTACCCATTGTTGTATGCAAATTCAACTAATGGTAGGAATTCTTCCAACCTCTTTTGTTGATGCATGACATACATCCTCAACATGCCTTCAAGGATTTTGTTTACCCTTTTAGTTTTACCATTTGTTTGTGGATGATAGGAAGTGATAAAATCTACTTGAGCCCAAAGCCTGCAAACAATGTTTTCCAAAAATTTACAGTGAATATGGCATCCCGATCTGAAATGATCTTCTTGGGTATGTCATGCAATCTGAATATTTCTTTTATAAAAATATGAGATATGTCAATAACTTCGTGGGTAGAATTAATAGCTATAAAGTGAGCTACCTTGATCAATCTGTCTACTACCACCATAATCGAATCACGTTGTTTGGATGTCTTCGAGAATATCATAATGGAGTCTAGGGATATGAATTCCCATTTCCACTCAGGCATTGGAATTGGCTGTAATAATCCAATTGGATGTATGCATTCTACTTTGACTTGTTGGAATTTCAGGCACCTAGCAATATATTAAGCCATTTCCTTCTACATTTCTATCCAATAATATAATTTCTTTATGGTTGTTATCATTTTCCAGTAACCAAGATTACTTGAATAAGGTCTTTTGTGAAATTCATCCACTATGTGTTTCTTCAAGTTGGTCACACAACATATGTCTTTGAATAGCAACATACCGTCATCATTTACCTTGGAATTTTGCTTGTTCTTCCCTCTAGTTCCTATTGTAAGCATTCATTCACATACTGGAAATGCTCACCATGTAGAAATGCCTCTTTAATATTTTCTTTGGTGTTATTTTCACAAGTACTCATGGTTGCCAAGTGAGCTACGTGTAGACTTCTACTAAGTGCATCTACTACCACAGTTTAGCTTTCCCTTAATATGCTTGATTTAAAAATGAAATTCATTAATCAAAGCCAACCATCTTGCTTGTCTAGAATCTAACTTAGGCTAGTCAAACAATTGTCTTAGTCCTCCATGATCTAACATGAACAAAAACCTTCTCTCAAGCAAGTAGTGCCTCCACATCTTCAATGCATTCACAATTGCTGCTAGCTCCAAGTCATGAATCACATAGCTCCTCTTATGCTTTGTTAGTTTCCTTAATTTGTAGCAGATTACATGTCCTGCTTGCATCAGGACTCCACCTAATCCTTCATCATGGACATCTATGCAAACTAGGAAATCCTTCTATGGGTATATTATCCTCAAAACAGGTGCATGTGAGCAAGTTCTTAAGCTGCTCAAAGCTAGTTGCGCACTCTAATGTCCATTAAAATTTTACTCCTTTCTTCTATAAAGTTGTGATTGGATGTCCAATATTTGAAAAAGCTTGAATGAATCATTGGTAATATCTGGCAAATCCCATAAAGGATGTGATTTGACCTCCATAACATTTCAAGGAGTGGACCACTCCATTATGGCCTTGATCTTTTTTGGATCCACAACTACTCCTTCCTTTGAGATGACATGTCCCAAATATTGTACTTGTGATTGGAAGAAATCAAATTTACTTTTTTTGGCATATAATTTGTGTTCACATGGTAATTACACTTTCAGGTGCTCTTCATGTTCTTCTTTGGTTTTTGAGTAAACCAAAATATCATAAACAAAGACTAGCACGAACTTGTCTAAATACTGGCTAAGGACATTGTTCATCAGGCACATGAATGTGGTTGGGGCATTTGTGAGTCCAAATGGTACCACTACGAACTCGTAGTGCTCGTATCTCATTTTAAAAGTTGTCTTGTGAATGTCTTCATCTTTAATTCTAACTTTATGATAGCCAAATCTTATATCTATCTTAGAAAATATTGTGGCTCCTATCAATTGATCAAATAGACCATCATTTCTAGGAAATGGGTATTTATTCTTCACTACAATTTTATTTAACTTCTTGTAATCAATGAATAATCATAGTGTGATATCCTTCTTCTTTACAAACAACGTTGGGGATCCCTAGGTGATACACTAGGTCTAATGTATCATTTATGTAACATTTATTTTAGCTACAATTTTAATTCCACCAACTCTAGCATTCTCATGTGTTATGAGGTTTTAGAAACTAGCACAAAATTGGGAATCAATACAATGGAGAGATCGATTTCCCTCCTAGGTGGCAATAATGGCACTTCCTCCATAAATACATTGTTATATTGTTTTAGAATAGGATGATATTAAATTATGAGCTTGTTGTCCTCTGTTACGTTGGTTACTTGAATCATAAAAAAGGAACGCCTTTTCCGATTGCATCTCTTCACTTGAAGTGTTGAAATTTGTACAACCTTTCTTATTCCCTGCAATACCTTTTCATCTCCTTCGTCATCAGGCATTCCAATGATTTATCATAACATTCAACTTTGGTCTTGTGGGCTGCCAGATAATTCATGCCAATTAAGATATCATATGAACCCAATGGAAAAATATTAAGTGTTTCTTTTATGGGCATGTTGTTCATTTCCAGGTGGCATGACTCCACCAAATCAATCACTCTCTTTTTTACTCTCGTAGCCAGTTGGACCAACCACGTTTTGGCATGTGGTTTCTTTGTCAAAGCACATGTCTCTGTAATTTTGGGGCTGGCATAGTTGAGGTTAGACCATGAATCAATCAAAACTAAAATGGGTTGGTTGGAAACCATAACTTCCATTTCAATCACAAAGGCTTGATGATCTACTTATTCGTTGTCTTGTGTTGCATAAATTTGAGGTATGCTTTGAGCCACATAGTTCATTGTCATTTCCTCTTGGATAATGTACGACTTATTGTTTCTTTGTTACTTATGAGGGAAGTATTTTAACATGTGATCCTCTCCACGCCCCCAACGCTACAACTACTTCTTTCTGGGTTCCTCTTGTTTATTTTCTGAGTGCATTATAGACTAGCACAATATTTCTAAATTTATAATAATTACTTTTGATGTAGATCTTCTTTTAAATTATTCCAATATATCATTCATCAATTATACTTAAGAAAGTCAACTATACAAGAACAATATAACATTAGTAATCACTATGCACAAAGAGAAGACAAGATTCACCTTGGGAAAACCCACGAAGGGGAAAAACCCAACAACCTTTTCAATAGATAAGTTATTTTGTTTAAAAATAAACACACATAGACCTATGGTCAAACCTGTTCAACCCATCCAAGTTAAGCCTCCCAATATAATCCAAAAATTTTCTCTGCCTGATCCAACCCAGAAATTTCGGCCCTCCTACAATTGCCAGTTACCTCAAAATTTTGACCCCTGCAACTGCCCATAATTTTGTCCCCTTGCAACAGAAACTACCCAGAAAAAGCGAATAGCAGAGAGAGAGAGAGAGAGATCTTCCACACATTCGAGTTAGGAGAGAGAGAAGATGATTTCATCCTTCATGTCCTTCACTTGCATGCCAAGAAACTTGATTGAGAGAGAGATGCAAATTGGTGTGGAGAGAATGAGGTTGAGCTACCTTTATATAGTGATCTGGTGGGTTGAATGGTTGTGTCCTTTGAGGGAGGGCGACTTGACAACTTTTGGAGCCAAAAATCACAATTAAAATTCAAATTTTCTTCTTTTAAAAGTCGGAATTGGACTTTGACTAAAAATAAATTCTCTTTAGACTCTAGCATTTAAAGTATGCTTTACAATAGTTATTACAAGCAAATCAAATAGCCAAATATAAATTATGATTATTGACCATAGTTACAAATTCAACGCTCCCTCTTAAATAAGGAGGTATTCATAATGAATCTCATAGATGTTCTCAAGTTGACAAATTTCAATAAAGAAAAGGTTATATTAAATCATCATCATCATCCTGATTATTATCATCATCTGCCATTAGCCATATTTGGGGTGGTAGCAAACCACGGCTCACCATCAACATAACAGGACTCACTCTTCCAGAGTGATCACTCCTAAAATATGAAACTTAGCCCTCTTATGGAGTACTAGTAGGCACTCACTCAACCCTCCTAGGGAGTACTTGCTCAACCCTCCTGGGGAGTACTTTCTCAACCTTCTTGGGGAGCACTTTCTCACCCCTCCTAAGGAGCAGTTTTGCACCCCTCATGGGGAGCACCCTGGGCCCTAATGTTGAAAGACCTCACTCAACCATATCCCAGGGAGTGATCAGATCTCGATGTTAACACACCTCACTCAACCCTCTCCTAGGGAGTGATCAGGTATCCTCTTTAAGAGGCACTTGCTCAACCCAACCTAGGGAGCACTTTGGACCTCTCGAACCATTCTCCCTTTTGAAAGAATGTCCATCCATGTTGGTGTCATATCAGCACTCCCTAGCTTGTCTCTTAAGTACATGAACTTGTCCCTGGGAAATGACTTTGTCAAAACATCAATTTTCTGCTCATCGATGGAGATGTATTCAAGCCATATCGCTCTCCTCTACACCATGTCACGAATGTCGTGGTGCTTGATCTCAATATGCTTCGACTTTTCATGGAACATGAGATTCTCTAAAAGCTTCACACAACTTTTATTATCACAATGTATCACAGTCAATTCCATCTCTTGGTAAAACAATCTTGCAAATAACTTTCTAAGTCATACTTCTTCCACACACGCTTCATTTTCTACAATATATTATGCTTATACAGTGCTGAGTGTGACATATCTTTTCTTCCTACTATCCAAAATATCACAACGGAGCCCAAGCTTAAGCATACCCCGAAGTGCTCTTTCTATCATCAACACTTCCTACCCAGTAAGCATTCGCGTATCCTTGAAGTTGTACATACTTGTTTGCAACATATCTCAAACCATAGTTCACAGTACCACATAGATATCTTAGAATGTGCTTTGTTGTAATTCAATGCTCATGCATCAGTTCAATCTAGAACTAGCTCAAGGTATTCACAGCAAAGCATATGTCTGACCTAGTGTTAACCAAATACATCAACGAACCAATCAATCGTTGATACATAGATAGATCTACCAAACTGCATTCAAAGCCTCTTAACGTGTTCAAGTTAGTCACCATGGGAGTAGTCATTGATTTACAATCCATCATACCAAACTTTTGAAGGATCTCAATAACATACTTTCCTTGACTAAGGAAGACTTCACCAAATTTCTACCATATTTCCAATCTCAAGTAATAATGCATCAACCCAAGATCCTTCATGTCAAATTCAAAATCCAACTGCTTCTTACATTGAATAATAAGAGGCTCAAAACCTGTCAAAAACAAATCATTAACATAAAGTAATAGGATTACAGTTGCATTCTTCACGACCTTAAAATAAAGGTTTGGATCGTCATCACTCTTGGTAAATCCCAATCTCGTCAAATAGTTGTCAATATGAGCATACCAAACTCTTAGAGCTTACTTGAGTCCATATAAGGTCTCTTTTAACCTACAAACATGAGATTTATTTCCATGTACCTAAAAACCTTGAGGTTTCTATATGTACACCTCTTCCTCAATCACACCATTAAGGAAGGCAGTCTTCACATCCATCTGATGTAAGTTCCATCCCAATGAAGCAATAATATAAATAATAGATCTAATGGATGTGTACCTGGAAACATGAGCAAAGGTCTCAACATAATATTCTCCCTCTTTCTGGGATAACCATATAGCCATGAATCATGCCTTGTATTTGTCAATACTTCCATTTGTAGCATGATTAATCATCTTGTATATCCACTTGGAAGTCACCATTGACTTCCCTTCTTCCCTTGGCACAAACTCCCATACATCATTCTTCATTCATGGCCTCGTTCCACAGTTGTTGACTAGTTGCTTCTTCATAAGTGGAAGGCTCTACATCAATCACGTTTATCATGAGAGCTACATAACTAGAGAACTTTTAGGTTTCTTAATTTCTCTAAATGTGTTTTTAGGAGATGCGTGTCCTTCTGCTTCTTCCAATGTAGATCTAAGCCATTATGGCCTTTTTCTCATCCCAGGGATAACAACCAGTTCCATGAGATCACGTTTAGGATTTTATATAGAACTCAAATTCTCTTCCTTTGAATATTCATGCTTTACTTCATCATAGGAATCCATGGAACCTTCCTTGGACTTCCAATATGCAACTTTCTCATCGAAATAGACATCCTGACTTACCTCAATTCTTCACTACTCTGGAATGTAAACTCTATAGGCCTTTGATGCTTCACTGTAACCAAAAAATATGCCTTTATTTCCTGAAGTTTCAAGCTTGTTCCTCTTATCCTTAGGAATATGGATGTAGACAGGACAACCAGAGATTCTCATGTGACCAACCTCTGGCTTTCTCCTAGAGAATGTTTATTCAAGAATCTTATCTTCCAAAATTCAATGAGGACTTCTATTTTGAATATATACAACTGTCAATGATGTTTTCCCCATATGAACATCGCAAAATCCTTATCATGCATCATGGCCTTGAAAAATTCTTCAATGGACCTTTTATTTTGTTCTACTACACCATTATGTTGTGGATTATCGGGGACAATCAACTCCTTACTAATCCCAACTTTCTTACAGAAAGCCACAAGTTCATTCGAGGTGTACTCTCCTCCATTTTCGGATCTCAAAATATTGATATTCTTACCTGTCAAGTTCTCCACTTCAACTTTGAGTTCCTAAAATTTTTTGATGACTTCATCCTTAGTCTTCATGAGATAAATCCATGTCTTACAAGAGAAGTCATCAATAAATGTTAAATAGTACAATGAACCTCCAAGCGATCTCACAAGCATTAGACCAAATACATTGGAGTGAATCAAATCTAAAGCTTCTTTGGATCTATTGTCACTACTTGGAAATGGTTTCCAAGTGCACAACCTTTACAAACACCTTCATGATCTATTTGCAGTTTAGGGACACCTTAAACTATTTGACTTAGTTTAGGTAATGCTTTATAATGAAGGTGGCCATGTCTCCTAAGCCATAGCTCACTTGAATTTATTTCATCATGTATCGGGGCTTGAGTTGGTTGACACACAAGCCTATACAATCTTCCTTCACCAAGCCTAGAATCTTCTATAATAGAGCCCTTGGACCATACAGGTACTTTGCCATCCACAAAAGATATTCTATCTCCTTATCTTCTAAAGATAAAATAAAGACAATATTATTTTTCAAACTTGGTACATATAGAACATTGTTGAGATGTACATTGTTACCAATTCCAGCTCAATGGATGCTTTTCCAACTCCTTTGACTTCATATTTGTGATTGTATCCAAGCTCTACCCTTTGGGACAACCTCTTTTCTGTTAAAATATGTAACTAGGTTCTGTCTTCGTAATGATATATGTAATTGTGATTTTATCTATTTAATGAAAAGAGAAAAATAATTTTGTTATTGTTATTCTTGAGGCATGGGTTTCATGCTCAAGGAAAATTTATTTTTAGGTCAAGCACCCATTGAGTGCTTCTAGGTTTGTTATAAAGTCAATTGAGTCATTATCATGTCTTGAAGACCCATTTGGGCATGTTACATATTGTAATTAAAACTTATTTGAGTCAAAATAGAGTCAAAAGACCCTCCAAGACCTCATCATGGCACAAAGATCAAGTCGACCTACATGAAGGGACAAGTTCGCCTAAAGAGAGCAATTTGTACCCCTCACAAGCCTATAAATAAGAAGGAACTCGACCTCATTTAATCACTCAATCAAGCAAGTTCGATCTCCTCAAGACAAAAGTTGGGAAAATGACACAGAAGGAGAAGAAGAACAAGTTCAAAGTTTTGGGCCTCTCTCTCTCTCTTGTTAGGTTTTCTATAGTTACTAGGCAAGACAAAATTCTAAAGTTGCATCGAAGTTGTGAAGCTGCATCGAAGTTGTGAAGCTGCATCAAAGTTGTGTATTTGCATCAAAGTTGTGAAGCTGCAAGGTTGAAGTTGTAAGGTCGAAATTGTGAAGCTGCGAGGTCGAAAGTTGTGAAGCTGCAAGGTTGAAGTTGTGAAGTTGCTGCTAGGTTGAAACTGCATCAAGGTTGATGATTGATGCTATGTGATTCATTTCACTAGTTTCAATCCCACTTATTCACCCCTATGAGCATCACCCGATGCAATGAGTGCTAAGTGGACTATTCAAAAATCATGAGAAATTAGTGAGTTACGACCATCTCTCGTGGAAATGGTCATTGATGAATGACTTACTTAACACAGTTGAATCCCAACAAATGATATCTAATATAATGCATTGCGAAAACCCTCAATACTTAAAGGTTGAAGTTGCAGAAATTGTTGTCGGGGTCAAAGTTTGTTGTTGTAAATAAAGCTCATAAATAAGGAAGAATGATTTGGTATTGAATGGTCTTGTTCAAGGGTCATATGTCTTGGAATTCGTCAATTGAAGTTCTATAAGAAGAGAAGGGTTCTATTGTTTTTTCCTCTCAGTTGGAGAGGATTTGGCCCTGGTTGATCGCCTATATCTTATGTCATATCGTCCCATTGTTCTTTATTATTTGGTAGGTTTTATATGATAGAGAACACTAATAATAATAAAGGAAAGAATAAGTTAATGAAGTAAATTAAAAATACATCACAAGCAGTTATCAAAGTAAGAGAAATCATCTACACTTGTTGCCCCTAGATTTCTCAACATGGTATTAGAGCTAAGGTGCCAAGTTAAGAAAGGGAAACTCCATAAGGGATACTCAAGCACTCGACCAAAAGGGAATTAACGGCATCAAAAGAATATCTTCTCATATCCAAGAAGACAAGGGCTACATCATCATCTAGAAGAAAAGTATCAAAACCCTAGATTAATCAAAGGAGAAGTCTACACTAGAAGCATTTTTGGGATACTCGCTCATCACATCATCACAAGGAAGGAGACCTCAAAATAATCTTATCTCTACTCAAATAAAAGGATCAAACCATCTTGAATTATACTCATCCAAGGGAAGAAAGATCGAGAATGTTGTCATCATCATCAAAAGATCTAAGGTGATCTCCCTCTCTTGGGAGTCAAGGATCACTTTTGAAGAAAACCATCTTCATCAAGGAGAAGTTTTCTATTAACTATATCATCATAAAAATTGAGAAGGAAACAAGTTGAATGAGCATACTCACAAGTATATCTATGTCTACATCTGAATCTGTCAAAATGTCTTTGTGCAAGGAAAGAAACAAACTAGTTGGGGCTTCAAATTTTCTTGCATGGAAGAAAAGGACAAATCTAAACCTCATAGAAAATGAGGTCATGGATGATGGTAATGGCTTAATCATCGAACCTCCAAAGGAAGATGCTCAAGAACTTTAAAGGTATATGAAAGGGGAAGTAAGGGCTCAAAGGATTCTCGTAGAATCCATCAAGGATCCCCTTATTCCCTATATATCTAAACTTGAAACATAAAAAGAAATATATGAAAAACTTGTAGGGTTGTTTTTGTAAGCACTGCATGAGAAGTAATATCATTAAGGCAAGAAATCTACAAGATGAAGATATAAAAGGAAGAAGGAATAACCTAATACTTTATGAAGATATCTGAAATAAGGGACTAGCTACAAGATCTGGGAGAAACAATGTCTGACAAATAGATGACTAGCATAGCACTTAATGCAATACTAGAGGAATGGGGTAAATTTATATCAAGCATTTATGGGAATAAGGAAGCTACTCCATTCAAATATCTATGGTCACTATGCAAAATTGAAGAAACCAGGTTGAAGGAAAAATATGATGTAGGATCAAATAAGAAAACTCAAGCATTTGTTGCCATGGCTAGAAGAAAAGGGAAGTTTAGGAAGCCTAGTCCTCAGAAAAAGAAGAAGATCATGTTGAAGGTTCAATGTTATGGCTATCATGAATATGGGCACTACAAGAGAGATTGTCCAAAGTTCAATAAGGACAACAATAAATTAATAAGGGAGGTATCCCATATCACTGAAGAAGTTGAAGAAGTTGAAAAGAAGAAATCCAAGGAGGAAGTAAAATATCTCTATTATAATTGAGATAGTCTTCCTCACCTAGTTCTTTTCAAGTTTTCTGTTGTAAAGTATAACTATCATGTTAGGAATCATCAGAATCATGATAGGATGCATCATGTTAGGAGATGGAATCATAGAAGCATATGATTGAAATTAAGAGCTCATAACATCATCATTAAAAAAAAAACACATGAAAATAGCTAAAATAGAAGTCTATGGTTGTCACCTATAGAATGATGTATCTCTTAGTAACCTCATTAGAAGCATAAGTATTACTTATGGGGAAAATAAATTCATCTAGTATAGAGCTTATCATACAACATTCAAAAAGGAGCATTTGCAGGATGAGGATGATCATGATCCTCTGTTGAAATCTTCATCGAAAGGTTCACCTACTGGAAGAAGCAAGTGTCTCGTCAGGAATTCCAACTTGTATGGGATTCATGGGATGATGTTATGATGTAAAAATAAGTGAAGAAGGTCAAGGGATTGAAGTTCTTTCAATCAAGCAAGCTCTCAAAGGAAGTCTAGATGACCAAAAGAAAGAGATGAGGTATATATGCTTGTACTCGATAAAACAGAGTCATGTCATATGGTCACAGATATCATGAATGAGTCCTCTACCTAAAGAGCGTGATCAAAAAAAAGGATCTCCTCCTGTGAAAGGATGCATGAAGGCATGGTTCACACGTTGACTAGATGAGATCAACATAATATGTCCTCATATGAAATATGAGGTGGTTGACAAAGTTGAAGTAACTATGATTGGAAGTTCCTAGGAAGAAATGTGTGAATAAAGAAAGGAAGAGACCATGAAAAATGCAACTATGGAGAAGGAAATCAACATCCAAGGACTAGAATATGTGACTATGATATCTCCATGGGAAAGATATGAACATCCTAATAAATTCTGAAAAAGAAAGAGGCCCTTGACGTTGTATATCTTTTGGAGATGTGTTAATATATATGCAGGATGTTGATGCAAACAAGGAGATCTCATGAGGAAAGACCATTACAAAGGTATTTTTGATTTAATGTTCATTTTCTATTTTTGAACAATATATGGATGGGCTAATGCAGGGATACCAAGGGAAGAGCTATAGATGTTATTTACAACTAATGTTCATGTGGTAGGATGAAGCATCTTGAAGGCAATGTGACACAAAGAAGGTAGCAAGGCATGAAGGAAGGAAAAATATGGACTAATGATTCACTTTCCAACGAAAATAAGGATGACGTGACTGACAATGGCCATGAATGAAAGTGATGGATGGTTTGTGCCCTACAAGAAGTCCTAAAAAAATGTAGGCTATATCATAGAAGAAACTCATGACATTGAAGAAAGGAGTCATACAAGAAATTGTTTGTCCCGTGATCTCCACCTAAAGAGTTGCTAGAAGCAAGTCCCTAGTCAAGAGGGAGCTTGGTCAAGTCCCTGATTAAGAGGGGAATTAGCTACATTCCTTTTATAGGAATAGTTACATTGCTTTTATAGGAATAGTTACATTCCTTTTATAGGAATGATTACATTCCTTCATTGGAATGGGTATATCCTTCCTAGTTAAGAGGGAGAGATAAACACATCATTATTGACTTCACTTAGGAATATATAATGGAGGATTGAGTAAGCATCTGGCATATGATACTCTTTGAGGATGTGATAGGGCATCCAAGATAAGAGTAGTTGTAGAGGACCGATATTCTTTGAGGACTGGGAATCCAAGATAAGAATAGTCCTGGTAGAACATACTCTGAGAGAACCTGGGTAGGGAATGTTCCGAGAGAGATAATGATGAGGGTGTCTATAAATCATTGGTCTTGCTAGCATTGTGCTATAATCTTGTGGAGAGATAGAGTGGTTATTCAAGGCCTTGTTATATGACAATGTTGGATGATATGATGTTATACAGATGGGTTACCAATCTTACTCTTCTTATGAGAATTCTTCAGATTGAGAATGTCCAAGTACCTTATATGGATTATGAATACCTCCCTAGTTAAGAGGGAGTGTTGAAATATGTAACTAGGTTTGGTCTTCATAATGGCATATGTAATCGTGATTTTATGTATTTAATGAAAATAGAAAAATAAATTTATTATTATTATTCTTGAGTCGTGGGTTTCTTTTTTCCCCATGGAAAAATCGTAATTTTATTCATAATGAGAAAAATTTCCTATTGTAGATTCTAAAAAGCATATGCATAACAAACAGATCCTGATTTCTCAGTATCTATAGAAAATATCCAACAACCTAATCTATTCTTTTCTACCTTTCTTTTTTTACACTTTTCACTAACCACCAGTGTTGGGTGTGGATGTTACAATAGACATTTGATTCTCTTTGGTAGTTGTTGGGAATTCTTTGTCAGAATCTGAGCCTTCTGATCCATGTGTTCATTTTCTTCCACTAACCTCTTTCCTAGGGGTGTGCTGCTCACTTTGTTGTTGTGGGATGGTTGGCCTTGGGGTTAAAGCGGAGTTATGCTCCTTCTCGTCCTTCTATGAGATGTTCCGGGTGGTATGATAATTATTTTCTGTGGTATTTCCAAGGAGTTCTACTTCATCAGCTGCCTCTTCCATGGGTTCAATGCATTGCCAACCTTTTGGATTTTGAGATTGTCTCTTATTTATTTTGGGGTCTTTTTTAGCTTGTGGACATGCACTATGAAGGTGGCCTATTTGTATACATCCACGACAGCAGAATGCTGTGTTTTCATAATCTAATGGTTGTGTCCACTGAATGTTGTTGTGTACCAACAATATGAGATCAGGTAAGCCTTGACTAAGATTTACTTCAACACATATTTTGGCAAAAGTAAAAATTCTTCTTGATACTTTATCCGCATCAATCTTAAGAAATTTCCCCAGGGAGTTCCTAATTCCTTCTAAGACTTTGTGGTGCCAAAAATGCAGTGGTATATTATGTATCCTGACCCATACAGGCATTTTGGATACCACCATGTTGGTAGCATCGAAGCCTGGGAACCAAGGTATCACAAAGAGACCTGCATTGCCTCAAAACCATGGTCCCACATTAAGGACATAGTCCTTATCTTTTACTGTTTCAAATTTGACAATAAAAAACGCCTTGGAACAAAGATGAATATCACAGTTTGGTGTCCATGTAGATAATATCCATTGAAGTAGAGTGTCTAATTTAGGCCAAAAATTGTTAAATCTACATATGATTGCTTTGGTATGGAAATCTGCATAAAGCTCATTTACCTCAGGCAAAGAAACTGTCAAGGTTGGTATCTAGGATTTTTTCCCATGATATAGGACCCAGGTATATTTGGAAAGGGTGTTGGTTTGGTTTGGGCTTCCTCCTTCCCTTTGACTGCATCCTTGAAAGAGCCTGTACCTTTAGAGTTGGTCCCGAAGCATCCTCCTCGCAATCTCAGGTTGAGGATGATGGTCGAATTAGTAGCTATACCATAGGCCTGTAGCGTAAGGTTCTCCTATAGTATCTGCCCTGCATGGATCAAGTTTTTCATACTTGCTGATATACCCAATTTTTTTTAATATTGTACTTTAGGTCTTATATCTGCATCCCACTCCAGATATGCTGGCAAATAGTCTTCCCTTGCAATGATCTGATAAGGATTTGGATCAGATACAGATATTCTGTGTGTTTATTCCTAAATGTCGGGTTTCTATCGCTCATCTCCCACAACCAATTGTGTACTGCGATCCCATAATTTCCATAGAATAACCTTCCTGCAAGGGTACCAACACCATCATAGAATTTAGATCTTGCAGATCTAATGATATTTACTTTGTCAGCATATCTTCCTGCATAAAAATTGAGATATCCCTAGTTGAAAATTCAGATCCACAGATTGTGCAGGTAGAATTTATATTGTTGTATATCCACCGCCTTTGTTTGTCTGGATCGACAAAAGATGCAATTGAAGTTCGTTGATTGTTTAACCCCATTGTTGATCCTGTGATCTATCACTGCCTCCTCTACTTCTCGTGGAGCTTGAGTATCTGACGGGGATTTGGGGGAGAAAATTTTTCCTTCTGTGATAAATCATAGTAGGAGTCGACTCCTTGGGATGACAGTAGGGTATTTTGGCTTCTAAGGACCCTATTGTGTGTTGAGATGTACAATTCCATGGGATCCATAAGATCGGAATGAAATCCAAAACTTTCTTTGCGTTGACGCAGAACAAGGATGTATATCGAGAAGGTTGTTTTCCTATCGATACCCTCACCATGACACCTGAGGATAGATTTTTCCTTTGTATGCGTGGGTGATAAAATAAAATGATCGCTAGGCAGGGGAAAGTGTAGATCTTGTTCTCGACATTTTGGTGTTGTTTCCTAGTTGGGCTCTATACCTAGGTTAACTCCAATTTAAAAAAAAAGGGGTCGTGGTTCTTCAGATCCCGAGCCTCAGTAGCATCCCAACGTATCCTTCGACCAAGTCTTTAATGCAAAGAGTTTCAGATCCACCATACTATACCAGTGTCTCAGATTTGTCGATTCGTATGGAGATTATTTCTAGGGATTGTCTTGGAGCGGGTACAGTTCCTCTTTCATATCCACTCCCGTATGCAGTGGGATCGAGCCCTAGCAGTGGCACATGCATTAGATCTAA
The DNA here is from genome assembly GCA_031772625.1 of Pinus tabuliformis. NCBI lineage: Eukaryota > Viridiplantae > Streptophyta > Pinopsida > Pinales > Pinaceae > Pinus > Pinus tabuliformis. The sequence goes on from CM062805.1 coordinate 765,363,375, forward strand.
TGTCTGGACCAGATCGAATGAAGGAGGAAAGAGCTCCGCCTGATAGAAACTTTCCATCATTGTTAGTCGTTTGCCCTGACTTATGTGAATTGCTTGATTATCAATGGGTGTGTCTTGAAGCATGGGTTTCATGCTCAAGAGAAATTTATTTTTAGGTCAAGCACCCATTGAGTGCTTCTAGGTTTGTCATAAAGTCAATTGAGTCATTGTCATGTATTGAAGACCCATTTGGGCATGTTAAATATTGTAAAATAAAAATTTTGAGTCAAAATAGAGTCAAAAGACCCTCCAAGACCTCATCATGGCACAAAGATCAAGTCAAACTAAAGAGAGTAATTTGTACCCCTCACAAACCTATAAATAAGAAGGAACTCGACCTCATTTGGTCACTCATTCAAGAAACTTTGATCTCCTCAAGACAAAAGTTGGGAAAAGGATGAAGAAGGAGAAGAATAACAAGTTTGATATCTCTCTCTCTCTCTCTCTCTCTCTCTCTAGGTTGTTGCTAGGTCGAAGCTACATCAAGATTGAAGTTGCAAAAATTGTTGTTGGGGTCGAAGTTTCTAGAAGGTCGAAGTTTGTTGCTAGAAAGAAATCTCATCAAGAAGGAAGGTTGACTTGGTCTTGGAGGGCCTTCGTCAAGGGTCATAGGTCTTGGAATTCATCAATTGAATTTATATAAGAAGAGAAGGATTCTGGTGGGTTTTCCTCTCAGTCGGACAAGTTTTGGCCCTGGATGATCACCTATATCTTGTGTCCTATTGTCTCATTATTCTTTATGATTTGGTATTTTTTTGATGATAGAAAACACTAATAATAATAAAGGAAAGAAGAAGTTAATCAAGTAAATTAAAAATACATCACAAGCAGTTATCAAAGTAAGAGAAATCACCTACACTTATTGCCCCTAGATTTCTCAACATTTTTCATTATGCTAATAATATTTCCATGATATCTGGTCATATGCCTTGATGCACCACTATCTACCAGCCACATATCATCATCATCTGCAATAGAACTTGTTAGAGCATAAAAGTAAAATAAGTCTTTGTCACCTTTGGGCTTCTTTCGGTGTTAATCTTCAACATCAGTTGTGAAAGCATGTTGTTTTCCTTTTCTCTCTTTGTTTTTAGCTAATTCAGGACAATCCTTTTTGCAATGTTCATATTTCTGACACTCACAACGTTGAATTCTTGACATATCCTTCTTATTTCCTGATCTTTAAACAATGTAAACTTTGAAACGGGAACTGATACTGTTACCCGTTTTGTAGAGGTGGCAAAAAAATGACCCGATTTTCAAAAGTGTTGATGCAGAATACACATGTTTTTTTAAGAACATGGTTTTTGGAACTTTAATTTTTTTCATGTGCATTAAGTTTTAGAATGGTAGTGAATGGTAGTGATTTTCATCCTGATTTTAAAAAGTGAGTATTCTGCATCACACCCTTTTTTTAAAAGACCTATTTTTTGACTTTAAATTTTCTAGTGTGTGAAATGTAAAAAATTATTTTCTAAATTTGATAGTTTTTGAAGTCGTCATTGTATTCATATTTTCTTGTTCTCTATCTTAATTTTTTATTTTTTTAAGTGGGGTTTTTATTTTTTTGCGTTTTTAAATTAGAAAGTCGATAGTTTGAATTTTAGATAATCTACATATTTAGACATCCTTAATTAATTTTTCAATCCACATGAAATAATTGTTTCTAAAAAACAACATTTTTTAACAATGGACATAAAAAATAACCATTTTTAACATAAATATAACAAAAAAACTAAACGTTTTGATAATTTTTTGCTAGAATTAACATGTCAAGATCACAATTTTTATACAAAAATATTAACTAAAAATGGTCAAATAATAGTTTTTTTTATGAATTTCATGTCAAAAAGATAATAATAACTACTTTTTTTTCAAAAAAAAACGATTAACTTAAAAATCAATGCAAAAATCACATATTACCAATATTGAACGTATAACAACCCTAATTGAGTGTTTATTCTTCTCATAAAATGTCAAAGTCAAAACATTGCAAAGCTTGAGTTACAAGCATAACTTAAATTTAATCAAGAATGTCACGTAATCCAAACTCTTCGTCCTCTAGAGTTTCATCATTGTCCTCTTCCACAATATTTTCTGTTTCATTTTGCTCATTTTGCTCATTTTCCTCTTCTAATGGGTCTTTCATGTCTGCAAATCCCCCAATATGTGTCTTTCCATACATTCCATGTAATGGTGATTGGGGTTCCTTTGCCTTTTTTGCCACACGTGATTCACTAAAGTCCTCTTTCTTCAACCCAATTTCTTGCATTGCATCTGGAAGAAATTGAAGAGCATTAATTCTTTGCTGAATGAAATTGCATTGTAATGGATCTTTCTCAATTGCAATGCAATTTCTTCCTTTTTGAAGGCAGCATGCTAGTGTTGTACCTAATTATCAAGCACAAAAAAATAATGAAGTAAATTAGTACAATGACATATTAATTAAAAAAAAAGAACATATTGAAATTCAATTCCATGTGGCAAAACGTACCTGAGCCAGAAAATAAATCCAGAACCCAATCTCCTTCATTTGAACATATGTCTATAAGATAGTTAATCAATAATTGTGGTTTCTGATAAATGTTAACTATCTCTCCTTTCATTTCTTTCTCTTCATATGTTAGTTTTCTCACAACAGTGTCATAAGTCAGTATTTGGCTATGACTCTTTTTGTCCACCCGATTAAAAATCATAGACATATGGCTATCATCTTTTGCCCAACTATCAATATGAATGAACTCACAGTCATTTATAAATTGTTGATCTTCATTGTCAAGAAGATTTGACTTTTGCCTGTAACATAAAATAGTAAAAGTTCAATTAACTTGTACATAAATTAATTTTTCAACATTAATCAAATATACCTTTAAACATCTTACCATGTAAGATGCATCCTTGAATTTGTTTTCCCCTTGAAGCTTGACAATAACATTGCCAATTGTGTGTCTGAATGAAATGTCACAAATCTCCATAATGGTGATGACGTCACTTCCTTAAATCCCGCCACCACTTTATTAAAAGCTTGATAAGTATAAGGGTCAATATCATAGCAAATGTTTGGAATATTGAAACCATGGGGAATATCTGCAATAACCAGGGCATAATCCCTTTTTGGTACGAGTTTCGCAATGTCTTCACAGTCGCCTTGTATTACTTGATATTGAATAGTGTCTAGCCCATTCCAAATGAAATGATTAAGTGTTGGATCAAGTTCAACATTCTTAATACGTTGCTTTCTCAGTCTTTCAATCTTTATTTTTTCAATAAAAGTCTTGAAACTGTCTGGTGCTCCATTATCTTCTTTCTTCATCTTTTACCAAACAAACAAATGTATGTGTAAGTTTTAAATTAAAAATAGTACACAGATGATTAAAACTGAATGTATAAATCAAGTTACCTTTTTAAATGCAAGATAAAAAGCTTTCAATGTTGATGTAGAACTTGAATCTGGATAGTTGCGTACAACATCATCCCAACTATCTTCATTCAACAATTTAACCATTTGTTCCTGAATTTTCATGTAAACTTTGTGACTGCATAGATAAAGTAAGAAAAAGTTAATATACTGATATGTATAACAAATACTACCAATAACAACATGTTTTAGTTAAAAGATAACTATAATCCTGGAAATAAGTAAAAATAATTCAGCAAACTTACTTTTGAAATTCTTCAGACATTTCTTCCAATGATAATTCCCCCGACTTCACACGAGATAATATTGTTTTGACAATTTTTTCATCTTTCACTCCTTGCATCGCCCTCCAAGGCGTGATGGTCATATCGTCTGGAAGTTGCTTCAGTTCAGGCGCTGATTTATTGTTGCTACATATCAATGGCTTAGACTTTCTGACCCTCTGGTTTTTAATGCGAATGTCTTCCCACATGCTAAAAATGTCATCAATCAAATTCCAAATATCTCCAGTTCTAAATGCCAATTGGAAAATGTTATCAACACCTCTGAATAAATCGCTAGATCTGTTGTCTTTTCCATTTTTTGAA